>OX422209.1:677026181-678406806 GCA_949130495.1 Sambucus nigra
AAGACCTTTGACTTACATACCACTTGATAATCGCCCACAAGTGTAACACACGGTGCCTTTAGCAAATCTTCAAAGTACCGGTCTAGAAATCAACAATGGTTTATGTGCTGCAACACCACACAGACACACAACCCTGACACGCAGTTTTCAGCAAAGAATCAACACACAGAAGATCCTCAATGACACACAGTCATAAACTTCGTAGAGTCTTCCTCCACAATAGCTCGCAGCTTTCCGTTCGTAGAGATCTCCCCACCAAGGATGAACAAAAGCAAAGCTCCTAGTAAAAGTAAGTTTTGGGTTCCATAAAACAACTCACATAAAAGCACTGGGATTTGTGAATTGTAAAACAAAGTTTTGAACCCTTAAAGTGATGGAGAATAAACCAAAAACACTTAAAAAATATATTCTGTTAAAACCAGTGTTTTCTCCACACGAAATACAGAACCCTGACACCTTATTTATAGAAACTTTTAAGGCAGTGACGTGTCAGGAAAAAAGACCCATCGTTCGAACGAAAAAGCGACGTCGTTCGAACAACACTCCATCTCGTTCGAACGAGATGTGACGTCGTTTGAACGACAGTCACTGATCCCCCTTAAAAAACCTTTAAAATATTAAAAACTTGGAATCCTTAAAAACAAAAACTGTTTACGGGATCAGGAGTGATTATCCCAAACTTTTTATGATTAAAAATCATTTAAAAATATTTAAAAATTATTTTTTATTTCATAAAAAATATCCCAACACTTTTTATGCAAATTGTAAATGGAACCTCACCACATTTACCAAAGCCGTCCTTGTTAGGCATGATTGTTGAAGTTGACTTAAAATTCGGATCGTCGATTGTAGATTTTCGCTTTTCAATTCCTCGATAGACATGTAGCGGTATATGACATACTGAATGTGAATGACTCTTTCCTTACAAATCTCCCCATATGTCTATGCCGGTACACAATAAAAACTATCTGAATTATCAAAAAAATGACATATACAAATCTACCCTCCCGAAAAATAAAATGGAAAGGTAAAAATGAACAAGTCTTTAAACTTTTCAAACAAGTCTTCAACAATTAACTTTTCAAATCTCCAAACTTTGCTCATACGGGTACGCAATCAAAAAATCTTCAATTGTACCTACACATATGAGACAAAGCAAAAACCACGTGACGTATCGAGTTTGAAATGACTAAGATACATATATTAAATTAAAGTAATAATCAAATCTCCCCCATAATATCATAATTCGTTCTCCCACTTTTTATTTATCCGAAATAGACATGAAACGAATAAATTAAGTCAGTGAAAAATGGGGTGACATGTGAAACAAATCGAACATACTATTGTTGAATTTTTCAAATTTTTATAAAATAATAAAAATTGTAAAAAAAAATCACACACCATGAATTTTTACTAAGATGACCAAATCATGGAAACGGAATGAATGTGTGTGAATAAATTCAATAGGAAAATCAACTCAATCATATTATATGTGCAAGATGCATAAGTGTACTCCTAACGAATGAACATAAAAAATAGTCCTTTGGTGTAAAATTGTTGAATTTAGATAACATCGTCTTAAATTAAAATCAACAATTCAAAGTCAACATGATTTTCACACCAATAATATCCAAAACGATTTCATGCTTTTTCAACACTTTTTAAGGACATGCAAAGCCGTTTTAATTCTACAACCAAACTCCCTCTTATATATTTTATTTTCAAGGTGATCTAAATTCTCAAACATTGGAGAATTGGTGAATAAACCTAATGGCCCATAATTGACATATATTTCTTTTTATTTACATGCAATTTTTTGGGGGGCTCTTTTAAACCTCTTTGGACCTTGGATAATTAAAATTCCTCAATTTTTGAGTTCCAATTTAAACGGCGGCTTAATCGCGAAGGAGAAATGTGTACCTTGCGTAGCCCTTCACCGTTTATAAAATTCACACAAACTTACAGCAAACGGTAAAAACATGCACACTTTTTATTATCTTATCTTATCGCATATGGTTCGTTTTAATAGACAGAATTGAGATGAAAACAAGTAACTAACATGTGATTTGACAAGAACAAATGCCAAACAAATTCGTGCATGAGTGCAATAAAGGACAAAGTGAGTCAAACAAGTAGGTAGCAACAGTATATCATCTCAAAGACTCCAAACTTTGTAAAGCACATGAATGACACAACATATTGTCTCAAAACACTATCAAACAGTCACATGGATATGCCATGAAGTTGTGACTCGGTCATCCTAAGTGTCCATTTATATAAGGTTCAAACAAAATACAAAACTCTTTTTTTATTTTTCGAAAATTTTCAAAAACAAAATTTAAAACAAAAAGTACACACGTCATAACACTAGCATGGATATATCATGAAGTATAACCAGCGTATGACAAAAGAAACTGACACAATCATTTATAAGATATAGCAAGAGAAGAATCATGTGCAAGTTTCAATATCTCAAAATTTTCTTTGACAAATCTAGACAAATCCATTGAGAGAAAAATAAACCAACCCAGATGCAGACAAACAAGATCAAACACAATAAATTAGCGTAACCCGCTATGATACCACTTATTAGCCCAAAAATATTTGCCTATGGGTGGTTTCAAATAATTTTCAATTTTTTAAATCAATTAGAGTTCAAAGCATATAAAACCCAATTTTAGTTCATCCCTAAAATATGCAACTATATGTAAAAACAAATTAAATCTGCACAAGCTTCAGGAAAAAATCCCCCATAGGGTCAAAACCTTTTATATTTATAGAACTTTGAAATAATTTACAAGACATTTGACTTACAGACCACTTGGTAATCTCCCACAAGTGTAATGCACGGTGCCTTCAACAAATCTTAAAAGTATCGGTCTAGAAATTAACAGTTGTTTATGCGCAGCAACGCCACACGGACACATTGTTTTCAGCAAAGAATCAACACGCAGAAAATCTTCAATGACTTTCCTCAATTACACGCAGCCATAAACTTCGTAGATTATCCCTCCACAATAGCTCGCAGCTTTCCGTTTGTAGAGATCTCCCCACCAAGGATGAACAAAAGCAAAGCTCCCAGTAAAACTAAGTTTTGGGTTCCATAAAACAACTCACACAAAAGCAATGGGATTTGTGAAGTGTAAAACAAAGTTTTGAACCGTCAAAGTGATGGAGAATAAACCAAAAACTTAAAAAAACGTATTCTGGTAAAACCAGTGTTTTCTCCACACGAAATACAGAGCCCTGACACCTTATTTATAGAAACTTTTAATGCGGTGACGTGTCAGGTAAAACGACCCATCGTTCGAATGAAAAGCGACGTCGTTCGAACGGCACTCCATCTCGTTCGAACGAGATGTGACGTCGTTTGAACGAGAGTCACTGATCCCCCTTAAAAAACTTTTAAAATATTAAAAACTTGGAATCCTTAAAAACAAAAACTATTTACGGGATTAGGAGTGATTATCCCAAACTTTTTATGATTAAAAATCATTTAAAAATATTTAAAATTTATTTTTTATTTCATAAAAAATATCCCAACACTTTTTATGCAAATTGTAAATGGAACATGACCACATTTACCAAAACCGTCCTTGTTAGGCATGATTGTTGAAGTTGACTTAAAATTCGAATCGTCGATTGTAGATTTTTGCTTTTCAATTCCTCAACAGACATGTAGCGGTATATGACATACTGAATGTGAATGACTCTTTCCATACAAATCTCCCCATATGTCTATGCCGGTACACAATAAAAACTATCTGAATTATCAAAAAAATGACATATACAAATCTACCCTCCCGAAAAATAAAATGGAAAGGTAAAAATGAACAAGTCTTTAAACTTTTCAAACATGTCTTCAACAATTAACTTTTCAAATCTCCAAACTTTGCTCATACGGGTGTGCAATCAAAAAATCTTCAATTGTACCTACACATAAGAGACAAAGAAAAAACCACGTGACGTATCGAGTTTGAAATGACTAAGATACATATATTAAATTAAAGTAATAATCAAATCTCTCCCATAATATCATAATTCGTTCTCCCCCTTTTTATTTATCCGAAATAGACATGAAACGAATAAATTAATTCAGTGAAAAATGGAGTGACACGTGAAACAAATCGAACATACTACTTTTGAATTTCTAAATTTTTTTATAAAATAATAAAAATTAAAAAAAAAAAAAATCACACACCATGAATTTTTACTTAGATGACCAAATCATGGAAACGGAATGAATGTGTGTGAACAAATTCAATAGGAAAATCAACTCAATCATATTATATGTGCAAGATGCATAAGTGTACTCCTAACGAATGAACATAAAAAATAGTCCTTTGGTGTAAAATTGTTGAATTTAGATAACATCGTCTTAAATTAAAATCAACAATTCAAAGTCAACATGATTTTCACACCAATAATATCCAAAACGATTTCATGCTTTTTCAACACTTTTTAAGGACATGCAAAGCCGTTTTAATTCTACAACCAAACTCCCTCTTATATATTTTATTTTCGAGGTGATCTAAATTCTCAAACATTGGAGAATTGGTGAATAAACCTAATGGCCCATAATTGACATATATTTCTTTTTATTTACATGCAATTTTTGGGGGGGCTCTTTTAAACCTCTTTGGACCCTGGATAATTAAAATTCCTCAATTTTTTAGGTCCAATTTAAACGGAGGCTCAATCGCAAAGGAGAAATGTGTACCTTGCGTAGCCCTTCACCGTTTATAAAATTCACACACACTTACAGCAAACGGTAAAAACATGCACATTTTTTATTATCTTGTTTTTTCGCATATGGTTCGTTTTAATAGACAAAATTGAGATGAAAACAAGTAACTAACATGTGATTTGACCAGAACAAATGCCAAACAAATCCGTGCATGTGTGCAATAAAGGACAAAGTGAGTCAAACAAGTAGGTAGCAACACTATATCATCTCAAAGACTCCAAACTTTGTAAAGCACATGGATGACACAACATGTTGTCTCAAAACACTATCAAACAGTCACATGGATATGCCATGAAGTTGTGACTCGGTCATCCTAAGTGTCCATTTATATAAGGTTCAAACAAAATACAAAACTCTTTTTTTATTTTTCGAAAATTTTCAAAAACAAAATTTAAAACAAAAAGTACACACGTCATAACACTAGCATGGATATATCATGAAGTATAACTAGCGTATGACAAAAGAAACTGACACAATCATTTATAAGATATAGCAAGAGAAGAATCATGTGCAAGTTTCAATATCTCAAAATTTTCTTTGACAAATCTACACAAATCCATCGAGAGAAAAATAAACCACCCCAGATGCAGGCAAACAAGATCAAACGCAATAAATTAGCGTAACCCGCTATGATACCACTTATTAGCCCAAAAATATTTGCCTATGGGTGGTTTCAAATAATTTTCAATTTTTTAAATCAATTAGAGTTCAAAGCATATAAAACCCAATTTTAGTTCATCCCTAAAATATGCAACTACATGTCAAAACAAATTAAATCTGCACAAGCTTCAGGAAAAAATCCCCCACAGGGGCAAAACCTTTTATATTTATAGAACTTTGAAATAATTTACAAGACATTTGACTTACAGACCACTTGGTAATCTCCCACAAGTGTAATGCACGGTGCCTTCAACAAATCTTAAAAGTATCGGTCTAGAAATCAACAGTGGTTTATGCGTAGCAACACCACACGGACACACAGTTTTCAGTAAAGAATCAACACGCAGAAAATCCTCAATGACTTTCCTCAATGACACGCAGTCATAAACTTCGTAGATTATCCCTCCACAATAGCACGCAGCTTTCCGTTTGTAGAGATCTCCCCACCAAGGATGAACAAAAGCAAAGCTCCCAGTAAAACTAAGTTTTGGGTTCCATAAAATAACTCACACAGAAGCACTGGGATTTGTGAATTGTAAAAAAAAGTTTAGAACCCTCAAAGTGATGGAGAATAAACAAAAAACTTAAAAAAACGTATTCTATTAAAACCAGTGTTTTCTCCACACGAAATACAGAACCCTGACACCTTATTTATAGAAAATTTTAATGCAGTGACGTGTCAGGTAAAAAGACCCATCGTTCGAATGAAAAGCGACGTCTTTCGAACGACACTCCATCTCGTTCGAACGAGATGTGACGTCGTTTGAACAACAGTCACTGATCCACCTTAAAAAACTTTTAAAATATTAAAAACTTGGAATCCTTAAAAACAAAAACTGTTTACGGGATTAGGAGTGATTATCCCAAACTTTTTATGATTAAAAATTATTTAAAAATATTTAAAAATTATTTTTTATTTAATAAAAATATCCCAACACTTTTTATGCAAATTGTAAATGGAACCTGACCACATTTACCAAAGCCGTCCATGTTAGGCATGATTGTTGAAGTTGACTTAAAATTCGGATCGTCGATTGTAGATTTTTGCTTTTCAATTTCTCGACAGACATGTAGCGGTATATGACATACTGAATGTGAATGACCCTTTCCTTACAAATCTCCCCATATGTCTATGCCGGTACACAATAAAAACTATCTGAATTATCAAAAAAATGATATATACAAATCTACCCTCCCGAAAAATAAAATGGAAAGGTAAAAATGAACAAGTCTTTAAACTTTTCGAACATGTCTTCAAAAATTAACTTTTCAAATCTCCAAACTTTGCTCATACGGGTGTACAATCGAAAAATCTTCAATTGTACCTACACATATGAGGCAAAGCAAAAACCACGTGACGTATCGTGTTTAAAATGACTAAGATACATATATTAAATTAAAGTAATAATCAAATCTCCCCCATAATATCATAATTCGTTCTCCCCCTTTTTATTTATCCGAAATAGACATGAAACGAATAAATTAAGTCAGTGAAAAATGGGGTGACACGTGAAACAAATCGAACATACTATTGTTGAATTTTTCAAATTTTTATAAAATAATAAAAATTGTAAAAAAAAATCACACACCATGAATTTTTACTAAGATGACCAAATCATGGAAACGGAATGAATGTGTGTGAACAAATTCAATAGGAAAATCAACTCAATCATATTATATGTGCAAGATGCATAAGTGTACTCCTATCGAATGAACATAAAAAATAGTCCTTTGGTGTAAAATTGTTGAATTTAGATAACATCGTCTTAAATTAAAATCAACAATTCAAAGTCAACATGATTTTCACACCAATAACATCCAAAATGATTTCATGCTTTTTCAACACTTTTTAAGGACATGCAAAGCCGTTTTAATTTTCCAACCAAACTCCCTCTTATATATTTTATTTTCGAGGTGATCTAAATTCTCAAACATTGGAGAATTGGTGAATAAACCTAATGGCCCATAATTGACATATATTTCTTTTTATTTCCACGCAATTTTTTGGGGGGCTCTTTTAAACCTCTTTGGATCCTGGATAATTAAAATTCCTCAATTTTTTAGGTCCAATTTAAACGGAGGCTTAAGCGCAAAGGAGAAATGTGTACCTTGCGTAGCCCTTCACCGTTTATAAAATTCACACAAAGTTACAGTAAACGGTAAAAACATGCACATTTTTTATTATCTTGTTTTATCGCATATGGTTCGTTTTAATAGACGGAATTGAGATGAAAACAAGTAACTTACATGTGATTTGACAAGAACAAATGCCAAACAAATCCGTGCATGTGTGCAATAAAGGACAAAGTGAGTCAAACAAGTAGGTAACAACACTATATCATCTCAAAGACTCCAAACTTTGTAAAGCACATGAATGACACAAGATATTGTCTCAAAACACTATCAAACAGTCACATGGATATGGCATAAAGTTGTGACTCGGTCATCCTAAGTGTCCATTTATATAAGGTTCAAACAAAATACAAAACTCTATTTGTATTTTTCAAAAATTTTCGAAAATAAAATTTAAAACAAAAAGTGCACACGTCATAACACTAGCATGGATATATCATGAAGTATAACTAGCGTATGACAAAGAAACTGACACAATCATTTATAAGATATAGCAAGAGAAGAATCATGTGCAAGTTTCAATATCTCAAAATTTTCTTTGACAAATCTACACAAATCCATTGAGAGAAAAATAAACCACCCCAGATGCAGGCAAACAAGATCAAACGCAATTAATTAGCGTAACCCGCTATGATAGCACTTATTAGCCCAAAAATATTTGCCTATGGGTGGTTTCAAATAATTTTCAATTTTTTAAATCAATTAGTGTTCAAAGCATATAAAACCCAATTTTAGTTCATCCCTTAAATATGCAACTACATGTCAAAACAAATTAAATCTGCACAAGCTTCAGGAAAAAATCCCCCACAGGGGCAAAACCTTTTATATTTATAGAACTTTGAAATAATTTACAAGGCATTTGACTTACAGACCACTTGGTAATCTCCCACAAGTGTAATGCACGGTGCCTTCAACAAATCTTAAAAGTATCGGTCTAGAAATCAACAGTGGTTTATGCGCAGCAACACCACACGGACACACAGTTTTCAGCAAAGAATCAACACGCAGAAAATCCTCAATGACTTTCCTCAATGACACGCAGTCATAAACTTCGTAGATTATCCCTCCACAATAGCTCGCAGCTTTCCGTTTGTAGAGATCTCCCCACCAAGGATGAACAAAAGCAAAGCTCCCAGTAAAACTAAGTTTTGGGTTCCATAAAATAACTCACACAGAAGCACTGGGATTTGTGAATTGTAAAACAAAGTTTTGAACCCTCAAAGTGATGGAGAATAAACCAAAAACTTAAAAAAACGTATTCTGTTAAAACTAGTGTTTTCTCCACACGAAATACAGAACCCTGACACCTTATTTATAGAAACTTTTAATGCGGTGACGTGTCAGGTAAAAAGACCCATCGTTCGAATGAAAAGCGATGTCGTTCGAACGACACTCCATCTCGTTGTCGTTCGAACGAGATGTGACGTCGTTTGAACGACAGTCACTGATCCCCCTTAAAAAACTTTTAAAATATTAAAAACTTGGAATCCTTAAAAACAAAAACTATTTACGGGATGAGGAGTTATTATCCCAAACTTTTTATGATTAAAAATTATTTAAAAATATTTAAAAATTATTTTTTATTTAATAAAATTATCCCAACACTTTTTATGCAAATTGTAAATGGAACCTGACCACATTTACCAAAACCGTCCTTGTTAGGCATAATTGTTGAAGTTGACTTAAAATTCGGATCGTCGATTGTAGATTTTTTCTTTTCAATTCCTCGACAGACATGTAGCGGTATATGACATACTGAATGTGAATGACTCTTTCCTTACAAATCTCCCCATATGTCTATGCCGGTACACAATAAAAACTATCTGAATTATCAAAAAAATGATATATACAAATCTACCCTCCCGAAAAATAAAATGGAAAGGTAAAAATGAACAAGTCTTTAAACTTTTCGAACATGTCTTCAAAAATTAACTTTTCAAATCTCCAAACTTTGCTCATACGGGTGTGCAATCAAAAAATCTTAAATTGTACCTACACATATGAGGCAAAGCAAAAACCACGTGACGTATCGTGTTTAAAATGACTAAGATACATATATTAAATTAAAGTAATAATCAAATCTCCCCCATAATATCATAATTCGTTCTCCCCCTTTTTATTTATCCGAAATAGACATGAAACGAATAAATTAAGTCAGTGAAAAATGGGGTGACACGTGAAACAAATCGAGCATACTATTGTTGAATTTTTCAAATTTTTATAAAATAATAAAAATTGTAAAAAAAAATCACACACCATGAATTTTTACTAAGATGACCAAATCATGGAAACGGAATGAATGTGTGTGAACAAATTCAATAGGAAAATCAACTCAATCATATTATATGTGCAAGATGCATAAGTGTACTCCTAACGAATGAACATAAAAAATAGTCCTTTGGTGTAAAATTGTTGAATTTAGATAACATCGTCTTAAATTAAAATCAACAATTCAAAGTCAACATGATTTTCACACCAATAACATCCAAAATGATTTCATGCTTTTTCAACACTTTTTAAGGACATGCAAAGCCGTTTTAATTTTCCAACCAAACTCCCTCTTATATATTTTATTTTCGAGGTGATCTAAATTCTCAAACATTGGAGAATTGGTGAATAAACCTAATGGCCCATAATTGACATATATTTCTTTTTATTTCCACGCAATTTTTTGGGGGGATCTTTTAAACCTCTTTGGACCCTGGATAATTAAAATTCCTCAATTTTTTAGGTCCAATTTAAACGGAGGCTCAATCGCAAAGGAGAAATGTGTACCTTGCGTAGCCCTTCACCGTTTATAAAATTCACACAAAGTTACAGCAAACGGTAAAAACATGCACATTTTTTATTATCTTGTTTTATCGCATATGGTTCGTTTTAATAGACAGAATTGAGATGAAAACAAGTAACTTACATGTGATTTGACAAGAACAAATGCCAAACAAATCCGTGCATGTGTGCAATAAAGGACAAAGTGAGTCAAACAAGTAGGTAACAACACTATATCATCTCAAAGACTCCAAACTTTGTAAAGCACATGAATGACACAAGATATTGTCTCAAAACACTATCAAACAGTCACATGGATATGTCATAAAGTTGTGACTCGGTCATCCTAAGTGTCCATTTATATAAGGTTCAAACAAAATACAAAACTCTATTTGTATTTTTCAAAAATTTTTGAAAATAAAATTTAAAACAAAAAGTGCACACGTCATAACACTAGCATGGATATATCATGAAGTATAACTAGCGTATGACAAAGAAACTGACACAATCATTTATAAGATATAGCAAGAGAAGAATCATGTGCAAGTTTCAATATCTCAAAATTTTCTTTGACAAATCTACACAAATCCATTGAGAGAAAAATAAACCACCCCAGATGCAGGCAAACAAGATCAAACGCAATTAATTAGCGTAACCCGCTATGATAGCACTTATTAGCCCAAAAATATTTGCCTATGGGTGGTTTCAAATAATTTTTAATTTTTTAAATCAATTAGTGTTCAAATCATTTAAAACCCAATTTTAGTTCATCCCTTAAATATGCAACTACATGTCAAAACAAATCAAATCTGCACAAGCTTCAGGAAAAAATCCCCCACAGGGGCAAAACCTTTTATATTTGTAGAACTTTGAAATAATTTACAAGGCATTTGACTTACAGACCACTTGGTAATCTCCCACAAGTGTAATGCACGGTGCCTTCAACAAATCTTAAAAGTATCGGTCTAGAAATCAACAGTGGTTTATGCGCAGCAACACCACACGGACACACAGTTTTCAGCAAAGAATCAACACGCAGAAAATCCTCAATGACTTTCCTCAATGACACGCAGTCATAAACTTCGTAGATTATCCCTCCACAATAGCTCGCAGCTTTCCGTTTGTAGAGATCTCCCCACCAAGGATGAACAAAAGCAAAGCTCCCAGTAAAACTAAGTTTTGGGTTCCATAAAATAACTCACACAGAAGCACTGGGATTTGTGAATTGTAAAACAAAGTTTTGAACCCTCAAAGTGATGGAGAATAAACCAAAAACTTAAAAAAACGTATTCTGTTAAAACTAGTGTTTTCTCCACACGAAATACAGAACCCTGACACCTTATTTATAGAAACTTTTAATGCGGTGACGTGTCAGGTAAAAAGACCCATCGTTCGAATGAAAAGCGATGTCGTTCGAACGACACTCCATCTCGTTGTCGTTCGAACGAGATGTGACGTCGTTTGAACGACAGTCACTGATCCCCCTTAAAAAACTTTTAAAATATTAAAAACTTGGAATCCTTAAAAACAAAAACTATTTACGGGATGAGGAGTTATTATCCCAAACTTTTTATGATTAAAAATTATTTAAAAATATTTAAAAATTATTTTTTATTTAATAAAATTATCCCAACACTTTTTATGCAAATTGTAAATGGAACCTGACCACATTTACCAAAACCGTCCTTGTTAGGCATAATTGTTGAAGTTGACTTAAAATTCGGATCGTCGATTGTAGATTTTTTCTTTTCAATTCCTCGACATACATGTAGCGGTATATGACATACTGAATGTGAATGACTCTTTCCTTACAAATCTCCCCATATGTCTATGCCGGTACACAATAAAAACTATCTGAATTATCAAAAAAATGATATATACAAATCTACCCTCCCGAAAAATAAAATGGAAAGGTAAAAATGAACAAGTCTTTAAACTTTTCGAACATGTCTTCAAAAATTAACTTTTCAAATCTCCAAACTTTGCTCATACGGGTGTGCAATCAAAAAATCTTAAATTGTACCTACACATATGAGGCAAAGCAAAAACCACGTGACGTATCGTGTTTAAAATGACTAAGATACATATATTAAATTAAAGTAATAATCAAATCTCCCCCATAATATCATAATTCGTTCTCCCCCTTTTTATTTATCCGAAATAGACATGAAACGAATAAATTAAGTCAGTGAAAAATGGGGTGACACGTGAAACAAATCGAGCATACTATTGTTGAATTTTTCAAATTTTTATAAAATAATAAAAATTGTAAAAAAAAATCACACACCATGAATTTTTACTAAGATGACCAAATCATGGAAACGGAATGAATGTGTGTGAACAAATTCAATAGGAAAATCAACTCAATCATATTATATGTGCAAGATGCATAAGTGTACTCCTAACGAATGAACATAAAAAATAGTCCTTTGGTGTAAAATTGTTGAATTTAGATAACATCGTCTTAAATTAAAATCAACAATTCAAAGTCAACATGATTTTCACACCAATAACATCCAAAATGATTTCATGCTTTTTCAACACTTTTTAAGGACATGCAAAGCCGTTTTAATTTTCCAACCAAACTCCCTCTTATATATTTTATTTTCGAGGTGATCTAAATTCTCAAACATTGGAGAATTGGTGAATAAACCTAATGGCCCATAATTGACATATATTTCTTTTTATTTCCACGCAATTTTTTGGGGGGATCTTTTAAACCTCTTTGGACCCTGGATAATTAAAATTCCTCAATTTTTTAGGTCCAATTTAAACGGAGGCTCAATCGCAAAGGAGAAATGTGTACCTTGCGTAGCCCTTCACCGTTTATAAAATTCACACAAAGTTACAGCAAACGGTAAAAACATGCACATTTTTTATTATCTTGTTTTATCGCATATGGTTCGTTTTAATAGACAGAATTGAGATGAAAACAAGTAACTTACATGTGATTTGACAAGAACAAATGCCAAACAAATCCGTGCATGTGTGCAATAAAGGACAAAGTGAGTCAAACAAGTAGGTAACAACACTATATCATCTCAAAGACTCCAAACTTTGTAAAGCACATGAATGACACAAGATATTGTCTCAAAACACTATCAAACAGTCACATGGATATGTCATAAAGTTGTGACTCGGTCATCCTAAGTGTCCATTTATATAAGGTTCAAACAAAATACAAAACTCTATTTGTATTTTTCAAAAATTTTTGAAAATAAAATTTAAAACAAAAAGTGCACACGTCATAACACTAGCATGGATATATCATGAAGTATAACTAGCGTATGACAAAGAAACTGACACAATCATTTATAAGATATAGCAAGAGAAGAATCATGTGCAAGTTTCAATATCTCAAAATTTTCTTTGACAAATCTACACAAATCCATTGAGAGAAAAATAAACCACCCCAGATGCAGGCAAACAAGATCAAACGCAATTAATTAGCGTAACCCGCTATGATAGCACTTATTAGCCCAAAAATATTTGCCTATGGGTGGTTTCAAATAATTTTTAATTTTTTAAATCAATTAGTGTTCAAATCATTTAAAACCCAATTTTAGTTCATCCCTTAAATATGCAACTACATGTCAAAACAAATCAAATCTGCACAAGCTTCAGGAAAAAATCCCCCACAGGGGCAAAACCTTTTATATTTGTAGAACTTTGAAATAATTTACAAGGCATTTGACTTACAGACCACTTGGTAATCTCCCACAAGTGTAATGCACGGTGCCTTCAACAAATCTTAAAAGTATCGGTCTAGAAATCAACAGTGGTTTATGCGCAGCAACACCACACGGACACACAGTTTTCAGCAAAGAATCAACACGCAGAAAATCCTCAATGACTTTCCTCAATGACACGCAGTCATAAACTTCGTAGATTATCCCTCCACAATAGCTCGCAGCTTTCCGTTTGTAGAGATCTCCCCACCAAGGATGAACAAAAGCAAAGCTCCCAGTAAAACTAAGTTTTGGGTTCCATAAAATAACTCACACAGAAGCACTGGGATTTGTGAATTGTAAAACAAAGTTTTGAACCCTCAAAGTGATGGAGAATAAACCAAAAACTTAAAAAAACGTATTCTGTTAAAACTAGTGTTTTCTCCACACGAAATACAGAACCCTGACACCTTATTTA
The DNA here is from genome assembly GCA_949130495.1 of Sambucus nigra. NCBI lineage: Eukaryota > Viridiplantae > Streptophyta > Magnoliopsida > Dipsacales > Adoxaceae > Sambucus > Sambucus nigra. Next base: position 677,040,637 of record OX422209.1, read on the forward strand.
TAGAAACTTTTAATGCGGTGACGTGTCAGGTAAAAAGACCCATCGTTCGAATGAAAAGCGATGTCGTTCGAACGACACTCCATCTCGTTGTCGTTCGAACGAGATGTGACGTCGTTTGAACGACAGTCACTGATCCCCCTTAAAAAACTTTTAAAATATTAAAAACTTGGAATCCTTAAAAACAAAAACTATTTACGGGATGAGGAGTTATTATCCCAAACTTTTTATGATTAAAAATTATTTAAAAATATTTAAAAATTATTTTTTATTTAATAAAATTATCCCAACACTTTTTATGCAAATTGTAAATGGAACCTGACCACATTTACCAAAACCGTCCTTGTTAGGCATAATTGTTGAAGTTGACTTAAAATTCGGATCGTCGATTGTAGATTTTTTCTTTTCAATTCCTCGACAGACATGTAGCGGTATATGACATACTGAATGTGAATGACTCTTTCCTTACAAATCTCCCCATATGTCTATGCCGGTACATAATAAAAACTATCTGAATTATCAAAAAAATGACATATACAAATCTACCCTCCCGAAAAATAAAATGGAAAGGTAAAAATGAACAAGTCTTTAAACTTTTCAAACATGTCTTCAACAATTAACTTTTCAAATCTCCAAACTTTGCTCATACGGGTGTGCAATCAAAAAACTCTTCAATTGTACCTACACATATGAGACAAAGCAAAAAACACGTGACGTATCGAGTTTGAAATGACTAAGATACATATATTAAATTAAAGTAATAATCAAATCTCCCCCATAATATCATAATTCGTTCTCCCCCTTTTTATTTATCCGAAATAGACATGAAACGAATAAATTAAGTCAGTGAAAAATGGGGTGACACGTGAAACAAATCGAGCATACTATTGTTGAATTTTTCAAATTTTTATAAAATAATAAAAATTGTAAAAAAAAATCACACACCATGAATTTTTACTAAGATGACCAAATCATGGAAACGGAATGAATGTGTGTGAACAAATTCAATAGGAAAATCAACTCAATCATATTATATGTGCAAGATGCATAAGTGTACTCCTAACGAATGAACATAAAAAATAGTCCTTTGGTGTAAAATTGTTGAATTTAGATAACATCGTCTTAAATTAAAATCAACAATTCAAAGTCAACATGATTTTCACACCAATAACATCCAAAATGATTTCATGCTTTTTCAACACTTTTTAAGGACATGCAAAGCCGTTTTAATTTTCCAACCAAACTCCCTCTTATATATTTTATTTTCGAGGTGATCTAAATTCTCAAACATTGGAGAATTGGTGAATAAACCTAATGGCCCATAATTGACATATATTTCTTTTTATTTACATGCAATTTTTTGGGGGGATCTTTTAAACCTCTTTGGACCCTGGATAATTAAAATTCCTCAATTTTTGAGGTCCAATTTAAACGGAGGCTTAATCACAAAGGAGAAATGTGTACCTTGCGTAGCCCTTCACCGTTTATAAAATTCACACAAACTAATAGCAAACGGTAAAAACATGCACATTTTTTATTATCTTGTTTTATCGCATATGGTTCGTTTTAATAGACAAAATTGAGATGAAAACAAGTAACTAACATGTTATTTGACCAGAACAAATGCCAAACAAATCCGTGCATGTGTGCAATAAAGGACAAAGTGAGTCAAACAAGTAGGTAGCAACACTATATCATCTCAAAGACTCCAAACTTTGTAAAGCACATGAATGACACAACATATTGTCTCAAAACACTATCAAACAGTCACATGGATATGCCATGAAGTTGTGACTCGGTCATCCTAAGTGTCCATTTATATAAGGTTCAAACAAAATACAAAACTCTTTTTTTATTTTTCGAAAATTTTCAAAAACAAAATTTAAAACAAAAAGTACACACGTCATAACACTAGCATGGATATATCATGAAGTATAACTAGCGTATGACAAAAGAAACTGACACAATCATTTATAAGATATAGCAAGAGAAGAATCATGTGCAAGTTTCAATATCTCAAAATTTTCTTTGACAAATCTACACAAATCCATCGAGAGAAAAATAAACCACCCCAGATGCAGGCAAAGAAGATCAAACACAATAAATTAGCGTAACCCGCTATGACACCACTTATTAGCCCAAAAATATTTACCTATGGGTGGTTTCAAATAATTTTCAATTTTTTAAATCAATTAGAGTTCAAAGCATATAAAACCCAATTTTAGTTCATCCCTAAAATATGCAACTACATGTCAAAACAAATTAAATCTGCACAAGCTTCAGGAAAAAATCCCCCACAGGGGCAAAACCTTTTATATTTATAGAACTTTGAAATAATTTACAAGACATTTGACTTACAGACCACTTGGTAATCTCCCACAAGTGTAATGCACGGTGCCTTCAACAAATCTTAAAGTATCGGTCTAGAAATCAACAGTGGTTTATGCGCAGCAACACCACACGGACACACAGTTTTCAGCAAAGAATCAACACGCAGAAAATCCACAATGACTTTCCTCAATGACACGCAGTCATAAACTTCGTAGATTATCCCTCCACAATAGCTCGCAGCTTTCCGTTTGTAGAGATCTCCCCACCAAGGATGAACAAAAGCAAAGCTCCCAGTAAAACTAAGTATTGGGTTCCATAAAATAACTCACACAGAAGCACTGGGATTTGTGAATTGTAAAACAAAGTTTAGAACCCTCAAAGTGATGGAGAATAAACCAAAAACTTAAAAAAACGTATTCTGTTAAAACTAGTGTTTTCTCCACACGAAATACAGAACCCTGACACCTTATTTATAGAAACTTTTAATGCGGTGACGTGTCAGGTAAAAAGACCTATCGTTCGAATGAAAAGCGACATCGTTCGAACGACACTCCATCTCGTTCGAACGAGATGTGACGTCGTTTGAACGACAGTCACTGATCCCCCTTAAAAAACTTTTAAAATATTAAAAACTTGGAATCCTTAAAAACAAAAACTGTTTACGGGATCAGGAGTGATTATCCCAAACTTTTTATGATTAAAAATCATTTAAAAATATTTAAAAATTATTTTTTATTTCATAAAAATATCCCAACACTTTTTATGCAAATTGTAAATGGAACCTGACCACATTTACCAAAACCGTCCTTGTTAGGCATAATTGTTGAAGTTGACTTAAAATTCGGATCGTCGATTGTAGATTTTTGCTTTTCAATTCCTCGACAGACATGTAGCGGTATATGACATACTGAATGTGAATGACTCTTTCCTTACAAATCTCCCCATATGTCTATGCCGGTACATAATAAAAACTATCTGAATTATCAAAAAAATGACATATACAAATCTACCCTCCTGAAAAATAAAATGGAAAGGTAAAAATGAACAAGTCTTTAAACTTTTCAAACATGTCTTCAACAATTAACTTTTCAAATCTCCAAACTTTGCTCATACGGGTGTGCAATCAAAAAACTCTTCAATTGTACCTACACATATGAGACAAAGCAAAAACCACGTGACGTATCGAGTTTGAAATGACTAAGATACATATATTAAATTAAAGTAATAATCAAATCTCCCCCATAATATCATAATTCGTTCTCCCCCTTTTTATTTATCCGAAATAGACATGAAACGAATAAATTAAGTCACTGAAAAATGGGGTGACACGTGAAACAAATCGAACATACTATTTTTGAATTTTTCATAATTTTCTAAAATAATAAAAATTGTAAAAAAAAAATCACACACCATGAATTTTTACTAAGATGACCAAATCATGGAAATGGAATGAATGTGTGTGAACAAATTCAATAGGAAAATCAACTCAATCATATTATATATGCAAGATGCATAAGTGTACTCCTAACGAATGAACATAAAAAATAGTCCTTTGGTGTAAAATTGTTGAATTTAGATAACATCGTCTTAAATTAAAATCAACAATTCAAAGTAAACATGATTTTCACACCAATAACATCCAAAACGATTTCATGCTTTTTCAACACTTTTTAAGGACATGCAAAGCCGTTTTAATTATCCAACCAAACTCCCTCTTATATATTTTATTTTCGAGGTGATCTAAATTCTCAAACATTGGAGAATTGGTGAATAAACCTAATGTCCCATAATTGACATATATTTCTTTTTATTTACATGCAATTTTTTGGGGAGATCTTTTAAACCTCTTTGGACCCTGGATAATTAAAATTCCTCAATTTTTGAGGTCCAATTTAAACGGCGGCTTAATCGCAAAGGAGAAATGTGTACCTTGCGTAGCCCTTCACCGTTTATAAAATTCACACAAACTTACAGCAAACGGTAAAAACATGCACACTTTTTATTATCTTGTTTTATCGCATATGGTTCATTTCAATAGACAGAATTGAGATGAAAACAAGTAACTAACTTGTGATTTGATAAGAACAAATGCCAAACAAATCCGTGCATGTGTACAATAAAGGACAAAGTGTGTCAAACAAGTAGGTAGCAACACTATATCATCTCAAAGACTCCAAACTTTGTAAAGCACATGAATGACACAACATATTGTCTCAAAACACTATCAAACAGTCACATGGATATGCCATGAAGTTGTGACTCGGTCATCCTAAGTGTCCATTTATATAAGGTTCAAACAAAATACAAAACTCTTTTTTTATTTTTCGAAAATTTTCAAAAACAAAATTTAAAACAAAAAGTACACACGTCATAACACTAGCATGGATATATCATGAAGTATAACTAGCGTATGACAAAAGAAACTGACACAATCATTTATAAGATATAGCAAGAGAAGAATCATGTGCAAGTTTCAATATCTCAAAATTTTCTTTGACAAATCTACACAAATCCATCGAGAGAAAAATAAACCACCCCAGATGCAGGCAAACAAGATCAAACGCAATAAATTAGCGTAACCTGCTATGATACCACTTATTAGCCCAAAAATATTTGCCTATGGGTGGTTTCAAATAATTTTCAATTTTTTAAATCAACTAGAGTTCAAAGCATATAAAACCCAATTTTAGTTCATCCCTAAAATATGCAACTACATGTCAAAACAAATTAAATCTGCACAAGCTTCAAGAAAAAATCCCCCACGGGGGCAAAACCTTTTATATTTATAGAACTTTGAAATAATTTACAAGACATTTGACTTACAGACCACTTGGTAATCTCCCACAAGTGTAATGCATGGTGCCTTCAACAAATCTTAAAAGTATCGGTCTAGAAATCAACAGTGGTTTATGCGCAGCAACACCACACGGACACACAGCTTTCAGCAAAGAATCAACACGCAGAAAATCCTCAATGACTTTCCTCAATGACACGCAGTCATAAACTTCGTAGATTATCCCTCCACAATAGTTCGCAGCTTTCCGTTTGTAGAGATCTCCCCACCAAGGATGAACAAAAGCAAAGCTCCTAGTAAAACTAAGTTTTGGGTTCCATAAAATAACTCACACAGAAGCACTGGGATTTGTGAATTGTAAAACAAAGTTTAGAACCCTCAAAGTGATGGAGAATAAACCAAAAACTTAAAAAAACGTATTCTGTTAAAACCAGTGTTTTCTCCACACGAAATACAGAACCCTGACAACTTATTTATAGAAACTTTTAATGCGGTGATGTGTCAGGTAAAAAGACCCATCGTTCGAATGAAAAGCGACGTCTTTCGAACGACACTCCATCTCGTTCGAACGAGATGTGACGTCGTTTGGACGACAGTCACTGATCCCCCTTAAAAAACTTTTAAAATATTAAAAACTTGGAATCCTTAAAAACAAAAACTGTTTACGGGATCAAGAGTGATTATCCCAAACTTTTTATTATTAAAAATCATTTAAAAATATTTAAAAATATTTAAAAATTATTTTTTATTTCATAAAAATATCCCAACACTTTTTATGCAAATTGTAAATGGAACCTGACCACATTTACCAAAGCCGTCCTTGTTAGGCATGATTGTTGAAGTTGACTTAAAATTCGGATCGTCGATTGTAGATTTTCGATTTTTAATTCCTCGATAGACATGTAGCGGTATATGACATACTGAATGTGACGGTCTTTGTCCTTACATCCTGCGAGGTTCCGAGGAGGATGTCATTCGATAGACATGTAAGCTCTCCCATGCCCTGCCAGACATGGTCCCTCATGGGTACCGAACAACCTTTCTCATATTACAAAATAGGATAAAGTATATGATAAAATACATTCTGTTTCATATTACATGCTATCGTCATTCGAGTGACTTTGGACTTCGAGGGGGAGCCTTCGAAGCATGTCTGTAGAGCGTCTTAGTGGGAACTCCATCTGCTAAGTATATGATTAACTTAGTTAATCATTCTGTGGTGGGGACTCCCCCTACAGAAATCTTGGCATAGGTCTAACCTACGACTCTCTCTCGAGACCTAATGAAAGTTTTGAAAACTTCCATCCAATCGACTGATGCCAGATACTACATACTAAACCACTGGCTAGCACTACTAAAGATTCTAGTAGGATATAAGACGTCATGTACAACCTATAAGACTCTAATTCCACAAGACCGACATCATAAGGGATCCTATTCCTCAATGTCACATCACATTCTACAAAACCACGTCATAGAAGGCTACCTAGGGTTTACTCCTCCGTCACTTTAAATCATCATCGTTATCCATATAACACACTTACCACCAAAGTCTCGTAACTCACACCATAGATTACGATATACATATATCAGTTGATAATTAATTGGGCACTCGCCTGTAATGATAGTATATTTTCAAGTAAGGATTGAGTACACATCCTTAAGTAATGACCAATATGGGTCTATATGCTTACTGAATTGCTAAATACCTACAATATGATAATACTCCGAGGATCAAGTTTGATTGATTGCATCATCACCATTAGCCACCCATGTGTTCCTAACTAAGGAACCTAATGTGTCCTTAATATTGAATCAATATCGCTTAGTCATGCTACTCTAACCATCTATTCTCCATAGTTGACTTAAACAACTTACACCTTTACATTATGGGGCATTATTCATCCTTATTAACATCTTAATGGGTTCCTCACATCATCAAGGGTTGACACAAAGCACTTCACACTAGAGAACGCGGTATTGACACTAACGACCTATGCATACACTCATAAATTACTAACATGTCTACATTATAAACACCAAGAATAATCAATATCAAATAACTTGGCCACTTGCTACTTTGTAATGAATTCCCCGTCGTGCATCTCCTTGACTCCATCATTGAGAGCACAAATTGAAACTCTCACCTGTCACCTGTCTAACGTGACCGACCCAAAACTAACATTGACATCAAAGATCCACTACTGACCTCACAACGTAAATTCTAAAAGGAACCTTAAATATAGTGCTTTGATACCATTTGTAACGCCACAATCCAAATTTATAAGTTACTCGTGGGTCAACTCGATCCGACCCGAACGTTTGGTGTGAAGTGCAATAAGTTAACCTAAATAATGTTAATAGTTCAGTTTTATTTAATTAACATTTCACTTGTTTAGCATGCGATTCCAATTTATATCAAGCTACGTGTGGACCCCTGGAAAATGTCCCCCAAATCCAAGCATTAAGAGATACTAACTTAAAATTAAAAAAATACTTACCTGTATAACTCTCTCAAATTACGGAACAACATACAATCTGTCGTAACAAAGGAATGTAATGAGTTGAATACCCAGTGAAAAATACAATAATGCAACATAGAATCGTGTGACGAAAAAGAGACTCTATAACATACTATTGACGTGCACATGAAAATACCGTGTATATACACACATACATACTAATGCATGAATCCGTTTTTAATCCAAAAAGTTACTTAACTTGATTAAAACGCTCAAATCTTATGAAAGGACCCTTCTTATCCCTTATTACTTAACTTAGAATTATTTTTCTAATTTAATTCACCCAGTTAAATACATAAACAAAATACCATTCATTTTGGAAAAACACTTATTTACCAAAATTTCCCATTCGCTCACCCCAAATCCCGTTCGGCATTTTCCTGGGAAACCACCTTTTAACACACACACACATACACCCACCCACCCATGTTAGATATACTTATTTTCCTTTTGTTTACCATTCACAATACACACTCGCGTTAATTATGGGTTAAAACCATCTTAGGTTGCTTGATTACCCATTAAACACTCCACTTATGTCATAAATTCACGCTTCACTTGAACTTATTCAATTTTCATATTTCTTGTCCAAATAACCTTTTTAACTGGACCATTTGCCAATTTCATTTCACGTTAAGTTGTCTTTTATTATATTCTCAGCACAAACAATTCCTTTATCATGTTCTACTTTTACCATTGTCTTTTTCTCAGAATTTATCACATAACCGCTTACTTTAGTGGGCTTCATGCCACCGGCTATGCTACCATATGCTCTGGACAATGATTTTAGATTTTTCACCCCGGGGCTCCAGACCCTTTTTAGTTATTTTCGATCACATACGAGTCCTTTTTCAATGTCTTTAACACTTTAAAAATGTTCACATAATTTCACTTTTACCGATCAAAGCCAAAATCCTGGTAACTATGCCTCATATTTGTGTTACACTCGAAAATCACCATTTGTTATCCTTTACACATTTACGTTGATTTCATCCCCAAAATTACTTTCTTTTAGGACCATTTGTGTAACATATTTTCAAATATTTTTATTTCATAAAAATATTCCACTTTATGTAAAATTATCATTTTAGCCATTTGTTTCTATACTTGCATTTTATATCATTTTCACAAGTGTTATTTCCCACAAAAATTAGTAAGTTATACATACCAACTTCTTGAATGTTTTACTCATTAACACTTATTATACACTTTGGAGCTAACACACTTTTCATTGAAAATCTCTTTATTTCATTGCTTTCTTTATAAAAAAAAAATCATTTACCATTTTTTCTTTATTAACACATGTAGTATTGAAACATATACATATCACATTTTTTACACTTATTAAGACACTTTACGGACTGAAATTTATATTTTCTTTATTTTATGATAAAACTCATTAAAATCATTAGTAAACTTGTTCATATGCTGATTGTCAAATTATTACAAGTTCATATACATGGAAAGAGGGATTTTAAGTAAAAAAAAAATCCAATAAAATGAGTTTAACGCGTGATTTATTCAAGAAATTTCATAATACTTGCAAAAACATTCTTTTCAAGACTAAAAGACATTTTTGTTCTTCAAAATTTGAATAGATGTCTAACTTCATAGAAATTCCATTTTTATAAGAAAACTCTAAAACTTTGGACATAAAATATCTTAAAAGGATAAATATCACATTTTATTTCATAAAATGTTTAATACTAAGTTTTTTTAAACATTTCATTTTCATAAAACTTTGAAACCATTTATAAAATTATTTTACACAAACTATGATAAAATAATCTTCTTACAACATGCATGCATTATACTCTTAAAAGTCTACATAAAAAACCAAATACTAATGAAATAGAGTTCTTAAACTTAGAGAGTAGAGTTTTTCCCACCTCAAAAAAGCTCCAAAAAAGGATTGATGAATATAGAAGAAGATGGTGATGAAAACCTCCCACATCATAAGGTGGCCTCAAGGAGGTTTCTTAGCTCCACTAGCAAGATCTATGAAATCTCCAAGAAATCATCCCCCCTGCCCCTCTAAGCTCTTTTATTCTTCTTCCTTTCTTCTCCAAAAATCCCCAATAACATCTACACTCTTGCTAAAACATGTGGTGTTTATGGATTTTCTATGGTTAAATGTGGTAGAATATAAGGAAAATATAGAGGTTCAAGGTGGATGAGTAGTGGTTTTAAGGTGGTGGATGGTGATCGGTGGTGGATGATCTCTTAAAAGCTAGAGTTAGAGAGAGAGAGAGAGAGTATGATTTTAAAATGTAAGAAATGTCCCCAATACCCTTTAAATACCCCCCCAAACCTCATAGAGTTTTACCTTTTGGTACACCAAAAGTCTTAGCCCTATTTGATCTGCTCCATTGAGAGCTTGACAACTCAAATGATCCAAGGGTCAAGATTTTGATAGCATTTTTTGAAATCTAAAAATTCTGATTTCTATAGACTCGTTCTAAGGAAACTAGACCTCGTTCGAAGGACATCACATCTTGTTTGAATGGGGTTCCAACGAGAATCTAACGAGGGTAGAAAGGAGAACATTTGTTTTTCATTCGATGGTCATTTGAAGCATTCGTTCGAACGATGTATCTTCCTTGTTCGAACGACCTACCAATTCGTTTGAACGACCCTGAACTTTACCTCCAAATTAGTTATAAGACCATTAGAAATCCAATTAATTGCACTAAGGCCATAATATTACCCAAATTTGACCTATTATCCATCTCACATGATCTAAAGCCTAATTGGGCCAGCAAATTACACAGTTACGATCAAAACCACGGGGGCAGGTGTTACAATTCTTTACCCTTTAATCCACTATTAATCTATTTTTCAATATTTATCTCCTTCAATCTTAAGGTTTTTATTTTTATTGGAGTTTATGAATAATATGATACTTTTGTAAAGGTGAATCCTTATAGATAGGTTCTAAAAGGTATGCAATTCTTTATGTATCTTAAAACAAATTCATGTTTATATATATATACTAAACTCAACAAAGCCTTTTCCTAATTATTTGGGGTCGGCTACATGAATCCTATTTTTCCATTCCATTCTGTCCAGTGCAATATCTTCGATTAAACCACATGACATCATGTCCTTTTTTATAATATCCCACCAAGTCAATTTAGGCCTACCTCTACCTCTTGTGTTACCATCAATACTAACTAAATCACTCTTCTTTACAGGAGCATCCATTGGTCTACGCTTGACGTGTCCAAACCATCTAAGTCGATTTTCTCTCAATTTATCTTCTATAAGAGCTACTTTTACCGTTTCACGAATTTGTTCATTTTTAATTTTACCCTTTCGAGTTTTACCACAAATCCATTTTAGCATTTGCATATCCGCCACACTCATTTTTTGTACATTTTGTTTCTTGATTGCCGAACACTCTGTCCCATATAACATGGCGGGTCTAATGTCCATCATATAATATTTGCCTTTTAACTTCAAAGGTATACGCCTATCACACAAAATGCCGGTAGCACTTCTCCACTTAACCCATCCTGCTCTAATCCTATGAGTAATATCATCACTAATATATCCATCTTTTTGGATAATCGATCCTAAGTAACGAAAATGATCGTTTCTAGGTATCTCTTGACCCTCCAATTTCACCACATCTCCATTTATCCTCCTATTATTACTAAAATTGCACTCCACATATTTTGTTTTAGTTATGCTTATTTTAAATCCTCTTGTTTCTAAAGTTTCTCTCCACAATTCCAACCTAGCATTAATCCCTGTCTTAGTCTCATCCACTAAAAAAATATCATCTGCAAATAGCATACACCATGGCACCTCATCTTGTATTTGTCCAGTCAATTCATCCATAACAAGCGCAAAGAGATAAGGACTTAATGCTGAACCTTGGTGTAGACCTACCGTAATTGAAAATTCACTACTTTCTCCGGCTGATGTTCTTACTGTAGTCATCGCACCATCATACATATCCTTGATCACATCAATATATCTGCGAGTCACTCCTCTTTTATGTAGAACCCACCATATTATATCTTTGGGTATCCTATCATACACCTTCTCCAAATCTATAAAAATCATATGAAGACCCTTCTTTTTCTCCCTATACCTCTCCATTAATCTCCTCAATAAATAGATTGCTTCCATTGTTGACCTCCCAGGCATAAAAACAAATTGATTCTCAGATACTGTTGTCTTTAATCTCAATCTATATTCAATCACTCTCTCCCAAAGTTTCATTGTATGACTCATTAACTTAATATCACGATAATTTGAACAACTTTGTACGTCCCTTTTATTTTTATAAATAGGTACTAAAACACTTTTTCTCCATTCATCGGACATCCTATTAGTCATTAAAATTCTATTGAATAATTTTGTAAGCCATGATACTCCATCCTCCCCTAAGTACCTCCAAACCTCAATAGGGATACCATCTGGTCCTAAAGCCTTCCCTGTTTTCATCTTTTTTAGAGCAATCCTGACCTCTGTTGTCCTAATTCTGTGGAAAAATATATTTTTTCGAGTCTCCCTAAGTTCCTCTATATCTAATCTACTCCCATTATCTCCATTTAATAACCTCTCAAATTAGTTTTTTCATCTTTCCATAATTTCATCATCTTTTACTAGGACTCTCGAATCATCACTTTTGATACACTTAACGTTATTAAAATCTTTTGTTTTCCTATCCCTAAGTTTAGCAATCTTATAAATAATTTTTTCTCCTTCTTGTGTACCTAATTTTGTATAAAGATCATCATACGCTTTTAACTTAGCATCTCTTACCACTTTCTTAACTTCCTTTTTAGCCCATTTATATTTCTCAAAATTTTCTTCATTTCTATTTGTTTGCCATGTTTTAAAGCACTCCCTTTTAATTTTTACTCTATTTTGTACTTCTTCATTCCACCACCAAGTTTCTTTAGACTGTGGCCCCTTGCCTTTTGATTTTCCAAGAATTTCTTTTGATATTCTCCTAATGCATGTGGCCATCTTATTCCATGTTTATATATATATATATATATTGAATCTTTATCGCATAATATGTGAATATATAAATATAAATAATGAGATGGGATAAATTTTTAGGCTTATGTAGTGTATTGATCTAATTCGTTGAATTTTGTTATGAATAGATCATAAAAAGTTCACATCCAAATTAATCGATTATATATAATTTTTCTATTGTTCTATTAGTTGACTGTTGGATTTTATTTCTATGTCAATACTTTTTCATTTCATAAGTTCATTCACTTGTGCAATGGCCATAAGGTCAATCATTGGTACCATCTAATGGTTATCTGTCATTATAATATCACACACACACGCACACACACACACACACACACACATATATATATATATATGTGTGTGTGTGTGTGTGTGTGTGTGTCTTTTGATAATTGAATCAGTGAGAAGTTCTCTTCATTGACATTTATCGTCTTATGGTTTGCTAGGTTCTTCATGGAACGAATTTTTTTTGCATTTAATTGAAAATTATATTAAATTTTCACGTAGATTGTTGATGTTAAAAAATTATATGCATTGCATGAATGTTGCAAACCGTACAAATCTTGAAATATTGAAACATTTTATGAACGGTTGAAAAATTTGTCCTAAAAAAATAGGGTTTACAATATTTTTGTTTAATTTTTCCTGTCCCTCATTGTTTTGTTATTAAGTGATGCACTTTTCGTTTCCAAAGCAATACAATGAAATGATTGAATCATTCTCTAATGTCGGGAATTTTTTGGTTAAGTTATACTAATATGGAATTATTTGTAATAATAGTCTACCAAAGATAGAATAGACATATAGTAATGTGGCAATATCGTGAGTGATTTCATAATGCTTCAAATGTGAACACGTATTTTGTTTTTCAGAATTTATCATGTTTGAACAACAATCTTTAGTAATTGATAACTTTTTCCTAATATATTAAAATGTTTAAAACATTGAGATTGGACGATTTAATGTTTTGGGACTTAGAAATAACAAATAATGCTTTGTTTATGGATTACATTCATAGTGTGTAATTGGAGGTTGTTCTTTGAATGTTAATGACGTATGTCCACGGAAGGGACTGGTGAAACTATTATATTGTATGATTTAATTTACATGTCATATATATATATATGTTCTCGTTATTACAAGTATCTTGTCATGATATAATATTTATGTAATGCCATAAAATTATGAGTCTTAGAGTAATTCATTTTTGTATTCCTACTTATATATATCTTAGTTATTATGTGCTAGTTTTTTTTATTGTTACACTGGTAACATAACATGCACATATCTCGATATTTCTTAACACAATGATTTATATAAGAGATACATATTTAGATATAGTTTATGTTATTAGCATTTGGTGTCATAACAAATTAACTCATGTGCAAATTCATAAACATCAAATTACCAATCTGGAAATCTGTTAATGGACAATCAAGTTATAACATTTGATTATTTGGTTGACAAGCATATCCAACTATGATGATAAACCAATGAAGGGTGGTTACAAATATAGTTATTGGATTTTTTATAAAATGATTCAAAACTAAGTGGTCTAACGATTTCTTTAAATTTGGTAGAATCTAATCATAAATATATTAAAGACTTTGTTGTGATAGTGAGATTGATGTTAATAAGACAATTATGTCTTAAGAGAACAATGTGAAGTCATTCTACGTATGAATGGTATAAAATTGCATTGAGAATTTTTTTTATCAATAAGATACATCTGTAGATGTAATATTATTAGTATATAGAGAAAGTATTTATATAAGTCGTTGTAAGTTTTGTCATAAGATATGTCCCACTTTAAATAAGAGGATGTCAAGATGTTAACTGGGTAACAACTAAGGAAAACACACACACATGAGTGTGTGTGTGGGAAAATACATGGAAGAACAAGATCATTGAAAATATATCTTATGAAAATAAGAAAGGTTAAAGATATTTTCATAATTGATAATAATGGTGGAGGTTATATTATTTGTTGTTTACAACCTCATTAATTTTGGAATTATGGATGTGCCTATCTAAAGACAACAGTTACCCAAGATAGGATCGTGACGTCTGAACATACATTCATTGTTTGTGTTAATAAAAGATATAGGATGACTTTGAAATATATTGCTAGATATGAAGTTGTGGCCACAATGCGTGCTATATATTTCTTTATATTGTGATTATGATATACTTTTTCAAGAGTATATAAATTGTGTAATATAGATATGTTAGTTTAAGACATATTATTTATGTTAAATCAAGTAAGAACTTAATAGATACTTTGATTAAAGGAATCTCGAGAAATTTAATAAAATGATACATCTAGTGGAATGAGACTGAAACCATTATTCTAAAATCATCAATAATGGTAACCCAACTTTGTAATAAAACTACCACTATTTCAAATTATAATGGGTAAAGACAAGTTACTGATAAGTGATTGTTTGTACATTGAAATTATTATATTGTCCCTTTCAGGATGTTCAATGCAAATTGCTACGAAATGAGTATGAATTATACACCCTTAATAAAGTTTAAAACTGATATTTATGTCTAAAGTAGCAAGGACATATAGAGAAACTTCACCTACGTGAACATAAGAAGTGGTGCTGCTTCTGGCAAGAGTTTGGATTTTCTCTTGTAAATGTTCATGAGACCAAGATGGAGCAAAAATCCATAATAGTGCTAACATATATAATGACATCTCATAAGAACTTCAATATCTCATGTGTGATGTATTTCCTATTTTAACATATTAAGACAAGGTTTAATGTATATCACACCTATGTCTTAGTTATCATATTGAAATGCACTCACTAATTGAAGATTTAAATCGAAATATATCTTCTTATATTCATGAGTATATCAAATGAAGAAATTGACAAAATATTACAATCTAGTGGGGGATTGTTCGAGAGACTATAATATTATAAAGAAAATGAAAGAGAAAATAAATAATATGTAAAAAGATGTGCCAATTATAAATAGACATAATTCTTAAAATATGTTTATTCATGAACCAACGTGATCATTAGAATAATGCATATTCATGAAAAGTAGGGGTGGACAAAAAAAAGACCGACCCGAATGAACCGATTGGACCGAACCGAAAATTAAGGCTATTTTAAAATCGGTCCAAAAATCGGTTCACAAAAACTAAAAACCGATTAAACCGGTCCGGTCCACGGTCCACCATATTAAAAGACCGATTTGGACCGGACCGGACCGATTTCCATATATATATATAATTAAAATAATGTTATTGTGTTTCTTATGTATAATTTTTGAATTAATGTATATAACTTATGAATTTAATTTGGAACATTTTATATATGTATAGACATTTTTTTATTTGGGTTAAAAAAATCCATGTAAACATCACTTGGAGTTTCGAGTATTATTTTTTTGTATATATATTTGTGAGAAAAATAGATGAAAACATTCATAAAATGTACATATATATAAAATAGGGTCAGGACTGAATTTTACCCCGGACCGAACCGAAAAAAGCCTGGACCGAATTAGTAGGTTAACCGAATTAATCGGTCCGATCTCGGTCCAAAAAAATTGAGGACCGAATATTCGGTCCGGTCCAAAAAATAGGCAAAACCCGGACCGGACCGTGCCCACCCCTAATGAAAAGACACAAATGAGTCTATAAAAATGAGAAGATCCAACCATTTTTTTAATAATTTTTTATGAGATTATTTTCTCTTTTCTCTTTTCTCTTTTCTCTTTTCTCTTTTATTTCTCAATTTATTTTGTGTTAGAGGGAGTTCTTTAGGATTGATAAGTAAAGATTCTATTGGATTGTTGTATCTTTGAGGTAATTTGATTAAAAATATGATAGCAAACTCTTATAGTGGGGGCAAATAAAATCTTAGGGTGCGTTTAATTGCAAACATGAAAAGTGCGTGCAAAATAGTTCATTTGAATGAGAAGCTGAAAAAATGAATGAAAAAATACATCAGTTTTTTGTCTTACTTTTCTGTTTTCCATGGAATCCAATTTTTTGGTGAGTGGATAAGAAATATTTTTCATTAATAAATTTTGTTTGAGATGGAACACTTCTTATATTAATGATTGTTGTTCTTATATAAAATATTCGCATTCAAGTTACTTAAAAAAGGCAAAACATGAGTCAGAATAACTATTTTTCATGAATTTTTTTTTTCATATCAATCATACACCCCCTTAAGAAAATTGAGTCTTCCGGCCTCATTCCACTATTAATCTATGTTTCAATATTTTTTCCCTTCAGTTATGTAGCTTCATTTTTTTTAGTGGTAATCCATGATATTTTGTAAAGTGTTTAGTTAGCTTAAGTTATAATTAGATAGAGACGAAAGGATATCTAAATCGAGTCCTCTTTCTTATCTTCATATTGTTCATATATTGTTTGAATAAATGTCTCAAAATTGATGGTAAAAAAATATCTACATGATCTAAATTTTTTATCCATGTTTTTTTTATTATTTATGCTTCGTGTATTACGTCTCGTTCGCACATCGCACAAGTCTACATCTAATATGAAATTAAAATCATGTGGTAATTATATGCAATAAACTCAAAAATAATTTTTAATATAACTATGCATTTTACTGTTTTATTACATCAATTATAAAATTGAATTATAATGGACATTCGCATCTGAGAATATCCTTTTTATGTACCTTGTTTAAATTAATATTTATCTTATTAAGCATTCATAAGAATTCTAATAAAATTGGGCATAAGATATGGTTGAGATGCTGCAATAATAATTTAAGAGTTCTTAAAGTTCACGTTTACATATAAAATGTTACGTAATGTTTATTGAGTCAAAACACGATAAAAATGACTGACAACCTGAAATTATTCTTATCATAAATCAAGAGGAGAGTTTTAAACCGAAAAAGAAACAAAATACAGAGTCGTGATTGATTGGAAATAATTGAGTGATGGTGATTGGCCACGTGGGTTGTTGGGCTTGTGAAGCAAGCTATCTAATCAAGCGGACCCCGCCTCATGGATATGTGATGTCATTTATTGTTCAATGCATGTATGGCTTTTTACATGATGATGAATGCCATGTATATGCATGCAGTATACAGATAGATAAACATTAAAGATGTGTGTGGATAGACTCTGGAGAGGAGACGACTTCGCATCGGTGGTGGATGACCCACCACCCCTAATTCACACTATAAATTCCTAACTTCAAATATTGCGATTATGTGAAGTTACTCCATAATACCTGAAATAACTAACCGTAACATTTGGTAAATTAAAAAAAAAAAAGAAGCCTAACGTAACTCTTTAACACACAAAAACCTCTCTGTCTTCAAACCCTTTAAACCCTCGTAGATTCAAATCACTTATGAACAACATTCTCCACCTATTTAACCTACTCATTACTCACACTTATTGTATGCTTTATAGCCAATTTTTCTAAGGTCTAATAATTTATCAAACTATAGATTAATCCTTACATATTGGTTGATGACAAATGATTGGTATTTCTCCAACTAAAAGTAGGATGAATGTTCCAAAATAACTAAAAAATTAACAATGTGATATACAAATGAAATTAAACACAAGAGCAAAGTTTTTTGCATTATCCAAACCTTCTACAACTTTGGGGTCCCGACTCGAGAAAGACGGGAACGGCGAGACAAAGTTAATTACAAAATTAAAATGGGTTTCATGCGGGATCTAATTGTCGATAAGTGGATAACCTTTCAGCATAATAATCCTGAATAAACCCATATTTACTCGTTACTTACGTAGCCCCCTACTTTGCTAATTGAACACAGTTGAGGTCAAAATCCTGATATAAAAGCTTATACTAAATATAGAATCAGGAATCGGAAGCTTAAACTCGTTATAGATGCCCAAAGTTGATACTATAAAGTTACATTTCATATATCTTACCTTGTTAAATGATTAAATTTCTTACATTTCAGTTAAAAATGGAATTGTACAAGGCATATTCAAGGAGTGGGTGGAAGCTTGCCACTACTTCCAAGAAGAAGCGTTGGGAAGATCTCCAGGTTATACGGCAGGGGAAAAATGTCCTCAAGGTGCGCGATACTATGACATCTCGTACATTTCATATTTAAGTTCATAAATTCTAAGTATACAATTTATGAGAGTCGTCACTTAAATAACATTCTAAGCAAGTGGAATGACATAAGAATGCAATAAATATAAATGAACTAAACCATATGAATAAGCTAATAATAAAAAATCTTAGACATGAATAAATTTTATACATCTCAATTCGATAAAACTTATAACAACTCGCACATTTTGCGATTGGGGTTGATTATGTCCTTATGCCATGATATGTCAATCATTTAAATTTTTATACCATTCTTATTATGTGATAAAAATATGAGACATTTAAAAAAAATCAATATAATAAAATACGAGAGATAATAATTTGAATAACCGTCAACAATAAAGTCCAACCATATCAATCTCCAATATAATCCAACACTAATAAAATAATCTTTAATAATGTCCCAAATACCAATGTGGATCCAGAAATGGACCACCATCCAAAACTCCAAAAGTCTCGCCATACACTCCAAAATCCAACATTTGCTAGAAGTGCACTCCTAACTTGAGAAATTAGCCCACGAGTACGATGAGCGAGGCCCACCGCAAGAATATTAACTACATGATCCCAAATAGGGTAACATAAACTCATTCTTAAGTACTAAATGAAATCAATACAATAATAGAGTTTGAAAATAAACATTTGATAATAAATTCTTTCCAAATTTCCACATAATAACAAGAATTAACAACTATTTGAATCTTAACAATCGAATAAATATGATTCAATAACAATGGAAATATAAATAATTATCCATTCAACAACATGTTTTGACAACTATTCATTCAATTAACATATACACCAACTGTTTATTCATTAGTAAATATTAACGTTGTCTATTTTTATAAAAGATATCAATGACTACTAGTTTATTAATCGATATTAACATATACGTACTAACGTAACTCATAGATTTATTAGAAGACTTTTTAACCACTTTCCACTTTCATATTCCACGAATAACATCTTTTCAAATTCCATTTTATACCGACCGTTCATTAACACATTAAGTGCATATTAACCAATTCTCATTTTCCTAATCCATGTATCTCATTCTTATTTTAATAACCTAATTATAAACAATCGACCTCTCACATGGCCTAGAACTTAGCATAGTATACCCCATATAACATATTACAATCATAAACACAGTCTATCGGCCTCCCCCACGACCCTGCACATCACATAGCGCACCACACACATCATCTTATGCATATGCACAATCAAATTCCATGTACACAACTTGTGACGTTGTCCAATCATAATATACCGCTACTATCGTCATGTACTATAGGTCCTTCACATACAATATCTATATAGCCAACCAACACTAGACTCCCACTAATAGCAATGAACGAACATATATAGCCATCAAATTAGACAGTGGATATAGGTCCATCATATACGATGCTCCATAGCCATCCCACATTACACCCCGCACTTACAGAGATGCCCTCATAATTATCACTTTCTATTAAAATTTATACATACCAAATTCCCAACCTTATCCAGACTCCATGAATGGGAATTCTCATAAATAAAATCCAAATAAACAACCCTCATGATACACATCCATATAGGTCAGGTGGTCGTCAAAACTTTATAATAAACATATACCTTATAGTCACGTACCAAAGAATCACTATTTAAATAATCTACGCCACTTAAGCTCCCAACACCTAGCCTTCTCTAGACTCTATGCGTGGGATGCCTCATAAATAAAATACAAATGAGGAACCCCTCGATATACTTTAGTCTAGATTGGGTAGTCATCAAGAGAAAACGATTAACAAACTTACCTCTACATCTTAATGCATCTAACTCTAATCATCAATCACATAACATGTGATAATCTCAATACTGTATATATCATGTGCCTGACCTCTACTCATGGATTAAGAACAACATACATGACTTCTACTCATGGATCATGTATAACAATATAAAGAGAATTAGTCTTATTATCATTTAAATCATTCTCAATGCGCATACGATGTTATCTCGCCTCAATGCCCATTGATAGATCTATGAGAGCCTTCGTGCTCTTTAATTGTCCTTGGTCGACAATGTATAGTCACCACCTTGATCGAGTAAAGCTCTCTTTTTCTAAGGAAAAATGAAAAATGGAGTCACTAGTTGTAACACCCCGAGATTTTTTAGTGGTAAAAATCTTTGTTAAATAAATAATTAATTTTTTTTTTTGGAATCTATTTAATTTTGGTATGTCAAAATATTAGTTTTTATATATAAAAATAAGTTTTTAAGTGGAATTTAAATCGAAATTAAAATTTATAAATTATAACTTTTTGTATAAAAATCAGAGGAGGATCCGACCTGAGGAGGATAAAAAATAAAATAAATAAAAATCCTGACCGTCCGATTGAGATGAATTTTTTACAGTAGCACCGTCTCACCGTTCTCTACAACATACTAAAATTTCAGCCAAATTCAACACTTCAATCATTCATAATTTATTTTTGAGTGTTTGTTTTTAATTATGACTCAAATTCTTTTTGGTACATAAACATAAAGTGACGAGTTTAGGACTTTTAAAACACATTTTAGCCTTCTCAAAATTCAGTAACCTTCTTTATTTTCATCTTCTTCCATGTACAAAATTCTAGCCATATTTAAACCAAGATTCAACCCTTGATTTGAAGGCTTATTTGGTGTTTTCTCGAGTTTGAGCTAGAATGGGTTTCTATTATTTTCGCGAGAGGAACGCTGTGGTGTGATCAGGATTTTGAGGCGAAAATTTATGAGTTTCGTGTGATGATTTTAAGGTACGGAGTTTACACAATATTCTCCCTAAATCTCTCGAGAGTAATCGTTCGTTCCTCATATATTTGTACTCATATTGTTGATATCATGACATTTATTGAAATATAAAATATTGATTCGATTGGAGATATTATATTTGTTGATAGGCATGGTGTCATGAAATTTTTATATGACACGGAGAATGGTCACTCGACAGTATTTCAAAAGTCCAATAGCCAGGATGAGACTGTACGAAGCTTAGGTGAGGTGAGGTGGGGGCCCGGTGACCTATTGATGTGTTATTGAAAAATTAAATTGGTGTAATGTTCGGATGTCGCATTGAACTTGAATTCATATTCGTATTGTTGCACTTATTCACCGTTATTGTTTTGAGCATCTATTCTTGCCATATTGTGTACTTCCTCGTATTTTTCTTTTGTGGCAGGTTAGCGTGAATTTGGAGACTATGGATTTTTGGAGGATTTTAGAGCACAATGTTTGGAGGATTTTATTTTTGTATAGCTTGGCAGTGTAATTTTTTTGAAGTGCTTAGCATTATTTTTAGAGGAATGAATCTGTATTATGTTGGAAGTGTAAATTTTGGATTCGTTATATTTATTTTATGGAATATAGATTCTATATACTAATTATTAAAGATTAAGTTTAGTTTTAATCGTAGTAGAACCTCATGTTTTACTCGGGGTACTAAAGATGGTATCAAAGCTTAGGTATATGACAACCCCCGAGTCTTTGAATTTGGGTCTAGCATGCGGGTTGGATGCGTTTCATTGGAGATATGGAGTTTTTATTGAGGATGTGGTAGGCATCGAGGTTAGGATTAGTAATCTTGATGTGAGGATGTTTAAAATTGATTTGAGAACTTCAGTGTTGTGATGATTTTTAAAAGATAGAATCGAGTAGTGATTCGTGAAAGAGCTCGTGTAGAAACACGTGGGTAGGATTGGGTATATGAGCATTTAATCGTGGTTTTCATGGGTAGGCATTTATGCGACGTATTTTATCTTGAGCGTTATGCTTCGTCGAATTTCGAGTACGAAATTCCTGTGCTAGTGGGGAAGTATGTAACACCCCGAGATTTTTTAGCCATAAAATCTTTGTTAAATGAAAATTTTCAAAAAAATAAATTTTTTAGAATCTATTTAATTTTGGTATGTCAAAATGTTTGTTTTTCTATATAAAATAAGGTTTTGAGTGGAATTTAAATCGAAATTAAAATTTGGATATTATAACTTTTTGTATAAAAATCGGGAGAGGATTCGACCTAAGGAGGATTAAAAAAATGAAAAATCCGACCGTCTGATGGAGTTAAATTTTTAACAGCAGCTTTGTCTCGCCGTTCTCTACAACACACTAAAATTTCAGCCAAATCCAACAGTCCGATCATTCATAATTTATTTTTGAGTGTTTGTGTTTAATTAGGACTCAAATTCTTTTTGGTAGATAAACATAAAGTAACAGATTTAGGACTTTTAAAACACATTTTAACCTTCTAAAAAATTAGTACCCTTCTTTATTTTCATCTTCTTCCATCTATAGAATCCTAGCCACATTTAAACCAAGATTCAACCCATGATTTGAATGCTTATTTGGTGTTTTCTCGAGTTTGGGCTAGAACGAGTTTTTATTATTTTTGCGAGAGGAACGCAGTGGTGTGATCAGGATTTTGAGGCAGAAATTTATGAGTTTCGTGTGATGATTTTAAGGTACGGAGTTTACATAATATTCTCCCTAAATCTCTCGAGAGTAATCATTTGTTCCTCATATTGTTGATATCATGGCATTCATTGGAATCTAAAATATTGATTCGATTGGAGATATTATATTTGTTGATAGGCATGGTGTCATGAAA
The DNA here is from genome assembly GCA_949130495.1 of Sambucus nigra. Taxonomy (NCBI): domain Eukaryota; kingdom Viridiplantae; phylum Streptophyta; class Magnoliopsida; order Dipsacales; family Adoxaceae; genus Sambucus; species Sambucus nigra. Next base: position 677,064,015 of record OX422209.1, read on the forward strand.
TTTTTATATGACACGGAGAATGGTCACTCGACAGTATTTCAAAAGTCCAATAGCCAGGATGAGGCTTTATGAAGCTTAGGTTAGGTAAGGTGAGGCCTAGTGACCTATTGATGTGTCATTGAAATATTAGATGGGTGTAATGCTCAAATGTCGCATTGAACTTGAATTCAGATTCGTATTGTTGCACTTATTCACCATTGTTATTTTAAGCATCTATTCTTGTCATATTGTGTACTTCCTCATATTTTTTTAATGGCAGGTTAGCGTGGATTTGGACGCTATGAATTTTTGGAGGATTTTCGAGCATGACGTTTGGAGGATTTTATTTTTGTATAGCTTGGCAGTGTGATTTATTTGGAGAGCTTAGCATTATTTTTAGAGAAATTAATCTGTATTATGTTGGAATGTAAATTTTTGATTCGTTATATTTATTTTGTGGAATATAAATGCTAAATACTAATTGTTGAGGATTTAGTTTAGTTTTAATCGTAGTAGTGCCTCGTATTTTATGCACGGTGTTACACCAATCTATTTTACTCAAAATATACAATAGAAGAGGTAGGTCTTTGTGAAGACCTAGTGATGGAAAATAATTGGAATGTTTAACTAGATATTTAAAGGTTCAGGTATTGGATTACAAATTGGGAAGGTGTTAATGTAGATATGAAACATTTATTTTAGCATATTATGGTATAAAAAGAAATAATAAAATGAAAACATTAAGTAAATATCTAGTGTGGGATATGTTTGTAGATAATATAGACAAGGGATGTATATCTAAAAAGTTGGACTTATTCGTTCGGATGATAATCTGGGTGAGCTTATGTACTCGCGCGGAGCGATTCAAAGTTCACGTAGTTTGTGAACGAATCAAGATGAATTTCACCTCATAAAGAGGCTCAATGTGAGAGATATAGTCTTTCTTTAACCATAGGGGTGTTTTACAATTGAAACAAAGTTAGTTCTGAAGATGTATACAATTTGAGTTCATAAGAGTACTTCAACAAGGTTGGTTCACCCATAAATTCATTCGAAGATGAAGAAATAACTAGAACTCCACCATTAAAAACAAAATAATAGATGGAATCCCCAAATCAAGTGTGACCCTAATTATATGAGAATATTCCATGATTTTATGGCTTTTGTTCAGCTTTTATGAGAATAAAATGATAATAGATAAATATATAGAAGATTTACTTGATTTTTAGAGATCGAGCTTTTCTAATACGCTTACGTATCCATTATCAGCAGAAACAAAGTCAATGTTGTTCGAACATGACCTTTGGAGAAACATCAAGCCTTATAGAATAAAGAAACACAAATAAAGTAGTTTGGGGTGGTGCAACATAACACCACCCTTTTTTGTATCAAAACTTCAAAATAAAATAGTGAGACTGTGCACCTACAAAGTTACATGTACTCCTAGTCATTTCAATAACGTTTCTGATTAGGATCGACCTTTCTAGAAATGGATCTAAGGATACTTTTAAAGAAAAAGTACCTTAAAGAGAAAAAAGTAAGAAAAAAGGGGAAAATGTTTTTTTTCCCCGTTGTTTTTGGTTTGGATGATGAAAGAGAAGTTAGATCTAAAAGTTAAAACACTACATCTAAACTTAAAAAGGGATTTTATGACAAATTGAGAGAGTTTTGGATCCATTTAAAGAGAACTATTTCTGGATAGAATGCTTTGCATTTAAAAAAGTGGAGTTAGTGCCCCGAGATGGTAGGTGAAGGATTCCTTTTACAGGAAAAATTGTGGGGTTAAGGACCGATCGGTCAAGGGTATTGTACACGCATAATCGACCGGTCAAGCTCATTTTACCTCGAGTCTTTAGGCCCATTCTAGATTAGCTTGACTCTTTTGGTAATTTTATGGGTTGTTTCAAATTTTTTTTACCCTAAGAAAGATGTTTATGAGTTTTTCATGGATTTTGATCCTTAAGAAGACCATGACAGGTGTGGATACCTTTATGGTGTAGAATGTAATATCCGTAGAGCCCCTCAATAGTGGAGTTCATATTGGACAAATGTTGTTGGAAAGAGAGGCACCAATTATGAGATAACTCTTGGAGAGTTGCTTTAATTATCACTATAGAAACCCCATCCTAATACCGCCTCTAAGCACCTCCTTAGCCCCCTTATCACTACTCATACCTCTATAAACCCTAAGTCATACTCCGAGTACTGATTTGGAGGCCACCTGGCGCTTCTGGTCCTTGTTTGACTTCGGTACTCCAACCAAAGTGAAGCTCAATGAAACCTTGGAGGTATCTGAATTCCCTTTCCAATGGTCCATGTCGTGAGAATATCATACTCACGGTTCGTACAAATGATTCGTTTTACTTTAAAAGGCCTTCGGGCGCTTTCGAGCCCGTTTGAACTTGATCAACTCTTCAAATCGAGAGAAGCTCAATGAAATATATAAGGGATCTTAATTATCTTTCCAACAGTCCATGTTGTTTGTGAATCGGCCTCACGATTAGCACAAATGACCCGTTTTACTCCGAAAACCCCCTGTCTAGAGACCATCAAGCGCTTCTGAGCCCCGTTTGACTTTGGTCAACTCTTGAAACTGAGAGTGGATCATTATATTCTTGAAGGGATCTTAATTATCTTTCTAATGGTCCTAGCCATGCACAATTCAGATTTATGATTAGCATTTTATGCTCGTTTTTCCCAAAAAGTCCGTTCTAGGTTGTCTATAGGCACCCTAGACCCCCTGCCTATCGATAGGGTGTACTTTTTTGCCCATCATGATAGGCACTATGCCAATAGGCAAGCTAGGGGACATTCCGATTGGTACCCCCTAACCCTAAAGTTCACTGTATAAAGAGCCCATGACCTTACTCCTAAAGGGTGTCCCTTTCAGGATTCAACAAACATTATCTCGAAATCAGAGCACCAACATTCCCAAAAAATCCTATTTTCCTACATTCCACCGCCTCTCTTTCCTACCATTTTTGGTCATTTACCTCATCCTATTATATCACTCTTATACCACTACAAAAATCAACCTACATATCTCCCAAATTCAGCAACCAAAGTCTTTTAGGAGGTCCACCCTCATCTCTTTTCTAGTTTACTCATTTAGTGTTATTATTCACTTTATTATCATTTTATGAAATCTTTTAGTCATGTTTTATTATCTCACCTTAAGTAATACCCAATTTTATTATTAGTATTTCACACAACTTATTTTAAAAAAAAATCCAAAAAGACAAAAAATAGGGGTCACTTGTAAATTCCAAAAGGAAGACTTCCTCATTTTCTGACACTTTCACACTTGAACACATTTTTCTCAAAATCATTCAAAGAGGAGTATTAAATTTGGGTTTATGAGTTGAATCCCACGCCTGCGATATATTCGAACTACGTGGACTTTGATTCCCCTTGGGCTATGTAGGCGTCTCGGGCCAATCCTGGGATTCGAGTCCTCCCTTTTCCATTTTTATGCCTTTTATATTCTATTATATCTATTTTGTAAGTTTTTAAATCCTACATATTTGAGTCTCGTCTGACATGCACGTTTGCTCCTCCATAGCAACCCGTGATTCGACGAACCCTCACATTATATGTTTATGATTATTTTTGGATACACTCCTACGGATGAGTCTGCTTCGTCTCTTCCATGACATGAGTCGGAGGATTCCCTTCTCCATTTATTTTTATTACACACATGTATACACACATCATGCTTTGGAGAAAAGGGAGAATATCAATATAGCCCATTAGAGACCGAAAAGGAGGAATGGGTTCCTAGCACCTTCCCATTCCATAACTTAGTCCCTGAACCTTCTAATCACATGGTTTTGTATGCATCAATATGACCTTGATGCCTTTCTCTCGAGGTGGCCACATTATTTTTCCTCTTTTGAGAAAATAGGCTAGCAACTCCATTCCTTCATGTTATCCACTTTTACGATGGCCAATTTTATATCCAAGGTAGACCGTGAAGACCCCAACGCGAGTGGAGAAAAGAGGACATCCTTATCCTCGAATCACCGATACACGCATAGGAAAGAGAAGAAAGAGGGGACATTTCCTCTCCTACCCTGATTTTAGGTTCGGCCTATGCCGAAGGAATCCTACCCCTATTGCCACAATGGTGACTCCTCTGGGGACTTTCTAGATGACTATACTATATTTTCGTATGGGTTTTACTTCTTTACTCTACTGCTTTTCTACATGTGTATGCAAGCCTCCACTTGTATGTTCTCCTTACTCCTATGCTTTCTTCTTCTTCTTCTTATATATATATATATATATATATATATATATATATATATATATATATATATATATATATATATATATATATATATATATATATATATATATATATATAATGTTTATCTCTATCGTGCTCTCTCGTCATATATATATATATATATCACTTTTTACTCACTTGTACATGCTTATCATGTTTCACCATATGCTCACTTGTATATATTCTCCATGCTCACTTCACATACTCACACTCGTATATAGTCTCATGTTTACTTACTTGATCCACACACCACTTGTAGATCACCCATACGTAGCTTTACTAGCACACACCCTCGTTGTTCTCACTTGTATATATCTCCATGCTCATTTACACATCTCACACACCACTTCTAGATTATCCATTCTTAGTCTTACTAGCACACACTTCCACATTCCTTTCACTTGTATATATTCCCAAGATTTTTCACTCACCCTACTCTCATGTCACTCTCTCACCTTATTCATCTCACTCACTTGTATATTCACACGGTTTACACTCTATTACCATGCTTTGCATAGTCTTCATGCTACATGCTAGCTTTACTTTTCATTATTATCCCTCTTATTTCATGTTATTTGTATATTCTCTCTCATAGTGGTAGTACTCCTTTTACTTAGCATACAAAAAATCTCCATAAGATACTAATCAAAACTCATGCATTTTTGCACACTACATCACCTGACCAAGTTAATATTGACCAAAATTTTATCCCGTACTGGAGGTCACTTAGTGACATGCCGGTCTTGTGGGGCATGGTTAACCTAAGCGATATGATTCTCACCTTCCATTGGCCTCGTATTTTTGACATATATCGAATGGTTCCCCCCGCATCGTACTAGTTGACTGAAATCATGAAGGGAGGTATATAATAGGGAACTCATTCATGTATGTCAAGTATATCGGGTTTGCTCTCACACGTATGATCCTCAAGAGGTATATCGTGAGGCAATTCACGTACACTCATGCATATCAAATGGCTTATCCACACGTACCGATGAATGATTTCCCTTATAGGAAAAAGGTATATCATGGAAGTCATGAAAAATGGGATATTCCTTCCACTAACCCACAAAATTCATAAAACTTATATAGACATCTTCCTTAGGACACTCATATCTAGATTACTGGTTACAATGCAAAACTCTGTCGAAATTTTGGGTCGCCATACCACCCGAATTTTTGTATTATTTCACCCATTTTTAAAATAGGACCCTCTCTGTGAGCCTGAAAATAAGTCAAACCATGCCTTACATCTTATACCCTATCTTTTCCCCAGGCTTGGGTCCTTACCGACATTTTTCTTACATTTAGGCAAACATAATACAAATATTGAGGATTTTCCTTTCCCCTTCTTTTCAAAAATGAAAAAAATGCCAAAAAACATACCCCTTTCAAATAGAAAAATACCAAAGATACTCTCTTTTTCCTTAAAAGAAACCAAAATTATTTTTCCCTCTCATATTGATCGCATACCCAAATTTTGGTCTGACTCGCTATTGCCTTCGGTCTTACGTCAAATCACCCCGAAGCTCTACTACTTCCTTTGCTGCTTCCACCGAGTTTGATATCTACCTCCGTAAGTTATTCATGGAGAATGTAGAGTAGGCTCTGAATGTTCAATTAGATTTGATGGCCAGCCTAGTGCAGCTTAGTGCCAAGATTGATAACCTTCAGCCTGATGTCCAAGATAATCTCACCCAAACCCCTCAAGGTCTTCCCATCCATTCTCCAACATCCTAGGAGCTTTGCTAATCAAGCTCTGTCACTCCTCACACGAGCCTGTATTATCGTTTGAACCTAATTTTAGGGGGAGGCATGGAATTTCCCACGGTTCTGGATCAACTCCGAAGGTTTAGGATCAAACTGCCTGTAGAGACGAGCTCGACTATGAAAGGTTCAGTGTCCTATTTATGGAAGCTTAAAATGGGACCGGGAATCAAATGAATGTGTGGTACCCATAGAAGAAATTAGTTTGGATGATGTCGTGCAGACCATGTCAGATGTGTTGGCCAAAAAAGGGAGATATGTTGCATCCCCCAGTTGCTCACAACCTTAAAACTCCAGGGGCATCTGGTCTCTTCACCCCCTCACTTCCCATTAAGTGGAAAGAATTTTATGAAGAAGTTATAGAGGTTATTGAGTGCATCGACTACTCTTGGTAGTAGGATACCGTCGCCACAGGATAAGGTGATGATTTTGAAAGATTAAACGGTGAATTAAAGGGCAAAAACTTCCCCTTTTACAGTTTTTTTGAACCACGACTTGACCTCGCTGAAAAAAAGATGAAGCCGAGGATGCAGATCTTCTTCCAAAATGATAACATCAGGAGCAAGGAATGGAAACATGAGGTGGATCCTCTGAGTGACAAACACTAGAAACTCTGAGGGCAGTGATATTGAGGAGCCATTCAACCTGTACACATTAGGACCGAGTCTCTGCATGATTACCTAAGAGGCTGCACCGTCGGACCCGTGTCCTAAGATTGTCATTATTAAAGAACCTCTCCTTAACTGGCATGCCATTTCGATCCATCCTGCTCAAGCTCATCTAAACCCTGTTATCCACCCTCTTCAAGAAATCCCCGAACTTGTTACTATTTCTCCTATTTCTGATATCATTGTAAATGAGGCCTCTTTTTACGAGGTTCTCAATGTTGTATTCACTGAGAATGAAGTAAACGAGGTTTTTAAGTATCTTACTGTTCCTTATATTAATTGCATTGATTTTAATCAAACTTTTAATGATGACGATTTAGTAAATGAACAAATCTTAACTGATCTCAATAAGGAAAATAATAAACAACATAACCACATTGACCTCAAAGAAATTGTATAACCCGTATGGGATCCAAGGGGTAAGTTCAAGCCTAATTGGAGTGGGGCCCTTACATTGTGAAGAAAATCTTATCAAGAGGTGCCTCTATGCTCACAGATCTCGACGGAGAATAAATGGCACGTCCGGTCAACCTGGACCATCTAAAAAACGTTTTAACCTTAATCCAAACTCTTGTCGTGCTACGGATCTTCTCCTCCCCCTTTTATTGTATAAAAAATCTCTTCATTTCTCTCTACTGAGAACTATGCGGGACCTGAACCTCTCAAAACCCCCCTTTTTTAATGAATCTCACAAATTTTCATAACTGAAATAGGTATGTAAGCAACACATAAAATACATAGGGGCACAGTCCTTTCTTTCTCACAAAATGCTATTTTATTCCTCCCCTAGAAGGACGTTCCATCTCATCATTTAAACGAACAAAAGGATTATGTATGTCTAAGTGATTGGTATATACAATTCAAATACAAAATTCCTCAAAAGATACAACAAAATATGTCAAAATTACTTTCCTTTTATTATCAGGATTATGGTTGTTACATGAAATATCAACGTCGGGAGTCAAACAAACCACTCCGTTCCTAATACTCATACAACCTACTAGTTCTTAACATTAAACCTACTTCACAAGAATATCCAAAAACATACCAAACACCTAAATAAAGCCAAAACACCCACCCAAACACTAATTCCCCACAAACATAAAACCAACTTCTCAAAACCTTATCCACAGCTACTAGATAGTCCCACCTCATCATCATTACTTCACCCTGGAGGTCTCTATATGTCCCACTCCTGATTATTTCTTTGGATATGCTCCATGCGACGGTAGGCCTTAATAATCTTTGTTGAAACCACGACACCTTCCTCCATGATATTAAACATGACAAGCCATCTTTGTCAAGTCTCTTCCACCAAAATCTTTTCAACCACTTGTTTGCATAACCACTTCAAATAATCCTTAGATACAAATATAGCCTCTCCCACATATTGTGATGGATGGGTAGATGGCCGGTGACACTTCTATAAGGGCTCCAGTATCATCCTCAAGGACTCGATAAGGTCCTCTATCGATAAAAAAATAGTTATGCAAGGAGGCACAATCTGCTCTCATCCTACTTGGCACATAAGCCGTTAGGGAAAATAAAAGAAAGACTACTGAAGACCTACTAACCATATATAATAGTATTTCCCAACTACAAAACGGGTTACAAGTCTCCCCACCATGGTATTGACCATCAAAGGCATCAGGCCCCGTGATCCACAAGCAATTTAATCTAGTTCTTTATCGACGGACTAAAGCTGAAGAAGGCCTAGTAAAGAAATTAGGAACATCCAACATAGAGTACTCAGGAGGGGCTGCCAGGCGCAGTCTCTCAGAAAGCCACATGAATAATATGATAGGGATCCGCCATAGAAAGCCAGTCAGACCTTTCTCTCAGGCATCTAAGTTATTTAAAGTCTCCGCTAATTCCACCGCCGTAGGACTATAGTGGTAGGACAACCACACCACTATCGTGGCCACCTAAGGGTTAACTATCAGGTCGCCCATCACCAATAAAAGCCTAGCAGTCAAACCTAGAGCTATGACTCCGTCAAAGTCATTGTCAATAAAATCCCTCTGGCACACTGAATTCATGACTGTCTAGAGGACGATATTTCCTCCATGAACCAGAGATTGAGTAGTTAAGAGGGAGATGTGAAGTAACTCATGTAAAGACACTCGGGGAGAGAGGGATAAATTCAACGTAGATGCCGCTACACTTGGGCTGACACCCAGAATCGTAGAAAACTCCTTGAAGGTGCAACACACTATGTCTAAGCCGAACTAAAAAACATGGTATTTAGGGTACCAGAACTATATCGTTGCTAGTATAAGGTTGTAGTCTATAGGATGATTACGCAAAATGGAGAACTGACACAAACCAAAGGCTTCGTAGTCGATATTGTAGAGGCACATTGGCTCTAAACCCTCGAGTTAGGAAAAAAAGAACTCGGACACTAGAAGATCCATTCGCAGAGAAGAGAAGAAGAAAGCCACAAAGGAGAGAAAAAAAACCTTTATACTAAAAAATTCAACAAGAAAATAAGTCATTCAAAGAGCCACCGGTTTCCCAGCTCCCAAAGTACCCAAAGTACGCAGAAGGTGCAATAAAAACTAAGGGAGTGATTTGGACTTGACCCTTATGCTGATAAGAAGGCAAATGGGTATGTCGATCGACAACTGCATTCTTTTAAGAAATTCCTTATTTCCTCTTTTACATATATCAATTTCAAAAATAAACATTTGCGTTGGAAAAAATAAATATCCGGGTCGATTATTTTTGAAAAATCCTTATTTTCTACTTTGTAAATAATTCCTTAAATAAACATTTTCCTTTTACTTCGAATCCCCTTTTCATTTTTATCTCGATCTCTACAAAAAATAAGAAACCTTAACAGCAAATTAAAGACCATATAGAATAAATCATTAAATTAAGATAACACCCAAAATAAAATGCATTTCTTATATATATTTCTGGAATCATTACATTTCTTGCAAGTATGAAAGTAAAGAAAGAAAAAAGATAAAAAATACATCGAGACCCAAACTGAATCCCTAAATACCTCTCAAACCCAACCTTTAACCCCCGCAGCGAACACGGTTTCCCCTGCAATGAGCAGTAGACCCTCCATTCCCAGAGCCTGAACTCTCGTTAGACGTGGCTGATGACAATAAATAAGCACTGGCTGACTTCCTGACATAGGGTGACATCGATGCCATCCAATCCTTAATATCCCTCATCTATATGGTCGACAGATAGACAGTCTGCAAGAAAAGGGAACAAAGAATAAAAATTGAGTAACTACTCTGTTATGAAGAATAGTTTGAGAGGTTTGGGAATGAAGTATAAATCGATTCATGCTTGTGTGTATAACTGCATACTATACCAAAAGGAGTATGAAAATCTCAATCGTTGTCCGGTATGCGATGAACCTAGATATGTCCAATCTACTAGTAAGGAAGACACAAGCTCAAAAGTCCCTCAAAAAGTATTGAAATATTTTCTCGTTGGGCCTAGATTAAAGCGATTTTTCACAGTACCATGGATAGCGGAGGCAATGACTTGGCATGCTAGGGCAGAAGTGGGGGTAATATCATGCGTCATCCTATTGATTCTATTACCTAGAGGAGGATGAATTATGAGTACCCCAATTTTGCTCGAGAACAACGCAACATCTGTTTGGCTATATCAATAGATGGTTTCAATTTATTTGGAAATCTAAGCACCAATCAGAGTGTATGGCCAGTGATCCTAGCCCCACTCAACCTCCCTCCTTCACAGTGTATGAGACTTGAATTTTCGATGATGTCTTTGTTGATACCTGGGCCAAAGCCACCAAGTGATGACATCGATGTCTACCTGGATCCTTTGGTAGAAGAATTAAATGAGTTGTGGGAAGAGGGTGTGCAATCATTTGACTCTTTTAGAAAAGAAGATTTTACACTGAAAGCTATGTTGATGAGGGCAATTCATGATTTTCTAGCTTATGGGACATTATCCGATTGTGTAGTACATGGTTATTTGGGGTGTCCTATTTTTAGAGAGGAGACCGAATCTCTTTGTCTATCCTTTAGCTCAAAAAATGTATACCATTGCCACATGAGGTTTTTACCCCCGACTCATAATTTCAAATTTGAGAAAGGTTCCAATTTTTTATTGGGCTGGGTTGAACATAGGCTACCGCTGAGACAACTTTCGGGTTCAGAAATTGAAAGTAAATCTTCTGAATGTGACCCTAATATGCCAGTTAAGAATCCCAAATTTAAGAATGTCAAGCATAAGAAGACCCCAACTGGGAATGAAACTGAGACAAGAAAGGCATGGTCTAGGAGGTCAATTTTATTTGACTTGCCTTATTGAAAGAATAACCCGGTGCGCCATTTATTGGATGTGATTCATGCAGAGAAGAACTTCGCTAAACATATTTTGGGCACTTGCCTTGGTGGGATTCATTCGAAGGATGGAGAAAATGCACAAAAAGACCTTAAATCGTTGAAACTTAAGCCACAACTATGGTTGAAAGAAGATAGTAGGGGAAGGACAATAATTCCCCCTGGTGCCTTTACTTTGACGAGTGGGGAAAGGAAGGTGCTTTTAGACACAATATATAATTTCAAGGGCCCATCTACTTTTCATCCAACTTGCAAAGGATTGTGAATTATGCTAATCATTATTTACATAAGTGTAGGTCCCACGATTGGCATGTGATCATGAAATTGGTTCCTCTATTGTTTAAGCACTGTTTCTCCAAACATAAGGATTTATGGAGGGCTATTACGCAAATTAGTATTACCTTCTCACTCTTGTGTGAGAAGGTAGTCAATCGAGAACACATAGTGGAGTCATCAATATATACTCGGGAATATATGCCTTACTCGACTAGCATTGATGACACTGATGAGTCCGTCGATGATGGTGGTCATGTGATGGGAAAACGAGTGAAATTAATGAATTTGCAACATGAACAAGTAGCTCGTTATCTATTTGACACACATGAAGATGTCGAAGAATGGAAAAAGTAAGTTTCGACTATTATAATGTTTAACATTATTTTAGATTATTTTATACATGATTAATTTTATAATATGCAGAAAATATGAAGCATGTGAGAATAATAAAAGACGAAAAATAATGGTATAATCAGATAGCAAATTTAGGCTGTGGTTGACACAAGAGGTAATTATAATGAAAATGGCCATTATATAACGTTACATTACACTCAAAATTTACAACTAATATAATTAATTTATCTATATTCTCAGCTCTTAAAGATGGGTGATGCGACATCAAGACTTTCTCGTCTAGCCACTGGACCCTTATTCGTGGCACAAGAGTACACAAAGTATTGATTAAACGGTTACATTTTCGGTGCTAAAGTGTACGAGGAAAGTACAAATGTACAAAATTCGGGTATTTCATACAAGGCTCTTACTTTCTTTCGAGCGAGCGCAAAAGATAAAAACCTCATTGAAGCTGAATGACTTACTATGGTGTAATCCGAAATATACTTGAATTGGATTATATAAGCTTCAAAGAGGTTGTATTTTACTGTGACTGGGTAAGAGTTAAGGACAAAAATGCTTGTAAAGTTGATCCTGTCACCAATTTGATCATGGTTAACTTGTACAAGTTAAAGAGCAACGATCACGTGAGCGATGAACCGTTTGTTTGTGCATTTCAAAATGTTAACCAAGTATTTTACTCGGAGTATATCAACAACGAGCCGAGGTCAATTGTCCAACATGCACCAAAACATCTAAATAGTAGTGTGTATGACTTGGCTACTCCTACCGAATATCAATCCATTTTTGATGATAACTCGAATTTTAAACAATTTTTCAATTTGTAATAAATATTCCAATTTGTATCGAAACATCCATTTTTAATGCTTTTAATTGATTTTTACTTTCTCATTTTCACTCTTGTGTAGTGTGCGTGTGTGTGGTCAGTAGAGGTGGGGGTGGGAATGTTTCAGATTTTTAGTAATTGTACATATTATGAGCTAGATGCTGTTGTTTTGGAATTCAGAATTGAGGTGTTTGACAGTAACAATTCATTTTTATTTGTAGTAATTGTACATATTTGCATATCTTCTTTTAATTCATTTTGATATGTACTAATAACATTTTTTTACAGAAAATGTCTCCTTCAAGTATTGAGGCGAGGATGATCATGCTTGTTATGATGATGTCATCTGGGCTCGGTGGTAGCGGAGGCGACGAGAGCTCCTCGACCCCTAGGCTCCCCAAATATGAAAAATTGGGGATGGCCATCGAGAACAAGTCGGGTCTATTAGCGAGATCCCTCGAGCTGGTAAAGACGATCATCGGCCCGGGGTACATTAGTTGGAAGGAGGTACCATATGAGCTCTAGTTAGCTTTTTGGGTGGCACTACAGGTAATGTATTTATATTTATATTCATATGAATATTTCAATTTCGATTTCAATTTCATTTTATATTTATATTTATATTTATTTGCAACTAACATTGTATTTGTTGGACATGAACAATTCAGCCTGGATCCAAAGCTACGCGACTCTGTCTTGGAGCAGTTGAGGGAGCAACACAAGACGTGGAAGAAAATATGCGGACCCGATACTTTGGAAAGACACGAGAGTCCATTATTCAAAGGTGTGAATCCGTCCCACCGAAGGAGCCGATCTCATTGGCACAATGGCAAAAGTTCATTGACAATGAGATCGGGGAGCGACAACTGGCATCACGCCAATCGGGGAGGGAAAATCGAGCAAAAAAGATGGATGTGCACTACTCCGACCGGACGTCTTACGCTGAGGTGGATCATAAGATGATGGTATGATTTAATTTTTCTATAACTACAAAAATATATTATTCTATATTATTTTACTTTGCGAGGCCGATACTAATTTTACTTTATTTTATTTCAGGGGACAGGGAGTGGCCCTGGGGGTAGGCCACATAGGCTCAACACTTATGTGGATCTTCGGACGAAGAAGGGGAAGGACAAGGAGGTGTCCCTGAGTGTCGCGGCCACGATTGTAAGTAATCCGGCAGTTTACTGTTTGTTAATTACGTTATAATTTTTAATTTACTTATTTTACTAATCATGTGTTTTTTGTCATTTCAGGCAAAGATTAAGGAAGTGCATGAGTCGCAGTCTGATACTGACAATGCATCTTTGTCCATAGACGCACTCAGCCAAGTGGTTGGCTCTGATCGCAAGGGGGGTGAGCTCGCGGGTGGACAAATCTAGAATCATCGGATTGGAGATGAGTGACACCGGGTTGGCTCGAACGGTGAACTCTCATGACACGAAGCTGTCCCGTTTGGAGGCGACGGTCCAAGATATGTTCTCATTCATGAAGCATTCGTTGGGCGACGAAAAACTCAAGGGGAAAGGGAAGGAGAAGGTGGGGGGCAGGGGAGGAGGTGCGGGAGGACGAGGTGCAGGATGACAAGGATGTGGACCTCGCTGCTTCATCATAGACACGTGCGAACTTTGGTGATCCACTTCACTATTTGGCTCCCTTCGACCAACAGATGTCGACACTTGGTTGGCCAAGCGTGTTTATACTGGACATATATGATGGCCAGTGGATAGGGCGGGGGTTGAGCGACCCGAATATCGTCCAGGGTGGACTAGTTCATGGACGTGAGCTGCAAGACATTGAGTCCAAGGTGCTCATCACGCATATGATGCCCGGGAAGGAGAACTCCCCGTTGTGGTTGCGCGAACAATGCGACATGATGTATATCAGTGGGTGTGTCAATTGTATATCGTGTGGCCTACTCACCTCCTCGGATTTAACCTTACCCAAGACATGTAGTGACATTATTTGAATTGAATTCTACTGTTTTTAAGTTGGTACATTTGAATTGTTTTTAAGTTGGTACATTTGAATTATATCGTGATGCATATTGTATCTATTTTGAATGTATATTTGCACTATCTCTATTTTATTTTGATATATAATGTTTGAACATGTACAACATTGCTATAACAGGTACATATATGCTGCTGGGCAGTGGCAGTGGCCATACTGCACAGTAGATTTTTTTTCAATTTTGCCCAGAATTGTCACGGTCATTGACCGTGATAATTTTTTATTAAATGCCATGGGTTTGTCACGGTCCTTAACTATGACAAAACTTATCAAGGACCGTGATATGACCATGACAAGTCTAACGAACTTGTCATAGTCAATGACCGTTATCACCCCCGAAATTGTCACGGTACAATTCGACAAATTTGGTGTAGTGTATTCTTTTTAACCTAGCCTCTCGCAAATAAAAGTTTATATAACCTTTGGAAATTCGTATCTCCCTTAACCCTAGGCTACCAAATGACCAAAATTCCCTCTTGGTGTGCCGATTTGATCTAAAACGATCTCGGGACCCAAACTATACACCCCGGTATACTATTTTGATTGTTTCGACCCTTCCAGACTCAACCATTACTCAAAATCATCATCTGAGTCACTCATAATTAATTTCCTATCTCGATCTCGTATAGTTCACACCCAACACCCTGTTGAGATAAAATATTTCCCCGTCACTATTACTCATTATGACGTTAAATACGTAATTGCTATTCACTTAGTAATTTGATCCGATAAACATTAATCATTTCTTTTTTATTAATGATTTAATCAACACACAATACTTAATTTCCATTAAATCACACCACGCATGTAATTTAAATTTAATCGAATTAATTCACTTTTAAATCTTCAAAAATACGAGTGTTACATGAATCTATTTGACTATGCCTCGGATCGGTTTGTCCCCTGTATTTTTGTTTTCTTTGTTTTAAAGGTTTATTACGAGTTGTTTTGTATAAATAGTTTCCCCCTATTTTATTTCAGAGATAATTCATTTTGTAGTTAGATTTGATAGATGATTTTGGGAGATTCTCTCTCTCTCTCTCTCTCTCTCTCTCCCCCCCCTAGGGTTTTCTTATTTTGGGTATGTAAAATTACTATTCATCTTCCTCTCTATTAATTCAAGATTTCTTATGTTATTTCAATGCTTTGTTAATTAATTGATTTTATTTATATACTTCTTTCTCACTTGTTTTCTTCCATTTCATGCCATTTACCATACTTTCTAGCTATGTTAAATTAGTCGAGATAATTAATTAATTGCTTTGTTATGGTATGATGGATTAGGCTAGTTTAGGTTGTTTGTGGTTTGGCACCTAGGAAACTTAATGGAGTATAACATGTACGCACCATGTTTGTTACTTTTTGCGTGTAATCTCGAGAGTATTTGTTAACACCAAAATCAAAGTAGGCTTTTATGAGAATTTAGGGGCTGACAACTCTAGTATTGATTAATTGTCCAAATGAGATTTAATCTTATTAAAGCTTTTCTTTCCACGTAACTGTTTATGCAAATTAGCCAGTGGTGAGGGATATGGTTGTCAACATATAGTTTTCATTCCCATTGATTAATCTAGATTCAATATTTTCTTAATGTGAATTGTTTTTATAATTTATATCACCTTTTACATTTTTATACTTGAAGTAATAAATCAATTAATTTCTAAACAACATTCTTTGTGGTTTCGATACCCAAACTCGCCGTTGTACTTATAAAACAAGTGCAGTTAAAATTTAGGTTTTTACATTAAGGGTTAGACTGATAACAACGACATGTGGCCTACACGATTACTTGGTTTTCGCACGCTTAATTTTCCAAATATATTTCATTAATATCAACGAGGAGGGTAATGCTTCCTAAGAGGATCTTCTTCACCACATACGACCCAATCCAGTTAGGATAAAACCTTCCTCGGGGGTCCTATATACGTTCAATGACTTCCTTTAGCACTAGACCTCCTTATTTGATCCCTTTGTTCTTAAATTTTTTGTTAAAGGTTCTGGTTACCTGTTTGTGATACCCCAACATATGGTAACTGGAAGTAATCATTGTTCATCTAGTAGTGTTAGTTCTTCATATTTTCTTTTTATCCAATATGATTTGGAGATTTTATTTTCTAGTAATACCCTCAAGAAGGGGATTTCCATTTCAATCGTCAACATGTCTTCCATACCATACATGAATGAGAATGGAGTGGACCCAATGGGTGTTCTAATAGTAGTCATGTATCCCTATAATGAACATGGAATGTGATCATTCCAATTTCGACGTCCCTTTATCATTTTGCTAAATATCGATATCAATTTTTTTGCTAATTCGACAATGTCGTTGGTTTGAGGAAGACATGGAAATGATTTATTCCTTTAGATTCCATATTCTTTGATGATATTTATGACTTCTATTTGAAACACATACTATTTTTAGATATCAGTTCAAATGTTACCCCATACTCGGGGATGACATTCTGTCGTATGAATTGCGCCTCCTTTTTGCATTCAGCACAGTGTAGGATTTCGCTTCGACCCATTTGATGAAATAGTCTATGGTAACTAAGAAGAATTCTTGATTATTCCATTCTTTTGTTGTTACCTTACAAATGATATCAATCGCCTAATTTAAAAGGGCCATGGCGATGCCATGACATTGAGTTCTCTCAGAGGTAAATACTATAAATTTGTGAATCGTTGGCATTTTGGGCATCTTTGGATGTATTTTCTATGGTCGATATGAAGAGTGATCCAATAATACATTTGAAAGATAATATTTTTTACGAGCATGTGGTCGTTTATGTGAGGAACACATTACCTTCCATGGATTTCTTCCATCACTATTTCTACCTTTGTCAAGACACTACAAATGGGTGACGTCTAGATGTCTCTTATTTTGCTGTCTTGTGCTCATAATGAATGGGACAACCCATCGTCAAAGTGCCATCTTATTATTTTTTTAGATTTGGAGGGGTACTTGCCTTTTTGGAGAAGTTCTTTTACATTTTGATACTAGGACCCTCATCTATTGTCTCATCCATGCATATTTCGTACATGAACTCGAGTTGTTCCAGTTTTTCACATGCCTATCTGTAATTTACCCACATATTTTGGGATGTCCACCATGGAGGTTGGGGTGGCAAATGAATCAACGAAGTTATTCTTATTATTAGGAAAATAGAAGAATTGAACACCGTCGAATAGGGCAGTAATTTACTCTAGATGCTCATGGTAGGGTAGGATCTTTTCTTCTCTGATCTTACAATGTCCTATAATTTGGTATCTGATGATGGTTGAGTCCATGTACACGTCAATCCTTCGGATTCCTCTATTGTGAGCCATTTTTATACCCACTATATAGGTTTTGTATTTATCCAACTTATTGGTGCTTTCATAATTAAGCTCTATGGTCTTAGGCAGGTGCCTCTCATCTGGTGAAATAAACAACATGAGGATGTCGAGCCCATTTTTATTTACAGCTTTGTCAAAGTATAACTTCCATCTATATTCTTCTTAACTCTCTGTTGCCAGAATGTTTTCATTTTTGAAATGGGCAATGATCTTGTCTTGTTCATCCAAAGGGGATTTCAATAAGTAGTATGTAATGGCATGCCCTTTAATGGCTACTTGATGTAAGTACTTGATGTCAAACTCTCCAAGCAGGAATAACCACTTTACTATTTTTCTTGTTAATGCAGGTTTTTTGAGTAGGTATTTTAAGGGATCTGTGTTGGAGATTAACTTGATCAAAGATGATCATATACTTCCTTAGCTTCCGCATTTCTTATACTAGAGATGGGAATTTTTTTTCCAAGGTCTTATATCGTTCTTCACGTGCATTGGGCTTTTGACTGGATTATTATATAACTTGTTCTTTATGGTATTCTTCAGCATAATGAGCTAAAATGGATCATGTTGTGGTGTCCGTGATCGTGAGATACTTGAGAAAAGGATATCTAGGCTGTGGTGAAGCCAATATGGGAAGGTTGGTCAGATATTGCTTAATTATATCAAATACTTCTTGGAAAGTGGAGTTCCATATGTGGGTGGAGTCTTTATGGAGATTCTTAAAAATTAGCTCGCATATAGAGGTCATCTGAGAAATAAACCTATTGATATATATTGTAGCCTTCCTAGGAAGCCCCCGACTTCCTTCTCGGTGTGCAGTGATGTTATTTCTGGGATGGCCTTAACCTTGGTCAGGTTAACTTTGATTCCATTTTCACCTACAAGGAATCCTAGTAATTTTCCTTTACTCACTCTGAATACCCACTTTTTGGGGTTAGGCGCTTTTGGTACATCCTCATCCTTTCAAAGAACTTCCTTAATACTGTAATGTGTGCTTCTCATGTTTCAAACTTAACAATCATGTTATCTACGTAGACTTTGACCTTCTTGTGGATTAAGTCATGTGTTAAGGTGGTGGCCCCTCGTTGGTAAGTGGCACCATCATTTTGAGTCCGAACGACATTAGAGTGTAGAAAAAAATCCCTGAAGAGATACAAAAATCATTTTCTCTTAGTCTTTCTTGTGCATTTGATTTGATTGCAACCAACGAAGCCATCCATGAAGGACTTTATGCAATGATCTGAAGTTTTATCGATGTGCGGTAGTCAATAGTCAGCTTTGTAACTAGCTTTTGTTAAATCTTTGTAATAAACATACAACCTCATGTTTACTCCCATTTTTTGGGACAAGTACGGTGTTGGTAACCATGTGGGGTATTCTACTACCCTAGAAAGCCCAAGTCAAGATGTTTCATGAATTCCTATTTGACCTTGAGAGTCCACTCTGGGCTGAGCTTCATGAGATTTTTCTTAATAGGTTTAGCATCTGAATACATAGGTATGCGATGAAAATTGTTCTTAGGGTTAATCCTTAACATATTAGCATAAGACCAAGGGAAGACGTTGATGTATTATTTGAGGAGTTGGATGAGTTCAGACCCTTCTAAATCAACTAAATAAGATTATATTTTGATTTCCTTTATCGTATCAAAAAACTCTAAGTTAACCGTTGTCGTTTCGTCGATAGGTTGCACGCGATTGACTTGTTTGTTATTAAGCTTTTTTAGGTGGCCTTTTAGTTATTCATTATGGAAATTTAGTTCATTACTTTGATTTTTACATTTATCGTCACAAATGTTTTGCATATAAGGATACTCAAAGTTAAAGTTTATTTCGTCAAGTACTGGGTTAACATGATCAAGTACATTGACGTAGTTTGCTTAATGTCTTTATCTTTAAAAGGGAGATTGTAGTTGGGGGCTTTTCTTGAAGCATATAGAGGATCTCATCTTCTAAAAGGTTGTTAGCCTCTGGTAGGTTTCATAAGGTCCAGTTGCTTGCCTCTTCTTCCATCACTTGTGCAAATATTTTAGTGTTCCTCAGATCCTCGAGAAGGTCCTAATTGGGAGGGGGCTTGTTTAGTTTTTGGGTCAGCAAATCTACCATTCCATGTACTTCCTCTTATATTCTCTATGGATGGTCCTCAAAGAAGATTTCCCATCTCGATATTTTTTCTAGTGTTGGCCTTAACCCACGATTTTAGAGATTCGTAGAAAGGGAAGTCATCCCCTTCCTTGATGAAGTTCCCGTTAAGTCTGGAGCGACTATTTGTGAGGGAAACCTTTGGTTTCTTGAATTCTAGAGTCTTAACTTTTAGTGCTATAGAGACGATATCCTCATTATTTTTGTTTGTATCCCAACCCCTGGGTTTTGGATTGTTATGGTATTTTGATGGGTTCACTGATTTTTTATTGATTCCTCTCAACCCCATTCCTAGAAGAACTTCATTTTCTTCATCATGTGGGTAACATTGTAGCGACCATATTTAAAATATAGTGGTGGTATATCTTCCTTTGTGTCTGCCAAGATGGTCTGTACTGGTGGGTCTAACTGGAAATCGCTTATATATATAGGGAAAGGATCAAGTGAGGTCCCAGTTTCAGGACCCTGAAAGAGGTCCATTTTTTAAAAATAGTAAAAAAAAATATTTTTGGACTGATTTTTTTAAATGATTTTTAAACATTTCAGTAGGACCATAAAAAAATAATCAGCTCAAAATGAATGTTTTTGCTATTTTAAAAAAATTGGTCAAACTGTGCCAGTTTCAGTAAGACCTCATTTGATCCCCCCTCTCTCTCTCTCTCTATATATATATATATATATATATATACCCACTTTTTTACTGGATCTTGAGGACAGAAGTAATGGCTCCTTCTTTTTTGAGAAGGCCGGAGTCTCCGAATACTATGACCATGTTCTCTCCACATAAGAATTTTAGTTTTGATTCAATGATGAAGCAACACCTCTAATCTCGTGGAACCGCAACCTTCCCAGAAGGAGGTTAGAGCAAGCATATATGTCGAACACTTCAAACTCAGTTATTTTGTCAAGTGGGACAATTCAAAGATTGAGTTTTATGGATCCCATCACTTCTCGATATGTGTTGTCATAAGCTTTAACAACCTAAGTGCTAAGTGTGAGATATTTGTGTTTGATGACCGAACATTGAACATTCTTAGCACACACACTCAGAGTGGATCCATTATCCACAAGTACTAAAGGGACTCCCTATCCTTGGATATTCATAATAATTTTCAGGTCCATGTTGTGACACGGTCCTTTTTTGGGTAGCTCAATGTTGTCAATGGAAATACTTCTTTCAAAGTTTAGTTTGCTGAAAGTCTTGTTGTGTGAGGACAAAATTTATAATTGAGTCTATTTGTATGTAATTGACTTATTCTCAGAACAAACTTATTTGAGTCATAGATAGATTTTATATTGTCATGATTCCCACAAAGTCTACGACGTGTTTGATTAGAAAACGTAGCGGCGAAGCATCAAATATATATCATGCCGTGTTTTGTTGGTGCATGTTTCACATCTTCAATTCAGATTGCATTCTGAATATCTCAAGTATGAACACTTAAAACAGTTTTAAAGGATTGAAATTTTATAATAAATGATTTTAAAATGATTTTACAAGGTTTTATCTTCGTTTATTCTGAGATAAGTGTTGTTTAGAGTCGTGTGAATTCTCACCTTGATTTTCGAGACTTCAAACGACATATGATGTCGTTCGAACGACATCTCACAGTCATTAGAACGACTTGAGAATCTCTGCATGGGAACTTTTGAGGAGAGGTTAAAGAGAATAAGAGCATCAAGGCTTGTGAGGATCGATTCGTTGTGTAAGTCTATCTGTCTTCCTTTATAAAATCGTATCATAGTGATTGTCTGGCTTGGTCCGTCCGAATTTTTTGTCCCTTTGTGGTTTCCTTGTACATCTGACATTATGAACTTGTTTATTTTAATTGCTTTAATCACCTAGATGCATGTTTATTAAATGACAAGATAAAATTGGACTTAATTGAAATTGGTTCACAAACTTGGTGCATGTTAAAATTTGGAAAAAGTTTTTTGAAAGATTTTTTTTGACATCCTAAAAGCACATTTGAAAGAAAAGGGGACTAAAATTGGTATTAGAGCAGGTTGCATTTAGTTTTGAGTAAATCCATGTTTTTATGCTTTTTGGTTGTCGTGTTTATTTATCACTCTTATTTTTTTTCTCTCGATGGATTCTCAAAGTTTTGACGAATTAAATCTTTTGAATTTGAAGTTTGAAAAATGAATTGACATGCTTGAAGAAGAAAATTCTCTTTTTAAATATTTGATTGAATATTTACAAACTTTTTAAACTCAAAGAGATATCATTCGTGAGAAATTTGCGGCTTTGTATGGTAATTTTAAATCTTTAATTTTGACCAAGGAAGAGAGTGACAATAAAGTCCTTATTTTAGAAAAAAAAGTTGGAGAACCTTAAAAATTCTAAGGTTTATGCTATTGAGAAAAATATTTTGATTAATGATTTTGTGGCACGTGAGAAGATTCTTAGAGATAAGTTTGCTCACATTGAGGGGGAGCAAGATAACCTTCTAGGGGTAATTAAAAATCTAAAGAAGGAGTCTCAAAAGTTTGAGGAGTCTAATTCTTTGCTGGAGTCCAAAATTTTGAAGTTAAAAAATGATTAAGCGATTCAAGTAGTGATGGAAGTGGCTTATCTTATTCTAGTGCTTCGAATGTTAAAGCCAAAAGAATAGTTTGTTTTAGAGCATAAACCACATCTTAGGGTGTTAGAAAAGGTCAACCTAAAGGTCTCGTTCCCTGTCATGTTTACACATGTTCACATTGTGGTAGGAAAGGTCACCTTAGGCATTTTTTCTATGATCTTAGACAAGACCGTAGGAAGTTTAAACGTAGTGTACCATCGGTTCCCAAAACCTGTTTAGTTAGAAAATCTATTTTCGAGATGCTAAATGCTTCGTTGGTTGATTCTCATATGCTTACACATGATGCGTCACACGTTATTTCTTACGGATAGATGCTTGCATGATTTTGTTTGTCATACGCTAGTCTTTGCTTCATGATGTACATCTTGCTAGTGATATGACATGTGTATCTCTTTGTATTATATTTTTCATTTATTAAATTATACAAACATATTTTTGGTTTCATATATTTTTGTAAAATACAAAAAGATTATATTTTTTTGAGTCAAAAATATTTTTTTTTAAGAAAAAAACAAAAAGGTTTGTGGTCTATTTTTTGTGTCTTGAGTTTTCATGTTTGATGTAACATATTGGTGTTCTTGGACCCCCATCATTTCCTTATCCATGTGGCTAGGACATTTGGTCATAATTGTTGATACGTTGAATTATTTTAACAATTGTATTAATGGAGTTGTTTCAAAGTTGATATGCACATGGATTAAACTTTGTATATATGCCATCTTTGCACACATGCACGAGTTTATATGAATGTTTGACATCTCATGTATATTTGAGTTTGGTGAGATGTTCTTATCTCAATTTCTTCATCTATGCGGAATAAGACTTAGGAGGAGGTGTGCATGTACGAACTGTTTTCAATGAGAATTTATATTGCATATATTGAAAAATGATGAGTGTTCATGGGAAAGGGCTGCGAAGTACAATTAACTCGTCGTGAAAGCCACCCTTTAAAAGAGTAGAGAAAAAATTAAGGTAATAAAAAGATTCATATGCAAAAATAGGGCCAGTAGGATTTCTCTATGTTAAGAAAAATAGAAACCTGAAAAGATCTTGAAAAATAATATGGATATTTGAGGGTGTTTGGTTGGATAAATAAATGGGTTTATACCACGAATCCTTATGTTGAAAATCGTATCATGGCGCTATTATTTGTACAATCGTCAAAATTCTGGATTTGTGTGCATGATGTTTGTTTAGTTCATTAAGCTCAATATATTAATTGTCACATATGGCTAAAACTAAGTTTGATGATATTTATCTATCAATTAGAGTTTCTTGATCATTTCGATGTGTTCATATTGTGATTCATTTGTTGTAGTTCATAACCATTCATTCCATATCCATGTTTGAGCACATTGATACTATGTTAGTATGAAACTCACATTGTTTTGTTTGTTTTATTTTTTCAATTTTGAGTCTGTCTTGCTATTGTTTTGTATGTACGGTACTTGTTTCGAGCTAATTTTTTTCACTGGGAAATTTTTTAAAATTTTTGGATATGGAATAAAGAGTTTGCTGAAGTCGTTCAAATGACTTTTGGACTTTTTCAAACGACATGTCCAAGTCACTCGAAGTCCACTTCTCACGACACATTTTTCGAGGCGGTAAGTTTGTCAGTTATGATCGTTAGAAGGGTAATTTTTAGGGTCATCAGAAGGATGATTCAAATGACAACATACTGTTTTGGGTTGTTTTTTCACCTCATTCAAATGACTTTCCATTGTCGTTCAAATGACATGGCTTAGTCGTTCGAAACCTGCCTAGATTTTTGAGCCTGTATTCTATTTCAGTACCTGCTTTGTATATATGATTATATCATTCTACTTTGGTACTTCTGGGTTCATTTCGACAGGTTACATGTAGTCAATATTGATTATTATTCATGTGTTGATTGTTATGCTTCATTGATTCATTTAGTCACAGCTTTCCTTAGATTGATGATTCATTTTTTGTGACTGTTTGTTAGCTACGATTTGGTACTTTGCGATTATTTTTAGCTGGCGTTTTCATATTTATCTAGATATGCTTCATTAATTATTTCATTTTAGATATGTGATTGTTTATCTTTTTCACCTATTATTTATTCGAGACAAAAAGGGGGAGAGATGTATGTGATGTAGGGGGAGTAATTTTTTGACGACCACATATTTTTTTTGGCTATACAAATTAGTATCATGTTTTTGATCATATGTATGGTTATATTTTATTGTTATCATGTTGTATTTCACAAATTAATATCCTGTTTACAAATTGGTATCCTGATTTGGTCACAAGTTTAACGAATTGTTTGTTTTACATATTGGTATTTTTTTTTATCATTTGTTCCTCCATACTCCACTAGGTAATTGTCTATTTCATGTGTGTAGGCATGCGTAAGATATTCGAGATTTCAAGACTACATCACATTCAGATAGTTCATGCTTGTCGGACCTACATATACTAGTCCTTATCCTATATTTTTGATTTTTAGTTTTATGGTATGGGATTTAGGTGTCATATGGCTTGATAACCCGGCTTAGGCATTTCACTATTTTGATTCTGTCCTGAAATAATCTGTAACAACCCGCGTAATTTTTGGGGTATTTTCGAAATAAAGAGAAAAAATAAATTTTGAGATAAAATTATTTTTATTTCTCAAATATGCTGGTTATTATTTTTAAAGGCGAGAATTTCAAACGGTTTCGAAGTCGAAATTAAAATGGAGTTTTAATTGAATTTTTATTATATTGAAGAGTCCTCAAAATATAAACCTCTCTTAGAGTCCTCAAAACATAAAATTATATTGCAAAAAACATATTTAAAAATATTGAACGGTCCGATCGAGCTAAAATTGACAGCTTCCTCTCGTCTTTAGATAATTCTCTGTAAAATTTCATCCAATTCCAACGGTCCGATCGTCGAAAATAAATTTTTTAGTGTTTGTATCTGATTAGAACTCTTTTCTTAATCAAACTCTTAATCCTTTATATATCAATAAATTCGTGGCTTGGCTTTTCAATTCACTTTTTCTCAAACTTTTCAATCAGAAGACCTCTCCAAAATTACTCCCTTTCATATACAAATCATAGCCCCAAACTTATTCAAGATTTCAACCTTAGATTAGAAGGCTTATTTGGTGTTTTCTCGGGTTTGGGCTAGAACTTGATTGGATTATTTTCGCGAGAGGAACGTGATGGTGTGATTAGATTTTGAGGCTGAAATTATGTGATGATTCATGTGATGATTTTAAGGTATGGGATTTTACACAATATGCTCCTTAATCTCGCGAGTATTATTCTCGTTGTTTTCATAATCTCGCGAGTATTATTCTCGTTGTTTTCATGTGATTATTGACTCATATTTGAATTGTTAAATTCTTTTGGCAATCTGAAAATATTTATTGGAATCTGATTTCGATTCATGTGGTATTATATTTGGTGTTGAGCATGTTGTCATGAGATTTTAATATGGAACTGAAGTTGGGCACCTGCCAATATTTCTTTTTTCGGATATGCTAGAAAAATGCATAGGCACGGTACGGTGGTGAGGCCTGGTGACCCGGTTAATGTGTTGTTGAGAAATTATATTGATATAATTGCTATTGAGATTCGCATTTGATTTGAATATTCGTATTCGTATTGTTACGTTTTATTCACCACTAATATTTGTTGAGCATCTTCCCTGTCGTATTGTGTACTTCCCCATATTTTCTTTTAGTGGAAGGTTAGCGCGGATTTTTGGGCTCTTTGGATTTATTTTGGAGATGGATTTTAACGTGGATTATTATTGGGATAGATTTTTAATACAATATGAGAAGACTTGTATTTATTTTGATGTATAGAGCATTGGAGATTTATTTTATTTCGAGTTAGATGTTGTATTTATTCTAGAGAATTGTTGTATTTATTTGAAGAGATTTGAGATTAGTGGGTTCTTTTCTATTATGGGATTTATATGCTCTATACCTTGTTATTTGGGTATTTGAATTAGTTTTATCGACGAGTAGCGCTCCGTTCGCTCTCCCCGGGCGGGCCGGGTGTTACATAATCAAAGGGGGAGATTTGTAAGGACAAAATTTCCAATTGAGTCAATTTTATGCAACTGACGTCTTCCAAGGATAAAACTTGTTTAAGTTATAGATAGATTTTATATTGTCACATTTTCCGTAAAGTCCGTGACATGTTTGATTAAAAGAGGTAGCGGCGAAGCTTCAAAGATATATCATGTTGTGTCTCGTTGGTGCACGTTTCACCTATTTAATTCAGATTGCATTCCAAATATCTCTCAGGTATGAACGCATTACGTTTATGGAGTTCGAAAAGAGTTTTAAAGGATGGAAATTTTATGATAAATGAATTTAAATTTTTAAAAGGTTTTATCTTCGTTTATTCTGAGCTAAGTGCTCTTTAGAGTTGTGTGAATTCTCACCTTGGTTTTCTAGACTTCAAATGACATATGATGTCATTCAAACGACATCTCACAGTCGTTAGAATGACTTGAGCCTATCGTTGGAACGACTTGCCGACTTAAATTTTTTATTTAAAGCAATTGTTTCGCAGAATTTCGTAGGGGTACAAAACCAAAATACGGTTTCAATAATTTTTGTTTTCTACACAAACTTTTCTAAGGTTTTCAAAGTCAAAAACCATCCTTAGAGTTTAAAAGATCCTAGAATTCATATACAATTGGTATATAAATCTTGTTTGCACCCTATGGGGTTTGTTCATCACTTGAACATTATTCATTGGGTTTTAGGTGGAGAAACAGAGGATTCCGTGTTCCGACTCGTAGGTAGTTACCAAGCTACATCAGTGGACACCGAGGCACTCGTGGACCATGTGCTGTGGAGGAGTATGGTGGAAGTTTTTCTACGTGAGAACCGTGGAGGAGTAGTTAAATAGGTGAAGAGCATCAGTCTTGTGGGGATCGAGTCGTTGTGTAAGTTTGTTTGTCTTCCTTTGTACAACAGTATCATAGTGATTATCTAGCTTGGGACGCTTTAATTTTTCTCTATTTTTGGTTTCCTCGTACATCCGGTGTTGTGAATTTGTTTATTTTACCTTCTTTAATCACTTAGATACATGTTTAGGATTAAACAAGATAAAATTGGGCTTAATTGAAATTGGTTCACAAACTTGGTGCGTGTTAAAATTTAGAAAAAAGTTTTTGAAAGAAAAATTATTTTGAAATACTAAAAGCACATTTGAACAAAAAGGGGCCTATACGATGAGCTCTTCTGGACTGGCAAAGGTGGGAATAAATTTTAGAGAAAATTATTTGAGGTTGAAATCTCAGTAGGGTTAAGAGGACATGAGAATTCCCCATATGAAAATGTTAGATTGCATTTCCTTTAGTTATTCTAAGACTCAGTACACCTCAATCTCATTTGTAATGTCCTCTTTGAGTATCTCATTTCCCTTGTTCTTTTCCCTCTCCTCGAAAGGAATGGGGTTCAGGACAGGGTTATTATAGAATCGCCCTGAGCATCTTACGTGGTCGATTCAATAAACTCTCAGTATGGAATAAGTAATTTGACCATTATCTCGTCAAAGTTTCGAGTGCAAATATGGTTTTCACTTTCCCATAGAGGGGAAAAGGAAAATCATCAAAGTGAAAGATCAGGTCTTCTTCAAAAGGTAATTCAACTATTGAATTGTAATGATATAAAAATGACCGTGAATCCTAATTGTATTCGGTTTTATTTTCCTCACCCTAGCCAATAGAGATAATTTCTTAATTTTATGGTCCCCTGATATATCCCGCTACTTGCTATGCTTCATCGTACATCACCTCACAATGTTCGTAGAGGTTCTCATGTCTATGCACCATGTCTGATAGCAAAAAATCAGAATTTTCCTAGAATACCAAGCACATCAGTTGATATTGGCTCACCTCAAAAGAATCTCACCTATTAGCCTTCAAATCCCCAGTGTTCAAACCATAAGATCGACGTGGGTTTACATAGACACCACATGATCCAAGAATTATTTAACAAGGCTCCCCAAGATTGGTTATTCTGCTTCGATTGCTGAGTTGATTTTCTCAAATAAGAGGGATAGATCCCCAGACTCATTATCTGTAGTAAGACAATTTACCCATACACCATGGTTGGATATAGGGTTATTATTAACATTAGGCTTTAGATTAGTCGGATCCATGATTTTACCTTTATCTATTAAGTCTTGGATAGTGAAATTTATGGCTTGACATCCCTCTATATTGTGTCCCTACATCTAATGGAATTCACAGTAGACATTCCTAAATTATTTTTTTAAGGGATCATGTATGGGTTTGGGGTCGCAGGACTTGAGAAACCCCTTTTTCTTGAGATCTTGGCAGACTATACCTATAGTAGCGTACAAGGGATGGAACAGGCACTTCATTCTCTCAATATTCCAAGGTGTAGGTATAGGTTTAGAGGTTGGGGTTTGAATAGCATTAACAATGGATGTGCCTGGCTTGTCAGTCCTTTTTTCGTGAATCGAGAAATATTCATGCAGTTTTCGGTCTCTCTCTTGGGTAGTCAATTAATGATATCATCCTCTACTTATGCTCCACATTCCTTAAGGCTTTGAAGTGGGGTACAAACTTCATCTTCAACTAGTCTCGATAGGATTTAATTGCATTTTTCTTTACAATGGATACTTGTTATTCTTCTGAAGGTTGATTCACCATCTGAGTGGCCTTGTTTCTCCAACGGGCTATAAAAGTTCCCAAGTGCTCGTTAATCTCTTACTTTGTCATTTCTAGTTTTCGACAAGTAATCTCTAACTTTTCATTATGCTTGTATTGCTTCATAAATTCCTGACATATATCGCTCCAGCTGGTGGTCCTCCCATCGTCAATGGACAAGAACCACACGAGCGCTCCTCCTGATAAGTTGTGCCCAACTTTTTTGCCATGACTTCTTCTGAATCCCCTAGGGCTTGTATGGATCGAATGTACAATTTGAAGTGTACTTTTGGTGGTCCCATTACTATAAATGTTTTGATATTCAACATCTTAAACTTTTTTAGTGTCCTTGTATTGGGATAAAGAGAGAGATGTTTGATGTCTGCGAGGTCGTCGGCATGTCGAAGATTCTGGCAGTTCTGGTAGAATGTTTGGAACTCCATTTTAAGGCATCCAAGATATGTTGGAACCTATTATGCTTTGGACATAATTGTGATTTGGGGAGTTTTGGCTAGGGGGTTAATTGTAGTTTGCACTATATAGTTGGCGTGGGTATAACGTTAGTAAGGTGTAGATTTTCTCCTTGTCCCTCGGTGTTCTCTAGTCAATTTCAAATGGAGATCGAATCCTGACCTAGGTTTGACATTTTTCCCCTGAGAGTGGTTGGGATGTACAGAATGTCGGCCAATGACTCTATTTGTTTATTGTACTTTTTTGGGGATTATGAGGTATCAGAGTTCGGGAGATGCGGTTTTTATCCCTTACCCAAGACGGTGACTATGAATTTATGAATTTTTTTTGAATCAGGCTTCTTTGCCGTAGGTTTTTCAAGAAAAATAAGCATGAGTTTTAAAGAAGCATACTTTGGTTTCGGTTTTGGTTTTAGTTTTAGAAAAATCTCGAGTGATGATCCTTTTTTTACTGTACTCCTCACATGTCTCACATCCCTTGGTTCAGTGCTGTAAAAAGAGAGTGGATTATTTGAGTCCTACAGTCCCATCCTATATTAGGAAATTTTATTAGGGGATACAAAACCGTTTTTGGGAGATTCCCCCGTTTGGAAAATCTCTTGAATTTTTTATTTGGTTGTGTCCTATAATTTTATTGCATGAGGTTATGCAAGGCTTTCAGTGAGGCAAAAGTCTCCCTTCTTTGTCTATTAATCCTCACGATATACCTCGGGGGTACGTGTGAGAGGGTCATTCTGACTATACGTGAATCGAGCCTCCTCATATCCCTTATGTGGAAAATATGTGGGACAAGTAACTCAATATACTTGAGGTATGTCAGTTATGTTCATTGAGAACATACCACTATATATAGGATGAATGTACAAGGCCAAGAAGAGTAGAAGTTATCACTAGAAACCAGTATTGATTAGACCTAAACTCTTAGCTAGGTTTCCCAAGGTAATGGGCTATGTAGTGATATGCAGATGTTATGAGTGTGAAGTAGTGTGCGTCTTTTGGAATTTTTTTTATTTTTCGGAAAGAGCCATTATCACTTGAGATTATTATGTATCTAGGTATATGATATAAATAAGTGTGATCTCATCTAGACGAGACTCAACCTAGTAGCATGCCCCCTCACAGCTTACCTCAAATAGTCTCGGCCTCTGAGACCCACCCCTGAAAACATCCATTACTGCACATAAAGGCTACTACTAGACTTAGGTCATGGCATTTTCATATCTCGTCTACAATCTGTGTTAGCCTTGTACATCTAAACGTATTAACTGGGAATCATATGTCACCCTTGGCCTAGTCCATATAGATGGCTACCTTATCAGTCTTGGCCAGCCGAGACCCTGTAGTGCTGACATCAATAACTCGCATGGAACATGTGATCTGGGTATCGATGGAACATGTGGACAAAAATGTTGCAACAAATCAGCCACACGTGAGGGGAATATTTTTTCATCATGGATTGCACATATAATTTACAACTGTCTCTCTCTCATTGTCTCACTTACCTCATGTACATAGGATGCATGCTAGGGGTGACACTACGCACCCCTAACACTATAAAATAATTGATCCTTCATCTTCTTAGGGAATCAAAATTTGTCTAACCTATTGCTACTCTATCGAATTACCATTGTAGAGAAAAAGAGAGAGTGTAACACTTTAATGTCTTCTAGCCACGTGTTATAGTAGAAAGAGTACTCATTTACACTGTGGATGTAGGCCAAGGTCAAACTTATTTTCTCTTTATCTCTCATCTCTTATGCTTATCATATATCTCTCGTATTGATGCTTTTATTCCACCATCATAACACTATTCTAGAAGCTTGAGTTGATTATTAACTTACGATGGTATATCGTATCATTAGTATACATAGCACAAATAAGGTTCAAGAGATGCCTAGGGTGTAACCATATTCCTACGAGAGCACGCAATTCAAGTGTTAATCTACCTAGTCGGGTATTTAAAATGAATAAGAATGAATGATGGTGGACATAATATATATAATTGTACAGTAATAACATGTAGCGATTAATATAGATCTACATTAAATTGGGTTCATTCCTCTTAAAAAAAGGTCCCTATTAGAGTCGCCACTATGAGAGCTCCTTTAATCTTTCTCGATCCTTAGTCAACGTCGTGGGTCATTGCCTCAGTCAGGTAAAGCTATATTTTTTAGGAAAAATAAGGATGAATGAAACATAGAGTTGCTAGTATGATTGATTGAAAACAGACAAATAAAAGGGTATGCCTTCGTGAATATCAAGTGATGGAAAATGATATGGGTGTTTAAAAAGAGATTTAAAGTTCTGGGAATTGGGTTACGAATTCAGAAGGTGTTAAGCACCTAATCCGCCCTTTAATTCTCAAATAAAGATATGAGAATTTTATTTTTGCATGTTATGGTGTAACAAGAGATAATAAAATGAAAATATTTAGTATATATCAGGACTGTGTGATGCAGTGTGGAATATGTTTACAGATAATATAGACAAAGGATGGATATGTACAAAGTTTGACATGTTCAATCGGATGAGAATCTGAGTGATCCTACATACTCGCGCGAAGCGTTTGAAAATCCACATAGTTCGTGAAGGAGTCAAAAAGGATTTCACCTCATATAGAGGCTCTATGTGAGAGATATAGTCTTTCTTTAACCATTTAGGATGTTTTATAGGTGAAACAAAGTTAGATCTGAAAATGTATACAATTTAAGTTCACGAGAGAATATGAATAAGGTTGGTTCACCCATAAACTCATTTGATGATGAAAAAATGACTAAAACTCCACCATTAAGAACATAATAGTGATGGAATCCACGGATATAGTGATCCTCTAACTTATATGAGAATATTCCATGATTTTAGGAGTTTTGTTTAACCTTTTTGAGAATAAAAATTACAATAGATGAACATATACAAGATTTTACTTGAGTTTTAGAGATCGGGATTCTTTAATATTCATACATATCCACTGAAGGCCATATCAAAGTCAACGAGTTAGGACATGGCCATTAGATAAAGTTCGAGCCTTATATAATAAAGAAACATAAATAAAGTAGTCTCGGGTGGTGTTGCAGCACAACAACACCCTTTTTCGCATCAAAACTTCAAAATAAAAGAATGAGATCACATACCTGCAAAGTTGCGTGTACTTCTTTTTGTTTCGACTCCGTTCTAGCATAGGATCGACTTTTTTAGATATGGATCTAATGATACTTTTAAGAGAAATTACCTTAAATAAAAAAAAAAGTAAAAAAAGGGGGAAATGTTTTTTTGGGGTTTGGATGATGAAAGAGAAGTTAGGGCTAGAAGTTAAATCAGTAGATCTA
This sequence comes from Sambucus nigra, assembly GCA_949130495.1. Classification (NCBI taxonomy): domain Eukaryota; kingdom Viridiplantae; phylum Streptophyta; class Magnoliopsida; order Dipsacales; family Adoxaceae; genus Sambucus; species Sambucus nigra. The sequence continues at coordinate 677,097,032 of OX422209.1, forward strand.
AATTTAAAGAGGGATTTTATGAAAAATAGAGATAGTTTTGGAGATATTTGGAGAGGAAACTGTTTTTGGACAGAATCCTCCGTGTTTAAGAAATTCAACTTAATGTAGGAGAAGGTCTCCTTTTATAGAAAAGATTATGGGGTTAATGATCGATCGATCAATGGTACTGTGCACGCATGATCGATCGATCAAGCGGGTCCATTTTGGATTGTCTTAACATTTTTAGGTAATTTTATGTGCTATTTCAGGTGTTTGGACCTTGGGAAAGATGTTTATAAGTTTGGGATGGTGTAATACCCTGTATTTCTACGTATTTAGAATTTAATTAATTGCGTAATTAAATAGAAAATATGTTTTAATTTAAATTACGTGAGTAGAGTAATTTAATATGATTTAATAATAATTATGATTATTAAGCGTAAATAATAATTGTGATTATTAAATATTAATAGAGAGACAGATATTGAATAATATTATGATTCAAATTTACTAAGTGTGAATAGTAAATGTTGATAGTTAATTTGTAAGACATAGCGAGAGATATGAATGTACTTGATTATACCTCAACCGAGTGTCGCGTGTAGACTAAATTGAGGATGAGATAGAAGAAATATTTTTGGTTAACTCAAATGATAATTTCAAGGTCACAGATGATTCCGAATGGGTCAAATTAGTCAAAATAGTATACCTGGGGGTCCTAGTCGGGTACCAGAGCATTTTTGGGCTAAATCAGGACTGTATGGGGACGTCTTAGTCTTTTGGCATATGAGGGGTGAGGATACCTATGAATTTTGGAGTGTTTTATCAGCAGATTAAAAGTGGATTTAGTATAAGAAACCTCATAACACAAAGGAAAGACATTAGAGAGAGAAGAGAGATTATTCTTAAAGCTTAGGGGAGAATTGGTGAAGAATTTAAAGGGTTCTTGCACCACAAACTAGTTGGGAAGGAAGATTGGAGGAGAAAGGCAATCAATCACCAACAACAATCAAGATATCAGATCATCTATAAATAAGGCAAGTAGTTATTTGCAAATTATTTTGAGTTATAATATCCATATGTAGGATTTACGTATAAACGATTTTGATCAATATTCTTGGAGAAAAAGAATCGATTAATTGCATGTTTGGGTAGAAATAACATGTAGTTAGATTTATATCTGTAGAGGATTGAAAATCATAGGAACCATGATTGTTAATACGAATTAAAAGCTAAGTTTATGATTTAGAATATTGGAAGAACATATTTTTAGGGTTCTTGAATAATTAGAGGATTTGAATTATTTAAGGCTAAATTTTGAAGATTTATGAGGTTTAAATCGTTGGAAATCATCCTAGAGTATATAGGAATGGTAAAAAATCTTTGGTTTCCAATTTGGTGTGTTATCTTGTAATTTGGATAATTGGGAATGGTGAGAAAACGCATGAGGAAGAGGAACTGCACCTGCACCTGCTCGATCGATCGATCGACCCTTGAATGTCGATCGATGGATGGTCCTGGTCGATCGATCGATCCAGGCTGATTTTGGGTTCTTTTGTTGGTTGAGTTCTAATTGTTTGTCAATGATTGGGGGAAACCTTAGGGATAATGTTGTACATATGTAGGGACTTAGAGAGTACCAGTAGGTGTATAGTGGAGGTCCGTTATAATCATAGAGTGCAAGATTGGAAGTGAAGGATCAACGAGGATAAACCGATCGAGTAGTATATCAAAAATTCGGGAATTGAGTTACGAAGAGAGTAAACGTAATGCCTAGGGGTATATCAATAGATTAGAGATAGCTTAACTAATGAAATGAATATAGAGGTAACTAGGGCCCTTAGAGTTGTGTGAATACTCAATTAAATACGATTCTGAGATAAATCGTAAATAAATAAGTACGGTGAATATTAAAGAGAAAATATTACGTACGAACACTATTATTAGGTTGTGTGTATACCTATTGAATTATATAGATACTTAGGTGGTGAGAATACCTAAAGTATAATTGCCTATATTAGGGCCGAGGCAGGATTCCGAACAAATATATGGAAATAGTAAGTCGGGGTCGTGACGAAAGAGGTTCTAACCAATTTATGTAGAAACTTCACTAGTGGGGTCGAGGTGACATTCCGAACCAAACTCTTATTTAGTGTCGATGGACCATTCTGAACCAAGAGTCCTTGATGTGTGTTAAGAGGACATATTAGTAATAAATGAATTTATAAGTACATGTTGTGTGTGAAATATATATTATATTAATAATCTACTTGTGCCTGTTAGTAGATAATGAGATGCTGTGATTACATCTAAAAGGAAATTAAGTAGGAAGACTTAATTATAAAATGGTGAAAGATAACAACGCGTGATCAACTATCTAAGTATAGAAATCATGAGATATGGTTACTATTACATACTAAGTGGGTAGAATGGGAACTTAGTAGCATAGATGAGTTCAGTTGAATACCATAGTTCAGCTAGATTGAATATTATAGCTAGGTGGGCTGGGTACGGGACGTTAGGCGTGCACGATAGATGAGGGGTGAGGTAACTCGGGAGAGTGTATGCGAAATATTAACATGTGTAATCAATAACTCATCTTATTGTGATAATCACTTGAAAAATATTTTCAAAATATTTTGAGTACTAACTCTTGCTATAAAAAAATATTTTCAAAACCTTCAAGGTGTTTAGCCACATGGACGCCAAACTTGAAGATTCTGTCCAAGGACTCGTAGCTTCAGCTTTGTGGAGGCTGGTAGAACTTTGCATAGATGCTTCATCTATTCAGATCTAGTGTAGGATCTTATCATAGTGTTCTCTATTGGGACATGTAGTCCACAGTTTTTATTTCAGATTTTAGTTTTGGATTATGTGTATTATATTTAGCAGTTTTGGATTTTTAACCGAATGTTAACTCGGTAAGATTTTATCCTTTTATATATTGCTACGTGGTTTGATTCATAGTTTATTTTGAATGTTTATCTATTACTTTCGTATGAGTAATTTGTCTCGGGTTAATGAAAGATAAAATTTTGCACCGGTTTAATTTCACTTGGGTGATTAGTGATTAAAAAGTTTTTCGACAGTGATGGTAAGAATGAACCAACTGAGAAACTTATTTTAATTTAATTTAGGATTGATCACCCGGGATTTAATTAGGTAGGGTGTCACTGATGGTATCAGATCCAGGTTCTAGTGTTCATAGGATCTCAGCGGCTTACTACGATTTCAACATTTCGTTCTTTGATGTAGAGCCCTATTTTAGGACTATTGCTTTTGTCCTTCCGTGTTTACGATACTGTACTTCTGCTATTAGATTTTGTATAAAATGTGTACTTATATATTCGATCTATTTTCAGATTCCATCAAGGAGATAGAGAGCAGAGAGGTTTGAGGACATAGATAAGGTGAGGGAGGCTCATCAGAAGCCACAGGCACCGTCACCCCCACCCCACATGAGCTGATTTCTACTACTCAAGTGGAAGTGATAGTGGGTCAGGTAGTTGAGAGAGCCATGAGGGCCATGGAAACCTATTTTCCTTAGCCCCAGGCACAACCTCCAGTGGCAACATAAGTTCAGGCCCCGACAGGGCCACCTTCTTGGCAGCAAGTCCGGGAGACCTTTCAGAAGGGCCATCTGCCCGAGTTTTAGGGCAGTACAGACGTGGTAGAGGCTTGGAACTGAAATAAGAACATTCAGCACCATTTATGCATGCTTGAGTGTACCGAGGTGTAGAAGAAGATGCTTTCTACTTTCCATCTGTCAGGAGCAGCTTTTAGTGGAGAGAGTCAGTTACCACCGCATAGGAGAGGGACTTGATGACGATTTTTGAGTTTTGGGTGCGGTTTGACCGCAAGTACTTCCCGCTTATAGTAGATTCATAGATGAGGAAGAAATTTAGTGAGGTGGTTTAGGGTGATCGATCAGTGGCTGACAATGATGAGTTCACCCGCCTTCCTAATTTTGTGCCAGACGAGGTGAGTAATGAGGAGCAGAAAAAGTCCAATTTTATGGATGGGTTGACCTGAAAGATCAGGAAACATTTGATCGCTAATCCATCACGTTTAACTTTTGCAGACGTCATCAATGCCGCAGTAGTGCACTATCAGGATCATCGCTTCCATATGAAAGGAAGCAAGAGAGTTGAGCCCAGCCAGCCGGGCAGGGCAAATGGGGGTAGTGACAGCAACACACCGCAGCAGCAGGCAGCGGGTTAGCAGGGAGAGGATTCCTGACAGGGGAACTCTGCCAAGAGATTTAGGTATGGGCGACATCGATCTCACAGGCAGAGGTAGCAGGGTTCCCAGCAACAGGTTCCTTAGGGCCGTCAGGGCCAAGGGAACCAAGAGGAGGAAAGCGGGGCCAAGGACGTTAGGGCTAGTAAGGCTAAGGGCAGAGGTAGTTCTAGGGGCAGTGTTTCACATGTGGCTAATAAGGTCATAAGAGTTGTACTTGTCCGGGGGAGACAAGGCACAACAGCAGGGTGCCCAACTGGGGCTGCAGGCTCCATTATCCGGAGCACCAACACAGGCCTTACATCAGCAGTCAGTTCAGATGCACTACGGAGAGTGTACAACGTTCGAGACGTGCCTTTTCATCGAGAACCTCCGACACTATCGGCACTCACGGGTACATTTCCTATCCATGGGCATGAGGATAGTATTCTGTTTGACACGGGTGTGACACACTCTTTTATTACCACTAGATTTGCACGAGCATCCGAGCTTTTAGAGATAGCCGACACTCATCTTATGTGTGTTGAGTCACCGATGGGTAGTGGGTCCCTTATACACTCGATCTGTAAGGGTGTTGACATTATAATCGTGAGATTGAGTCTAGCGAAAGACCTTCTAGTGTTAGATATGGAGGGTTATGATGTCATACAAGGCATAGATTGGTTGGCTTGTTATAGGGCGATGGTAGATTGCTATGAGAGGACTATAGTGTTTTCCATTCTGGGACAGGAGATGTTACTAATGGTGATGCCTCTTCCCAAGGGAGGATCGTGCAGTTATTTATATTACATTGAGGAGGAGACCTCATAGGAGGTGGTTGTTTCTTTGGACTTAATCCCAGTCGCGAGGGATTTCGTGGATGTCTTCTAGGAGATACTAGGGTTACCACCCATATGGGAGATTGAGTTCGTTATCGACTTAGCACTGGGTACGAGACCGATTGCCAGAGCACTGTATCACATGGCCCCTTCGGAAATGCGAGAGTTGAGAAAGCAGATTCAGCAACTCTTGGGATAGGGTTTCATTCGACGGAGTACATCACCGTGGGGTACGCCGGTGTTATTTGTGAAGAAAAGGGATGGTTCGCTTCGTTTGTTCGTAGACTACAGGGAGATGAATAATGTAATGATACGTAATAAGTATCCGTTACCTAAGATTAACGACTTGTTTAATCAGTTGAGAGGGGCGGTGTACTTCTCAAAAATTAATTTGAGGTCAGGTTACCATTAGTTTCCCATTCGAGAGGAGGATGTACCTAAAACCGCCTTCTTATCGTGGTACGGGTCATACGAGTTCAGAGTGATGCCGTTTGGGCTCACTAATGCGCCTACAGTGTTTATGGACCTCTTGAACAGGGTATTCAGGGAGTTTTTAGACCAGTTTGTGATCGCATTCATCGACAATATTCTAGTTTAATCTCGCATGGAGGAGGATCACGACGAGCATTTATGCATGGTTCTTCATATCTTATGGGACCATCAGTTGTACACCAAATTCTGAAAGTGTGGATTTTGGCTTCGGGAGGTTCAGTTTCTCGGCCATGTTGTGTCCGACAAAGGCATTGATGTCGATCCGAGTAAGGTATCAGCGGTAAAAGAGTGGGGACATCCCATGACACCGACCGAGGTTCGAAGCTTTTTGGGATTGACTGGGTACTATCGTCGGTTCATCAATGGGTTATCAAATATTGATAGTCCTTTGAAGAACTTGACTCGAAAGGGAGTACCATTCGTGTGGAGCGACTACTGTCAGTCAGCATCTGATGAGCTAAAGGATAGGTTGACATGAGAACTCATACTTGCATTGCCTAGGAGTGGAGTGGAGTACCGGGTCTATACGAACGCGTCCTTAAAGGGACTTGGGGGTGTGTTACAGCAGGAGGAAAGGGCTATAACTTATGAGTCTCAAAATCTAAAGCCACATGAGAAGAATTACCCCACCCACGACCTCGAGTTTGCAGTGGTCTTCTCTGCCTTGAGGATATGGAGACATTATCTTTTGGGAGAGAAGTCTTTTTTATTCACGGATCATAAGTCACTTCAGTATCTCTTCACCCAGAAGGATCTGAAGATGAGGCAGAGGAGGTGGCTTGAATTCATGAAGGACTACCAGTTTGATATGCAGTATCATCCTGGCAAGGCTAATGTGGTGGCCGACGCATTAAGCCAAAGACCTACAGGAAAGCATGTAGAGGTTTGGAAAGCGAAGTGGAGCAAACTTCGACATAAGGATGAGGTATCCTGAGCATACATGGCAGTTTTAGCTATCACCCCCGAGAGTGTTATGCGGGTAGTGAGGGCACAGGCAGAGGACCTATTTTGTCAGGACATAGTACGATAGTTACTAGCCAAGGGGGCAGAGTTCTACTCCATCAGCTCAGAGGGAGGACTTTGGTTTAATGGGAGACTAGTAGTACCCGAGGATGAAGATTTGTGACATGCAGTCATGACAGAGTCGCCTGGGTCAAAGTTTGCGATACATCCCGGTGGGAATATGATGTACCAAGATATGCGACGATAGTATTAATGGTCGGGTATGAAGCGAGACATAACAGAGTTTGTCTCGAAGTGAACTACGTGTCAGCTTGTGAAAGTTGACCATCAGAGACCTTTAGGGATGCTACAACCACTGGATATTACCGTGTGGAAGTGGGAGAGAATTTCTATGGACTTTATTACCAGAATACTGACATCGCAGAGAGGTCACGATTCCATATGGGTGATAGTGGATCGACAGACCAAGGTAAACCATTTCTTTTCGGTTCATACTGGTTTTGATACGATGCATTATGCACAACTTTTCATTTAGGAGATCGTTAATCTACATGGGGTTCCTATTAATATTGTGTCGTGGAGAGACAAATTATTTCTGTTGCACTTTTAGCAGAGTTACCAAGAAGCCATGGGTAAATATTTACGGTTGAGTACTGCATATCACCCTCAGACAGACGGGTAGACTAATATGGTGAATCAGATGCTTGAGTACATGTTAAGGATGTGTATCCAAGATTTTGGGGGAGTATGGGAGCGAGACCTCCCATTGGTAGAATTTGTGTATAATAACTCTTACCAATTCAGTATCGGTATGGCTCCTTTCGAGGCACTTTATGGGAGGCCTTATCGTTCGCCCGCCTACAGGTTAGAGGTGGGGGACAACAAGCTATTGGGGCCGAAGATGATACAGGAGACCTCTACCAAGATAGATTTGATTTGAGGATGTATTGAAATAGCCCAGGATAGGCAGAAGAGTTATGCTGATGCCGGTAGGAGACACGTGGAGCTAGAGGTGGGCAACCAGGTGTTGATTCGGGTATCTCCTATGAAGGGGATTATGAGGTTCAACAAGAAGGGGAAGTTATCACCGAGTTATGTGGGACCTGTCCCTATTATTGAGAGGGTGGGACCGGTAGCATACAAATTGTGACTCCTAGAGAATCTTCAGCGGATACACGACGTGTTCCATGTGGCATCGCTAAAGAAATACATGAGGAGTTAGAGAGCCTTCTGACATGTCCCAATTGAGGAGATTGATTTGCAGCCAGATGTCTCATATGAGGAGAGACCCGTGGCTATCCTGGATCATACCGAGCGTAAGCTTCGATCTAAGGTGGTACCGTTAGTGCAAGTACAGTGGGGACACCATAATGTTGATGAGTCGACATGAGAGCGGGAGGAGGATATGCGAGAGTAGTATCCATAGTTATTCACCGCTGGTATATCCAAAATTTGAGGACAAAATTCCTTTGTAAGGGGGGACGTATGTAATACCCCGTATTTATGCGTATTCAGAATTTAATTAATTGGATAATTAAATACAAAATACGTTTTAATTTAAATTACCTGAGTAGAGTAATTTAATATGATTTAATAATAATTATGATTATTAAGTTTTTACCCCCGACTCATAATTTCAAATTTGAGAAAGGTTCCAATTTTTTATTGGGCTGGGTTGAACATAGTCTACCGCTGAGACAACTTTCGGGTTCAGAAATTGAAAGTAAATCTTCTGAATGTGACCCTAATATGCCAGTTAAGAATCCCAAATTTAAGAATGTCAAGCATAAGAAGACCCCAACTGGGAATGAAACTGAGACAAGAAAGGCATGGTCTAGGAATTCAATTTTATTTGACTTGCCTTATTGAAAGAATAACCCGGTGCGCCATTTATTGGATGTGATTCATGCAGAGAAGAACTTCGCTAAACATATTGTGGGCACTTGCCTTGGTGGGATTCATTCGAAGGATGGAGAAAATGCACAAAAAGACCTTAAATCGTTGAAACTTAAGCCACAACTATGGTTGAAAGAAGATAGTAGGGGAAGGACAATAATTCCCCCTGGTGCCTTTACTTTGACGAGTGGGGAAAGGAAGGTGCTTTTAGACACAATATATAATTTCAAGGGCCCATCTACTTTTCATCCAACTTGCAAAGGATTGTGAATTATGCTAATCATTATTTACATAAGTGTAGGTCCCACGATTGGCATGTGATCATGAAATTGGTTCCTCTATTGTTTAAGCACTGTTTCTCCAAACATAAGGATTTATGGAGGGCTATTACGCAAATTAGTATTACCTTCTCACTCTTGTGTGAGAAGGTAGTCAATCGAGAACACATAGTGGAGTCATCAATATATACTCGGGAATATATGCCTTACTCGACTAGCATTGATGACACTGATGAGTCCGTCGATGATGGTGGTCATGTGATGGGAAAACGAGTGAAATTAATGAATTTGCAACATGAACAAGTAGCTCGTTATCTATTTGACACACATGAAGATGTCGAAGAATGGAAAAAGTAAGTTTCGACTATTATAATGTTTAACATTATTTTAGATTATTTTATACATGATTAATTTTATAATATGCAGAAAATATGAAGCATGTGAGAATAATAAAAGACGAAAAATAATGGTATAATCAGACAGCAAATTTAGGCTGTGGTTGACACAAGAGGTAATTATAATGAAAATGGCCATTATATAACGTTACATTACACTCAAAATTTACAACTAATATAATTAATTTATCTATATTCTCAGCTCTTAAAGATGGGTGATGCGACATCAAGACTTTCTCGTCTAGCCACTGGACCCTTATTCGTGGCACAAGAGTACACAAAGTATCGATTAAACGGTTACATTTTTGGTGCTAAAGTGTACGAGGAAAGTAAAAATGTACAAAATTCGGGTATTTCATACAAGGCTCTTACTTTCTTTCGAGCGAGCGCAAAAGATAAAAACCTCATTGAAGCTGAATGACTTACTATGGTGTAATCCGAAATATACTTGAATTGGATTATATAAGCTTCAAAGAGGTTGTATTTTACTGTGACTGGGTAAGAGTTAAGGACAAAAATGCTTGCAAAGTTGATCCTGTCACCAATTTGATCATGGTTAACTTGTACAAGTTAAAGAGCAACGATCACGTGAGCGATGAACCGTTTGTTTGTGCATTTCAAAATGTTAACCAAGTATTTTACTCGGAGTATATCAACAACGAGCCGAGGTCAATTGTCCAACATGCACCAAAACATCTAAATAGTAGTGTGTATGACTTGGCTACTCCTACCGAATATCAATCCATTTTTGATGATAACTCGAATTTTAAACAATTTTTCAATTTGTAATAAATATTCCAATTTGTATCGAAACATCCATTTTTAATGCTTTTAATTGATTTTTACTTTCTCATTTTCACTCTTGTGTAGTGTGCGTGTGTGTGGTCAGTAGAGGTGGGGGTGGGGATGTTTCAGATTTTTAGTAATTTTACATATTATGAGCTAGATGCTGTTGTTTTGGAATTCAGAATTGAGGTGTTTGACAGTAACAATTCATTTTTATTTGTAGTAATTGTACATATTTGCATATCTTCTTTTAATTCATTTTGATATGTACTAATAACATTTTTTTACAGAAAATGTCTCCTTCAGGTATTGAGGCGAGGATGATCATGCTTGTTATGATGATGTCATCTGGGCTCGGTGGTAGCGGAGGCGACGAGAGCTCCTCGACCCCTAGGCTCCCAAAATATGAAAAATTGGGGATGGCCATCGAGAACAAGTCGGGTCTATTAGCGAGATCCCTCGAGCTGGTAAAGACGATCATCGGCCCGGGGTACATTAGTTGGAAGGAGGTACCATATGAGCTCTAGTTAGCTTTTTGGGTGGCACTACAGGTAATGTATTTATATTTATATTCATATGAATATTTCAATTTCGATTTCAATTTCATTTTATATTTATATTTATATTTATTTGCAACTAACATTGTATTTGTTGGACATGAACAATTCAGCCTGGATCCAAAGCTACGCGACTCTGTCTTGGAGCAGTTGAGGGAGCAACACAAGACGTGGAAGAAAATATGCGGACCCGATACTTTGGAAAGACACGAGAGTCCATTATTCAAAGGTGTGAATCCGTCCCACCGAAGGATCCGATCTCATTGGCACAATGGCAAACGTTCATTGACAATGAGATCGGGGAGCGACAACTGGCATCACGCCAATCGGGGAGGGAAAATCGAGCAAAAAAGATGGATGTGCACTACTCCGACTGGACGTCTTACGCTGAGGTGGATCATAAGATGATGGTATGATTTAATTTTTCTATAACTACAAAAATATATTATTCTGTATTATTTTACTTTGCGAGGCCGATACTAATTTTACTTTATTTTATTTCAGGGGACAGGGAGTGGCCCTGGGGGTAGGCCACATAGGCTCAACACTTATGTGGATCTTCGGACGAAGAAGGGGAAGGACAAGGAGGTGTCCCTGAGTGTCGCGGCCACGATTGTAAGTAATTCGGCAGTTTACTGTTTGTTAATTACGTTATAATTTTTAATTTACTTATTTTACTAATCATGTGTTTTTTGTCATTTCAGGCAAAGATTAAGGAAGTGCATGAGTCGCAGTCTGATACTGACAATGCATCTTTGTCCATAGACGCACTCAGCCAAGTGGTTGGCTCTGATCGCAAGGGGGGTGAGCTCGCGGGTGGACAAATCTAGAATCATCGGATTGGAGATGAGTGACACCGGGTTGGCTCGAACGGTGAACTCTCATGACACGAAGCTGTCCCGTTTGGAGGCGACGGTCCAAGATATGTTCTCATTCATGAAGCATTCATTGGGCGACGAAAAACTCAAGGGGAAAGGGAAGGAGAAGGTGGGGGCAGGGGAGGAGGTGCGGGAGGACGAGGTGCAGGATGACAAGGATGTGGACCTCGCTGCTTCATCATAGACACGTGCGAACTTTGATGATCCACTTCACTATTTGGCTCCCTTCGACCAACAGATGTCGACACTTGGTTGGCCAAGCGTGTTTATACTGGACATATATGATGGCCAGTGGATAGGGCGGGGGTTGAGTGACCCGAATATCGTCCAGGGTGGACTAGTTCATGGACGTGAGCTGCAAGACATTGAGTCCAAGATGCTCATCACGCATATGATGCCCGGGAAGGAGAACTCCCCGTTGTGGTTGCGCGAACAATGCGACATGATGTATATCAGTGGGTGTGTCAATTCGTATATCGTGTGGCCTACTCACCTCCTCGGATTTAACCTTACCCAAGACATGTAGTGACATTATTTGAATTGAATTCTACTGTTTTTAAGTTGGTACATTTGAATTGTTTTTAAGTTGGTACATTTGAATTATATCGTGATGCATATTGTATCTATTTTGAATGTATATTTGCACTATATCTATTTTATTTTGATATATAATGTTTGAACATGTACAACATTGCTATAACAGGTACATATATGCTGCTGGGCAGTGGCAGTGGCCATACTGCACAGTAGATTTTTTTTCAATTTTGCCCAGAATTGTCACGGTCATTGACCGTGATAATTTTTTATTAAATGCCATGGGTTTGTCACGGTCCTTAACTGTGACAAAACTTATCAAGGACCGTGATATGACCATGACAAGTCTAACGAACTTGTCATAGTCAATGACCGTTATCACCCCCGAAATTGTCACGGTACAATTCGACAAATTTGGTGTAGTGTATTCTTTTTAACCTAGCCTCTCGCAAATAAAAGTTTATATAACCTTTGGAAATTCGTATCTCTCTTAACCCTAGGCTACCAAATGACCAAAATTCCCTCTTGGTGTGCCGATTTGATCTAAAACGATCTCGGGACCCAAACTATACACCCCGGTATACTATTTTGATTGTTTCGACCCTTTTAGACTCAACCATTACTCAAAATCATCATCTGAGTCACTCATAATTAATTTCCTATCTCGATCTCGTATAGTTCACACCCAACACCCTGTTGAGATAAAATATTTCCCCGTCACTATTACTCATTATGACGTTAAATACGTAATTGCTATTCACTTAGTAATTTGATCCGATAAACATTAATCATTTCTTTTTTATTAATGATTTAATCAACACACAATACTTAATTTCCATTAAATCACACCACGCATGTAATTTAAATTTAATCGAATTAATTCACTTTTAAATCTTCAAAAATACGAGTGTTACATGAATCTATTTGACTATGCCTCGGATCGGTTTGTCCCCTGTATTTTTGTTTTCTTTGTTTTAAAGGTTTATTACGAGTTGTTTTGTATAAATAGTTTCCCCCTATTTTATTTCAGAGATAATTCATTTTGTAGTTAGATTTGATAGATGATTTTGGGAGATTCTCTCTCTCTCTCTCTCTCTCTCTCTCCCCCCCCTAGGGTTTTCTTATTTTGGGTATGTAAAATTACTATTCATCTTCCTCTCTATTAATTCAAGATTTCTTATGTTATTTCAATGCTTTGTTAATTAATTGATTTTATTTATATACTTCTTTCTCACTTGTTTTCTTCCATTTCATGCCATTTACCATACTTTCTAGCTATGTTAAATTAGTCGAGATAATTAATTAATTGCTTTGTTATGGTATGATGGATTAGGCTAGTTTAGGTTGTTTGTGGTTTGGAACCTAGGAAACTTAATGGAGTATAACATGTACGCACCATGTTTGTTACTTTTTGCGTGTAATCTCGAGAGTATTTGTTAACACCAAAATCAAAGTAGGCTTTTATGAGAATTTAGGGGCTGACAACTCTAGTATTGATTAATTGTCCAAATGAGATTTAATCTTATTAAAGCTTTTCTTTCCACGTAACTGTTTATGCAAATTAGCCAGTGGTGAGGGATATGGTTGTCAACATATAGTTTTCATTCCCATTGATTAATCTAGATTCAATATTTTCTTAATGTGAATTGTTTTTATAATTTATATCACCTTTTACATTTTTATACTTGAAGTAATAAATCAATTAATTTCTAAACAACATTCTTTGTGGTTTCGATACCCAAACTCGCCGTTGTACTTATAAAACAAGTGCAGTTAAAATTTAGGTTTTTACATTAAGGGTTAGACTGATAACAACGACATGTGGCCTACACGATTACTTGGTTTTCGCACGCTTAATTTTCCAAATATATTTCATTAATATCAACGAGGAGGGTAATGCTTCCTAAGAGGATCTTCTTCACCACATACGACCCAATCCAGTTAGGATAAAACCTTCCTCGGGGGTCCTATATACGTTCAATGACTTCCTTTAGCACTAGACCTCCTTATTTGATCCCTTTGTTCTTAAATTTTTTGTTAAAGGTTCTGGTTACCTGTTTGTGATACCCCAACATATGGTAACTGGAAGTAATCATTGTTCATCTAGTAGTGTTAGTTCTTCATATTTTCTTTTTATCCAATATGATTTGGAGATTTTATTTTCTAGTAATACCCTCAAGAAGGGGATTTCCATTTCAATCGTCAACATGTCTTCCATACCATACATGAATGAGAATGGAGTGGACCCAATGGGTGTTCTAATAGTAGTCATGTATCCCTATAATGAACATGGAATGTGATCATTCCAATTTCGACGTCCCTTTATCATTTTGCTAAATATCGATATCAATTTTTTTGCTAATTCGACAATGTCGTTGGTTTGAGGAAGACATGGAAATGATTTATTCCTTTAGATTCCATATTCTTTGATGATATTTATGACTTCTATTTGAAACACATACTATTTTTAGATATCAGTTCAAATGTTACCCCATACTCGGGGATGACATTCTGTCGTATGAATTGCGCCTCCTTTTTGCATTCAGCACAGTGTAGGATTTCGCTTCGACCCATTTGATGAAATAGTCTATGGTAACTAAGAAGAATTCTTGATTATTCCATTCTTTTGTTGTTACCTTACAAATGATATCAATCGCCTAATTTAAAAGGGCCATGGCGATGCCATGACATTGAGTTCTCTCAGAGGTAAATACTATAAATTTGTGAATCGTTGGCATTTTGGGCATCTTTGGATGTATTTTCTATGGTCGATATGAAGAGTGATCCAATAATACATTTGAAAGATAATATTTTTTACGAGCATGTGGTCGTTTATGTGAGGAACACATTACCTTCCATGGATTTCTTCCATCACTATTTCTACCTTTGTCAAGACACTACAAATGGGTGACGTCTAGATGTCTCTTATTTTGCTGTCTTGTGCTCATAATGAATGGGACAACCCATCGTCAAAGTGCCATCTTATTATTTTTTTAGATTTGGAGGGGTACTTGCCTTTTTGGAGAAGTTCTTTTACATTTTGATACTAGGACCCTCATCTATTGTCTCATCCATGCATATTTCGTACATGAACTCGAGTTGTTCCAGTTTTTCACATGCCTATCTGTAATTTACCCACATATTTTGGGATGTCCACCATGGAGGTTGGGGTGGCAAATGAATCAACGAAGTTATTCTTATTATTAGGAAAATAGAAGAATTGAACACCGTCGAATAGGGCAGTAATTTACTCTAGATGCTCATGGTAGGGTAGGATCTTTTCTTCTCTGATCTTACAATGTCCTATAATTTGGTATCTGATGATGGTTGAGTCCATGTACACGTCAATCCTTCGGATTCCTCTATTGTGAGCCATTTTTATACCCACTATATAGGTTTTGTATTTATCCAACTTATTGGTGCTTTCATAATTAAGCTCTATGGTCTTAGGCAGGTGCCTCTCATCTGGTGAAATAAACAACATGAGGATGTCGAGCCCATTTTTATTTACAGCTTTGTCAAAGTATAACTTCCATCTATATTCTTCTTAACTCTCTGTTGCCAGAATGTTTTCATTTTTGAAATGGGCAATGATCTTGTCTTGTTCATCCAAAGGGGATTTCAATAAGTAGTATGTAATGGCATGCCCTTTAATGGCTACTTGATGTAAGTACTTGATGTCAAACTCTCCAAGCAGGAATAACCACTTTACTATTTTTCTTGTTAATGCAGGTTTTTTGAGTAGGTATTTTAAGGGATCTGTGTTGGAGATTAACTTGATCAAAGATGATCATATACTTCCTTAGCTTCCGCATTTCTTATACTAGAGATGGGAATTTTTTTTCCAAGGTCTTATATCGTTCTTCACGTGCATTGGGCTTTTGACTGGATTATTATATAACTTGTTCTTTATGGTATTCTTCAGCATAATGAGCTAAAATGGATCATGTTGTGGTGTCCGTGATCGTGAGATACTTGAGAAAAGGATATCTAGGCTGTGGTGAAGCCAATATGGGAAGGTTGGTCAGATATTGCTTAATTATATCAAATACTTCTTGGAAAGTGGAGTTCCATATGTGGGTGGAGTCTTTATGGAGATTCTTAAAAATTAGCTCGCATATAGAGGTCATCTGAGAAATAAACCTACTGATATATATTGTAGCCTTCCTAGGAAGCCCCCGACTTCCTTCTTGGTGTGCAGTGATGTTATTTCTGGGATGGCCTTAACCTTGGTCAGGTTAACTTTGATTCCATTTTCACCTACAAGGAATCCTAGTAATTTTCCTTTACTCACTCTGAATACCCACTTTTTGGGGTTAGGCGCTTTTGGTACATCCTCATCCTTTCAAAGAACTTCCTTAATACTGTAATGTGTGCTTCTCATGTTTCAAACTTAACAATCATGTTATCTACGTAGACTTTGACCTTCTTGTGGATTAAGTCATGTGTTAAGGTGGTGGCCCCTCGTTGGTAAGTGGCACCATCATTTTGAGTCCGAACGACATTAGAGTGTAGAAAAAAATCCCTGAAGAGATACAAAAATCATTTTCTCTTAGTCTTTCTTGTGCATTTGATTTGATTGCAACCAACGAAGCCATCCATGAAGGACTTTATGCAATGATCTGAAGTTTTATCGATGTGCGGTAGTCAATAGTCAGCTTTGTAACTAGCTTTTGTTAAATCTTTGTAATAAACATACAACCTCATGTTTACTCCCATTTTTTGGGACAAGTACGGTGTTGGTAACCATGTGGGGTATTCTACTACCCTAAAAATCCCAAGTCAAGATGTTTCATGAATTCCTATTTGACCTTGAGAGTCCACTCTGGGCTGAGCTTCATGAGCTTTTTCTTAATAGGTTTAGCATCTGAATACATAGGTATGCGATGAAAAATGTTCTTAGGGTTAATCCTTAACATATTAGCATAAGACCAAGGGAAGACGTTGATGTATTATTTGAGGAGTTGGATGAGTTCAGACCCTTCTAAATCAACTAAATAAGATTATATTTTGATTTCCTTTATCGTATCAAAAAACTCTAAGTTAACCGTTGTCGTTTCGTCGATAGGTTGCACGCGATTGACTTGTTTGTTATTAAGCTTTTTTAGGTGGCCTTTTAGTTATTCATTATGGAAATTTAGTTCATTACTTTGATTTTTACATTTATCGTCACAAATGTTTTGCATATAAGGATACTCAAAGTTAAAGTTTATTTCGTCAAGTACTGGGTTAACATGATCAAGTACATTGACGTAGTTTGCTTAATGTCTTTATCTTTAAAAGGGAGATTGTAGTTGGGGGCTTTTCTTGAAGCATATAGAGGATCTCATCTTCTAAAAGGTTGTTACCCTCTGGTAGGTTTCATAAGGTCCAGTTGCTTGCCTCTTCTTCCATCACTTGTGCAAATATTTTAGTGTTCCTCAGATCCTCGAGAAGGTCCTAATTGGGAGGGGGCTTGTTTAGTTTTTGGGTCAGCAAATCTACCATTCCATGTACTTCCTCTTATATTCTCTATGGATGGTCCTCAAAGAAGATTTCCCATCTCGATATTTTTTCTAGTGTTGGCCTTAACCCACGATTTTAGAGATTCGTAGAAAGGGAAGTCATCCCCTTCCTTGATGAAGTTCCCGTTAAGTCTGGAGCGACTATTTGTGAGGGAAACCTTTGGTTTCTTGAATTCTAGAGTCTTAACTTTTAGTGCTATAGAGACGATATCCTCATTATTTTTGTTTGTATCCCAACCCCTGGGTTTTGGATTGTTATGGTATTTTGATGGGTTCACTGATTTTTTATTGATTCCTCTCAACCCCATTCCTAGAAGAACTTCATTTTCTTCATCATGTGGGTAACATTGTAGCGACCATATTTAAAATATAGTGGTGGTATATCTTCCTTTGTGTCTGCCAAGATGGTCTGTACTGGTGGGTCTAACTGGAAATCGCTTATATATATAGGGAAAGGATCAAGTGAGGTCCCAGTTTCAGGACCCTGAAAGAGGTCCATTTTTTAAAAATAGTAAAAAAAAATATTTTTGGACTGATTTTTTAAAATGATTTTTAAACATTTCAGTAGGACCATAAAAAAATAATCAGCTCAAAATGAATGTTTTTGCTATTTTAAAAAAATTGGTCAAACTGTGCCAGTTTCAGTAAGACCTCATTTGATCCCCCCCCCCTCTCTCTCTCTCTCTATATATATATATATATATATATATATATATACCCACTTTTTTACTGGATCTTGAGGACAGAAGTAATGGCTCCTTCTTTTTTGAGAAGGCTGGAGTCTCCGAATACTATGACCATGTTCTCTCCACATAAGAATTTTAGTTTTGATTCAATGATGAAGCAACACCTCTAATCTCGTGGAACCGCAACCTTCCCAGAAGGAGGTTAGAGCAAGCATATATGTCGAACACTTCAAACTCAGTTATTTTGTCAAGTGGGACAATTCAAAGATTGAGTTTTATGGATCCCATCACTTCTCGATATGTGTTGTCATAAGCTTTAACAACCTAAGTGCTAAGTGTGAGATATTTGTGTTTGATGACCGAACATTGAACATTCTTAGCACACACACTCAGAGTGGATCCATTATCCACAAGTACTAAAGGGACTCCCTATCCTTGGATATTCATAATAATTTTCAGGTCCATGTTGTGACACGGTCCTTTTTTGGGTAGCTCAATGTTGTCAATGGAAATACTTCTTTCAAAGTTTAGTTTGCTGAAAGTCTTGTTGTGTAAGGACAAAATTTATAATTGAGTCTATTTGTATGTAATTGACTTATTCTCAGAACAAACTTATTTGAGTCATAGATAGATTTTATATTGTCATGATTCCCACAAAGTCTACGACGTGTTTGATTAGAAAACGTAGCGGCGAAGCATCAAATATATATCATGCCGTGTTTTGTTGGTGCATGTTTCACATCTTCAATTCAGATTGCATTCTAAATATCTCAAGTATGAACACTTAAAACAGTTTTAAAGGATTGAAATTTTATAATAAATGATTTTAAAATGATTTTACAAGGTTTTATCTTCGTTTATTCTGAGATAAGTGTTGTTTAGAGTCGTGTGAATTCTCACCTTGATTTTCGAGACTTCAAACGACATATGATGTCGTTCGAACGACATCTCACAGTCATTAGAACGACTTGAGAATCTCTGCATGGGAACTTTTGAGGAGAGGTTAAAGAGAATAAGAGCATCAAGGCTTGTGAGGATCGATTCGTTGTGTAAGTCTATCTGTCTTCCTTTATAAAATCGTATCATAGTGATTGTCTGGCTTGGTCCGTCCGAATTTTTTATCCCTTTGTGGTTTCCTTGTACATCTGACATTATGAACTTGTTTATTTTAATTGCTTTAATCACCTAGATGCATGTTTATTAAATGACAAGATAAAATTGGACTTAATTGAAATTGGTTCACAAACTTGGTGCATGTTAAAATTTGGAAAAAGTTTTTTGAAAGATTTTTTTTGACATCCTAAAAGCACATTTGAAAGAAAAGGGGACTAAAATTGGTATTAGAGCAGGTTGCATTTAGTTTTGAGTAAATCCATGTTTTTATGCTTTTTGGTTGTCGTGTTTATTTATCACTCTTATTTTTTTTCTCTCGATGGATTCTCAAAGTTTTGACGAATTAAATCTTTTGAATTTGAAGTTTGCAAAATGAATTGACATGCTTGAAGAAGAAAATTCTCTTTTTAAATATTTGATTGAATATTTACAAACTTTTTAAACTCAAAGAGATATCATTCGTGAGAAATTTGCGGCTTTGTATGGTAATTTTAAATCTTTAATTTTGACCAAGGAAGAGAGTGACAATAAAGTCCTTATTTTAGAAAAAAAAGTTGGAGAACCTTAAAAATTCTAAGGTTTATGCTATTGAGAAAAATATTTTGATTAATGATTTTGTGGCACGTGAGAAGATTCTTAGAGATAAGTTTGCTCACATTGAGGGGGAGCAAGATAACCTTCTAGGGGTAATTAAAAATCTAAAGAAGGAGTCTCAAAAGTTTGAGGAGTCTAATTCTTTGCTGGAGTCCAAAATTTTGAAGTTAAAAAATGATTAAGCGATTCAAGTAGTGATGGAAGTGGCTTATCTTATTCTAGTGCTTCGAATGTTAAAGCCAAAAGAATAGTTTGTTTTAGAGCATAAACCACATCTGAGGGTGTTAGAAAAGGTCAACCTAAAGGTCTCGTTCCCTGTCATGTTTACACATGTTCACATTGTGGTAGGAAAGGTCACCTTAGGCATTTTTTCTATGATCTTAGACAAGACCGTAGGAAGTTTAAACGTAGTGTACCATCGGTTCCCAAAACCTGTTTAGTTAGAAAATCTATTTTCGAGATGCTAAATGCTTCGTTGGTTGATTCTCATATGCTTACACATGATGCGTCACACGTTATTTCTTACGGATAGATGCTTGCATGATTTTGTTTATCATACGCTAGTCTTTGCTTCATGATGTACATCTTGCTAGTGATATGACATGTGTATCTCTTTGTATTATATTTTTCATTTATTAAATTATACAAACATATTTTTGGTTTCATATATTTTTGTAAAATACAAAAAGATTATATTTTTTTGAGTCAAAAATATTTTTTTTTAAGAAAAAAACAAAAAGGTTTGTGGTCTATTTTTTGTGTCTTGAGTTTTCATGTTTGATGTAACATATTGGTGTTCTTGGACCCCCATCATTTCCTTATCCATGTGGCTAGGACATTTGGTCATAATTGTTGATACGTTGAATTATTTTAACAATTGTATTAATGGAGTTGTTTCAAAGTTGATATGCACATGGATTAAACTTTGTATATATGCCATCTTTGCACACATGCACGAGTTTATATGAATGTTTGACATCTCATGTATATTTGAGTTTGGTGAGATGTTCTTATCTCAATTTCTTCATCTATGCGGAATAAGACTTAGGAGGAGGTGTGCATGTAAGAACTGTTTTCCATGAGAATTTATATTGCATATATTGAAAAATGATGAGTGTTCATGGGAAAGGGCTGCGAAGTACAATTAACTCGTCGTGAAAGCCACCCTTTAAAAGAGTAGAGAAAAAATTAAGGTAATAAAAAGATTCATATGCAAAAATAGGGCCAGTAGGATTTCTCTATGTTAAGAAAAATAGAAACCTGAAAAGATCTTGAAAAATAATATGGATATTTGAGGGTGTTTGGTTGGATAAATAAATGGGTTTATACCACGAATCCTTATGTTGAAAATCGTATCATGGTGCTATTATTTGTACAGTCGTCAAAATTCTGGATTTGTGTGCATGATGTTTGTTTAGTTCATTAAGCTCAATATATTAATTGTCACATATGGCTAAAACTAAGTTTGATGATATTTATCTATCAATTAGAGTTTCTTGATCATTTCGATGTGTTCATATTGTGATTCATTTGTTGTAGTTCATATCCATTCATTCCATATCCATGTTTGAGCACATTGATACTATGTTAGTATGAAACTCACATTGTTTTGTTTGTTTTATTTTTTCAATTTTGAGTCTGTCTTGCTATTGTTTTGTATGTACGGTACTTGTTTCGAGCTAATTTTTTTCACTGGGAATTTTTTTAAAATTTTTGGATATGGAATAAAGAGTTTGCTGAAGTCGTTCAAATGACTTTTGGACTTTTTCAAACGACATGTCCAAGTCACTCGAAGTCCACTTCTCACGACACATTTTTCGAGGCGGTAAGTTTGTCAGTTATGATCGTTAGAAAGGGTAATTTTTAGGGTCATCAGAAGGATGATTCAAATGACAACATACTGTTTTGGGTTGTTTTTTCACCTCATTCAAATGACTTGCCATTGTCGTTCAAATGACATGGCTTAGTCGTTCGAAACCTGCCTAGATTTTTGAGCCTGTATTCTATTTCAGTACCTGCTTTGTATATATGATTATATCATTCTACTTTGGTACTTCTGGGTTCATTTCGACAGGTTACATGTAGTCAATATTGATTATTATTCATGTGTTGATTGTTATGCTTCATTGATTCATTTAGTCACAGCTTTCCTTAGATTGATGATTCATTTTTTGTGACTGTTTGTTAGCTACGATTTGGTACTTTGCGATTATTTTTAGCTGGCGTTTTCATATTTATCTAGATATGCTTCATTAATTATTTCATTTTAGATATGTGATTGTTTATCTTTTTCACCTATTATTTATTCGAGACAAAAAGGGGGAGAGATGTATGTGATGTAGGGGGAGTAATTTTTTGACGACCACATATTTTTTTTGGCTATACAAATTAGTATCATGTTTTTGATCATATGTATGGTTATATTTTATTGTTATCATGTTGTATTTCACAAATTAATATCCTGTTTACAAATTGGTATCCTGATTTGGTCACAAGTTTAACGAATTGTTTGTTTTACATATTGGTATTTTTTTTTTATCATTTGTTCCTCCATACTCCACTAGGTAATTGTCTATTTCATGTGTGTAGGCATGCGTAAGATATTCGAGATTTCAAGACTACATCACATTCAGATAGTTCATGCTTGTCGGACCTACATATACTAGTCCTTATCCTATATTTTTGATTTTTAGTTTTATGGTATGGGATTTAGGTGTCATATGGCTTGATAACCCGGCTTAGGCATTTCACTATTTTGATTCTGTCCTGAAATAATCTGTAACAACCCGCGTAATTTTTGGGGTATTTTCGAAATAAAGAGAAAAAATAAATTTTGAGATAAAAATATTTTTATTTCTCAAATATGCTGGTTATTATTTTTAAAGGCGAGAATTTCAAACGGTTTCGAAGTCGAAATTAAAATGGAGTTTTAATTGAATTTTTATTATATTGAAGAGTCCTCAAAATATAAACCTCTCTTAGAGTCCTCAAAACATAAAATTATATTGCAAAAAACATATTTAAAAATATTGAACGGTCCGATCGAGCTAAAATTGACAGCTTCCTCTCGTCTTTAGATAATTCTCTGTAAAATTTCATCCAATTCCAACGGTCCGATCGTCGAAAATAAATTTTTTAGTGTTTGTATCTGATTAGAACTCTTTTCTTAATCAAACTCTTAATCCTTTATATATCAATAAATTCGTGGCTTGGCTTTTCAATTCACTTTTTCACAAACTTTTCAATCAGAAGACCTCTCCAAAATTACTCCCTTTCATCTACAAACCATAGCCCCAAACTTATTCAAGATTTCAACCTTAGATTAGAAGGCTTATTTGGTGTTTTCTCGGGTTTGGGCTAGAACTTGATTGGATTATTTTCGCGAGAGGAACGTGATGGTGTGATTAGATTTTGAGGCTGAAATTATGTGATGATTCATGTGATGATTTTAAGGTATGGGATTTTACACAATATGCTCCTTAATCTCGCGAGTATTATTCTCGTTGTTTTCATAATCTCGCGAGTATTATTCTCGTTGTTTTCATGTGATTATTGACTCATATTTGAATTGTTAAATTCTTTTGGCAATCTGAAAATATTTATTGGAATCTGATTTCGATTCATGTGGTATTATATTTGGTGTTGAGCATGTTGTCATGAGATTTTAATATGGAACTGAAGTTGGGCACCTGCCAATATTTCTTTTTTCGGATATGCTAGAAAAATGCATAGGCACGGTACGGTGGTGAGGCCTGGTGACCCGGTCAATGTGTTGTTGAGAAATTATATTGATATAATTGCTATTGAGATTCGCATTTGATTTGAATATTCGTATTCGTATTGTTACGTTTTATTCACCACTAATATTTGTTGAGCATCTTCCTTGTCGTATTGTGTACTTCCCCATATTTTCTTTTAGTGGAAGGTTAGCGCGGATTTTTGGGCTCTTTGGATTTATTTTGGAGATGGATTTTAACGTGGATTATTATTGGGATAGATTTTTAATACAATATGAGAAGACTTGTATTTATTTTGATGTATAGAGCATTGGAGATTTATTTTATTTCGAGTTAGATGTTGTATTTATTCGAGAGAATTGTTGTATTTATTTGAAGAGATTTGAGATTAGTGGGTTCTTTTCTATTATGGGATTTATATGCTCTATACCTTGTTATTTGGGTATTTGAATTAGTTTTATCGACGAGTAGCGCTCCGTTCGCTCTCCCCGGGCGGGCCGGGTGTTACATAATCAAAGGGGGAGATTTGTAAGGACAAAATTTCCAATTGAGTCAATTTTATGCAACTGACGTCTTCTAAGGATAAAACTTGTTTAAGTTATAGATAGATTTTATATTGTCACATTTTCCGTAAAGTCCGTGACATGTTTGATTAAAAGAGGTAGCGGCGAAGCTTCAAAGATATATCATGTTGTGTCTCGTTGGTGCACGTTTCACCTCTTTAATTCAGATTGCATTCCAAATATCTCTCAGGTATGAACGCATTACGTTTATGGAGTTCAAAAAGAGTTTTAAAGGATGGAAATTTTATGATAAATGAATTTAAATTTTTAAAAGGTTTTATCTTCGTTTATTCTGAGCTAAGTGCTCTTTAGAGTTGTGTGAATTCTCACCTTGGTTTTCTAGACTTCAAATGACATATGATGTCATTCAAACGACATCTCACAGTCGTTAGAATGACTTGAGCCTATCGTTGGAACGACTTGCCGACTTAAATTTTTTATTTAAAGCAATTGTTTCGCAGAATTTCGTAGGGGTACAAAACCAAAATACGGTTTCAATAATTTTTGTTTTCTACACAAACTTTTCTAAGGTTTTCAAAGTCAAAAACCATCCTTAGAGTTTAAAAGATCCTAGAATTCATATACAATTGGTATATAAATCTTGTTTGCACCCTATGGGGTTTGTTCATCACTTGAACATTATTCATTGGGTTTTAGGTGGAGAAACAGAGGATTCCGTGTTCCGACTCGTAGGTAGTTACCAAGCTACATCAGTGGACACCGAGGCACTCGTGGACCATGTGCTGTGGAGGAGTATGGTGGAAGTTTTTCTACGTGAGAACCGTGGAGGAGTAGTTAAATAGGTGAAGAGCATCAGTCTTGTGGGGATCGAGTCGTTGTGTAAGTTTGTTTGTCTTCCTTTGTACAACAGAATCATAGTGATTATCTAGCTTGGGACGCTTTAGTTTTTCTCTATTTTTGGTTTCCTCATACATCCGGTGTTGTGAATTTGTTTATTTTACCTTCTTTAATCACTTAGATACATGTTTAGGATTAAACAAGATAAAATTGGGCTTAATTGAAATTGGTTCACAAACTTGGTGCGTGTTAAAATTTAGAAAAAAGTTTTTGAAAGAAAAATTATTTTGAAATACTAAAAGCACATTTGAACAAAAAGGGGCCTATACGATGAGCTCTTCTGGACTGGCAAAGGTGGGAATAAATTTTAGAGAAAATTATTTGAGGTTGAAATCTCAGTAGGGTTAAGAGGACATGAGAATTCCCCATATGAAAAATGTTAGATTGCATTTCCTTTAGTTATTCTAAGACTCAGTACACCTCAATCTCATTTGTAATGTCCTCTTTGAGTATCTCATTTCCCTTGTTCTTTTCCCTCTCCTCGAAAGGAATGGGGTTCAGGACAGGGTTATTATAGAATCGCCCTGAGCATCTTACGTGGTCGATTCAATAGACTCTCAGTATGGAATAAGTAATTTGACCATTATCTCGTCAAAGTTTCGAGTGCAAATATGGTTTTCACTTTCCCATAGAGGGGAAAAGGAAAATCATCAAAGTGAAAGATCAGGTCTTCTTCAAAAGGTAATTCAACTATTGAATTGTAATGATATAAAAATGACCGTGAATCCTAATTGTATTCGGTTTTATTTTCCTCACCCTAGCCAATAGAGATAATTTCTTAATTTTATGGTCCCCTGATATATCCCGCTACTTGCTATGCTTCATCGTACATCACCTCACAATGTTCGTAGAGGTTCTCATGTCTATGCACCATGTCTGATAGCAAAAAATCAGAATTTTCCTAGAATACCAAGCACATCAGTTGATATTGGCTCACCTCAAAAGAATCTCACCTATTAGCCTTCAAATCCCCAGTGTTCAAACCATAAGATCGACGTGGGTTTGCATAGACACCACATGATCCAAGAATTATTTAACAAGGCTCCCCAAGATTGGTTATTCTGCTTCGATTGCTGAGTTGATTTTCTCAAATAAGAGGGATAGATCCCCAGACTCATTATCTGTAGTAAGACAATTTACCCATACACCATGGTTGGATATAGGGTTACTATTAACATTAGGCTTTAGATTAGTCGGATCCATGATTTTACCTTTATCTATTAAGTCTTGGATAGTGAAATTTATGGCTTGACATCCCTCTATATTGTGTCCCTACATCTAATGGAATTCACAGTAGACATTCCTAAATTATTTTGTTAAGGGATCATGTAAGGGTTTGGGGTCGCAGGACTTGAGAAACCCCTTTTTCTTGAGATCTTGGCAGACTATACCTATAGTAGCGTACAAGGGATGGAACAGGCACTTCATTCTCTCAATATTACAAGGTGTAGGTATAGGTTTAGAGGTTGGGGTTTGAATAGCATTAACAATGGATGTGCCTGGCTTGTCAGTCCTTTTTTCGTGAATCGAGAAATATTCATGCAGTTTTCGGTCTCTCTCTTGGGTAGTCAATTAATGATATCATCCTCTACTTATGCTCCACATTCCTTAAGGCTTTGAAGTGGGGTACAAACTTCATCTTCAACTAGTCTCGATAGGATTTAATTGCATTTTTCTTTACAATGGATACTTGTTATTCTTCTGAAGGTTGATTCACCATCTGAGTGGCCTTGTTTCTCCAACGGGCTATAAAAGTTCCCAAGTGCTCGTTAATCTCTTACTTTGTCATTTCTAGTTTTCGACAAGTAATCTCTAACTTTTCATTATGCTTGTATTGCTTCATAAATTCCTGACATATATCGCTCCAGCTGGTGGTCCTCCCATCGTCAATGGACAAGAACCACACGAGCGCTCCTCCTGATAAGTTGTGCCCAACTTTTTTGCCATGACTTCTTCTGAATCCCCTAGGGCTTGTATGGATCGAATGTACAATTTGAAGTGTACTTTTGGTGGTCCCATTACTATAAATGTTTTGATATTCAACATCTTAAACTTTTCAAGTGTCCTTGTATTGGGATAAAGAGAGAGATGTTTGATGTCTGCGAGGTCGTCGGCATGTCGAAGATTCTGGCAGTTCTGGTAGAATGTTTGGAACTCCATTTTAAGGCATCCAAGATATGTTGGAACCTATTATGCTTTGGACATAATTGTGATTTGGGGAGTTTTGGCTAGGGGGTTAATTGTAGTTTGCACTATATAGTTGGTGTGGGTATAACGTTAGTAAGGTGTAGATTTTCTCCTTGTCCCTCGGTGTTCTCTAGTCAATTTCAAATGGAGATCGAATCCTGACCTAGGTTTGACATTTTGCCCCTGAGAGTGGTTGGGATGTACAGAATGTCGGCCAATGACTCTATTTGTTTATTGTACTTTTTTGGGGATTATGAGGTATCAGAGTTCGGGAGATGCGGTTTTTATCCCTTACCCAAGACGGTGACTATGAATTTATGAATTTTTTTTGAATCAGGCTTCTTTGCCGTAGGTTTTTCAAGAAAAATAAGCATGAGTTTTAAACAAGCATACTTTGGTTTTGGTTTTGGTTTTAGTTTTAGAAAAATCTCGAGTGATGATCCTTTTTTTACTGTACTCCTCACATGTCTCACATCCCTTGGTTCAGTGCTGTAAAAAGAGAGTGGATTATTTGAGTCCTACAATCCCATCCTATATTAGGAAATTTTATTAGGGGATACAAAACCGTTTTTGGGAGATTCCCCCGTTTGGAAAATCTCTTGGATTTTTTATTTGGTTGTGTCCTATAATTCTATTGCATGAGGTTATGCAAGGCTTTCAGTGAGGCAAAAGTCTCCCTTCTTTGTCTATTAATCCTCACGATATACCTCGGGGGTACGTGTGAGAGGGTCGTTCTGACTATACGTGAATCGAGCCTCCTCATATCCCTTATGTGGAAAATATGTGGGACAAGTAACTCAATATACTTGAGGTATGTCGGTTATGTTCATTGAGAACATACCACTATATATAGGATGAAGGTACAAGGCCAAGAAGAGTAGAAGTTATCACTAGAAACCAGTATTGATTAGACCTAAACTCTTAGCTAGGTTTCCCAAGGTAATGGGCTATGTAGTGATATGCAGATGTTATGAGTGTGAAGTAGTGTGCGTCTTTTGGAATTTTTTTTATTTTTCGGAAAGAGCCATTATCACTTGAGATTATTATGTATCTAGGTATATGATATAAATAAGTGTGATCTCATCTAGACGAGACTCAACCTAGTAGCATGCCCCCTCACAGCTTACCTCAAATAGTCTCGGCCTCTGAGACCCACCCCTGAAAACATCCATTACTGCACATAAAGGCTACTACTAGACTTAGGTCATGGCATTTTCATATCTCGTCTACAATCTGTGTTAGCCTTGTACATCTAAACGTATTAACTGGGAATCATATGTCACCCTTGGCCTAGTCCATATAGATGGCTACCTTATCAGTCTTGGCCAGCCGAGACCCTGTAGTGCTGACATCAATAACTCGCATGGAACATGTGATCTGGGTATCGATGGAACATGTGGACAAAAATGTTGCAACAAATCAGCCACACGTGAGGGGAATATTTTTTCATCATGGATTGCACATATAATTTACAACTGCCTCTCTCTCATTGTCTCACTTACCTCATGTACATAGGATGCATGCTAGGGGTGACACTACGCACCCCTAACACTATAAAATAATTGATCCTTCATCTTCTTAGGGAATCAAAATTTGTCTAACCTATTGCTACTCAATCGAATTACCATTGTAGAGAAAAAGAGAGAGTGTAACACTTTAATGTCTTCTAGCCACGTGTTATAGTAGAAAGAGTACTCATTTACACTGTGGATGTAGGCCAAGGTCAAACTTATTTTCTCTTTATCTCTCATCTCTTATGCTTATCATATATCTCTCGTATTGATGCTTTTATTCCACCATCATAACACTATTCTAGAAGCTTGAGTTGATTATTAACTTCTGATGGTATATCGTATCATTAGTATACATAGCACAAATAAGGTTCAAGAGATGCCTAGGGTGTAACCATATTCCTACGAGAGCACGCAATTCAAGTGTTAATCTACCTAGTCGGGTATTTAAAATGAATAAGAATGAATGATGGTGGACATAATATATATAATTGTACAGTAATAACATGTAGCGATTAATATAGATCTACATTAAATTGGGTTCATTCCTCTTAAAAAAAGGTCCCTATTAGAGTCGCCACTATGAGAGCTCCTTTAATCTTTCTCGATCCTTAGTCAACGTCGTGGGTCATTGCCTCAGTCAGGTAAAGCTATATTTTTTAGGAAAAATAAGGATGAATGAAACATAGAGTTGCTAGTATGATTGATTGAAAACAGACAAATAAAAGTGTATGCCTTCGTGAATATCAAGTGATGGAAAATGATATGGGTGTTTAAAAAGAGATTTAAAGTTCTGGGAATTGGGTTACGAATTCAGAAGGTGTTAAGCACCTAATCCGCCCTTTAATTCTCAAATAAAGATATGAGAATTTTATTTTTGCATGTTATGGTGTAACAAGAGATAATAAAATGAAAATATTTAGTATATATCAGGACTGTGTGATGCAGTGTGGAATATGTTTACAGATAATATAGACAAAGGATGGATATGTACAAAGTTTGACATGTTCAATCGGATGAGAATCTGAGTGATCCTACATACTCGCGCGAAGCGTTTGAAAATCCACATAGTTCGTGAAGGAGTCAAAAAGGATTTCACCTCATATAGAGGCTCTATGTGAGAGATATAGTCTTTCTTTAACCATTTAGGATGTTTTATAGGTGAAACAAAGTTAGATCTGAAAATGTATACAATTTAAGTTCACGAGAGAATATGAATAAGGTTGGTTCACCCATAAACTCATTTGATGATGAAAAAGTGACTAAAACTCCACCATTAAGAACATAATAGTGATGGAATCCACGGATATAGTGATCCTCTAACTTATATGAGAATATTCCATGATTTTAGGAGTTTTGTTTAACCTTTTTGAGAATAAAAATTACAATAGATGAACATATACAAGATTTTACTTGAGTTTTAGAGATCGGGATTCTTTAATATTCATACATATCCACTGAAGGCCATATCAAAGTCAACGAGTTAGGACATGGCCATTAGATAAAGTTCGAGCCTTATATAATAAAGAAACATAAATAAAGTAGTCTCGGGTGGTGTTGCAGCACAACAACACCCTTTTTCGCATCAAAACTTCAAAATAAAAGAATGAGATCACATACCTGCAAAGTTGCGTGTACTTCTTTTTGTTTCGACTCCGTTCTAGCATAGGATCGACTTTTTTAGATATGGATCTAATGATACTTTTAAGAGAAATTACCTTAAATAAAAAAAAAAGTAAAAAAAGGGGGAAATGTTTTTTTGGGGTTTGGATGATGAAAGAGAAGTTAGGGCTAGAAGTTAAATCAGTAGATCTAAATTTAAAGAGGGATTTTATGAAAAATAGAGATAGTTTTGGAGATATTTGGAGAGGAAACTGTTTTTGGACAGAATCCTCCGTGTTTAAGAAATTCAACTTAATGTAGGAGAAGGTCTCCTTTTATAGAAAAGATTATGGGGTTAATGATCGATCGATCAATGGTACTGTGCACGCATGATCGATCGATCAAGCGGGTCCATTTTGGATTGTCTTAACATTTTTAGGTAATTTTATGTGCTATTTCAGGTGTTTGGACCTTGGGAAAGATGTTTATAAGTTTGGGATGGTGTAATACCCTGTATTTCTACGTATTTAGAATTTAATTAATTGCGTAATTAAATAGAAAATATGTTTTAATTTAAATTACGTGAGTAGAGTAATTTAATATGATTTAATAATAATTATGATTATTAAGCGTAAATAATAATTGTGATTATTAAATATTAATAGAGAGACAGATATTGAATAATATTATGATTCAAATTTACTAAGTGTGAATAGTAAATGTTGATAGTTAATTTGTAAGACATAGCGAGAGATATGAATGTACTTGATTATACCTCAATCGAGTGTCGCGTGTAGACTAAATTGAGGATGAGATAGAAGAAATATTTTTGGGTAACTCAAATGATAATTTCAAGGTCACAGATGATTCCGAATGGGTCAAATTAGTCAAAATAGTATACCTGGGGGTCCTAGTCGGGTACCAGAGCATTTTTGGGCTAAATCAGGACTGTATGGGGACGTCTTAGTCTTTTGGCATATGAGGGGTGAGGATACCTATGAATTTTGGAGTGTTTTATCAGCAGATTAAAAGTGGATTTAGTATAAGAAACCTCATAACACAAAGGAAAGACATTAGAGAGAGAAGAGAGATTATTCTTAAAGCTTAGGGGAGAATTGGTGAAGAATTTAAAGGGTTCTTGCACCACAAACTAGTTGGGAAGGAAGATTGGAGGAGAAAGGCAATCAATCACCAACAACAATCAAGAAATCAGATCATCTATAAATAAGGCAAGTAGTTATTTGCAAATTATTTTGAGTTATAATATCCATATGTAGGATTTACGTATAAACGATTTTGATCAATATTCTTGGAGAAAAAGAATCGATTAATTGCATGTTTGGGTAGAAATAACATGTAGTTAGATTTATATCTGTAGAGGATTGAAAATCAGAGGAACCATGATTGTTAATACGAATTAAAAGCTAAGTTTATGATTTAGAATATTGGAAGAACATATTTTTAGGGTTCTTGAATAATTAGAGGATTTGAATTATTTAAGGCTAAATTTTGAAGATTTATGAGGTTTAAATCGTTGGAAATCATCCTAGAGTATATAGGAATGGTAAAAAATCTTTGGTTTCCAATTTGGTGTGTTATCTTGTAATTTGGATAATTGGGAATGGTGAGAAAACGCATGAGGAAGAAGAACTGCACCTGCACCTGCTCGATTGATCGATCGACCCTTGAATGTCGATCGATGGATGGTCCTGGTCGATCGATCGATCCAGGCTGATTTTGGGTTCTTTTGTTGGTTGAGTTCTAATTGTTTGTCAATGATTGGGGGAAACCTTAGGGATAATGTTGTACATATGTAGGGACTTAGAGAGTACCAGTAGGTGTATAGTGGAGGTCCGTTATAATCATAGAGTGCAAGATTGGAAGTGAAGGATCAACGAGGATAAACCGATCGAGTAGTATATCAAAAATTCGGGAATTGAGTTACGAAGAGAGTAAACGTAATGCCCAGGGGTATATCAATAGATTAGAGATAGCTTAATTAATGAAATGAATATAGAGGTAACTAGGGCCCTTAGAGTTGTGTGAATACTCAATTAAATACGATTCTGGGATAAATCGTAAATAAATAAGTACGGTGAATATTAAAGAGAAAATATTACGTACGAACACTATTATTAGGTTGTGTGTATACCTATTGAATTATATAGATACTTAGGTGGTGAGAATACCTAAAGTATAATTGCCTATATTAGGGCCGAGGCAGGATTCCGAACAAATATATGGAAATAGTAAGTCGGGGTCGTGACGAAAGAGGTTCTAACCAATTTATGTAGAAACTTCACTAGTGGGGTCGAGGTGACATTCCGAACCAAACTCTTATTTAGTGTCGATGGACCATTCTGAACCAAGAGTCCTTGATGTGCGTTAAGAGGACATATTAGTAATAAATGAATTTATAAGTACATGTTGTGTGTGAAATATATATTATATTAATAATCTACTTGTGCCTGTTAGTAGATAATGAGATGCTGTGATTACATCTAAAAGGAAATTAAGTAGGAAGACTTAATTATAAAATGGTGAAAGATAACAACGCGTGATCAACTATCTAAGTATAGAAATCATGAGATATGGTTACTATTACATACTAAGTGGGTAGAATGGGAACTTAGTAGCATAGATGAGTTCAGTTGAATACCATAGTTCAGCTAGATTGAATATTATAGCTAGGTGGGCTGGGTACGGGACGTTAGGCGTGCACGATAGATGAGGGGTGAGGTAACTCGGGAGAGTGTATGCGAAATATTAACATGTGTAATCAATAACTCATCTTATTGTGATAATCACTTGAAAAATATTTTCAAAATATTTTGAGTACTAACTCTTGCTATAAAAAAATATTTTCAAAACCTTCAAGGTGTTTAGCCACATGGACGCCAAACTTGAAGATTCTGTCCAAGGACTCGTAGCTTCAGCTTTGTGGAGGCTGGTAGAACTTTGCATAGATGCTTCATCTATTCAGATCTAGTGTAGGATCTTATCATAGTGTTCTCTATTGGGACATGTAGTCCACAGTTTTTATTTCAGATTTTAGTTTTGGATTATGTGTATTATATTTAGCAGTTTTGGATTTTTAACCGAATGTTAACTCGGTAAGATTTTATCCTTTTATATATTGCTACGTGGTTTGATTCATAGTTTATTTTGAATGTTTATCTATTACTTTCGTATGAGTAATTTGTCTCGGGTTAATGAAAGATAAAATTTTGCACCGGTTTAATTTCACTTGGGTGATTAGTGATTAAAAAGTTTTTCGACAGTGATGGTAAGAATGAACCAACTGAGAAACTTATTTTAATTTAATTTAGGATTGATCACCCGGGATTTAATTAGGTAGGGTGTCACTGATGGTATCAGATCCAGGTTCTAGTGTTCATAGGATCTGAGCGGCTTACTACGATTTCAACATTTCGTTCTTTGATGTAGAGCCCTATTTTAGGACTATTGCTTTTGTCCTTCCGTGTTTACGATACTGTACTTCTGCTATTAGATTTTGTATAAAATGTGTACTTATATATTCGATCTATTTTCAGATTCCATCAAGGAGATAGAGAGCAGAGAGGTTTGAGGACATAGATAAGGTGAGGGAGGCTCATCAGAAGCCACAGGCACCGTCACCCCCACCCCACACGAGATGATTTCTACTACTCAAGTGGAAGTGATAGTGGGTCAGGTAGTTGAGAGAGCCATGAGGGCCATGGAAACCTATTTTCCTTAGCCCCAGGCACAACCTCCAGTGGCAACAGAAGTTCAGGCCCCGACAGGGCCACCTTCTTGGCAGCAAGTCCGGGAGACCTTTCAGAAGGGCCATCTGCCCGAGTTTTAGGGCAGTACAGACGTGGTAGAGGCTTGGAACTGAAAGAAGAACATTCAGCACCATTTATGCATGCTTGAGTGTACCGAGGTGTAGAAGAAGATGCTTTCTACTTTCCATCTGTCAGCAGCAGCTTTTAGTGGAGTGAGCCAGTTACCACCGCATAGGAGAGGGACTTGATGACGATTTTTGAGTTTTGGGTGCGGTTTGACCGCAAGTACTTCCCGCTTATAGTAGATTCATAGATGAGGAAGAAATTTAGTGAGGTGGTTTAGGGTGATCGATCAGTGGCTGACAATGATGAGTTCACCCGCCTTCCTAATTTTGTGCCAGACGAGGTGAGTAATGAGGAGCAGAAAAAGTCCAATTTTATGGATGGGTTGACCTGAAAGATCAGGAAACATTTGATCGCTAATCCATCACGTTTAACTTTTGCAGACGTCATCAATGCCGCAGTAGTGCACTATCAGGATCATCGCTTCCATATGAAAGGAAGCAAGAGAGTTGAGCCCAGCCAGCCGGGCAGGGCAAATGGGGGTAGTGACAGCAACACACCGCAGCAGCAGGCAGCGGGTTAGCAGGGAGAGGATTCCTGACAGGGGAACTCTGCCAAGAGATTTAGGTATGGGCGACATCGATCTCACAGGAAGAGGTAGCAGGGTTCCCAGCAACAGGTTCCTTAGGGCCGTCAGGGCCAAGGGAACCAAGAGGAGGAAAGCGGGGCCAAGGACGTTAGGGCTAGTAAGGCTAAGGGCAGAGGTAGTTCTAGGGGCAGTGTTTCACATGTGGCTAATAAGGTCATAAGAGTTGTACTTGTCCGGGGGAGACAAGGCACAACAGCAGGGTGCCCAACTGGGGTTGCAGGCTCCATTATCCGGAGCACCAACACAGGCCTTACATCAGCAGTCAGTTCAGATGCACTACGGCGAGTGTACAACGTTCGAGACGTGCCTTTTCATCGAGAACCTCCGACACTATCGGCACTCACGGGTACATTTCCTATCCATGGGCATGAGGATAGTATTCTGTTTGACACGGGTGTGACACACTCTTTTATTACCACTAGATTTTCACGAGCATCCGAGCTTTTAGAGATAGCCGACACTCATCTTATGTGCGTTGAGTCACCGATGGGTAGTGGGTCCCTTATACACTCGATCTGTAAGGGTGTTGACATTATAATCGTGAGATTGAGTCTAGCGAAAGACCTTCTAGTGTTAGATATGGAGGGTTATGATGTCATACAAGGCATAGATTGGTTGGCTTGTTATAGGGCGATGGTAGATTGCTATGAGAGGACTATAGTGTTTTCCATTCTGGGACAGGAGATGTTACTAATGGCGATGCCTCTTCCCGAGGGAGGATCGTGCAGTTATTTATATTACATTGAGGAGGAGACCTCATAGGAGGTGGTTGTTTCTTTGGACTTAATCCCAGTCGCGAGGGATTTCGTGGATGTCTTCTAGGAGATACTAGGGTTACCACCCATATGGGAGATTGAGTTCGTTATCGACTTAGCACTGGGTACGAGACCGATTGCCAGATCACTGTATCACATGGCCCCTTCGGAAATGCGAGAGTTGAGAAAGCAGATTCAGCAACTCTTGGGATAGGGTTTCATTCGACGGAGTACATCACCGTGGGGTACGCCGGTGTTATTTGTGAAGAAAAGGGATGGTTCGCTTCGTTTGTTCGTAGACTACAGGGAGATGAATAATGTAATGATATGTACTAAGTATCCGTTACCTAAGATTAACGACTTGTTTAATCAGTTGAGAGGGGCGGTGTACTTCTCAAAAATTAATTTGAGGTCAGGTTACCATTAGTTTCCCATTCGAGAGGAGGATGTACCTAAAACCGCCTTCTTATCGTGGTACGGGTCATACGAGTTCAGAGTGATGCCGTTTGGGCTCACTAATGCGCCTACAGTGTTTATGGACCTCTTGAACAGGGTATTCAGGGAGTTTTTAGACCAGTTTGTGATCGCATTCATCGACAATATTCTAGTTTAATCTCGCATGGAGGAGGATCACGACAAGCATTTATGCATGGTTCTTCATATCTTATGGGACCATCAGTTGTACACCAAATTCTGAAAGTGTGGATTTTGGCTTCGGGAGGTTCAGTTTCTCGGCCATGTTGTGTCCGACAAAGGCATTGATGTCGATCCGAGTAAGGTATCAGCGGTAAAAGAGTGGGGACATCCCATGACACCGACCGAGGTTCGAAGCTTTTTGGGATTGACTGGGTACTATCGTCGGTTCATCAATGGGTTCTCAAATATTGATAGTCCTTTGAAGAACTTGACTCGAAAGGGAGTACCATTCGTGTGGAGCGACTACTGTCAGTCAGCATCTGATGAGCTAAAGGATAGGTTGACATGAGAACTCATACTTGCATTGCCTAGGAGTGGAGTGGAGTACCGGGTCTATACGAACGCGTCCTTAAAGGGACTTGGGGGTGTGTTACAGCAGGAGGAAAGGGCTATAACTTATGAGTCTCAAAATCTAAAGCCACATGAGAAGAATTATCCCACCCACGACCTCGAGTTTGTAGTGGTCTTCTCTGCCTTGAGGATATGGAGACATTATCTTTTGGGAGAGAAGTCTTTTTTATTCACGGATCATAAGTCACTTCAGTATCTCTTCACCCAGAAGGATGTGAAGATGAGGCAGAGGAGGTGGCTTGAATTCATGAAGGACTACCAGTTTGATATGCAGTATCATCCTGGCAAGGCTAATGTGGTGGCCGACGCATTAAGCCAAAGACCTACAGGAAAGCATGTAGAGGTTTGGAAAGCGAAGTGGAGCAAACTTCGACATAAGGATGAGGTATCCTGAGCATACATGGCAGTTTTAGCTATCACCCCCGAGAGTGTTATGCGGGTAGTGAGGGCACAGGCAGAGGACCTATTTTGTCAGGACATAGTACGATAGTTACTAGCCAAGGGGGCAGAGTTCTACTCCATCAGCTCAGAGGGAGGACTTTGGTTTAATGGGAGACTAGTAGTACCCGAGGATGAAGATTTGTGACATGCAGTCATGACAGAGTCGCCTGGGTCGAAGTTTGCGATACATCCCGATGGGAATATGATGTACCAAGATATGCGACGATAGTATTAATGGTCGGGTATGAAGCGAGACATAACAGAGTTTGTCTCGAAGTGAACTACGTGTCAGCTTGTGAAAGTTGACCATCAGAGACCTTTAGGGATGCTACAACCACTGGATATTACCGTGTGGAAGTGGGAGAGAATTTCTATGGACTTTATTACCAGAATACTGACATCGCAGAGAGGTCACGATTCCATATGGGTGATAGTGGATCGACAGACCAAGGTAAACCATTTCTTGTCGGTTCATACTGGTTTTGATACGATGCATTATGCACAACTTTTCATTTAGGAGATCGTTAATCTACATGGGGTTCCTATTAATATTGTGTCGTGGAGAGACAAATTATTTATGTTGCACTTTTAGCAGAGTTACCAAGAAGCCATGGGTAAATATTTACGGTTGAGTACTGCATATCACCCTCAGACAGACGGGTAGACTAATATGGTGAATCAGATGCTTGAGTACATGTTAAGGATGTGTATCCAAGATTTTGGGGGAGTATGGGAGCGAGACCTCCCATTGGTAGAATTTGTGTATAATAACTCTTACCAATTCAGTATCGGTATGGCTCCTTTCGAGGCACTTTATGGGAGGCCTTATCGTTCGCCCGCCTACAGGTTAGAGGTGGGGGACAACAAGCTATTGGGGCCGAAGATGATACAGGAGACCTCTACCAAGATAGATTTGATTTGAGGATGTATTGAAATAGCCCAGGATAGGCAGAAGAGTTATGCTGATGCCGGTAGGAGACACGTGGAGCTAGAGGTGGGCAACCAGGTGTTGATTCGGGTATCTCCTATGAAGGGGATTATGAGGTTCAACAAGAAGGGGAAGTTATCACCGAGTTATGTGGGACCTGTCCCTATTATTGAGAGGGTGGGACCGGTAGCATACAAATTGTGACTCCTAGAGAATCTTCAGCGGATACACGACGTGTTCCATGTGGCATCGCTGAAGAAATACATGAGGAGTTAGAGAGCCTTCTGACATGTCCCAATTGAGGAGATTGATTTGCAGCCAGATGTCTCATATGAGGAGAGACCCGTGGCTATCCTGGATCATACCGAGCGTAAGCTTCGATCTAAGGTGGTACCGTTAGTGCAAGTACAGTGGGGACACCATAATGTTGATGAGTCGACATGAGAGCGGGAGGAGGATATGCGAGAGTAGTATCCATAGTTATTCACCGCTGGTATATCCAAAATTTGAGGACAAAATTCCTTTGTAAGGGGGGACGTATGTAATACCCCGTATTTATGCGTATTCAGAATTTAATTAATTGGATAATTAAATACAAAATACGTTTTAATTTAAATTACCTGAGTAGAGTAATTTAATATGATTTAATAATAATTATGATTATTAAGCGTAAATAATAATTTTGATTATTAAATATTAATCGAGATATAGATACTAATTAGTATTATGATTCAAATTTACTAAGCATGAATAGTAAACGTTGATAGTTAATTTGTACGATATAGCAAGAGATATGGACGTACTTGATTATACCTCAATCGAGTGTCGTGTGTAGGCTAAATTGAGGATGAGATAGGAAAAATATTTTTGGGTGACTCAAATGATAATTTAGAGATCACAGATGATTCCAAATGGGTCAAATTAGTCAAAATAGTTTACTTAGGGGTACGAGTAGGGTATCGGAGCATTTTTGGGCTAAACCGGGACTGTATGGGGGCGTTTTAGTCTTTTGGCATATGGGGGTGAGGAGACCTACGAATTTTGGAGTTTTTTATCAGAAGATTAAAAGTGGGGTTAGTATTAAAAACCTCATGACACAAAGGAAAGACATTAGAGAGAGAAGAGAGATTATTCTCAAAGCTTAAGGGAGGATTGGTGAAGAATTCAAAGGGTTCTTGCACCACAAACTAGTTGGGAAGGAAGATTGGAGGAGAAAGGAAATCAATCACCAACAATAATCACGAAATCAGATCATCTCTAAATAAGGCAAGTAGTTATTTGAAAATTATTTTGAGTTATAATATCCATGCGTAGGATTTATGTATAAACGATTTTGATTATTATTCTTGGAGAAAAAGAATTGATTAATTGCATGTTTGGGTAGAAATAACATGTAGTTAGATTTATATCTGCAGAGGATTGAAAATCGGAGGAACCATGATTGTTAATACGAATTAAAATTTGGGTTTATGATTTAGAATATTGGAAGACCATATTTTTAGGGTTCTTGAATAATTAGAGGATTTGAATATTTCAGGGCTAAATTTGTGAAGATTTATGATGTTTAAATCGTTGGAAATCATCCTAGAGTATTTAGGAATGGTTAAAAATCATTGGGTTCTATTTTGGTGTGTTATCATGTAAGTTGGATAATTGGAAATGGTGAGACAATGCATGAGGATGACGAACTGCACCTGCACCTGCTCGATCGA
Source organism: Sambucus nigra (assembly GCA_949130495.1). Taxonomy (NCBI): domain Eukaryota; kingdom Viridiplantae; phylum Streptophyta; class Magnoliopsida; order Dipsacales; family Adoxaceae; genus Sambucus; species Sambucus nigra. The sequence goes on from OX422209.1 coordinate 677,136,564, forward strand.
TTGATCAACCCTTGAATGTCGATCGGTCGATCGATGGTCTTGATCGATCGATTGACCCAGGCTGATTCTGGGTTATTTTCTTGGTTGAGTTCTAATCATTTTCCAATGATTTTGGGAAACCTTAGGGATGATATGGTACCTATGTAGGTACTTAGAGAGTACCAGTAGGTGTGTAGTGGATGTCCGTTATAATCATAGAGTGCAAGATTGGAAGTGATGGATCGATGAGGGTAAACCGATCGAGTAGTATATTGAAAATTCGAGAATTGAGTTATGGAGAGAGTAAACGTAATCCCCGGGGGTATATGAGTAGGCTAGATATAGCTTAACTACTGAAATGAATAGAGGGGTAACTAGGGCCCTTAGAGTTATGTGATTACTCAATTAAATACGGTAGTGAGATAAATCGTAAATAAATAAGTACTGTGAATATTAAAGAGAAAATATTACGTACGAACACTATTATTAGGTTGTGTATACCTATTGAATTATATAGATACTTAGGTGGTGAGAATACAAAAAGTATAATTGCCTATATTAGGGTCGAGGTAGGATTCCGAACTAATATATGAAAATAGTAAGTTGGGGTCGTGACGAAAGAGTTCCGAACCATTTTATATATAAACTTCACTAGTGGGGTCGAGGTGATTATTCCAAACCACTTCATGAAATGAATTTGGGGTGGAGGTGACATTATAAACCAAACTCTTATTTGGTGTCGATGGACCATTCTGAACCAAGAGTCCTTGATGTGTGTTAAGAGTACATATTAGTAATAAATGAATTTATAAGTATATGTTGTCTGTGAAATATATACTGTATTAATAATCTACTTGTGCGAGTTAGTAGATAATGAGATTCCGCAATTACATCTAAAAGCAAATTAAGTAGGAAGACTTAATTATAAAATGGTGAAAGATAACTAGGCGTGAACAATTATCTAAGTATATAAATCATGAGATATGTAGTAGCATAGATGAGTTCAGTTGAATACCATAGTTCAGTTAACTTGAATAGTATAGCTAGGTGGGATGGGTACGGGACGTTAGGCATGCACGATAGATGAAGGGTGAGGTAACTCAGGAGAGTGTATGCGAAATCTTAACATGTGTAATCAATAACTCATCTTATTGTGATAATCACTTGAAAAATATTTTCAAAATGTTTTGAGTACTAACTCTTGCTATAAAAAAATATTTTCAAAACCTTCTAGGTGTTCATCCACATGGACGCCAAACTTGAAGATTCTGTCCAAGGACTCGTAGCTTTAGCTTTGTGGAGGCTGGTAGAACTTTGCATAGACGCTTCATCTATTCAGATCTAGTGTAGGATCTTATCATAGTGTTCTCTATTGGGGCATGTTGTCCACAGTCTTTATTTCAGATTTCAGTTTTGGATTATGTGGATTGTATTTAGCAGTTTTGGATTTTTAATCGAATGTTAACTAGGCAAGATTTTATCCTTTTATATATTGGTACGTGGTTTGATTCATAGTTTATTGTGAATGTTTATCTATTACTTTCGCATGAGTAATTTGCCTCGGGTTAATGAAAGATAAAATTTGGCACCGGTTTAATTTCACTTGGGTGATTAGTAATTAAAATATTTTTCGACAGTGATAGTAAGAATGAGCCAACTGAGAAACTTGTTTTAATTTAATTTTGGATTGATCACCCGGGATTTAATTAGGCAGGGTGTCACGGATGGATTTTGGGCCTTAGGAAGACCATGGTAGGCGTGGTTACCTTTATGGAGAGGAATGGGGTGTTTACAAGATCGTAAACCTGAGTAATGTACCGTGTTCTAATACAGGATATAGAGATTACGTGCACACAACAGATAATATACGTAGTCCACGTAGTATACATATAGCCATATTACATACATGTAGTCTCAATTCATTCTCAACGTGTTTATAAATATCTCTACTTATAAATCCTTGTTATATAAGTTCCATCCGCTTAGTTTTGTTATCTCATCTTATATTAATTCATGTTATCTAAATTAAGTGTTTTGTATTACATCAATGTGTTTATATTAATTCGTTAAAACATCTTCAATTATTCTTTAGGTTCCTAAATATATCATGTTTTTAAAACCCTTTAATTTTTCTTAAAATTTTAGTTAATACCCTTCAATAATCCCTTCAAATCAACCCCTAACTAACCTTAGACCAAACCGAGACCATTCCAAAGTTAGGAATTTGTAGCCTGCTAGAAATCTGCCCAAAAATTGTTTTGGGTTTTACCCAAATTACAACCCAATTTTCGATTGATTCCAACTCAGTTTGTTCTAGAATATTTAATAGACTTATAGGGACTTTAAACTAAGTTTAATAGATTATTAAATGTATAATAACTACATAAAAATACTAATCAAATGAAACATAAGAACACATGAAACATGAAGAACAACACATATGAACCCAAATTTTTTTAACGTGATTTGATGATTTCAATTCCATTATTTCATAAGGTAATTCATCTACATAACCTTATTACACCATGATTAGGTTCTCAATATCATAATTAACATGAATACCCACTTCCCAATTAGTGTATAGATGATTAAACTTAAAGTAACCCAATTCAAGCTATAGTTCAATTTCAAGAGGGTATTTTTCTAAGCATGTGAAGTCTTTTGATACAAAATTTCATAATGATATAAGGATTAGTTTAAGTTCTAAGATGGGTTAAACACATAAGATTCTCCAAATTCATTCATAATCTCCAACTAGTCTAAATTACCCTATTAACATCAAACCTAATTCACCCAAATCCCATATAATTCTTTCATCAATTCTCCAACAACTAATACTATTATTCACGTATTACTAATTGCAACATGATTTCCAATAATATTACCATTCAAATATCATAATCTAAATCTTAATTATCCAAAGAAATCCTAAAAGTAACAACTAGACTCAAATAATAAAACCCAACAATTCAATATATGAATTCCATCACAGAAATCATATTTTAACATCCCAATGTTCTCGGTTTTTTAATTACATCAATTACAAGCATTCTAAATTATTCTATCTAATCAAAGTGATTAAATAAAATAATTCTTACCTTAGGTTTTTATAGAGTCACATTCTACATGTGAGTTGAAGAAGATGATGAATTTAATGTAGTTTCCCTTCAATTAGTCCAATTGCCTTCTAATTCTTTCACTTGCTTCTTACCCAACTTTACTTATTCTAGCTTCCTTCTCAATTTCCTTCTTTCTCTATCAAGTGTCCTATTTCAGGTGTTAGGGTTTAGCGAAATTATAAAATGAGTTATGGTTGTAAAAGAAAGCTTTATCATTGCTTAATGTAATTTTATTTTGTCTTATACCATTACACATACACTACACGTACATGATTGCTTGTACGCATTTGAAGACAAAGTTGGAGACTTTTAAAAGATTAAAGAATCGTTCGTCTTAGCAACATTCAGAAGATTTATGGTTTTTTTGGGTTTCTTTCATAAATCCTTTATTTCTCTAGTTTTTTTTAATATATTTTTACGAGTTTGTATTTTAAAATGTTTTAAAAATATTTTTAAGAAAATTTTGGAAATCTCGCGAGGTTGTTTGGACAAGTTTGCCTTGTCACTTGAATGAGTTACATGAGGTCATTAGAATGAGGTTCCCATAATTGATTGAGTCGATTTTTCATCATTCACTGGAATGTCATTCGATACGTCGTTGGAAGATGATTTGAATGAAAACGGGTACGCCGTTTGAATGAGGTTCCAAGTCGTTTGAACGAACGCACGAAAAATTATTTTTTTAGTGAAATATGATCCCAATCTTCTATGTTTATTTTTTATAACAAAATTCCTTATAAAAATATTTGGAGGATTACAGTCTTCAAGAACTCTTTTGCCAGTTTTTTCACACCCTTTTAGAGTTCCATTTTTGATCAAACTCTTCAAAATGTCATCTAAACTCATTGAAAATTTGGAGATCACTTTATCAAATCAAGAAGAACATAATCCTTGTTCAAAGACCTTATAGAGTTCATACGTACTGTTGATTTGTGGAGTTGAGTCTCTAATGCTGAAAAAGAAAGTTGATCGGTGGATACCGAGGGAAGACTGCTTCCTGTAGGGGATGCTAGACTGCACCGTTGTTGTAAAACTATGCATCATACTTAGTGAGGTAAGTAGTTTATAAGTCGATTGTTCCTGTCAAATCTTGATAGTGCTAAAATAGAGGTTTTTCCCGAAAGGTATTTTTCCTACTTCTTCACGTATTTTGCCTACTTGGTTTGCTATATTTAATTTGGACTACATATTTTCTTGCACATAAAATTAGTTTAAAGAGAAAATTTGGTAAAACTGAATTTTTGTGTAGTTGGCCTAATATACTAATCATTCCATAGAATCCCACTTTGTCAAATTGGTATAAGAGAGGGTTGCACTAAAATGTCGTGTGATCCTGATTTTTATAATTTTTTAAATACCAATTTTGTCATATTAGTATCAAAGACGATTGCACTAAGATCTTGTGTGATCCTTTAATTTTTTTTGATTTTATGGATAATTTGTATAATATAATGCCTTTTTTATGGGTCAAATTATGCGTACTGGAAAGATAGGATAAGGTCTGTGTTAAAATCTATATATGAAAGAGTTTGACTTGTCTTTGAAAGAGGGTGGACACCGTCCATACTGACCAATGGCGATGTCATAGATCTAAAACCTATCTTTTCATGGATAGAAGAGAATTTTAAATGGAGTAATTTTAACTCACGTGGCTTAAGTGCCATTTCTAAAGCCGTCACCTATGACGAGTTCTGTCGCATCATGACGGGAACCACGTCTAAAGAATCTTGGGATATCCTCCAACTCATTCATGAGGGTATCAATGTTGTGAAAGATTTTAAGTCTCAAAATCTTTACCACCCAGTTTGAGAGTATCACCATGAATGAGTCAGACACTTTTGATTAGTTTTATGCACGTTTATCGGACATAGTCAATTCTAGTTTTAAATTGGGTGACAAAATTCTTGAGACGAGAGTTTTGGAAAAGATTTTGAGATCCCTGCGAGCGTGTTTTATACCTAAAGTCACTGTCCCGAGTTCTTTGGGAATTTTAAACTCTCTTAGGTTAGAAGAACTCGTAGGAGACCTTCAAACTTACGAAATCGACGCCTTTTTGAAAAACTAAAAAGAAAAAGGAAATAGGTATTGCTTTGAAACTCAAGCTAAAAAAAGGAAGAGTTTTTTTTTCTGAGTCCGAGTTTGATTTTGAGCTTGATGATTTAGCCCTTTTTGCAAAAAAAATTAAAAAAAAATCTCAAATTTAGCAAGGAAAATTCTTCCAAAAAAAGATTTTTGTGAAAAAAATGGGAATGAGGGAAAGAATGTTTAAGAGTAAGATGAGATCAAATGCTATAAGTGTGAGGGAAAGGGACACAAAACTCATGAGTATGCCACTGGGCGTGAGAGATAAGGAAATAAAGTTTCACATAAGGCTACTCTTAGCAATAGTGATGTCGAGTCAATGGATTTTGGGGATAAATCACCGCATGAAATTTTAGTTGCGTTCATGTCCAGTCACATAAGTATTATAGTTTGTCCCACACCGATGAGGACATCTCTAGACATGAGAGCCTCGACGATGTTTCGAGTCATTCTGGAGAGATAGAATGAGGGAGAAGGTGGACTCCCAAAAGATTTTCGTGAACTTTACACGGAGACTTTAAAAATGAAAAAAATTAATGAAGATTTGTTTCTGGGGGTGTTTGACTTAGAAAAGGAGGTTAATGTTTTGAGAGAGTGTGAGGCATCGGTGAGTTAACTCGATAAGGTGAAAATTTCTTTGTGTGAGCAGTTAATTGTTATGGGTAGGGAGATGGCTGATTTGATCAACACCGTGGCTAGTTTTATGAAAGATGTCCAAGCTTCACTAAAGTTCTATAAGAAACTTGAAGCTCGTGTATCCTAACCCGAGATTAATCTTGTACATGCCCAGGAGATCAAGGTCACTTTATAGGACACATCTAAGAAGGTTGGAAAGATGTTCTTCGATATCTCATTGGGTAATGTTGAGGTACAAGGAATAGATTATGATGGTGCATCCAGTTCTAAAGTCGCACCTGAGACGGTTCCCAAGTTTGTGATGAATCACTATGGATATTTTGAGAGTTTTCAAGAGCAAGTAGAGTATTTAGTCAAGACGTCATATTATTTAATAGAGGAATTTCACAGGATGTCTTCTCTTTTTGAGAATGCCTCCGGGCCTAATGATTGAGATCGAGACTTGTTTATAGAATAGAGTGTATGGCAATCCCGATCAAGATGCGCACCGCTTCTTCTCTTCTGCCTCCTGAAGGGGATGGGTAAGTAAAGGGGATTAAAAGGTCTCACGCCCTTTCCTAGTAACGCTTCGGATGTCGTCGGTGTGGATAAAATGTAAAGAGATGGGATCGCCAACCTATTTTGCACAAAATAGGCTAAAGAACATGTTGTCGCCTCGAGATAATGACATCAAAGACAACTGATGCATACAAAACCAATATTTCAAAGGTTTGAGGCCTATGTTACGAAATGGGAAGGAGTATATATAATGGAGATCAAAATCATTCAACTCGTACCATGGAAAAGACAGAGTGATGTCATCCATAAGAATGTTCCCAAAATAATATATAGTAAATATGATCTATGCATTTATCGCAATATTAATCCTTATGATGAAATGATAATATGTATTGGATGAAATACTAACAAACATAATATATATATACTAATGCAAGAATATGATAAATATGGAAATGGGGAATTTGGGAAAATTTGGAGAAAAAAGTTAAAAATTAGAAAATTGGACTCGAGTCTCAGGTTTTTAATTCAAAACACCCACGTACCCTATAAAGGCATCAAAGTCCACGTAGTTCGCATGCGTCATGGGGGTGGGGTTTATCCCATAGATTCGAATGAGATTTTATTATAGGGGTGTGTGTAGAAAAATGTGTTTAATTTTGAAAAAGTGTGATGGATAGTCCCGTTTGGAATTTATGCGTGTAACCCTCTTTTTTTGTTTCTTTTGTGTTTTGTAAAGAAAATAAAGTTTTTTTAATATACTAGTAAAATTTTAAGATGTTAATGAGTATGAACTAAAATAAGAACTAAATTATGAATCTAATCTATTTAATACAAAAATAAGAAATTGAAAGAGAGAGGGAAGGATTTGAACCTTCTTTGAAGCTTGATATTTGATCTTGGATGAACTACCTTGAGTGTGAGATGAAATTTGGATGAGAGAGAATGAGATTTTGCTAAATGAGTATGAAAAGTATGAGAATGTAAGCTTGAATGGAAATTCACATGAGTAATCTTCGCTGATTTGAGAGAATGTTGCTGAGATCATTGATGCTGATGGATCTAAGGTGTGTGTTGGGATTGATGTCATGACCTTTATATATAGGGTAGGGGATACCAATCAACATAGCCCTATCCCTGCCTATCGATAGGAGAACCTAGGCACACTACCGATAGGCAGGGAAATGGACCTACCAATTGCAATATCGTGCAGATTTTCTTAGAAAAATGGTCATAGAACGTAATCCATTGATCCAAATAATGCATGGGGCATACAATTAGAAAGGTAATTCAGATACCTTCGAGATTCCTTTGGAGTTCTCTCGAGTCCGAGAGTTAACTTTAGGTCAAATATGACTTGGAAGGTCCTTCGGACGGGAGACCGTCAGACGAAAATGGATCGTTTATCCCCATGGTAAGTTAGAATTGCACATGGGGAGGATTGTTGGAAAGGAACTTTGACATTCCAAATAATTTCACTCGGTTCAGAAAGTTAAATCTGGTCAATTGGGGCCCAGAAGTGCCCGGTGACCTTTCGAAGTAAAATGGATCGTTCATCCACACATAAGTCGGAATCATGCACGGGGTGGACCATTAGAAAGGTTATTAAGTTCCCTTCGGACTTTTCGAGGAATCCTTCATCAGTGGTTATGAATGACTGATTTTTTCAATCTTTTCGATCTTGGTTCCGTAGGAGCAAGTCAGAAAGATTGAGAAATAGGACCATCTGATTTGATTCATTCTTAATATCCATGAGATGATCATCTTAGGGTGATGCTTTTGTCGACGGATTTCAGTTTTGTTTGAGCTAAAGAGTTAACCTTAGTCAAACGGAGCGCAGGAGCGCCTGATGGCCTCCGAATTAATTTTTGGGGGAAAATTGATCGTTCATTTGAAAGGTTATGCCGTTTCATGCACGGGGAGGACCCTTGGAAAAAGGATTCAGTGCCCTTTGAATATTCAAAGAGATTTCACTATGACGATAAAGTTTATTGAGGTCAAATCAGGAGTCGAGAGAACCCGATGGCATCCAAATTTATTTTCGATATCGGAATGGTCTGTTCGTACAAACCATTATGACGATTCACACAAGGGGAAGACTGCTGGAAAAGGGTTTCAGATTCCTTTGAAGATTCAATGACCGGTGAGCTTGGAATAAGTGAAAGACGTCGAATAGACACCATATAATGTTTTAAAAAGGGGTCGATGTTGAGGACCTAAGATAAGGGTGGCCGCTTCAAAGGGTCAAGGCCAATTCTGAGGACCTAAGGAAATGATGGGGATGGATGATTCTGTGGGCTGAGCTCAATTTTGACCTAATATAGGTGACGATCGAGGTCAAATCTGACCAAAAAGAGGTGACGACCAAGGGATGAGGTCAATTCTAACCTAAGGGAGGCGATAATCGAGGGCCGAGGTCAATTTTGACCTAAAAGAGGTGATGACTGAGAGTCGAGGTCAATTCTGACCTAGAAGAGGTGACAACCTAGGTACGAGGTTGATTATGACCTGATACAGGTGACGACTAAGGGTCGAGGTCAATTCTGACCTAAAAGAGGTGACGACCGAGGGCCAAGGTCAATTCTGACCTAAAAGGGGTGACGACCGAGGACTGAGATCAATTCTGACCTGAGAGAGGTGATGACCAAGGGTCGAGGTTAATTCTAATCTAGAAGAGATGACGACCGAGGGCCGACGTAAAATCTAACCTAAAAGAGGCGACGACCGAGGGCCGAGGTTAATTCTGACCTAAGAGATGTGACGACCAGGCTCGAGGTCAGTTTAAGTTTTCTTGGGGAAATTTGGAGACTTCACTGAAGATATGTATCTTGAGATTTCGCTGGGGGTTTTGGGGGAGCATTTGATTTTAGGTTCCACTGGGGAAGAGAGAATGATCCGAGGGTTGGATGTCTGTTAGCTGAGAAATTTTTATTTTTACGGTATCTTTTGGAGACGTTGTTAAGAGGATATCCAATTGATTTTTGGAAATTCCACTGGGGAGGTGAGAGTTCCACTGGGTAAATGAGCGTGATAAAAATTATTTTCTTTTTGAAAAAGGTTTTAAAATCTATTTGGTATTTTTAGGATTTTTTCAAGGATTTTTTGGGAGTTTTTGGCCTTTTTTGTACGAAATTTCTGGAATGGTGTTGACCGGCATCGTTTGAGAGGTGCCAAACGGAAGTGGCAGTCTTTTAGGGTACCTCGAACATATGGAGGGATAGTGCCTATTAGTGGGTGGCAGGGAGATGCCGATCGGCATTCCTCTTAGCCTCCTATACATAACTTTTTGATTTGCCTTCTTCTACAATTACCTTCTGAAAATCATTTTAATGTTTCAAAACCAAAAGATGACTGATTTCTCAAGTAAAGCAACACATATGGCGTGGCTCAATGTTGATGATTGGCTAAGCTTAGAATGGAGAGCTAAAGTGCCCCTTACAATAGGTAGCGATTTGTTTTTACTCATTCGAGCCAGTGGTGGATGAGTAGACTCTCTTGTGCGAGCTGTCACATCATCATTCTTCTAGGGCGGTGAACCCTGGTGGCTATGTAAGTATTGGTGAATTTTGGTATTTTTATTTTTTTCTTTGGTGGTATTTCCTTATTTCTTGAATTTTTACAAGGATTTTTCCTTTTTGTCTTTGACTGTCTGATGTCTCTATATCGACTATGTGTGCTTGAGGGATGATGGGGCTTAGGGATGTTTGGGAGCACCTTCTGACTTTGGAAGACTGGCATCTACATTGGATTGGACTCCTCGTTCGACTGTTATTCTTTGTGCTACGGGGGAGAGGTGGTGGGACACCACCCATACCTTTCATTTTGGCATTGGGGAGATGATAGTGACTCCCATAGATGTGCATTAGCTGTTGGGGATGGATTATGGTGGGGTACAATTTGAGGTGGAGAGGAATTTGTATGTTACACCGGAGACGGTGACAACGGCATTGGGTGATGAGGAGAGGGTAGTCTTTACGGACTCTCTTTGTTTATCTCTTATGAGGGAGTTATTGTTGAGTCAAAGGATTGATGAGGAGGAAGGGCGACATGTGAGGTAGATGGGTTGTTTATTTATTCTTCTGGTATTAGGAGGTTTCTTAGTGATGACGAGTGGCAACGTCGTCCACTTGTGTCTTTTCCTATTTTTAGGTTATTTTTGAACATCCCTCTTTATGACCGAGGGAGCCTGAATTTGGATACTCTTTATTCTTCTTTTGATGCATTCAGCCGGTGCTATCGATAAAATTTTACTGGATCCATGTATCTTCTTGAGGTATTCTTTATTTTGCACATTTTCCTTTATGCGTCTTATTCTTGGTTGCTTGATTGTTGACCTTTTGTCCTTTGTAAATGTGGTCCTATGAGGTGATTGGATTTAACACCCAAAAGATAACTTTGAAGGAAGATTCTATTGAGGATTTCTGCTGGATGTACCGGTGGAAAAATTTTGATCGAAAGTCGAAGAAGTCTCTCTCTCTGGAGACGGTGCGTTAGGTCTTGAATGGCCTGACGAGTGAGCGGGTAATCCTTCTTTCTTTTCTGAGACCATCTTTCCTTATGATCTTTTCTCGACATTAATCTTTCTATATTGGAAAATTGCAGGTGACCTTCTATCCGTGGGGGATGACTATCCAGTATACGGGGTTGAGTGGAGGGAATGCACAAATACAGCATTTGCTAGCGCATGAGTTTGTGTACTCCTGGTATCTTGGGGAGAGAGTAGTCCGACAGGTTATGGAGGATGAGGTTGCGGTGCCACCAATAAGTCCCCCAATGTACATGAGGCGAGTGAGGGATATGGAGGATGATGCACGGGTAATGGCGATGACAGGTGAGCCTTACTCATTATATACTGACACGGTGGCGGCGTATGATTATTTGGATTTTGCGTCGAGCTGGTTAATGCCACCCAACATGTATGACGTGATTCCTCTCCCCCATGAGGGTTCGAGTCGTCCAGTGGGATCTTCCCACAGCCCAGGTGGTGTGTTGACATCGGCGTCAATGACGACCTCAGGGTTCCTTTTGTACGGCTGGCCCCTCCTTCTTATAATATTCGGCGGCTGATGGAGGGTTAGTGCTTATTCTACACCGTCCAAATGAGATGGTTCTAGAGGAGATGGGCTTGACAGAGGAGGTTATCCAGCTAGCGATATATTTCTATTTCTTTGTCTTTTTGATTCCTTGATTTTTTTTCTTTGCTTCAGACTGACTGATTTTCTCTTTTTTTATATTTTTCTTACAGCATATCCGAGTATCAGCCACTTGGATAAAGGATATTCAAGATTGGATAGCTTCAGTGACTGCCCACATTCGGGTTGCGATTTCGATTCCTTCTTGTCTGGTTCCGTTTGCCTCATCTGAGGAAGGATCTGGCTCGGAGAGTGGAGTTATGTCATCTCGTCGTGGGGGGAAGAGAGCGCGCTGCAGGGAAGGAGGCTCCTAGAGAGAGAGAGAGGTTAGTAGGTGAAGGTAGGCGAGAGAGAGAGAGAGAGAGAATTGGGTTCGGGCTGAGTCCCGTTGTTTTTTCTTATTTTCCTACAAAAAATATGTAACAGAGTAACATCTATGCAAATAAAATGAATTTTTTGTTATTTTTTGTTTTTGTGACTTAATTCACATGCTATTTTTTTACTTTGTTTATGAGACCGTAAAAAGAATTAAAAAAATATTTATTTTAAAAGAAGATACGTAAAAGCATAGTGATAAGGAAATTCAAAATGATTTTAAGAATAAAAATTATTTTTATTGAGTTTTTTGGTTTGACAAAAAAGGAAAAAAGAGAAATTTCAAAAAGTAGAGGTTTGCCAATCGACATGACCCCTGTCTTTTCTATCGGCATGTCAGTCCAGTCTAATAAATCCAAGGCTTTGATTGCACTTTCTTCAATTGCTTGGTACTTGGTAGGGTCATCTTTTCTCCGATTTCTGCAGGATGTATGTCTTTGGTTGAGGGTTTTCAAGTATAAATAGGGGTATGGGTGGAGCATTTTCTTCAAACCTCCCTATTCCTTCTTTCTTGCATTTTTCTTTTGCTTACTTGGAAAAATGTCTCTCCCCGATAGTGTTGAATTTGCTAACTACCTCGAAACCTTGGAAGCGATGTGATCTTATAATGTGGACTACGATGCTTTCAACATGCGTCGAGTCTCCTTATGGCTCAGCCGGCCCATAAAGTGGAACATGCTGATGGTCGCTATGGAGTTCTGGTACCCTGAAGACAATTTTTTTTTGTTTTGGGTTGGATGAGGTCTGTCCAACCTATGAAGAGTTTTTTTCCATGTTGGGGATAAATTCTAGTGTTTCAGCAGCTGTGCCTGAATTTTCCCGGTCCCCTAGGGATCTATTAGCAGGACTTCTCCATATTTCTCCTTCGAAGGCTAGGTCACTGGTTACAGGTGGAATAATCTTTCTTTCTGTTGTGCTGCATTCTGTGCATTTGCAGGATGTTGGTGATGTTGGCTATACTGGAGCCATCATTCTGGGCTTAGTTTCAAAATTGATGTTGGTGACTGGGGAATTACTGGTGGACCTATAACTTGTAGCCATTTCTTCTTGGATGTCGTAATGTCGCACTCCTGTGGCACTGATATTGGCAAAGACTTTGAATGGTCTGGATGCCTGGTGGGAAGGTCATTCTGACTTCCTGAGGGAGAGCCCCGTAATGCTGTTCATGAGGTTATCGAAGAGGTTCCGTATGGCGGTCCCACCTTAGTATCCTTTGCCGATTGTTACAAACTTCTTTTCACGCTACTTTATCAGTGTAGGCCTAGACATTGAGAGATGGGAAAATTAGTTTATTGAGCACGGAGCTCGAGGCTTGCGTTAGTCAGTGCCTTGGCGGGGGGAGCTGTCGCCCATTCTGGAACTGAGGGAATACCAGTATGTTCAGTTGGTTGGCGTCAGGTAGACCACTTTTTACTTTCTCTGGCAGCTCTTGTGCCAATTTGGCTGGCAACAGATTGTGCCACTGCGGACACTGGACTTCTTTCCTATGGAGGATTTGACAGAGTGTATGTGCATACGACTGGGATCTTTATGGGAGAATCATCGACCATCGACCAGTCCATCCTAGTCTGTTGGAAGATTTTGGCATATTTTAGGGGACTATATGAAGTGGTTGTGGAGAAAGGTAGTTGCCAAGATGCTGGCTGTGGAGACTGGGTAAAGGTGGTCTACCATATCTAACACCATGTAGGGACGTGTTATGGTTTTCCCAAGCTAGTTCGGGTTTATCGTTCTATAGAGGATTTATTTGTGAAGCTTTTGTAATGGGTACTTGGGAACAATTTAAGGGGACGAAATTTTCTAAGGGGGGGAAGTTGTGACAACCCGTATATAACTATGATAAATTATATTTAAATCATGATTATCTTATGTGATATGAATAATGTGCTATTATTATGTCTAATTTTAAGTGATTGTGTTTATTATAATCCTACTTTCATAAATCATGAAAGGTCGAATTATTTACAAACACAAAATTTTGTTGTTTTCGGTAGAAATATTCCTGTTAGATACTAGTTTTGACCTTTATAACATTATAAATGACTTGAGGTGAAAACTAGATAGTTGTATACATGTGAGTTATGGTTGTAACACAACAAATGTATCATTAAATGGATGCCCGAGTAAAGAGTTATACCGAATTTACGAACAAAGGGCAAAGCTGTCCATTCCCTTTAAGTGGTAATTTGTCTTTTATTAAACCAAATGGTTTAATTTGATTGGTTGGATTGGGAGACAGACTTTTCCGACCTTATACCCTTGAAATAGCTTTATCCTTCAGCCAAAATCAGCCATGAAAGGGTTTCACCTTGAGGAAAGAGAATTAGGGAGTTTAGGAAGGAAAAGTGAGGGGAAAAGGTGTAGAAAAATCTGTGGAAATTACGTAAAAGTCCCGAAGGTAATCCTAATTGCAAATCTTATCATTTATCTTATATTACTGATTTATATGATATAAATCATCATAGGTTTAAGAAATTTTCAGCCCTTTATATGTATGTATGGTTAGATGCAAGTTTATGTTAAGTTGAATGTAGAAACCCTTAAAATTGCTTTGTATTGAAACCCCTTGCATTTAAACTTGCATATCTCTTTGTGTGCTTACTGGAATTGAGAAATTCCAATTGGATATGAAATTAGACTCATATATTCATATCATATCCGAAAATTAGAATTTATCTCCTTGTTGTTAGGACGTAATAATGATTTCAAGTTGGTACATGGTTGGTGTTTGTATACTTGATTTCGGTATGCCTTAAGTTTAGTCGAGCTTTTGAGATAGGAAATGAAGTCAAAAAATTATGAAACTTTAATTATGTACTATTAAGTATGTGTAATGAAAATGTGTTGAAAATCATGGAAAGTTGATATGTATAAAAATTATGAAAATTCTGGGAATTCGAAAGAACAATAGAGGAGCTTGTAGGGAAGATTTCTTGTGTTGTAGAGAAATGGTCATAACTTGCCCTAGGAAGCTTGAAAAATTACACCGTCACTTGTACTGGATAGTATATTCATATATGTTTTCATATTGATAAGGCTGGACCCCTGTATTTATACAATTTAGGAATATAGGATGGCTAAGTATGTAGGACAATAATTTCAGACCATACTGGATACCCCTTGAATGAATGTTTGTATTTCGTCCTTACAAAGGGTACTTTGAGTACATGTTTCATGTGTATATAAATTGAGAAGTATAATTTCATGTTTACTTGGCTTTGGTTATAAATTCCTTATGAGGTATTTCCTATAGTTGAATGTTCATAACTTTATCAACAGGTGTACCATTGTTTTGTCTTTACTCATGTTTCATGGAATGGGACTGAAGTGGAAATTATATTATTGTTGTATAGTCATGGAAAGTTACATAATTATGTTATAATAATACTTATGATTTATATTCAGTACTGATTTAGTTGGATGGATAGGTGTAAGGTCTAATCAACCCAGTTCAGCTCCACCCGAAGGAAACATAAATATATAGTTGACAACCCAAGGTGAGTGCACTCACTGGAAATAGGTATTTGTATCGTGTTGTTGATATGATCAAAATATAATGAATATGAGATTAGATTTAATTTAAATGTAAATGATGTAATTAAGTTAAATTATCCTTGAATAAAGTTTTTATAAGTATGACTACTCTAATGTTGTAAAAAGGTTTTGAGTTATATGGATTTACAATGATGACTCTGAAATTAAAACTCGTGTTTCTGGTTTAGTTAAATTAATCATGGTTTGACTCACTTTGACTTTCAATCATAAATATAATGAATATGAGGTTTTCAAGGGTTCTGGAGTGAGAAGAGTCTAGATTTGGCAGTGAATGTTAGAAATATATTTTATTTGATACTAACAATTATGTTAGGAAAGATATGTATATCTGCATGTTGTTATATCTTTGATCTATTTCAGATATTAAAGAATGGAAGGAGGGAATGTGAATGTGAGGATTGAAGATGAGGCTTCAAATATGGCAGCAGAAGTGGAGGCTGAGCAACCTGTTTATGGAAATATAGAACCCAAGCCAAAACAATTGACAGACATGAAAAAAATGGCGCGTGCTATGACTCTATTGGCAGAGCAACAAGCTAGATTTATGGCTCATGTGGAAGAACAACAGACCAGGCAACTGGAGGCACAAGCATTGGCTAGAGCTGAGGAGGTGATACACCAGGAAGAAAGGAGTACTTCACATGAGAAATTTATTAAAATTAATCCACCGTCATTTGAAGGAGAAGTTGATCCAGCAGAGGCAGAAGAATGGGTTAAAGAGATTGAACTTATCTTCAGAGTGATGAGAATGCCTGAAAATCAACGAGTGATCTTGGCGACGTACATGCTAAAAGGAGAAGCTAAATATTGGTGGGATGCCACAAAACATTTGTTGATTACTCCAGGAGGTGGTAATATGATATCATTGGATGCTTTTGTCAAAGCTTTGTATGATAAGTATTTTCCCCCAATGTATCGAAAACAAAAGGAGAAGGAATATTTCATGTTGAATCAAGGAAGCATGACTGTCAGAGAATATGAAGCTAAACTTACAGCCTTATCTCGTTCTGCTTTGAGGTTTATACGGAATGAATAAGATATGTGCAGTTGATTTCTCGATGGACTAGAGTTAGTTATTAAATCAAGGCTATCGGCTTTAGAAACTAGTAATTATTCAGCCTTGGTGAATAAAGCCCTGCTGGTAGAAAATGACATGAATGAAGCAAGAGGGAATCAAGAACGAGGTGTAAAGAGAAGCAGATTCAATCCAAGTTATCAAAAAGGTAGTGATACAGAATATTCAAGACTTGGAGGGCAGAAATTTCAGCATGGCAGAGGTATGGGAGGTGGTTTGCAGAAGGGTGGGGCTAGTAGTGGAAGAGGTTTAGGAGCTTCAGCGCAAGGAGATTCGAATGTTTGTTTCTTTTGTGGTACATCGGGCCATATAAAGAGAAATTTCCCAAAGCTACTGAATATAAAATGTTTCAACTGTCATCATAAGGGCCATTTGAGAAAGAATTGTCCTATGTTATCAAGAGCGGTTTCAGTCAGTAGTGTGGTGCCTCATAAAGGATCCTCTTCAGGAAGTTCCACTAGGGGAAGAGGTACAGGACAAGCAAGTGGATCTAAGGAAGGAGTAAGAGTGTTTGTGATGACATTGCAAGATTCCCATGCTACACTTGAAGTGGTTACAGGTAAACTTTCTATTGCAAACAAAGATTTATATGCACTCATTGATCCTGGATCTACACATTCATTCGTAGCATTTCATATTATTTCATATTTGGGTAGACCATGTTCATTTCTCAATTGTGCCTTATATATTTCTACCCCAATGGAATGTGTAATTCTGGTGGATCATGTTTATAAAGATTATGTCTTACGAATGGGTGAGCGAGATTTCTATGTTTATTTGATACCATTGGCCATTCGGGATTTTGATATTATATTGGGGATGGATTGGTTATCATCGTATCATGCTTCCATTGATTGTTTTCGAAAAGAAGTTACGTTTCATCTTCATGGTGAACCTGAGTTCCAGTTTACAGGGGAAAGGAATGTTGTCCCTAATTGTCTCATCTCAGCAATTAAGAGCATAAAGTTATGAGTAAGGGTTGTATAGGGTATTTAGCATTTGTGGTTAATGTTAGTAAGGAAGCACTTAAAGTTGAAGATATACCAGTGGTTAGAGAATTTTCTGGTGTCTTCCTAGAGGAATTGCCAGGATTGCCACCTAATAGGGAAGTAGAGTTTTCCATTAAATTAATTCCAGGCACTGGTCCGATTTCCCTTGCTCCATATAGAATGGCCCCAACAGAGTTGAAAGAATTGAAAGTGAAATTAAAAGATCTGATAAGCAGAGGTTTCATTCGGCCTAGTATTTCTCCATGGGGAGCCCCAGTGTTATTTGTGAAAAAGAAAGATGGGACAATGCGATTATGTATTGATTATCGGCAATTGAATAAGGTGACAATTAGAAACAAGTACCCTCTACCTCGTATTGATGATTTGTTTGACCAATTACAGGGGGCCACAGTATTTTCGAAGATTGATTTGAGATCGGGTTACCACCAATTGAAAGTGAAGGATAGTGATATTTCCAAAACAGCTTTTCGGACTCGATATGGGCATTATGAGTTTTTGGTGATGCCATTTGGATTAACTAATGCTCCAGCAGTTTTTATGGATTTGATGAATCGGGTATTCCACCCTTTCATTGATTCATTTGTGATTGTATTCATAGACGATGTGTTGATTTACTCGCATAGCATGGAGGAACATGAGAAGCATTTGAGACTTGTATTGCAGATTTTGAGAGAGAAGAAATTGTTTGTTAAATTCAGCAAGTGTGAGTTTTGGTTGAATGAAATTATGTTTTTAGGGCACGTTGTCTCGGGAAATGGGATATATGTTGATCCAAAGAAGGTGGAAGCAATTGTTGAATGGGAGAGTTCTAAGAATGTGACAGAAATTAGGAGTTTCCTAGGATTGGCAGGCTACTATCACAGATTTATTAAAGGGTTTTCATCAATAGCATTATTATTGACAAAGTTGACTAGTAAATAAGTGAAGTTTGTATGGGATGAAGAATGCAAGAGGAGTTTTAAAGAATTAAAGAATCGGTTGGTTTCAGCCCCTATACTTACTATTCCATGTGGGAATGAGTCTTTTGTGATCTATACAGATGCTTCATTTCAAGGGTTAGGATGTGTTCTTATGCAGAATGGGAAGGTAATAGCATATGCTTCCAGACAATTAAAGACGCATGAACGAAATTACCCTACACACGATTTGGAGCTCGCGGCCATTTTTTTTTGCTTTAAAGTTGTGGTGACATTACTTGTATGGAGAAACTTGTGAGATATTTACAGATCATGAAAGTTTGAAATACTTGTTTACACAGAAAGAACTGAATTTGAGACAGAGGTGTTGGATAGAGCTGATTAAAGACTATGACTGTACCATTCATCATTATCCTGGGAAGGCTAATGTAGTAGCAAATGCTTTGAGTCGAAAATCATCAGGGATTCTTGGTTGCATACAGTGTGCTCGTGTTGGAAATATTATTGACTTGGCATCGATGGGGATTGAATTGAAGTTTTCAAAATGCGGAGGATTATTAGCACATGTCACAGTGATACCTTTATTGGTCGAACGCATACGAAATTTGCAGACCAGTGATCCATTCCTTGAGAAGAAGAAACAAGATGTCCTGGATGGCAAAGATAGTGACTTTGAAATTAAGAATGATGAATCATTGTGTTATAAAAATAGAATTTGTGTACCGAATGATCCACCCTTAAAGAAAGATATATTATAAGAGGCACATAGTTCTATTTACTCTGTGCATCCGGGAGGTACCAAAATGTACAGAGATTTGAAAGAATATTACTGGTGGAATAATATGAAATGTGAGATTGTAGAGTTCATAGCTAAATGTTTAGTATGCCAGCAAGTGAAAGCAGAGCATCAGAAGTCGGCAGGATTATTGCAATCTTTGCCTATTTAGGAATGGAAGTGGGAACATATAACGATGGACTTTGTTATAGGATTAACCCGGTCACCAAAGGGGCATGATTTTATTTGGGTGATTGTATACCAATTGATGAAGTCAGCTCATTTTCTTCCAGTTAAGACCACCTACACTGTTGACAAGTATGCACGTATGTACGTTGATGAGATTATCCGTTTACATGGGGCACTAGTGTCAATTTTATGAGATAGAGATCCAACGTTCATTTCTAAGTTTTGGCGTCATCTACAGAATGCCATGGGCATAAGTTTGAAGTTCAGCACTGCGTTTCATCTATAAACTGGTGGGCAATCAGAAAGGACGATTAAAATATTAGAAGACATGTTACGAGCCTGTGTATTTGACTTCAAAGGTAGTTGGGATGATCATTTTCCATTGATGGAATTTTCATATAATAATAGTTATCAGTCGACTATTGGTATTGCTCCTTATGAAGCTTTATATGGGAGGAGATGTAGAACTCCTTTGTGTTGGGATGAAGTGGGTGAAAGAAAATATTGGGTCATGAATTAATAGATGTGACGAATGAAAAGATCAAAATTATTCGGGAACGGATAAAGATAGCACAAAGTAGGCATAAATTTTATGCAGATAAGAGGAAGTATCCATTGGAATTTCAGAAGGGAGATTTTGTATTCCTGCGTATTTCACCGTGGAAAGGCGTTATGAGATTTGGGAAAAAGGGGAAACTAAGTCCAAGATACATTGGACCACATGAGGTGTTGGAAAGAATTGGACCCCTAGCTTATAAATTAACATTACCTCCAGATTTATCCCATTTTCATGATGTGTTTCACGTATCGATGCTTCGTAAGTATTTGGCGGATCTATCTCATCAATTGCAAACTCAACCAATTGAACTGAAGGAAGACTTGTCGTACATCGAGGAACAATTGGAAATTATTGATCGTAAGGAGAAGGTATTGAGGAATAAAGTTATTCAGTTAGTTAAAGTTATGTGTATGAGCCATGGAGTTAAAGAAACAACTTGGGAAACAGAGGATAGCATGAAGAAACAGTATCCCCATTTGTTTGGTAAGTGAACTTCATATTAAATTTCGGGGATGAAATTTTCTAGGGGGGGAAGTTGTGACAACCCGTATATAACTATGATAAATTATATTTAAATCATGATTATCTTATGTGATATGAATAATGTTCTATTATTATGTCTAATTTTAAGTGATTGTGTTTATTATAATCCTACTTTCATAAATCATGAAAGGTCGAATTATTTACAAACACAAAATTTTGTTGTTTTCGGTAGAAATATTCCTGTTAGATACTAGTTTTGACCTTTATAACATTATAAATGACTTGAGGTGAAAACTAGATAGTTGTATACATGTGAGTTATGGTTGTAACACAACAAATGTATCATTAAATGGATGCCCGAGTAAAGAGTTATACCGAATTTACGAACAAAGGGCAAAGCTGTCCATTCCCTTTAAGTGGTAATTTGTCTTTTATTAAACCAAATGGTTTAATTTGATTGGTTGGATTGGGAGACAGCCTTTTCCGACCTTATAACCTTGAAATAGCTTTATCCTTCAGCCAAAATCAGCCATGAAATGGTTTCACCTTGAGGAAAGAGAATTAGGGAGTTTAGGAAGGAAAAGTGAGGGGAAAAGGTGTAGAAAAATTTGTGGAAATTACGTAAAAGTCCCGAAGGTAATCCTAATTGCAAATCTTATCATTTATCTTATATTACTGATTTATATGATATAAATCATCATAGGTTTACGAAAGTTTCAGCCCTTTATATGTATGTATGGTTAAATGCAAGTTTATGTTAAGTTGAATGTAGAAACCCTTAAAATTGCTTTGTATTGAAACCCCTTGCATTTAAACTTACATATCTCTTTGTGTGCTTACTGGAATTGAGAAATTCCAATTGGATATGAAATTAGACTCGTATATTCATATCATATCCGAAAATTAGAATTTATCTCCTTGTTGTTAGGACGTAATAATGATTTCAAGTTGGTATATGGTTGCTGTTTGTATACTTGATTTCGGTATGCCTTAAGTTTAGTCGAGCTTTTGAGATAGGAAATGAAGTCAAAAAATTATGAAACTTTAATTATGTACTATTAAGTATGTGTAATGAAAATGGGTTGAAAATCATGGAAAGTTGATATGTATAAAAATTATGAAAATTCTGGGAATTCGAAAGAACAATAGAGGAGCTTGTAGGGCAAATTTCTTGTGTTGTAGAGAAATGGTCATAACTTGCCCTAGGAAGCTTAAAAAATTACACCGTCTGAATATGGGTTCACATATAGAAGTTAACTGGACGGATAACCGACTGATATATTATAATTTACTAAGGAATCCCCAGACTTCCTTATTCGTTCGGGGTGGTGGCATCTCGAGTATGGCTTTTAGTTTGGTAGGATCTTTTTCTATCCCTTTCTCACTAACCATGAATCCCAAGAGATTCCCTTTGGTGACGCCGAAGAATCATTTATGTGGGTTAAGTCGCATTTGATATTGTCACAGTCGCTCGAAGAACTTACGTAGAGAGGGAACATGACCTTCTCTAGTTTTAGGCTTGATAATCATATAATCCACATAGACCTTGAATTATTTGTGTATCAGATCGTGTAAAATGGTTGTGGAAGTCCTCTGGTAGGTAGCCCTTGAATTTTTAAGACCAAATGGCATAACGGTGTAACAAAAGGTTCCCTAAGGGGTGATGAACGTGGTTTTCTCTTCATGATCCGAGTGCATCTTAATTTGATTATATCTATCAAACCCATCAATAAATGACTTAAGAGCTTGGCTGGCCATGTTTTTCATAATCATGTCGATATTGGGTAGCGGGTAATCATATTTTGGAGAAGCCTTGTTCAATTTCGGTAGTCAATGCACATGAGAACCTTTCCTCCTGATTTTAACACGGGTACGATATTGGCTAGCCATGTGGTATATTCAATCACATGAATGAAACCCACGTTCAACTGTTTGACCATTTCTTCCTTAACTTTAAATGACCAGTCCATACAGAGCTTTCAAAGTTTCTGTTTAATCGGTTTACATTCTGGGAGAATAAGAATCTCGTGCTGAGCTATCTCAGGATAAATTCCAGGCATATTATTGTAGGACCATGCGAAGACATATATAAATTCCTTCAGTAATTCTTTGGGTTGTGGGCGATCGTGCTCGTCAAGGGTGGCCCCTATCCTAATCTCGTGCTGTTGGCTACTAGAACTGAGATTAATAACAATAGTTTCATCTTCATTAACTTAAACGCGGTTATGTTTTTTGTTATTAACCTTATTAATATGAGTTAAGAATTATTCATTTTCAAAATCATTATCATAAAGAGTTTGATTAGAATTAAGACAATTAATGTAAGGAACAACAAGATACTCAAAATCTTTATTTATTTCATTTATAGGAAAAACAACTTTGAGAACCTCATTAAATGAGGCCCCGATAACATCAGAGTGAGGAGGAACAACAAAAGAAGATTAAATGGGATAAACATCAGGGTTGGGTTAAATTTCAGCAGGTGGCACAGGTGCAACATGCCAGTTGATGAGAGGTGTATCAGTAGCTTTGATCAGGCAGGATGGATCTGATGATGTAGCCCTGAGTGGATGATACAAAGAGCCAACCTAATGTCTGTAAATTGAATGAATTTCAGAGCCACTTCCCTCAGAATTTCCTGTATCGACTATGTTCTTCTCAATGAGTGGTTGCACATGATGCTGGGAACTTTCGGCCCATGAGAGTCTATCTTGGAAAAAGATCTCCATTCTAAGTTTCATCTTCTTATCCACATGATCATACCACAATTTAAGAAATCCATAAAAGGGGAAATATTCACCCTCTCTGATGAATCTTTTATTTAAGGAATCTCTAGAAACAGTTTTGGCACTTTCTAGTCTTCTCTTCAGTCGAGGCTGAAGGATCATTCAGAGTTCTTCTGCTGACGATTGATAGCGCAGACCATAAAGAGGGAAAGCTTTCTTTATCATAATAGGTTAAAGTATCCCCTATTATCTTCGTCCCAACCCCAATTCGGGCATGAAGTTCATGTTTTTTAACATCTAGATCACATTGACATTGCCATGAGGGTTATACTCCGAACAAATCTTAACTTTGAAATCGTCCCCCACTAGGAGTATAAGTGGTTAAGCTCTAAATCCGTACATAATCATATCATTTATCCTGTGTTGTATATCAGGTGCTGGATTGCTAGTGCTGGCATTCTCTGCATTGTCGTCGTTACCCAAGACGGTGATAACCTACCCATTGGCGAAGAACTTCAATTTTTGATGGAGGGAAGAAGGCACACCCTTAATGCTATGGAGCTATGGTATTTCGAGCAACAGATTGAAACAAGATGGAATATCGATAATTTGGAATTCAACAACTGGATTTATAGGGCCAGCCTTTATTTCAAGTTTTATGGATCCCAATACTTATCAATGAGTATTATCGTAGGCACGTACGACGGTAAAGGTTGGAGCGAGGTTGCTAACTTTCAGTCCCAAACAATTGAGGGTCCTTAACGGGTAAACATTAAAACCTGTTCCATTATCAATAAAAGAGAGTGGGATAGTCTTTCCCATGACTTTGATAGGGATATTAAGAGCATAATTATGGTTTGGACCGATCTTAGAGATTTCTTCTTCGGAGAAAGAGAGCATTCTAGTACCAGATTTATTGCTTATTTTGGTGTGGATGGAAGAACTGTGGGTCCTATAATTAGCTTGATTAAGGCATTTCGGTCCAACTAGGAAGACATAAAAAGTCCCTACAGAGTGATATTAGCTTGGGTCTTCTTCAACTAATTGAGGATCATGCTCTCCTCAAGGGCCATTTCTAGCATATGATGATTCTCAATACATTTTCCTTTGTCGTTTGCTGATGGTGGCAGGTTTGGGACATGATAATCCTCCATGACCTGGTTATGTGGTTCACAGAAGAGGGGAAAAATAGAAACTCTATTTGTTCATCGATCTTGGGTTATTTAACCACCTTATTGATTTTTCCAAGTAGTTTCTAAAATGATATCATCCCCCATATGTTAACTATTGGGGTAGTCTTTTCTATACCTTGCTCTTCATCTGAATCATCGAATTCATCCCCCATCCGATGGCAACGACATTATCCTTCCATGAAAAGTCAATACACTCCACAACCTCAATGGATTCTTCGTATAAATCCTCCCATTCGGTGGGGAGATGTAGAAATGAAGGGACCAGGTGCCCTTATAGTTTTAAATCATCAAGTAGAGATGATATACTACAAATTTTTCTAGTCTATCGAAATAAATCTTCCATGATCTAGACCACATCATCTAAGCTGACTTCATCAGTTGGTACCACCTAATTTTCTGACTCTCGGGCCCATTTTTTAGCTTCTAAGAATAGTGCACTAAATCTCTAGCGTTCAATGGTTATTTGGGAGGGAAATTTTATCCCAAACTCTAGGATTTATTTTAACACTTTTGATAATTCCATATCTTTCCCTCGAGATAGGGTACGAACAATGATACATGCTCTGGTAAGGAGTGACAGGGCCTGATCGGCAAATCTGGTAGGGTATAGGAGAAAATATGGGAAAGTTTTTAGAGGTTTAGGAGAGTATATAGGTATGATGGGTGATTTACTTGGCACGATCTGGGTAGATGGGTCAAATTCCAGGTCTTCTTTGAGGAATATGGCATTTGTATGATTTGGGAGTGGATTATGGGTAGTGTTTGGTTTAGGATTGGCTGGTGAGGCGATGACACCCCGATCAATCAGGCCTTGGATCATATTTTCGAGGTGGAAACACTAGTTGGTGGTATGGCTGACAGTTTGATAAAAGTCACAACGGGCATCTGGTTTGACATTTTTTGGAAGTGGGTTTGGTAACATACGAGCGTCCAAAGGCTTGATAAGGTTTCGTCTTAGGAGGGCCTGGTAAACTTTAGAGAGGGAGAATGAAGGTCGGTGTATTCCTTTCGGACTAGGTTAGGGTGACTTTGTGGTGCCCATGAAGTGGTAGACTGAGAGATGTTATTAATGGTTGAAACTGCGGTACTGGCGGGCTTCTCATACTTTCTGGGAGTGAACTGTCCTGACACTTTCTTCAGTTCCACTTCTGTCTTGGCAAGACTTTATTATATCTCCACTCCTACTTTTCAGAGGTCTCATAAATGAGGGTAATATTGTCCTCTTATCGTCGCTCGGACACGGGGTAATAAATTCTTCTTTACAATGCTAACTTGCTCCTCTTCGGAAGTCCGTTTGGTCATGGTTGCTGCTTTATCTCTTCACATTGCTATGAAGTTACTGACTAATTCCCTTAGATTCTATTTGACCAACTTTAAATCATGGAAGGTAAACTCTAACTTTTCATTGTACTTGTAGTGCGACATGAACTCGAGGGCAACATCCTCCTAATTACAGATTCTGGACTCCTCAGCAGATAAAAACCAACGAAGAGCGTTGTCCTTCAAAGGTTTTTGGAACATTTGGGTCATTATTTCCTCGGAGGCGCCTAGGAGAGTCATAGCAAGATGGTAACTACGTAGATGGACATTTGGGGGTCCATTACCCCCGAATTTCTTAATTTGGGCATTTTAAACTTTTTCGACAACCTTAATGTAGGATAAGGAGACATGTGGGTGTAGTTTATATAATTCCCAGATATTTTGACTTGGTCAAACTTCTTGGTCAACATCTTGAGGTCCTCCTTGAATTTGTTCAATTCTTTCTTCTTTGGATCAACGGTCACTGGTAAGTTAGCCACGGGCTAGTCAAGATTTGGGATAGGTAGTTGGGCTGGCGGTGGCCCATTAGCAGGAGGAGCACGTGGAGCATGAAAGTATTCCTTGGGGACTCATATAGGATTAGGTGCGGGTGGACCCATAGCGTGAGAGAAGAGGACCTCGGTCTCTTCGAGAAAAGGGACCCAATTTCATTGCATCTCATGAACCTCAATTTGAACGTTGTCAATCTTGGCAGTGAGTTGAGCGAGAACCATCATCATATCTGGTTGTACATTCGGTGCCTGATCTATGTTCTCCATGTAAAGTAGGTGAATTTCGAACTCGAAGGAAGTAACAAGGGAACTAATAGAGCTTCAAGGTGGTTCGACTGAAGATTAAAGCCAATAGGAAGCTAGGCCAGGGGTATACGATCGACCTGAGGAGGAGAAAAAATTGGATTTATTTTTGAAAGAGAAGGAGGTAAAACTTTTATATTAGAAAAGGATGGAAAATATTTTTTGACATTTTTTTTTTTTGGAAAAGAGAGGACAAAATGTTTTTGGGAAAAAAAAGGAGAAAAATATTTTTGGTGTAAGGAAGGAAAAATGCTTTTTATATTTTTGATAAAAAAGGGGGAAAATGCTTTTGACACTTTTTGGAAAAGAAAGAAGGAAAGACGAGAGACGGGTCTCATCATGATTATTATTATGTTTATTATATTCTCACTTGTATTAGGTTTACCTAAATGCAAAAAGAAATGCCAGATAGGACCCGAGCCTGGAAAAATTGGGTTTGACAAATATGTAAAACATATGGTTGAACTTGTTACTCATGGGAAGGGTCCCGTTTTAAAATTTGGGTGGCATTCCGACCTGTCATTTCGACAGAGTTTTGGGTAAAAACTGACAAACTAAATATGATTAACCTAGTTTTGACACCTATATGCGGGTATGTATTTGTTGGGTTAATTGGAATGGTTCCCCCCTTTGGCATGACTTCAACGATATACGTCTTGCTTTTGAGGGTAATTGTACGTGTTGAAAAGCCATTTGATATACCTGAGTGTACATGATTTTCCTCACTATATACCTCGTGGGGAGAGTACGTGTGAGAGTGAATTCAATAAACTCGACGTACGTGAACGATTTCCTACGATATACCTCCCATCATGACTTCGGTCAAGAGGAACGATGAGGGGGAATCATTCGATATACGTCAAAGGTACTTGGCCAATGGAAGGTGAGAGTTATATCACTTAGGTTAACTGCAACTTTCTGAACCAGCACCCATCATGAAGTAACCCCCTAGTTACGGGACATAATTTGGTCAATAGCCATGCTCATTGGTGATGTAATGTGCGAAATTCTTGATCCTTGATTAGTACATTATGGAAAGAGTATCTTTATTGACGAGCATCATGCCAAGCAAGGGATAATGTACAAGTATAAAAAGTAAATCTATACTAAGCATGGATATGTGGGAGTGAGTGATGTATGAATATCTACAGGTGAGTGTGTGGTAGTGAACCTAAGCATGGATTAACTACTAGTGGTGTGTGACAAGTAGGAGTCAGCATGGATATATACAAGTGTGATAAGTGGAAGTATGTGTTAGTGAAACATACGCATGGATTTCTAAGTGGTGTGTGCAACACGTGGATATAAATGATCCTATGTGCACCTGGTGTGAAGTGTAAATGTGGATCATCTACAAGTGAGTAAGGACATCAGCATGAGGTATATATGTACGAGACATAATAGAGGAGAAAAAGGGAACATACAGGTAGGTACATACGCGAACAAGAAAACTAAACATCCATGTAAACAGAGTCTAGACCTCTTATGAAAAAAAAATCCACAACGGAGTCGCCACTGTGACCATCCCGATCAAGATGCGCAATGCTTCATCTCTTCTGCTTCCCGAAGGGGGATAGGGAAGGAAGGGGGATTGAAAGGTTTCACTCCCTTTCTTAGGAATGCTTCAGCCATCGTCGGTGTGGGTAAAATGTAAAGAGATGGAGTCACCAGCCTATTTTTCACAAAATAGGCAAAAGAACATGTCGTCACCTCGAGAGAACGGAGTCAAAGACAAATTGATTCATACGAAACCAATAGTTCGAAGGTTCGGGGGCTAAGTTATGGAATGGGACGGTGTTAGGCACCCATCCTGCCCTTTCGATCTCTCATGAGCTTATGTTATTATTTTCTTTTATTTCTCCGTGAAGTGTGTGTGCGTGTATATATAATGTATATCGAAATCATTCAACTTATACCATGGAAAAGATAGAGTGATGTTATCCATAGGAATGTTCCTAAAATAATATGTAAAACTATGATTTATGCATTTATCGCGATATTAATTGTTATGATGAAACAATAATATGTGTTGGATGAAAAAATATACATCGTTAAAACGAGGTACCAATTCGTTCGAACAAGCGTGTAAAAATTTATTTTTTAATGAAATCTAATCCAAATCTCATATGTCTATCCTTTTATAACAAACTTCCTTATCAAAAAAGATGTGAGATTAGAGTCTTCAAGAACTCTTTTTCAAGCTTTTTCACACTCTTTTAAAGTTCCATTTGTGATCAAACTCTTCCAAATATCATCCAAAAAACACTCCCAAATATCATCTAAACCCCTTGGAAGTTTAGAGAAATCAAGAAAAACATAATCCTTATTCAATGACCTTGTAGAGTTCATCTCTATTGCTGATTTGTGGACCCGAGGCTCTATTGTTAAAGAAGAAGGATAATCGATGGATACCAAGGGAAGACTACTTCCTTTGGATGGTGTTGGGAAAGATTTTAAAAACTACGCATCATACTTAGTCGACAGTGTCTGTCAAATCTTATATAGTGCTGAAATAGAGTTTTTGCCCGTAATTGATTTTTTCTAACTTCTTCGCGTCTGCTTGGTATGTTATAATTAATTTGGACTACATCTTTGCATGCACACTAAATTAATTCAAAGATTAAATTTGGTAAATTTGAATTTGTGTGTGGCTGGCCTAATATACGAATAATTCCATAGAATCCCGGTTTATCAGTGGTTAGTCTGAACCAACCTTTTATATGTTTAAATCTTAAAATTCTACTTAACCTTACTTTTAAATAGGACAATGGACCTCCCAACACAACTCTAAGATCATCAAACTCACACCAATAAGTTACACCACCCATGGGTGCGTACTCCCACAGTTTTTTTTACCTTATTTGGTATCTTAAATAAGCCTTAGAACCCGATTTTATATAAATAACATTTTTAGTCAAAACTAATTATGTTATTATTATATTATCATTATTAATAAAAAATCACACATAAATAATACAATATTTAACACAATCATGTTATTATTTAATTTATTTTTAATTACTAAGTCTAAATAATTAAATTATTAAGTTAAGAATATTTTTGTTGATGCAAAAAACTAGACTAAGCGTAATTAATTGATCACAGATAAATAAAACAAACAAGACACAAGAAAATTTTTTAAAGTGGTTTTCGGCTTAATGGAATAGCCTACGTCCATTGTTATGTATTGACTGCCTTGAGTTCTTTTTTGGGGGTCTTGATCGTTGTCATGTAAAAGGATAGAATGTCTTTATTTGTTAGGCATTTACATCAATACATAATGAGAATTAATTATATGAATGCTGTCGCTTCACAGGCAATACAGACTGTAAGACTACTGGCGATTAGTTGGTTATACAGGATGACTTTTCGAGTGTTGGTCGGGCCTCCTAGTTGGTCGGGCTTCCTTGTTGGTCGGGATTTTCTATCGTGATGACTTGGACTTGTGCCACATAGGATGACATCTGTTAGCTTGTAATTGGTCCATGTAGGACGGTAAATTTTGGTATCAACAGAAGCCCCCAACGTTTCATACTTGAAGTTTATGCGAAAGTGTGGAATCTTAGGCTTTGGCTGTAGCTCATGCTGTTTGGTTGGCTACAGAGCTTCCAGACTTGTGAAATGTATTCACTTGACAGTTTTTGAGCGCGAATGGCAATTTTATAAATATTTCAAATTTTAGTGGATACTGTTGGGGTTTCTTTGTCTTTTCGTTTGTCTAGCCGTCATAAATCCAACCGTCGTTTTCTTTAATCATTACTTGGCCCAATTTTTGATGTGTCTTATAAAAAGGGCGGTAAAAACTTCGATCTTTTTTTTACTTCTTACTTCTGATTCTATTGCTGTGTTCTTTGCTTGTGTGCGATCATTTTCTTTTCTGTCTTCAGTTCTTGCTGAATCCTTAAATCTTTGTAAGAATCTTTCTTCTCTTCTTCTTTGTTTTCTTCATCATGGTTTACTCTATCGAGTGACTTGATAAGTTCAGAGATGATTTTAACATTCCGTCTTGGGTTGTACTAGAACATCCCACTTTTCCTTCTGACTTTTTCTCTCTTGTTGAGGGTCATTGGTTCCCCTCTATCTTTGTTGCTGAATGTGGCTTCACGTTTCCTCCCAATCCCTTATGTTTGGAGTATTGTCAATATTTTGACATTGTACCTGCAAGAGTAGCTCCTAACACTTGGAGATTTGTTAACGGAGTTTATAGGTTAAATCAAATTTATGGAACCCATTTAGGGATTTCATAAATTATGTTCTGTTATAAGTGGGTAACTAATGATACCACTTTTTATTTAAAAACTAGGGCTGTTAGTAAAGCTTTGGTAATTAATCTTCCTGATTCTAATAGGGATTATTTTGATCATGAGGTCAGTTGTAAAAAATTGGCAACATACCCCTTTAGTTGGAGGTGCTAAATACCAAGTACCTAGATGTCCACTCTTTGGCAATGGAATAGGTTGCTTTGCGTTTTAGTAAATTTAACCTGTTTATATTTGATAAAATGTCATACTGACTGTTGGTTTATAAATTGTGTTGTAGTTGAGCAAAAAACAAAGAGCCCCAAGGCGAGTGAAGTAAATTTAAAGGAGTTGAAGTTTATCTGGAATCTTCACAAAGTAGTTACTTAGGAGCACGTGAGGTCTGCCTCTTATCTTCTCCAGTACAAGAACATTGTCTCTTATTTTATTGCCAGACCTGCTTCATCTTCTGCTCTGGTAATTGATCTTGACTAGAGGTTGTTGTTGATTCTGACACTTCTCTGTCTAAAGTTATGAAGAAGAGGAAGTTTACTGATCTCTACAGTGGTGTTGCTTCTGGATCCCAATCATCTGTTCAAGGAGATAAGAAAAAAAAGGGTATGTTATGAAGCCCCCAGCTCCCAAAAGTCCAGTCCCAAAGATCCAGCGCCTAAGAATCCAACCCCTAAGAATCCAGTCCCCAAGCATCCATATCCCAAAGACTTGGATCCTAAGGATGTGTCTCCCAAAGAGGTTGAGATTCCTATGAGGAGACTTAGGAGAGGGCTTGTAGAGAAGAAAGTTGATCAAGTGCCCGACCAACTATCCTTGGTCGATTTTCTATCATCTGATGTTGTTCTTTCAATAGCTATTACTCCTAGTTTGGCTAGGAAGTTGATCAAGTCTGGTAGTCTTCCAAACCTCAGGGGGTTGAATGCCAGGCTCCCCAGAACTAAGGTCTCTGAATTAGCAGCTCATAACCTTATATCATTAAGTAATTTCCATTATCTTGGTTGGGTTTTTATTTACATTCTTCATGTGATCACTTTAATTGTCATTTTTTTCAGTTCTTGGTACACTTTAATAATATGCTGGAGAAGCATGATACAATCAAGGTTTCTTCTTCTTCTTCTTCTTCTTCTTCGAAAGAGGTGAAGGAAGCTTTGTCTGGTTTGAACAAGTCTCTACTTGAGTCTCAGCAAGCTTTGGAGACTGAAAGGGGTGCTTGGGAAGAGAAATTAAACGCGGTTGAACTGGCTCTTCAAACCTCTGATTCGAATGCCCTTGAAGCTAAGCGCTGGGCTAAGGAGGTTGGGCTACAAAAGGATGAAGCTTGCATCCTCTGTCATATCCAAAAGAAGGACTACTATGAAGACCTCCTTCAGTGCTGGTTGGGATAAGGGTCGGAACAAAGCCATTTCTACTGCTTCTGTTCAGATTGAGTATGTGAAGTAAAAATGTTTCAGAGACGGTTGGGTTTCTTCCCTTCAAGAGTTGAACACAAATGGAGACTCTGAACTTTTTCAGAGGTACGTTCATGGGCCACCTCCTATCATTGAGGAGGAGGTTAATGATGATGCTTCTGATGGGTCTTCAATTGTGGTTGAATCTTCTGCCAAACAACTTGAAGTCCACGAGTCTTCTATTCCTCCAGCTGAGCAAACCGAGCAACTCCTGTCTGCAGACCCTTCTTGTGAGCGGAGCAAGAAGGTTGAGAGTGATATGGAGAAGGTGTAATGTTGTTTGGCATTTTTGTGTTTTCCTCTTTTTGTTTCTTTTTTCCTTTATTTCATTTGTACTGGAAATCTTTGTTATCAATAAAAGAACCTTTTGTTGCTGCTTTCTATCTCTTGTTGACTATTCCTGTTCTTCATTCTTATTATTGATTGGTAATCACTTCTTCTTGCTAGTTTATTACGAAGATGGAACAACTGTCTTCCCATGATACTTAGCTAATGAGGAAATGTAATGCTTTTTTCAAAGCTGACCATATGGACCTGTTCGATAAAGAAGTTACCCACTTGGTCGACGATGATACTTCAGAGAAAGTTAGAGAATCTTATAAATATTTGAAGTACTTACTTGATCGGGCGGTAGCAAATAATGTTGCCTATTATGAAATGATAAAAGAACTTTAAGAATAGTATAAAGAATCCACTGCGCTGCTGCATCAGAGCTATGAACAGAAGTATCAAAGTTTTAGTGAAGGTCGAGGCTTTGATAAGTTTCTCTTTGTTTATAATAAGAAGGAAGCTTTACTTAAGCTTGAAACTAAAGAAACTAGGACCATTTCCAAACTCCTGGTAGAGGAGAATAGTAATTTGAGGAATGAGTTGAATCTTCTGAAGTCTTCCTCTGGAGCTATTGTTGTTATTACTTATGAAAGTCATTCATTTTTAGAAGCTGAGAATGCCACCTTGAGAGATGAACTAGAGTCCTTAAAAAATATGAAGTCCACTTCTTCTTCCTGAGCTTGAAGAAGGGTTGGCCGAGGAACTACTGAGGAACTTAGGACCCAGCAAGCCCTTGCCAACTAAGATGCAAAGTTAAAAGCAAAGGACCGAGATATTACTGAAATGTCTCAAAAGTTATAAATTTTATCTGAGCAGTTATATACTCAATCTTCTCAATTAGAGGCTAAGGATGGGGTACTGAAGAAACTCTAATCTCATGTTGATAGATTAAATTTTCATTTCCATAAGAAGCTTGGAGAATTTTGGATGGGTGGTTATAACGAAGATTTGGGACATTATGATGATCGACTCCAACAGGCCCAAAATGAGTCCTATAAATGGGTTTGGATTAACGCTTTAACTATGCTGAAGGTGAATGGTAATGATCCTTTGTAGGATTGGTATGATCTAGGATTACTGCAGCTTGGCAATCCTCCATTTAAGTTGGATGTTAATTGGGTACCTGTTCACCGTGTTCCTCAATGTTTGATTCCCAAGTACTTGGGGGATTACGAACTGCATGATGAGCTTGAGATCATTCATCCTCCTCATTTGCTTAACTGTCCAAGTAGCAACAATACCAGGATGCTTCGGGATCTTAACTTCATCCACTATCCTTTCACTTTGGATGATCCTCCAGCTGGCATGGATCCTGTTTCCAAAGCTGAAGGAAAGCATCTTGTAGAATAAATTTTTGTATTTTGTTTCTCCATATTTGAACAACAATATGTAATCATTTGAATTTAATGAAAATCTTATTTTTAAAAGGATCAAATTTTAGTTAATCTTTGAATGCTTTTCTAGTCTTTGACTATGAATAGATCAACTGTTTTAGTTAATCTCTATTTTTTCACCAGTTTTATTGATATTCTTAGGATTATCCTAAGTTTTATACCAATTACCGATGCTTCACCAAGGTTCGACTAATGTACTTGACTTTTACGTTAATTACACTAGTTACCTTGGTTCCCAGCCATAAGTTAAACATTTATCCATCTTTTAGCCTAGTTTATATGAACATTTATCATTTGGGTCTTCACTAATCAAGCATTTGGGACTTACAATTTTGCCTTGCATGATTTTATAAGTTTGATACAAACTAATTTATTGGTGATTTTATTGATGCCGACCAACTTTGTTAGTGGATTTATTGATGCCAATCAACTTTGTTGGTTGTTTTATTGATGCCGACCATTTGTTGGTGGCATTTGTTGATGCCGACCAACTTTGTTGGTGGCTTTATTGATGCCGACCAACTTTATTGGTGGCATTTGTTGATGCAGACCAACTTTGTTGGTGTCTTAATAATATTAGATACCAACCAACTTTTTTGGTGGTATTTGCTAATGCAGATCAACTTTGCTGATGTTTTCATAATATTAGATACCGACCAACATTGTTGGTGGTATTTGCTGATACGAATCAACTTTTTTAGTGTCCTCATAATTAAAACTACTATCATGGTGCTTCTACAAGTGCATAACACTACTACTCTGGAAAAAAATGATAACATAACAATTTCCTAGAAAGTCATGTTCGCATTAATATTGAAATGAATTGATTACAACACAACTACATTTACTGATAGTACTTATTCAAGTGCTCTGCATTCCATGGGTTCTTTAACTCTTCCCCTTCCAAAGTCTCAATCCTATAAGTGCCCGGTCGGATAACTGTAGTAACGCGATAAGGCACATGCCAATTGGCTTCCATCTTATTACTCTTTTGAATAACCTTTTTCAAAACGTAATCTCCCTCCTTCAAGTTGCTCGGCATGGCCCTCTTGTTATAGAAACATGCAGGCCATTGTTGATAGGCTGCATTCCTTAAAGCTGCATCTTTACGAACTTCCTCTAACATGTCAAAATCCAACCTTCTCATCAAATCGTTGACTGGGGTATTGAAGTTAATAACTCTATGCATAGGTAAACCCAACTCAATAGGGATTATGACTTCAGTACCAAATGCCAACAGATATGGTGTTTCTCCAGTAGAAGTTCTGGAAGTTGTTCGTTAAGCCCACAGGACCGAATGCAGCTCATTAATCAAATTTCTTTTCACATCTTCCAACCTTTTCTTAAGACCGTTCAACAAAGTTCTATTAGTTACCTCTGTTTGGCCATTTCTTTAAGGATAGCTAGGAGCAGAGTGGATTTTTTGGACATTGGATTGGGCACATTAAGTAGCTAATTCTTCATTGACAAATTGTGTACCATGATCAGTTATAAAGGCATAAGGTAAACCATACCTGAATATAATACTTTTCCATATGAACTGGTAAACCTTTTCATAAGACATATCAATAAGTGGTTCAACTTCCACCCATTTTGTAAAATAATCAACAGCTACAACCAGATACTTGACCCTTCCTCGGGTGGTTGGCAGGGGCCCAACCAAGTCAATTTCCCACATGGAAAAAGGCCAGGGTGAAGTGATTGGTATTAAGAGGGCTTGTCGTGCCTTGTGTATACTGGAAAATCTCTAACATTTATCACATTTCTTAGCAAAATATATGCAATCTGCTCGCATAGTTGTCCAATAGTACCCTTATGTATGTATTCTTTGTACCAACATTCTTTCTACTACATGGGCCCCATAGGATCCTTCATGAACTTCTTCAATTAAACCCTCTACCTCAGATGGATGCACACACTATTATAGACCTGCAGTTAATCCTCTTCTGTATAACACACCACCATCGAACACGTATCTTGCAGATTTGTACTTCAGTCTCTTAGATTTAAGTAGATCGGCTAGAAGAATCCCATCTTCAATATATGCTCTTATGGGGTCCATCCAATATGTCCCCATATCAACTGCAATAAAGTTGACCATCAGATCTTTATCAATGCTCCTATTAGCAAGTAGCTCAATAGGAATAGTTTTTCGTATTTCCATTCTAGTTGCTGAAGCTAACCGAGCAAGTGCATCTGCTCAGGCATTCTCTGATCTTGGAATCCTGAACATCTTTACTACAAGCAAGGTGGAAATTACTTCCAAAGTCTTAGCCAAATATCTGGTCATTAATTCTCCTTTCACTGCATATAAACTCAACACTTGATTTACAACCAACTGCGAATCACTGTACACCACAACTTTCTTGGCATTTAATGATTTAGCTAGATTTAGACCAATAATTATTGCTTTATATTCTGCTTCATTATTGGAGGCTGGAAATTGGAATTGTAGAGCGTATAGCTCGTCTGGGGTATTGGGGATGATTCCAGTTCCATGACGTATAAACTCCATATGGGGATATTATTGTCAAGTGCTTGGTTTTTCAGAATCCCTTAATAAAAGATTTTGTCCTTCGCCTCCTCATATTTCTTCTTCATCTCCTGTACTCCACTGGTCGGTTTTGGTTGGTCTTTTACTATAATTTCCCATGTTTGGAGTTAGTCAGGTGCATCTCCAGTTGGTCTATTATCTCCTGCATGTTGCTCGGTTAGAGTCCCTTATTGCTCGGGGACCTCTGGATAAGTGAATTCTATAATAAAATTAGCCACAACTTAGCCTTTTACATCATTTCTTGGTTCATACACGAGGTCATACTCCCCCAACTCCACAACCCAATACATTAGTCTTCCAGATTTCTCCGGCTTGTCTAAAGCCTGCCTTAATGGAATATCAGTGTAGATCACTATAGTGTGGGCTTGAAAGTATGGTTTTATTCGTCTACTAGCTTTAATTAAATCTAGTGACAATTTCTCCAGCCTGGGATATCTTACTTTTGCTCCTCGAAAATCTTTGCTGGTGTAATAAACTGGCTTTTGAACTCCATTTTCCTCCCTGATCAAGGCAGAGCTAACGGCAGACTCAGATACTGCTAGATATAGATACCGTTTTTCTCCCAACATTGGTCGAGAAAGTAGTAGTGGTTCTCCCAGGCACTTCTTCAACTCCAAGAATGCCTTTTCTCATTCGTCATTCCATTTAAAGTTTTTTTTAAGAACCTTGAAGAATGGCAAGCATTTGTCTATTGCTCTTAACACGAACCTATTGAGTGTTACTACACGCCCAGTTAGCCTTTGAACCTCTTTTTTGTAGGTCGGGGACTTTATTTCGATCAGAGCTTTAATCTAATCTGGATTGGCTTCAATTCCCCTTTGATTAACTATATACCCGAGGAACATTCCCTCCTGCACTCTAAAGACGCACTTGGTGGGGTTTAACTTCATTTGGTGCTTTTCCAGTTGATCAAACGTCTGACTAAGGTCGACAATATGATCAATAAATTTTTCACTTTTTGTTAGAATATCATCAACATATACCTCCATATTCTTGCCTATTTGCTCCTCAAATACTTTATTCATCAGTCTTCGATAAATAGCACCTGCATTTTTCAGGCCAAACGACATAACATTATAGCAATAAGTTCCTCAGGGAGTGATAAAGGAAGTACTTTCTTTGTCTTCTAGCTTCATTTTGATCTGATTATAACCAGAATATGAATCCATGAAACTCAGCAATTCATGCCCTGACGTAGCTTTCACTAGTTGATCAATTCGTGGCAAACGAAAGTGACCTTCGAGCATGCTTTGTTCAAGTCAGTAAAATCCACACACATCCTCCACTTGTTGTTCTTCTTCTTGACCATAACTACATTGGCCAGCCAATCAGGGTACTTCATATCTTCAATAAAGGAAGCTTTTTGAAGCTTCTCCACTTGTTCCTGTATAGCCTAGTTCTTCTTCGAGCTGAAAACTCTTCTTCATTACTTCACCGGTTTGAGTTCCCTATTGGCATTAAGTTCATGACACAAAAATCTTGTATCTATGCCTGGCATATCTTCATGACTCCAAGCGAACACCTATTTTCTCTGATCAAGAAAGCTGTCAGTTCCTGCTAAAGACTTAGTTCCAACGATGTTCCTATTTGAGTTGTTTGCTCTGTCTTATCATCATCCAAAATAATTCTTTCTGTTACCTCCATCACTTGTCCTTTTACAAGCTCAGATTCATCACGTGGGTCTAAGGTTTCAACCTCAGAATCACTGTTCGGCTCAGTTGTATCCAATTGGTAAGTGGTTATTTTATGCTTAGCTTCCAACATATCTTCTTCATCGGTAGAGGAATAGTATCACTCCCGAGCTACTTTCTAGTCTCCTTTCACTACTTCTACTCCAAAGTTAGTAGGGAATTTCAGGCATTGATGAACAGTTGAGGGTACAACTTCAAACTTTTTCAAACCAACTCTCCCCATGATCATATTATAAGCAGAATGAACATATTTATCCATTACAAAGAATCTGACCTTCTGTATCCTATTTGCCGACCAAGTTTAGATCAACACATCCAGCTTGATTGTTCCCAATGGAAACACATTTTCACCTGAGAATCCAATGATTGGCCTGTGATATGGCTCCCGTTGACCGAGTTTTAAACCCAGACTATCAAAAAAGGGATAAAATATGATGTCTGTCGAACTGCCATTATCAACCAATGTTCTTGCTACTAATACTTCTTTCATCTTGACTCTGATCACCAAAGGATCATCATAAGGATACAAATCTACTGATAAATCATTTTTGGAAAAGCAAATTATGAGCTTATCCTTGTTAACTTTTCTTGGTCGATCCTCTTCGACGAGGTTGATATGGTGGATATAGGAACAAGCTTAAGCCTCATTGAGGTAAGATTTCCTTTCAGCCGTGTTATCTCCTCCTCCGGCATCTCCACCTATAATCATGTGACAATCAAAAGATCCAAAACTGAGTGTAAATACCTCACGTTCCGATTGTCTTGGTTTCTTGGGAAGATTGGGATCATCGTCGTGGTTCCTCTTCTTATATTCCCTGGGCTTAACTGGCAATGTAGATCTCTACCAACCTATTCCTCTATTTTTTCCACCATTCTTTTGATCAATAAACCTATCAGCTTTCCTCTTCGGATGAGTGCTTCAATCTCATTTTGGAGGGCAATGCATCTGTTGGTAGTATGACTATGGTCTTTGTGAAACTCATAATACTTGGGCTTATCCCTCTTATCAGCTGGCGATCTTAACTTTTCAGGCCAACTTAAATCATTATTGTGCTTGATTTCCTCTAACACATGATGTATATCCATCATCAAGTAATGTAATTAGTGAACTTCGTGAGCCGATCTAGGCCTTCCTTTCCCTTCGAACTCCTATGCTCATTATGATTCTTATTCTCCTTCTTCTATGACTTCCCTTCTGCTTTTGCTTTCATGTCTGAATTATTTTTAGCAACCATGGACTCCTCAGCATTCATTATCTTTACTGCCTTGGCCATCAATTCTGTCATTGTCTTTGGTGGATCTTTTTCCAGGGTATAATATAATTTATCATGGAGCAAACCACTCATGAGAGCAGTAATTTTTCCTGAGGAATTAATGATTGTTGCTGTCTTTTCTTCATAATCAATTACCTCCAGTTTCACATTATTGAAATGAGTGATATAATCCCTAGTACTTTATCCTTCCTTCTGTCTCACACGGAATAAATGAGATACTCATTTCACTGGTTTTGCTCCAAAGAAGAAATTACCAATGAAAAGGTCGGCTAGTTATTGAAAGCAAAAAATTTGTCCCCGAGGAAGGTTGTTGTACCAGTTTTGAGCA
Source organism: Sambucus nigra (assembly GCA_949130495.1). Lineage (NCBI taxonomy): Eukaryota > Viridiplantae > Streptophyta > Magnoliopsida > Dipsacales > Adoxaceae > Sambucus > Sambucus nigra. Next base: position 677,176,253 of record OX422209.1, read on the forward strand.
GACCCAGTGATTGTTCCTGAGAATGGTCTATATCTCATCTCATCAGGAACAATATAGATATCATTAGCTGCTTGGTACTGCTCTATATGGAGAACTGGATCAATCTTCCCATCATATTTTAGACTAACTATTGGAGCTTTAAAGTTGGTTGGTGTGGGGAAATCCACGATGGTTTATACAAAGGGAGAACCCTTAATAAAACTTCTTTGAAGGTGATTTTTGGCCTTGGCCATTTCACCTAATCTGTCTTCCAAACGTTGAATGGAACCTTTCCAAGCATCATTGCTAGCACCATGGATGGCAACTTTTTATGCCGACCTCCAGATCTTGCTAAACTTTCTTCCTATGACCCTTCTCTATGACTAGACCTTTTAGTTCGTCGAGTATTTAATTTGGATTGGGTTGAACCTTCCCTTTGATCACTTGGTCATAGAGTATTTCTTGATGCAACCCACAGGGCATTTCCCTGGGGTCCCAAACGATCGAAAGGATAATGCCTACTTAGCCTTTCTAAGGCACTCAGTCTTTATAGGATGAGAGATTGTCCATCCGTGGAATTAGTGATCCTAATAGAAGAAGTTTCCCCAGGTAGACATGAAGGATCCTTAGAAGTTCTGCAACGATTGTGCCCAATACTCCTTGTTGGCGATGGTGGCATATTCCTACGATTAGATTGCACTAGAACTCTAGCTTGCAGAGTCTGGGACAACTTTCATATAGTATCCTACATGGCCTCTTGACCCTTGGCCAGGCTAGCCAAAATTCCTGTCAAATCATTATTGTTAAGAGGGGCAGAGGGATTAGGTAGAATACCCTCATTTTTAGTGTTCGATTCTGGAATTTCAGCCATGGGTGATGAAGGATGAATGAATGAAAACTTTTAGCAATACATTTCCATAAACGACACCAATCTGTTTATGCAAAAAACTAAACTAAGCCTAATTAGTTGATCATAGATAAATAAAACAAACAAGACACAAGAAAACGTTTTAAAGTGGTTCGACTAAATGGAATAGCCTACGTCCACTGTTATGTATTGACTGCCTTGTGTTGTTTTTCGATCCCTTGCAATGAGGGTGATACAATGTATTTATAGCCCAGGGGGGCGTCTTGATCGTTGTCATGTGAAAGGATGGAATGCCTTTATTTATTAGGCATTTACATAAATACATACTGAGAATTAATTATATGAATGTTGTCTCTTTATAGGCAATACAGACTATAAGACTACTGGCGCTTGGTTAGCTATACATGATTACTTTTTGGCTGTTGGTCGGGAGTCCTTGTTAGTTGGTAGCTATGTTGGTCGGGCTTCCTTGTTGGTCGGGTTTTTCTATCGTGCTTACTTGGAATTGTGCCACATAGGATAACATCTGCTGGCTTGCAATTGGTCCATGTAAGATGGTAAATTTTGGTATCAATAATTTTATTTATTTTTCTTAATTTATATAATTATTAAATATTCGAGGTATTACAAATAATTAATAGCCTATTAATGTATATGAACCTGGGACTACCAAAGTCCAGGAGGAGGCCAATCCTACAAATATCCTTAGGTCTAGTCGAGGTGATGGTTATTTTGAAAAGTATAAGAATACTAAAATTGGTGAGGAAGAAAAATTAAATAAAGCCAAGTTAGTAATTGCAAAAACTCAAGATTATGGTGGCCATATAAACCTAAAGCACTTCACTCCCCATATTTAATTTGGGCTAAGAATTAATTTAATGGTAAAAAAAGACAATATTCATACGTTTACTTTATAAAGTTATTTGTAATACCTAAAGTTTATCTTTTAATGTAGGATGATGTGAACCCTTGTTGTGCACGAACCACTAGATTAAAAGAAATGATTGTCCAATAGGGAATCTTTGCAAAAGCATTACAAGAAATGAGTGAGAAGTCAGGGCGATCAGTGGTGCAAAATAGTCGTTGTTATATCATTTATGTGTTGATTTTGGCATTTGTTGAATATTGCTAACCTGAGACTAACAGTTTTTTTATGTCATTCAGGGTGATGACAATAACACTTAATGATGTCACACATAGAGTAAAAAAAAACTCTTGTTGGAAACCCAGTTTGTGAAGATGATTGGGGAAGGTAATCATTGCCCGATAAGGCTGTGGAGATTTTGGTTGAATGTTAGGGAGTGACTAGTGGAGATGTGAAAGAAGAGGGCCATTAATCATATTCTATAAAGTAGAACTGTGCACCGTTTTCCCCATAAAATGAAGAACAAAATTTATGTCTGTAAACTTAAAATTCTAATATATCTAGCCACTTATACCTATTAGGGTTTTATTCTCAAAACCATGTTTATGATATTTATGTATGCTTCAGTCATAAAATTTCATCACCACTCATTTTAAATAGAAAACCATGATTGTATAATTGCTTTATATTTATTTGTAAATATATCGTAAAGTAGGTTAATTATCGTCGGTGGGAATTCTGGTGTGGGCATAGAAGATCAAAATTTCCCTTCTATCATGATTAAATATTTCAAAACCTAGATATAAGGGCTAACATCCTATTGATGAGGTTACGATTATAATCTTAGTAGTTTATCTTGACTACGGTAACCTGTATGATGATTTAGGAGCTTTTTTAATAGTTCAAGGAAGATTGTACGAGTACTTTAGAAAATTATTGAATATAACCTAGGATGAGATTCGAGTCTTGATGATGAATTGATAATACTTTCACAATCTCATGATTTTCTTAGGGTATATATATTCTTAATCCCGAGGGATATGAGGATCGAAGTATTCACATCGTCATTGCTTTGATTTATTGATGGGTGCAATTTAATTTTATATTGGGTCAATAAACCCTGTAAGTTGGGAAATCATCATGTTAGTATCTCTAAGAGAATGTTCCAGAGGAATTTGCATCCATGAAGTATCCTGAAATGTGATTCCCCCTTGATAAATTTATAAGTTTTGACTCTACCAGTAAAACCTTCCAGTGGATTTTATAATCTGGTAGAGTTGTCAAATAAGTTACGTTTGATATCAAGGAATATTTATAAGATGTTGGTCAACATCAATTAGCAATAAATTGGTTTCATCAAGGGGGTATCATATGCTTTATGCATGGAATCATGTTATGTGCCATCTAACTGTGCAAACATTAGGCATCTTTATTGTGGTAATTAAAATAGGAGTATAGTCGTAATTATTTAGTGGAATTAATTGCAATCAAATGGAAAAAGAAATAAATTATGGAAGAGTAATTGGAATTTTATTTTTCTATTAGGAAGCCAGTTTTAATTATTAGCCTTGGGCACCCAATGTAGTCCCTAATTTATTTGAGCCCCGAATTATGTTTGGTCACCTATAATGTTTAATTAACTAAAGGCACCCTTTTAAGAGCTTTTGAATGAGTCCATACTTATTCCAACTCTTCCCATCACATTTTTAGGTTGCGGAGGATATGTAAGAGTCAACTAATGAGGTTCAGGTAAGTGGAACATATTTTGATTCATGCCAGGGAGAGAAAAGAAGAGAGAAAACAATTCTCTAGGAAAATCTTCAAGTCTTGATTTCAAGGGAGAAGATAACCCTTCTCGCTCATCCAAGAGATCATAAATTGGAATACAAAGGTTTGTCTTAGATCAAATTCTACATCAACTTGAATCCATTTCATGGATTAATAATAAGATGCACAAAGGTATGAACTTTACAAACCCTAGGTTGATGTATAGACTTTTCCACGCATTCTTGTTGTTCTTTTCATTCATGATTTATCAAGATCCTTGGAAAATATTTTAAAAAGGTCAATCCCATTATTTGGTAATAGAGCATAAGACTTGATTGAAAAGGATTGGATTTGTCCATAAGAACACAAAACCCTAGTTTGTATGAAATATCATGTATGTGTGGATTTTTGAACTCACTTTGTGTAGGGTGCTTCTAATATATTCCCCCCATCATGATCATTTAATTTCATTTTATGATGCGGGGATCCTACGATTAATCGTAGTTAATTTCTTTATAGGTTCGATTGGGTTATATAATATGGTTTTTAATTACTTACATTGATGAATCTATATGAAGACGATTATGAGGGTGTATATATGTCATTTGTGGTCATTTTTCATTGCATTTAGTTTATTATCATTAATCACGGAAAGATCAAGAAGATTCAAATCCAGAAATTCGAATATCAATCAGAGCTTTTTTCATCCAGTCAATAGTTTGAAGTGGCAGTTGCTGTCGTTCATATGCCATGGAGACAACATAGCTCTATTTTATGCATTCAAATGTTAGCTCTCGCATATCCCATTTTATTTTTGTTCGATTACTCCAAGAATTTTTTGTTTAGATACGCGAGGGGATCTTTCTAGGGGTTGATATTAAAATTTTCAAATTTAGGAGACATCATGAGCCACGGGATAGGCAGATTGTGATCGGATAAGGATGGGTAGAGGTATCCCATTGGGATTCTACTTCTTTCGGTTAAACCATGATATAAAGAGAACTTTGGTTCTTCTTGTTTCATGTTACATGTTTTTTACTTTATAATTCTGCCATCTAATTAATTATGTTGAAAAATTGCATGTGGTAATTAATACCATTAATTAGGAACCCATATTATTTATGAACAACATGACAATTAATTGTGTGACCTGGAATATAAAAACAAACGGCGTTATTTATTCCTCGTGTTAACATAGGCTTTCCTCCCCAATGGAGGAAATTTATTAAGGTATCATAGAATTTTAAAATTAGTATAGTAAGATCAGGTATTTTAATTCAGATAAAAAATTATGATATTATTATTGATTTATTTCGACAATTTTGAATTGTATTTTTTGTAATACCCTAAATTTTTAAATATTAAGTAAGAGAAAGGTTTACAAACAAGCCCTGCGGTCTCCATCGTTAATTTAAAAGTGTGATATGATTTCTTCTCCAGCTAGCATTATTACTTATCCTCCCCAACGGAGGGAGTTTGTCACAACATGATGGAGATTATAAAATTCTTAAGTGATAATTTCTAAGATTAATATTGAGTATGTTTGGTCCTCCCAATGATGAACCCTATATGGATTTAATGTTAAATAGAATGACAAGCGGTTTACACTTAGACACAAGTAAAGATATCATCCCCTAAGAGAGCCACTGTGATTTATTACGGGACCAAAAGTTATCGATTATTTAATTATATTGGACAAAAAAGTTCATGGACTGTTTGGATAATATAATTAAAATACGTAAGGTTTGTCTAATATAAGGTTGAGTAATTTAGTCTTCCAATGAAATTTTTTACTTTCACCAGAAATTAGGATGTCGACGGGATTATTTTTAAATAGCAGTAAAGGGAAGCTAATTTATATTTACCCAAAAGGTTAATTTCTACAAACCTAATTGAAAGTCCCTTTTCAATGATGATTAATATATTTCTATATTAGTCAACTATTCAACTATTTGTTTAGTCTCAATTGTATAAATCAAAAGGAATAAATTTCTAGGATTGATATTGTTCTAACTTAAGGGAATAAAAAAAATTGTAAGCATGAATTCTCATCATTATTTTAAAATTGTGAAGCCATACCTCAGGTCAATTTGATATTCCCCCCCATCGAATGATTTTATTCGTGGAACCATGAAATATTATAATATATGGTAATTATTTTTTAGAATATATAATTATTATTTGTTACATGTGTTCGGTCCCTCCATCGAGGAAGTTCTACATGGATGTTTTAATTGACCAATGAAAATTTGTTGAAACCTTGGGTGTAAGTTGTTTGAGAAGAGCTTTACTTCTCTCTGGAAATGGTGGTATGAGGATAAGGCTAAGTCTCAAGTACACCGGTTTGGGTTAAAAAAAGGTTCATATTCCTCTACAGTAGTGAAATAATCTAAAGGTAGGTATTCTCGTTACAAGTAGTTAGAGCTTTTATAGAAATACTGTCCAGTTTTTCTACCTCTATAAGTAAGATGGGATAGGGTAATGTATTTATCTCTGATAAGTAAAACCATCATTTATGGTTCGATCGATAGTAACCTTGTTTATAGATTTGGGAACCACAAATCAGGATTATAACTTGGTGCAAAGGTTCTAGGTAACTAGACGATTACTAAAAGATAGATATGTCTAATAATAGGTAATTTGAATAAGGAATCGGTATTAAGCAGTAAGCTATTTATTTTATACTTTTAATGGAGGTGAAAAGATAATATCAAAAAAGTATGAGATGTACCTGTTTTTTAAAGAAAATATATTTTGGATTTTCAAGTTTGTTTAGAACTAAGTTTCGATTAATTTTAAATTTTTTTTATTTAACTTGGAATATCTTTTATTTGTTCTGGTACACTTGGAAATAATATAAATATTATAAATTTGTCTCACCATTAACGCTAAATGTTGACATGAATAATTATAATGGATAATCATTAATAGAGAGAGTTTTCTTCTAGGCTAGACCAAAAAGAATTTTGGTACTTATGCTTAGGACATTTTAATCTAATAATAAGTCAATGATTGGTTTAAAATGAGCATTTATGTTCATTGTAAGTGAAGGCACTTCCAGCCTACGAATTCCAATTATAAGGTAAAATAACTAGTTTGCCTTTTATGGGCATAAGCTAAATCACCAAAAATGTGTTAGGAATTGTTTGTTCAAATTCTATCGTTCTACAATATCCTGGTAAAGTGGTTATGAGTATTTCATCAATTTTTAAAATAATTACACAATGCATATATTAATTTACCTTATTCACCATATGTATGAAGATTTTGATAAGTTCAAAGAGTACAAGTCTAAGATGGACCAAAGGATGTAAACTAATCCAAACCCTATTATTTTATCATGTGAATGTGTGCCTTTTAGGAATGTTAATGAATTATTTATTAGAGGTTCGGATTATATCCCAGTCTCCTACACACTACACCAAAAAAGGAGATTTGTAACTATCATTAGCAATTACAAATGATCTTTATAAATACTATTTGCCATCACGATTTAGGGGTCACAAAAAGAAAATTGTCACTCCTAACAGGAGTCAATGGTGACAACAATTACCCCTTGCAATTTGTTACTGTTGTTAGCATTAATGAATCTAATATTTGTAATTACTTTTAGGAGTGACAAATATTGAATTTGTCACTGCTAATAGCAGTCACAAATATTATATTCACAACTGCTGACAATGGTTACAAAATTGGATGTAGTGACAAATTTGTGATGCTATTAACAGTTATAAAGGTTGAGTTTGTTACATGTGTCATTGCTAACAGCAGTTAAAAATATCTATATATTTTTAAATAGTGATGAAATGCTAACAGTAAAATAATTAAAAAAAAAAACTAAAATAGAGGAGTATATGAAATTTCATGAACATGTAACACATCTAAAAAAAATGATGACGTTCGAGCTTTTTCTAGGAGTATGGCATGGGTTACTTAAGCACCATAATGCATGGTACTCGAACATTGGCTCAAGGCATTTTGTCTACCCCTTCTTACCCTGAAAAATCAGAGACACATTACGTCCTTGAACTGATAATCATCTTTTGGCCAACCTATCCTCCTCCGTCCCTCGGGACTGACAAGGGGTGGTATAAGAATATTCACATGTTGTCTATCGACTAAAAGATCTAACAATTCCATCGAATTGAGTATGATTTTATGTGTGACATCATCTACTATAACAAAATATCAATGAACCCGATTACTGCAATAGTTATGGATACCTTTTTAGCTTCTAGATAAAAGTCTAAAGAATTTGTCAAATTTTCATTTATATTTTGGACATTCCAAATATCCTATACACGTAAAACTTGTTTAAACTTAACTTTAAACAAACCCATCTCCGATGCCAAATAAAAAATGAACATTGATTCAAAAATAAACAAAAAAAATAATGACACAACACTCCGATGATATAAAATGCCATGAACATATAACAAATCATCCTGAACCTAAACCAGGGTGTGACACCCCGCCTAATAAAATACCGGGTGATCAGTCCTATACCAAATTAAAATAGGAATCCCAGTTGGATCATCCTTAGCATCACTTTCGAAAACTTTTTAAAACTTACTAACCACCTAGTATTCCAAAAACTGGTGCCAATTTTAACTTTTTAAATAAACAAAACAGTACATGCGGAATTAAAATATAAACCATTCACACAACTGAATGAAAGTAAACAGAATAGTAATTACACAACTTGCTGAATAAATCACCGGCCACCAAATAAATAATCCAATGCAAATATTCAACACCTGAATGAATTACACCTGAAAACTGTACTGATAAGTCTGGGCTACAAGCCCTAAATAAAACTGAGACTGATACAAGATTCCTACTCTAGGAATGAATGACTGATGCGTCTAATCCAAACTCCTGCTAGCATCCACATATGCCGCAGCTCCGTGTCCCTTGAATGGAATATCAATCCTGGCGTCCCTGTGGCTGGACACCTAAAAGGTTTTGAAAATAGTTTTATAGCAAGGGTTAGAACCCAAAACATTTTGAAAATATTTAGCAAGTGAATTAACTGCAGTAATTTAAAATGCATGAATGCGCTTCATATTTAAGTTCGTGTCGCACTCCCTTGTGAACATTCTCACCCCTCCACTATTGTGTACACCTACCGGTTACCTTAACCCCACCTAGTTGTACTACCCTGTCCAACTAGTCCTGGTATAACCTTCCCTTGCCATACTACTCTAACCCGAGTATAATGAATATTGAATTATAAGTTATTTCACAATTAACTTAATTAATTCCTCTTAAATTTCACCATGTAACCGTCTCACAAGTTATATAAAGTACATACATCACACACTGTATTATTCCCACAAATGATTAACTTAATTAATTTCTCATTAATTAACTGCATATAACAGTAACCCGAGTTATATAAAGTAAATACATCACACCCTGTATTATCACCTACATATAATATTTACTACCATATTATACGTACCTTTACAAACATCCACACATATATCATACGTGTATATATCCTTCCGAGTTTACCCTCACCGGATGATTTCCTCTAAAATGCTATCTCACTAGGTGTGCTCACAAAACCTAGTTTCCCCGAGTTGGAATCGCTCACCAACTTGGAGCAAAATATAAACGAAGTGGAGGCGGTCATATTCCTTCCCTGAAAGTGAGATAAATCCCTCACCCATATATACCAGACGCTATGACCTGGGGATATACTCGCCCTACTCCTCAAGCTAGGGGATTCACCCACATCGCGCAACCTCCCTTGATAGCATTAGAGTATATAAATTTAATAAATATCTAGTTACTGATATTTACTATCACACATAATATATACACATATATATATATATACTATCACTACCCGTATATATATATTATGAACCCCGATTTTTACCGTGTGCTCAAACTCCTGCACACTGCCTGTAATTTAATGTCACACACAATACATACACGTATATATCTATATACTATCACTACACCGTATATATATATATATATATATATATATATATATATATATATATATATATTAATAACCCCGGCTTTACCATGTACTCAAAATCCCATACACTGCCTGTAATTTCCTGAGTCTGTGGCCCGACTCAATGTAATTAATTTTCTCACTTAATAACTTATCCTCTTCCTGAGTCTATGGTCCGACTCTAATATAATTAATTCACACCTCAATTAATATAATACTTTCCCCGAGTTTATGGTCCGACTCTCCTTAAATTAATTAACACACATTTTAATTTAATACCTCCCCGAGTCTATCGCCCGACTCTAATTAAATTAATTAACAAATTAATTAATCAACCCGAATTCCGAGTCTGTGGTCCGACTCTAATATAATTAATTATCACATTAATTAATAATTACCCTTCACGAGTCTACAATCCGATCCTGATTAAACTAATTATCCCACCCATTAATTTAATCATACCCGAGTCTACAAACCGACTTTAATTAAATTAATTAACACCTTTATTAATTTAATCCTACCCGAGTCTACAATCCGACTCTAATTAAATTAATTATCGCATTTATTAATTTAATAACTTGGTGTCACTCAACCATTGTCCCCGGACTCACTTACTTGGCCCGTAACTTAATATTTCCCGAGTCTATATCCCGACTCAAAATTATGTAGTTTATCTCCAAACTTAATTCACTACCTTGGGGTCGCATGTCCAATGTACCCGGATTCACTCACTTGATCCGTACCTCACTATTTTGGAATAAAATTTCTCAATTTCATCCATTTAATGTCCCACATAAATTCATCCTAATCCCAATTACTTTCTCCCACAATTGCTAGGAATATTTGTTTCACAATTATTTATCACTAATAAATGTATGGAAATTTAATTTATAATTAATTCCCCCTTCTATCTCACCCAGGCCGAACTGGCCAGAATTTCCCACCATCGATCGATCGATGCCCCCGATCGATCGATCGACCCCTTCGTTACAGCTCTGCCTCCCCCCTGTTTTCCACCATTAACGAACCTCAAGGTTTCTAAACCAGAATTTAAACCTCTAATTACATCATCCCATCATTTACACATGGTTAATCCACATCCCATTCATCATAGAGACCTTAAGATAATCAACCTCTCTACTTATCTCATAATTTTCGAAATGGGTCTTTCTCCATAAAATTCAATTATCTGTTTTAAATCCCAAATTCCAGATTCGATTTCCACTCTTTTATGTTCTGAAATTTTCGTTCAAATCATATATACATATTCAGATATCAATCACCCATATAAATCTTACTTTGAATCTCATTCAAGTGTTTCAAAAACAAAAACCCCATTTTGTACCCATTTACACCCAAAAACGAATTTTGGTTTACACATCACTATGATATGGATTGATTATCATGATTTAAGAATCAAAACAGTTAACCACTTGCCTGAAAGTGTTCGTAGTGTCTGATTCCGTTGGCGTAGTCCCTCGATTTGGCTCCAAAATCCCCAAATTGGCTTTTGCTAAGCTTTCCCCCAATTTCCCTCTCAAGCCCTAGGCTTAGATTTGATGGCTGTTGATTTCCTAATCTCCCCATTAGGTTAAAAATCCTTAATCCCGTTTTTCACCTAATGGGCTTAATTAAAGTGGCCCAACTCACCCCGTGTGGGCCCGGCTATGCCCAAAAATACCCCGAGACCCAATTACTACCCCCGGGTACTCTTTTCTGACTATCTCGACCCATCCGGACTCAACCGCGCAGTCAGAATTGACATCCGAATTAATTTATAAAAATCCTTATCTCACACCCCATTAAGTCTATACCGACTCTCGGCTAGAATAAGTGCATACCCCGTCATTAATACCCGAAATGACGTAATTAAATTATTACTATTCACTTAGTAAATAAATTTCCCTAAACATTAACCATTTACTCCTCGATTAATATTTAAATATATATATTGTCATAATTAATTCAAATAAAATTACAACACACAAGTAATTTAAAATTCCCGAATTAATTAAATATTAAATGCATAAAAATACGGGGTGTTACACAGGGGTCACCACGTGGTTAATATGATTTATGATCTCTAGGTATATGAAACTGGAGGTATTTATGTGGTAAAAACCTCCCTTGTGTACTTGGAGTAGGCCTATTGAGCAAGTTCAGTTAATTCAAATTTTTTTATATGCGATGCACCGGTATCCGTTGACTTATGTCACCTGCCACGAACTGTAGACACCTGGATTTAGGCCTTTAAATACTATGTGTGCCAAGTATTCCATATGTATACCTGCAAATAATAAAACATAATTATTATCATTTGAAGATAATGTTAAAGAGTCACACACATGCACACACATATAAGGAAATCCACACAGTCACACGTGTGAAATAGTACATAAAGAAACAACCACATAGAACGTTTGATCTTATAAAAAAACAACATGATGTATCACAAGAAATTTCACAAACTACATAAGCTCACAAAAGATAGTAAGCACGATACAACACCAAACGGTTGCCAAAATAAACACAAAAATGTCACAAAGGATATAAAAGATACAAAGACTTAAAGCATGAATGAGGATGAACTAGTGATATATTATCATGATAAGAGCAAACATAACTAACTAATCCAAAAGGAGCACTTATAGATCCAATCAAGATAAAATTCACAAATTGAAATCTAACAACACAAAGAGATTATTAATATCATGTCTTATAATCAAACTACCATGGTCATAGAAAGCATAGAAAATGGTAGAAAATGGCCCGGTAAATCCACAAGTATATGACACAAGAGGCAACAGTAGTAAGACAAAGCCAAGAATAGAATAACACCAAATCAACAGGTATATGATTTTTTGTAGAAATTAATATAGGAATTAAGATACCTTTCCTAAGTGTTGAATTTCAATCACCTAGCCATACCTGATTATCGCATCGTCTCCAACATCTACTTTCTCGAATTGTGGTGAGCTTAGAGTTCGTAAAAACTAAAATAAAAATAATTCTCATCGAATAAACAAAAAATGCTCATTGACAATTGACAAATAATAAGATATCCATGCCATTATCTTGCTGGTAGTTGACAATGGTTGGAGGCATTAACAACGTAAATAGAAGTGTACCAGTAGTACTTATAAAGAGATAATGTACCAGTAGTACTTATAAAGAGATAATGTACCAGTAATATATCGGTAGTACTTACAGCAGTGTATTAGCACAAACATTGGTGTATTAGTAGTATTTACATTGTAACAATTATACGAGGTTGCAAACATGTATCAGTAGTACATACAAGTAATAACATGTATTAGTAGTACTTATAGTAGGTAATAAGTACTTATAGAGGTTAAAAACATTTATCAGTAATGTTATGTTACTTACAGTATGTAACATATCATACTATAACAAAGACAATATTAAGACAACCATCTTGACTATTTACTCTAAGTGAGATTTTTTTACGAACAAGAAAACAATTGATGGTTATCACTTAATGCAAATTTACCCTTTGATATTTCTTTATGTCAAATTAATATATCAAATAAACAGGTTTGACATGGGATAAACATATAGCAATGTTTGTTCCATGTTTATTATGCTCCTAATATATCAATAAAGAAAGCATTCAGACATATTTATATAACATGTATTAATATCTAAAATATTCAGATAATGTTATCCAAATTTTCTTCTCATAGCTATTTAATAATACAGTTACACGAGGTTAAAACCCATCGCGAATGGATGTATCATTATATTTGTTAATGAAAAGTTAAAAATATAAATCTAATACTATGTAGATTCTATATTACCGGACATATACTATTGCCATTGATCAATTTTGCCAAACAGGTTAAAAACATCGGTTGATATTTTGAGGCGAGCATTGCGTATTTATTAAGCAAAGTGAGGGTATCGCCGATCTGTAGATTTTCACATGAATGAATCATTCGTATGTCGTATGAGATTCTCACCTATGTCCGCTCGACCATGCGAAGTCATTGTCTCTTCTATCCGAAGTATAATGTAAAGTCTATTCAATCGAGGACCTAGAGGGAAATACTTCAACACCTTTTTTGGTATTTGCGTATCTACTTTCAAAAAATGTTTATTGTGTATTATCATCTTTTGTTCATAGCTAGGTCCCTTACATACAAGATAAGCCCATTTGTCCTTGTGTTCCTCATAATATTAAATGCAATCATACTTGGAATAATAAATTGATTTGTATTTCATACCCAAACCTTTTAAATTATGCTTCATGAAGTGTATTTCCTTTTGAGAGAAAATATTTTTTTTCCAAAGAAGTATTGCTATCACACTTTTCCCTAACAATTAAATTGGCATTTTAAGTTGTGCAACCCAACCATGGAATATAACATTGCGTGGTTAGGGGTTGGAGTTATGGTATAATGGTGTTGCGGATGCTGCTTTTAACCATATATAATCAATGTCTTAGTCATTATTATCATCAACATAATCCTCAACTTAAACCATTCCTTGTACTGTATTGCTTTTTTCTATTACATGAACTTCATACGTGCCATTTATGGGATCATTTAATCTAGCATATACTAATGGGTCACCTTTAGTGTGAATCGTTTCCTTGAAAAGTCCTTTGGAATATACACAAAATCCCTCTCCTAGTGGAATTTCCAAAACGTGTAGTCAACTTGGATACCCCACTGAATCCAATGTAAATTTTCATCCCCCTTCAAACGTTTACCATTTCTACAACGAATGCATGCGCACGAGATAATATCGATTTTGAGATTATTCTTTATATGATTCACAAAGTCTTTAACTCCATTAACATATACTTACCCCACTCTATAACTTTCACCCATCCACTCTTTATATTGTGGAAACCCAATTAATTCTACATTACAAACAAATAGAAAGTTGGTAAATTGCAAAGATAAATGAGTATGTCGTGAGTAATGAAAAATGGCATACATACGTATATGTGTGGTATAAGTAATTTAGTTATCACATATTTTGCCATATGTTTGAGTTATGATATATTTAGTATTATATGTTTATATGTCTATATATTATGTTTGCATGTAAATATTTGTGTCCTAGTATTTTTGTTCTAATATATTATGTAAACTAAGCACCCCCTAAAGTGGATATTTTTCATTGCCATGCTACAATGAAAATAAATCACATGATCAAATCCTCAGAAAATCCACTATATCAATCCAACAAAAAAACACTACCAGAGCATACTCTTTTAAATAATACATTTTGTATATACAAAATGACATGCTCATTAAATTACCCCTATTTTTTTTTGGTTTAAACCTTCGTTGATCTCAAATAAAGGTACCGATTAGGATGCACACTTACTTAAGCTTCTGTACCAAATCCAAATCAAACATAGTGAATAATTGCAACACATTTATAATCACCTCCTAATAACTAAGTACACATAAAAAGGCAAATAAAATTTAGGCATTTCAAACTGGTATAGTCATTTGTTTTCAACTGTTGAAATGATAGTCAAAAGCTTAGACAACTGCATTGTATCGTAAAAGCAAGCATTTAATAGTATGGAACTTAAAACGAAACACAAATTGCGGCTAATTATAAGTAATAAACAAAAATACCACTATATAAATATTGTAACAAATTATGCACTTGCAAACAGATCAGTACACGTGTGCTTGATTTGAGTTTGTGTGACACCTCACTTATTAAAATAACGGGTGGTCAGCCCTCTGTTAAAATAAAATTTAAGAACAATTTTTATGACATTGTTCATAGCATAGCTTTAGGCTAGTTTGGCGTATCCTATTACAAATCGTCACGCACCAAGAAAACGAACCGAACTCAAGCATCTCCAAGTTTAAAGACTTCTCGACATCCTGAAAGGGCATAAAAAAATTTAGAGTGTAAGTTAATTCATGAAATGATGTTTGGGATGTTAATTTTTATTAAAAAACGAACATGATTGTTCGTGTTTCGAAAGTAAGTATCCCATTCACCATATAATCAACACCACAAATAATGAAATACCGAATCAAATAAAATATAACGGGAGTAAACACCCCAGTCTAAATATCTAACACAATAATCCAAATATAAATTAAATCCACAACTGAATAATAAAGGAAATACAATATCTCTAGAAATAACTACTAAAAGAATATGGACAATATGCCCGACTGATATAGTTGCATTAAGAAACTGAATGGATAAGAGTGAATGCGTCTAATATCGAGGACCTTCAACTTCCACAATAGCTGGAGCACGTCAAGCGACAGTGAACTCCTACGCTTGGCGCCCTGTGGCTGTCCACCTACAATGATTTTCACAAGGAAAATAAAAATGGAGAAAAATAGGCCAGAGCCCGAGTAAAGACAGTTTAAAACATTTTATCAACTATTTAAAACATTTTAGCAAGTATTTAAAACATTTTAACAACAGATATTATATACATGTTAGTTTCTTAGCTCTCACTCGAGAAATTTCAACCCTCAACTAGTGTGCATGCCTAACGTACTTCTTAAGAATTCTAGTTGTTTCTATCATAACTAACTAGTTCTAATACGTTAGACCTTCTAAACTATTACACATATTGTCCACCCATATTTCTCTCGTAATACATCATTGAATATTCCTGTAACTTCTTAACTCAAGTAATAATTTCTCATATAACAGTTAAGTGTTCACATACTTAGATTATGTGGACCCCCCCAATTAAATATAGGGTGATCAATCCTTTACCAATTTCAAACAGAATGTTCAGTTGGTTCATTCTTAGCATCACTGTCAAAAAACTTATAAACATAATAATCACCTAATATAGAATTAAGCTAGGTGTTAAAACATTTTCCTTTTTTCATATAACCAAATAAAACCATTTACCAATTTAATTATTAAAATATAAACCATTTATCATACACAAGAATATACTAAATACTGAACATGAATCAAACACTGAAATAAATAAGACTGGGTAAAACCTCCCAGTTCCAAATTCCAATTCACAGACTCATAGTAAAATCCATCCAACTAAAAGAACGATAAAGTAAACTGAATAATAACTAGGAATGGGTGACATAAGCCCCAACTGAGATGTCCAGGTAACTGAATGGAAATGTTGGATGCGTCTAATGCAAGGACCAACATCTTTCACAACAACTGCAACACGTAAAGTAATCCAACTCGCTAGTTCTGGTATACCTGTGGCTGAGTACCTGATATAATACATATATATAGCAAAAGGGATAAGAGTTGTAAGAAACGGGTCAGAGACTGATGTTTTAAAAATATTTAGCAAGTATTTAAAACTGCAATGAAGCAAGTATTATGTGCATGTTAGATATCGCACTCACACATGAGATTCTCACCCCTCATCTATTGTGCACGCCTAACGTACATCTAACCCACATTAGCTATGCTATCCGTCCTAACTAGTTCAAAATCATAATATCACCATTTATGTTCTCCAGTAATATACCCGTATTGCCCAAACAATATGTTAGAGAAATAATTTATCTCACATAACTAAAAGTTCCATTATTCACCGTTTAAATGGCTAATATTTTACCCACTAAGATTAGGTTATATCTCATTTATACTATATCAACTAATTTCACAAAGTAGAATGTTCCCAAGTATATTCATATATATATAGTCACATCATCGGATATATACATATACTAATCCCGCACCCTTAGGTTAAGACCACTTGGCACAAAGCATTTATTATTATTTCCATATCTACTAGTTTCATACAGTAGAAATATTGACAAGTTCCTATATATATATACATATAGTCACATCATCCCTATACATATATATATATATATGAATCCCGCACCCCCGGGCTAAGACCCATTAGCGCACCTAACCATAATAATCCTGCACCCCCGGGCTAACACCTATTAGCGCACTTAACAATAAGATTCTTGTACCTCCGGGTTATCACCCTTTAGTACACTTAACAATCGGGTTATCACCCATTAGTACACTTAACATTAATATCCTTGTACCCCCGAGTTATCACGCATTAGTACACTTAACAATAATATCCTTGTACCCTTGGGTTATCACACATTTGTACACTTAACAATAAAATTCCTACACCCACTAGTTAACACTCGTTAGTGCGCCTAGCAATAAGATTCTTGTAGCCCCGGGTTATCACCCATTAGTGCACTTAACAATAATATCACATAATAGGCATACACACATTCTACTATAATTCATAGGTAATTACCCTACCATTTCATATATCTATATTCCATACGTATTATTCTCTCATTCCTATGAATAATATATTTAATTCGATTACTATCACTCACGTAATCTCCAAGGTCAACATACCATTCCAATTATTCAAAGTATTATTTTCCAAATACTTCCTAAAAATTCTGCACTAGGCTAAGTTCATCAAATAGTAATTTTCTCACTCAAATTAATTGCGTAACTTAATTTGGGGTAAAAATGGAAATTTCCAAAATTTCTTTAGACCTGTTGCTCAAACCATAAGCGTTTTCGCTCGAACGATTGCCACGTGTCGTTTAAACGACTTCGTGCGAGATCTTTATCTCACGAGAACGACTTTCGCGCGACTTCGTGCGAGACCTCCTGTCTCGCCTTCTTCCACAAAATTTCGGCATTTTCCACCATTTACACCTCTAAAACCTCTAGTGTTCAATCCTAAACACCCAAACAACAAATCCAATTGATGTCTTAACATATCTAGATGATTTCTAACAACCCAGAATTATTAAATCCTCACCATACATCAATTAAATATGAAATCCCCAATTAATTTAACAAGAACCCTAATTCTTAAATTAAGAGCATAACTCCAAATTATACCCAAATTTTTCATGAAAAATTATCATCAATTCGTGATTGTAATCGTATCTACATGAAGGGAATTAATCTCTTGAAATCTCAGTCCCAATTTACGAATCCTAACATCAATTTTTCATCAAAATTAACTTTCATAATTAATGGGTTATCACCTACTCTAATGTGAAGACAATTATTACTAAAAAATGCAAGTAATAAACACTTGCCTCGAATATGATGGTCTGATCTCTTGGTGATGTTGGTATATATGTGTTCCTCTCTTCACGATCTACGCGTTGGTGGAATTTTTGGTGTAAAAGATTGAGCCTTTCTCCAAGAACACCTATGGAGTCCTTCTTCTCCCTCTTAGGTTTTCCCTCTTTCTCACTTAGGTTTAGAATCTGATGGGAAATGTCTTACCCACGTACTTTTCTTATTTAATTACTGATTTTCGTCATTAATTAAACCCCCAAAAATCCAAATTACAAAATTACCCCTACGGGGTACCGATTTGGCCTAAAATATTCTGGAGTCCAAATAAAATACTCGGGTAGTGTTTTCTGACTATCTCAACCCTCCCGGACTCAACGGTGCATTCGAAATGACCATATGAGTTACAAAAATAAATTCTCTTTTTATCCCAATTAATTAGTCCCGACACGACTCACACGCGCGTCAGACTTAAATTTATCAAACTGTCATATTTCTCACTTTTGACAATTTATCGAATTTCATAATTCCATATTACATATCACATAGTCATATTCAATAATTCTCAACATTAAGTATTAACCCTTGTCACGCTAGTTAATAATTATTTTAATCTGGATTAATCAACAATTAATTTCTCGCATTTTAATTTAATTAATCCAACAATAATAATTATTCACATACTTGTTACCACAATAATAATTAATCACATAATTATTTAAATCATAAAAAATATGGGGTGTTACATACTTCCCCCCTTACAATGGAATTTCGTCCCGAAATTCAAAAAAAGTATACCAGGAAGAGCCAACACTGTAAAAATATTGCGCATCGCATCCTTGCGCTCCCAAGTAAGCTATTCTGTACCACCCATATAGTATGCTATTGATTACCTTTAATAATGAAGACTTCACATGTGTTTGTTTTAAACTCTAGGTTACCCTGTCATGTAGGCTCTTACCCAAGCCTTACCGCTTAAGTTCCACTACTTAAACTTTATTTTAGATATTCACTATATAGTCTTCTACTATTTTCACCTTAGTAGATTTATCCTCCTTTCTGATACATACGACCCCATCTCGTGTCGTTCATACCAGTAAATTGGTTGTGCCATATATATTTCACACACAATATACATGATCATAACAATTCTTCTCCGATATTTGAAATTATAGCTGGTCCCCCACCTCTAACTATCAAGTAGGACAACAACCAAGTTTATCGTGCCATACCTCTACTGGCACTCTGCCCAAATGTGAACTCATTGGAGTTATTTAACACTGCTTCATTAGTGGATGGTACTGCTCTCGTCCTCCCCGAAGATTTAAGGGTACACATAAAATTAGCTTTCCAGCATCCTATTAGACCTCTTGTCCTGCCTATCCTTCTGTGGGTGGTAGGTCGTACTCAATCGCATCTAGGGGTCTATAATATCACCATCTCATCTACATGATAATATCTTTAGGGATACTCTCCCATTCTCTAGTGGAAGAAGCCCTTATTGGTTTCGAATTGTCCACCCTTTTTCCAACAGTCAGGTAACCCACTGCAAGACTAACCTTGTAATATTACTCTACATCATAACCCTTCATCACTGTTATTTTGAGCCTGATACATTTTATACTCTCTCGAATGTACTTCTAATCGTGATACTTGTGACTTTTCCCCCACCGCGTGACACAAATATTTTCCTTGTTCTAAAATTCAGTTTCTCATAAAACGTAAGTCTCTGACAATTATTATGGAATAAGCTTCTGCCTACCTGACTAAATGTTATCGAATTCACATGGCAATCATAATCCACTGCTTGATTCAATCACCTAGGGAGCCCATACACCCTATGTCTTGTGCATTATTGCACGAATGACATGTATTTCTCTTAAATCAATCCTCTCGCACTCGGTGAGCTGATATAGTAGGGGTGTACTCAACCACCCCACTAGTCATAATTTAATCACACTTTCAACATCATCATTCCTCTATTCAGAATGATACTAAGACTAGGCGACTCTACTGGCCTTAAGTCATAATGGAATCATCAACTCTCAATTGTAGTCTTTTATAGGTACAATAACCAACGTACAAAATTTATGTACTATCGACCAAACTTCTCTCCAACTCTCGACGTCTGCTAGTTTCATGCGTGGGATGTCTCGCAAAGAGAAATCCAAACAAGGAACCCCCCCGATACACTACTATCTAACCTAGTCCGTTGTCGATGTCCGTAAGGTCTTCAGTCCATACAATGTACTTTCCCTTGATCTCCGTATTTTAACATAAAAGTCTACTCGTCCACTCTCATGACCCTACAAAATACAACATGAAGCATGTCCCTCTTACTATCCCAAGTACTTGGCGCTATAAATATAGAACAAGCTATATTTTACTGCTCGATAAAGAACATAATATATCCTGAGTCTTATCAGTCAAATAAATTCCTACGCACCGGAATCACATATAACTAGACAACATACTCGCTGAGGTCTATAATACCATGAAATTTTTTGTATATACATATATTTGGGCCCAACCCTATTTCAGGTGGGGCCATACAAAATCAAGAATTCTGGTCCCGGAGTATCCGACACGACAGTCATATCACTCAATTTACTATCATTTAACAATATGGTAATTAATCACTACACATTACTATAATATACTCTACTGATGCTAACTCAATACAGTAGTAAATTATAACAACAAAATGTACTCTTAGGGCCCACCCGGTTCACTCTCGGGTGACATCAAAATGCTTCGCTATCAACGAGAAATACGTTTATAACAAGACTGTTATAACTAGCGTTCCCACTCAACTCGACCCGCACGCGAGTTTTAGGGTTTCCAATTTACATATAAGTTGTGACACAACCATGTCACTAGAATTGATCCTTTATTCACAAGGAAGAAGCAAAACCTCCCTAGTCTCTCCAAATCACGGGGTCTCAGCACGTGGCTACCAACACAACCCATGAACATCTGCAATCGTTATACATCTAGGATTTCATCCAATAGTTTGTCCCCTCTCATTGTGGACAATTTATTCCATTAAGTGGATTTCATGCCCGTTATTAAAACGTTAGCCCAAAGTCTCTAGGCCTAAATTATGGCTTTCTGAACTCCCGTTTATGTCCTGGGCCCTGTCAACCCTGACACACTATATGCTACTCTTAACGAGGACTCCACTGGTCCAGCCTGACCCATCACTCTCGATTTGTAAATTTCCTGGGCCTATTTCTCTTAACCCAAATTCCTTTGCTGGAAGCCTCACTCCTCCAGTTGTTATGCCTAACTGGCATAGTTTACCATTTCCAATCTCATCAGTCTCACTTCTCAATTATGGACACATTAACCACTTGTAGTCCTACTCTCTTCTCGTAGGGAAACTTCACGAGTCACTTCCTCGTCACTAGTCCCACTGACCATTTTGTAATGTCCTTCCCTCAGAACGACAGTGTTAACTCATAATTGTTCTTTCATTGTCCCTTTGGCTATGCTGGCCTTTCGATACTCTGGTTAGCCTCCACAACCCTGATTGACTTCATCGTCACTTTGTAGGAAGTTAAATAATCAAAATCATCTAAATGAGTTCCCTACTGGGCACACTCTCATGTGGTGTTTCACTAACACCGTTAAGTTCAGTTTTACCTTTCGGCCAGATTCTCTAACCCTCCAGGCCCACTTTTTCTGGAAAGACTTCAATAACTAGTAATCGAATAACCTTGACGACATCAACATTAGTCATCCTAGCTGAATTTCTCATCCATGCTTGTATTCTACTCACGGGTCCTTTATCAACTATAGGACCTTTGGATAATTTATGCCCCTCTGCCAGGTACGAAGTTCATTATGCAATTTAACCCTTCTCTCACGATCAGTCTCCAACTTATACTCACTGTGCTAAGTTTCAAATTTTCACTTGCATCTCTATTACAACATCGAATGGAAGACCTCGCGGTCAAATCGAACCCAAATTTCTCTTTAAATTTCTAACATACTTTCTGCATGTGGTGATTGACTCTAATCACTTTATGTCGCTCCTAAGAGCTATAACTTCAACGGTAAATTATTTATTTTGAATGTCGTCACACTCCACTCTACACAATTGCCTTTGGATTTTCCACCTCCGTTTGCCTTTTACACTATCTCTATTTCTTCTTCGCATCTTTACTGATGGTTTTCAAAAGAGTCCCTCTGATTCTCCCTTGTCGACTATGCTAGGTGGTTCTGAAGTCACTCCATCGTTATCTATGACTATGCACTGGGAATCTACCGTTCCCAAGTGACGATCTCATTATCACTTGCTAATGTAGTACTCATGGTGACATTTGTCGCGATCACCATTCTCAGATTACTTTATGCCTTCTATCGAGTTTCTCCTCCTGCAGTCCTTCTTACGGCCCTCACTGGTCGTCCTAAAATGTTCGGTGTTAGAATCACACAAAATTTCGTATAATGAGTCACATTCATTATAATTCACACCAGGAGAACGTAAGTCATATACGTAAGGGAACACAACAATCCTATCATAAGCCTCTACGTCAAAGAATGCTACGCTGAAACATAATAAGTCACAAAGATCCTAAAAGAATCTAGAACCTCATGCTCTGATACCACCTGTGGCACCCCACCCAATTAAATATAGGGTGATCAATCCTTTGCCAATTTCAAACAAAATGCTCAGTTGGTTCATTCTTAGCATCACTGTCGAAAAACTTATAAACATATTAATCACCTAATATAGAATTAAGCTAGGTGTCAAAACATTTTCCTTTTTTCATATAACCAAATAAAACCATTTCTCAATTTAATTATTAAAATATAAACCATTCATCATACATAAGAATATACTAAATAATGAACATGAATCAAACACTGAAATAAATAAGACAGGGTAAAACCTCCCAGTTCCAAATTCCAATTCACAGACTCATAGTAAAATCCATCCAACTAAAAGAACGGTAAAGTAAACTGAATAATAACTCTGATAAAAATAAGAAATGGGTGACACATGCCCCAACTGAGATGTCTAGGTAACTGAATGGAAATGATGGACGCGTCTAATGTAAGGACCAACAACTTTCACAATAGCTGCATCACGTAAAGTAATCTAAATCGCTAGTTTTGGTATCCCTGTGGCTGAGTACCTGATATAATACATATATATATATAGCAAAAGAGATAAGATTTGCAAGAAACGGGTCAGAGCTCGATGTTTTAAAAATATTTAGCAAGTATTTCAAACTGCAATGAAGCAAGTATTATGTGCATGTTTGATATTGCACTCTCACATGAGATTCTCACCTCTCGTCTATTGTGCACACCTAACGTACATCTAACCCACATTAGCTATGCTATCCGGACTAACTAGTTAGAAATCATAATATCACCATTTACGTTCTCCAGTAGTATACCCGCATTGCCTATACAATATGTTAGAGAAATAATTTATCTCACATAACTAAAAGTTCCATTATTCACCGTTCGTATGGTTAATCTTTTACCCACTAAGATTAATTCATATTTCATTTATACTATATTTACTAATTTCACAAAGTAGAATGTTCCCAAGTATATTCATACATATATATAGTCACATCATCCCTATATATACATATATTAATCCCGCACCCTTAGGTTAAGACCACTTGGCGCAAAGCATTTATTAATATTTCCATATCTACTAGTTTCGCACAATAGAAATATTCACAAGTTCATATATATATATATATATATATACATGTAGTCACATCATCCCTATACATATATCTATACAAATCTCGCACCCCCGGGCTAAGACCTGTTAGCGCACCTAACCATAATAATCCCGAACCCCCGGGCTAACACCCATTAGTGAACTTAAGATTCTTGTACCCCCGGGTTATCACCCCTTAGCACACTTAACAATTGAGTTATCACCCATTAGTACACTTAACAATAAGATTCTTGTACCCCCGGGTTATCACCCATTAGTACACTTAATAATAATATCCTTGTACCCCCGGGTTATCACCCATTAGTACACTTAACAATAGAATTCCTTCACCCTCGAGTTAACACTCATTAGTTTGCCTAGCAATTAGATTCTTGCACCCCCGAGTTATCACCCATTAGTGCACTTAATAATAATATCACATAATAGGTATACACACATCCTATTATAATTCATAGGTATTTACCCAACCATTTCATATAGCTATATTCCATAAGTATTATTCTCTCATTTCTACGTATAATATATTTAATTTGATTACTATCACTCACGTAATCTCCAAGGTCAATATACCGTTCCAACTAAAATTTTTGCACTAGGCTAAGTTCATCAAATAACAGTTTTCTCACTCAAATTAATTGCGTAACTTAATTTGGCGTAAAAATGGAAATTTCCAGAATTTCTTTAGACCTGTCGCTCGAACCAGAAGCGTTGTCGCTCGAACGACTGCCACGTGTCATTCGAACAACTTGGTGAGTGATCCTTATCTCGCGCGAACGACCTTCGCACGACTTCGTGCGAGACCTCCAGTCTCTCCTTCTTCCCCAAAATTTCAGTATTTTCCCACTATTTACACCTCTAAAACCTCTTGTGTTCAATCCCAAACACCCAAACATCAAATCCAATTGATGTCTTAACATATCTAGATGATTTCTAACAACCCATAATCATTAAATCCTAACCATACATCAATTAAATATGAAATCCTCAATTTATTTAACAAGAACCCTAATTCTTAAATTAAGAGCATAACTCCAAATTAAACCCAGATTTGTTCATGGAAAATTATCATCAATTCGTGATTGTAATCCTATCTACATGAAGGGAATTAATCTCTTGAAATCTCAATCCCAATATACGAATCCTAACATCAATTTTTCATCAAAATTAACTTTCATAATTAATGGGTTATCACCTACTCTAACGTGAACACAATTATTACTAAAAAAATGCAAGTAATAAACATTTGCCTCGAATATGATGATCTGAGCCGTTGGTGATGTTGGAATAGATGCGTTCCTCTTTTCTCGATCTACGCGTTGGTGGAATTTTCGGTGTAAAAGATTGAGCCTTTCTCCAAGAACACCTATGGAGTCCTTCTTCTCCCCTTAGGTTTTCCATCTTTCTCACTTAGGTTTATAATATGATGGGAAATGTCTTACCCACATACCTTTCTTATTTAATTACTGATTTTCGTCATTAATTAAACCCCCAAAAATCCAAATTACAAAATTACCCCTATGGGGTGCCGGTTTGGCCTAAAATATTCCGTAGTCCAAATAAAATACTCAGGTAGTGTTTTCTGACTATCTCAACCCTCCCGGACTCAACGGCGCACTCAAAATGACCATATGAGTTAATAAAAATAAATTCTCTTTTTATCCCAATCAATTAGTCCCGACACGACTCGCACGCGCGTCAGACTTAATTTTACCAAACTGTTTTATTTCTCACTTTCGATAATTTATCAAATTTCATAATTCCATATTACATATCACACACTAATATTCAATAATTCTCAACATTACGTATTAACCTTTGGCATGCTAGTTAATAATAATTTTAATCCGAATTAATCAATAATTATTTTCTCACATTTTAATTTAATTAATCCAATAATAATAATTATTCACATACTTATTCCCACAATAATAATAATTAATCACATAATTATTTAAATCATAAAAAATACGGGGTGTTACAGATTATCTCAGAGTTCACTATCTTTCTTATCTACTAAGGACACATAGTAGAATAAATCACCAATGTATATATATATATATATATATATATATATATATTCATCACTCAATTATATATATATACTAATACGGCATCCCTAGGCTCAGCTGCGGTGCATGCATACTCTAATATCAAGTCCCGGTACATCACGCACTATATAAAGGACTGTTGGTTTTGTATCCCTCTCGAACTATATATACAGATCACATATATTACAGAGGAATATAGTTCCAAGCCTATGGGCTATGCACATACCTACGCCCTCATATGATCGCCAACTTTTCGTTCTCATAGATAGGCCTTTCCTAGGTTCTATATTCGAAGGTACAAGTCAAAAGTCCCCCTAAAGGCTCATCAGGATATGATTGTCCCGACTCGGTAACCTCTCATGATAGCAAGCAACGTAGGTATGTCATACACAAAAAATCATACAATAGGTATACACACAGACCATATATTTGTATTATCAGTATAAGTACATACATGTCTTATATCATAAGTCCCATACGTAGTATATTTATATCCCGGATATTCCACGTTTTAGTAAATCACAATTTTACTTTTTTATCGTACGTTCTCGAATATCTCTTACTGCTCGAAGTGCGTTCATTATTCACTAACATAATATAAGTAGGTAATTCACACATATCCTACTGGTTTAAGTCATCATTTTCCTTAAACTCCTGCAACTCGAATTATTCTTCAAATTAGGTTTTTCCCTTAATTAAGCCTAGTTAATTTAGCCCTTAAATTCCCCTTATAGGGCCAAACCGAAAACCCAACCAAGGCCTACCGGTACACCCATATAATCCCCATTATATTTAAATTTTAATCCAATAAGTGAATCCCGAACATTTCCCAAAGATTCTAAACAAAAGGAGAAAAATGGCAAAAATTCTGGCAGCCGAATCAATTCACCTTGCCGATTCTATTCGGTTAGGAACCGAATTGATTCGCCCCCTATAGGTTTCGTTTTCTACCTTTACAAAGTTACGGGTTTTGAAAATTTTAACCATTAAAACTCCATGATTTGATCCCATTCTTCCAACCAAGTATACTAAACATCAAACAAACATATATAGGTGATTTCCAACACATTAGAATTAACAAATCCTCAAAGATTACTCCAAAAATGAATTTAATTCAAGATTTATTCATGAAAACCCTAGTTCATCATAGTTCTTCAAGAACTCCGTTTTAAATCCAAATTTCTTCACATATGGATAATCCTAATTCATAAATTTCGTTCTACATACATCAAGGAGTTTAACCTAACATTATTATTATTCAAGAACATAATTTGATTCCCAAAAAATTAATTCAATCTCTTCTAAATCATGTGAACAATCATCTTATACTAACATGGATATTATATATGCTAAAAAATTTGGCAAGTTTAAACACTTTCATTATGCAGTAGGTCTGATCCATTGTAGATGATGGTTATGTTTGCGTTCCTCCTTCTCCTATCTATGCAACGGTGGTGTTTGTGGTGCTACGGGTGCAACTATGGTGGTACTAGCCCTTTGGAACCTCCTCTTTTCTTCCGCTTATGGCCTCTCTGAAACTTTGTGATTTATAACCCATGAATATTTCTCTTATCAGATGATATTAACCTCCTAAATTCATAGGTTTAATTCCCTCAAAAATAAAAATGACTAAAATACCCCTCTGAGGTGCCGGTTTGGCCTAAAAGTGCCCGAGACCCAAATTAAACCTCCAGGTAGACTTTTCTGACTATTTCGACCCTTCCGAACACTTTGGCACACTCGAAATGACCATATGAATGACCTAAAAATAAATTACTTTTCATTTTCTTAAATCGAGTCCCGACACGACTGACACGCCCGTCCCGACTAGATTACTATAATTGTCATTTTTCTCACTCGCGATAATTTTAATATTTTCATAATCCCATATTACTTTATTCACTAAGTAATATTTAATATTACCCACATCAATAAATAGTAACCCTTGTCTTGCTGGTTCACATTTTATTTTTATATGGATTAATTTGCCATATTTAATTTTATTAATCCCACGTTTAAAAATCTTAGAAAAAAGTACGGGGTATTATATACTTCCCCCCTGATAAAGGAATTTCATCCCGAAATTTGGAAAAGAAAAGTATACCTAGTACGATCAACTCTGGATACATGTCACGCATCTCATCCTCGCGCTCCCAGGTAGACTCATTGGCATTCTGATGCCCCCACGGAACACATACTGACAAAAATGTCTTCAACCTCAGTCTCCTCTTGCTATGGTCTAAGATAACCACCGATCTCCACTCATATGTAATATCGACAGTAAATAAATCTCCTCTAATGCAATGTGAGTGTAAGCTAACTCATCCCTGAGATATCATTCCAACGTAAAAATACGAAACACATTATGGGTACAATATTAATGCTTAAGCAGCCCGAGTCTATACACTACTGGCCCAATCCGCTAGATAATAGGAAATGGCTCTACAAACTATGGTAGTAATTTTCCTTTCTTACCATATCTCATTATCCCCTTCATAGGAGATACTCGTAGAAACACTAGATCCCCCTTTCTTACCATATCTCATTATCCCCTTCTTGATGTCGTTACCATATCTCATTATCCCCTTGTCGTTAGCCTTTTTTCGCCTACCTCTAACCATCAATAAGGCTAACGACAAGGTCTCTTACATAATGCTCGAATGGTGCTTTGCCAACCGTAAACTGATAGGAGTCATTATACGCAAACTCCACCAGTGGGAGATGCTACTCCTAACTTCCACTAAAATCAAGGATACTCATTCGTAACATATATATGTATTATATCTCTTATACTATATTCGTTATTGTACTCATTTTGTATGTGTTATTTTCATGTCGTGTAGTTAGGTAACGAAACTAGTTGATTTTACGAGCATGTTGGGTGATAGAAATTGGGCAGAATATATGTACGCTTGATTTATGGGAATAGAATCTAAAATTTGTTTTAATTGAGATAAGGATATTCTTATGATTATTATTGGAGAATGCATATGCTTTCCTTAGCCAAACCACCCATTGGACGGGGTGTGCTGTCGTCTACGGTTATGTTTATTATCCAAAGACTAGGTTATGGACCCTAGTTGGTGAGTATGAAAAGAGTTATTTTTTAAACCCCCTCTAATTAAATACCGGGTAGCTACTCATTTATTAAATTAATACAGAATATCAAGTTGGTTCAGTCTTAGCATTACTGTCGAAAAACATTTAATTAATTACTAGCCACCTAATATTTAAAAAGTGAGATGCCAAATTTTATTAATTAAATTCACTTACAACTAAGTAATGAATAACCCACTATTCAACATTCACATAAACAATCTCATATAATCACTAATAAAAAGAAATAACATAGTCTGGAGTAACACTCCAAATATAGTCTATATGCTAAATAATCCCAATAAAAGAGTCTGAATAAATAAATCCTAACATCTGAAATAAATGAAAGTCAGAAATTGTTATCTCTGGATAATAATGGGCAACATGCCCTAACTGATATGAATGACTCCGAAAGAAGCAAATATAGATGTGGAGGCGTCTAATAACGAGATCCTGTAACTTCCACAGTAGCTACAACACGTCAAAAGAATGGAACTCCTATGCTTGGCATCCCTGTAGCTAGGCACCTAAAATTCTTTTACAAAACAAAATAGATTTGGAAGTAAACGGGTCAGAGCCTGAGGTGAAAATATTTTAAAAACAACATGTGCTTAAATTTCATTAAATAGTAAATATTATATACATGTTAGTCACGTGCTCTCACTTTATATTTTCACCCCTCAACTATGGTGCATGCCTAACGCATATTTACTACTCATACTAGCTACACTACCCACCTATTTTATCAGTACCAAATCTTTGTCTATAGGGATTACTATATTTAGTCACCCGTATTTCTCAAGTCCATGAAATTTCATTACCATTATTTATTAATCATTTTCAAGTAACTTAATACTCATTATGAATTTTCACTAGTTTACATTATTCTACAGGTCTCAACCCAACACGTCTACCAAGAAACATAGTAGAACAATCTCAAATATATATTTACATCACTCTCAGTACATATATACACATATGGCACCCCTAGGCTGAGCTGCGGTGCATGAATACTCTACTATTGAATCCCGGTACATCACGTACGTAAGGATCACGAGTTTCGAATCTCTCATTCACTGTATCAATACAAATCACACATATTGGAGGCGAACATAGTTCACATACCTATGTGTCATGCACATACCTACGCTCCCATAGTCAGCTGACTAATCAACTCACAAATAAGTCTTCACAGTCCTATGTTCTTGAGGTACCAAATATAAATCCCCCCGAAGGCACACAAAACAAGATTGTCCTCTTCCTACAACCTCCCGTGAAAGCAAGAATCATAGGTATATCATACAAATTATAATCCATATACTAGGTAATAATACAACCTAAGTAATCATCATTTCAGTATAGGTATACTCTTGTCCTATATTACAAGTCTCATACGTAGAATAGTTTCATCGCGATTATTCTACGTAATATGTTTAGCGTGACAACTCTCGTCATATAAATCCTAGTACTTGAACCTATCCCAAAGGTTACCAAGTCTCCCACTTGTCTCTAAGGTTATTTCAGTAATTTAAAGTCCCCCTACTAC
The DNA here is from genome assembly GCA_949130495.1 of Sambucus nigra. NCBI lineage: Eukaryota > Viridiplantae > Streptophyta > Magnoliopsida > Dipsacales > Adoxaceae > Sambucus > Sambucus nigra. Next base: position 677,207,139 of record OX422209.1, read on the forward strand.
AGTGTCTAACCTTAAGTTATTATTCATCTAAATTAAATTCAAATTCCCATAATATTCAATTGTAAGTCGCTCGTCGGACACTCATAAGTTTATTATTTAATCCCAAGAAAAACTAATATTTTTCTGGACACAAATACAACCCTACTGACCTTCCCTAAGTCCCATTATGTTCAAATAGTACACACCAATAAATATTACAAGTCATGATTGGTTAAAACTTAAAATGAAATTTTATCACAAATATAGGAGGAGTCGATCGATCGACTTTGAATATTGATCGATCAAATCAGTCGATCGATCGACTATGAATGTTGATCGATCGATCGACCAATTACACCCTAGAATTTTAACATTTTTGGCCATCATTTTGTCTACAAAATTATTACATGATCCCATTCTCCAAAGTAAACATAGTCTATGTTATAATAACCTAAACACACGATTTCTAACATTCTAGAATCATCAGATCATCACGAAAATGGCATATAAATTTAATTGTTCATCAAGTTTTCATGTTTAACCTTAGGATAAATTTTCTCAATTCAAGTTAGACAACTACTCTAATTTGATCCCTGATTTATATCATTTAGGATCTGATTCAATTCTCCAATCTTTCTTGAATTTATCTACATGCAAGGCCTACCCATATTCAAGATTAAATTTTCCCATTTCATGAAATTATCAATATTTCAAGTTTAGTCTCCAATTCTAAACTACCATGGATAATATATTTGCTAAATCAGAACAAGTTAAATCACTTTACTCAAATGGAAGTTTTGATCCTTTGGGGAAGATGATATTGTGGTGTTGTTCTCTTTCCGATAATAAACCCGGCGATGGTAGTGGTGCAAGGTGGTTGTTTGGCCCTAGTAACCTTTGGAAACCCTTCCTTTCTCTCTACTTCTCTCTCTCAAGTTGGTAGAAGCCAATAACCCTAATGATACTAAGTGTTGGATAATATAGTAATCCTAAATTTCGTTGGTCACTATTCATCAAATAGTAAAATGACAGAAATACCCTCTCGGGTTGCCGGTTTGGCCTAAAAATGCCTCGGGACCCAAACTAAACCCCCAGGTAGTCTTTTCTGACTATCTTGACCCTTTAGGAAACATTGACACACTCAAAATGACCATGATGATGACATAAAAATAATATACTTTATAATCCATTATATTGTTTCCGATACGACTGACACGCGCGTCCCATCTAAAATTCCAGAGCTGTTGTATTTTCCACATGTGAAAATTTTAATAAGTTCATAATCATATATTACTATACACTCTTAGTAATATTCAACATAATTATGTAATACCCCATATTTTTGTGATATTTATTTTTGGGCATTAATTGAATTAAATGTGTATTAATTGGAAATTAATCCGGATAAAAATATTAACGAGATGTGAGTTAGTATTTGATTATAATGTGGATTATTGGCAATATATGAATATTGGAAATATTGAAATTGTCGCGAGATTGAAATACGATAATTTGGAAAATTTTGTTGGGACGCGCGTGACAGTCGCGCCAGGAATATAACTATTTGAATTAAAAAGTGAATTTTATTTTTATCACCCGTATGGTCATTTTGAGTGCACCAACGCGTTCAGAAGGGTCGAAATAGTCATAAAACACTAGCCGTGGGTTAAGTTTGGGTCCCGGGCATTATTGGGCCATACCGGTAACTTATAGGGGCATTTTGGTAATTTCGGAAATCTGGGAATTAAAACCCACGAAAATTAGAAACAAAAATCTGACTTATTCTTTATCCACTAAACCCAATAACTACACTAAGGGACTTAATGGGCTACGGGAGAAGTTAAGATATAGTTCCAACTTCCCAAAAACCAACCACACCTCCATTGTCATCATCCTTAGAGAAAAACTTGTAGAGAGAGAGAGAGAAGAGAATTCTGCAGAAAGAGAGAGGGAGAACAACTCAGCCTTCAAGAATTCAACATCAAATTCAGAGAAAGATTAAGGCAAGTGGTTTAATTACAATTGATTCAATGCCATGCTTTTCCATGTTTAGGAATTATCGAATTTATCTTGGAAGATGATATAGAACCATAAATTGGAAGTTTAAAACTATGAACTATGTTAGGGACTGCATGTAGAAACATTTTGGACGAATTATGAACTCAGAATTATGACCCTTGATGATTAAAAAAATGGATTTTAGAAGAAGTTTATTAATGTTCTTGAAAGAAATAGAAATCTAGAATTCTTGATGAAGATTTGATCCATACAAATCCCTTGAATGATGAATTATTGGTTTTAGAACGTTTACACTGTTGTAGGATGGTTGTATGATGATATTATAACGTTATCTTAGAGTTTCATGCTTGTTAATGGTGTTTTGGGTTGATTTGTAAACTGCAAAACGAAGCAGTCCGCAGCCTACCTGGTGCGATCGATCGACATTCATCAGTCGATCGATCGACCACCATCGATCGATCGAAGGTCAAGGTCGATCGATCGACCTTCCTAGAATGAGTAAAGTTTTTTTCCTATTTAAATTTTAATGATGTTAACCCTTGAATAATATTGTTGGAGACCATATGAATACCCTTAACGTTAAGGAATACCAGTAGGCATGGTTATGAAATTTGGACCTTAATTAGAATTCAATTTGAGGGATTTTTCTAAACTAATGAAATTCGATAAGTGAGTTAATATTTGGGTTAATAGTGTAAATTTGAATACTTTGATGAAATGAGGTTTGGGGCAGAAATAAGGACCTTAGGATTAAATATGTTATACGTGGGAATAATAGGAACTTAATAATCTATCTTAGATAGGTTTTAAGTATAAGAAACTACGACGTGAGACGTGTCGACAGTTTAACTTTTATATTATCGGGAGACGTAAAATATACAAATTTGGAATAATGGTATAAGGTTGTAGAGTATACCTTTATTAATATTGAATTATCTAAGATGTGTGAATGCTTAGTATATGATTTTTATATGTATGACATACCTACCATACTTGCTATCACGGGAGGTTACATTCTCTTAGGGCCTTCTTATCCTTGTGTTGCCCGGATTTAGATTGGTACCTCGAGGACATAGTTCAAGAGAACGACTTATTTGTGAGTTAATAAGCCAGCTGACTATGGAGCGTAGGTATGTACGTGACCATGGATATGTTGAATTATGTTCGCCTCCATTTTTGTGTGTGGTGTTTATTCCAACAATTCCTGAGAGATTCGGAATTTGTGATCCTTATGTACGTGATGTACCGGGATGGATAGCAGAGTATGTGTGCACCGCAGCTTAGCCTTTGGGTGCTTGTATTGTATATTTATGATGTGAATAATATACGGTTAAATAAAAAGGAAATTGTTATGTTAAATTGTGGGTATAGTAATTGTAATATTATGAAAAGATAAAAGGGGCAGATATCAATAAATGGTTTTGTTAATAATTGGGAATCCGAGAATTAAAGTAGAACTCTCTATTTAATTGTTAAGGTTGGAAATAAAACGTGAACCGAGTAGAAATGTTAGAAACTCTTCGGAACTAGATAGTTATGAGAAAACACATGAATGGGTACAGGAACGTTAGGAGTGCACAGTTAGACGAGAGGTGAGTATTTCATGTGAGAGCACGTCCTAACATGTATTTTGCATTTATTGTTTAAATGTTGTTAAAGCACTTGCTGTTTTCAAAATACTCTCCACTTTCGGCCTCTGACCCGTTTGCTTTCAAATCTATTTTTGTAAAAACCATTTTAGGTGCCCAACCACAAGGACACCATGCTTAGGATCCTCATTCAGGTGACGAGCTGTAGCTGTTTGTGGAAGTTACAGGACATTGATTATAGACGCTCCATCTATCTTGACTCTATACTCAGTATTTATCAATTGTAGGGCATGTCGCCCATTTCTTTTAGAGGCATTTCATTTATTTCAGTTATACAGACTTCGGGCATGTAATTAATTCAGAATTCAGACTTGTCTTATTATTTTCAGTTGTGGGATTGTTGTGAGGAGTTTTCCTTCGGACTTATTACTATTGTTGGTTATTTCATTACTTTGTTATGGTGAATGGATTTATGTTGTTCTTCCATTATCGTTTTATTGCATGTTAATCAGACTTAACTTAAAATTTGGCAACTTACTTTTTAAATACTAGGTGGTTAGTAATCATTTAGATGTTTTTGACAGTGATGCTATTAACTAGACCAACTTGGCATTTTATATTAATTTAATAAAGGAGTAGCTACCCGGTATTTAATTAGTCAGGGTGTCACAGGTGGTATCAGAGCATCAGGTTCTGGTGTCCTTTAGGATCTGAACGGCTTATTATGTTTCCGCTGAGCTTTCTTTGATATAGAGCCCTATGTTTAGGATTGTTGATTCCTTTAGTAAAAATTTCGTTCTCCTGCTATGATGTATATGATAGCGAATCGTATTGCGATCGGGTGTATTCATGTGCCGAACAATGTAGTACATCAGGCGAAGACAGTTGGGTGGACAGCAGGAGGCAAATATTTATTGAAGTTAATTTATTTATTTAAAGAAGGATGACCGTAGTTGAAGTCACCGATATCATGGCACGGAAGTCCTGGATGATTTAGAAGGCTAAGGCGCGACTTGAGACTTCCGAGTACATCTATAGTAGGAATGCGGTCAAATTAGACACATCCAACAAGGTTGGAATGGAAGAGTCAGAGTTAAGTGTAACATTGAAGAGAACCAGAAGTAGCAATACTCGAAAGGCGAAGACGGCATATGCTAGCCAAACAAACACAATGTATCCAAAGGCTTGGACATATGTCAGAGTATGTCCAATCGAGAGTGAAAATTGGGGAGAAATTTTTCCTTGACTCGTAAGGGCGGAGATTCAATGGTGAGAAACAAGCAACCCACTTAAAAGTGGAATGTAATGTCGAGAGGGTGTACACGTATGGTTTGACCATAAGATCCTTCATAAGATGTTCAGGTTGAAGGGAGAATGTTATTCTGAACTCACATAAGAGGGCCAAACAGGGGTCAACTTGTGAGGAGAAATTTAATGGTGTAGCGAACCTTACACCGGGTGGAGAAGGTGGTATGGAGAAGAGGATGTTAAAGGGAGAATCTACATACAAGAAGAATTGTTAGCTCTTATGGGGAATTCTGCTGGGATGATAAATACAGATAGTAATTATATCGCGTGGTGTAAATTTGGAGATAAATGTTTCCTTGGGTAGGGAGATACAAAAATCGAAGAATTTTATAGAATAAGACCGGGAAAATGGTGTTGGAGAAACATCACAAGGAGGAAGACCCAATGGAGAAACCGTTAAAATAATTCGATAGCGGAATTACTACCGAGCGATGGTAATTTCAGTACGAGAGGTGGAAAATTAGTAGTGTATTCCTTAGGTACATCAAGCTAAGGGAACAATGGAGATAGTCTTCAGAGTCGAGACTACCAACGTCCGAGAGATGGACCACCCCAACACGATTTGTGAGACAAAAAAATAAGTGGAGTATGTGTAGAGGTATCTCTATGGGGAGTGAAACCCGTGCGTTATAAAAAATTTCACGGTACAAGAGTAGGGATCACGGTATTGTGCCTGGCAAGGGCAACAGTTATTGAAATATCCGGTTTGGGACAGACATGTGTGGTAAGTCCAGTAACCATTTGAGCAGCCGGGACGATTATTAGGATAGAAGTATGAGTTATATCCTTAGATAAGGATGCATGTTATTTATGGCATGAATGAGTTACTACATTTGTTACAATTGTATTTTCACTTGAGAGTCGAAGTTTAGTGAGTATATCAGTAAGTTTATTATATACAAGAACATTTTCCCTGATAGTGTGGGGGGGGGGTTACTTTTATTGTCATCCACGGAGGATGAATGAGTATATTAATAGCGGTTTATGCTTTATCGAAATTACTCGTTTTAGTGCTATGTTATACGAGTATGATATGATCCTAATTATTGTTTTATATATATGATTGTACCGATAGTGTGCTGGTATTACAAGTTTATCGAAGTTACTACCTTGGGGTAGCAGGTTTTATTCTGGAGAGGCCCCATCTGTGAGAGAGTCGGGCTCGCAATTGTACTTTCGTACGTATATATATAAATATATATGCAGGTTATGATTTCATATGGGTATAATGGTCTCGGATATTTAATTCTAGTATGCGTAGGGATTTCATTGTTACGAGTTGTATGTAATTGATTTACTAGTCAACAAAGAGTTAGTTGATTCTTATAATTAACGATAGAGAGATCGTAACAAAAAGAGTGCATTGTCTTATCAACCGTTAGAGATTTGGAAGTTTATACTCATAGTTGTGTGTCGGGGGACGGGAATTTAAGGGTCCCAAATATCTCGCATGTTGTATATGAAATGTGATTCCCATCACTGTAAAGAGAAAAGTGTCTTTCAGAAGGAGTTCTTTATTTATGTATAATTGCGAACTGAGATGAAACTTCGTTGTTAAAAGAAGAGAGCGTAGGAGTACATATTATGGATAGGGCTTAACGGATTCCGATGACCGACAATGTTAGGTAGTAGTGTATCGGGGGGGTTCCTTGTTTGGATTTTGCTTTGCGAGACACCCCATGCATGAAACTTAGCGTAAGGTTGGTAGTAAGGAGATGTGTAACCCTTTGTTCATGATTTGGATACCTCTATCGTTATGGGAGTACGTAATTATCTGGGAAGAATTTTTAATACAAGAGATGAGAAGATTTGTATTATTTTGATGTATAGAGCTTTGGAGATTTGTATTTTTATTCGAGAGACTTGTTGTAATTGAAGAGATTGAGATTAGTGGATTTATGTTATTGTGGGTTTATTTAGATGCTCTATACCTTGTCACTTGTGGATTTGGATTTATTTTATCGCATTAGCGTTCCGTTCGCTCTTCTCGGGCGGGCGGGGTGTTACAAGGAGTAAATTATGATGTAAGGCCATTAGAGCCAGTTGTTAGTAAATTACGATATAAGTACTAATAATGTTGGTTGTGTCACAACGCGTTGAAGGACGCATTGAGGATAAGGAGGATTTAGGATTTCTGATTCAGAAACGATTGAGAACGCTCAAGTGGTATAGCACCGTTGTATTTACAGTGACAAAAAAAAGAATTTGGGATTTGTATGTAGCGTATATAATGTTTAAAAACCGTATGGTTGGGTTATAAGGGGCGTAGACATCTTGATTTACTAAAGTATAAATCAAAGGAAGAGGAAAATAGACGAGTGAGATTATTACTTATGAGATTAAACGTCATAAGAAAAGGTGTAAGTGAATATCATGTGTAGTAAGTGTAGCACGTTCAAACTTAGGCAGTAGAAAGCCATTTAATAAAGGGATATCTCTTGAGAAGGGGAATAAATTATTATGAGAAATTTGGAGCAGAGTTCCGATCAATCGAATGTTGAGGGTGACTCACGAGTAAATAGAATGAGGATGTCAATCAGGTATTAAGTCCAGATATGCACAAAGTGGTGAAAAGTGTAAAGGTCCAAACCTTTGGTATTCGTCGGGAAAATAAGATCATTAAGTATCATTTAACGGGGAAATTTTTTATGTGAATATCTACATTAAAAGAGGTATAGTAAGTAGCAAAACAGTTGAGGTTAGATGATCAACCATATAATTTTGTATCAAGACGACGATTCCAAGAAGGGGAGGGTCAAGTTGGAGAATTTTCTTGAGAGGTATCCAACTTATTCATAAGTAATGAGTTCCTTCGATTATGTGGGATATGTTGTCCAGAAGGAGAGAAATTGTTATATACTTGGGTGATTTACACTGTTAGATAGTGAACACGCCGGTACGTGGTTCGACGTAGTATTATTTAGAACTGGGATGAAATCCCCGAAATCCACATTTAGGTGGGGTGACAATAAGTAGTGGGAAATAACGATTCAAACTGAGGGTTGTAACACCTATAACCCGAGGTGCAGGCGCAAGGTGACTAACGACTGATGGATGTATGAAAGAAATTTTGGATTCATTGCGATATTTTCAATTCCAATTCGGGTATAACTAGTGAGGTATATTGTAGTTATGAGGAGGAGATATTACCTAATGGTAGAGTTGGGGGAAAATCACCCGTATCTATTTATGGTGGACAAGGTGCTTACAAAGGTTTGTGTGACACCAACAGGCTGAAGTGTAAAATTCACAATGTCATGATACTTCAAGGAATGGACGAGCATAGTCAGATGTGTTATTGATTCAACCCAGGATGGGAGTTTGGAGTTTTGATAAACGCGGGAGTTAGTAGTGAGGTGCGGACTCACAATACTAATAAAAATAGTGCGGCTAATGATGTATGGGCTATTTTTATTCGAAGGTTGTTTAATAAGAGCACAACGTAAGGTGCATTTATCGAAGATGATTCTGATTAGGTATCAAGTATGTTAAATAAGCTTATTGTGAAGCGATAATTTTAGTGATTTGGGCTTTACTTTATAATTGTTTTTGAATACTGGAGAATACCTAATTTTTCCAGGTGTGCCTTACTTTTCCGAATTTCGGGACGAAATTCAGTTATTATGGGGGAAGTATGTAATACCCCGTATTTTCGTGATATTTGTTTTTGGGGATTAATTGAATTAAATGTGTATTAATTGGAAATTAATCCGGATAAAAATATTAACGAGATGTGAGTTAGTATTTGATTATAATGTGTATTATTGGCAATATATGAATATTGGAAATATTGAAATTGTCGCGAGATTGAAATACGACAATTTGGAAAATTTTGTTGGGACGCGTGTGACAGTCGCGTCAGGAATATAACTATTTGAATTAAAAAGTGAATTTTATTTTTATCCCCCGTATGGTCATTTTGAGTACGCCAACGCGTTCGGAAGGGTCGAAAGAGTCATAAAATACTAGCCGGGGGTTAAGTTTGGGTCCCGGGGCATTATTGGGCCATACCAGTAACTTATAGGGGCATTTTGGTAATTTCGAAAATCTGGGAATTAAAACCCACGAAAATTAGAAACAAAAATCTGACTTATTCTTTATCCACTAAACCCACGAACTACACTAAGGGACTTAATGGGCTACGGGAGAAGTTAAGATATAGTTCCAACTTGCCAAAAACCAACCACACCTCCATTGTCATCATCCTTAGAGAAAAACTTGTAGAGAGAGAGAGAGAAGAGAATTCTGTAGAAAGAGAGAGGGAGAACAACTCAGCCTTCAAGAATTCAACATCAAATTCAGAGAAAGATTAAGGCAAGTGGTTTAATTACAATTGATTCAATGCCATGCTTTTCCATGTTTAGGAATTATCGAATTTATCTTGGAAGATGATATAGACCCATAAATTGAAAGTTTAAAACTATGAACTATGTTAGGGATTGCATGTAGAAACATTCTGGATGAATTATGAACTCAGAATTATGACCCTTGATGATTAAAAAAACGGATTTTAGAAGAAGTTTATTAATGTTCTTGAAAGAAATAGAAATCTGGAATTCTTGATGAAGATTTGATCCATACAAAGCCCTTAAATGATGAATTATTGGTTTTAGAACGTTTACACTGTTGTAGGATGGTTGTATGATGATATTATAACGTTATCTTAGAGTTTCATGCTTGTTAATGGTATTTTGGGTTGATTTGTAAACTGCAAAATGAAGCAGTCCGCAGCCTACCTGGTGCGATCGATCGATCGACATTCATCAGTCGATCGATCGACCACCATCGATCGATCGACCTTCCCAGAATGAGTAAAGTTTTTTTCCTATTTAAATTTTAATGATGTTAACCCTTGAATAATATTGTTGGAGACCATATGAATACCCTTAACCTTAAGGAAGACCAGTAGGCATGGTTATGAAATTTGGACCTTAATTAGAATTCAATTTGAGGGAATTTTCTAAACTAATGAAATTCGATAACTGAGTTAATATTTGGGTTAATAGTGTAAATTTGAATACTTTGATGAAATGAGGTTTGGGGCAGAAGTAAGGACCTTAGGATTAAATATGTTATACGTGGGAATAATAGGAACTTAATAATCTATCTTAGATAGGTTTTAAGTATAAGAAACTACGACGTGAGACTTGTCGACAGTTTAACTTTTATATTATCGGGAGACGTAAAATATACAAATTTGGAATAATGGTATAAGGTTGTAGAGTATACCTTTATTAATATTGAATTATCTAAGATGTGTGAATGCTTAGTATATGATTTTTATATGTATGACATACCTATCATACTTGCTATCACGGGAGGTTACGTTCGCTTAGGGCCTTCTTATCCTTGTGTTGCCCGGATTTAGAATGGTACCTCGAGGACATAGTTCAAGAGAACGACCTATTTGTGAGTTAATAAGCCAGCTGACTATGGAGCGTAGGTATGTACGTGACCATGGATATGTTGAATTATGTTCGCCTCCATTTTTATGTGTGGTGTTTATTCCAACAATTCCTGAGAGATTCGGAATTTGTGATCCTTATGTACGTGATGTACCGGGATGGATAGCAGAGTATGTGTGCACCGCAGCTTAGCCTTTGGGTGCTTGTATTGTATATTTATGATGTGAATAATATACGGTTAAATAAAAAGGAAATTGCTATGTTAAATTGTGGGCATAGTAATTGAAATATTATGAAAAGATAAAAGGGGCAGATATCAATAAATGGTTTTGTTAATAATTGGGAATCTGAGAATTAAAGTAGAACTCTCTATTTAATTGTTGAGGTTGGAAATAAAACGTGAACCGAGTAGAAATGTTAGAAACTCTTTGGAACTAGATAGTTATGAGAAAACACATGAATGGGTACAGGAACGTTAGGAGTGCACAGTTAGACGAGAGGTGAGTATTTCATGTGAGAGCACGTCCTAACATGTATTTTGAATTTATTGTTTTAAATATTGTTAAAGCACTTGTTGTTTTCAAAATACTCTCCACTTTCGGGCTCTGACCCGTTTGCTTTCAAATCTATTTTTGTAAAAACCATTTTAGGTGCCCAGCCACAAGGACACCATGCTTAGGATCCTCTTTCAGGTGACGAGCTGTAGCTGTTTGTGGAAGTTACAGGACATTGATTATAGACGCTTCATCTATCTTGACTCTATACTCAGTATTTATCAGTTGTAGGGCATGTCGCCCATTTCTTTTAGAGGCATTTCATTTATTTCAGTTATTCAGACTTCGGGCATGTAATTAATTCAGAATTCAGACTTGTCTTATTATTTTCAGTTGTGGGATTGTTGTGAGGAGTTTTCCTCCGGACTTATTACTATTGTTGGTTATTTCATTATTTCGTTATGGTGAATGGATTTATGTTGTTCTTCCATTATCCTTTTATTGCATGTTAATCAGACTTAACTTAAAATTTGGCAACTTACTTTTTAAATACTAGGTGGTTAGTAATCATTTAAATGTTTTCGACAGTGATGCTATTAACTGGACCAACTTGGCATTTTGTATTAATTTAATAAAGGAGTAGCTACCCGGTATTTAATTAGTTGGGGTGTCACAAATTATCATAATCAAATACTAACTCTCGTCTCGCTACTATTTAAATCCGAATTAATTACCAATTAATATCCCATTTTTAATTCAATTAATCCTATAATTAAAATTAGTAAAAATACGGGGTATTACATACTTCCCCCCTAATAATGGAATTTTGTCCCGAAATTCAGAAATAAAGGTATACCCGATAAAAATAACTCTGGATACTTATCGCGCCTCACATCCTCACGCTCCCAAGTAGACTCCTCAGCATTATGATGCTGCCACTAGACACGTACTAGTGGTACTACCTTCAATCTCAATATCCACTCGCTATGGTCGAGAATATAAATCGTCCCCTCCTCGTAGGAACTATCGGGATGCATATCAATATCCTCCAAAGCAATATGAGTATGGGCCAACTCATCCCGAAGATATCTCCTCATCGAAGAAATGTGGAACACGTCATGAATCCTATGCAAGTGCTCCGGTAACCCAAGTCTATAAGCAACTGGACCAATCCGCTCGATGATAGGGAATGGCCCCACATATCTCGGCGCCAATTTCCCTTTCTGACCAAAATGCATTATCCCCTTCATAGGAGATACTCTCAGCAACACCTGGTCTCCCACATTGAACTCTCGAAAGAAATTAGAATACGGCTCCGAATCATCTCTATCCTAGTCGAAGTATCCTGGATCACCTCCGGCCCAAGTCACTTGTTGTCCCCCACCTCTAACCAACATTCTGGAGAACGACAAGGTCTATCGTATAATGCCTCGACTGGAGCCATGCTAATCGTAAACTGGTAGGACTTATTATAGGCAAACTCCACTAGTGGGAGATACTGCTCCTATCCCCCACCAATGTCTAGGATACATATCCGTAACATATCCTCTAACATTTGATTCGTTCGCTCAGTATGCCCATCGGTCTGCGGGTGATAGGCTGAACTCATTCGTAACTCCGTACTCGTGGCCTCCTGGAAGCTCTCCCAAAATCTAGACACAAAAATCTTGTCCCGATCGAAAATAATATCAAGGGGTACCCCGTGAAGTCTCACTATCTCGGCAATAAAGATCTGAGCATAATGTCTCGTAGTTTAGTCCATCCAAACTGGCAGAAAGTGAGATACCTTGGTCAAACGATCCATAATCACCCATAACGAATCATGACATCACTAAGATGTAGGCAACCCCATGATGAAATCCATGGAAATGCTCTCCCATTTCCACATAGGGATCTCTAATGGCTGTAGGAGCCCTGGTGGTCTCTGGTGGTCCACTTTTACCAACTGACAAGTGGAACATTTTGAAACAAACTCGGTAATATCCTTCTTCATTCCACTCCATCAGTACTGTAGCCTCATATCCATGTACATCTTATCCCCACCGGGATGTACTGTAAAACATGATCCGTGCGACTCTATCATCACCTCCTGACGCAAGTCCTCCGCCTCGAGAAAAACCAATCTCCTATTGAAGCACAATCCTCCATCCGTACCAACAGTGTAAGACACTGCCCTGTGCTAGAAGTTGAACTATCCGATCCTGGCAGAATGAATTTGTTGCCTGAGCCTGAACCACCTTCGTAATAATTTGAGGCATAACTATCATAACAGACATAAATGATCGGGCCACTGCATCTTGGTGTCCCAACTCCTTCCATTTCGCTTTCCACACTTTTACCACCTCACCTACTGGCCTACATCTCAACGCGTCTGCTACCACGTTAGACTTCCCCCGGTGGTATTTGATATCAAACTGATAATCCTGCACAAATTCAAGCCACATGCACTAATGCATATTCAACTCCTTTTTGGTGAAGAGGTACTGTAGTGACTTGTGGTATGTGAATAAATGTAATTTCTTTCCCAAGAGATAATGTCTCCATATTCGAAGTGCAAACACGACTGTCACTAACTCCAAGTCATGGGTGGGTTAATTCCTCTCACGAGGCTTACGATTTTGGGAAGCATAAGATATAACTCGATCCTCCTACTGAAGCACACCCCCAAGTCCCTATAAGGACGCATCAGTGTAGACAAAATACTCCACTCTCGGCCTGGGTAGCACTAGTACGGGTGACGAAGTTAACTTGTCCTTCAGCTCATCAAAGTCTAATTGACAAAAGTCATCCCAGATGAATGGCACCCCTTTACGAGTCAGGTGTGTTAATGGACCCGCTATCTTCGAGGCCTAAGAAACTATGTATCTGTATCAGTGTCCTGTGCTTCCCCCACTCCCTCATCGTTGACAATTTTCCCAGATCTATGGATATCTTTGTCTGATATTATATGCCCTAAAACTGGACCTCCTTCAGCCAAAACCCATACTTCTTGTATTTTTCATAAAATTCGTGTTGGCGCCGTGTCTGCAATACCTGTTGCAAATGTTCGGCTTGCTCCTACTCAGTCTGAGAATATATCAGAATGCCATCTATGAAGATAATGACAAATTGATCAAGGAACTCTCTGAATACCCTTTGTTCATCAAGTCCATGAATACGGCTGGTGCGTTGGTTGGCCCAAATGGATAACCCTGAACTCGTACGATCCATATCTCGTCAAGAATGCAACTTTAAACACGTCCTGCTCCCTGATACGCAACTGATGGTATCTTGATCTCAAATCTGTCTTGAGAAGAAGGCATCTCCTCGCAACTGATCGAATAAGTCATCGATTCGGGGCAACGAATACTTATTCCGTATCGTGACTTTATTCAGCTCTCGATAATTAACACACAACCATAAAGATCCATCCATTTTCTTCACAAATAAAATGGGAGCACCATAAGGTGAGGTACTTATCTGGATGAACCCATGTCCCAACAGCTTCTCAATCTGATCCCGTAACTCCCTCATCTCTGTCGGAGCCATACGGTAAGGCGCGAGGGCTATTGGCCAAGTGCTCAGTGTTAAATCTATAACAAAGTTATCTCTCTACTAGGTGGAAATCTCAGTATATCCTGGAATACATCAGCGAATTCCTGAACAATAGGAATCGAATCAAGTGGGAATACCGCCTCCTTAGAGGTCTCTTCCTCTATGTAATACAAGTGAGTGGACGATCCTCCCTCAGGACAAGGCATCACCACCAAGAACATCTCCTAACCCGGTATAGAAAATATAATACTCCTATTAAAGAAATCAATCATATCCTTATACGTAACGAGCCAATCCATACCGATAATCACATCATACTCGATCATATCTAATACAAGCATGTCTGCAGGTAAAACAAATCTCCCAATCTCTATACCTACGCCCTGATATATAAAGAAAATCAGTGTCCCATTCCCCAATGGCGAGCCAACAAACGTAACAATACTCTCTGTTGTATCTAAAAACCCCACGATGAGTGCAAAACTAGTGGCAATAAAAGAGTATGAAGCCCCCGTGTCAAACAAAATACGCCCTAAAGTCCCCTGGATAGAAAATATACCCTCAATCGCGGGTGGAGAACTGTGGCCTAATGAACATTGTAAACATGCCCATACTATAACTACCCGTACTGAACTAGGATCACTGGTATAACTGGCAAAGCTGGCATCTGTGGTGATGCTGGGAGGGTGGTGAGAAATATCGATCTCTGAGGCTCCTGTTGAGCACCCTGCTGCGGCGGCGGGGCCCTACCCCTATCAAGACAATCATAACGTTTGTGTCCAATCTTGCCACATATGAAAAACTTTCCCCAAATTTTCCCCCTCTCTGTCCTTGTTGCCCTCGGTCTTACTGGTTGTTGCCACCTCCATTAGCCCTGCTAGCCCTGCTGATACTACTGCTGGCCCTGTTGGTTGTGATGGCCATGTTGACCCTGTTGGCCATGTCTATAACCTCCCTGATCGTGTTAGAAACCTCCTGATCTGAAATTCTTAGAATCCCCAGTTAGGAATTCTAATCACCCTGCCTCTGTTAGCCCTGAGCTAGTTGTGCCCCACTGGCACCACTACCTCTTGTCCTACCCTGTTAGCT
This sequence comes from Sambucus nigra, assembly GCA_949130495.1. Taxonomy (NCBI): domain Eukaryota; kingdom Viridiplantae; phylum Streptophyta; class Magnoliopsida; order Dipsacales; family Adoxaceae; genus Sambucus; species Sambucus nigra. The sequence goes on from OX422209.1 coordinate 677,222,556, forward strand.
GGAATCCACTACTCACTTGCTCCTTATCAGATGGAAGTGGAGGTCCTAGCTGTGAAGTAGTGTTGCATTAAGAAAATTAGTATAGGTCTTAAATGAGAGGTTACCTAGAAGATGTTATCGAATCCTCCAGGTAAGACCATCTATGAACATATGTATTTTCTTCTCCTTAGTAGGTATATTTGCTGGTACCAGATTAACCATCTTGGCAAACTCTTCCTCGTACTCAGCTACGATATTCCCCTCCTATGTGTGGTTTAGTAATTTCTGCCTCATCTCAGTCTGAAGGGCGGAAGGGAAGTATTTGCGGTCGAACCGCACCTAAAAATCTTGAATAGTAAAGACATCTCTCTCCTTAGCTGTGGTAATAGACTCCCACCACTGTAGTGCTACTTCAACTAGCTTAAATGTAAATACTATCTGCCTCTGTACATTTGGGAATTCATACATCCTGAAGTTCCTCTAGATGTCCATCTTCCATTGGCTCGCCACTACAACATTGGAGCTCCCTGCAAACTCGGGAGGATGTGCCTTCTAAAATGCATCTTCGACACGTTCCCAAGAAGACATGAATGCAATTTCCTAAAATGGGGCCACCATTGGTGCCTATTGGACTACTACTAAAGCTGCATTTACATCCTGTGCTACTATACCGGCAACTTTAGCGGCGTTCATGGTACCCTGAAATGGTGATGGTTGAGGCTTGGGTTAGGCATCCCTAGGAACTCGTTGTGCATGTCGAAGAGGCATTTGAAATGAGAGATAAGCTTTATGAGTTTACAGTTATTAACATAAAATGTCTGAATACGTAAAATGCACAATTAAAAAATATGAGAGTCCTAACATATAGGGCTTTATATCAAAGAACTCCAAGTGAAAAGCATAACAAGCCTTACAAATCCTAAAGACTTTAGAACTTGATTGCCTGATACCACCCGTGACACCCCGTCTGATTAAATACCGTGAAGCTACTCCTTTATTAAATAAATACAAAATATCAAGTTGGTTCCGTCTTAGCATCACTGTCGAAAAACATTTAATTAATTACTAGCCACCGATTGTTTAAAAAGTGAGATGCCAAATTTTATTAATTAAATTAACTTACAACTAAGTAATCAATAAACTATTCAACATTCACATAAACAATCTCATAGGAATCATTAATAGAAATAAATAATAGAGTCTAGAGTAACACTCCATATATAATCTAAATGCTAAATAATCCCAATACATTAGTTTGAATAAATAAATCCAACATCTGAAATAAATGAAAGTTCGAAACTGCTATCTCTGGATAAGAATGGGCAACATGCCCTAACTGATATGAATGACTCCGAAAGAATCAAAGAAATATGTGGAGGTGTCGAATACCAAGATCCTGTAACTTCCACAACAGCTACAGCACGTCAACATAATGGAACTCCTATGCTTGGCGTCCCTGTGGTTGAACAACTAATTGTTTTTACAAAACAAAATAGATTTGGAAGTAAACGGGTCATAGCCCGAGGTGAAAATATTTTAAAAACAACAAGTGTTTAAATTGCATTAAATAGTAAATATTATATTCATGTTAGTCACGTGCTCTCACATGAGATTCTCACCCCTCAACTATGGTGCATGCCTAACGCATATTTACTGCCCATACTAGCTACACTACCCACCTATTTGTCGGTACCCTATCTTTGTCTATAGGGATTACTATATTGAGCCACTCGTATTTCTCAAGTACCACGAAATTTCATTACCACTATTTATTAATCATTTTTAAGTAACTAAATACTCATCATGAATTTGTGACACCTCGACTAATTAAATACAGGGTAGCTACTCCTTTATTAAATTAATACAAAATGCCAAGTTGGTTCAGTTCATAGCATCACTGTCGAAAACATTTTAATAATTACTAACCACCTAGTATTTAAAAAGTGAGTTGTCCATTTTAATTTAATCCGATTAACATGCAATAAATGAATTATGAAAAATTAACATAATCAACACAATATAGTCACAACAGAATAACCATCCAATAATAATGAGTCTGGAGGAAAACTCCTCACAACAAATCGAATTCCGAAATAAATAAATACAAAGTCTGCATCACTAAAATTAATTACAACCCAAAGTCTGAAATAACTGAATAGATAAGGTGTCTCTAAAAGGAATGGGCGACATGCCCAACAAATGATAAAAACTGATAATAGAGTCAAGATCGAAGATGGAGGCGTCTACTGTCAAGGTCCTGTAACTTCCACAGCAGCTACAGCACGTCACCTGAATAGAACTCCTATGCATGGTGTCCTTTTGGCTGGGCACCTAAGAAGGTTTTTACAAAAATAGATTTGAAAGCAAACAGGTCAGAGCCCGAATGTGAAAATAATTTAAAAATATGCAAGTGTTTAATATCATTAAACAGTGAATATAAAGTACTCGATAGTGTGTGCACTCACATGAGTCCCTCACCTCTCAACTAATTGTGCACTCCTAATGCCCCGTACCCATTTCTAGTTGCTCCCATATCTATCTAGTCCAATGCTAAATCTAACATTTCTATATGATATCCAATTCAAATCCCAACATCTTCTATTTACTAGAGTATTGTACCTTATTACACAGTTTCCCCACTTTAGCATTACAATTTATAATAAATCTTACATTTTCACTTACAAACCGTAGCCATTATTTATACTCACAATTGTTCACGACAATTCATTTCAAACACAATATATTATTCTCACCAAAAATATACAATACTAGCACCCCGAGGCTAAGCTGCAGTGCCCACATACTCTGCTATCAAATCCCGGTACATCACAGAGATGAGGACCACGTATTCCGAATCTCTCAGGAAACGTTTCATTAACAACAATCACAAATAGTGGAGGTGAACATAGTTCACATCACATGGGGCACGTGTGACACCCCGCCTAATTAAATACCGGGTGATCACTCCTTTATTAAATTAAAATCAAGGTGAACAGTTGGTTCATTCTTAGCATCACTGTCGTAAAAATAAACTTTTCCAAATTAACACCCTAATTAATTAAGCTAAGTGTCAAAACCATTTTTTTTCCTTTCTAACCAAATTTTATTTTTAAAGGAAAACTTATTTATTTAATTATTAACCACATTTTCAATAAGTAAGAATCATACAACAATTATCCTAAACATAATCCAATTACTTTAAACATTCAACATCCAAAATCCCAACATTTAAAACTAAATGTAAAACATACATGCTAAATAAATCCCAAAGTAACAGTACTAGAAATAACTGAAATACAAATGTCCCAACAGAACAGATAAATAGTGGAAAGGGCGACACATTCCCCAATAACTGAGAATCGTAGGAGTGGAATCAAGTAAATGAAATCGTCTAAGCAAGTGTCCTGCAACTCCCACCTAAGCTGCAACACGTTCCTTCCAAGGGATCCTAAGCAAGACTCCCCTGTGGCTGGGCACCTGTAGTATGTACATATATATACAAGAGAGAGAGAGAGAGAAAAATGGGTCAGAGCCCGATACTGTATATGATTTAAAAATTATTTAGCAAGTATTTAAGTTGATACAGGCCAATGCAACAACATATTAGTGCGACACTCTCTTGAGAAATTCTCACCTCTCTTCTAATGTGCACACCTATCGCACTAACCTTCCCAGTGGTCCAACTCATCATATATCACGCTATCCTTTCTCAATGATTGACTTATCTTAGGTTATTCGCAGGATTCAAAATTTAATGATTCAATTGTTTGAAAATAATATTTCAATTAGTAACCAAAGTTCTTAATTTTAACTTTAATAATCAATAAAGTTTTCGAGTGTCATATTATACTTTCTCAAAGTAAGTATTTACAATTTGAGTCATCAACCATGTCCTACATATTAAATCGCAGTAGGCAGTTCCAGATTTTAGAATTTCATAAATATTTTAACTACTCATAAAATATATATATATATAAATATATATATATATATATATATATATATATATATATATATATATATATATATATATATATATCATAATAGCACCCCAAATAAAAACTATGGTGCGGGCATACTCTACTATCCAATCCCCGTATCACTCGAACTAAGGGAATACAAATTCAGAATCACTCTCGAACTGTATTAACACATACTCAAACAATAATGAGGCGAAGCATAGATTCCAAGTCTCTAAGAGGATGGCATATGTCTGCGTCTCTTAGGACCATCCGAACTATCACTGCGATAGCCTGTACCAAGGATATCTATTCACAAACAATATGAGGCGAAGCATAGATTCCAAGTCTCTAAGAGGATGGCACATACCCGCGTCTCTTAGGACCGTCCGAACTATCATTCCGATAGCCTGTACCAAGGATATATATCTTCTAGGGTACGATTCAATATCCCCCATAAGGAAACACAGGATAAGATCGTCCCAGCGCGGCAACCTCAGGGATAGCAAGTAGCGTGGGCATGTTTTTCACACATAGATAGCATATTCATACACAATCATATAACTATACTAATATTACCATATCAATAATGGGTATATTACCAATTCCCATAATTACGACATTTGTATTTATTTCTCATTACTTAGTTATCACGTATAACCATTCACATCTTACTTTAATTTGAGGAACTTTTCCACTTACTACATAATGCTCATGGATTCTATCCTCCCAAGTATAAAATTCAGTAGGTATACACATTTGTCCCAAAGTAACTCTCTTACGTGTCTCTCTCTTTAAATCATAAATTCACCGACCCTTATATAATTATCCCAAAGTACAATCTTTGCATGATATCAAGGGTCCCAAAAATCTATTCACATGTCCTACTGGTCTTCCCTATTTCCCAAAACATTTTATTTAGGATGCCCAAGAATTATCTCACAATAAATTGAATTTAACTCATTTAAAAGGAAATATGAGTCTGCCAGGAGGGGTCGATCGATCGAGGTCTGGGGCTCGATCGATCGAACCTTCGATCGATCGAAGCTCTGGGCTCGATCGATCGATCAAGCAGGTATTGTGATTTCTGCAGAATTGCAGTTACGGGTTCTAACACATTTCTTCATCCAAATCCATATTTTTCAATCCCAAACGTCTCAAAAATTGTACTACCAACATTATATCATCCTACTAGGTATTTCCAACGTGAAGCATGAGGAATTCTATCATTATACCTGGATTAACCAACCAAAAATCATTATAATTATCAAGAACCCTAGAATTCTCTTAAACATGGTTCTAACAAGTATTTCCAGAAATTTCCTTCTTGTAAACATCATAATTTCGTGGTTATTCCTCTACATGGCAAGGGTTTCCAAAATTATCAATTTATTCATCACTACATGCAATTTCCTAACTCATATCTCAGGTTTCTTCCATAAAAACTCATTATAATTACTCCTACACTAATATGAAAGATGCACCAACGAAATAAGAAAGATAAACACTTGCCTGGGATTTTCGGTGTTCTTATTTGCAGATGATTTTGGTGTGGTTGCGTAGTCCGTTGCGCGATCTACGCGTTGGTGGTGGTGGCGGTGCAAACGGATGGATTTTGGGCCTTGAATTTGCCTTGAGAGCTCTCTCCTTCCTCTCCTATGGCCATTCTTGTGTTTGTGTTTTCTAACCCTAGCTGACTAACCTAAATGGCTGATATAGATTACTGATTTTCGTGGGTTTAATTACCCAAAAATGTGAAATGTCCAAAATGCCCTCCCGGGGTACCACTTAGGCCTAAAAACACCCCGAGACCCAAACTGAACCCCCGGGTACACTTTTCTGACTATCTCGACCCTTCCGGACGCGTTGGCGCACTAAAAATGACCATACGAATGACTTATAAAATATTCACTTTTATATATCAAAGTTTAGTCCCGACGCGACACGGGCGCGTCCCGACTCAAATTTCCAAAATTGTCATTTTATTCACTCGTGACATTCAATATAACCAGTATTACATATTACTTTGCTCATTAGTAATATTCAACAAATTTCCCATAATTACTAACTCTCGTCACATTAATAATTATAACATAATTAATTTCTGGATTTTTATTAAATAATTAACTCACAATAAATTTAATAAATCCCGAAATTAATATAGCATAAAAATACGGGGTATTACAGCACGCACATACCTACGCTCCCATGATTAGCAGACTTATTAGCTTCTCAATAAGCCCTTCTCTGACCTATGTCCTCGAGGTATCAATCTAAATCCCCCCCGTAGGCACACAAAGATTAGATGGCCCTAAACGAACGCCAACCACCCATGATAGCAAGTACAATAGTTATGTCATACACAGATAACTACATATACTAAGAATTCTCACATCTTAGATATTACAATATTTTATTAGTGGTATACTTCTCGTTCTTATACCAACTCTTAGTGTTATACAAATCACAAGTCCCCGGCTTTATATATATTTACGTCATCAATTATCCTCACTTAGTGATTAGTTACTCGCTTCCCAATCCACAAATGACATCCGGTTTAAAACACTATTCTAAGTTTTACTCCTCAATGTACCCCAATCTCCCAACTATACCCACTAGTTAATAAGGAAAGGTTATCTCACCATTTAAATAAGTCTACGGGATACTAGAAATCAATTTAGGCCAAAAAGGCCATTCTGTCAACTCGTTAGAAGCCTCGTTTGAACGAGTTCGTTCGAACAAAAGACTTCGAACGAAATACCAACTCATTAGAAGTCATACTGTCATCTCGTTAGAAGTTCGTTCGAACGACCTGGACAGGTCTTCTAACGAGATGGCAGTTTCAGCCCAGAAAATCCCAATTCCGTTTTTCTCAATTCTTCTCCCCTCCAAATCCACCCTAAGACCATCCAAATTATGTTTTAACGTATATAAACCATTTCTAATCAACCTAGATCATTTCTTAACATATTTAAGGTGTTAATTCTTTACAAAAATCATGGAACTACTATGAATCTTCAAATATATCTCCAAACCCTATGAACATGAACTCCTAATTTTTTTATATCTAATTACTCATCATAAATACATTTTTAAATCATCATATGTAACTATTCAATCTTTAGATCATTCCATTATCATACTACATGCAAATCCTAACCCAAATTCAAAGTTTCTCTAACAATTTTCATGGGTTTTCTTCCAAAAATTTCAATAAAAGATAATTCCTACAGTAAGCATGGAAGACATATTCAATGCATTAAAAATACTAAATCACTTGCCTTAGATTGTTCTTCAGAATTTGATGTTAAAGGTTGAGGGTTGATCACTCCCCTTTCTCTACAGATTTTCTCCCAAGGTTGAAGATGGTGGTTATGGGTTTTCTTTTTGGGAACCTCTTCCAACTCTTCCTATAACTCCCGTAGCCCTCTAACTTGTCAAATGATGGTAATGGGCTTAGTGGGTTACTAATAATGTATAATTAACTCTTAAAATTCATAGGCTTTAATTCCCAAAATTTTAAAATTACCAAAATACCCTTTTAAGTTGCCGGTATGGCCCAAAAATGCCCTGGGACCCAAACTACACCCCCGGTTAGTGTTTTCTGACTATTTCGACCCTTCGAACTCGTTGGCGCACTCAAAATGACCATTCGGTTGATAAAACTAAAATTCACTTTTTAATTCAAATAATTTCATTTCGGATGCGTCTGACACGCGCGTCCCAACTAAATTTCCCAAATTGTCATATTTCAGTCTCGCGATAATTTTAATTTTTCCAATATTCATATATTGCCATATATACACAACATAATCAAATACCAACTCACATCTCGTTAGTATCTATATCCGGATTAATTCTCAATTAATTCATATTTAATTTAATTAATCCCTTAAATAAATATCAATAAATTTACGGGGTATTACAGAATTTCCACTAGTTTACATTATTCTATAGGTCTCAACCCCTGCACTAGATCCCCCACGTGAAACTCCAGAAAGGATCGCTTGACATCAATGTAGTTTTTCTATCTACCCTGTTATCCATATTTGACTCCGAATCATCTCGTTCCTGGAAGAGGTATCCTGAATCACCTCTGGCTCGAGAGGCTTGTTTTCCCCTACCTCTAACCATCAAGCAGGCTAATGACAAGGTCTCTTACATAATGCTCGAATGGTGCTTTGCCAACCGTAAACTGACAGGAGTCATTATACGCAAACTCCACCAGTGGGAGATACTACTCCCAACTTCCACTAAAATCAAGGATACTCATTCGTAACATATATATGTATTATATTCTCTTATACTATATTCGTTATTGCACTCATTTTGTATGTGTTATTTTCATGTCGTGTAGTTAGGGTAACGAAACTAGTTGATTTTAAGAGCATGTTGGGTGATAGAAATTAGGAAGAATATAAGTACGCTTGATTTATGGGAATAGAATCTAAAATTCATTTTAATTGAGATAAGGATATTATGATGATTATTATTGGAGAATGCATATGCTTTCCTTAGCCAAACCACCCACTGGACGGGGTGTGCTGTCGGCTACGGTTATGTTTATTATCCAAAGACTAGGTTATAGACCCTAGTTGGTGAGTATGCCAAGAGTTATTTTTGACACCCCCTCTAATTAAATACTGGGTAGCTACTCCTTTATTAAATTAATACAGAATATCAAGTTGGTTCAGTCTTAGCATCACTGTCGAAAAACATTTAATTAATTACTAGCCACCTAATATTTAAAAAGTGAGATGCCGAATTTTATTAATTAAATTAACTTACAACTAAGTAATGAATAACCCACTATTCAACATTCACATAAACAATCTCATATGAATCACTAATATAAAGAGATAACATAGTCTGGAGTAACACTCCAAATATAGTCTATATGCTAAATAATCCCAATAAAAGAGTCTGAATAAATAAATCCTACCATCAGAAATAAATGAAAGTCTGAAATTGCTATCTCTAGATAAGAATGGGCAACATGTCCTAACTGATATGAATGACTCCGAAAGAAGCAAAGATAGATGTGGAGGCGTCTAATACCGAGATCCTGTAACTTCCACAGCAGCTACAACATGTCAATAGAATGGAACTAATGTGCTTGGCGTCCCTGTGGCTAGGCACCTAAAATTCTTTTACAAAACAAAATATATTTGGAAGTAAACGGGTCAGAGCCCGAGGTGAAAATATTTTAAAAACAACAAGTGCTTAAATTTCATTAATCGGTAAATATTATATACATGTTAGTCATGTGCTCTCACTTTAGATTTTCACCCCTCAACTATGGTGCACGCGTAACGCATATTTACTACCCATACTAGCTACACCACCCACCTATTTTGTCCGTACCAAATCTTTGTCTATAGGGATTACTATATTGAGTCACCCGTATTTCTCAAGTACCATAAAATTTCATTACCATTATTTATTAATCATTTTCATGTAACTTAATACTCATTATGAATTTCCACTAGTTTACATTATTCTACAGGTCTCAACCCAACTCGTCTACCAAGCAATAAAGTAGAACAATCTCAAGTATATATATTTAGATCACTCTCAGTACATATATACACATATGGCACCCCTAGGCTAAGCTTCGGTGCATGAATACTCTTCTATCGAATCCCGGTACATCACGTACGTAAGGATCACGAGTTCCGAATCTCTCATTCACTGTATCAATACATATCACACATATTGGAGGCAAACATAGTTCACATACCTATGGTTCATGTACATACCTACGCTCCCATAGTCAGCTGACTAAACAACTCACAAATAAGTCTTCACAGTCCTATGTTCTTGAGGTATCAATCTAAATCCCCCCGAAGGAATATAAGAAAAGATTATACTCTTCCTATAACCTCACGTCATCAAAAGTATGGTAGGTATGTCATACACATAATAATCTATATACTAGGTAATCACACAACCTAAGTAATCATCATTTCATTATAGGTATACTTTTTTCCTATATTACAAGTCTCATACGTAGAATATATTTATCACGATTATTCTACGTAGTATGTTTAGTGTGACAACTCTCGTCATATAAATCCTTGCACTTGAACCTATCCCAAAGGTTACCAAGTCTCCCACTTGTCTCTAAGGTTATTTCAGTAATTTAAAGTTCCCCTACCACAGTGTCTAACCTTAAGTTATTGTTCATCTGAATTAAATTCAAATTCCCATAATATTCAATCGTAAGTCGCTCGTCGGACACTCATAAGTTGATCGATCGATCGACCAGTTACAACCTAGAATTTTAACATTTTTTGGCTATAGTGTTGTCTCTAAAATTCATTACATGATCCCATTCTCCAAAATAAACATACTTGATGATAAAATAACCTAAACAAATGATTTCTAACGTTCCAGAATCATCAAATCATCACGAAAATTGCATACAAATTTAAGTGTTCATCAAGTTTTCATATTTAACCCTAGGATAACTTTTCTCAATTCAAGATAGCCAACTACTCAGATTTAATCCGTGATTTATATCATTTAGGATCTAATTCAATTCTCTAATCTTTCTCGAATTTATCTACATGCAAAACCTACCCATATTCAAGATTAAAATTTTCCCAATTCATGAAATTATCAATATTTCAAGTTTATTCTCCAATTATAAACTACCATGGATAATATATTTGATGAATCATAACAAGTTAAATAACTTGCCTCAAATGGAAGTTCTTTTCCTTTGGGGAAGATGATATTGTGGTGATGTTCTCTTTCCAGTCACAAATTCGGCGATGGTGGTGGTGCAAGGTGGTTGTTTGGCCCTAGCAACCTTTAGAAACCCTTCCTTTCTCTCTACTTCTCTCTCTCAAGTTTTTAGCAGACAATAACCCTAATGATCCTAAGTGTTGGATAATATATTAATCCTAAATTTCGTAGATCACTATTCATCAAATAGTAAAATGACTAAAATAACCTCCCAGGTTGTTAGTTTGGACTATAAATGCCTCGTTACCAAAACTAAATCCCCAGATAGTCTTTTCTGATTATCTCAATCCTTACGGACACATTGGCACACTCAAAATGACCATAAGGATGACATAAAAATAAATTACTTTATAATCCATTAAATTGGTCCCGACACGACTGACATGCGCATCCCAACTAAAATTCTAGAATTGTCGTATTTTTCACATGTGGCAATTTTAATAAGTTCATAATCATATATTACTATAATCGCTCAGTAATATTCAACATAATTTTCATAATCAATTATGAACTCTCGTCTCACTAGTATTTAAATCCGGATTAATTACCAATTAATTTCTCATTTTTAATTCAATTAATCCTATAATTAAAATGAGTAAAAATACGAGGTATTACATTATTATGGCGGTGATGCCAGGTTATGATGGACTGGGGGCTGTTGGATTGTTCTGAAGATAGTTGACAGGATAGTGGAAGGTAGTCCATACCGTATTGCAAAAAGTACGACGAGAATTTTGATATGGGGTCGTGGGTTGTGTAGTGCCGCCGTGAGATCCTAGGTTACGATTATATTATTGGAATTTTATTTTGGGTGTTCATATTACATACACTCTTGTATATAATGAACACACACACACACACACACGAGTATGTGTAGTTACACTTGGATCATTTATTCCCGCTCACCCCCCATGGTTTGTTGTATTTTAGGTTTGATGCAAGATAATATTTATGGCGTCGTTGGGATTGAGATAGTCGTTAGAAGATCTAGATATTTATTTTCAAAATTTAAATGTATCTCTTTGTTTATTGTAATTTTTTTTGTAAAAGGACATTTGAAAATTAGAATTGAGACACATTATTCAGTCGATTTATTATTTATGCTTCTGCAAACTTATTTTAGCCTTCGAAAAATGTTTATGTTAATGCTAATTTCTTTTAATAAAGCTTTAATTTATCCGTAGTTTTAGTAGCAACTCCTGAGGTGTTACAAAGTGGTATCAGATCCTAGGTTGTTCATACTCTCAGGCTAGGAGTTATTTGTTCGTTATGTAATCTGCTGATAGAGATTTTATTTATATTGTCTCTTATTTGGGTGATGTTAAAATAATGTCTGAATTTAATGGAAGAAAATTTTGGGTGAATTTTGAGGATGAAATTCCTTTTGTAGGAGGGAAGAATGTAACACCCCGTTATTTTGAGAGCTTATTTAAGAATATTATATAAAATTTTGGTAATAATTTTAAATAAGAATACTTTTATTGATATTATATTTGAAAACAATGTATTTTGATTTGAAATCGAATCAAACATTTAAATTTAAATATAAACGGTTTTGGACAATTTATAATGATTTAACTATGTAATGTAGACAATTTTGAATTGAAGGGCGATATGGTAATATGTTGTAGCTTAGGCTCCAAGCTAGGTTTTGAGGGAGAGGTTTGTAAGAAATTTTAGGGCTGATTTTAAGTGTGAGAAGAGAAAATAGAGAGGCCAGAAATGAAATCTAAAGGGGAAAAAACGAGATGAATTAAAAGAGTCGCTTTGGGGTGTTTTAGATCTTCCTTTTGAGCGATTATGGATGAGATTAGAGAGAAACTCAAATACATACCTAACTTAATTTTTCGTGTATAGTCCAAATTTTATGTCAGATTGGAAATTTGGATATGATTGTTCTGGGTTTTAAATAGGCCTACAAATGTGGATTTTGATTCTCCTGAGGTAGTTTCGTTCTCATGTTGTTAATTTAGTTTGCTACACCTATTCAAGCTTGATTGTATAGTTATATCGATGCTATGTGTTTCACTTATATATATATATATATATATATATATATACATATATATTATATATTATATACTCGTATACTATATTTGTTATTGCACTCATTTTGTATGTGTTATTTTCATGCCATGTAGTTAGGGTAACGAAACTAGTTGATTTAACGAGTCTGTGGAGTGATAAAAACGGGTAGAATACACGTACACTTGATTTATAAGAATTGAATCTGAAATTTATTTTAATTAGGAGAATTATTTCATGATGAATATTATTGGAGAATACACCTGCATTATTAGCCTTACCACCTGTGACAACCCGCACTCCGAAATAAGGGGTGGCCATCCCGATACTCTGACATATACGGTAATCATGGACGGAAATCATTCGCAGCACCTCCCATAGTAAGAGTAACCGAGAAAACCACCCATTAATTCAGAAAACGGGTTGTCAAAACAATTTATATAATTGAAAAGTTAAGTTAAGAAAACAAATTAAACAACCCATTCTAGAACAATAGTGGAATTTAAAGAAACAAAAATTAACATACGTCTAAAACAACTATATACAAGGGGAGAACCGAATATGCTGTCGGTCCACAGCTACACAAAAGTAATTGCAACAGTAAGATGTTATGTAATACATTCATTAAGCAAATACAAGTTGGGCCACTCGCCGGAGTGATAGACCCACTCATAACTAGATATCAAAAAGAATGATGGCGTCTAGCAAAACATCCTGTAATATCCGCAATTTCATACAGCTCCTTGAAAGAAAAAGAGTAGGGATATCAACACGGGCGTCCTTGCGGAGGAGCACCTGGGCGGATGTAATAACAAGCACAACATAGAAGAAAATGAACGGGTTAGGACCCGGTTTTTATATATTTCCCAGATGAACAAAAAGCATGCTAGATATGAACAGTTAATCATGTGAATGGGCATTAGATATCTAGCAACCTAACCAAGAATTATAAATGAAACAATTAAAATGACATGGCAAAGATAAAACTATGCAATAGAAACAAATGATGCGTTAATAAATTAAAAGCTTCTATTCACCAATTTCCACTTTAATCCAGTTTCAATTCCTTAACAGGAATGCAGTATTATCATTTTCTTATTTCTTTCCAATTCTTATTCCTTAGCAGGAATGTAATTATCATATATGATTCAGTGGAAATATGCAACCCTCAAGTCCCACTTGAGTTTAGAAAAGTTATATTCTTATACATATAACGATTCTAAGACCGCCCCTCCGAGTTTCCCCACTGGGCGCGCCCCTAAATGACTATCATCTTCTAGGGGCCTATCAAACAAGGTAGCCTGGATACCTAACGCACGTCGGGAAGTGGCCATATGCCTGCGAGTGAGTCATAACCACACCCGTAATTACCTCACTAGCGCAGAAAAATACATATAATAAACCCACATATGGCCGAGGACTATAGTCTCCCTGCATTCACTAGTTAAAGAACACCTCATGCGCGAGCTTCCCTTATGATAGCATTTAGAGAGGTGTGTTTAAGTAAATTAGCATTTACTATAAAAACCATACTTTTCTTTTTCATTAACATTTACACGTTCCATTTGTTTGAAACCGTTATCATAGGATATTTCATTTATTTTCATCCTAGGTTATGCCTCGAATTAAACTCCAAGGGATCATATTAGTTTCCCGAGCTTAAGGTCTTATATGCCTCATTTCAAGCCCCTTAAAGTCTCCAAGTATGGGCCTACAATTCCCATCCATATTTATTAGGATGCGCAAAGAAAAGTGATGCCTTAACATCACTTAGGACAACCTCTCCCCCGGACTTAACCCCAAGTGAAACCCACTCAACACTAGGGTGACAACCAACTCAACTAGGACTCTAAAAGCCAAGGTTTACTTCATTCAAGAAGAGTCCTAAGTTCCTAGGGGAAGAAAAGGATTAAAAATGAAAGTAGGAAATTGAGTAAGAAAACAGGGGACCGGTCGACCGGTCCCAAGACCGCGGTCGACTGCGTCTCAAAATTTAGCCTATACTGAAAAGAAGAAAACTCATTTCGGACGAGCCGGTCGACCGGTAGGGGACTCGCGGTTGACCGCGCCCTTAATTTCATGCCTTTGAAAGAAAGCAGTGTGCCCTCCTCCGAAGGCCCGGTCGACCGGTCTGAGAGACGAGGTCGACCGGTCATTGCAGACCTAGACCTATTTCTCCTATTTCCTTCTATACCCAAAATCAATAACCAACCCAAAATCATCCAACCACATTTAATGATACTAAAAGCTCATAAATGCTCCCATTAACATTTTTCTACCTCGATCAACAATCTATCTCTACCAAAGATGTTGATACCCATAAATCCAACCAAAACCCCCAATTATAATACATCAAAACTATACATAACTACCCATACTAATTATTCATCTTAAACCATATAATAGCAAGTAGAAAAATTGCCTTGGGGCTTTAACTTCAGACTTGGTTGAAGAAGAATGCAAGATCAAACCACAAATCTTCAAGATCTCTCTTTTTCTCTCCAATCTTCCACTCTCACTCTCACTCTCACTCTCACTCTCACTCTTAGGGCTAGAACACTTAGGGAAAATAAGAGGAAGTGAAAGACTTGGGGAAAGACTAAAACGTGGCTTTAGATTAAAAGTCTCCAACCTTTAAGTAATAATACCGCAATAGTTAATTTCTAATACGCAATATGCCAAAACCAGTCAAAAGTGCCCAAAATCTCAAAATACAATATGGCACACATATCGACTGTCTCGCACCTCCCGGAACTAACTACACCCTCCAAATTAACATTTGAAAATTTATAAACCATTTAAGTTCCGGTTTCATTTCAATTCAAATTTCCATTTTCAATATATGACTAAATAGAACACCACATGGTAATTATGCAACTTTTTAATAAATATTAACTTATTTTATCAAATTAATTCTTACCCACATCCGGCATTTTATATATACAACTACTCAACATAGTAAATAATTATAAAATGGGCTCCCAAAAGCGAGGGTTGTTACACCACCCACTGGACGGGGTGTGCTGTCAGCTACGCTTTTCTTTATTATCCAAAAACTAGGCCATGGACCCCGATTGGCATGTATGCCAAGAGTTATTATGGTTGTGATGCCAATATTTTATGGCGGTGATGCCAGGTTATGATGGGATGTGTGACTAAATTATGTTATTTATTTTGGGTGGCCATTGGATTGGTTCGAGTATAATTGACAAGATAGTGGATGGTAGTCCATACCGTACTGTGGGAAGTACATCGAGAATTTTGATATGGGGTCTTGGGTTGTGTAGTGATGTTGTGAGATCCTAGGTTATGATTATATTATTGGGATTATAGTTGAATGTTCATATTGCATACACTCTTGTATATAATGCACGCACACACGAGTATGTATAGTTACACTTGGAGCATTTTAACGAGCTACCGAGTTTCCCGCTCACCCCCCATTGTTTGTAGAATTTTAGGATTGAGGCGAGATAATATTTATGGCATCGTTGGTATTATGATCATCGTTAGAGGCTCTAGATATTTATTTTCAAATTTTAAATGTATTGCTTTGTTTATTGTAAATTGTTTCGTAAAAGGACATTTCAAATTTAATAAAATCTAGATATATTATTCAGTCAGTTTATTATTTATGCTTCCACAAACTTATTTAAGCATTGGGAAAATATTTATATTAATGCTAATTTGTTTTAATAAGGCTTTAATTTATCTGTAGTTTTAGTAGAACCTCCAGGGGTGTTACAACTTCCTACGGATTGATCCAAATGAGAGGTCTTTGAAGATTAAAGCCTTCGTGTGATATATATATATATATATATATATATATATATATATATATATATATATATATATATATATATATATATATATATATATATATATTGACGATTGTCCTTTTCATATTAGGATTTGAATTGTTCTATTATTCTTATATTATGTTGCCACACCTTATAAATATGTGATAGTAGGTAATTTTTCTCATGGTAAGCCTTCGATAGAGTTTATTAGAAAATGTTTTGAGAAGTTTGGTCTTAAGGCAGCCTATGAGATTGGTTTATTAGATTATAAGCACATTCTCATAAGAGTAAATTGTGGAGAAGATTACTTTTGTCTTTGGATGAAGGAACAATGGTATCTTGGAAAATATCCAACGAGGACCTTTAAATGGACCCCTCGATTTCGTGCTGATCAAGAAAGCTCTTTAATCCTAGCTTGGATATGCTTTCGAGGTCTACCAGTTCATATGTTTGCAAAGGATGACCTATTCTCAATTGGTCAAGCTATAGGAACTCCCATAAAAATAGATAATGCTACAGAAAATTTGTCCAGGCCTAGTGTAGCTCGAATTTGTGTGGAATTAGATCTGAAAAAAGACAGACCTCACAGAATATGGATCGAATGTGGTGAATATGGTTTCTAAAAATTAATAGAGCTTGAAAACCTGCCTAGATACTGTGACTATTGTTCCAAACTGGGACATAATGAGTTGAACTGTATTATCAACTAAGAAATCATTCAAGAGAAGAATGATAAAGGTCTGAAGAAATAAGAAATTATCCAAGACATGAATGCAGAAAGGACTAATAAAAATATCAAATCAGTCCCTCAAATTTATAAGATTAAGGAGAAGCAGAAAGTGGATCAAATGAAGATAATAATTATTCAGAAAGACAGTGAAAATAGGCCAAAATCAGTAGCTCACAGTAATCAAGATCAGTCTACTAAGAAAATTTTGAAAGAGAATATCCAAGAAGATTGCCAAAAAGTGGAAATAAGGAAAAGGAATCAAAGTCTTAACATAGCTCCAAATGAAGATTTCCAAGACATAGAAGAAGGTGAATGGTTAGTGCAAGAGGAAGAAGTGTGCCCAAATGTAGAAAATCAAGAGCAGGGTGATGTTCAAGAAATTTGGCTAGTAGAGAAGGAGAAATTTGTAGATGCAGAAACCAATTGGCTAACAAAAAGAAAAGGAAGAAATAATAAAAATAGGGGCTATTACTCTGATTAAGAGGAAGATATTAAGCAGGTAGAGTATAAGTGGGATGAATTAAAAAAATTCTCTCTTTTTTGGGGGAAAAAATAGAAGCTCATTAGACATACTTAGAGTTGTTATTAAAAAGGCAGAAAATGGATGAAGTTGAAGCTCAAAAGGTAAGTGAAGTCTACACCAAGGATGTCAAGGATAGTGCAGCTCTTTTTAAGAAGAGATTTACTAGGTCTGCAACTAAAGTTATCAAGGAAGTTCATAATTCTTAGTCTTAATGATTAGTTCTCTTATATGGAATGCAAGGGCTGTTGGCAATAAGTCAACCAAAAGGAGGCTAAAGAGAATGTGTAAGTTTTATAATCTATCTTTTCTATCAATCTTAGAGACAATGATAGACAATTCTAAAATTGAAGACCTTATAAGATTGCTTCAGTTTGATGAATGCTGCTTCAATCCTTCGAATAAAATTTGGTGCTTTTGGAGATTTGGCTTTAAATGTGAGGTGATTCAAGATGGTATCCAGAATCTTCTTTTATCGGTTTGTCATCCTCAAAGTCCTTCCAAAATAGGAGTGAATGTAATCCACGCTAAATGTACTAGATCTGAAAGATTGGAATTGTGGGATGGTATAGTCTATAGTTCTTATTTATGCCAAGTTATGCCTTTATTAGTGGTGGGAGACTTCGATATTGTGAGAAATGTTTCGAAGAAAGCTGGTGGTAATGTTATAGGCTTAAGAGGAGCTGGAAATTTTAATGATTGTATAACCACTGCTTCCCTACATGACATGGGATTCTTTGGTTCTAAATTTACATGGCTAAAAGAGGTGAATGGTTCTCAGATATTGGAAAGACTTGACAGGGGCCTAATTAACCCCAAATGGATTACTGATTTTGCAGATTCTTCTCTCCATCATCTTAATCGCAACTACTCTGATCATGCTCCCATGCTAATAAAAATTCCTCATTCTCAAGACTCTATTCCTAAGCCTTTTAAATTTCAAAACATGTGGACTAATCATGAAGACTTTAAAACTATTGTTATGCGGTCTTGGGCTATTCCAGTTACAGGCAGGCCTATGGAAACTGTTGCTTTCAAGTTAAAGAGGCTAAAAGCTTCTCTTAAAAAATGGAATAAGGAGGTTTTTAAAAATATTTTTGAAGACATCCACAAATTAAAGGATAATATTCTTCAAATGGAGGTTGAATTGGAGAATGATTTTTATGATGTTCAGAGATCAGAGTAATCTAGGCCAAAAGCAAACCTCAATAAATCTTATATAAGAGAAGAAACTTATTGGCATCAGAAGTCAAAATGTCAATGGATTAAAGATGGTGAGAGAAATACCAAATTATATCATGTGCAAGTGAAGCAACAAAGAAGGAGTCAATGGATCCATTGTATTACAGATAAAGAAGGGAACACTTATGAAGGTCAATTAGATATTTCTAACTCCTTCATTTCTTATTTCACTTCTTTATTTGCTGCAGGTACTATTGAAGAGCCTACTCTGTTACAAGCTATCCCTAATGTGGTGACAACTCAAATGAATGCAATTCTAGATCAAATTCCAAAGGAAGATGAAGTTTTTAAAGCAATGAAAGATCTCAACTCAAATAGTTTGGTTGGTGCAGATGGCTTCAACAGAGTATTTTATGAGTCTTACTGGGATATAATCAAAGAAGATTTTACCAAAGTAATGCAATATTTCTTCCTAGGTCCAGATCTTCCTAAAGCTTGGAGTTCAACTCTCATTTGTCTCATTCCTAAGATTGATAGTCCTAACCTCTGTAAACATTTTAGTCCTATTAGTCTATGTAACTTCGACTACAAGGTGATTTCTAAGATTCTCAACTCAAGACTTAGTCCAATATTATCTTCTATCACCTCTCCTTTTCAATTAGGTTTTATTCAAGGGAGAAGCATTATAGATAACATTCTATTGTGACAAGAGATAATGCATATGATAGATAGAAAATCAGAGGGAGGTAATTTTATTATCAAGATGGATATGGCCAAAGAGTACGATAGAGTTTCTTGGTTATTCTTAATTAAAACTCTTAGGGCTTTTGGTTTCTCATAGATGTTTATTGATATTATTTGGAGGTGCATTTCTTCCCCATTTTTCTCAGTTATTATCAATGGGCAAACTCAAGGCTTCTTCTCATCCTCAAGAGGTATTAGACGAGGGGATCCCATATCCCTTAGCCTTTTTGTTATTATGGCAGAATCCTTCAGTAGAGGCCTTCATGACTACTTCTCCCAAGGAAAAATAATCCATTCTCTCATCCAAGAGGATGTCCTCTTATCAAACACGTGAGCTTTACAAATGATATCGTTATTTTCTCAAATGGTAAGAAAAGAAGTATGAACTCTTTGTTCCAATTTTTATCCAAGTATGAGCAGCAATCAGGGCAGCTAATTAGTAAGGAAAGAAGTAGTATTGTCTTTAGTTCAAGATACTCCAGAGCTCTAGACTCAACACAGTCTCTCAAACAGTTTTTAGAGTGGTGAATGGAGTTTTAAAATTATTGGGCAATCCTATTTTTAAAGGTAGAAGAAAAGCTTCCTATTTTGATCCTTTGGTTCAAGTTCTCATGAATAAGATCAGTACTTGGAAGAATAAGTTTCTTTCCATGGGAGGTCATCTAACCATGATCAATTCAGTTCTTTCATCTATTCCCTTATATACTATCTTTTCTCCAAATCCTCCCAAAAAAACCATCAAGATTATTAATAGCCTTTTTAGCTCTTTCTTTTGGGGAGTGAATAAAGAGTATGGTAAGAAATATCAGTGGATTGGCTGGAATTCTTTGTGTTTTCCTAAAGAAGAAGAAGGATTAGGAATTAAAAATCTCTCCTCTCAAGTTGAAGCTGCTAATCTCAAATTGGCTTGGAATTTCAAATCCGGAAAGGGGTTGTGGGCTCAATTTATGAATAAGAAGTATGATAACATGAATGGAAGATATGGTTCTTTGACTTATAGAAGAATTTGTGCGGTGTGGTCTATTTTGGAAGAAAATATTGTTAAGGTAGATAATGAGATTGTATGGAAGCCTTCGATATCAGGTCAATTTTCCTTTGCTTCAGCCTACGAGTTATCACGAAAGTCAAACCTTCTTTCTTATGCTTTCAAGGCGGTTTGGGAAACTATAATTCCTCTAAAATTATCAGTTTTCTCATGGAAACTTCTCACTAAAAGTGTTCCTATTGATGAAGCTTTGCAAACAGTAGGTATTACGATTGCTTCCAGATGCAGCTGTTGTCATTCCAATTCAAAATATCTTATCCATTTGTTCATTCATTCAAGGTCCTATAGCTAACTAGGTGTGGTCCTTTTTTAGTCAACTTATGGATTGTTTCCACAATAATCATACGATTAATGGTATCCTCATTCAATAGTGGATTCAAGCAGGTAAATCTGACTTATCTAAATGGCTGTATAAAGCCATTCCTCTGACCATCTTGTGGGAGATATGGTTAAACAGGAATAAGGCTAAATTTGAGAGAAAGAAGATGTTTTCTAATAACATCATTCAAAATGTTGTAAGTAGAATTTCTGAATTGGTGCTTCATACTTCTTTTAAGGGTAATTTTTCAGATGTATCCCTTTAAGCCCAATCTACTTTTAACATTAAGAACACGATTGAAAATCCTGTTACTATTAAATTTGAAAGATGGAAACATCTAGTTAAAGGGAAGCTTAAAATCAATGTTAAAGGTTGGTCAGATGTCTATGGCAATATGAGAATGGGTTCAATTCTGAGAGATAGTTCAGGCAGGATGATATGGTCCAGATCTAACTTTGTAACCAGAGGATCTTTATACATGGCAAAAGATTTAGCGATCAAAAAATCTTTGGATTTCAGTCGTCTTAGAGGGTATAGCAATATAGAGGTGGAATTTAGTTCGAAGTCTATCCTCGGCTGGATTTTAAAATTCCAATCAAGCATTCTGTGGTTGATCAGAAGAGTTATAAAGGATATCCAAGACATGTCTTCCTCTATTAATGTTTCCTTCTACTTGTGTTCCTCTAAAGTAAATTTGGTTGCTGATCTGATCTCTAATCTAGATGATAATGCTCATTCAGATATATAATTTGTTGAAGTGTCTAGTGTCCCTAGCAGAATTAGAGGAGCGCTAATTTTAGATGCTCAAAGTTTTCCTTACTGTTAAAGTCTTATCTTCTGAATTATGGTAAGCCATTTAGAGAGGGATCATCTCTCTATTGATTAATAAAATTGTTATTCTTTAAAAAAAATGTACAGTTTGTTATTATTATTGTATAGTTGAAGTTACATTACTATGTTATATTCTTGGAATGATATTATATAGTTAGTTTTGTGGAACTTAATAGTTACTTGTGTATTGGATAGCTAGACAGCTAGGCCAGTGACAGTCTAGATTTTGTGGATATCATAGATCGTAGTAAGACAATTAATGGGCATAATGAACCAAGATTTTGGGTAGCACCATAGTTTGTCTAGCAGTGAATAGAGCTTATGTGGGTAATGTGTGATATAGTAATTAGTCGTATATAAGAACTTAAACTATTTGGATAGTATGTAAGGTGAGGATACTCTGAGGGGGTATTATTCTTAGTATATTTTCATCGGTGAGGATATTCTGATGTATTATGAGTTATGAGTTACATAGGAGACACGGTTAGTATAGGGACTTGGATGCTTTCGTTATAGGTTATGACTTAAGTACGATGGGAACATAAAACCGGGCCTACCTTAGAATATATGGGATGAGGTATTCGAAATGTGAGTGTTGGTAGGACAATATGATATGTAAATGAGTCACATTTAATATTGTTACATAAGGTAAGATATTTCTTGGTTATTTGTGCGGTTTAAGTTGCATTTTTTCCTAAAAACCTTTTCAGATATTGAGCAGCTGCACAAGCATGAATTACTGGACAAATTTCAAGGCCAGCCTTGTCAAATCATAAAAGTAGGACAAGTGGAGTTACTTCTCAACGTATTTATTTTATAAATGGACCTTGTACATATTGGTTTAATGTTCATAGAATTTTATTATGGGCCGTGATAGGTTCCATAGTTTTTATATTTCGTTTCGATTTTAGAACAATTTAGAATTCGTATAGGGGAACTTATTTAGTTTTTTCAGACTCACTTATATTATATCAGTTTATTTGCATCTTATATATATATATATATATATATATATATATATATATATATATATATATATATATATATATATATATATATTGGCGTGTGTGGTTCTAGTTTCTTTAGATATTCATTAATGCATTGAATGATATAAATTATTCGACATCCCCTATCTCGGCGTTGAATTTTGGTCACCAGATATGTAAAAAATAGGGTATGTTACAAATACCTAGTCCGCTGAACTTATCATAAATTCATTTCTAAATAGTCAATACATAACATTGTTTAACATTTAAAAAATTACGTCTCACTGAGATATCAACAACCCTAATGCTTATATATAGAAGTACAAGAGGCAAACAACCACTCATTTTGATTCAATCATTGTGTGGATGCAAAGTCAAGTTATTGGTATTTATAGGATTAACCTTTTAAAAATGTTTTACAAGGATCTTGATCAATATTGAATGAAAAAGAACAATAATAATGCATTGAAAATCTATACATCAATATAAGGTTTTATAAGCCCATACCTTTCCAGATCTTATTATCGACCAATGAAATGAAGCCGAGTTGATGTAGAAACTGATCTAGAACATCCCTTTGTCTTCCAATGTATGATCCCTTGGATGAGCGAGAAGGGTGTTTTTCTCCCTTGAAAACAAGCCTTGAATATTTTTCTAGAGAAAATATTTTATCCCTCTTCATTTCTCTCTCTGGAACAAATCCAATGTATTGCACTCACCCCCACCTCATTAGATGACTCCTAATTATCCTCCTCGACCCAAAAATGTGGTGGTAAGAGTTGGACCGGTATGGACTCCACCAAAATCTCCTAATTAAGGGGTATAAGTGACCAAACACAATTCTGGGCTTAAAATAATTAGGAAATACATTGGGGACCCAGAGCTTATTACTAAAATTGACTTCCAAATACAAGAATGTAGCTCCAAATTACTCCCCATAATTTATTTCTTTTTCCATTTAATGTCAATTAATTCCACTAAATAATTACAACTCGACTCCAATTTTAATTTCTCAAAATTACCATAATAGAGAGGGCTAATGTTTGCACAGTTGGATAGCAATAATATGATTCCCTACGTAAAGTGTACAATACCTTCTTGGTAAAACTAATTTTCTGCCAATTGATATTCACCAACATCTTACAAACATTCCTTGATCTCAAACTTAACGTATTTGATATCTCTATCGGATTATAAAATTTAATGATCGAGTATACTGGTAGAGTCAAAACCTATAAGTTTATTAAAGGGGTATCATATTCCAGGATACTTCCTGGATACGAATTCCTTCTAAACATGATCTCGAATATACTAACATGATCACTACCCACCTCATATCCCTTAAGATTAATAATATATGCACCCTATGAAAACCATGAGATTTTCCATGACTTATCAAGTCATCATCAAGACTCGAATCTTATTCTTTGTCCTATTCAATACTTTCTTAAAGTATCGATATAATCTTCCTTGATTTATCGAACAAGTTACTGAACCATCATACAAGTTTTTCGTAGTCAAAATAACCATTAAGATTGTACCCGCAACCTTATCGGTAGGATGTGAATCCTCCTACATAGGTTGTGAACTATTCAATCATGCTAGAATCGAAATTATGATCTCCTATGCCCATATTAGAATTCCTACTGAGCATAATTAACCAACATTATGATATATTTACAAATAAATATAAAACATCTCTACAATCATGATTTTCGGTTTCAAATCGGTTATAATGAACCTCTATGATTGAAGATTACATAAACATCGTAAGCATGATTTTAAAAATAAAAACCCAACAATCTCCTACTTAGTCTTGAAGCCATGTGCCTAAACACTTAACACCCAATACATCTACACATTGGAGGAAGTCCTCGATATATAAAGATTACAAAGGTGATCAAATTTTTATACCATCTCTCATAATAGGTGAAACTTACACTCTAATGTCACTTAATCCTTTAAGGCCATCGAGCCTTACTAACCACTTCCATGTCTTTTATGAAGTTACTTGTACATATAACCTACTTCATTTCATATAATTCTACAACACATTTGGCTACTATGGTGGAATCAGCAATACGTGAATGTGTGGTACTCCTCCATCAAATGCCTACATTTCTCAAAATTTAACTCATTTTCAAAGATAGATTCACTAAAAACCTTATATAACAGAAAATCCTATTCTATGTACCGCAAATGTACTAGACTATGCACCACATAACATTAATGAGGTTGCCCACAGCTGAAGCACTAGGTATATTCCTCATACCATATATCTAAAAAAATGTCACATGACATTGATACTTAGATAAATGTATTCCATGTTCGAAAAGGATTAACAGTAAACACAATATTTGATATAAGTATCTTGGCATAAGCCAAACATCCTATATATGCACGACCTAACAAAAGCTTAATCATTAGAATATGGATGACTTATCCTAAATTCTTAATATTAAATCACCTTGACAACCCTATTCTTATGTAAGACAATACACCCATATCGTTCTCGATTAGGAGAATATTATTCCCACGATATTCTAGAAATACCACCACGTTTCCCTCATACTTCTTATATTGATAAGTTGTATCTAGTGCATTAATTAAAACCATAAGAATTGACTTCTTGATCAAAATGGATGTTCCCAATATAATGATGCTTGATTAAGTCCATAGATGGATATCTTAAGATTACGTGCTTTAATTTCTTGAGATGCTATGAAAAAAAATCTCTATAGACTTTAGCATGATTACTGGTTAGAAGATTTATTCATAGTCAGTCACATATCTTTCCGAGCAAACTTTTAGCAATAAGCCTTGCCTCGAAGGTTTACACCTTCCCATTTATCCATCTTTTTCCTCTTGTAGGTCCACTTACACGCCATGGCTATAAACAAATCTATAAGATACCAAACTTAATTTGAATACATTGAATCGATTTCAGTATCCACACCCATATGTCATAGCTAAGAGTTTTTTTCTTGGATAGTCTCATTGTAGTTCTTGGGATCCGATTTGTGTTTCCTTGGGCATCACCAAAATGTTAACCCAAAACACTAAGATCACTCATGACACCCCTACTACAATGTAGCTCCACTTGTGTTCCAATATAAGTAACATGTGCATCTCGATCCTCACTAATGCTCCCATTACCATAAGGTAATGTATTTATCGATACCAGGTTGTATTTATTTCTATACTAGGGGTCTAATAACACCGGTAATATGATACTCCTTTGTAATAACTTGTAATACTAACTTACCCTTGGGTATGTGGTTTATCATATAATACCTTTTAAATAATCGAATATCGTGATAACAATGACCTTCTTGACCATAGGATTTTAATAGAAACAACTTAAGGAACCATTGGGATATCTAACCTAGAAATTTACTTTTTTGCTTAATTATAACCACCTCGGATCCCACCTCAGCATAAGTGTTGAGTACTCCCAGAATAAACATAACTTATTTTGGGCTTGCGCATATTCCACTATTTCGTGAGAGTCGAAGAAACCTATATAGATGAAATGTAGTACAAATATATATAGACGTCCCCATGTAAAATCCTAAAAGAAACGTACAATCCTAAATAACCTATGACGAAACTTATCATACCTAAAAGAGTCTTTATCTTTCTTACCGCTACGCCATCCCTCATTAGAGTGCCTGGTGTCACTACATCAAAATAATGATTTTGTGATTGCTTACTTGAACTGCTAGTGAGGTGACAAACATTATCATTGTTGGGAGCAGTAATAAAATTATTTATAACTGTCATTAAGAGTGATAGAATTTTTGGGCAATGAAAAATTTGAGTGAATTGGTTTATCACTCCTAATGGAAGTGACA
Organism: Sambucus nigra; assembly: GCA_949130495.1. Taxonomy (NCBI): domain Eukaryota; kingdom Viridiplantae; phylum Streptophyta; class Magnoliopsida; order Dipsacales; family Adoxaceae; genus Sambucus; species Sambucus nigra. The sequence goes on from OX422209.1 coordinate 677,249,280, forward strand.
AATCTTGTCATATGATTAATTTGGGACACCTATGAGCAGTCACAAATTTGTAACTTCCACGAGCACTGCAAAAACTATAAATGCCTCAAGTAGTAACAAATTTTTCATTAGGCTAAAATTATGACGGCTATGACGAGTCAAAAATTTATAACTACCATGAGAAGTTACAAATGTTAGCAGTAGGCTTAATTTGTGACCGGTATTAGCAGTCACAAATTTGTAATCACTAGGGGCAGCCACAACCTTTAAAACTAGGATGAATTTTTAACTACTATGAAGGATCACAAATTTCTAAGAGCAATTTTATTTCCCTTGTGAAACCCCGACCCGGATTTAAAGGTTAATAAAGGGCCAATCCAATCCAGCTCATGCGTTAATTGTGAAGTGCAATGGAACAACCTAAATAATATTTCGAATCCAGTTTTATTATTATTTAACGTTACACTTATTAGCATGTGATTCCAATTTTCATCAAACTACATGACGTGACCTAAGGGGAGTGCCCATAAGGTCAAGTAAACAGAGATTTAACGTAAATGCAAATTAAGTATTTACTTATACAACGCTCTCAAAATATGTGACTTCATAGACCTACCGTGAAAAAGGAGGAAGTGACATGAATGATCAGTGGGAACTTATACAAATGTAGTATAAAAATGAATGGAAGAAAGAATACTCACACGCTACAACTACATGCATGTGAAAATACGTATATATCTACATATATACCTTTCGCTTAAAGATGCTCTAAAGCATGAAACCGTTTTTATTCCAACAATAATGAACAATATTGTTTATTCTCCTTGTTTTTAGAATATAGTCATTATGCTTAAAATTGGCATATTCTTCCCATTAACTCACACAGTTAAACAATTTAAATTGTTGGAAAAACCTTTCATTTACTTTCAAAATGTTTATTACTCAACGTTCATTAACTCACACCAGAGTACCAAAGACTTTCTTTAAACACGCGCACATATCGTGTTAGAAAATATTCATCGATGTTGAAATCCTTATACAACACACACACACTCGTGTTAATATAGGTTTAAACTTCATTAGGTAGTTTAATTACCCATTAAAGTCACCTTGATTAACCATTTTACTTTTCTTATGAACATTAGTCATTATTCTCAATTTACTTGTCCATATTACATTAATCAAAACATTTACACAAGTTAGGTTATTTCCATATTATAACTCGTTTCTTATCATGTCCCTGATTACATCATTATCTTTGGGATTTATCCAATAACCACAGTTTCACGGGCTCCTCGTCCCTGGTACCGAGCACCAAATTCTACTGATCAGTTACATTGGGGCATTTCACCACTAGGGACATCATGCCCTTCTTAATGTTTTTGGCATCATCCGAATATTCCTTTATCTTTTCAATGTGTTCAGCATTATCCTAATGTCCACATTAATCCACATTTATGGGGCAAAGCCAAAAGTCCGGACTTAACCGTCCGTTTTTTCGTTAACATTTGGAAAATTATTTCTTTCTCTTTTAAGTCCTTTGTTCACACACACGTTAATTTTATAATAAAAATCATTCATGCTTTAGGACTCAATTCATTTTCACCCACACTAGTGTAAAAACATTCATCAATATTTTTATTTCATAAAAATGTTACACTTCAAGTAAATTACCAATTTACCCCGTTATTTGCTAAAACTTCCAATTTGGTCCCTTAACAAGTGTCATTTTCCAAAAAGTAGGTAAAACAAATAAAAAAAACCTTGTTCATTATCATATTTTACTCAATTTTCACATTTTACACTTTACACACCTTTAATATATAAATTCATACATTTTATATATTAAAATCTCGACTTTCACATATTTGATAAAAACACTTTATTTTTGAGTTTTTACATCATTGCACGCAACACATTAACCCATACTATTTTCAAATTATGAGTTTAGACATTTTAAAATAACCATTTAAAGTGAAAATATTCATTTACATATAAAACTCTCTATTTAATCTAGGAAAGCATATATTCGTTTTACAAAATGGCATGAATAAGTTTAAAACATCACTTTTCATGGATATCACATTTTCATCATTAAAACACACCTTTAACATATTTTATTTCCTGAAATGCTTATGAATAGTGTTGTGAAATTCTAACACTTCTAAAACTCATTTAGAACCTTCCTTTTGTAATACCCCGTATTTTTGTGATATTTATTTATGGGATTAATTGAATTAAATGTGTATTAATTGAGAATTAATCCGGATAAAATACTAACGAGATGTGAGTTGGTATTTGATTATAATGCGTATATATGGCAATATATGAATATTGAGAATATTAAAATTGTCGCGAGATAGAAATACGGCAATTTGAAAATTTTGTTGGGACGCGTGCGACAGTCGCGTCAGGAATATAACTATTTTAATTAAAAAATGAATTTTATTTTTATCAACCGTATGGTCATTTTAAGTGCGCCAACGCGTCCGGAAGGTTTGAAATAGTCAGAAAACACCAGCCGGGGGTTTAGTTTGGGTCCCGGGGCATTTTTAGGTCATACTGACAACTTAAAAGGGTATTTTGGTAATTTTGGAATTTTGGGATTTATGACCAACGAATTTTGGGAGTTTAAAATAGGAAATTTAATGACCCACTAAACCATTACCAGCAATTAACTGATTAGAGGGCAACGGGAGTTTCATGAGAAGTTAGGAGAGGTTCCCAAAAGAGAAAACCTTAACCTTCATCTTCAACCTTCAACCTTGGGAGAAAAAGGAGAGAGAGAAACCTTCATCAATTCAACACCAAATTCAGAGAATAATCCAAGGCAAGTGGTTTAATTACGTTAATTTCAAGGGAATGCTTCTTCCATGCTTAGAAATTGATATAATTGCATTGTATTGGGAGACTTGTGTAACCCATGTAATTGGACTTATAAATTCATGTTTTGATAAAGAGATTGCATGTAGAATTATGTTTGGGCGATTATATTGTTAGAAATACATCTTTTATATTACAAAAACGGAATTAATTGTGGATATTGATGACTTTAATTTCTAGGGTTCATATTCATAAGGGTTGGGGGAATATTGGGAGATTTGATAATTGGGTGTTGTTTAGGGAGACTTGACCCCATAAATATAATAAGATACGACCTAAGTATGTTTAGGAATGATTAGGAACCTTAAAACACTGTTGGGATAATGTTTGGATGAGTTTTGAGAAGAAAAAGTTGGAGGAAAAATGAATTTAGGAATTCTGGGCTCGAAACTGTCACCTCGTTAGAAGACCTGCCCAGGTCGTTCGAACGAGCTCGCTCGAACGAGGTTCTAACGAGTTGACAGTTTGACTTCTAACGAGTTGGATGTTAGTTAGATTCCCCTCTCGTTCAAACGAGAGTTCGTTCGAACGAGACTTCTAACGAGTTGACAGATTGGCCTTTTTGGCCTGATTCGATTTCTAGTGTCTCGTAACCATATTTAATTGTAGAGATAACCTTCCCGTGTTAACTATTTGGTATAATTGGGAGAATTGGAATATAATGAGGAGTGAACCAAATGATATTTGTGGATTAGGACGCTAGTGACTATATACAATGTGAGGATTATTGACGACTTAAATATTTGTATTAACCGGGTATATGAGAATTGTGTAACATTATAAGTTGGTATGAGAATGAGAAGTATACCACTAATAATTTATGGTAATTACTAAGATGTGTGTATGCTTAGTATATGTATATGATTTTATGTGTATGAAATACCTACCATGCTTGCTATCACGGGAGGTTTGCGTTCGCTTAGGGCCATCTATTATTTATGTGCCTACGGGGGGATATAGATTGGTACCTCGAGGACATAGGTCAGAGAAGGACTTATTGGGAAGTTAATAAGTCTGTTGATCATGGGAGCGTAGGTATGTGCGTGACCAATGTGATGTGACTGTGTTCGCCTCCATTGTTTGTGATTGTTGTTATCTGAGAACTATTCCTGAGAGATTCGGAATGTGTGATCCTTATGTACGTGATGTACCGAGATGGATAACAGAGTATGTGTGTACCGCAGCTTATTCTCGGGGTGCTTGTATTATATATTTATGATGTGAATGATATACGGTTAAATGAACAGACTTGTCATGTTTAATTATGAGAATAATTTACAGTAACTCCTTGAGAAGATAAATAAGGGGATAACCTCCAGTAAATGGTAATGCTAATAATTGAGAATCCGAGTTTAAGTAAAGCTATCTATTCAGGTGATAACATTGGGAATTCATATTGTGAATCGAGTAGATGGGTTAGAACTTATGTCGGTTTAGTTAGATATAAATACCACTTAGATGGGTACTGTACGTTAGGAGTGCACGATTAGACGAGAGGTGAGTCTTTCATGTGATAGCACGTCCTAACATGTATTTTTCATTCTTCGTTTTAATGTTATTAAAGCACTTGCTGTTTTTAAAATACTCTCCACTTTCGGGCTCTGACCCGTTTGCTTCCAAATCTATTTTTGTAAAAACCTTTTAGGTGCCCAGCCACAAGGACACCATGCATAGGATTTCCATTCAGGTGACGATCTGTAGCTGTTTGTGGAAGTTACAGGGCCTTGCTAGTAGACGCTTCTTTGTCTTGACTCTATTCAGTTTTCATCATTTGTAGGGCATGTCGCCTATTTCTATTAGAGACATTTCATATTTCAGTTATTCAGATTGTTGGCATGTAATTAATTCAGGATATACTGTTTTATTTATTTCAGTGGTGGGATTGTTGTGAGGGGTTTTCCTCCGGACTTATTATTAACTGTTGATTACTTTATTGAGACTTTATGGTGTATGGTTATGATATTCTTTCATAATTCTTTTTTTTGTATGTTAATCAGACTTAATTTAAAATTTGACATCTTTCTTTTTAAATACTAGGTGGTTAGTAATGATTAAAATGTTTTCGACAGTGATGCTGTTAACCGGACCAACTTGACATTTTGTATTAATTTAATAAAGGAGTAGCTACCCGGTATTTAATTAGTCGGGGTGTCACAGGTGGTATCAGAGCATCAGGTTCTAGTGTCCTTTAGGATCTGTATGGCTTATTATGTTTCCGCTGAGCTTTATTTGATGTAGAGACCTATATTTTAGGACTGTTGTATTCTTTTACATATGCTTCGCTCTTCAGCTATTTTGGGTTTATAACTGCGAACTTATAGACCTTACTCTTATTTCAGATGCCTCCACGACGTGCACCACGGGTTCCTAGGGATGCACAGCCAGAGCCCCAGCCAGCAACAGTACAGGGCACCATGAATGCCGCTGAGGTTGCAGCCATTGTACCCAAGCGGTAAATGCCGCTCTAGCAGTTGTACAGCAGGCACCACCCCAGACGCCAGTAGCCGCGCCAGTTCAGGCACATGCATTCCCGTCTTCTTGGGAACGTGTACGTGATGCTTTTCAGAAAGTGCACCCGCCGGAGTTCACAGGTAGCTCCGATGTTGTGGTTTCAAGTCAGTGGAGGAAAGACATTCAGAGGCACTTGAGGATGTATGAGTGCACCGATGTTCAGAAGAAGGTACTAGCTAATTTTAAGCTAGTGGGATCTGCACTGCAGTGGTGGGAGTCTATTACAACCGGGGAGGAGAGAGATACTCTCACGATACAGGAGTTTTGGGTGTGGTTTGACCGCAAGTATTTTCCGTCAGCCGTTCACACGGAAATGAGGAGGAAGTTAATGAATCTCAGATAGGAGGGAAGGACTGTGGCCGAGTATGAGGCCGAATTCACTAATCTACTTAATATTGTTCCGCATGAAATACCGACAGAGGAGAAGAAGATCCAGAAGTTTACAGATGGATTGACATGGAGGATCCGTCAGCATTTATTGGGGAACCTCTCGTTGGCCACTTATTCTGACATGGTTAACGCTGCACTGTTACACTGCCTGGATCACCGCTTTCACATGGCTGAGAGCAAGAGATCAGGAGAGTCCATCCATCAGGGCAGGACTGGAGGAAATGGTGCCAGTGGGGCACAATCTACTCAAGGGCAGAGGCTCAGTGACCAGGGTTCCCAGCAGGGGGATCATAAGAGGTTCAGATCGGGGAATTTCAGGCACGGACAGGGAGGTTTTAGGCAGGGCCATCAGGGTCCGAACGGCCATCAGGGCCAATAGGGGCAGAATGGTCAACAACAGTTTCAGCAGGGCCATGGGAGGAATGGTAACGGCCACCAGGGCCGGGGGCAGCAGGGACAGAGAGGGGGGAACTCCCTGGGGAAGTGTTACGTTTGTGGCAAGACTGGCCATAAATGCAAGGATTGTCCTGATAGGGGCAGGGCCCCACAGCAACAGCAGCAGTAGCAGGGTGCTCGACAGGAGCCGCAGAGTCCTATGTTTCCCTCCGCCCTCCCAGCACCACCACAGATGGCATCATTACCACCCATTCCAACAGTCCCAGTTTAGCAGGGATAGCTTCAGTATGGGAGAGTGTATCAGCTCTAGCAGGTCGCAGCCCCACAGGATCCACCAGCCATTGAGGGTATGTTCTCTATTCAGGGGACTCTGGGGCGTATTTTATTTGACACGGGGGCTACACATTATTTCATTGCTATGAGATTTGCACGCACCATTGGGTTGTTAGACACCGCCGAGAGTATGATTACTTGTGTAAATTCGTCGTTGAGTAGGGTTCCGTGATTTCCCTTATATGTAGAGGCGTGGGTATAGAGATCGGGAGGTTTACTTTACCCACGGATATATTAGTGTTAGAGATGACCGAGTATGATGCCATTATTGGTATGGATTGGCTAGTTGCGTACCGATCCATGATTGACTGTTTTAGTAGGAGTATTATCTTTGCCATTCCCGGGCAGGAGATGTTTTTAGTGGCGATGCCTCATCCTGAAGGAGGATCGTCCACTCATTTGTACTATATAGAGGAGGAGACCTCTAAGGAAGTGGTGACACCACTTGATTCGATTCCAGTTGTTCGAGATTTTACTGATGTATTTCAGGATATACCAGGATTACCTCCGAGTAGAGAGATAGATTTTGTGATCGATTTGATGCCGGGCACTCGTCCTATTGCCCGCGCACCTTACCGTATGGCTCCAGCTGAGATGAGAGAGTTACGGGATCAGATTGAGCAGTTATTGGGTCAGGGGTTTATACGGAGGAGTACTTCGCCGTGGGGTGCCCCTGTGTTGTTCGTGAAGAAGAGGGATGGATCATTGAGGTTGTGTGTAGATTATCGTGAGTTGAATAAAGTCATGATACGGAATAAGTATCCATTGCCCCGAATCGATGACTTATTCGACCAGCTGAGAGGAGCTTATTTCTTCTCAAAGATTGATTTGCGATTGGGATACCATCAGTTGCGTATTAGGGAGGAGGACGTCTCGAAGACTTCTTTCTTAATGAGATATGGTTCCTACGAGTTTTGGGTTATGCCTTTTGGTTTGACCAATGCTCCAGCCATGTTTATGGACTTGATGAATAGGGTGTTCAGAGAGTTCCTAGATCAGTTCGTCATTATCTTCATTGATGATATACAGGTTTACTCCCAGACAGAGGAGGAGCATGATGAGCATTTGAGGCAGGTTTTGCATATGCTACTCCAGAACGAGCTGTATGCAAAGTATGAGAAGTACGGGTTTTGGCTGACGGAGGTTCAGTTTTTGGGGCATATTATTTCCGATCGGGGGATATCTGTTGATCCGAGAAAGGTATCCGCAGTGAGGGAGTGGGGACAGCCCACAACACCGACTGAGATCCGTAGTTTCTTGGGCCTAGCAGGATACTACAGGAGGTTTATTCGGGATTTCTCCAAGATAGCGGGTCCTTTGACACATCTGACTCGTAAAGGTGTGTCGTTCATTTGGAGTGATGCCTGTCAGTTGGCATTTGATGAGTTGAAGGACAAGTTGACCTCAGCACCTGTGTTAGCATTGCCGAGACCGGTAGTTGAGTATCTAGTTTACACCGATACGTCCTTGTAAGGATTTGGAGGTGTATTGCAGCAGGAGAGTCAGGGTATAGCTTATGCTTCCCGTAAGCTTAAGCCTCACGAGAATAATTACTCCACTCATGATTTGGAGTTAGCGACAGTTGTATTTGCCCTTCGGATTTGGAGATATTATCTCTGGGGGGAGAAGTTTCGATTGTTCACGGACCACAAGTCCCTACAGTACCTATTCATGCAGAAGGAGTTGAATATGCGGCAGCGAAGGTGGCTTGAGTTTGTGAAGGATTATCAGTTTGATATCCAATATCACCCAGGGAAGGCTAACGTAGTAGCAAACGCGTTGAGCCATAGGCCAGTAGATGAGGTGGCAGGGGTGTGGAAGGCAAAGTGGAAAGAGTTGGGACACCAGGATGCAGTGGCCTGATCGTTCATGTCTGTGATGACTGTTACATCGCAGATTGTCACGAAGGTGGTAAAGGCACAGGCAAATGACTCGTTCTGTCAGGAGAAGATAGTCCGATTACTAGCAGAGGGAGCTGAATCCTATACCGTTAGCTCAGACGGGGGATTACGCTTCAATGGGAGACTGGTAGTTCCGGAAGGGGAGGAATTGCGACACGAGGTGATGGACGAATCGCACGGCTCACGGTTCGCAGTACATCCTGGTGGAGATAAAATGTACCAAGACATGAGACGTCAGTATTGGTGGAGCGAGATGAAGAGAGATATTGTCGTGTTTATTTCTAAATGCGCCACTTGTCAGCTCGTAAAAGTGGATCATCAGAGACCGGCAGGACTTCTACAGCCATTAGAGGTCCCGATATGGATGTGGGAGAGCATATCCATGGACTTTATCATGGGGTTGCCTACGTCACAGAGAGGTCACGACTCCATTTGGGTAATTTTGGACAGGTTGACCAAAGTCTATCATTTTCTACCCGTAAGGACCGACTACACTACGGGACAGTATGCCCAGCTCTTTATTGCAGAAATAGTGAGACTTCACGGTGTGCCCCTAAATATCGTGTCTCACAGAGACAAGATATTTGTTTCACGGTTTTGGGAGAGTTTTCAGGAGGCCATGGGCACGGAATTACGGTTGAGTACGGCGTATCACCCGCAGACCGATGGGTAAACCTAGCGTACAAACCAGATGTTGGAGGACATGTTGCGTATGTGCATCATTGATTTTGGGGGTGGATGGGAGCAGTGTCTTCCACTGTTGGAGTTTTCTTACAACAACTCCTACCAATTCACCATTGGCATGGCTCCATTTGAGGCGTTGTACGATAGAATTTGTCGTTCCCTAGCATTTTGGTTGGAGGTGGGGGACAACAAACTACTTGGGCTGGAAGTGATTCAGGATACTTCAGCGAGGATATAATTGATACGGAGTCGCATTCGGGTAGCTCAGGATCGACAGAAGAGCTATGCTGATGCGAAGAGGTTCTTCAGGGAGTTCCAAGTGGGGGACCAAGTTTTACTCAGAGTATCTCCTATGAAGGGAATTATGCGATTTGGGAAGAAGGGGAAGTTGGCACCGAGATATGTGGGGCCATTTCCTATCATCGAGCGGGTTGGGTCTGTTGCATATAGACTTGGGTTACCAGAGCATTTGCACAGGATACATGATGTGTTTCATATTTCCTCACTAAGAAAATATCTTAGGGACGATTTGGCTCATTCTCACATTGCTTTAGAGGACATCATTCTCCAGCCTGATAGCTCCTACGAGGAAGGGCCGATTGCAATTTTGGACCGAAGTGAGCGGAAACTGCGGTCAAAGATAGTTCCGTTAGTACGTGTTCAGTGACGGCACCATAATGCCGAGGAGTCCACATGGGAGCACGAGGATGAGATGCGCGAACGTTAGCCAGAGTTATTTATACCAGGTACTTTCTAGTTCCAAATTTCGGGACGAAATTCTGTTATTAGGGGGGAAGTATGTAATACCCCGTATTTTTGTGATATTTATTTATGGGATTAATTGAATTAAATGTGTATTAATTGAGAATTAATCCGGATAAAATACTAACGAGATGTGAGTTGGTATTGGATTATAATGCGTATATATGGCAATATATGAATATTGAGAATATTAAAATATTCGCGAGATAGAAATACGGCAATTTGGAAATTTTGTTGGGACGCGTGTGACAGTCGCGTCAGGAATATAACTATTTTAATTAAAAAGTGAATTTTATTTTTATCAACTGTATGGTCATTTTGAGTGCGCCAACGCGTCCGGAAGGGTCGAAATAGTCAGAAAACACTAGCCGGGGGTTTAGTTTGGGTCCCGGGGCATTTTTAGGTCATACCGACAACTTAAAAGGGTATTTTGGTAATTTTGGAATTTTGGGATTTATGACCAACGAATTTTGGGAGTTTAAAATAGGAAATTTAATGACCCACTAACCCATTACTAGCAATTAACTGATTAGAGGGAAACAGGAGTTTCATGAGAAGTTAGGAGAGGTTCCCCAAAGAGAAAACCTTAACCTTCATCTTCAACCTTCAACCTTGGGAGAAAAAGGAGAGAGAGAAACCTTCATCAATTCAACACCAAATTCAGAGAATAATCCAAGGCAAGTGGTTTAATTACGTTAATTTCAAGCGAATGCTTCTTCCATGCTTAGAAATTGATATAATTGCATTGTATTGGGAGACTTGTAAAAACCCATGTAATTGGAGTTATAAATTCATGTTTTGATAAAGAGATTGCATGTAAAATTATGTTTGGGCGATTATATTGTTAGAAATACATCTTTTATATTACAAAAACATAATTAATTGTGGATATTGATGACTTTAATTTTCTAGGGTTCATATTCATAAGGGTTGGGGGAATATTGGGAGATTTGATAATTGAGTGTTGTTTAGGGAGACTTGACCCCATAAATATGTTAAGATACGACCTAAGTATGTTTAGGAATGATTAGGAACGTTAAAACACTGTTGGGATAATGTTTGGATGAGTTTTGAGAAGAAAAAGTTGGAGGAAAAATGAATTTAGGAATTCTGGGCTCGAAACTGTCACCTCGTTAGAAGACCTGCCCAGGTCATTCGAACGATCTCGTTCGAACGAGCTTCTAACGAGTTGACAGTTTTCCTTCTAATGAGTTGGATGCCCCTCTCGTTCGAACGAGACTTCTAACGAGTTGACAGATTGGCCTTTTTGGCCTGATTCGATTTCTAGTGTCCCGTAACCATATTTAATTGTAGAGATAACCTTCCCGTGTTAACTATTTGGTATAATTGGGAGAATTGGAATATAATGAGGGGTGAACCAAATGATATTTGTGGATTAGGACGCTAGTGACTATATACAATGTGAGGATTATTGACGACTTAAATATTTGTATTAACCGGGTATATGAGAATTGTGTACAATTATAAGTTGGTATGAGAATGAGAAGTATACCACTAATAATTTATGGTAATTACTAAGATTTGTGTATGCTTAGTATATGTATATGATTTTATGTGTATGACATGCCTACCATGCTTGCTATCACGGGAGGTTTGCGTTCGCTTAGGGCCATCTATTCTTTATGTGCCTACGGGGGGATATAGATTGGTACCTCGAGGACATAGGTCAGAGAAGGACTTATTGGGAAGTTAATAAGTCTGTTGATCATGGGAGCATAGGTATGTGCGTGACCCATGTGATGTGACTGTGTTCGCCTCCATTGTTTGTGATTGTTGTTATATGAGAACGATTCCTGAGAGATTCGAAATGTGTGATCCTTATGTACGTGATGTACCGGAATGGATAGCAGAGTATGTGTGTACCGCAGCTTAGTCTCGGGGTGCTTGTATTGTATATTTATGATGTGAATGATATACGGTTAAATGAACAGACTTGTCATGTTTAATTATGAGAATAATTTACAGTAACTCCTTGAGAAGATAAATAAGGGGATAACCTCCACTAAATGGTAATGCTAATGATTGAGAATCTGAGTTTAAGTAAAGCTATCTATTCAAGTGATAACATTGGGAATTCATATTTTGAATCGAGTAGATGGGTTAGAACTTATGTCGGTTTAGTTAGATATAAATACCACTTAGATGGGTACTGTACGTTAGGAGTGCACGATTAGACGAGAGGTGAGTATTTCATGTGAGAGCACGTCCTAGCATGTATTTTGCATTCTTTGTTTTCATGTTATTAAAGCACTTGATGTTTTTAAAATACTCTCCACTTTCGGGCTCTGACCCGTTTGTTTCCAAATCTATTTTTGTAAAAACCTTTTAGGTGCCCAGCCACAAGGACACCATGCATAGGATTTCCATTCAGGTGACGAGCTGTAAATGTTTGTGGAAGTTACAGGGCCTTGCTAGTAGACGCTTATTTGTCTTAACTCTATTCAGTTTTCATCATTTGTAGGGCATGTCGCCTATTTCTATTAGAGACATTTCATATTTCAGTTATTCAGATTGTTGGCATGTAATTAATTCAGGATATACTATTTTATTTATTTCAGTGGTGGGATTGTTGTGAGGGGTTTTCCTCCGGACTTATTATTAACTGTTGATTACTTTATTGAGACTTTATGGTGTATGGTTATGATATTCTTTCATAATTCTTTTTTTTGTATGTTAATCAGACTTAATTTAAAATTTGACATCTTTCTTTTTAAATACTAGGTGGTTAGTAATGATTAAAATGTTTTCGACAGTGATGCTGTTAACTGGACCAACTTGACATTTTGTATTAATTTAATAAAGGAGTAGCTACCCGGTATTTAATTAGTCGGGGTGTCACACCTTTGAATGCCCATTTTTATAGAAAACATTAAGAATGAAATTAATAAACCCATTAATGCAATATAACTATTATCCTACAAATATTAGACCTAATATATGTAAATAGGTATTATGAAATTTATCTTCATTCATAACCCATTTGAAATCATACTTTTAATACCCATTTTTTAACAAAATGATAGGATGAACACCAACTAACTCATGGATGTATAAACACTTGTATTCTACACATTCTACGTCTAATATAATTAGAATAACATGCTGAAAATTACAACTTTTCTAAACTAAATACAAGGCTAGAAAATCCCACCTAAATGTCTTCAAAGTGGTGGAGGAAGTAGAGAAGATGGGTGACTCCCCCGCCTCCAAACGTGGACTTAAAGGGAGTCACAAAACCTCCACTATAGTAGAGCCAAAAGTACTCCAAGAATAATCCATGAAATCCTTCTTCAACCTCAAGAAAATCCTTCTAAAAAGCTCATACAACTTGTACAACTTTGGAGTGGAACTATAATGGAGGTTGTAGGTTACTTTAATGGAGTTTGGGTGGGAACATATGTGGGTGAAGATAGAGCTACGAATTTCATAAGGTATCTTGGTTTTTAGGATCTCAAGTGAGGGAGGAACAATGAGGAATATCAGATACCTCTAGATGCACACAAAAGGAACCCATCTCTCTCTCTCTCTCTCTCTCTCTCTCTCTCTCTCTCTCTCTTTTATAATCCATATCCACACCAATATCAATTCATTAACCAAGGTTGCAGTTATTCTATTACACTAAAGAGGTAACAATGTGTCTAACAAGGTCTGAACAAGCTTTGAAAATGACCACTCAAGCCAACCAATCAAGACCCAACTAAAACAGACCCATTCAGGGCTACTGTCCATCCAACATTGGGGGGGGGGGGGGGGACTAACTCCAAAAAAATATTTTTATTTTTATTTATTCTTTATATGGTATCTTGTATTATATTTTTAGAGCTCCAAATATGGGGTGACACTATTTTTATTCCTCTTCAGGTGTCCTATAAAAATCGTGCAGGTTCGCGTTCTGCCCGACGCGTGCTGGCGAAAATCGCTTTATATTAACCACGACCATGTCATAATCATTCCTTGATATTTTTGCATTTAACTTAACCAACATACTTATTAGGACTATGTGAACTTGAATGTGCATTCATGCAAACCATACAACATGGGGATTTTTATCTTTAATTACTTTTTGTAATGCGTCACTTTTCATGCCATTTGGCGTAATTCCTTTATATATTTATATCTCAATTTTTCTTTGATTAAAATACTTATATTATCATTAAATACTTTTTATTGTAGGGCAAGGTATTAAATTCTTCCCTCCTTAGGAAATTTCATCCTCAAGATTCATGCATCATTAACTTAAAATCCGATTACCTACAACCAGTTTCCAATCCTAAGGTATCCTTAACACTATGGTCTAGATCCAAAGATCTCATTTTCATCAATGATGATTGCTAACCCAATCACGAAGAACCCTAATGTCTTATTGCTAATTCTCAAGAATTCCTAACATGTCCATGTAAACAAAACCTCGAGATGATCGATACTCACCAAATATTGTACTATCACCAATAAACTCATTATCATGGATCATTCCTACATTAGGATTCACAACCTACGTTTCCTTAAACAATCTTGGATCACACCTAGCCTAAGCTGATACAACCTTAACATCACCATCCATCACATCATCAATCATGGGACGATCATCTAATCCCATTAATCTACCCCACCGATATCTCCTACGAGATCCTCACACTACCCTAAAGTTATGCTAGGTATCACAACCAAAATATACACAAGCGGTTACATCCTCAAACAACATAAATTTTGACATAGTGAAACACTAGAACCTAATGTTTCATTGAATTCTGATACTCACAATATCCTCGAGTCGAAATCTAGGATTCCACAACTTAAGCCATAACTAGGTAAACAAGTAGACTAACGATACCTATTAACCTAAAGAAACCAATAACGCATGAAAACTACATGCAACAAATGTGAGACCACATGTACACACAAATCGGTATAAAATGAGGATGATTTCGAATAAGAGCGCACTCATATACCATGACTCATCAGCCATTGATATACCCATATATACCATCGGCTAGGCTGAGGGCGCCTTCCACCAAGGCGCGCCCAAGATGGTCTTGTAACCCCTCAACATGGTCCAGACGACCCTTTAAGGGGACAACCCCTCATCATGGTCCAGACGATCCTTCAAGGGGCCGACCCCTCATCATGGTCCAGACGACCCTTCAAGGGGCCGACCCTTCATCAGGCCCGAACGACCCTTCAAGGGGCCGACCCTTCATCAGGCCCAGACGACCCTTCAAGGGGCCGACCCCCCATCACGGTCCAGACGATACTTCCAGGGCCGACCCTTCATCAGGCCCGGACGACCCTTCAAGGAGTCGACCCTTCATCATGACCAGACGACCCTCCGAGGGGCCGACCCTCCATCAGGGTCCGGACGACCCTCCGAGGGTACGACAGTACGAGGCCTAAATTAGGCCAGACTCACTACCAGAAGGAACTTTGCCCTCGACCTCGTATCATAGGCCGAGGGTGACATCATCACATCACGTGGTTTGGGAGACGTGTGGAACAGTGAGCGTGAGGCTTACATGGCACGTGGAAGACCGTTATAACAATATCACCCCCTCACGTGAGGGAATATTATGTCATCATTTGGCATTTACAGGTGTTAACAGAAGATTGGCTAGATCCTCATTCACATGCACCATGCATACTTGGGGGGTAAACTACATCCCCCAAGCCTTATATATACTTGTCACCTACAACCCTATAAGGGATGGAGGGATCAATAATTGTAACCCTAGGAAAAACTCTGCTTGTACACATAGTAGAGAGAGAAAGTGAGCTTATGTGAATTGTATCCAAGGCCATTAGTGCCCATACTTAGTGGATCACACACTCACAGTGGATGTAGGCTAAATTGGATGAACCACTATACATCATTGTCTTATTCCTCTTATACTCATCTTCTTATACACACTTATACACTTACATCTCTATGGATGCCATGGTTACTACTGTTTGAGCTCATCATCACTTATCTGGTGGTGCTAGATCTCAGCATCATCAGTTTGGCACCGTCTGTGGGAACGAGAAGACATCTCTTCTTTTGTACAGCTTGACCTCACTGTGCACTCTCATGGTGAACCATCTCTCCCCCTGAGAGGAGATGTTTCACCATTGAAAGAGACCCATTAAGGTTCTCAATCTCACCAGTCTTTTTTCCAGTTCAGCTGTTCACAGCTCAAACACATGGCACCAGAGATGCCACCACCACCACTCCCTCCATCTGATAGTGGAGTATGACCCAGTTCCAGTCATCCACCACCTCAGTCTGAGATGGATGATGTGGCGGCAGCCTTGAAGTCTCTGGCAGCAAGCCAACGGATCATGTAGGAGCAGTTCACAGCTCTAAGCCAGAACATACTAAGACCACCAGGGGTCTCACCTGAGATGATTACTCCGGCAGCAGCTCCAGGATAGCATGAAGCCAGAAGACCACCCCAGGCACCACGCAAATACCTACCACCCCCTCAGCGGCGTAGGGATGTTGTTGACCCCCGGTGTCTATGCCTGGGGAGGTAAGGAAACCCTTGCCCCGAGGATAGGTATGATGATCTAGAGGGGGAGGAGGCCCCCATAGAATGTTGGGAGCCATATGATGTCTCCAACAATACTGTATGACCTCTCCAGGGGAGTAGAGAGAAGTGCGGGAGGCAAAATCCTGACGATCTCCCAAGAGGCTCTGCTTTTGATAGCTTGAGCAGGGGGTCGGCCTTTGAGAGGATGGGCCCAGTAAATGACCTGTGGGAAAAATTGTCCAGATCAAGGAGCGTTGCGAGATCCAAAAGGGAGGCAGCAGATGGTCGACCCCACGGGGCCGACCCCTAAGACGAGATGATGGTCCGGGGGAAGTAAATAGTCGACACAGGCCTGCCGCCGCAGAACCCTCCGTCCACCTCAAAGAGGCGGCGGGGGATAACATCGGCCAGGCCAACCCTACGAGGCCCTGAAATGACTCAATCCAGTGACTAGAGGACAAGATCGGTGATATTCTGAAGAGCTGGGACCCTCTTCAGAGAGGATACTCCATAGGCTCTCCCTTTATGGCGAAGATAATCAACTTTCCTACGCCATAAAAGTTTAAGCCACATGTGGTCACCCCAAGGTATGATGGGAGTACTAACCCTGTCCATCATATTGAGATGTATCAATCAGCGGTAGACATATACTCTAGCTTAGATGAGATGAGGTGTCGTGCCTTTTCTGGCACTCTGACGGGGGGGGGGGGGGGGGGGGGGCTACACATGTCTGGTATATGTCTCTTCCAAAAAATTCCATTAAAAGATTTAAGCAGTTGGATGATCGATTTATCCATAACTTTTGCTTTGGGGTGAGGCCACAAAAGAAGACCACCCACCTGCTCTATGTTAATCAGGGGAAGAATGAGGGTCTAAGAGACTACATAGCCAGATTCAACAAAGAAAAGTTGGAGGTGGAAGACTATGAGGAGAGCATAGCTATGACAGCCCTGATTGGAGGACTCTAAAAGAGGAAGCTGATATGGAAGCTTGCTGAAGACCCTCCGAGGATGATGGATAAATTGCTGTCAATAGCAGGAAAGGTGATGAATGCCAAAGAGGCGATGGCCGCAAAATACGAAGACGAAAAATGAGGCGCTAGTGGGGGTAAGTACCCTAAGAAGAATAAATAGGGGAAGAAGAGGTGTACGGACGACAAGTTCACCGGTTACACCCCTCTAACGGTCAGCCGTGAACATATTCTCAATGAGAAAGAGTGACCGATCCCTGAAGTGGCCTGAGAAGTCGAGGGCAGCCCCCAACAAGAGGAACAAAAACCTGTGGTGTGAAATTCACCAAGACCATGGCCACGTGACTGACAAATGCTTTGCTCTGAAGGATGAGATTGAAAAGATGCTAAAAGAAGGGAAGCTCAGGAAGTACGTTGACAAAGGTTCCTTCAAGAGGGGTCGAGGGGACGACCCCCAAAAAAAGCGAGGCGATGCTTATAGAGAAGGTCCTCAAAAAAGAGGGAACGACCCTTCTGACGATGAGGACGGCCCTAACCTCCCGCCGAGAGATGACCACGGCCCTGTCAAGAGACTTAATATGATCTTGTTCGGCGTGGGAATGATCTTCGGGGGCCTAGCAGGAGGAGGGTCAGAGGTCGCCGATAGGAAGGCCCATGTAGCTGAAGCCAAGGCAGTGACAAAAGCTGTACACTCAACCTCCCTGGAGGCAAAGTTAGAAAAGAGGAAGAAGGTAAATATAGACACTATGATAGTGGGATTCTCATGAATGGACTTCAAAGGCCTCTTAACCCCACATGATGACCCTCTCGTCATCACTACCAGGGTACATCGATGTGAGATGCCTAGGATCTTGGTAGATGGGGGTAGCTCTATAGACGTAATGTTTTGGCCATGCTTCAAAGCCTTAGGTCTTAGCCGTGCAAGACTCATCCCGTACCATCACCCATTAATTGGGTTCAGTGGGGAAAAGGTTCATCCCCACGAAGTGTATGAGGCTGATGTCAGGATGGGGGGCGAGTGGCCGAGATGGCTTACCAAGAAGGTTAGATTCTTTGTGATGGATGAACATGTCTTTTCAGCCTACAATATTATATTGGGGCGGGTAGCCCTCAAGGGGTTCGAAGCTGTGCCGTCTACGGTCCATAAGATGATTAAATTTCCAACCCCTTACGGGGTGGGGGAAGTTTAGGGAGACCAGACAACAGTACGGGAATGTTATTACAACTCCGCGGAAGAAAGAGAGGCACACAAGAGGGCAACAACCACTTTCAATATTGATACCCTAGACCCCAGGGATGAGACGAAGCTGAAGAAAGGAGAGGCCGCGGAAGAGGTAGAATCCATCATCCTCAATGAGGATGACCCGAAAAAAACCATCCAAGTTGGCAAATCTCTGAAGCCAAATATCAAGGAAGACCTCATTAAACAGTTGAGGAGAAGACAAAGCGTCTTTGCATGGAGTCATGCAGATATGCCAGGGATTGACCCTAAGATCATGTGCCACAAGCTCAACGTGGTAGAGGGTGAAAAGCCGGTAAAGCAGAAGAGGAGAATTTACTCTAGAGAAAAGTATGAGGTCATAAGGGATGAGGTCAAAAAATTAGAAGATGCTGAGTTTATCAGAGAGGTTATCTACCCTGAATGGTTGTCCAATGCAGTCATTGTCCCTAAAGCTAATGGGAAGTGGAGAATGTGTGTGGACTTCACCAACCTCAACAAGCATTGTCCCAAAGACACCTTCCCCCTCCCCCGCACTGACCAGATGGTAGACGCTACCGCAGGCCATGAGCTCATGAGCTTCATGGATGCATATTCAAGGTACAACCAGATCTTCATGGACCCTGAAGACTCAGAGAAAACAACCTTCATCACTGATAAGGGGGCATACTGTTATAGGGTCATACCCTTTGGCCTGAAGAATGCAGGGGCAACATATCCGCGCCTTGTAAATAAAATGTTTAAGGACCAAATTGGGAAATCTATGGAAGTCTATGTAGATGACATGTTGACTAAGAGCCTGAAGGTAAAGGATCATGTGGCTGACTTGGAGAGGACCTTTGATACGATGGACAAATACCAGATCAAGCTCAACCCGGCCAAGTGTGTCTTCGGGGTCGAAGCAGGGAAATTATTGGGGTTCATTATCAACCAAAGAGGCGTCGAGGCCAATCCTAAGAAAATAAAGGCCCTCCTGTAAATGAAGACCTCCAAGACCATCAAAGATGTTCAGAGGATCATGGGGCGAGTGGCTGCTTTGAATAGGTTCATGTCCAGAGCCACCGACAGGGCGAACAACTACATGTGTACTTAGCTGTCTCAGAATCATCCATCAATGCAGCCATTATGAGAGATGAAGATGGGGTACAGAAGCCTGTGTACTTTAACAATAAGGCACTCTAGGGGGCTGAGCAAAGATACTCAAGGATGGAGAAGTTAGCCTATGCCTTGATCCATGCCTCAAGGAAGATGAAGCCATACTTCAAGTCCCATACAATGGTAATCCTCACTGATTCTCCTCTTAGGCAGGTCCTACACAAGCCAAGAAAATCAGGTAGGTTAATGGTCTGGGCTATAGAGCTGGGGGATTTTGACATTGTGTATCAACCTAGGATGGACATTAAGGGACAAGTATTGGCAGATTTTGTGGCCGAGTTTACTTGGGAAGATGATGAAGCCGAGGGCAAGAGCTTCGAGAAGACAGATACCCAACAAGACAGGCTCATCGACACACCTGTAGATACGGCTGAGACAGGCACCGCTAGAAGGAAAGTGGCCAAAAATGAAGAAGAAAGATACCTCTTTAGACAAGGATCCCTCGCCGAGGGAAATTTCTCAGAGGAAAAGATTGTGTGGAGCCTCTTCATTGACGGGTCCTCCTGTGACAGTGGAAGTGGAGCTGGATTGATAGTATCAGCACCCGATGGCACAGACATTGAGTACACCCTGAGATTCAAATTTAAAGCCTCCAACAACGAGTCCGAATATGAGGCCTTAATAGCAGGCCTCTCCTTGGCCAAGTCTCTTAATGTCAGCCAGATTATGGTCCATAGTGATTCGAGGTTAGTAGTGAATCAGATACTAGGAGCCTATGAGGCCAAGGATGAGAGGATTGCCAAGTACCTTGAGAAAGTAAGGTCATTACTGAATAGCTTCAGAGAAGTGAAATTAAAGGGGATACCTAGGCATGACAATGGCCGAGCCGATGAACTTGCCAGGCTAGCCTCAACAACTAGGACAAATATCAAGATGATAGTCCCAGTGGAAATTTTGCTTCGACCAACTATTGAAGATGCTGAGGGAACACTTAGCAATCACCCGAATGTTTCTAAGTAAGCTTCATGTATGGAACCTCTGATCAGATACATTAAAGAGGGGGAGATGCCAGGAGCAAGGAAAGAAAGGAAGAAGCTGAGATACAGAGCTGCAAAATTCACTGTCATCGGAGACACCTTGTACAAAAAGGGGTTTTTGCTCCCCTTACTTAGGTGTGTACACCCATCTGAAGTCCCACGCATTTTGCGAGATGTGCACGAGGGGTCATGTTCAAGCCACATTGGGGGCAGGTCTTTAGCGAAGAGGGTGATCACCCAAGGGTACTGGTGGCCAACCTTGGGGAAAGATGCCACGGCGTATGTAAAAAAGTGTGACAAATGTCAAAGATTTGCCACCATCCCACACCAGCCTCATCAGCCTCTTACTTCCATTACATCCTCATGGCCATTTGCAGTGTGGGGGATTGACCTATTAGACCCCTTGCCTAGGGCCATCAATAACTATCGATTCCTCATCGTGGCCATTGACTATTTTTCAAAATGGGTGGAGGCAGAGCCGATGGTCACGATTACTCAGCATAAGACCTTCCAGTTCATCTGGAAAAATATTATATGCAAATATGGCCTCCCTAATACCCTCATCTCGGATAATGGGAGTCAATTCAAAAATACATTTCTCGAGAAGTACTGTGAAAGGGTGAGTATCAAACAAGTCTTCTCTACCCCAGGCCGACCTCAGGCTAATGGGCAAACAAAAGTCACAAACATGACGATCCTAGACGGGATCAAGAATAGACTTGAGGAGGCAAAATGAAAATGGGTTGAAGAGTTATATGATGTACTTTGGGCTTACAGGATGATGGCAAAGACCTCTATCGGAGAGACCCCATTCATGCTAGCTTATGTCTCAGAAGTCTTCATCCCCATCGAGATTGGGTTTCCTACTCATAGGGTCCAAATGTATGGCCCCCAGAGAAATACGGAAGAGAGGATACTTGACTTAGACCTGATTGAGGAAAGGAGGGAAGATGCCGAGATAAGGCAGGCCGCCTACCAGCAGAGGAATGCAAGGTTTTATAATTAGAGGGTGAAGCAGAGACCAATTGCAGTGGGGGACTTAGTCCTCAAAAAGACTTGGCAAAAACCTAACAAGCTCCACCCGAATTGGCATGGCCCGTATAGGGTCATCGATGAAGTTGTCCCTGGGACCTATAGACTAGAAAACCTAGAAGGGGAACCCTTTTCCAACCCCTGGAATGCAGATCATTTGAAGAAATACTATCAGTAGTGTCGTAATGTCCTGACGGACCATAATTGTAATGGGTGTTGCTCCAACAGAACACTTGGAATGTTAATGAGAAATATCAGTGTTTCCTCTCATCTTGTGTTTGTCAGTTCTAGTATATCTGGGATCATTTTTGGGAAAAGCAACCCTCGACTATACTGAGGGTCAATGGTGGGGACGACCCCACCTTTGCCCTCAAGAAAGATGAGGGTGAACTTTCTTAAAAACCATTAATTTGGTAGAAGAAACCCTTGGTTATGATGAGGGTCAATGGTGGGGACGACCCCACCCTTGCCCTCAAGAAAGACGAGGGAATACTTAATTAAAAACCATTAATTTGGTAAAAGCAACCCTCGGCTATACTGAGGGCCAATGGTGGGGACGACCCCACCTTTGCCCTCAAGAAAGACGATGGAGGACTTTCTTAAAAACCATTAATTTGGTAGAAGCAACCCTCGTCGGTTATGATGAGGGTCAATGGTGGGGACGACCCCACCCTTGCCCTCAAGAAAGACGAGGGAATACTTAATTAAAAACCATTAATTTGGTAAAATTAACCCTCGGCTATAATGAGGGTCAATGGTGGGGACGACTCCACCCTTGCCCTCAAGAAAGACGAGGGAATACTTAATTAAAAACCATTAATTTGGTAGAAGCAACCCTCGGCTATGATGAGGGTCAATGGTGGGTACGACCCCACCCTTTCCCTCAAGAAAGATGAGGGAGTACTTTGTTAAAAACCATTAATTTGGTAGAAGCAATCCTCGGCTATGATGAGGGTCAATGGTGGGGACGACCCCACCCTTGCCCTCAAGAAAGACGAGGGAGTACTTTATTAAAAACCATTAATTTGGTAGAAGCAACCCTCGGCTATGATGAGGATCAATGGTGGGGACGACCCCACCCTTGCCCTCAAGAAAGACGAGGGAGTACTTTATTAAAAACCATTAATTTGGTAGAAGAAACCCTCGGCTATGATGAGGGTCAATGGTGGGGACGACCCCACCCTTGCCCTCAAGAAAGACGAGGGAGTACTTTGTTAAGAACCATTAATTTGGTAGAAGAAACCCTCGGCTATGATGAGGGTCAATGGTGGGGACGACCCCACCCTTACCCTTAAGAAAGACAAGGGAAAACTTTGTTAAAAGCCATTAATTTGGTAGAAGAAACCCTCGGCTATAATGAGGGTCAATGGTGGAGACGACCCCACCTTTGCCCTCAAGAAAGACGAGGGGGACTTGAGCATAAATTAAAATTGGTTAAAAACCACCCTCGTCTATAATGAGGGTCAATGCAGGGGACGACCCCTCATTCACCCTCAAGAAAGATGAGGGAGGGGTTAGTGATATTGTTAATATAAAAAATTCACAATGCAAAAGAGAGGAGTATGAAAGACAACAAGATAGATGATATTATAAATAAAATATTACAAAAGGATGTTTGATCTCCAAAAAATAAAGTACATTCATGAGGTACATAAAGAGGGTATCGTCTACAAACATCCACCCTATTGAGCAACATCAGAGGGCATGGCCTCAACGTCACTTAGAGAAGTCTCCTCAACGACCATGATAGGATGATCCTCAGACGTGCCGACACCCTCGACATGCACTTGAGACTCCACATGATAGGATGATCCTCAGACGTGCCAAAGCCTCAACAAAGACTCCACTTGAGACTCCACCTGCGTCAGCAAACTTAAGGATGACCCACCGATAGGCCGTCCTAATCTCCCTCTCTAAGTATTCAAGTCTGAAGCCTTGAAACTCATCCGAGAGTTTGTGTGCCTCCACAGTGTATGCCTCTGCTTTCTTCACGGCCTCAGATAGCTCAGTCTTAAATTGGGCCCCCTGATAGGTCAAGGCTTCATCCTTCTATTTTAGAAGCAAGTCCTTGGCCTCCATGTCTGCATCATGTTACCTCGTCAGCTCGTCCAAGATCCTCGCATGCTCAGTCCTAGCGCTCTCTAACTCAGCCCTTGCAGTCTCAAGCTCTCACTGTAGATCATCCTCGTGATGAATAGCCCTCTCAACTTCATGGAATTTTTCTTGGTTCTCAGCCATCCACTTAGTGGCCGAGGTAAAAGCACAGACCGACTGCATAAGAAAAAGAAACTCGTTAAGAGGTCAAGGAAATAGTTTGTGAAGAAATGCAATTAAGGGAATGAAGTAAGACAAGTACCTCAGCCAGAGTGTGCAGACCATAGTCATACACCTTCGCCGGAGGCATATTGGATAAGAATTCATAATCGGCAGTCCAGGGGGCAGAAAACATTGACGCTTTGGCCACCCTAAGGTTGGCAATCAGAGAAGACGGCTCGGCCTTCAGTAATGTCAAGTTTTGGGACCAGAAGGCCCCATACTAGAAGAAGAGGCGGTCCCCTCAGACGCCTCGACCCTTGCCCTCGTCTGTGAATCTGGCCGAGGGTCGATAGGGACTTCTGGCTCTTTTCTTTTTTTTCTGTCGTAGGTCGGCTCAGCAGGCATCGGCCCCACGGTCTTCGTCTTCCTCGGAGCTTGCTGAGGCTCCTTGCCATTCTTCTTGCCCAAGCCAGATAGCAAACTTGGGGCAGTCATTTCCCAAAGTTGATCAGATATACCAAAAGGACGACCTGAAAGGAGGACGACACGTCAGAAAAATGCAGAGGTAAAGATGTAACACTTAAAAAAAGCAAAGATCGGGCAAAAAATAATATAACTCACATAGCTCTGTTAAGGGGACGACCCTCATACCAGCTTCCTTGAGGAACCGAGGGGTCATCAGATCTTCAAACTTTGCAAGTTCACCTCCTTTTCCTCATTCTCTCAGATATTCGACTATGTCTTTCTCGTCCAGACTAAGTCCGGGGTCTGACCTGGCCTTCATAGAGGGGTTAGACCATCTTCTAGGGACCCTCGGACTATCGATTAAAGGTTGAGCCTCGGTGGAAAATTCCCATTCTCCAAAGAAGAAGAAGAGTCTCTTCTTCCAATCATCGTTGGACGTTTGTGCCACGTGGTGAAGTTTTTTATCAGACTTCCTCTCCCCCAGATGATAGTACCTAGGTTGCTTAGACGAGGAAGTGATATTATAGCAGGCCAAGAACAGATCGGTCGAGGGCTTGTCAGTAAAGGCATTTTTCCATAGGGAGACGTAGCTAAGGATCGTCCTCCAGGAGTTGGGAGGAAGTTGAGAGGGGGCAACGCCGAGGGCTGATAAGACATTCACAACAGCAGGGTGTAGAGGGAACCTGACACCGACCTTAAACATCTGTTCGTATACTGCGACCTCTCCCTCTTCACCATTAAAGACCCTCTCAAAATCAGAGGGGACCCTCATATATATGTTGGGGGGCACACCAAACGCATGCCTCCAAAGCAAGAGGTCACGATCCCTAACGGAGGAGATATAGGACGAGGCATGGGAGGAGTCAACTGGGTCAACATCTGAGTCCTCACCATCATCCTCAGTCCCCTCTCCCTCGGCCTCGTCACCTGTCAGAGGCCCATGAGGGAAAGCCATATGGAAGGTGTGGGGGGATAAAGTTATCGCAGGGACAGCCTCTGAAGGGACCACACCCTCGACCTGTCGGCCTGGGCTAAGATCAGACGTTTC
Organism: Sambucus nigra; assembly: GCA_949130495.1. NCBI lineage: Eukaryota > Viridiplantae > Streptophyta > Magnoliopsida > Dipsacales > Adoxaceae > Sambucus > Sambucus nigra. Next base: position 677,274,765 of record OX422209.1, read on the forward strand.
TCTCCTCCCAGAAGGGCCAAAACCTGATGGTGACGAGGCTCTCTCATCCATCTCTCCCCGACTCTTGAATGGACGAAAGGACAACCCACAAGATTCAAAGGGATTTATTGTGGCTAGAAAAATGGGGAAAATGGGTCGTACCCAATTAGGGACGGCCCCTCATCTTCTCTCCTCCTCTTACTCTATTCGCCTAATCTCTATGAAGAACTTCTCCCTCAGGAATGGAAACTCCTTAGCTAAACTCTTAATCCTCCTAAGCATTAAGGGGAAGACCCTATACTTAGAAGAATTTGGCTAAGCCAACCATAAACAATCTCATAATTGACCAGGTTGGACTTTTCGATCAAAACCAAAGAATTAAAGGGTTTTATCAAGAACATTCAAGAACAGACTACTAGAGAATACGCTAAAAAAGATATGAAACAACCTAAGGAAAATCCAACCCTATGACCCTAAAATAAGAAAGCAAACAAAAATGAAGATAAAGAGGGCACTAGGGCAAAGGGGTTACCTGAGAAGAAATAGTAGAACTGCCAAACTCGAAACGTCGAAGTTGCAGAAATGGCTAGAAAGCTGGAGGCTAGAGAGAGAGAGAGTTTAGGCACGAAGAAGAAGAAGAAGAAGAAGAAGAAGAAAGAGAAACTTCAAAAATTGTTTAAATACCTTGCCAATGAGTGGGCCCACTAACCAATACAGAGCACAGCCCACGAGGAGGACATCATTAGGGCACAAAATCCCAAGGAGTGTGAGCCGTCATGCCTGGGAAAATGGAACGCCAGTGGATACCTGCCTAGGTGTCACGATAGCTTGACATGTCTCACTAATCAAACAAACCATACACTTGTCTCAAAAGCAACATTATCCCTCAGCCATCTCAGCATCATCTATGGCTAAGGGCTGGGGGTGATTGATATACCCATATATACGCTCGGCTAGGCTGAGGGCACCTTCCACCAAGGCGCACCCAAGATGGTCTCGTAACCCCTCATCATGGTCCAGACGACCCTTTAATGGGTCAACCCCTCATCATGGTCCAGACGACCTATCAAGGGGTCGACCCTTCATCAGGCCCAGACGACCCTTCAAGGAGCCGACCCCTCATCATGGTCCAGATGACCCTTCCAGGGGCCGACCCTTCATCAGGACCAGACGACCCTTCAAGGGGCCGACCCCCCATCACGGTCCAGATGACCCTTCCAAGGTCGACCCTTCATCAGGCCCGAACGACCCTTCAAGGAGCCGACCCTTCATCATGCCCAGACGACCCTTCGAGGGGCCGACCCTCCATCAGGGTCCGAATGACCCTCCGAGGGTACGACAGTACGAGGCCTAAAATAGGCTAGACTCACTACCAGAAGGAACTTTTCCCTCGGCCTCGTATCAAAGGCCGAGGGTGACATCATCACAGCGCGTGGTTTGTGAGACACGTGGAACAGTGCGCGTGGGGCTCACATGGCACGTGGAAGATCATTACAACAATATCACCCCCTCACATGAGGGAATATTATGTCATCATTTGGCATCTATAGGTGTCAATAGGATATTGGCTAGATCCTCATTCACATACACTATGCATACTTGGGGGTAGAGTACACCCCCCAAGACCTATATATACTTGTCACCTACAACCCTATATGGGATGGAGGGATCGATAATTGTAACCCTAGAAAAAACTCTGCTTGTACACATAGTAGAGAGAGAAAATTAGCTTATGTGCATTCTATCCAAGGCCATTAGTGCCCATACTTAGTGGATCACACACTCACAGTGGACGTAGGCCAAATTGGCCGAACCACTATACATCATTGTCTTATTCCTCTTATACTCATCTCCTTCTACAAAATTATACACTTACATCTCTATGGCTGCCATGGTTACTACTGTTTGAGCTCATCATCACTTATCTGGTGGTGCTAGATCTCAGCATCATCAACCATAATCATCCTAACTCGCATCACTGCTAAGCATATGCAGTGCTACACCTGAATCATAACTGAACAACGACTTCCCATTATCGGGATCAATGAAGATGCAACGAATGCAATGAATCAGGTGACTGCCATGCCAAAAGGAAATAATCAAATTTCGACAAAGAGCCATGCCACATAAAGTATGAACACACAACGTATACTTAAAATCTATAACTCTCATTGGTATCTGCTAAAGTCTTAGAATTTACCCATACCCTGGTTATACCCATTAACCTTGACGAGTCCTAACCATATATCATTCATTCTTCCTGAATGAATGAAATACAAAACCAATTTCTTCAAGAAGCTGAAACGCTAGTCTTTCCTCCTTAGGACCAATGCTATATGTCCCATCATTGGTAAGCATAACTATCACAAATCAAGGCAAAGTTACATATCTTAGTGTTTATCATTAGTCACCGACCTTTCATACCTACGCCTCTATAATTTCAACATGCAATATCTAACCTTAGTTTTTGAGACCACTCTCATCAAGTGAAAAACAACACTAACATTATTTCAATCATTCAAGCAACAAACTACTGCTATGACTCTTAACAAGGTCCTGCATGATCCCAAATCATAATTATCCTAATTGGAATCTCAAAATTTCAACCATTACCCATGCCTAAGGCTTAATGATTTCCCTCACCAGAGTCATACCAAACCATATATGTGGTACACATAGGTGTTATAATCAATCCTAACACCCCATTCTAAGTGCTATCTCTAAACCATGATGAACATCATCATTTTCTAAGTCTCTAAGGTGCATTGCCTAGCACTTATCAACCTATTTTCAACATTATCCTCAAAGGTCATATAATGGCACATGCTCATAAACCAAATCATGGAATTAGCTCTGAGGCACTACCACAAGCCAACAAGACTTAGCCATACTACAATCATCAATGATATATCATCTTTATGTAAACTTCAATGAAATAATGATTCTTCAATATGCTTCATGAGAAAAGACACCAATTCAATCATTCCCGTAATAGACATACATATCCTAGTGTAAGAGTCGTCATGGAAAAATTCTATCATGTATGACAACTGAGCCACCAACTCATAACCTCATGGAAGCATTCCTAGTCACTACGTGCTAAACCTTTGTAAGTCTATATCCCTAACATCCTAAATAATCCTAAAGTTTAAAGGAGAGACATCATTGTCACCGTAATACACAATACACTCGCATTAAAATCTCACTAGCTAAACCTCAGTATAAACCTCCAAGGAATTATCAATGCGGATTCACATGTCTATCCATACTACTAATGTGAAGTCAATTTCATCAAACCACATTATTAAACCTCTGTGAGTGTTCAACCACAACAACTAACTTATCTCACTATGCAATCACCATACTTATGAGATAAATCCCAAGCTAATGCTTGTAGGTTTTAGTAGGATACGAGACGTCGAGTATTACAACACCATGGATTCTATAAGGGACTAAATTCCTTGATACCACATTATTATCTCTAAAACTATAAATTTATACCACCAAAGTTTTGGTAGGACACAAGACATTGGGTATTACTTAAGAGGAGGCTCACCCTAGTGACGCCGTAAAAGGTCCTATTCTAGGACATCACAATGCTAGTACTTAACACTAAATCACAAAGATTTTCTAGGTTTACTCCTAGGTTACTTTAAATCATTATGATTATCTATACCCACATTATAATCAAGATACACTAAATCTAAGCCCTCAACCAAGGGACCCAATACGTTCTCACCACATAATCAATACTTATGAATGCCACTCAGTCACCTAAGCACCATAGATTAAACATACGACCTTTGCAGCTAGGTCGTAATGAACACTACTCGACATTTCTACTACTATTAAGGCTACTCTCATCATCAAAGTTGCCACACAATACATCTCATGCAAAAGATCATGGTGTTACCGTTATTGGTCTACACTAACACCTATGACTTACTAACATATCTACATAAGAAATGCCGCTGAACATGATAGGATAATAACTTAGTCATTTACCCTCTCATAAAGAGTTGCACATCGTGCTAATGTCCTCGACTTCACTGTCCAGGATACGAATTGCAACCATCACTAATCCAGCGTGATCGGCCCAAACCAACTTTGACGTCGAGAAGATACACTAGCGACCTCACCACATCACACCGGAAAGGAACATTGAAAACCTGAAGCTCTGATACCAAGTTGTAACATCCCGACCCGTATTTATGGGTTAATAAAGGATCAACCCGATATGGCTCCCGCATTAATTGTGAAGTGCAATGGAAAAACCTAAATAATATTTCTAATTAATTATTATTATTATTTAGGGTTAAACTTATTAGCATGTGATTCCAATTTTCATCAAACTACGTGATGTGACCCAAGGGGAGTGCGCCCAAGGCCAACTAAATAGGGATACTAACATAAATGCAAATTAAGTACTTAACTATACAACGCTCTCAAAATATGGGACAATATACAACCTGCTGTGACAAAAGCAGGGAGTGAGCTGAATGCTTAGTGAGAACTCATACAAATGCAGTATAGAAATGAAAGGCAACAAGAATTCTCACACTCTACAAATAAATGCATATATATATATATATATATATATATATATATATATATATATATATATATATATACCTTTTTGCCAAAAGATGCTCTAATGCATGAAATCATTTTTATTCCAAAAATTTTGTATAATACCGTTTATTCTCCTTGTCTTTAGAAAATAGTCATTTCGTATCATTATGCTTAAAATTGTCATATTCTTCCCATAAACTCACATAGTTAAACAATTTATAATTGTTGGGAAAAACTTATATATACTTTCAAAATGTTTATTACCCAAGGTTCATTAACTCACATCAGAGTTGCTTAATCATTACCTAAGACTTTCTTTCAACACATGCATACATCGTGTTAGAAAATATTCATCAACATTGAAAGCCTTATACAACATGTACACTTGTGTTATTATGGGTTTAAAATTCATTAGGTAGCTTAATTACCCATTATGTCACCTTGCTTAACCATTTCACTTTTCTTATGGACATTAATCATTACTCTCAATTTACTCGTCCATATTGCCTTAAACAGAACATTAATCATTCACACAAGCTAGGTTATTGCCATCTTGTAACCCGTTTCTTATCATGTTCCCGATTACATCAGTATCCTTAGGATTTATCCAATAACCACAATTTCGTAGGCTCCTCACCACCGGTACCGAGCACCATATGCTACTGATCAGTTACATTGGGGCCTTTCACTGCTAGGGACGTCATGCCCTTCTTAATTTTTTTGGCATCATCCGAATATTCCTTTATCTTTTTAATGTGTTAAGCATTATCCCAATGTTCACATTAATCCACATTTAGGAGCTAAAGCAAAAAACCCAGACTTAACCTTTTGTTTTTTAACTAACATTTGGAAAATTATTTCTTTCTCATTTAAGTCCTTTGTTCACACACGTTAATTTTATTCAAAAAAACATTCACGCTTTAGGATTCACCCACACTAGTGTAAAAATATTCATCAATATTTTATTTCAAAAAAATGTTACACTTTAAATAAATTACCAATTTACCCTTTATTTACCAAAACTTACAATTTGGTTCCTTAACAAGTGAGATTTTCCAAAAACTTGTTTAAAGAAAAAAACACTTGCTCATTATCATACTTTACTCAACTTTCACATTTTGCACTTTACACACCTTTAATATATAAATTCATACATTTTACAGACTAAAACCTCGATTTTCACATATTTGATAAACACACTTTATTTTTGAGTTTTTACATCTTAACACCTATTTTGCCAATATTTGCACATTAACCCATACTAATTTCTTATTATGAGTTTACACATTTTTAAATAAGCATTTAAAGTGAAAACATTCCTTTACATATAAAACTGTCTATTTAATGTCGGAAAGTATATATTCCTTTTACGAAATGGCATGAACAAGTTTAAACATCACTTTTCGTGGATATCACATTTTCGTCATTAAAACACACCTTTAACACATTTTATTTCATGAAATTCTTATGAATAATGTTATCAAATTCTAACACTTTTAAAACTCATTTAGAACCTTCTTTTGAATGCCCTTTTTTTTATAGAAAACATTAAGAATGAAATTAATAAACCCATTAATGCAATATAACTATTATCCTACAAATATTACACCCAATATATGTAAATAAGTATTATGAAATTTATCTTCTTTCAAAATCCATTTGAAATCATACTTTTAATACCCATTTTTGCACAAAAGGACGGGATGAACATCAACTAACTCATGGATGCATAATCACTTCTATTATACAATTCTAAGTTTAAAAAAGTATAATAACATGCTTAAAGTTGCAATTTTTATAAACTTAATTCAAGGATACAAGATCCCACCTAATCGTTTTCAAAATGGCGGAGGAAGTAGAGAAGATGGGTGACTCCCCAACCTCCAATGGTGGCCTTAAAGGGAGTCACAACAGATCCACCATAGTAGCTCCAAAAGTACTCCAAGAATACTCCACAAAATCCTTCTTTAACCTCGAGAAAACCCTTCTCAAAATCTCCAACAAGTTGTCCCACTTTGGAGTGGAACTTGGATGGAGGTTGTAGGCTACTTTAATGGATATGTGGGTGAAGATAGAGATATGAATTTGAGAAGGTATTTTGTTTTGCAAGATCTCAAGAGAGGTATGAACAATGGGGAAATTTTGGTATCTCTAGATGCATATAAAAGGAACCTCTCTCTCTCTCTCTCTCTCTCTCTCTCTCTCTCTCTCTCTTATAAGCCATTTCCACACCAATATTAATTCATTATCTAAGCTTGAAGCTCTTGTATTATACTAAATAGGTAACAATTTTTCTACCAAGGTTTGAAAAATCTTTTAAAATGACCACTCAAGACAACCAATCAAGACCCAACCAAAACAGACTCATTTAGGGTTGCTATCCATCCTACAAAGGTGGCGAGTAACTCCAAAAAATATTCATTTTTTTCTTAACATGGTCCTTTTTCTTATATGTTTAGGGCTCCAAAGATGTGGTCACACTATTTTTATTCCTCTTCAGTTGTCCGATAAAAATTGTGTTATATTAACTATGATCGTGTCACTATAATTCCTTGGAATTTTTGCATCAAACTTAATCAACATACTTAATAGGACTATGAGAACTTAAATACGCATCCATGCGAACCATGCAACGTGGGAATGTTTCTCTTTAATTATTTTTTGTAATGTATCACTTTTCGTGCCATTTGGTGTCATTACGTTGTATATTTATTTCTCAAATTTTCCTTTAAATAAATTCCTACGATTATCATTAAATACTTATTTTTCTTTTTGTAGGGCGGGGTATTACGTCCCTCTTCTGTCTCCTCTCTTCTCTTCCATCATTTTTAATCTAACGCACACCATCACTTATTTTTCTCATCGTTTTCAATCATCTCTCCAAGCTCCCTCTAAGGTACGATCTCATTTTATTGAGATTTCGTATCTAGTTTTTGTTCTAATTTTGTAGTGGAGATTAATTCTATATAATATTTCATTTTTTAGCTAGGTTTTACTCTTTTCATGGCTAGGTTTTATTCTAATTTCGTAGCTAGGTTTTACCCTTTTATTTCATAGCTAGGTTTTGTTCGGTATAATTTTGAAATAGGAATATGGCTTTTCAATTTTGTGTTCTCAAACTCAAATCCAAGAATACTATTATTTTAATCCATTTGTCATAGATGATTTTTGGGGATAGTTCATTTCGCAAGTGCGTAATTTTCCATTATGGGTTCTGTATAATTTTTGGTTTTGGGATCTCAATCTGTAATACCCCGTAGTTTTATATAGATATATTTAAAGTGGAATATTTAAATTATGTAGGTGACACATAAAAATTTATGAAATAATGAGAATTAATTATATATTAATTTAGAGCGAAACAAATTAATATTTATGTGATTATTTATTTACTAGTGTACTACAAATAAAATAGAATTAAGTCGTAAGTGAGTAAACGCGACTAAATTTAATATTATTTAAACTAGAACACGCGTCCTTATATTAAAATAAGTTAAAATGATAAAATATTTTTAAGTGACTTGAGTAATGATTTTGAGTGCACGATTGATCTGGAATGGCTCAAAATAGTCAAAATTGAGTACCTGAGGGTCGTGTTCAGGTCTCGGGGGCTTTTTAAATTAATCGGGACTTATTTAGGTGACTTTTGGGCTCTTTAAAGGTATATGAAAAGCCAAAAGAGGATTTCAATTACAAAATGAAAGGGTTAAGGCCTAGGGAAAAGTCATTTCACAAATCCAAAGGTTAAGAGAGTTATACTTAGAGTTAGAGTGAAAGTGTAAAGAATTGGGAAGAAAACTCAAGAGTCTAAAGGGTGAATTGAAGAACTTTGCAATAACACTATGGGAATGAAGAAGTGAAGGGGAATTCTTGAAGGACTAAGTGACACCTTTATCAAATCAGTAACTACGAATCATAAGGCAAGTAATTACCTTGCTATTTAGTCGTATCATAGTTGGGAAATGAGATTTTGGATATATATACAAACTATGGGATTTGGAGAAATAAATTATATGTTGGTAAATATTTCATATTCTGGGAAATGATTTATATTTGGCAAATGATAAATTTTACATCTTTAAAGAATTAAGGTGGATTGAAATTCTAAAATTCGAGGATGATTATTAGAATGATGAAATTCTTGACTCTAGTTATAATCCCAAGAAATGATGATTAAACTTTTGAATTGATGTGATTACTAGATGTTAGAATCATATTAGAAATGTCCCTTATAATCTTTATGAATCGAATAGTTAATATTGGGTTGAGGATCATTGGGTCTGAATTAGGGAAGAAAATTGGGACCGGGTTCGCTAACTGGAAACGCGAACCAGTTCAGGTTAGATAGAACTGGTTTAGATTTCTGGAAAGAAGAATCGGTTCACTTAGGGAAATAAAAATGGTTTGGAATTCTACAATTTTCAGTCTCAGGGCTATTTTATTTAATTAGGGACAAATTAAATAATTAAGACCCTGAATTAAAAAGTTTACTTTTGGTTGGAATGTGAAATTAGAATATTTGAGGAAAATAGTTGAATATGAATAATTGTGATGAAAATGCGGCAATTGGAATATGAGCTGAGTGATGTAGACACGTGTCCAAAATTAGTATTGAAAAATAAATGAATTAATTAAATAAGTGAATAATTAAATAATTGAGTATAAAATGGAGCATTGGGTGAAAATGCATTTTTGTGCCATTCGTGAAAGGCATAATCAAATAAATTATTAATGAATATATACAAAGATGAAAATTGTATATATAGATATTATATCGGTGTGAAAGATATAATAAGATGGATAATATAACATACCCCTCTAAGGTCTATCATCGTAGGTTGCGCGAGTGAGTGATCTTCCCTGGCTAGTAAATGTAGGGTTAGTATTATTCACAGGTCATAATCACCATGCATCTACCTATTAAGGTGGAGTCCGATGTGAGGTAATTATGGGTATGATTATTACTCACTATCGGAGAAGTTATGGCCGCCTCCAAAGTCGTTTGTTATTTTCAATCGTAGTTCGGTGTGAGATTCCGACGCGGTAGCAGGATGATGAGAGTATTCCCTAGATGATGATAACATTAGAAACCTGCATCTGAGGAAATTATTATTGTTATTAGGGATGGAGGTTATACATGTTTAGCGAGTGATATATATGTATGCATGATGTGAGAATAAAATAAGTGTGTATATATATATATATATATATATATATATGCATATTGAATTAAAATGTGAAAGTTTATAACTAGTGAAAGTTATTGGAAATGGTTTAATAAATTATAATTGAGAATTAGCGAATGTGACAGTTAAATAAGTAAATTACGCAGGGTAGGATAGCGTATGGACTTTAAGGACACTTGGGAACTAGTTAGGCGGGTGACATAACTAGGAAATTAAAATTCATACGTTAAGTGCGTACTATAGATGAGAGGTGAGTAATGTCTCAAGAGAGAGTGCGTTAGCAATTTAAATATGAGTAAATGGATATACATTTATTTATGTATCTTAATTACTTTCAAAATATACTTAAATGGTTTTGGGATCTGACCCGTGTCAAAATATAATTTCAAAACCTTTTAGGTGTCCAACCACAGGGACGCCAGGCGTTATCTTTCATAGGTACCGGAGTTGTGACAACAGTGGAAGTTGCAGAGTTTTATTTAGACGCTTTTGTTTCTATATTCTAGTCTAAGGCTCTCTCTATTTTTCTATTCAGGCAGGTTGCCTAAGTCAGTCAGTTTATTTCCATCTACATTTATTTCATAGTTTTCGATGATTTAATTAGAATAGTTTGGCATGTAATAATTTACAGTTTTTATATATTTGTCATTGTGGATGGTAGTTTGAGATATTTAGGTAATTATGGTTGATTATTATATTGTTGTGTCATGTTAAACAAGATTAAAATTGACATATGGCTTAATTTAATAATAGGTGGTTAGTAATTAATTAAATTCGGCAGTGATGCTAAGAATGATCCAATGAGATTCCTATTTTATTTTAATAGAGGGTTGGCCAACCATTATTTTAATAAGCGGGGTGTCACATATGGTATTAGAACATCAGGTTTCAGAGTCTTTAGGATCTGTGCAGATTTATTACATTTATATCGTAGCATTCTTTAGTATAGATCCATAATAATAGGACTGTTGTATTCATTACATGTTTTCATTATTCCATTGAAATTGTGGTATTAACTATGGACTTATATACTTTCGATTTGGTTTCAGATGCCGCCCAGGAGATCACGTTAGACTAGGGCCGCTGGTGGGGCTAATGCTGGACAGGCTCAGCCAGAGCCACACGAAACACATGGGACTGTCACAACTATGGAGGTGGCTAATATTGTCGCTCAAGTAGTTAATGCTGCAATGAAAACTATGATTGAGAAGTTGCCTCAGCTACAACCATAACAACGGGAAGTACCAGCCTACCAGCCCACCCTGGACCTTCAGTTTGGGATGAGTCAGGGAGACCTTCCAAAAGGGGCATTAGCCAAAATTTAAGGGCAGTTCAGATGTTAGAACTGCCAGCCAGTGGAAGAAAGACATGCAGTGACATCTCCGTATGGTGGTGTGTAGTGAAGTATAAAAATAGATGCTTGCGACGTTTAAACTCATAGGTGCAACATTGTAGTGGTGGGAATCAGTCACCACAACAGATGAGCGTGATATGGTGCCTATTGCTAAATTCTGGGTGCGGTATGACCGTAAATATTTTTCTTCGGTTGTTCAAATGGAGATTAGAAATAAACTACAATATTTTGAATAGGGGGATCGTTCCATTGCAAAATACGAGGAAAATCTCACTCGACTAAAAAAATTTGTGCTTGACGAGGTGAAAACTGAAGAAAAGAGAATCAGGAGGTTTATGGATGGACTAAAGTGGAGGATTATGTAACTTTTTTAGGGGAATCCAGCATTGCAGACATACCCTTATGTCATTAATGCTTCACTTTTACACTATCAAGGTCATCACTTCCACTTGAAGGGGAGCAATAAATCAGGGGATTATAACCAGTCGGGTAAGATAGGGAAAAATGGTGTTAGTGGGATATAGTAGTCTCAATAGTTAGAGAGATCGCAAGAGTGAAATTTTCAGAAAGGGAATCCAGCAAAGGGATTTCACTCTGGGGGCTTTAGGCCTATTGGTAATGTTTTTAGGCTGGGCCAACAGGTCCCACAGCAGTAGCAACAGTATGCTCCTCAGGTCCAGTAGGGCCTAGGGAATAATGGGGGTGACCATTAGGGCTGAGGCCATTAGGGCCAACGAACAGAACAACCTCTTATCGGTCTGTGCCAAGGGAATATGGAAGGACGTTGGTATCAGTGTGAGGCAGTGAGAGTCATAAAGAGATAGCTCTCACAACATGGCCAAGCACAACAGTAGGGAGCCCAGTAGGGGTAGCATCCATAGGTAGCATCTACAACACCAACAATAGCATGCCACCAGCAGTAGTGGCAGATGCAGTATGGGCATGTTTAGAACATTCGTAATTCACAAGAACTCCAATCTCCACCTGCAGTAGAGGTTATGTTTCCTATCTATGGGAATATGGGTTGGGTATTATTTGATACAAGAGCATCGCATTAATATATTGCTACTAAATTTGCACGGATGACCAGTTTGTTAGAGACAACCGATAGTATTATTATGTGTGTAGACTCACCCTTGGGTAATGGGTCACTTATTCACTCCGTATGTAGAGGCGTGGGGATAGAGGTTGGGAGACTGAGTTTAATAGACAACTTACTTGTGTTAGATATGATTAGGTATGATGTTATCTTGGGCACGGACTGGTTAGCTGAGTATCGGGCAATGGTGGATTATTTTGGGAGGACCATTATATTTGCTATCCCAGGGCAGGAGATGTTTTTGGTTGCTATGCCTCTTCCTGACGGAGTGTCAACCACACATTTTTATTTTATTAAGGAGGAGAACTCACATGATATAGTTATTTCCTTAGACTCAATTCCAGTAGTGAGGGAATTTATGGATGTATTTTAGGAGATACCGGGTTTACCACCGAGTCGGGAGAATGAGTATGTTATATACTTAGCACCAGGACGAGATCGATTGAGCAAGCACCATACCGTATGGCTCAGTTGGAGATGAAAGAGTTACGAGAATAGATTCAACAACTCTTGAGGCAAGGTTTTATTAGATGCAGTACATCGATGTGAGGTGCTCTAGTGCTTTTTGTGAAGAAGATCTTTGTGTTGATTACATGGAGCTGAATAAGGTGACGATTAGGAATAAATATCCACTACCTCATATCAATGACTTGTTAGATCATATTCGAGGAGTATCATACTTATCAAAGATTGATTTAAGGTCTGGATACGACCAGTTGTGTATTAGGGAGCAGGATGTCCCTAAGACTGCATTCCTGACACAGTACGGGTTGTATGAAGTTAGGGTTATGCCTTTTGGGTTGACTAATGCTCCATTAGTATTCATATATCATGTGAATAGTGTGTTCAAAGATTTCCTTGACCAGATGTGATCGTCTTCATTGATAACATTTTGGTGTATTCTCAGACTGAGAGTGAACATGCCGAACACATATGTTTGGATCTTCAGGCATTGAGGGACCATCAACTTTATGCCAAGTTCGATGAGTGTGGTTTCTGGTTATGTGAAGTACTATTTTTAGGTCACGTGGTTACAGATAAAGGAATTGTGATGGAACCAAGTAAGGTAGCAGCAGTGAAAGTGTGGGGAAAGACCACGACACCGATAAAAGTTCATAATTTCTTGGGATTGGCAGGATATTATTGCCGATTCATTAAAGGATTTTTTTATGATTGCGGGTCCATTGATGAATTTGACTCACAAAGGGGTACTATTTGTGTGGGATGACCATTGTCAGTTGGCCTTTGATAAGTTAAAAGACAAACTGACTTCAACACTTATCCTTGCACTACCTAGAAGAAGAGGAGGAGAGTATCTGATATATATGGACGAATCCTTCTAGGGACATGGTCATGTTTTGCAGTAAGAGGATCGGCCTATAGCATATGCTTCTCACAAGCTTAAACCCCATGAGAAAAACTATCTCACTCATGAGTTGAAGTTGGCTGCCGTTGTTTTTACCTTGAGGATTTGGAGGCATTACCTCCTGGGGGAGAAATTTAGTCTTATCATGGATCATAGATCACTACAGTATTTGTTTACGCAAAAGGATCTTAATATGTGATAGCGTAGGTGCTTAGAATTTGTTAAAGACTATCAGTTCAACATTTAGTATCACCTAGGTAAGGCTAACATTGTTACAGTTGCATTGAGTCGAAGACGTACATTAGAGTTGGCGGTAGTGTGAAAGGCTAAGTGGGGTGAACTTTGTCAGGCTGATTCAGTTGTTAGGGCTTATATAGCATGTTGACAATCACACCTAAGGTTGTGTTATGGGTTGTGAAAGCACAGGCAGGAGAGAAGTTTTGCCACGATAAGGTGAAATAAATTTTGGCAGAGGGGGCGAAATCTTACTCAAGCAATTCTGAGGGAGGTTTATGCTTCAATGGGAGACTCATGGTCCTAGATGATAGAGACTTGAAACATGCCATTATGATAGAGTCCCATGGGTTGATATTTATAGTATATCTAGGTGGAGATAAGATGTATTAGGATATGCAACGATAGTATTCGTGGATAGGTATGAAGCGGGTTATCAATGAGTTTGTCTAGCAGTGCACTACATGTCATTTAGTAAAGATAGACCACCAAAGGCCATCTGAAATGTTACGGCTATTGAAAATTTCGGTGTGGAAATGGGAATGCATATCGATGGATTTTATTGTAGGGCTACTGACTACACATAGGGGTCACGATTCTATATGGGTGATAGTGGATCGGTTGATCAAGGTGGCTCACTTTTTTCTAGTTCGGATAGATTATACGACGGCATAGTATCCGCAGCTTTTCATTGCCAAGATTGTAAGGTTACATGGGGCGCCGATTAATATTGTGTTCTACGGGGATAAAATATTTGTGTCGCATTTTTGGTAGAGTTTACAGGAGGCTTTGGGAATTGAACGACGATCAAGTACAACCTATCATCCTCAGACAGATGGGATGACTGAACGTGTTAATCAAATATGGGAAGACATGCTCGGAATGTGTATACTTAATTTTAAAGGAATTTGGGAGCAATACCTTCCACTGGTAGAATTTGCGTATAATAATTCCTACCAATTTACTATCGGGATGGCTCCCTGTGAGGCTTTATATGGAATACCTTGTCATTCACCCGCTTATTGGTTAGAGGTGGGGGATAAGAAGCTCCTTGGACCTAAAGTGATCCAAGATACTTCCACTAAGATCGAGATGATTCGAGTCGTATATGAATAGCTCAACATAGACAAAACAGTTATGTATATGTAAATAAGAAACATGTAAAGTTGGAGATGGGTGACCAGGTATTGCTACAAGTGTCTCCTGTGAAATAGATCATGAGATTCGGAAAGAAAAATAATCTCTCACCGTGATATGTGTGACCTTTTTCGATAATTGAGAAGGTAGGGCCGATAGCTTATAGACTAGCTTTAGTAGAGCATCTACAGAGGATTTATGACGTATTTCATGTATCGTCGTTGAAAAAGTATAAGCAGAGTGATATGGTTTATTGGTATATATTATTAGAGGACGTTAACTTATAGCCTGATATCTCTTATGAGCTAAGACCGGTTGTTATTCTAGATCACAGTGAGCGTAAACTACGCTTAAAGGTGGTACCCTTGGTTCATGTTCAGTGGGGACATTACAACGCCGATGAGTCAACATGGAAACGGGAGTAAGATATGTGTGAGAAGTATCCAGAGCTCTTTATTCCAAGTATACCCAAATTTCGGGGACGGAATTTATTTTCAAAGGGGGATGTATGTAATAACCCGAAGTTTTATATAGATATATTTAAAGTGGAATATTTAAATTTTGCTGGTGACACATAAAAAATTACAAAATAATGAGAATTGAATACATATTAATTTAGAGCGAAACGAATTAATATTTATGTGATTATTTATTTACTAATGTACTATAGTAAAAAAAATTGAATTAAGTCGTAAACGAGTAAACGCGACAAAATTTAATATTATTTCAACTAGGAGACGCGCGCTTAAATTAAAATAAGTGGAATTGAGCAAATATTCTTAAGTGACTTGGGTGTCGATTTCGAATGTAGAGTTGATCCAGAATGGATCAAAATAGTCAAAATTGAGTACTCGGGGATTATGTTTGAGTCATGGGGCTTTCTAAATTAATCGAGACTTATTTAGGTGACTTTTGGGCTCTTTAAAGGTATATAAAAAGCCAAAAACGAGATTTCAATTATAAAATGAAAGGGTTAAGGCCTAGAGAAGTGTCATTTCACAAATCCAAAGGTTAGGAGAGTTTTACTAAGTGCTGAGAGGAAAAGTGAAAACAATTGGGAAGAAAATTCAAGAGTCTAATGGATGAATTCAAGAACCTCATAAGAACATTCGGAGATTGAAGAAGTGAAGGGTAATTATTGAAGGATTAATCAACATCTTCATCAAATCAGACACTACGAATCATAAGGCAAATAATTATCTTGCTATTTAATTTGTATATGCAATTTTAGTCATATCATAGTTGGGAAATGAGATTTTGGAGATGATTTCACATATATACAGACTATGGGATTTTGGGAAATAAAGTATATATTGGGAAATAATTCATGTTCCGGGAAATGATTTATATTTGGGAAATGATAAATTTTACATCTTTAAAGAATTAAGGTGGATTGAAATTCAAAAGTTTGAGGATGATTATTAGATAGATAAAATTCTTGACTCTACTTATAATCCCATGAAATGATGATTAAACTTTTGAATTGATGTGATTACGAGATGTTAAAATCAAATTAGAAATGTCCCTTATACTCTTTATGAATTGAATAGTGCATAATATTGGGTTGAGTATCATTGGGACTGAAGTGGGGAATAAAATAGGGACTGGATTCATTAACTGGAAACGCGAATCGATCCACGTTTAGACTGAATCGGTTCGAATTTCTGGAAAGCAGAACCGGTTTGCTTTGTGAAATCAAACCGGTTTGTAATTCTAGAATTTTCAATTTTGGGACTATTTTATTTAATTAGGGACCAATTATATAATTAAGAGAATGAGAGAACCTAAATTTGATATTTTATATTTCTGGAAATTCATGTTGACCCTGAGTTAAAAAGGGACTTTTAGTTGGGATGTGAACTTAAAATATTTGAGGAAAATAGTTGAATATGAACAACTGCCATGGAAAATGCGACAATTACAATACGGGCCGAGTGATCTAGGCACGTGTCCAGAATTAGTATTGAAAAATAAATGAATGAATCAATTAAGTGAATAATTAATTAATTGAATGTAAAATGGAGCATTGGGTGAAAATGCATTTTTGTGCTATTTGTGATAGGCATTATTAAATAAATTATTGACGAATATATACATATGTGAAAATTGTATATATAGATATTATATCAGTGTGAACGATATAATAATATGGATAATATAACATACCCCTCTAAGGGTTATAAATGGAGGTTGCGCGAGGGAGGGATCTTCCCTGACTAGTGAATGTAGGGCTAGTATCATTCATAGGTCATAATCCCCACACATGTTCCTGTTAAGTTTGAGTCCGAGGTGAGGTAATTATGGGTATGGTTATTACTCACTATCGGGAAACTTATGGCTTCCTCCAATGTCGTTTGTTGGTTTCTATCATAGTTCGTTGTAAGATTCGGACACGGTAGCCAGGATGATGAGAGTATTCCCTGGGTGATGATAGCATTAGATATCCGCATCCGGGAAAATTATTATTGTTATTAAGGATGGCAGTTATACATGTATAGTGAGTGATATATATGTGTGCATGATGTGATAATAAAATGCGTATATATCTTTGTGCAGAAATATATATATATATATATATATGTGTGTGTGTGTGTGTGCTTATTGAATTAAAATGTGGTAGTTGATAACTAGTTAAAGTTATTAGAAATGATTTAATAAATTATAATTTACAATTAGCGAATGTGAAATATAAATAAGTAAATTACGCAATACAAGATAACATATGGATTCTAAGGACACTTGGAAACTAGGTACACTGGTATCATAACTATGAAATTAAAATACATACGTTAGGTGAGCACTGTAGATGATAGGTGAGTAATGTCTCAAGAGATAGTGTGATGCCAATTTAAATGTGTAAATGGATATACATTTATTTATGCATTTTAATTACTTGAAAAATATTTTCAAATGGTTTTGGCCTCTGACCCGTGTCAATATATATTTTCAAAACATATTAGGTGTCCAGCGACAGGGATGTTACGATAGTTGTGGATGTTGTAGAGTTTTGTTTAGATGATTTTATTTCTATATTCTAGTCCAGGACTCTCTCTCTTTTACTATTCAGGCAAGTTGCCTAAGTCAGTCAGTTTATTTTCGTTTATGATTATTTCATAGTGAGTATTTTTGTATGGAGATTTATTTCGATGATTTAATCGGAACAATTTGGCATGTAATAATTTACAGTTTTGATATATTTGTGATTGTGGATTGTGAGTCGAGTTATTTAGATAATTGTGGTTGGTTATTATATTGTTGTGTTGAAAAACCCGAAGGAACGCGGTGTGTGATATCGATTTCAAATTATTCACAAGTTTCCAATTAAACCTTATTTAATTAGAGTCTATTTTTAAACAAACTTAAATCATCCCCAAACCATTCAATTATGTGTGTGCGTGTGTCAATCCATAAATAAATAAAGCATGCGACACAAGTTTAAGGAAAAATCCCCGAAGGGTAAATTTTTTTTTTATTTCTAGAACTTTGACAAGTTTACAAGACCATTGACTTACATACAATCTTGCTTTCGCCCACAAGAGTAACGCACAGTGTCTTCGTCAAACCTTTAAAGCAACGGCTAGAAACAAAACAACGATGGTTCACACGCAGCTTTACCACAAGGACCGTAATCCTAGACACGCAGTCTTTTCAGTGTATGTTATCCTCCCCACTAAAGTAAATAACATCAAAGAGTGTTCTTTAAACACGAAAACAATTCACTAAAGCAAATGGGAGTTTTGTGAATTGAAAACCAAAAAGGGATTAAACCCAAAAGGGAAGAGGCCAAAAGAATTCCGCTTTCGCAGTTATTCTGTTCTCTAAAACGTTGGGACTTATTCAACAAAACGAAACCACAAAATGAGTTTTTATAGAAAAACATGTTGCCTCGAAAATCGTGCTCGTTCGAATGAGATCAGCATGTCGCTCGAACGAAGGACAACTATCACTCGAACGAGATCTCGCGACATGGATATCTCGTGCGAACGACATTGCTATGTCGCTCGAATTACTGTAGCGTCAAAAAATTATTATTTTAATGTCCGCTTCAATACTTAGAAAAAATACTCATTCTCAAATGTTGACTAAAAAGTCCGCTCCAATACTATTTTATAAAAATATCCCAAAAGCCCTATGTGTAAAGTTAAGGTATTTAAAACAAAACCTTATCAAAGTAAACTTCGCGGAGTCTTTTTGATGAAGAACTTGGTAAATTCGGATTCTTCTTGATGTAGATGGCTCTTGAATGCTCTTTGACGGTGTAACGGTATATGACATAACAAATTGATAATGGACTTATAAAAATATGTCCTTACAAATCTCCCCCTATGTCTATGCCAGTACATACATAAAAAATACGAATTATTAAAAACCAAAATACCTATACAAATCTACCCTCCCATGAATAAATTTGCAAGACCTCAAAAATGTTCTTCAAACATCTTTATCAATTCTCAAATCTTTTCTCATCAGGATGTGCAACATTATGATCTTCAATCTTTGCACCTACACACATGAGATAAATAAAAATACCTTCGTGACGCATCGAGTTTGAAATGATATAAGAATAAATCATTAATAAATCAAATCTCCCCCATAATGTAAAAACTCCCCCATAACATGATAATTCTTTCTCCCCCTTTTTATGATCTTCCCTAATAGACAAATAAGAAGAAAAAAATCAAAACATGGAGTGTCACGATAAAATGCATAGCAAATATGGATCAAAGTACGCACATGCAAGGGTATGTCTCAAAAACATTCACAAACTATTTTTGATTTTTCAATTTTTTCTTACAAAAATAAGATACCAAAAATCACACCATGGATTGAAACTAAAACAACAAAGCCATGAATATGGAATGTATGGGTGTGAACACATTCGATAGGTAAATAAACTCAATCAATCATATGTGCACGATGAATACGTGTACTCCTAATGAATGAACATCAAAGGTATCCATAGGTGTAAAAATTTATTGAATTTAGATGACATCGTCTTATGCAAATCAACAAATCAAAGTCAAATGATTTCCACACCAATAACGTCTAAAACTATTTAATGCTTTTTCAAGATTTTCAAGGACGTGCAAACCCGTTATAAAATCTCCAACCAAACTCCCTCATATATAGTTGCTTAATTCTCAAACTTTGGAGAATTAGTGCAAAAACCTAAATGGCCCATAACTGGCATGAATTTCTTTTTATTGCCTTTAAATTTTTTGGTTTCTTTTAAACCTCTTTGGATCCCGGATAATAAAATTCCTCAATTATTTAGGTCCAATTAAACGGTGGCTTAATGTCAAAGGATTAATGATAACCTTTCGTAGCCATGCACCGTTTTCAAATAAAACACACAAATCTTACCAAACGGTTCAAAGGCGCACACTTTTTATTGTCTTGTTTTATAGCATTTGGTTCATTGTATAGACACAATTGAGATGAAAACACTCAACCAACATGTGATAGATAAGCGCAAGAATCAAACAAATTCGTGATTGTGTGCAATCAAGGAAATCATGAGTCAAACATGTAGGAAGTAACACTTAATTACATCTTAATGACTCCAAACATTATAAAGCACATGGATGAATTGACCTATTGTCTCAAAAAATTATCAAATAGTCACATGAATAAGCGGAATGATGTTGTGACTCGGTCATCCTAAGTGTCCATCCATTAAAGGTGCAAACAAAATACAAAAATATTTTTGGATTTTTCAAAATTTTTATAAAAATAAAATCTTTTTGTATTTTTCAAAATTCTTCAAAAAAAAAATCTATACAAAAAGTACATGTCACAACGCTAGCAAAAATATATCAAAAAGCATAACTAGCGTATAACAAACATGCAAACACAATCATCTATATGATATGGCAAGAGAAGAATCATGTGCAAGCAAACGGGAATCAACTTGTCTAAAATATTGTGCCTCTAAAAGTGATTTCCTAACCCAAATCGATGTAAAACGTCATGTGGGGGATTTAGAAACCAAGGGAACACTCGACATAAACTTCCTAGGACATTTTCCAAGATCAAAACAAAAGTGTCTAAGGTGACCTTTCCTACCACAATATGAACATGTGTAAACGGGTGGAACGACACCTATGGGTTGACCTTTTCTAACATCCATGAAATTGGTTGACCCTCTAAAACGAATAATGGTTTTGGCTTTAGCACTAGAAGCATGAAAACAATATGAGCCATTATCATCACTATCAAACCTACTTGAATCATTTAAATCATTTTTCAACTTCAAAATATTTGATTCAAGCAAAGAATTAGACTATTGTAATTTAAGGGATGCCTTTTTCAAATTTTCAACAATTCCTAAAAGGTTATCTCACTCCCCCTCAATTAAAGAAAACTTATCCCTAAGAGTCACTTCACGTGCCACAAACTCATTGATTAAAATATTTTTGTCGTCTTTGGCACAAACAAAAACCATCGAATTTTTAAGGTCCTGTAATTCCTTTTCTAAAAATAGGACCCTATCATCACTCTCCTTCTTGGAAAATTTTAAAGCAACAAAGTCATAGTCCAAGGAAACAAAATTTTCACGTAAAAATCCCTTTGATTTTGAACCGTTTACAAAATATCCAACACGGATTTGAAACGAGAATTTTCTTTTTCCAGAAAATCAATTCTTTTTGCAAATGTCAATTTCAAACTATTTAAATCATTAAAACTCTGACTCGTGCATCAAAGGGGGGCATCCGATTAGATAAGTGCTCCATCGGAAAAATTGTGATTTTTCACAAAACTGATTTTTCAAAAAAATCAATATCACACAAATTTTGCGAAAAATAGGAATATGCGATAAATTAGCGCAACCCGCTCTGATACCAATTTGAAAAACCCGAAGGAAGGCAGTGTGTGATATCGATTTCAAATTATTTAAAAGTTTCCAATTAAACCTTATTTAATTAGAGTCTATTTTTAAACAAACTTAAATCATCCCCAAATCATTCAACTACGTGTGTGCGTGTCAATCCATAAATAAATAAAGCATGCGACACAAGTTTAAGGAAAAATCCCCGGAGGGCAAAATCTTTTTTTTATTTCTAGAAATCTGACAAGCTTACAAGACCATTGACTTACATGCAATATTGCTTTCGCCTACAAGTGTAACGCACGGTGTCTTCATCAAAGCTTCAAAGCAACGGCTAGAAATAAAACAACAATGGTTCACACGCAGCTATACCACAAGGACCGCAATCCTAGTCACGCAGTCTTCTCGGTGTAGGTTATCCACCCCACAAGCGTAAACAACAACAAAGAGTGTTCTTCGAATACCAAAGAAAATGGGAGTTTTGTGAATTGAAAACCAAAAAGGGATTAAACCCTAAAAGGAAGAAGTCAAAAGAATTATGCTTTCGCAGTTTTTCTGTTATGTAAAATGCTGAGACTTCTTTAACAAAACGAAACCACATAGTGAGTTTTTATAGAAAAACACGACACCTCGAAAACCATGCTCAGTCAAACGAGATCAGCATGTCGCTCGAACGAAGGACAATTGTCGCTCGAACGAGATCGCGTGACATGGTTATTTGGCGTGAACGACATTGCTATGTCGCTAGAATGACTGTAGCGTCAAAAAATTATTATTTTAATGTTCAATACTTAGAAAAAATACTCATTCTCAAATTTTGACGCAGGAATTACAAGTCAGCAATGGAGATCCTCTCCACCAAGTTGTATGCAAAGATACAAAAATTTCTATGGTTCTAAACTAATTGAAAAAAACAATATTTAGGGATGCTTTGTAAGGACATATTTTATAAGTCCGTTATCAATTTGTTATGTCGTATACTGTTACAACGGTCGAAGAAATTCAAGAGCAATCTACATAAAGAAGGATCCGAATATATCAAGGTTCTTCATAAAAAAGACTCTGCAAAGTTTACTTTGGTAAGGTTATGTTTAAAATACCTTAACATTACACTTAGAGCTTTGGGATATTTTTACAAAATATTTTCTAAGTGTTGGAGCGGACTTTTTCGTAAAAAATTGAGAATGAGTAATTTTTTTAAGCCCTATAGTGTACCTCATTTTTTACACCAGGTCGTTCAAGGAGGATGTCATCTCATTCGAGCGACATGTTGATGTTGCGCGATGTCATTCAAACGACACATGTACATCGTTCGAATGACTGAGGCGGTGCATTTTTCTATAAATACTCATTAAATGGTTTCGTTTCCATTAAGAAGTCCCAGTGTTTTGAAAGATAGAAAACTGTGAAACTGCAGAATCCTTTTGACTTCTTCTTTTAGGGTTTAATCCCTTTTTGTTTTTCAATTCACAAAAATCTCATATGCTTTGGTGAATTATTTTGGTGTTCAAGAACACACTTTACTTTTGTTCAACCGCTGTGGAGAAGGAATCTCCATATTTGATCACTGGATACCGAGCGTAGTCATTCTACGTGTGGATGAGCCGAAGATGACGAACCGACACCTAGAGGGTATTTCGCTGTCTCTCGTATCTTTCAAGGTTTGCTGAATGCACTGTGCATTACACACTTGTGGGCGATTATCAGGTTGTATGTAAGTCAAAGGTCTTGAGAATTCTTCAAACTGTTATAAAAGGTTTTATCCGAAAGGTTTTTTTTCCTGAATCGGCCATCTTTATTTTTCATGCATGGTTTGAATGATTTATGACATTTAGATGCATGTTTAGGGGCTGAATTATTTTTGTTTAAAAATAGACTCTAATTAAATAAGTTTTACTTGGAAACTTGCGAATTAATTTAAATCGGTATTACACACCTCATTTATTCGTTTACAAATTGGTATCAGAGCTGGCTGCGCTAATTTATCGCGTATTCCTATTTTTCGCAAAATCGTGTGATATTGATTTTTTTGAAAAATCAGTTTTGTGAAAAATCAGTTTTGTGAAAAATCAGTTTTTTGAATATGATGCCTATTTTTGATGGGTCTAATTATGCCTACTGGAAAGCTCATATGAAATCTAGTTTAAAATCTATTAACGAGCGTGTTTGGTTGCTGCGTGAAAATGGATGGACTCCTCCCACAGTCACACTTGAAAATATCACCTCTTTAAAACCCGTGTCGGCGTGGACTGAAGATTATTTTAAAATGTCTAATTTTGATTCACGTGGTTTGAGTGCTATTTCTGGAGCCGTCACTCCCGATGAGTTTCGCCGAATTATGACGTGCACGATATCTAAAGAGGCATGGGATGTTTTGAAATTGACACATGAGGGTATGAACGTGGTTAAAGAATCAATATTACAAAATTTGGCCACTCAATTTGAGACTATCACCATGTCTGAGTCTGAATGCTTTATTGATTTTTATGCACGTTTGTCGAACATTATTGTTGATGTAAAAAACTAGATTTGATCTAATCAATTAATCACAGATAAATATAAAGTAAGAAACGCGACAAATGGGTTTTTTAAGTGGTTCAGCCTTATGGAAATGGCCTACGTCCACTATTTTGTATTATTGGGTCTTTCCCTTAATCTTGATGATGATTGTAAAAATGATCAAGTATCAATCGCCCCGTTATGGACTGTATTTATAGCCCGAATGCTATTCATGTGAATAAACAATTCGTCGTTAATAGACATATACATCTCTACATAATGAGAATGTTCATTGAATTCGACGTTCATTGAATCCATTATCGTCGCTTAATCTTCTTCACTAAATGATTTGCACGTTGAGTAGCTCGATACACTAAGTAGCTCGGGGTGTTGAGTAGCTTGACATCATAAGTTAATCGGTGAATATATGCTTTTGCCATGTAAGATGACACATGTTGTCATATACTTGGTCCACGTCATCTGACTAATTTTTGTATCAACAGAACCCCCTAATGTTTCATAGTTGAGGTTGAATATGAGAGTGTGGAACATTGTGGAACATTATGCCCAGAAGTTGCTCGGACGAGTTTTACCCAGTCTTGTGTCTTTTGAGCGCAAAATGGCAAACTCGTAAATATTTTGAATTTATAGCGAACGCTTGGGTATTTACGTCTTTTTTAATGTTTAGCCGCCGAAAATGCAATCGTCTTTTTTAGTAATCATTTCTTATTTTTCTTTCCCGATGCAGGGCACTTAAAAGCGAAAGAATCAGATCGTCTTCTACTTTCTACTTCCAGATTTCTGAACTCTTTGTCTTCTCAATCTATTCTTGTACTGTTGTTCTTTCTGTCATCCGCATTAGCAGATTTTCCAGTTTTTCTGTAAGAATTTATTCCTTCTTCTTTCTTTGCTTTATCCACCATGGTTTATCTTGTCGAGTCATTGGATAAGTTTCGGGCTGATTTTGTAATTCCCTCTTAGGTTATTTTAGAGATTCCTCCTTTCCCCTTTGATTTATTTTCTTTAGCTGAGGGACACTGGTTTCCCTCCATTTTTGTAGCGGAGGGTGGTTTTTCTTTTCTGTCGAATCCCATGTGTTTGGATTTTTGCCAATATTTTGATATTGTTCCTGCAATTGTAGCTCCAAATACATGGAGGGTAGTTAATGGTGTATATAGGTTAAATCAAGTGCATGGAACTCGCTTAGGAATTCCTGAAATTAAGTATTGTTATAAATGGGTTACCAGTGACACCACATTTTATTTAAAAACTAGGTTTTCCAATAAAGCTTTAGTGGTTAATCTTCCCGATGCCAATAGGGACTATTTTGATCATGGGGTTGTGATGAAAAATTGGCAACACCCTCCATTAAAAGGAAATGGTGTTTACTAAGGCCCCAGATGTACACTTTATGGCAATGGGATAGGTTGTTTTTAATTATTTTCAATTTCCCTCTGTTTATATTTGATGAAATGTGTCACTAACACTCATTTTTTTGTTGCAGTTGATAACAAAAGGAAACCTCTAAAAGAGAGTGACATAAACTTAAAAAATTTGACACTTATCTGGGGTTTGCACCAATCCGTCAACAGGGAGCATGTGAGGTCTGCTTCTTATTTGCTGAGATATAAAAATACCATTTCATCTTTCATTGCCCGACCTCTCGTTCCTCCAGTGGTGATTGATCTTGATCAAGCATTGACTTCTCCAGCAATTATTGGAGAATTTTCTTCTAATTTAGGTGCATCTATTGCTGATTTGATGATGAAGAAGAGGAGGTTACCCGAGTTCTTTACCAAGCCCGCTCCTGATGCTGAAGGAGCGAAGAAGAGAAAAAGCGACGTTCCAGCTAATGGAACTAAGAAGAAGGATGTTATTCCTCCTACTAAAAAATCAATAAGGAGCCCCTGTTGCTCCTAAAGAAGCAGCACCTTTGATTGAAGTTGTTGTCCCAAAAGGGACAAGACATTTAATTGAAGATGCTCCTTTGAGGAGGTTGAAGAGGAGTCGTGCTGAGAGGCCTGTAGATACTGTCGCCCAACCTTTTGGAGTTGGGATCTCTTCTTTGGGGGCTAGTTTTTCAGTTGTCCTTAACCCTGACTTGGCCAAGAAATTGATCAAGTCAAGGACTTTACCCGACTGCCGAGTTGTTGAAACTTTAACTCCTCGGGTTAAGGTGGTCGATGTGGCAGCCTAACTTCTTGCATCAGTAAGTGGTCATTATACTTATCCTTCTAATTTTTCATTGATGTGTTCATGCTCTGATTTATAGCTTTCTTCTTCTTACAGTTGTTGGTGTGCTTCGACAATATCGTGGAGAAGGATGAAGCCATCAAAGCTTCAACTTCATCTAGTGGTGTTGAGGAAGCCCTTACTGGGTTATCAAAGTCTTTAGGACAATCTTGACAAAGTATGAAGAGGATAAAACTGCTTGGAAGAAGAAAATTAAATCAGTTGAGTCAGCTCTTCAACTCGATGATATAGATCGAAAGAAGGCTATGAAGGATTCTGAGGAAGCTAACGCCAAGCTTGAAGAGGCTATATGGCGTAAGAAAGACCTTTAAGAGAAGGTGAAGTCTACCGAAGAGCTTCTCAATGAGAAAACCTCCTCGAAGAGAGCGAAGAGGAAATTAGTTGTGAAGAATTCCTTTAATTTTGGTTAGAACAAAGGATGGAACAAGGCCTTAACTTCTATCATTTCCCAGATGGAGTATGCAAGTGTGAAATACTTCAGAGATGGATGGGTAGAGGCCTTGAAGAGGTTGAACGTTGTCGAGGAATTTGAACTATTTCAAGAACATACCCATAGCCCTCCTCCTGCTGTTGAAGACGAAGAAGAAGATAAAATTGCATCTGATAAATCTTCTACGGTATCAATAGAACCAGCAATTGCTACTACCCTTCCTCAATCTTTTGAGAAACTTGAACAGGTGACAACTTCTACCAAGCAACCTCAACTACCATCCGAGCAACCAACTCCTTCATCCAAATCGGTTGAGGATGTTGTAGGAAATAAGGAGAAGGTCTAAAGTTGTTCAGTTCTTTAATTAAGTTGTTCTTCTATTTTCCCTTTCATTGTAACCTCAATTGTACTTTCTCCTCCTATTATTAATAAAATCGAGTTCATTTTTATTCTGAGTTTTGTTTTACTTTACTTGCTCGACATATAGTGGCACTGTTATTGATTGATTCCTATTTTCCTTGCTAGTTTATTGCCAGGATGGAACTCCTGTCAGCTCATGATACGGAGTTGATGAAGAAATGTAATGATTATTTCAAAGCTGGTTATACAGATTTTACTGAAGTTGAAATCATTAATATACTTGGTCCCGATGCCTCTCATCAAGAAATTAAGGCCTATCAACATTTAAAATGCCTGCTTGATCGAGATGTAGCTAATAATGCTTCTTACTATGAGATAATTGAAGCTCTTCAAGGGACAATCGAGGATCTTTAACTTCAATATAAATAAAATACTTCACTTATGCATGAAGGGTATGAAAAGAAGTATTAATAGTTGAATGTTGATCGGGGTTATGACAAGTTTCTTTCAGCCCATAAAAAGAGAGAGAGTTCTCTCAAACTTGAAATTAAGGAACATAGGAGTATTGCTAAGTTGTTAGAGGAAGAGAATATTGCCCTACGAGAAGAAGTGAAATAACTTAAAACTGCTGCCTCTTCCTCTACGAGAGGTCTGGTCCCAGTCATTGACGAGGGCTTTTCATTTTTGGAAACTGAAAATGTTGTTTGAGAGAGGAACTGCAAACTTTGAAACAAACCAGACCTACGTCCTCCTCGTGGTGTAGAGCTAGAGCTGGTAGAAGAAGTGTTGAAGAAACTAGGACTCAATAAGTCTCAACAAATGAGGCTGCTCAGATGAAAGCAAAAAATCAAGCCTTGGATGAAATGTCCCAGAAAATTCAAACTCTTACCGACCAACTCTCTAACCAGAATTCTGCACTGGAAAGTAAAGCAAACTTGGTGAAGAAACTTCATGATCATCTTGAGAGATTTACTTATCAATTTCACAAGAAGCCTAGAGAGTTTTGGATGGGGGGATACAATAAAGCTCTATGCCATCTCGATGCTCGACTGAAATAAGCGAATAATGAAGGATACAAACATGGATAGTTGAATGCCTTGATTGTGATGAAGCTTAAAGAAGGAAATTCCTTATGGGATTAGTATAAGCCTGGAGTACTTGATCTACCTAATCCTCCCTTCAAACTGTATGTCAGCTGGATTTCATCCCATGCCATTCCTAGGTGCTTGATTTCCATGTATCTTAGTGATTACCAGCTTTATAAAGAATTTGAGATATCCCGACCTCAACATTTACGTGATCGATCAAGTTCCAGCAACATCAAAACGCTACGAGATATGAATTTCATCAATTCTCCTTATGCTTTAGATAATCCTCCAACTGGAATGAAACCTGTACCAAAATTTTAGGGAAAAAGGCCAATAGAATAGGAAATTTGTATTGAATGAAGAAAACTTCATCTTTTGTAATCTTCTTTCCTTGGAAATAACTTATAAGATGTTTGGCTTATCATATGAGTTTTTGATGAGTGTGTATCAAGGGACAAATTGCCCTGTTATGTTTTAGTTTCCTAGACAATGGCACTTTACCCCATTTGCAGCCTAATTGTAGTAACTTGTCACCCATAAGTGTGTAAGCAATGGAATGATTATCATCCCATGGTCCTGCTTAGTTGTAGAAATCTTATCTAGATTACCTTGGTGCCTGGACAGTGCATGCCCCGTGAGGTCACCCATCTTCTTGTCTAGTTTTGGATGCCCCTTGAGGTCACCGATAATCAAACAAGACTTGCCTTGTCTTATTGTTGTGCCAACATTGTTAGTTAAGTTTTAATGGTGCCGACCAACCTTAGTTGGTGGTTGATGATATGCCGACCAATCGTAGTTGGTGGTTGGTGATATGCCAACCAACCGTAGTAGGTGGTTGCTGGTATGTCGACCAACTGTAGTTAGTGGTGTAGTGTATAGCACGAATACTCCGAAAAAAATTGGACAAAAAGGAATATGGGGAAAACATCATTTTTATTCATATTTAAAATATTGTGATACATGTGAATCTACATTACTGATAATATTTGATCAGGTTCTCGGCATTCCATGCATTCTTGAATTCTTCTCCCTCTAAGGTTTCTATTCTGTAGGTCCCCGGTCGAACAACCACTGTAATACGATAAGGTCCATGCCAGTTGGCCTCCAGCTTATTGTGCTTCTGAATCACTTTCTTGAGTACATAGTCTCCCTCCTTAAGATCACATTTCTTGACTCTTTGGTTGTAAAACATGGCAGTTCGTTGCTGGTAAGCTGCGTTCCTGATGGACCTATATTCTCTCACTTCCTCTAGCATGTCCAAATCCAGATATCTCATCAAATCCTTACGGGAGAGTTGAAATTAAGCACTCTGTGAGTGGGTGGCCCAGTTCAGCTGGAATAACTGCTTCACTTTCAAAGGCTAGCATGTAAGGAGACTCGCCCGTTACTATTTGGGGTGTTGTGCGATAAGCCCATAATACAGAATGTAGCTCGTTAATCCAATTTCCCTTTGCATCATCCACCCGTTTCTTCAACCCATTCAGCAGAGTCCAATTCTTCACTTCGGTTTGCCCATTTCTCTGAGGATGGCCTGGTGCAGAATGGATCTTCTGAACGTTGGACTGGTGATAGTATGCGGCGAACTCCTCATTATCAAATTAGGTACCATGGTCAATATTCTTCCAAATAAACTGATAAACTCTTTCATACGACATATCAATGAGAGGTTCAGCTTCCACCCATTTAGTGAAATAATCAACAGAGACTACTAAATATTTGAATTTCCCTTTGGTTGTCGGCAGAGGCCCGACTAAGTCTATACCCCACATGGAAATTGGCCAAGGGGAAGTTATGGGTGTTAACAATGCCTAGGGAGTTCTTCGAATGGAAGAGAAACGTTGGCACGTATCACATTTCTTTACATAAGCTACACAGTCAACTCTCATCATTGGCTAATAGTATCCCTGCGTTATTATCCCCTATAGAAGAGTCCGTCCTGCTACGTGAGCTCCGCAAGAGCCTTCATGAATTTCTGCTATTAAATATTTAACTTCTAAAGGATGCACACATCTCTGTAGACCCTCTATGATACCCCTTCTATACAAAACTCCATTATTCAGTACATACTGAGCAGCTTTAAACTTTAGTCTCTTGGCTGTAAGTTGGTCAGTTGGTACCAACCCTTCTTCGATATACACCCTGATGGGGTCCATCCAAGACGGTCCCATATTCAAGGTGATGAATCTCACCATCAAGTTTTTATCTATGCTTCGGTCTTCCCAAATCTCAATAAGAATTATTCTTCATAGCTCGGTGCGAGTGGCTGAGACTAATCGAGAAAATGCATCAGCTCTCACATTCTCTAATCTTGGCATTCTGATCAATAGACTGCTGTAAAGGTGGACACAATCTCCATATCTTTGGCATGGTACCTTGACATCAAGTCTCCCTTCGCTGTATATAACCCGAGAATCTTATTTATAATTAACTATAAATCACTAAACACGATAACTTGTTCTGCATTCAGTGTTCTGGCTAAATTGAGGCCCACAATCGTAGCTTCATATTCATCTTCATTGTTGGAAGCTTTGAACTGGAAATGCAATGTATTTCTATATCCAGTCCATCTGGATTGTGTAGGACTATACCGGATCCAGTGCTTGTGGCACACGAAGATCCATCAACATACAAATTCCATATGGGAATACAATTATCAAACTCTTGGTCTGATAAAGTTCCTTGATGGAATATTTAGTACTTCATTTTCTCATCTCCTAACACTGGGCTATTATCTGATGATTCTTATTGCTCGGTGCTTGTCCCCTTCGTTACATCAGTTGCTAGACGTTGATCGGTGGTAGTCTCAAATGATCCCCGAACATCCATAGGTTGTTCTGTATTAGACCCTTATTGGTTAGAAGCATCTGGTTAAGTGAACTCCGTAATGAAATCTGCTACAGCCTGCTCTTTGAGTGAGGATATTGGCTCATAAACAATATCATACTCTCCCAGTTCGACCACCTAATACATCAGTCTCCTCGACTTTTTTGGCTAATGCAAATCCTATCTGAGTGGCATATCAGTGTATACCACTATGGTATGGGCTTGGAAGTATGGTTTCATCCTCCTGCTTGCCTCGATCAATGCTAATGCCAGCTTCTCCAATCTTAGATATCTAATCTCTCTCCTCATAAAGATTTGCTTGTATAATACACGGGTTTTTGCACTATATCCTCTACTCTTATCAATGTTGAACCGAGTGCTCTTTCTAAAATAACCAAGTATAAATATAACTTTTCTCTCGTCACCGACATGGACAGCTAAGGGGGTGTCCCTAAATATCATTTCAGCTATTGGAATGCATTCTCACATTCATCATTCCATTCGAAAGTTTTTTTGAGCATTTTGAAGAACGGAAGACATTTGTCCGTTGCTCATGAGACAAACCTATTGATAGTTGTGACACACCCCATGAGACTCTGCACCTCCTTCTTCATAGCTAGAGATCGTAGTTCCAACAGATCTTTAATCTTTTCTGGATTTACCTCAATGCCTCGATGATTCACACTATGCCCTAGGAACATGACTTCTCATACGCCAAAAATACACTTAGTCGGGTTCAACTTCATATGATATTTCTCCAGCTGATCAAAAGTTTGACTCGAATCAGCTATGTGGTCTGCAACTTTCTTGATCTTCGTCAGCATATCATCGACATAAACCTCCACGTTATTGTCGATTTGTTCTGCAAGGACCTTATTCATCAATTGCTGGTACGTTGCACCTGCATTTTTTAGACCAAATGGCATAACATTGTAGCAATATGTACCCCTTAGGGTAATAAAAGAGGAAATCTCTCGATCTTCTGGTTTCATCTTAATCTGGTTGTAGCTGGAATAAGCATCCATGAATCTTAGTAACTCGTGCCCCGAGGTCGCATCTACCAGCTAGTCTATTCGGGGCAATGGGAAGTGATCTTTTGGGAAGACTTTGTTGAGATCGGTGAAATCTACGCACATCCTCCATTTATTATTATTCTTTTTTACCATCACCACATTAGCTAACAAATCAGGATATTTGACATCCTCAATAAAAGAGGCCTTTTGCAGTTTCTCAACTTCATCCTATATAGCTTGGTTCTTCTCTGGGCTAAATATTCTTCTTCGCTGTTTCACCGACTTGACCTCCATATTAATATTGAGTTTGTGGCACAAGAAGGCTGGGTCTATCCCTAGCATATCTTCATGACTCCATGCGAAAGCTTGTTTTTGGTGCCTTAAAAATTCCACTAACTCTCTCTTTATTGACGGATCCAATGAAGTGCCAATTTGATTTGTTCATTATGGTTGTTCATCACCCAGAATAATGTTCTTCGTGGCTTCCATGACCTGACCCTTTACGAGCTCGGACTCATCTCTTGGGCCCAATGTCTTATCTCTACATCTTCAGACTCATCTACTTGGTAGGTGGTGGTCTTATTCCTGGCTTCCTCCAACTCTTCTTATTCGGCAGATGAATAATAGCATTCCCGGGCCACTTTTTGGTCGCCCTTCATAATTCTAACTCCGAAATTGGTCAAAAACTTTAGGCATTGATCTACGGTTGAAGGCACTGTCTCAATTTTTTTCAGGCCTACCCTTCCCATAATTATGTTGCAGGCTGATTGGACATTTTTATCCATTATGAAAAAGCATACTTTTTTTGTTCTGCTAGCAGGCCAAGTACCAATAAGCATATATAACTTTATCGTCCCAAGTGGAAATACTTTCTCGCCAGTGAACCCGAGAAGGGGCTTGTGATATGGTTCCAACTGGGCTAGCTTCAGATTTAAACTATCAAAGCACGGGTAGAACACGTTCTGTGCAGAGCTACCATTGTCTACCAACACTCTTGAGATCACCACATCCTTCATCCTCATCTTGACCACCAAGGGATGAGGATACGAGACACCTTCCAGATCATTTTTGGAAAAACTGATGACCAGTTTATCGTTGTTCACCTTCCTCAGACGATCATCTTTCATCAAATTTATTCATTGTGTATAGGAATAAGCTTGGGACTCATTGAGGTAAGCTTTACTTTAAGCAATACGATCCCCACCTCCTGCATCTCCTCCTGTAATCATATTACATTCGAATGAGCCAAAATGGATTGAAAATACCTCACGTTCTGGTTGCTTTGACTTTTTGGAGAGGTATGGGTCATCCTCTAGATCATCTTCATGGTACTTCTTCTTGTCATCTTTCGTTCGAAGAGGAGATTTAGACCATTGCCTTGCTCTGTCGTTGGTCTTCCCATCATTCTGGCGATCAACAAACCTATTCAATTTCCCTCGTCGAATGAGTGCCTCAATCTTATTCTGGAGAGCTATGTACCTCTTGGTCGTGTGGACATGGTCTTTGTGGGACTAGCAATACTTGGACTTATCCCTCTTTTCAGGGGTTGTTCTCAACTTCTCCGGCTAATTTAGTTCTTTGTTGTTCTTTATCTCCTCCAGAATATGGTTTATATCCACCTTTAAGGGAGTATAATTCACATACTTCCTCAAGTGCTCTATCATCTCTTTTCCTTTTGATTGCTTATTGTTCCCATTATGCTTTTGATCTTTCTTTTTCGACCTACCCTCAGCTTTAGTCTCTGCTTTGTTCTCACCATTCTTCTTTGCAGCCATAGCTTCTTTGGTGTTCATAATTTTGGCTGGCTTAGCCATTAATTCCGCCATGGATTTTGCCATAATTTTGGCACTGCTTTAAAGACTCATTTTAAGAAAAAGAAAGAAAAAGTTTGTGAGACTGATTCTGAGGGTGAGTTTGACTTTGATGATGTGGCCATGCTAGTGAATTTTTTTAAAAAGTTTCTCAAAATGAATAAAGAAAATTCTTCAAATAAAAAGATATCTTTTGAGTCAAATAAAAAGAAAGTGGAGGCCAAAGATAGTGATAAGGAGGATGAGATCAGGTGCTTTGAGTGTGAGGGAAAATGGAACATGGATAAAGAGTGTCCTACTAGGATAAGGAGAAAGGGCAAAGAGAGTGCTATTCTCTCCACAGTTAGTGCTAGTGAGAGTGATGAGGTTAATGTGGAAGATGAGTCCGATAAAGGTTTAGCACATGAGATGTGTGTAGCTTTTTTGAGTCGTGTGAGCACACCCACTTTGTCTCACGTTGATAGAGGTCATGAGAGCACCGGTGATGACTCGAGTGTTTCTAGTGGATATGAGAGCGAATTTGAGAGTGGAGATGAATGTGAGATCTAAAAATCCTTTAGAGATTTGTACACCGAGACCTTGAAAACAAAGAAGTATAATAGAGATTTAGGTCGTCAGGTTTTAGATTTGGAGAGAGAGAAGGAAGTTTTAAAAGGGAAAAGTGTGATTTGACCAACACGGTGTCTAGTCTGATGACACGTGTATGCCAACTTGAGAGTGATCTCGAACGTGCTCGGGAGGTAAAAGTTCCTTTAGAGAACCCATCTAAGAAGGCTAGAAAGATGGTTCTCAATCCCATTTTGGTTAAAGGTGAGAAGTTAGGAATAAGTCATGACGGTGCTTCTACTTCCCAATTAGCACCCGAGTTGGTTCCAACTTTAGTGTTAGATTCACATGAGTCTCACCCTAACCCACCTAGGAGTCCCATTCCTAATAGGAGAGCGCATCGTAGAGTTTTAGATATAGGTGTTCCTAGGCCTATATATGTTTTTCCCATTCCAAAAGGAGAGGACGCATTAGGGAATTTTATTTTAAGTTGGGTTATGTGTCAAGTTTTTCTACTATACGTGTTTCTGCGACACATTCACCACACATGATACTTTACATGCTCCTAGAGACTACATGAGAGAGTTTTCAAATATAGGTGAGCAAGTTAAGTTTTTAGTCAAAACTTCACAAAATTTGATGGAGGTTTTTCATAAGTTGGCACCACCTTTGGAAAACCCCTCACACCTAACGATTGAGGTTTGACTTGGTTTCTAGCATAGGATAATTTTCATGATGACATTATTTGCCTATTTCTAGTATGTATCATTTTTATATGTTTTACTTTTTTTGGAAAAATTTTGAAAAATACAAAAAAAAATATTTTTATTAAAATTTGTGAGAAAATCCAAAAAGATTTTTGCATTTTGTTTGCACCATTTATGGATGGACACTTAGGATGACCGAGTCAAAACATCATTCCATTTTTCATTCGACTATCTGATAGTGTTTTGAGAAAATATATCATGTCATCTTTGTGCTTTATAATGCGTGGAGTCATTAAGATGTAATTAAATGTTACTTCCTACATGTTTGACTCATGATTTCCTTTATTGCACACATGTACGGATTTGTTTGATTATTGTGCTTGTCTTATCACATGTTGATTGGGTGTTTTCACTTCAATTCTATCCTTAAAACGAACCAAGCGCGATAAAACAAAACAATAAAAAGTGTGCATATTTGAACCATGTTTGTGAGGATTTGTGTGTTTTGTTTGAAAATGGTGAAGGGCTACAAAAGGTTATCACTTATCCTTTACGATTAAGATGCCGTTTAATTGGACCTAAAAAATGAGGAATTTTACTATCCGGGGTCCAAAGAGGTCTGAAGAGCACGAAAAAAATTAAAGGCAATAAAAAGAAATTATGCCAATTATGGGCCATTTAGGTTTTTCACCAATTCTCCAATGTTTGAGAATTTAGTTTACCTCTAAAAGAAAATGTGCATGAGGGAGTTTGGATGGAATTTAAAATGGGTTTGAACGTCCTTGGAAATTTTGAAAAAGTGTTGCATAGTTTTGGACGTTATTGGGATGGAAATCACTTTGACTTTGATTTGTTGATTTGCATAAGACGATGTCATTTAAATTCAACAATCTTTTCACCTAAGGATACTTTTGATGTTCATTCATTAGGAGTACATGTATTCATCGTGCACATATGATTGATTGAGTTTATTTACCTATCAAATGTGTTCACACCCGTCATTCCTTTTCCATGACTTGGTTGTTTGAGTTTAAATCCACGGTGTGATTTTTGGTATCTTATTTTTGTACGAAAAATTTGAAAAATCAAAAATAATTTGCGGATGTTTTCTTTGAGATACTCCTTTTCATACACGTAGTTTGATCCTTGTTTTCTATGCATTTTATCGTGACACTCCATGTTTTGATTGTTTCTTCTTATCTGTCTATTTGGGGACATCATAAAAAAAGGGGGAGAAAGAATTATCATGTTATGGGGGAGTTTTTTCCATTATGGGGGAGATTTGATTATATTGATTGATTTATTCTTATATCATTTCAAAATCGATGCCTCACGAAGGTTTTTTCTTTATCTCATGTGTGTAGGTATAAATATTGAAGATCATTATGTTGCACACCCTGATGAGAAAAGCTTTGAGATTTGATGAAGACTTTTTGAAGAACAGTTTGAGATCTTGCAAATTTATTCATGGGAGGGTATATTTGTATAGGCACTTTGGTTTTTGATAATTTGGATGTTTTTATGTATGTACCAGCATAGACATAGGGGGAGATTTATAAGGACATATTTTATAAGTCCGCTATCAATTTGGTATGTCGTGTACTGTCACAACCGTCGAAGAAATTGAAGAGAAATCTACATCAAGACGGATCCGAATATATCAAGGTTCTCCATAAAAAAGACTCCGCAAAGTTTACTTTGGTAAGGTTATGTTTTAAATACCTTAATTTTACACTTAGAGCTTTGGGATATTTTCACAAAATATTTTCTAAGTGTTGGAGCAGACTTTTTCGTCAAAATTTGAGAATGAGTGATTTTTTCTAAGTCCTGTAGCGTACCTCATTTTTTACATCAGGTCGTTCAAGTGAGATGTCATATCGTTCAAGCGGCATGTTGATGTCATTCAAACGATACGTGTACGTCGTTGAAGCGACTGAGGCGGCGCATTTTTCTATAAATACTCATTAAATGGTTTTGTTTTCATTAAGACGTCCCAGCGTTTTGAAAGGTACAAACTGTGAAACTACAGAATCCTTTTGACTTATTCTTTTAGGGTTTAATCCTTTTTTGTTTTTCAATTCACAAAAATCCCATATGCTTTGGTGAATTATTTTGGTGTTCAAGAACACACTTTGCTTTTGTTCAACCTCTGTGGAGAAGGCATCTCCATATTTGATCGGTGGATACCGAGCGTAGTCATTCTGCGTGTGGACGAGCCGAAGACGACGAACCGACACCTGGAGGGTATTTTGCTGTCTCTCGTATCTTTGAAGGTTTGTTGAAGGCACTGTGCATTACACACTTGTGGGCGATTATTAGGTTGTATATAAGTCAAAGGTCTTGTGAATTCTTCAAAGTGTTATAAAAGGTTTTACCCGAAAGGGGTTTTTTCCTGAATCGGTCGTCTTTATTTTCATGCATGGTTTGAATGATTTATGACATTTAGATGCATGTTTAGGGGCTGAATTATTTTTGTTTTAAAATAGACTCTATTTAAATAAGGTTAACCTGGAAACTTGTGAATCAATTTAAATCGGTAGCACACACGACATTTATTCGTTTACATGCTTTTTGTGAATTAAAACAGTGTTTTGGGAACACAAAACTTGAAGAAATTTTTCTTATGATATGATGAATTGTGTTGGCGAAATTCTTAAACAATCTAATCACGAGACATGTATTTATAAAAAAACTTAAGTTGAAGGGTTGTTGGAATAACTTCTTGATGTCGTTTGAACGACAGGCGTATGTCATTTGAACGACATCGAATGTCGTTAGAAGAGACATTAGATGCCGTTAGAAGAGACATTGCATGTTGTTATAACGACAAAGGCATGTCGTTTGAACGACATTGGGATGTCGTTTGAAAGATAGAAATGAAACTTTCCCATTTAAAAAACTTTGCCTACAGGTATCTTAGAAAACATAGTTTTGAAACCAAAACAGGCATGTTCATTTTTTTAATAAAAAATAAACATCCCAAACATCATTTGATGAATTTATTTAGACTCTTACAATTTTAGGGACTCCTTTTTCAAATTTTCAACAATTCCTAAAAGGTTATCACACTCACCCTTAATAAACACAAACTTTTCCCTAAGAGTCTTCTCACGTGCCACAAAGTCATTAATTAAAATATTTTTATCCTCTTTAGAACAAACACAAACCCTAAAAATTTTAAGGTCCTCCAATTGTTTTTCTAAAAATAGGAATCTATTATCACTTTCCTTTTTGGAGAATTTTAAATAAATAAAGTCATGGTTCAAAGCAACAAATTTCTCAAGATAAAAATCTCTTTGATTTTGAACCGTTTTCAAAATATCCATAGTGGATTTAAAAAGACAATTTTCTTTTTCCAAAACTTTAATTCTTTTCGCAAACGTAAAATTCAAACGATTTAAATCGTCAAAACAAGGAGAATCCATCGAGAGACAAAAACACAATCACATGAGCGATGAAAAAAACAGCCACTCAAAAAACAGGTTAACAAGATCAAACACAATAAATTAGTGCAACCTGCTCTGATACCAATTTGAGAATGCAAAATACTTGTGAAGGGTGATTTCAAACAAACAGTGCAACACCAATGTTAAATGTGGGAAAAAAATTTAAATTGATTTTATCTTTTTATTCTAATGATGCATCTATGGTGGTAAAATATATAAATCAAACACGCAAATTCGACAAGGCCAAGTTGTAGGGAAAAAACCCTGTAGGGTAAAAATCTTTATTCACTTAAAAATTTACAAGAGAGTTGACTTACAGACTACTTGATCCCACACAAGTATAACGAGTTATTCTTCAAAAATATCTAAGGAACAACTATGATCCTCGTAAGAATCACAATACTGCAGTCCTCCAAATCAGGCTCAACCTTGGTCTTCAGAAGTGAATCCTTGCAGGAATTAGAAGTCAGCAATGGAGATCCTCTCCACCAAGATGTATGCAAATAGACAAAACTTTCTAGGGTTCTAGAGTAATTCAGAAGAACAATATTCAAGGATTATTTTTTTGAATTAAAACAGTATTTCGAGAACACAACTTGAAGAAATTTTTCTTCTGATTTGCAGAAACGTGTTAGAAAAATTCTTAAACAATTTGATCACGAAACAGGTATTTATAAAAACAAACTTAAGTTGGCGGATCATTCGGACGACTTCTTGATGTAGTTTGAATGACAGGCGCATGTCATTTGAACGACATTCGATCGTTAGAAGCAATAATGCATGTCATTAGAAGCGACATTAGATGGCGTTAAAAGAGACACTGCATGTTGTTAGAAACGACATTAGATGCCGTTAGAATGACAAAGACATATTGTTTGAACCAAAGGAACAAAACTTTCCCATTGAAAAAATCCACCTACAGATATCTTAGAAAACATATTTTTGAAACCAAAACAGTCATGTTCATTTTTTTAATAAAAATTAACCATCCCAAACATCATTTCATGAATTAATTTAAACTCTAAATTATTTTATACCTTTTCGCGATGTTGGGTATTCTTCAAACTTTTAGATACTTGAGTTCGGTTCATCTTCTCGGTACGTGATGATTTATAGCAGGATATGCCAAACTAGCCTAAAGCTATGCTATGAACAATGTCAGAAAAGTTAGTTTTATAAATTTCCCCATTTGGCTATTCCGTTACAAAACAAATAAAATGACCGAACACCAAATTAAAATCAAAATCTACTATTACAAGAATACTAATACCCTTCCCAACCCTAGAACGGAATGACATAAGTCTCTTTGTCTTCAAACTTAATATTTTTCCCTTTTAAACTTTGTCTTCATTCGTGTGTCATGAAATTCCTCTTTAAGTATCTACACTCATGAGCCAAAAAACATATATCCTCGTGATGCATCGAGTTTGAAACAAAATATAATTCTTAAGTAAATACTCCCCCATAATTTAAACTCATCAAAAACTTCAATTTAATTTGCTCCCCCTTTGTTTTTATTCGAAATAGACAAATAGATAAAGAAGTAGATACAATAAACATTAAGTGAAAATCATGACGAGGAAGAAAAGATACCATCACAAAAGATTTAAATAAATCATGTGTAATGATAATCTCAAAGGCAAACACAACCAACTATTTTCGAAAATATTCAATTTTTCTAAAAAAAAATGCAAATTTCACATATACAACAAACATAGCATGAAAAATATATCAAAGAAAATTAAGCACACGTATGTAGGTATAAATGATCATAAAACACGATGCAAAACACATAAGCTACACACACTATCATAGTATCGATGTGTCCAAACATCTAAAACAAAATGAATGGGTGTGAACTAGCAACAAAAGAATTATAATACAAACACTCATATATGTCCAAGAAGTTCTAATTGATCGCAAAACTTTATCAAACTAAACTTTGTCCTCAAGAGACATAAAATATTTAACTTAATGAATAAAACAAGCACAATACATACAATCCTAGAATATTAATGATTCTACAAATTAATATTGTCATGATAAAATAAACATAACTAGGATCCATTTTCATTGTACAAACCCGTTGATATTTCCATACAAACTCCCTCAAAATATTTCTTTTCTTTTCTTTTGAATGAATATATCATACTAAACAAATTTGGATCCTTTTTGGCATATTTTTACTTATCTTCCCTTAATTTTATCTCGGGATCCTTTCAAACGGTGGCTTTCATGTAGGGGATTATTATTCACTAGCAACCCTTCCCCATTCACTACAAATTCTCATGTGCAACGATTATTACATCCACAAATCCTTCATAGTCAAATAAATATGTAGATGACAAGATTGATTTGAGAACATTTCACCAAGCTCAAATATACATCAAGAAGTCAACATCCAATAAGCTCGCGCATATGTGTGTAGAGGCATGAACAAGTCAATTTCGAAATAACTCCATAAACATTGTTAAAATCAATTCAAGTATCTAAATGTGTAGTGAATTGGATTCAAACA
Organism: Sambucus nigra; assembly: GCA_949130495.1. Taxonomy (NCBI): domain Eukaryota; kingdom Viridiplantae; phylum Streptophyta; class Magnoliopsida; order Dipsacales; family Adoxaceae; genus Sambucus; species Sambucus nigra. Next base: position 677,316,015 of record OX422209.1, read on the forward strand.
CACCAATATGACACACTAAATGTGTAAAACTAAAATACATAAAGAACCAAAAATCTTTTTGAAATTTTCAAAATAATTTTTAAAAAACAAAATCTTTTTGTATTTTTCAAAAAATATAAAACCAAAAATCTTTTTGTATTTTTCAAATATGTTTCAATAAATATAATACAAAAAGCACACATGTCATAACACTAGCAAAGAAGTATCATGAAGCACAACTAGTGTATGATAAATAAAATCATGCAAGCAATCAACAATATGAGATAGCATGTGACACATCATGTACAAGCATGTGAGACTCAACCAATCTAGCATTTAGTGTCTCCAAAAGTTATTTTCTAACATAAACCGGTGTGTACCTAACTCGAGGGGTTATGGGAATAGACGGGACACTATCCTTAAACTTCCTAGGACCTCTTCCAAGATTAAAACAAAAACTCCTAAGGTGACCTTTCCCACCACAATGTGAATATGTGTAAAATGGAGGAATGATACCTATGGGTTGACCTTTTCTAATGTCGTTGAAATTGGTTGACCCTCTAAAACAAATAATGGTCTTGGCTTTGACAACAGAAGCATTAGAACACGACGAGACATTACCATTACTAAACAAACTACTCGAGTCTTGTAAATCATTTTTCAACTTCAAAATTATTGACTCAAGCAAAGAATAGACTCTTCTAACTTTAGGGACTCCTTTTTCAAATATTCAACAATTCCTAAAAGGTTATCATGCACACCCTCAATAAAAGAAAACTTTTCCCTAAGAGCCTTCTCACGTGCCACGAAATCATTAATCGAAATATTTTTATCCTCTTTGGCACAAACACAAACCCTAGAATTTTTAAAGTCCTCCAATTATTTTCTAAAAATAGGGCACTATCACCACACTCCTTTTTGGATAATTTTAAAGGAATAAAGTCATGGTCCAAAGAAATAAATTTTTCACGATAAAAATCTCTTTGATTTTGAACCGTTTGCAAAAGATCCATAGCAAATTTAAAACGACAATTTTCTTTTTCCAAAACTTTAATTCTTTTCACAAACGTCAAATTCAAATGATTTAAATCGTCAAAACAAGGAGAATCCATTGAAAGAAAAAAACACAATCACAGTAGTGATGAAAAAAAACCCACCCAAAATGCAGGTAAAGAAGATCAAACACAATATATTAGTGCAACCTGCTCTAATACGAATTTGAGAATGCAAAATAATTGCAAAGGGTGATTTCAAATGAAGAGTGAACATCAATTTTAAATGCGGAAGCAAATTTTAAATTGATTTTATCTTTTTATCCTAATCATGCATTTATGTTGATAAAATAGATAATCAAACACGCAAATTCGACAAGTCCAAGTTTCAGGAAGAGACCCTTACGGGAAAAACCTTCATTCACTTAGAAATTTATAAGAGAGTCGACTTATAGACTACAACTATAACACGCTATTCTTAAAAAATATCTAAGGAACAATTATTATCCTCACAAGAATCACATGACCGCAGTTCTACGAATCAACCTCAACCTTCGTCTTAGCAGTGAATCCCTGCATGTATCACAAGTCAATAATGGAGATCCTCTCCACTAAGGTGTATGCAAAGATGCAAAACTTTATAGGCTTCTAAAATAATTCACAAGAAGAATATTCAAGGATGCGTTTTGTGGATTAAAACAGTGTTTTGGAAACACAAAACTAGAAGAAATTTTGCTTCTGATATGCAGAAACGTGTTGGAAAATTCTAAAACAATATGATCACGAGACATATATGTAATACCCCATATTTTTTATGATTTTTAATTGTGGGATTAATAAAATTAAATATGGAAAATTTATTATAAATTAATCCGTATTAAAATAAAATATTAACCAGCGAGACAAGGGTTAGTATTTATTTATGTGAATTATATTGAATATTACTTAGTGAATAGAGTAATATGGAACGTAGGCATTTACTAGTGAAATCACCCTTTGCAATTGACAGTTACAAAAATTTAGTCGGGACATGTGTGTTAGTCGTGTCAGGACTCAATTTAAGAAAAAGAACAACAATTTATTTATAAGTCATCCATATGGTCATTTCGAGTGTGCCAAAGTATCCGGAAGTGTCGAAATAGGTTGAAAAGTCTACCCGGAGGTTTAGTTTGGGTCCCGGGTCACTTTTGGGCCAAACCGGCAACCCAGAGGGGTATTTTAGTCTTTGTATTTTGGGGGAAATTAAACCTACGAGTTTAGGAGGTTAATATCATCTGATAAGAGAAGTCTTTAAGGGTTATAAATCACATAGTTACAGAGAGGCCATAGGAGGAAGAAGAGAGGAGGTTCCATAGGGCTAGAACCACCATAGTTGCACCCCTGACACCACAAACACCACTTTTGTGTAGATCGGAGAAAGAGGAACACAAACATAACCATCATCTACAACGGATCAGAACTATTGCATAAGGCAAGTGTATAAACTTGCAAATTTTTGAGCATATATAATATCCATGTTAGTATAAGATGATTGTTCACTTGATTATGAAAAGATTGAATTAATTTTTGGGGAATAAAATTATGTTCTTGGATAAGAATCACGTTAGATTAAACTCCCTGATGTATGTAAAATGAAATTTATGAATTACAATTATCCATATGTGAAGAAATTTGGATTTAAAATGGACATCTTGAAGAAATATGATGAACTAGGGTTTTCATTAATTAAATTGATTTTTGGAGTAATCTTTAATGATTTATTGATTCTATATGTTGGAAATCACCTATATATGTTGGTTTGATGTTTAGTATACGTGGTTGGCATAATTGGATCAAATAATGGAGTTTTTAATGGTAAAAATTTGCAAAACCCATAACTGTGTAAAGGTAGAAGACGATACTTGTAGGGGTGAATCGATTCGGTTCCTGGCCGAATGGATTCGGCTGCCAAAATTTTTTCCACTTTTCTCCTTTTGTTTAAAATCGTTGGGAAATGTTTGGGATTCACTTATTGGATTAAAATTAAAATATAATAGGGATTATATGGATGTACCAGTAGGCCTAGGTTGGGTTTTATGCTTAAACCTATGAGGGGAATTTAAGGGATAAATTAACTAGGCTTAATTGAGAGAAAAACCTATTTGAAGAATAATTTGAGGTACGGGAGTTCGAGAAAAATAATGACTTAAACCAGTAGGATATGAGTGAGTTACCTACTGATATTATGTTAGAGAATAATTAAAGCACTTCGAGCGGTGAGAGATATTCGGGAAGGTACAATAAAAAAGTAAAATTATGATTTACTAATACGTGGAATATCCGGGTTATAAATATACTACGTATGGGACTTATGATATAAGACGTTCGTGTGCTTATACTGATGATACAATTATATGGTTTGTGTGTATACTTATTGTATGATTTTATGTGTATGACATACCTACGTTGCTTGCTATCACAGGAGGTTTTCGCGTCGAGACAATCATATCCTGATAAGCCTTTGGGGGGATTTTTGACTCGTACTTTAGAATATAGAACCTAGGAAATGCCTATCTATGAGAACGATAAGCTGGAGGTTATATAGGTTCATAGGTATGTGCGTATCCCATAGGCCTAGGACTATATTCGCCTCCAATATATGTGATTTGTATTTATAGTTCAAGAGAGATACAGAACCAACAATCCTTTATATAGTGCGTGATATACCGGGACTTGATGGCAGAGTATACAGGCACCGCAACCGAGCCTAGGGGTGTCGTATTAGTGTATGTATAATTGAGTGATGAATATATATATATTTGTTGTTTATTATACTATGTGTGCTTAATAGATAAGAAAGATAGTGAACTCTGAGATAATCTAAGTATGTGAACACTTAAATATTATATGAGACATTATTACTTGAGTTAAGAAGTTACGGTAATATTCAATGATGTATTATGAGAGAAAAATGGGAGGACACTATGAGTAATAGTTTAGAAAGGCTAATGTATTAGAACTAGTTAGTTGTGATAGCAGTAACTAGAATTGTTTAGAAGTAAGTTAGGCGTGCACACTAGTTAAGAGGTGATATTTCTCATGTGAGAGACCGAAAACTAACATGTATATAATATATGTTGTTAAGCATTTTAAATACTTGCTAAAATATTTTAAACTGTTATCTTTCCGGTCTCTGACCCATTTTTCTCCAAATCTATTTTCTTGTGTAAATCATTTTAGGTGTCCAACCACAGGGACGCCAAGTTTAGGAGTTCACTACCGCTTAACGTGTTGCAACTATTATGGAAGTTGAAGGCTCTCGATATTAGACGCATTCACTCTTACCCATTCAGTTTCTTGATGCAGCTATATCGGTCGAGTATATTTCCCATCTTCTTTTAGCAGTTGTTTCCAGCGATATTGTTTTCCCTTTATTATTCAGTTGTGGATTTAGTTTGTATATGGATTATTGTGTTAGAGATTCAGACTGGGGTGTTTACTCCCCTCACATTTTATTTGATTTGGTATTTCATTATTTGTGATGTTGATTAATTTAGTATGGTGAATGTGATACTTAGTTGTTTAATTGTTTTTAAATCTTGCATGTTAATATAAAGATAAAATTTGACACCAACTTTTCAAATACTAGGTGATTAGTAAATGTTAAAAAGTTTTTAATAGTGATGCTAATAATGAACCAATATGGATATTCTGTTTTAATTTAGTAATGGCCTGATCACTCGGTATTTAATTAACCGGGGTGTCATAGATGGTATCAGAGCATCAGGTTCTAGTATCCTTAGGATCTGTGTGGCTTTTCACATTTCATCTTAGCATGCTTTGTTATAGATCCTTATGATAATATTGTTGTATTCCTCTACGTATGCGACTTACATTCTTCTTCTATTAAATTTGGTGATATGATAGGACGAATAACGAAGGCCGTTAGAAGGACTACAAGAGGAAAGTCAAAGAGAAAGCCATGGAATATTCTATGAATGGTGATCACGATGGAAGTCTCCATAATTATTGTTCTAACAGATGTTAATAGGATAATCACTCGAGTGCAATAGCTTCCCCAAACACTGTCATAGGTAACGATTGTACAACTTCAGACTCACCAACGCAGTCGGCAATGAGGGGGTCAGAAGGACTCTTTTGAAGAGCCATATGTAAGAATTCAGGAATGAGAGGAAGCATGTTAAGCCAATGGAAGGAGATAATACAAAGGCAATTATGTAGGGTGGAGAACAACGACACCCAGGATTAAATTTTGGCAGAGTTTTCAGCACATTTGAGCAGCATAAAGTAGTAAGAGTCAGTAACCACATATAAAAGAGCAAATATGAAATAAAACGAGGGACTTGGGTGCGATTAGAGTGTAAGACCCTCCATTTCTTGTTTATACAGAGATGAGAATGGACTTTCGGCGTGAGTGGAATACACAAACATGGATGGGAAATCCAGATATAATGGATAATGTCGATGTCATCAACGACGTATGTTATAAGCTTCTATAAATGCTTCCATGCAAAGGGAGACAAAAGTATTGAGTATCTATCCTAAAAGCAAGAGTGGAGTAAACGGTCAGAGGGACCAGAGACTGGGGGATGTCACATAAAGTGTCTTATGTGTGGATAGTAGGGACAAATGTATTGAATGTGTCCACAAAGAGAAAGTGAGATAGGTTAGATTGGGAAAAGTAAGTGGAAATGATACCAATGGGGTACAATAATGGCAAGAGAAAGACTTATGGCCAGAGAATAAGACTAAGAGATTTAAGTCCAAAGATTACTAACATGAGAATGGTAGGTTTAGGTAGGACCAACAAAGTCCTCATAACTATAGCATCACATCCTCTTTCCAGGGTCGTTGGGGCTAAGGAAATGGCGGAGGAGACTAGTAGGACCAATGACAGGAGCAAGATAGATTCTATGGCATTCATATTTCTTATGGTAAGGGAGACCACATGAAGGAGGTTGCCCACAATGTGATAAGGGGTAACTACAGGATGAGATCCTGAATATACAACCATTACAACAGATCGTGGGTCAGTTTCGACCCGAAAGTTACATTCAGGGACCCGACGATCAGGCGAGGCAGATGGAAAATGGAGTTAATATTTTTATTTCATCCTTACGAGTACGGGATTAGTTCGGGTGACTTGAGTGCGTCACAACATATGATTGTTAACACTACAATTCGAGTAAGAGTCGATTTTAGTGAATGCTTTGGCGGTACCATCCTTATAACAAATACATTTATCGTTGGGTAGTGGGACTTTTCGGTGTCACCTGTAGGGAAATGAGTGTGGGCACTAAAATAATTTTTATGTTATGATTTACTAATATTATGGGTTAGAAAAGTAGGAGTTATTATGAATAGGTATAGTCACAGCATACTAAGGGTTTGAACGATAGTAGATGGTGTGATAAGACTATCGTGCTTATTATTCCGGATGAGTACATAGTTTTGTGAGTCATCGCCTGAAAGAGGGTGGGGCCTATATATATATATATATATATATATATATATATATATATATATATATATGTGTGTGTGTGTGTGTGTGTGTGTGTGTGTGTGTGTGTGTGTGTCTAAATTGTGTTGTATAGTAGACTTCTATAAGCATGTTACCTAATTATATTTGATCCTAGTGCGTAGGGACTTTTACTGATGTGATTTAGGGTGCATTGTATTACTTGTTGAGCAGATAGATATAACTCGTTATTTATATAGCGCTGACAACTTGTGATAGTAAGAAAGTCGTGTTTTATGTCATCTTTAGTGACATGAGAGTGGATGAGTAGACTTCTTATGTCAGTAGATAGGACTTTGGGGTGCATGTTGTGGACTTAGGACCTAATGGATCTCGATGACCGACAAGGTTAGGTAGTAATGTATCGGGGGTTCCTTGTTTCGATTTTGCATTGCGAGATATCCCATGAATGAAACTTAGCTAACTTTGGAGGTTGAGAGAAGTTTGGTCCTTAGGACTCGGGTTTAGTACCCTAGTTATTGTAAGTATAAGTGATTATAACTGGGAGTTGATAGTTATATTACCAATTGAGGTTGGTAGAATCATATAATGCTGGTGTAAAAACTAGTGTAGAACATTTATACCATGAGTATATCAATGGGGAAACCAAGAGAATAATTAAGTTACAATTAGTAGGTTGGTCGAGTATAACCTCAATTTATAGTCATGCCAAGTATGCAAGAATTAATTTAACTCCAGTCTATTACGTTAAATGGAATTGTGCATAAATGCATGGGGATAGGGTGTATGGGCGCCCTAGTTAGTTGAGATTTTCAGTATCATTCACAATGATTTGACATGGAAATTTATCAAATAAATGTAGACGCATGAGAAAATTAGAAACTGAAACAAAATGGGACAAAGAGAATGTAGTGACATTGAAAACGAGACGAGTCACTAAGAACCAAAGAGTGGATAGAAAGGAGTAATTATAGTGTTGAAAAGTACACGAAATGTACATTTTAGATTCTTGGGGATAATTAGGAGTTACTCTGTGCAGAAGAGTAATATGATGAGAGTTTCATCATAACCAACTGAAGACGTAAAAGTCTAACGTGAATAGTTGGGTATGATTGTAGAGATCTTCCACAAATGTATTGATCACTAGTTCGAAGGGTGGGGCATATACCATCGAGCTAAAGAGTTCCATTATGAAGGGCAACTGACAATAGTGTAATGTTTCAAACTTTATAAAGATACGAAACTATATATGTAATATGAGCAAATGAATAAGGGAGTTAACCCATGGGGATGTTGGAGTTTTCTCCAATAAGGGAAATACTTTAGCCGTGAGTAGAGAGGCTCATAATAATGTCAAAAGGGGAATGAAATTATAGAGTGTTTTGTAGGCACTAGGGTAAATTGGGAGAGTGATGAAGAAATATTTAGATATGTGATGACTAGAGAAAATTAATCACGAGTTGGAACGGTATAGGAAGACCGTTGGACTAAAGTGTAATACCCCGTAATTTTAAGGACTTTTAAAATGTGTTTATTTTAAATAAATGGATTAATTGGATTTTATTATAAATAAATTCATTTGGGTTTTATCCGAATTGTGGATATTAAAATGAATGATTCTGTATATTACTTAAAGGTATTTAGGTAATGCATGAATGTGATGATTATTGATATTGCTTTGAGTTATTAATTCAGTAATTTGAATTTTTAGTCGGACGCGGTATGGGACGTGTCGGGACTAATTTGTTAAATTAAAAAGGGAACTTATTTTTATATCGACCTTATAGTCATTTGAGTGCATCGTTGCATCCGGAAGGGTTGAAATATTCATAAAAGTCTATTTGGATGTTGATTTTGGGTCTCGGGTCATTTGGAAATTAAAAGTCAACCCAAAAGGGCATTTTGGTCATTTTTACAAGTGGGTGAATAGTGATTTCAGATTTTGTCTTATTATAAATATTTGGAGATTAGTTTTACGTGGGTTCATTCATCTCTTCTATAAAAAATTGAAAGGTCACCTTTTTAGAGAGAGTGAAAGGTTGCTTGGGAGAAGAGAAGTTTACTTGGGAAGGAGGAGAACCAAAGGCCAAAGGTCACCGCCACAACCACCACCGAAATTTGGCTGAAGAAGGTGAGAACCATCTGTGATATACAACCCCAAAGGATCAGACCTTCATTAGAGGCAAGTTATTTGATGATTGCAATCTAAGTTTGTTTATTGTCCGTGTTAGGATAGTTAAAAATGAGATTTTACATGTTTGGAAGATAAAGAGAAGAGTTGTTAATTGATTTCTGTAACATGGAAATATATAGGAATCAAACTCATGTTGTAGGTAGATAGTAATCCACAAAATAATCATTAAGTTGTTGAAGAAATTCTGAGAATCATTGGTGTGTTCTTGAAGATATCATGTTTATAATTTTCTTGAAAAAGAGGATAAATATATGCTTTTAATTCAAACTCTTTTTGATTCTTCGATGTTTAGAGCATTAGAAATCATTCACATATGTTGCTATATCATGTAGTAATGATTATAAGGAATTTGGGTTGTTAATATGAAGGTTTGAATGATCAAAACTTATGAAATCCGTAGTATCAGAAATGCCGAAAATTGGGCTGATATCTGGGCGATCGATCGATCGACCCCCTGCCTTTGATCGATCGACCTCCCCAGAATCCATGAAGTTATTTATTTTCAATGCTTGTTCTTATCCCAAACCTTTTGTAAATCGTTGGTGATTATTAATTGGATATAATGGGACTTAGGGAAGATCAGTAAGCCCTAAATAGAATCGAATTAATGTGATTGGGATTTAATTGATTAGAATTATGATGATTAAACTGAAAGAAATTTCGGTTGCTAGATTCATGTGTTGGATTCTAATTTGTATGCATGAGGATTAAGGATAGGTACAGTAGGTGAAAATTTTATATCACCTGGGAAGCCTTAGGTTTGCAAGAGGGTTCAATCCTAGGTGAAAGAAGATGTGTTTATAAGAGAATAGAAACTATCGGTTATAACCATAATTAATGGAGAGTTTAATTCGTAGTAATTAGGGAGATAAGATGTTATGGACCAGTAGGATATTAGTGATTTCTTACTGAATAAATATATTGAGGAAGAACCAGTTTAAACCTTGAGTAGTGAGTGAGACTCAGGAATAATTAAATTAAAGAAGTAAAGTCAGAATATTTTAATACGTAGGATTTAAAAAGATATAATGCTACGTATGGGAATTACCTTAGGGTAGTACGATTACCTTGTTGATATTATATTTATAGGTAGATGATAATTCCTATTTGATTGATTGATGATTTATATGTATGACATACCTACCTTACTTGTTATCGATGGGGAGGTTTGCGCGTGAGGGCAGTCATATCCTGATGAATCCATGGGATCTTTGATTTGTCGCTCGAGAACATAGGCCCATGAAAGACTTATCGGGGAGTTGATAAGTCCGCTGAATATGGGAACGTAGGTATGTGCGTTACCCGTGGATATGAGAACTATGTTCGCCTCCAATTTTTGTGTTGATGTTTGTGGTTTGAGTAATCATTACCGAACCTTTAGTCCCCTATTCGGCGACCAGCGATACCGGGATGTGATAGCAGAGTAAAGCATGCACCATAATTGTCACACCCCAAACCCAATATCCATACTTATCATTTGTTATTGGAATAATTGGATCATAATCTTGAGCCCATTGGAAAACATACTTCATTTATCAATATTTTTCCTTACCTAATGTGCATAATGAACATAATATTATTCTTATACCATACAATTTTTTTTTATCAGAGTCAAAATTAAGCGGACATACAAGACTCTGATTAACTATGATTAACTCAATCCATACTAAATCAATATATACAATGTGCGAGTGTATTAAAATCTTTAGTGTGACAACAATAACATCCCTATTTTTAAACCCCAGCTCTCTCCAACGGTGCAACTCTCAAAGTTACCGGTCATATGGAACCCTAGCTGGCAGCGTACGAACCTGAAATTGTTAAAGTATAAACTTGAAGCATTAAGCTTAGTGAGTTACTCCTTCCCTACAATGAAATAACAATTCTATATCGAATATGTGGATATAAAATCCGAAAAATTCTGCCCATTGGCAATCACAAATCCTGGATCATAAGATCCAAATAATTCTGCCCATTGGCAATAAAAAATCCTGGATCATAAGACCCAAACAAATACTGGATATTTTAATATCCAAACAAATCCTGAATACCTAAGTATTCAAACAAATCCGCTCTTAGAGCTATATTCATATTTATATATGATACAAATCATAAGTACACTCACCTTGGCAGTTTAACTGGCTTTGCCCTTGCCTTTATCCAATACTTGTTCAATCAGCTCTTCTTCCTTTCCTATCATTCTTAAAATATTAGTATCATAATAATAATATCAATAATCCAAAGAACGATTTAAACATAATTCAATCCATAAGCATCACATGATTCCATTCAAATCATTTATCACAAGTGAAGTTCCATCCAAATCCATGCTAGTATATTTAACATATCCAAATTATAGACCAAATATAAATTAATTTATTCTTGGAAATTCAATTCTTGTTATATTAGTATTCCAATACAAAAGATGATACATCTTTTTAAGTCTCCTAGAGCAAGATATGCTCATTTCTTTACCACATATCAAATCTACCCTATAGGCTCTTTTATCGTTCATTCAACTTCCAGGAATTTCCATAATTTTTCTACATCATAAATTTATATGATATTTAAACCAACATCAGTAAACATATTAAACAATACAATATTAAAATTTCATAATTTTCAGAGTTCATTTGCTATGTTAAGCAAAACATCGAACACATGGCGGGCATACTTTCACCCTTAGGGCAGATTTCATACCTGAACTTCAAACTCTCACCAAAGACTCATTTATTGGTGTTTTAACATAATTTTCGGATATTTCATACACATGTGAGTACATGTTAATATCCAATTGGAATCAATCAATTCCAGGAAGTACAGAGAAATATATGGAAGTTTGAATAAACAAGGTTCCTAAACAAAACAATCTCAAGGGTTTACACATTCAAGTTTGCTTAAACATGCATCTATCCATAAGTACACATCAAGACATGGAATTTCAGTAAATAAATGATTATTGCAATCATTTAAATAAGTAATACAAAAAAATAAACAAGATTTATGGATGGAAATACCTTAGGGGCTTTTACATAATTTTTCCATGAATTTTTTCTTCAATTTCTCCTCACACTTTCTTCCTAAACTTCAAAACTCTCTTTCCTTAGGTTAAAACTCTTCCATGGATGAAATATGCTGAAGGAAGAGATTAATTCAAGGGTTTTAATTCGGCATAAGGCCACCCGCTCTTGGTCCAATCAAAATATAACATGTGGCATTACATAAAACAAAATATCATTTAAGGCTAAATGACTACTTTACCTCATGTTCGTAAAAAGACAATATCTTCCCACTCGGATGTCCGTTCGGTGAACCGTTTATTTTGTTATAAACCTAACTCATATATCTACAGATAACTAGTTATACCTCAAGTTCATTGTTATGTCATAAAGGTCAAAACTAGCCTCCAACAGGAACATTCCTAACGAAACTTTAAAATTTCACATTTGTAACTAATTCGATATTTCAAGCTTTAGGAAGGTGGGATTAAACTAAACATAATTACTTAACATTATATATATACTAATAACATATTATTCATATCACATAATCTAATCTTGATTTAAACATGATTTATCATAATTATATTCGGGTTGTCACAACAGCTGTGACTCGGGGTGCCGTATTGTATATGTATATATATATAATGAATGTATATATAGTGGTTAGATCAACCTACTGTGTGATAATTATAAATGACGGTGAATAGAGAAAAAAAATTGAATTAAGTTAATGAATGTTTATTCTTATAGATTTGAAAAGATTAATTCATATTAATGAGAAAAGTATAAGATTGATTATACTACGTATGATATGGGACATACGGGGTGATGATATGGGATAGAATTATATTATGGAAACTAGTTAGAAGGAACCATTAACTAGAAGGTTAATAGGAAGCGATAAGCGTGCACTATAGCTGAGAGGTGAGAATATCAAGTGAGAGTCTAGTTACTAACATGTACATAATAAATGCTTAATTGCACTTATTAAATACTTGCTGTTTTAAAAATCATTTTCACATCGGGCTCTGACCCGTTTTCTTGCATATTTTCTTTTCTATTGTACCTTCTATATCAGGTGTCCAGCAGCAAGGATGCCAACCTTAGAGGATTATGACGAGCTATGGAGTATTGATTAGACGCCTATCTTCATTTGATTCACATTGTTCTTTTATTTAGGGCATGTCGCCCAAAGGAATTCAGTTATCTCTTTTCTATCTGAGTCAATTACTCTTATACTAGTGTCATTTTAATACATTTGTTATTGTTGGGATTACTATATTGGATAATTATTTGGGAATGTTTATTCCAATTTCATTTAAATTCTTTTGTGTTATCTGTTCGGTTATTAGTGTTGTATAATAATATGTGTAGTGTTATTCGTAAACTAAAAATGGATTTTGTTGAATTAAAATTTGGAAAGTTTTTAACACCAACTTAATTGGGTATTGGGTGAGTTGTAAATGTTTTCGACAGTGATGCTAAGAATGAGCCAACTGTATATTCTATTTTAATTTGGTATGGGACTGGCCACCCGGTATTTAATTAGGCGGGGTGTTACCGGTGGTATCAGAGCATCAGGTTCTAGTGTCCTTTAGGGTCTGTACGGCTTACTGTGTTTTTAGCTTAGCATTCTTTAATGTAGAGCCCTATGTTTAGGATTGTTGAATCCGTTCTCCTGCTATAACGTATATATTAGTGAATTTTATTCACGTTCGGACGTGTCCGTACAATAAGTATGGAAGATGAGGTCCATTGGACGGATAGAAGAGGTCGTACTTAGGAGGTTATGAAGTATGTTCGAGGATGATGACCGTAGTCGATGTCACCCCTATTGTGGCACGAGAGGCCAGGACCGTAAAGACGGTTAGGACTCAGCCTAAAAATTCCAAGTGTTGCTATAGTCGAAGGTGATGCCAAATTAGATTCACCCAACGTAGTACGCTTGGGAGAGGGTCAAATAGAAAGTTGAGGAGAGTCATCAGTAGAAGTTCTAGAAATGCGAGGATTGGGTGTGTTACCCAACGAAGGCAATATATTCAAAGGCTTGGACATATAGTGGAGTGTGGTTAACTAGAACTAAAAATTTGGGGGGAAATTTTTCTTGACTCATCGGAGCAATGTTATAATAGTGGGAGTCAACAACCACCGCCCATGAATGAGGGTATGTTTTCTATTCAAGGAGTTATGAGGCGCATACTGATTTTTTCGTAGCGATTAATATTGTATGGACAAAAGGGTTACTAAACTTAGCCTATAGCACTGCTATTTACGTAGACTCACCGAGGGGTGTGGCACACCTATATTTTCATGTCATCACGTGGGTTTGATTTTTATCACGAAATTACTTACTTTAGGTATGTTTGAACATGATGGGACTAGCGGCGTGAATTGATTTGTGGTATATGAGAGCGTATGTAATACTAGCCAACATCTTGTCTTTAATAAGAGAGTAGATGAGTAGACTTTTAATTGAAATCGATAAAACCTGTAGAGAGGTTATATACTATTGACTAAGGACCTGAGGAGTTTCAATGACCGACTACTTTAGGTAGTAGTGTATCGGGGGGGGGGGGGGTTCCTTATTTGGATTTCGCTTGCGAGATACCCCACGCATGAAACTAATAAATGTTGGGAGTCGAAATAAGTTAGGTCCTTAGGATATGAGTTTATAACCTTTGCGGTAAATCAGAGTATTATGCGAGTAACCATATCAAGGTTATAATGGAAGTTTGTCACGAGAATAGTATAGGGACGATTGCGTAAAGTTTAAATTCGATTCAGTTGAAACTATATGGTGAGACTTGGTGTAACATCAATAAGGATTTTCGATAATGTACTGTATGGGCGGTATGACATAGATTACTTGCGATGTGATATTTATACTTAGAGTTGACCTTACCAATATGATTTATCTTTCTGAATTTCGGGACGAAATTCCATTATAAGAGGGGAAGTATGTAATACCCCGTAATTTTAAGGACTTTTAAAATGTGTTATATTTTAAATAAATGGATTAATTGGATTTTATTATAAATAAATTCATTTGGGTTTTATCCGAATTGTGGTTATTAAAATGAATGATTCTGTATATTACTTAAAGATATTTAGGTAATGTATGAATGTGTTGATTATTGATATTGCTGTGAGTTATTAATTCAGTAATTTGAATTTTTAGTCGGACGCAGTATGGGACGTGTCGAGACTAATTTGTTAAATTAAAAAGGGAACTTTTTTTTATATCGACCTTATAGTCATTTCGAGTGCGTCGTTGCATCCAGAAGGGTTTAAATAGTCATAAAAGTCTATTTGGATGTTGATTTTGGGTCTCGGGTCATTTGGAAATGAAAAGACAACCCAAAAGGGCATTTTGGTCATTTTTACAAGGGGGATGAATAGTGATTTTGGATTTTGTCTTATTATAAATATTTGGAGATTAGTTGTACGTGGGTTCATTCATCTCTTCTACACAAAATTGAAAGGTCATATTTTACAGAGAGTGAAAGGTTGCTTGGGAGAAGAGAAGTTTGCTTGGGAAGGAGGAGAGCCAAAGGTCGCCACCACCAACCACCACCGAAAGTTGACCGGAGAAGGGGAGAACCATCTGTGATATACAACCCCAAAGGATCAGACCTTCATTAGAGGCAAGTTATTTGATGATTGATATCTAAGTTTGTATATTTTCCATGTTAAGATAGTTAAAAATGAGATTTTACATGTTTGGAAGATAAAGAGAAGAGTTGTTAATTGATTTCTGAAACATGGAAATATATAGGAATAAAACTCATGTTGTAGGTAGATAGTAATCCACGAAATAATCATTAAGTTGTTTAAGAAATTCTGAGAATCATTGGTGTGTTCTTGAAGATATCATGTTTATAACTTTCTATAAAAAAAAATGGATAAATATATGCTTTAAATTCAAACTCTTGATGATTATATAATGTTTAGAGCATTAGAAATCATTCACATATGTTGCTATATCATGTAGTAAGGATTATAAAGAATTTGGGTTGTTAATATGAAGGTTTTAATGATCAAAACTTATGAAATCCGTAGTATAAGAAATGTAGAAAACTGGTGTAAGACCAAGAGTTTATGGATCCCCGGATTTTAAACTATTAGTCAACCCGATTAAAATATATAATTTCCTTTTATGTAAATCGATGCGGAAGCGTTATGATGGTTCAACTTTCAAACAAAACAAGTTTTTAATTTATCTCAAAAAACAAATTAAAACAAAAATTCAAGTCCTAGAATTTGCCTAAGTTATAATTAACAATTATTCAAAGTTAGGCGAAACCAATTTAATGCAAGTGACATGAATAAACCGATTTTACCCAATATTCAATTTAAGTCCCAAATTAAATGAGTGTGATAATTAAACCAAATTTATCTTGAATTAAACCTAAAGTATGCGTTCTAAATGATGTGCAAGATAAAATAAACAAGGTCACACTACACCGCGATATACGAGGAAAAACCCACTAACGGGAAAAAACCTCGGGACGGCCCTAGCCTCAAATCCACTAAAAACGGTATTACAAATACAAGACAAAAGACTTACTTCCTAAACTCGAACCCTCTCAAGTCGTGGTGCTCCTTCTTGTATCAACCTCCAATTAGCGGATAACCAACGGACCTCCACCGTGGTCTCGGAATTCACCGATGGTACTTTAAACGGTCACCGTCACCCGAACATGGAGCCTTTCTCCAAACGGGTAGAATCTCAACAAAGGTCTTCTTTGTGATGGGGTGTAGAAGCAAACCCGAAACGTCTCTTGAATTCGGTAGAGAAAACCGGTGCCAAAAAACTCCAAGTAAGGATATGTATATATAGAACTTGGAATAACAAACAATGGGTGTAAACTAGAGTGTGTATGAATTTTCCATTAAAATTAACACTCAAAACTTGAACATTTTCCCTAAATAAATTTGCTCTCAAACTCTCTCTAAGAGATGGATATGGATTGGAAAAGTTGTCTTGGAAAATGTGTTTCCCGCACATAATATTGCATGAAAAATGTTGGTTGAAAACCAAGTGGAGGAGCGGGGAAAAACTGCAAAAAACTGCCAAATAACTGTTCCCGCTGGAAGTTCGTTCGAACGAACTTGATTCTCGTTCGAACGAGACTTCTAACGAGTGACCAGCCTGGGCTCGTTAGAATTTCGTTAGATACCTCGTTAGAACGAACATTCGTTCGAACGACATATCGAACGACATATCGAACGACTGTCCAGTTAGGGTCGTTGGCAAAACTCGTTCGAACGAACCTGGTTCGAACGACAAAACTCGTTCGAACGAAATCTGGTTCGAACGAAAAAACTCGTTCGAACAACATTTCAAACGAACAGCCAGAAAGAATGAAAAATTCGATTTTGGCCCAGAAACTTTTATAAACTTTTATATACTTATTTTTAAGTTTCTAATTGATTCTTTCTGAAAAATAAAATGCAGTTTTAATTCACCTAACACCCAATACACATTGTTCCAAGCTCCTATATACATATAAATACATTCATACCTTGGGAGCATGGAACCTAAGTTGATGACGTACAAACGAGGCACATAAACTACGGCATGTTGATGATGCTTTATACTCTTTGCCGCTACGTCTTCAACAAACACTTCATAGGTCTTGAATATTACAATTAAATAAAATCCTATGAGTAAATGTTTTTGTCCGGAATTGAGCCAAAACTATAAGAGGACTCAATTGGAAATTTGTGTCCTTACAACTGGGTTGATATCTGGGCGATCGATCGATCGACCCCCTGCCTTCGATCGATCAACCTCCCCAGAATCCATGAAGTTATTTCTTTTTAATTCTTTTTCTTATCCCAAACCTTTTGTAAATCTTTGGTGATTATTAATTGGATATAATGGGACTTAGGAAAGATCAGTAAGCCCTAAATAGAATCCAATTAATGTGATTGGGATTTAATTGATTAGAATTATGATGATTAAATTGAAAGAAATTTCGGTTGCTAGATTCATGTGTTGGATTCTAATTTGTATGCATGAGGATTAAGGAGAGGTCCAGTAGGGGAAAATGTAATATCACCTGGGAAGCCTTAGGTTTGCAAGAGGATTCAATCCTAGGTGAAAGAAGATGTGTTTATAAGTGAATAGAAACTATCGGTTATAACCCTAATTAAAGGAGAGTTTAATTCGTAGTAATTCGGGAGATAAGATGTTATGGACCCGTAGGATATTAGTGATTTCTTACTGAATAAATATATTGAGGAAGAACCTATTTAAACCTTGAGTAGTGAGTGAGACTCGGGAATAATTAAATTAAAGAAGTAAAGTCAGAATATTTTAAAACGTAGGATTTAAAAAGATATAATGATACGTATGTGAATTATCTTAGGGTAGTGCGATTACCTTGTTGATATTATATTTATAGGTAGATGATAATGCCTATTTGATTGATTGATGATTTATGTGTATGACATACCTAGCTTACTTGCTATCGATGGGGAGGTTTGCACGTGAGGGCAGTCATATCCTGATGAATCCATGGGATCTTTGATTTGTCGCTCGAGAACATAGGCCTATGAAAGACTTATCATGGAGTTGATAAGTTTGCTGACTATGGGAACGTAGGTATGTGCGTGACCAGTTGATATGATAACTATGTTCGCCTCCAATTTTTTTGTTGATGTTTGTGGTTCGAGTAATCGTTACCGAACCTTTAGTCCCCTGTTCGGCGACCAGCGATATCGGGATGTGATAGCAGAGTAATGCATGCACCACAGCTGTGACTCGAGGTGTCGTATTATATATGTATATATATAATTAATGTATATATAGTGGTTAGATCAACCTACTGTGTGATAATTATAAATGAAGATGAATAGAGAAAAAGAATTGAATTAAGTTAATGAATGTTTATTCTTACCGATTTGAAAAGATTAATTCATATTAATGAGAAACGTATAAGATTGATTATACTACGTATGATATGGGACATATGAGGTGATGATATGGGATAGAATCATATTATGTAAACTAGTTAGAAGGAACCATTAACTAGAAGGTTAATAGGAAACGATAAGCGTGCATTATAGTGTAATACCCCGAATTTCTGAATATTCCAAATATTCTATTTGATTAGGTTGGAGAATTAAATGAGAATATACTGCTTAATTTAAATTACGTAAGAGTAGTAATTTAATGAATTTTATTTAAAATTGTAATTATGGAATATTAATCGAGAGATAAATATCGATTTATATTGCCTCATTATATTTACTTAGTGCGAGTGGTAAATAGTTGCTTAACGCGTGCAGACCGTGTTGGGGTGAGAACGAGTAATATTTTTAAGTGACTCAAATGATAATTTAGAGGTCACAGATGAGTCCGGAAGGGTCAAATTAGTTAAAATAGTATACCTGGGGGTACTAGTTGAGTCCCGGGGTAATTTTGGACTAAACCAAGACCGTTCGGGGGCGTTTTGGTCTTTTAACATGACAGGGTATGGAGACCTATGAAATTGAGAGCTTTATAGAAGCCGTATGATAAAGGGGTTAGGGTTAGAAAAGCCATGAAAATACGCCATAGCCATTAGAGATAAGAGAGAAACCATTCTCAAGGCAAAAGGAAGAATTGGGAAGGATTCAAAGGATATTTTAACTATCAACTTGTTGGGGAAGAAGGATTGAAGGATGAAGATCATCAATCATCAACAACAACCACGAAATCAGACCCTACTGATCATAAGGCAAGTTGTTTATTGCAAAAATTATAAAGTTATAATACCCATGTGTAGGGTTTTTGAATAGTTTTATTTAAATCATTATCTTGATTGGAGAAAGATGATATTTATACATGTTGGGATAGGAATCGCATGTAGAATGATTTACCTTATGTAGAGGATTAAAATTCAGATTAGACTTGATGATTTTTCGGATTAAAATCTGGATTTTGAATGATAATATGGGAAGAACACCATAACTAGGGTTTCAAGAAATTTTGGGTTTAATTCACTATTTCTTTAAACGAATTGGAGTTTGTGATGTATTTGTCACGTTAGAAATTGTCCTAGTATACGTGAAAACATATTAGGATCATTGAGTCAAAGTTTGGTGGACTCTAATGGAGTTTGAAGATTTGTTAATGGAGGAAAAGATTAACGAAGAAGGCGAAATGCGTCTGTTCCTGTTCGATCGATCGACTATGTCGATCAATCGAACCTAGCAGTCGATCGATCGACGCAAGCTGTTTTTCACGAATTTTTCGTGTTTAAGTCTTCGTTGATTTTCGAGAATGAATAAGTATCCTATGGTTCATAATATACTTATATGAGAGTGAGAATAAGACCAATAGGTATATTGTTGAGGTCCGATAAGGCCATTGGGTGTAGGGCTTGGATTACGGACCGAGGAGAATAATCCGATTTAGTAGAGTATCGAGGACTTCGGAAATTGAGTTACGGGGTGAAGTAAATTCAATTTAAGTAATAGACCAGTAGGGTAATCAATAACTACTGAAATTATATGTAAGGGGTAACTAGGACCCTTAGAGTTGTGTGAATACTCAAATAAATGCGATTAATGAGATAAATCGTAAAGCGAATATTGTACGGTAGATATATGAGATTAAAATATCGTGTACGTATATAATTTATAGGTCGGGCGTGTACCTAATAAATTATGTGATCTTTTAGGTCGAGAGATTTATACCTAAATTAATTATGTTAGGGTCGATGAGACATTCCGAACTAACATAAAGTTATTATATGTTTGGGGTCGATGAGAAATGCCGAACCAAACCTTGAACTGGTATCGCGATGAAAGAGTCCCGAACCAGAATATGTGTACATATCTATTAAAATAGTTGGGGTCAATGGATAATTCCGAACAAACTCTCACTTGGGGTCGATATATCATTCCAAACCAAGAATCATTTACGTGTGTATAAATAATTGGGGTCGATGTATCATTCCGAACCAATTCTTACTTGGGGTCGATGAATCATTCCGAACCAAGAATCCTTTACGTGTATAAAAAGGGCAAAATAGTAATGACTAATATTTAGTATATATTGTGTGTGAAATATATATACTTGATGATATTCTACTTCTGTGTATTAGTAGATTGATGTATATTATGTATTTAAAGATACATACTGAACTGGTAAGTTAAGTAGTGAAACTTAATTACGAAATGCACCTTTAGATAGAGAAAACCTATTTAGTAATTTAAGTAGTGAAACTTAATTACACAAGTGGGAAGTCAACAATTGTGAGAATTGTAGTAACTTTAGTAGTGAAACTAAATGAGAAGCCTTGAAAAATAACATAGAGGAAATGTTACCTGAGAATTAATTAACATACGCGAGATGTTAGTGAAACGGTTGTACTGTATGGGGGGTATTGGAACTTGGGTACAGATAAGTTCAGTTGACTACTTTGGTTTTAGTTAGCTTGGGAGGTCTGGCTAGATAAACTAAGTGTAGAACGTTAAGTGTGCACAAAAGATGAGGGGTGAGTTAACTCAAGAGAGTGTACGAGAACCTAACATGTGTAATCAATAACCGCATTTTATATTGTGATAAACGCATGATAAATATTTTCAAAATGTTTTGAGTACTAACTCTTGCTATAAAATAATTTCAAAACCTTTTAGGTGTCTAGCCACAGGGACGCCATGTATGATGATTCCATTCCAGGGACTCGGAGTTGTAGCAAAGTCGATGCTTACAAGATTTTGACTAGACGATATCTCTCATTCAGATCTAGTACAGGATCTCACACTATTCTATATAAGGACTTGTTGTCCGGTATTAGTCTCAGATGTTAGTTTCAGACTAGTGGTTATTCTATTGTTGTTTGGGATTTTTAACCGATGGTTTATTCGGTAATACTTTTGTTCTGTTGTACTTTTACTTTGTTGATTGGGTTATAGTACATGATTATTTTTACTTTGTTTTGCATGGTTGTTTTATTTGTTTTAAGAAAGATAAAATTTGGCACCGGTCTAATTTTTATTAGGGGATTAGTAATTAAAAAGTTTTCGGCAGTGATGCTAAGAATGAACCATTTGAGAAACCTGTTTTAATTTAATAAAGGCCTGATCACCCGATGTTTAATTAGGCGGGGTGTCACAGATGGTATCAGAGCATCAGGTTCTAGTGTCCATAGGATCTGTACAGCTTACACGTTTTCAGCGTATCGTTTGATTGATATAGAGCCCTATCTTAGGATTATTGTACTCCTCTACGTACGTAGTTTACGTTCTCCTGCTATTTAGTAGATGTAGTGTTATATATACGAGTTCGATTGGACACGGTACGTCAAATATGGTGGTAGGACCAGCATTGGCGTTGGAAGGACTACAGGAAAGAGGAGCTCGACATGAATCATGGAGTGTTCGAAGATGGTAATCATAGGAGAGATGCCCGTTGTTGAGGTCACTCCTACCGTGTAATGGAAGTAGATGATGCAAGGGTTGGTGAGGCATAGCAGGCATTTTCCAAGTGTCGCGACGACAAGGGGGAATGCAAATCTAGACCCGCCCAATGCAGTGATAGTGGGAGGGAGTCTGAAGAAATTTTTTATGAGAACGAGCCGTAATATGTGATAAAATGGGGACTGTGCATGGTAACCAATGGAAGTAGAATGTACAGAGGTTTTGGTAATTAGGGATAGAGTAGAAATACCCAGAAGTGAAAATTTGGGTAAAATTTTTGAGGTAACGTGGCGGGGATACCAATCACCACATCCGAACTGAGGGTCTGTTTACAAATAGAGGAACCTTACGTATAGTTTAACCACAAAGTTCTCCAATTAAGATTCAGAAGCGAAGTGAATGAAAATATCTGAACCCCTCACGTGAAAGCATGGTAGAGGCCAATCGTGAGAGAGAAATTTATCCATTAAAGTGAACTTGTACCAATAAGATAGGTATAAGGGAAAAAGAGCCCTTGAGAGAATGGACCCTCGAGTTGTAATTCGCAATTTTGGTAAAACTCTTATTGGACGATTTATGTATATGAAGACAGTATGGTACTTCTTACAAGGTTGAGGTAAATGCTCTGAGGTGGGCGGAGCTAAGAGAGTTTAAGGATTTAGTCAAAGAGTAAGACTAAATGTAATGGGGCTGATGTAAGCCATAAGTGGAGACCCGCTAGGGGATTTAATGCTTAGACTCTAAGTCAGGACTGTTAAGTCCCATAGTGCGTTCCTCTTGGTCAACAGAACTAAGGGAACCAGGATGATAGTGTTCAGAATCGAGGCTACCATGTTCGAGAGGAGGGATACCCAAACCGGTCGGTGTGGCCTAGAGTAAGAGAATTTTTGAAAAGATGTCTAGTGTGGTTGTAGGGCCACGCGTTTTATCTTAGCTTGAAGTTATTTGAAGAAATAATAACTCCGTTAAGTTTTGCATTCCGGAGAGGACAAGCGTGTTAGGTTCGAAAACCATCTGAACAACCAGAGCGATGGACAAGGAAGTATATGGATTTTAGCCTCTAGTGAATGGGGTATATGACGATGCCTCACCTAAAAGAGGGTCGAGTTGTCATTTTTCATCAATATGTGAGAGACCTCAGAGATTATGAACGTATCATAGTAATTGATTTCGGTGTGTAGGAACCTAAATGATGTGTGTCAAGGAATGTCGCAGGACCGCTGAGCGAAGAGATCGAGCTCGCTGTTGTAATTAGTTCTAAGGACTTAGTAATAGTATAAGCATGGTGCCACTTGAATCCTTTAGAAATATTGGAGTATGGTTGCACATATTGTCGAGGAATGGAATTTGGGCATCTTGACTATGTGTTGTTCCGACAATGCTCAATAAGAATGCATACGGGAGAGGTCCCTTGTTTAAGTACGGTTGCGAAAGGGGATACGACTGAATCTTTATGCACGTCAGGAGAAGAGACGTTGTTAGATGCTAGGACATCAGTGGAGCCGGTAGTGTTGTGGAGGAACAATGAAAGGCTTACTTCACCACGAAGGGATAAGTGGGACTTTATGGGCAAGGATTTGATTTTTGTCTATAGGGGAATGAGAATACCCGCAAGATTTTAGTCACGTCGTGTAGACAAGGCTAGAGTTGAGGAAAAGCACGTTACGGGTGCGACGCTTGCAATGTTTTTGCAAATGTGCAAGGAGAAAAGGGTGTATGGGCGCCCTAATCAATTGGCCTTCTTAGACATCCTAGAAAGAGGGATGCGGAAAAATTATTTTGCACGTCAATGGGGAAATTTTAAAGTAACCAACCCCAAAAGTACGCCAATTACGAAGAGTACACTAATTGTAAAGTATAATATACCCAGAGAGAGGGGAATAGAGTACCACTTGAGGAAAGATGACGTGAGTGGGAAGCGGTGTTGAGGAAGGGACATAATGAGATAGTCTCCAGACGCACCGCTAGTTGATAGAGAAAGATAGACTCGAAATGAGCAACCGGAATGTGATAGTGAAACTATGTTTCCAATGATGGAAGGAGGAGACTGATTTATAAATTATTGATGGGCTATGAACATCATAATTAAGCCAACATTTCGCTAGAGTAGCGGAATGGGCTGACCGGGATGGATTAACATGTAGTTGAAAAGGGAGAGTGCACAAGTGCACAGTGCCGCTCTACATGATTGTGAATCAGAATGAAATCCTAAAATTCCACCCTGTGAGAGATGGTCAGGGAGGAATAGAGATAAAGTGTTATTTTGAGTAGGTTTTGTTTGCCTAATACTCAACGTTAGTGAGAAAGGAAGATAATACGCCCTTACGATAGTGGAATTTTGGAGAAGCCCACTGATCAATTCATAGGTTGAATTTATACCTATATGAGCATATTTGTAGGTAGAGTGAGACTGCCTATATGAACTGTACATAAGGTTTAGGTTCTTGGATGCCCATTAAGAACTTATGTGTACTTTGAGGTGTAGTTCGAGGAGACATTTTGAACTATTAGTCCTTAACGCGTGATATGAGGACATTCTATTGGGGTATGACATTTTAGAAGATAATAAGTGTGAAATATATGGCTCACAAATTGTCTACTCATGTGCGATGAGATATATATACTTATATGGTGCTCGAAGAGTGATCCCGAGATAATATAACCAATCACTATTGGTGATCGGGGTGGGATTCCGAGCCAATAACCCCAAAAGTGTTATAAAAGGGGGGTGATTATAAAATAAATGTTGATAGTATATGATATGTATAACATATATATACCTTATGATTTCTTGCTTATGTGCGATAATAAGTATGCTTAAATTATGTATTGGGGTCAATGATGTTCCGGACCAATACATGAAGGATCGATTTGGGGTCGATGATTTTTCGAACCAAATCGATGATAAATTTAGTATTGGCGGAAGGTCTGAACCAACTTATGCATTACATTTACCTTGGGGTCGAGGAATTTCCGGACCCATGTAAATTATACGATTATTGGGGCCAATGATTTTGCTGGACCAATTTCCTTATAGTATATATTGTGTGCGAAATATATACCTTATAATATTCTATTTATGAGTGATAGTAGACACATAGATGTTATATCTAGAGTTATACATCAAAAGGGTAAATTAAGTGAGACTTAATTATGATATAGGCGGCATGGGTAACATGTAATAAGAGTTTATAATGAAGCAAGACATGTACTTGGGGAGACCGTTTGGACGATATGATTTGATTTTGGGTATTAGAGGATGCAATGATGTTTAAGGTCCTTAGTCCTAATACCAACCTTATCCTATATTCGAGGACGAAATTCCTTTGTAAGCAGGGAAGTATGTAATACCCCGAATTTCTGAATATTCCAAATATTCTATTTAATTAGGTTGGAGAATTAAATGAGAATATACGGCTTAATTTAAATTACGTAAGAGTAGTAATTTAATGAGTTTTATTTAAAATTGTAATTATGGAATATTAATCGAGAGATAAATACTGATTTATATTGCCTCATTATATTTACTTAGTGCGAGTGGTAAATAGTTGCTTAACGCGTGTAGACCGTGTTAGGGTGAGAACGAGTAATATTTTTAAGTGACTCAAATAATAATTTTGAGGTCACAGATGAGTCCGGAAGGGTCAAATTAGTCAAAATAGTATACCCGGGTGTACTAGTTGAGTCCCGGGGTAATTTTGGACTAAACCGAGACCGTTCGGGGGCGTTTTGGTCTTTTAACATGACAGGGTATGGAGACCTATGAAATTGAGAGCTTTATAGCAGCCGTATGATAGAGGGGTTAGGGTTAGAAAAGCCATGAAAATACACCATAGCCATTAGAGATAAGAGAGAAACCATTCTCAAGGCAAAAGGAAGAATTGGGAAGGATTCAAAGGATATTTTAACTATCAACTTCTTGGGGAAAAAGGATTGAAGGATGAAGATCATCAATCATCAACAACAACCACGAAATCAGACCCTACTAATCACAAGGCAAGTTGTTTATTGCAAAAATTATAAAGTTACAATACCCATGTGTAGGGTTTTTGAATAGTTTTGTTTAAATCATTATCTTGATTGGAGAAAGATGATGTTTATACATGTTGGGATAGGAATCGCATGTAGAATGATTTACCTTATGTAGAGGATTAAAATTCAGATTAGACTTGATGATTTTTCGGATTAAAATCTGGATTTTGAATGATAATATGGGAAGAACACCATAACTAGGGTTTCAAGAAATTTTGGGTTTAATTCACTATTTCTGTAAAGGAATTGGAGTTTGTGATGTATTTGTCACGTTAGAAATTGTCCTAGTATACGTGAAAACATATTAGGATCATTGGGTGGAAGTTTGGTGGACTATAACGGAGTTTGAAGATTTGTTAATGGAGGAAAAGATTAACGAAGAAGACAAATTGCGTCTATCCCTGTTCGATCGATCGATCGATCTCGAACTATCGATCGATCGACTATGTCGATCGATCGAGCCCATCAGTCGATCGATCGACGCAAGCTGTTTTTCACGAATTTTTCGTGTTTAAGTCTTCGTTGATTTTCGGGAATGAATAAGTATCCTAGGGTTCATAATATACTTATATGGGAGTGAGAATAAGACCAATAAGTATATTGTTCAGGTCCGATAAGGCCATTGGGTGTAGGGATTGGATTACGGACCGAGGAGAATAATCCGATTTAGTAGAGTACCAGGGACTTCGAAAATTGTATATAAGGGGTAACTAGATTCAATTTAAGTAATAGACCAGTAGGGTAAGCAATAACTACTAAAATTATATGTAAGGGGTAACTAGGACCCTTAGAGTTGTGTGAATACTCAAATAAATGCGATTAATGAGATAAATCGTAAAGCGAATATTGTACGGTAGATATATGAGATTAAAATATTGCGTACGTATATAATTAATAGGTCGGGCGTGTACCTACTAAATTATGTGATGTTTTAGGTCGAGATATTTATACCTAAATTAATTATGTTAGGGTTGATGAGACATTCCGAACTAACATAAAGTTATTATATGTTTGGGGTCGATGAGAAATGTCGAACCAAACCTTGAATTGGTGTCGCGATGAAAGAGTCCCGAACCAGAATATGTGTACATATATATTTTTAAAATAGTTGGGGTCGATGGATAATTCCGAACCAACTCTCACTTGGGGTCGATGTATCATTCCAAACCAAGAATCATTTACGTGTGTATAAATAATTGGGGTCGATGTATTATTCCGAACCAATTCTTACATGGGGTCGATGAATCATTCCGAACCAAGAGTCCTTTACGTGTATAAAAAGGGCAAAATAGTAATGACTGATATTTAGTATATATTGTGTGTGAAATATATATACTTGATGATATTCTACTTCTGTGTATTAGTAGATTGATGTATATTATGTATTTAAAGATACATACTGAACTGGTAAGTTAAGTAGTGAAACTTAATTACGAAATGCACCTTTAGATAGAGAAAACCTATTTAATAATTTAAGTAGCAAAACTTAATTACACAAGTGGGAAGTCAACAATTGTGAGAATTGTAGTAACTTTAGTAGTGAAACTAAATGAGAAGCCTTGAAAATAACATAGAGGAAATGTTACCTGAGAATTAATTAACATACGCGAGATGTTAGTGAAACGGTTGTACTGTATGGGCGGTACTGGAACTTGGGTACAGATAAGTTCAGTTGACTACTTTGGTTTTAGTTAGCTTGGGAGGTATGGCTAGATAAACTAACTGTAGAACGTTAGGTGTGCACAAAAGATGAGGGGTGAGTTTACTCAAGAGAGTGTACGAGAACCTAACATGTGAAATCAATAACCGTATTGTATATTGTGATAAACGCTTGTTAAATATTTTCAAAATGTTTTGAGTACTAACTCTTGCTATAAAATATTTTCAAAACCTTTTAGGTGTCCAGCCACAGGGACGCCATGTATGATGATTCCATTCCAGGGACTCGGAGCTGTAGCACAGTGGATGCTTACAGGATTTTGACTAGACGATATCTCTCATTTAGATCTAGTACAAGATCTAACACTATTCTATGTATGGACTTGTTGTCCGGTATTAGTCACAGATTTTAGTTTCAGACTAGTGGTTATTCTATTGTTGTTTGGGATTTTTAACCGATGGTTTATTCGGTAATACTTTTGTTCTGTTGTACTTTTACTTTGTTGATTGGGTTATAGTACATGATTATTTTTACTTTGTTTCGCATGGTTGTTTTATTTGTTTTAAGAAAGATAAAATTTGGCACCGGTCTAATTTTGATTAGGGGATTAGTAATTAAAACGTTTTTGGCAGTGATGCTAAGAATGCACCATTTGAGAAACCTGTTTTCATTTAATAAAGGCCTGATCACCCGATGTTTAATTAGGCGGGGTGTCACATATAGCTGAGAGGTGAGAATATCAAGTGAGAGTCTGGTAACTAACATGTACATAATAAATGCTTAATTGCACTTGTTAAATACTTGTTGTTTTAAAATTCATTTTCACATCGGGCTCTGACTCTTTTCCTTACATATTTTATTTTTTATTGTACCTTCTATATCAAGTGTCCAGCAACAGGGACGCCAACCTTAGAGGATCGTGACGAGCTATGGATCTATGGAGTATTGCTTAGACGCCTATCTTCATTTGATTCACAGTGTTCTTTTATTTAGGGCATGTCGCCCAAAGGAATTCAGTCATCTCTTTTCTATCTGAGTCAAATACTCTTGTACTCGTGTCATTTTAATACATTTGTTATTGTTGGAATTACTGTATTGGATAATTATTTGCGAATGTTTATTCCAATTGAAATTAAATTCTTTTGTGTTATATGTTTGGTTATTAGTGTTGTAGAATAATGTGTGTAGTGTTATTCGTAAACTAAAAATGGATTTTGTTGAATTAAAATTTGGAAAGTTTTTAACTCCAGATTAATTGTGTATTGGGTGAGTTGTAAATGTTTTCGACGGTGATGCTAAGAATGAGCCAACTGTATATTCTGTTTTAATTTGGTATGGGACTGGCCACCCGATATTTAATTAGGCGGGGTGTTACATAAAGGACACATCAACAGAGATATAGAGAGAAGTGCATAATGTTATAACTGGGATAGTGAGATTATATGGGATGCCAGGTGAGGTTGTGTCCAAAAGGGACATTTTTTATGTCTCAATTTTGTCCAGGAGGCCATGGGTATGGAGTTACGATTAAGTATGACCTATCACCCGTAGACGGACGGGAAGACTGAGCGAACAAATCATATGTTAGGGGATAATGCAACACATATCATGGATATAACTATACAATCAAGTTTCAATAGGTGCAGCACATTAAATTGACAACAGGAGAACTAAACTATCTCAAGACAATCAAAATTCACATTTGTAGACCTGTTTTAAAAACTCAGAAAAATCATATCAAAACATTGTCCAAATTTCCAATCCAACTTCAGATTTGGTTGTTACACGAAAAATTGAGTCAGGTTTGTGTTTTGAGTTTTTCTTAAATCTCATCTGAAAGCACTTAAAAATAAGATCTAAAATACCCCAAAGTGACCCTTTTCATTCATCTCGTTTTTGTCCCTTTATATTTCGTTTTTGGCCTCTCTATTTTCTCTTCTCATACTTAAAATCAACCTTAATACTCTTTATAAAAATCTCCCTCAAAACCTAGGTTGAAGCCTAAGCTAACCCATATTACCATATTTCCCTTTAATTCAAAATTGTCGACTTTTCATAGATAAACCATTATAAAATGTCCAAAAACCATTTATATTAAAATTTAATGTGTGATTCAATTTAAAATTAAAATACATTGTTTTCAAATCTAATATCAATAAAAGAATTTTTATTTAAATTTCCAAAATCTTTTATAATATTCTTAAATAAGCCCTCGAAATAATTTGTATAGGGATAGAAAAAGATTCACAGATAAATATAAAAGTAAAATCACTATGCAGTCATACCATCGCGTAGTCATATACCAATACTCACATAATGGGTCAAGCCTCTTACGTCTCCCTCTCGCAATAAAAGTGACCATCTGGATACATGATTAAGCTATAAATCTATACACGACATGTATCATCAACCACAATGGTAGTCTATTTTTCTATGAAACAATCCCATCAAACGCCACCGATACATTCCCCATGAATGCACACCCGTGGTATGTCCATGCATAACTAGGACACCACGTAAAATCCATAATTTTGCTAATTCGTTCTAAATGTAAACATTACGAGATTTAAATAATTAATAACATTCTAAGAATGATTGAGATAAATAATAACGATATAAATAATGGCAACGCTAAATAACACAGTGATAAATGAATAAGACAACTCTGATACCATCAACCATAATAGAATGAAATCCAACAACTAGAATGTAACAAACCATAATGATCCGATATCTAACTCTGAATAATAATTTGAAATCATTAAATAAAGCCCACATAAATCTTTGACTCAGAAATACTGATAAATAACAAACATTGTTAGAATAACCAAACACAAAAGAGTATTGCAATGTAAATGAGCTACACGCTCGACATCTACATCTTAAGAAATGATGAAATGGAACTGATGATGGAAAAAGTCCGCCAATGAAGATAGCTCGAGTCCATGGCGGTGGTTGCGGCCTAGGACCTATAAAAATAGTTCCACAAATAGGATTAAACCTAGCAACTCTGCAGTATGTAAAAATATCATTATATTCAAGCCATAATAATAAAAACACATTTTCCTCCGATATTAAGTTAATTTAATTTATCCTAACGCAAAAACCTATAAACATGATATGCTAATTGTAACCCTATAAGGTTTCCAAAGCCTCTTACTCCATCTTTTAATTGTGTACTCCTTACTTTAACATTCCCGAGTTATAGTTCCATAAAAACATATCTAGTATAATCAATATAATGTGTAGGCTAGTAGAAAATAAGGCAATCCATAATCCACATGAGCATGCCCAACTCAAATCTAATCATAAAGGGTTATACGGTGCTTGAATCCAAAGTAAAAAGGAATACACCTATGCCCTCGGGGATCATTCATCTCACCACTACTTATAGATATAGGACGTCCCAACCCTATCGCCTCAAATCAATAACATGGTAATTCACTACTCCATCACACCAATGTATAACCCCATATTGATTGGTATACAAGAGAATCTAGTCAAGTGTCCTAACTCGGTAGATTGGTACCTTAGAATGTAGGATCGGGGTAATAAGACCTTGTTAAAACTCATATGCTCATCGGGATACCACACGTGGTTCCTTCATACGCGTCCCGTTAAATTTCTACTAGTAGGTTACCCATAAGCACATATACACCCCATGTATGTTCACATAATCCAAAAAAATTAGTAACAAACTCTACTTGATGGGTTATTAATATAATCTCCTTATTTCATGATTTAAATAATCATTTAGCATTAACTGGCTTTATAAACTTTAGCCTGAACCACAAGGTTTCTAAAATAGGAATCATTTTTACATATTAATAATAATTTACCCCTAAATTCTTCCTGATCTAAGATTTTAAAACCAACATTATTGCATAATCGGATAGTTTCCGTCCCAAGATGAATCAATCCATCTTCTGGATCGATCCAACGGTTCTGTAAGTCCAAGTTCATCCAAGCATTATTTATTATGGAGGAAATGTATTCTAAATCAACCTAAAACATCTAATCAACAACAATAACTCATCCTCCAAAGATATATACAACATATCAATGGTCACACCAATTTTCTATGGGATTTCAAGGGATTTTAACACAACTAGAGGTCAAATTTCAGAAATTATTCAAGTAAACCTAACTTCATCTTCTTCATATGAAAGGATTATATTAGCCTAAGATTTCAAATCAATTTATATAGTTAAATTAGGGTTTAAAGCGATTAAGACATGCATATTTTAGATATAATGTTTTCATTAATAGATTACAAAGTTTCATATATCAATTTGTTCATTCTACCAATCAATTTCATGTGTTCATCAATTAAAGGGTTCTTAATTTAATTAAAAATTATTGCAAAACTAAGTTTAAATATGAACTAAATAATATTAGCTAGTCTTTCCTACAAATTTCAATACATGATTATCACTTTTGCACAATTCCAATATTATTTTTACATAAAGTAAACTTGACTCAAGGTGATTGTAGAATCAACCCCCCAAACCTTCCATGTCAAACTAGGGTGTCCCTCTTCTTTCTCCTTAGATGTCAGGGTTTCTTCAAAGTCTATAATGAGTTTTAGGCTAGTTTAATTAGATTATATTATTAGTAAAATTTTTAATTGTGACACCCCGCCTATTAAAATACCCGGTGGCCAGTCCGTGATCAAAATAACACGTTGGTCTCATATGGCTCATTCTTAGCATCACTATCGAAAACTTGTTAAGGTTACTAACCACCTGGTAATTTAATTAGAATGGTGCCAAATTTTATCTTTCATTAATTAATAACATGCAAAAATCAATGCTAATTAAACCATCCACATAACTGATAACGGAATCTAACACAGATCAGTTAATAATAAATAAAGATAATCGAATCAACTATCAATTCAACAATAAAATGCAATAGTCACTGAAGCAATAACTTGGATAATAAAGCCCAATAAATAAACTAAATACAAAATTTGAGGGCAACATGCCCAAATGAGTACTGAAGAAAAGTTCCTACACTAGGACTAAATAAACGAAGCGTCCATAACAAGGTCCTGCAACTTTCACATGAGCTGTAGCTGCGCATCCCTGGATAGAATCCTCAAACTGGGTGTCCCTATGGACGGACACCTAAAATGTTTTGGAAAATATTTTGACACGGGTCAGAGCCCAAATAAAATATTTTGAGAATATTTAGCAATCAGTTAAATTGCAATAATTAAATATGCATGCACACTTTTCATAATTAAGCTAGTGTTGCACTCTCTTGAGACATAGCTCTCCCCTCATCTAATGTGAAGACCTAGCGCTTTCATTCTAACCTCCCTAGTTATGCTACCCCTCCTATCTAATTTGAACCAATTATTTTCCTCTATACAAATTCCCTTTTTGCCCACTCATATTACATGCCCATACAATACATTATCAAATTTTTCGTGTCTTTTAGCCAGTTATGGATTTCCCATTTAAAAATTAAGTTCCACATACTTTTGTTATTTTAGATGTTACTCTCTTTCTCATCTACTATCATTCACTGTAGAATAAGTTACAAGTATATATATATATATATATATATATATATATATATTTATCCCACTAGTTATATATATAAACACATCACCCTAAGGCTGAGACCTGCGGTGGAAGCATACTCTACTATTAAGTCTCGGTACATCATTCACGAAGCACACACACTAGAATATATCACAAGTATATCTATTTATCATTCTCTCTCTCTCTCTCTCTCTCTCTCTATATATATATATATATATATATATATATATATATATATATATATATATATATATATTTACTAATACGGCACCCACATGATAATTTATGGCGCAAGAATACTCTTCTATCAAGGCCCGGTACATCATGTACTAAATAAGGACCGTTGGTTCTTTCTCTCTCACGAACCATAAATAACAATCACACATTGGAGGCGAATAATAGT
This sequence comes from Sambucus nigra, assembly GCA_949130495.1. Taxonomy (NCBI): domain Eukaryota; kingdom Viridiplantae; phylum Streptophyta; class Magnoliopsida; order Dipsacales; family Adoxaceae; genus Sambucus; species Sambucus nigra. The sequence goes on from OX422209.1 coordinate 677,349,724, forward strand.
TTCAAGTCAAAAGGGAGACACACATACCCGCTCACCCCTATGACCGTCTGCACTATCATTCACAGATAGGTTGTACCAAGGTTCTATGTTCTGTGGTATAAGTCAATATTCCCCCAAATGGGCTCATCATAATAACACTATCCCGACACATAAACCTTCGTGATAGCAAGTAGCGCGGTATGATGCATACACATAAGAAATCATACAGTAGGCGTTCACACAACCTATATATTATTTTATCAGTAGGTATACACATGATCTATAGCATGTGTCTCATGCATGTATATATATATATATATATACATATATATATATATATATATATATATATATATATATATATATATATATATATATATATATATATATATATATATCACGAATATTCTACATATCATTAAATTTCAATTATACATCTCATCGAATATTCCCGAGTATCCCTCACTACTCAAAGTGTGTCAATTAACCTTTAAATTATTCTAGTAGGTAATTCGCTCATAACATACTGGTTTTCGTCATAAGTTCACTCACATTCACCGTGATTCATTGTTATTACTCGAATTTATTACATTACAAATTACACCAAGTAATCTAAACAATTTTCCATTAATTCACTTATTAAAGTAGCGTCACCCAGCTACAATATCCCTACTCACTCCTTCGGTCCGTATCTCCACCCTTTAAAATTTATTACACTAAGTCCCACAATTAGGTAAAACGCCCTTTATAAAATCTAATATTCGATAAGTTATTATATACATCAATATTAATTTAAACCCGCTACCCTGTGCCTAACTCACGTAGCATTATCCTAAAATATCCGAACCTATAAACTAACCCTTCCTTTAATTTACTCCACGTTAATTAATTTAACTTTATAGTGTCATCCAACTACAATGTTTGGACACATTCACTCGGTCAATAAATAATTATATATGAATTTATCTCCCGAAATTTCTCCCATAAGCTTTGCACCCTTATGTAATTTAAACATCCCTAATACCCTCTTCCGAAAGTCCAAGGTACCAAGTTATAATTTAATTATTAATAATTAATACCCTTAAAAGGTCCCCCAACGGAATTAAGGCTAAATAAATAAAAATAAGGGGCGCTGCCAAAAATCCTACTTAGTTGATCGATCGAGCAGTTCATCTTCTTCGCCCTCCTATTCTGCCATTAACGAATTTCCATGATTTAAATCCTCAATTTCCAACATATTTTAATTATCTCCGTCATATTTCAAACCTTAAAACCGTTTTTACTCTTCATCATAGTTTCACAACATTAACGATTTCCATTAAAGATCATAAATTTCTAGGTTTTGGTATCTCACAATTTCACACGATTTTAATCATCACTTAAAATCTCTCGTCTAAATTAATTTTCAACCACTACAAAAATCATGGTATCTCGGATTAAATTTTACACCCACTCATATATTCACATCAATTGCACTTGTAATTCACCTAACCTATTTTATTCTCCCCAAACCCGTTTTCATACGAGATCCCATCCCAAAACAAATTTTGCTATAGTAATCTATCCCAAAGTAAATATGGTCACCATGATATGAATTTCAATACCGCAAATTAAATGAAACAAGTTTAACTACTTGCCTGGATGAATTTATAGAGTCCGATTCCTTTGTTGTAGAGGGAGATTTGACAAAGAACACACTCCTCTTCTTGATTTGGCTCCTAAAATATCCCCAAATTGGCTCTCCCAAATTTCTTCTACAGATTAAGGTTTTCTCCCATTGAGTTATGGCTACCCCCAACTCCCTTAATTAGATTTTAATGGGCTAATCCCGTTTTTGAACTTATGGGCTTAATTATAATGGCCCAAACACTCTCGTGTGGGTCCGGTTATGCCTAAAAATACCTTGAGACCCAATTACTACCCTCGGGTACTCTTTTCTGACTATTTCGACCTATCCAGAGTCAACCGTGCACTCAGAATTGCCATCTGAATTACTTTATAACATTCTCAAATTTTTTACTTTAAAAATGCGACATAAAAATAATCCGAATAATTTAAATCTCAATTCTCCAAATAAATTGAACCTTCCAATTGAAATAAATTCTCCAAATTAACTACTTTCTCCAATTCATCAATTTAGTTCAAATTCCAAATCTCCAAATTAAATAAATTATTTATCCTCAAAAATACGGGGTGTTACAGTAATTAGGCTAAGACCCTATATTAGCCTTAAACATATGGCCCATAGCACGCCCTAAATATTAAAAACTTGGCCCAACACATATTACCCATGGTATCACTTTCCCACTATTTTATCTCAATTCAGGCTTTCTAAACATTCTAAAAACTTAACCAAAAGTTGACATATTCTGCAAGTTAATTATAACCCATATGTATCGCTTTTAATTAAAAACCCAATCTTTAATTAATTATTTGTGACTCGCTATTACAAGAACCTACTTCACAATCGGTGGGATCCAATGCCAAAGGAATAATCCATACAAGAAAACCCCCGACACTTAGCCCCCGACCATTACATAACCTCCGATAATGCTAATTCACTTAAGTATTTTTATATTAGTTAATTTAATGTGAGTTAGCCCATTATTATAATCACGTATATCCAAGCAATGTACAATTAATCTATGTAACACTACATATATAACACGTTAATGTACAAAATAGAATACAATTGTCATAAGTAATATCTTATTATCAATCTAATAATAAATAATTAAAAATATAATAAATTCCATAAATTATTGGGTATTACAATAACACATCAAGCTTATAAATACAAATATGTGTAACTGAATATAACATACCATTATAACACATATACCATTCCAACGTGCCCCTGATATATTTCCTAAAAATTGTAACGACCCAAAATATATTCATAAGATCCTCAACATAAAGTCCAAATTATGGGTTTTACAAAAAGTCCTAGATCCAAAACTAATTTCCCAATACCAAACCCTAAATAAAACAAGGCCCATCTTTCGAACTACCAACCTATGACTGCGACCCTTGGGGAGTGGTCGTGCTTATTTTCACCCCCTCAAAATGGTGTAGTAATATAAAACAACACAGAAACAATCCAAATCGATTTCTTAACACGCCAAATCATCATTAATGGTTTGCAAACCTTCATAACAGTCCTAAATCATCCCAAAATCATTTGTAAATTTTTCTTAATAAGTTTTCCAACATATTAGGATCCCAACCTAGATCAAATTCTCTATAATATGGGTTAAATCTACACTTACAACATTTGTTTTATATGGGTTATTCTTAATTATGGGATGAACCATTAAAACATATTTTAAAGTTATCATATTAAATCAATCACAATCATTTATATGGCAGATTTAACCATCCTTAATCACATAACAACATTATAACTATGGTACAACATGATTATGTATGGGATCCAAACCTAGCATATGTCTAATCCTGAATTTACTTGATAAAAGTGTTCGATCATAAACAAGTTACATAAGATACGATAGTAAAAAATTTATTTCTTTCCTAAATGTAGAATTTAAAGTCAATGTTTGATTTCTCGAGTTTATCCTCTTGTTCTCCCAAAATCATCTTCTTTGGCTCTCTCTTAAGCTCCATTACTACTTAGATTTTTTTTTTAATTAAAGTGAATGATTAAAGAGGGTTAAGATTTTATATATACCTTTAATACATCATGTCTCCTATGGGCCTAATTTAGAACCTCTAAATGAGTTCAAAACACCACCCATAGTCCAAGGAAGTACATACCCTTAGGCCCCAAACCGGTACACTAAAAACACCTCTTCGAGACTCTATATCCCATATATCCCAATCCAATAACACTAACTCGCAACATAAAAATAAATCATCATATCATTATAGAATTATGAGTAATTCACATACGATACAAATTTTCGATTAGTTATAACACAAAATCAATCATTTAATAATTTACGCAATTGAAAAACTTTAGAATAATTATTATTTATTTAATTAAAAATGCGTGGTATTACATTCCCCATCCCCCCTTAATAATGGAATTCCACCTCAGGAATTCACCTCGTTCCTAATTAAAAATGTCCTTAATGCACCTCTCGCATGTCTCTCTCTCCCGCGTATATCACATCGTGGTGAAAGTCTATGTCACCTAACTTGATATATTGATACATCGTGTCACCTCTTAAGAAACTTCTAATGAACAGATCCACTTAGTCGAATCTCTTACTTCCTCTGATCAGTCTTACAAATATTTTTAGTAAGGGTAGCTTTTCTAATGTTTCCTTAAATCTGGATCATGTAACTTGTTCTTCATCACATATCCATCTAACATCTCAGAGTGTCATACCAAAAACTACAATATAAAGTAATGTCCTCGTCGAACATGGATGACATAGTGTCCCTCTCCATGTCTTCCCACCTATGTCAAGGTCTCATATCCTATTATGTTGTGTGTCCATTCGAGATATATTGAAAATTTAGACCCATCTGCGTCGGTCAAAATGGATAAAAATCACAATTGATTACCAAGAAACTCTAGACAACCACATTTTTCAAGGTATTAACAATGATAATCTTACATCACTATGCCATAACACCGCATTGTAACACCCCCCCCCCCCCCCCCCCCCCCCATATCCATGTCTCGGGTGGCCAAACCTCAACACTTAAAATAGAAACATTGAACAATATATATAATTCAAATCATGAATGAATAACTAAAGAAACTAAAACAATCCATGACAGTGTGTAAAAGATGCGAATAAAATGAGATAATAAAAATGAGTCTCAAATAATTAAATCAATAAAACTAAAAGATATTACAATAAAAAAAAATGTCTCAACCACTCCTAAACTATAATTGAATGTAGATTATTTAGTAACCCATTACGGCTCATAAAAGTCTCTTAATAATAAACTGAAATACACAACATCTGACTAAAATAACTCCATTTCTCCTACTTTGATGACTAGATAACTCTAACCTTGAAATTGACCATCTCATCCATACTCCTGAAACTCTTAATCACATGAAAACAATTATTAGGAAATAATGTGATTAAAATCCCACAAATAAGCAAGAAATATCTTACCTTACGTAAAAGTATCGAATTCGACTCATTTATATCCCATGTCTTCCTACCACATCCAAAATACCTCACCCCACATGTCGTAAGGTAATCCAAGCCATATTTCCCAATCTACTCTAGGCGTAACTAACAATGTAAGAACCTAAGTCTCAATACTAACTGTGAAACCTTCATACCACATAATTCATAATAGAATATAATATCATCATTAATACTAATACACTAATAATATTAACCACTCATAGTATCCTCACCCCACGTAATATCTAATAGATTAAATCCTTCAATAAATCTAACCACTATCCCACAAAGTACATATGTAAGTTCTACTCATCACTACATTATCTACAATACTAGTAGTATCATGTTACATCGTATCCATCACCAGTATAACAAATACGATATAAGATATCCACACTACTTAGCCCATCATTGGCTGAGATACCCAACTAATCATTATATACGAATTTATTAAAATCTGTGGATATATCAACATGATATAACTCTAAGAATCAAACGTAGTAATGTCACTCTTACTATGCATATTATATTAATAAACCGTATGTAGTACACATCTATTACCTGATAATCAATAAGTAACAACATCACAGTAGGAACAATATCACAATTCAAGTCTATATATGAATATGTCCATCCCTGTATCATCTACGTATATATAATATCGTGCAAAGGCTCTAATCTTTGAAGACTTATCTTGTCCCTCTATCGGGTAAATCCATAGGAAGTCCCACCATAGAAAATTTCATACCATCCACACTTAAAGATAAAGGATAAATAATTACTCAATCACACCAATGTGTAACCAAATACCAAGATTTGAACATGGATCAAACCTCTTAGGTCTTCCACTCATGATATGGTTAAGCAATTTTATGTAGGATCGAGATATAGACCTATAAATAACTTGCATCATCAGCTAGGGTGGTAGTCCGCATTCCACAACACAACCCCATCAAATCATGATTAATATATTCTTCACAAATATACACACCTATGGTATGCCCACAAACAACATACAAAGCATATATATCACACATAAATATATACAAATACGATATTTCACTCTAACCATGTAAATGAATACGTCATACCCTCTCAAACGTACATATGGGATTATACATCCCTCAATTTAAACCTCAATTTCAAAACAATAATCTCCATGAAAATAAGTAAGATTATAATCTATAATGTCTTAATCATAACCTATTGGGGAAGTATGACACCCTATAAAATTTATAATAGATTAGTCAGGTCTAATACAAACACACGGGAATCAAACAAGTGAATACCATTCTAAGCATGACTATAATAAAATTAAATGCATAAAATAAATAAGTGAAACATACCATAGGTGAATCATATAACTCTGATACCAAACCAACTAGCATAAGTAGTACCATCGTGTAACGTAAACAAACTACTGAAATGATCTCAGGGCAAAGGCAACACCACTGCCTATGTCTTAAAAAATGTTAATAGTAAACATTACCAACAAGTTTAAGTAGTATATTAATATATTTGATCCCGAGTCACAACACAATGACATATCTTCTTCTCATAATTTAGTTGATTTTAAGTCATCCCAACCTAAACAGTTTTAAATATAACATGCATTTAATCCCAGGCCCAAGTGAATCCCATGATTATATATTATTTAGATTATTATAATATTTGTAAGCAACTATTCTACTTATCTCAAGTATATGTCAATCAAGAACACGCCTATATATATATATATATATATATATATAGTCCAGGATACCGTTTGATTATATCACTCTAACACAGTAGAAGATTCCCCACATATGCACACCAACTATTTTGCACATAATATAATCTTATACATATTTTTTAGGGTACTCACACCTAATTTTTGCACATAATACACCATATAAGTAATTCCTACACCTGCCCATTCTCACGATACCAGTTTTATCCATTCGCACGACCCGTGCACATGATACACAAAATAGACTGTTCGCAAGACCGTTCCTCGAAATATACCGAGAATTCCATTTTCTTCATCCTACATCACTGGACACAATCCTAATATGCAGAACACCCATAATAGACTTTGCTAAGGTTCCTAACACCTACAAATACACCCTATATGGTCATTTTATCTACATGCAATATATTATCTAACAATACTACCATTTTTATTGATTGCCATATCAATTATTAATTATATAATTAGGTCTATAAGATTAGATTCCTAGAGTTCAATTAAAAATCAAAATTGTCAAATTTCATAACTACTTCATGAAAAATCAAAGGGATTTTCCTTTATTACTTAAATCTAACATAATTTAATCCTAAATTTATCCCTATAACCCAAGTTCATACTGAAAATTTTTAATTAACACATAAGCGTGGAGTTTAACATTAATTCCAAATTTAACAATTGCCAAAATTATAAATTATTTTATAATTCTAATTTTACCAATTTGGGTTTAGAATCCAATGAGTAACCATATTATAACACAATCTCAATTATACAATTATACTAGATAAACTTTCCTCTAAGTTCAAGTATGTTGAATTCCAATTGAGAAGTTGTTATTCTCCTCTTCTCCAATGCCTAATTGTCCCCTTTTCGTCTACTTCAAGCAGACTCCTTCTTCTCTCTCTAGGATTTCCTTTCTCAAGGGTTAAAATGATTCCTAATAACCATAATCTACCTTTTTATATATTTAACCACGAAATTTAGGTTAACACCCATATAAACCTTAACCCATTAAGCCCAAAACCATTTCTAATTAGTCTAAAGTCTAGCCGAAACCATATACTACCCTATGGGGCTTAAAATTCCATTATTTTAAGTCTTAATCCAATATTCTAAATGTCCCAAACATCATCCGAATGTATCAAACCAACTTCATAATATTTTAATTTGTACAAGTCCCAAAAATGATTATTCATTATTAAATTATTTATTTATTAAATAATTATTAATTCATTCCCGTGTATCAAGTCATATTTTAAATTTGAATAAACTACACATAAGACAAAACATCTGGAATTAAAATTAGTGAAATCACATGTAACTTCAGGCACATAAAAAAATTCACTGAGTTAGTGGTTTAAAATTATGGGGTATTACATTCTTCCCCCCTAAAATAAGGAATTTTGTCCTCGAGATTCAAATTCATTATATTCCTACTTGAAAATATAAGAATATATTGCTTGTGTTATCCTCAGACTCTATACAGAATCTACTCATCTTACGACCCAATATACACTAGGGACTCTCTTCGTAACTCACGTTTGGCTAACCCTCAACCACTAGCCCAACCATTTCAATATCAACTTGTCCCACTGTGACACCCCGACTAATTAAATACCGGGTAGCTAATCCTTTATTCAAAATAATAAAAAAATTTAAGTTGGTTCAGTTCATAGCATCACTGTCGAAAATATTTTTTAAACAATTACTAGCCACCTAAAATTTAAAAAGTGAGTTGACAAATTTTATTAAATTAAATTAACATGCAACCAATTAAATTATAAGCTAACTATACTACATCTACATCTACATCACAATAGAATAATAGTAGAATGAATAAAATGAGTTTGGAGTAATACTCCATGAATAATCCAAATACTGAATAAATCCCAATACAAAGTCTGAATAAATAAAAAAATCCAACACTGAAATGAAACTGAAAGCTTGAGAATATTATCCCTAAATGGAAATGGGCGACATGCCCTAAATGATTAATGAACCTGAATAGAATCAAATGCAGAATGTGGAGGTGTCTAATATCGAGATCCTATAACTTCCACAACAGCTACAGCACGTCAAAGTAATGGAACTCCTATCTTGGCGTCCCTGTGTCTAGGCACCTAAAAAGGTTTTACAAGAAAAATAGATTTGAAAGCAAACGGGTCAGAGCCCGAGGTGAAAACAGTTTAAAAATATAGAAAGTGTTTAATTTCATTAAATAGTAAATATTATATACATGTTATTTATGTGCTCTAACATGAGTTCCTCACCCCTCAACTAAAGTGCACGTCTAACGTATATCCTTAACTCGTCCTAGTTATGTCGTTAACTAACTAGTCTGTACCACTTCCTGTACTCACATATAATATAGGGGTCTATTCATATCATTCTAATATATCCTGCGTGTAACTCACCTTTTCATTAATCAGATTAATTTATAACAATTACGATAGGAAATTCTCACTTTTTAATCCCATTCAAGATGTCTCAATTATTCATATTCACACTTTAACAAAGAGTCCTTTATAATCACAAGTATATTATCCTCAGCATCAATATACAAATAGGGCACCCCTAGGCTAAGATACGGTGCACACATACTCTACTATCGAATCTCGGTACATCACGTACATAAGGACTACGTGTTCCGAGTCTCTCAGGAACCGTTTCAATAAACAAAATCACACATATTGTAGGCGAACATAGTTCACATACCCATGGGTCACGCACATACCTACGCTCCCATGGTCAGTTGACTTATCAACTCACAGATAAGTCATTCACAACCCTATGTCCTTAAGGTACCAATCTAAATCCCCCCGTAGGCACACAAAGATTAGATGGTCGTAATCCGAATGCCGACCTCCCGTGATAGCAAGTATGGTAGGTATGTCATACACATAATAATCCATGTACTAAGCATTCATACAACTTAGATAACTGTTATTTTATTTAAGGTATATTCTCAGCCATATTCCATTACTCTAATTCGTACACTATTATTAGTCCAGATTATACATAATGTATTTCGCCGATAAGTCTCTCGTCGTATAGTTTCGAGTACTTAAAATTTTAACCGAAGAGGTTACTACGTCTCCTACTTTTCCCACATATCAATTCAGTACTCCGAAGTCCTTATTTTTGTCCCAAATCCTAACTTATCACTCCTAAGAATTTAAACATTGTTCTCGCATCATAAAAATAGGAAATTACTCGTCGAACACTCGTAAATTTAACACTACATTCCAACCAAATTCTAATATGTTTTAGGATTCAAATATATCCCTACTGGTCTCCCTCAAGTCCTAATATATTCACATAATCCCCATCTACAACGTTCGATGACTGCAATCACTTCAATTTAAAAAGGGAAAGAAATCACAGTTTCTGTGGAGATCGATCGATCGACCTAAGGTGTCGATCGATTGAGCCCAGTCGATCGATCGACTTATGAATGTCGATCGATCGATCAAGCAACTGCAGGCTACGGGTTTCCTTCGTTTTCAGTCCTCGTTTTGTCCAAAATTTTCATTACAAGATGTTAAATCCTAAAGTAAACATATAGGGTCATTATACAACCTAATTACATGATTCTTAACATTCCAAAACTCTTATATCATTAACAATTAGACTTTGTTTGGATCAAATCATCATATTATCATGAAACACCCTATTTTTCTATTTTCTTTAAGAATCATCATACTTCTCTTGCTAATATCATTTTTAATTCATAAAAGGTTATAATTTTGTTAATGGAATACTTCCAGAATTAAACTACATGAAAATCCTATCCAAAATTTAGGTTTCTTCTCCAAATTTCATGAGTTTCCATCATTGTTCATGGCTATCATCAAATACTACACTAACATGGATAAAATATTTTTTGAATCTTAATAGATTAAATAACTTTCCTGTGAGTTTTATGTTCTGATTCATTAACAATGTTAAAGGTTGGTTCTCTTCCTTTCTCCGATCACAATTCCGGCAATAGTGGTGGTGTGTGGTGGTTATGGCTTTTCAACCCTCTTTGTAACTTCTCCTCTTTCTCACGTTGCCCACTCCTTGATTTTTGACAGATAATTGCCCTAATGGCTCTAATATTGGCTGATAAATAATGCCTAAAATTCATCGGTCAAAATCCTTTAAAAATTAAAATGACTAAAATACCCTCCCGAGTTGTCGGTTTGGCCTAAAAATGTCCCGGGACACAAACTAAACCCCCGGCTAGTGTTTTATGACTATTTCAACCCCTACAGACACATTGGCGCACTCAAAATGACCATACGGATGATAAAATTATAATTTACTTTTAAATCCAATTAAATTGATTCCTGGCGTGACTGACATGCGCGTTCCAACTTAATTTCCTGAAATATCGTATTTATGACTCGCGATAATTTTAATAAATTCCATAATCATATATTATTGCATTTACCCTATAATGTTCAACATTATTATCATAATCAAATACCAACTCTCGTATCGCTAGTATTTAAATCCGAATTAATTTCCAATTAATTATCCTATTTAATTTAATTAATCCCATTAAATAAAATCAATAAAATTATGGGGTATTACACCCACAAGGACTTCCTCCATTGTGCACCCACATCAACATCGTATCCGCATTCAGGGTGAGAAGGAGTGGTCAAATGATATCGTCCCCACCCTATCCACTAGTATGGGAAAATACCCATACATTGGAGTGCGAACTAAACTTTTGAATCAAACTTTGCAATATCTATCCTCGAGGAGGTCTTAAAAAGTATCTGACCTACCTCTTGGGACCCCAGCACATGTTCTCATTCATCACACAAGCTCTTTTACCTAATCCAAAAATCATGATAAACCCTATTATGAACACCACTGTTTGTCAGGTGCCCCGAATACACTCCCACATAACAACTTATTAATTCTTAGATCTTAATCAACTTGGTCAATCTATCTCTGATGACCTTACCAGATTCCATACCCCCTTTGAAATCTATGAAACCTATAAAAAATCATTGGGTCAAATCTTCCACTTCTACACTTAGATATTGAAACTTGTAACTCTTTGAATGTCTCTAGTGCTCTACATTTTCTACTGGAAAGAGCTTTTTCTCGACACAAACTATACAATTAATTGCTTCACCACATCACCAGTACAAATTCGTCAAATTACAGTACACTAACTTGCTTTTGTAATATAAAGTAACCTACGGAGCATTCGTCTTGTCCAAAATTTCCTCATGTAGCTTAAGACCTTCTGGTATAACCAATTTCTCTTGGAAATGTAAAATTCTACATTTTTGAACAAAGAAAGGTACTCGTCCTATTTACAACCTCTATTCCTTCCCTTGCTAAAGTTCACCACTTGATCCTAACCTACTTTAACCCACAAATTGGGTGTAACGATCACTCCTGATACAAATCCTTCCACTTCATCTTGCTACCATCGTTAGAACCAACAACGATCTCATCACAGGAAAAGACTTCATTTCAAATGATTGAACATGTCATTGGCATGAGGAAATGAGCACTTTCTTGATTCATAACCTGGTTAACTCCCTTTGAGATTAGAGACACATTCGTTAAGCATATTTTGTAGAATGATAAATTTTACAGCCACCAACTTCAGATCGTGAGTGGGATAATTATCCTTATTAGACTTAAGCTTTTGGAAAGTATAGGCTGTAGGTCTTTCCTCCTACATCACCACACCACCTAGCCACTAGAGTGATGCATTTTTATATTCCAAGTACTCCACATCGCCTCGTGATAAAGAAAGGACTAGTGTGGTGGTGCGCTTCACTTTGAGATCCTCAAATGCTCTCTGATAATTTACGTTCCAAACTATGGTACCATCTTTCTGATGAAGTGAATCAATGAGCAGGCCATCTTCGAGAAAAACCCAATGAACCTTTTGTAGTACCCCGCTAAACAAAAATAACTCTTACCCTCTATAGGTGTCATGGGCTATCCCCAATTGATAATTATATATACCTTAATAGGATTCATCGAAATCATATCCTTAGGTATGACATTATCCAAGAATTGTACCTATCGAAACTAAAACTCACACTTATATAACTTAGTGTACAACTTATGTTCCCGTAGTTTCTTTAAAACAAATTGAAAATGCTCATGCATTCCTCCTTCGATTGAGAATACACTAGAATATTGTCGGCAAATACGATGACGAGCCGATCTCAAAATGGTCAAAAACCCAATTCATCATGTCCATAAATTATATTGGTGTATTGGTCAGCCTAAAGGAATGACCTAAAACTCATAAGCTCTATATCGCATAAAAATTGATTTTTGAAAGGTCTTCCTCCTGAATACGTAACTAGTGATACCTTGAGCACAATTCAATCATGGAGAAGAATTAAGCACTACTTAACCGGTCGAATAGGTCATCGATATGGGACAATAAATATGTGTTTTGTATCATGACCTTATTTAGCTCCCGATAGTCCATAATAATCGGGGAGAATTCTCATTCTTCTTCACAAAAAAAATCTCCCCATGGAGACGTGGTCCACCATATGAACCCCTGGTTCAAAATTTTCTAAGCATGCTCACTTGGATCCCACATTTCTAAGAAGTCATCTGGTACGGTCCCCTCGTAATGGTCCTAGTACCAGACACCAAATTAATTCAAAAGTCTACCTTTCTACTATTAGTAATCCTTTTACCTCGTTAAATACATCTTTATACTCCGAATAATTGATATCAATTCTACTGATATGGTGACCTCTTTAAACGAAGTCTCATCTATTATAATGCAAGTGTGTGCTTGACCCTCCCTTGGGCCCATTCATAATTATAAGAAATTCCCATGCCTAAACACAGTAATCGTGTAAGCCTATCCCGGTAGTCAATATAAGAGTAATATGTATAGATACTACTCCATGCAAAATAATAGAAATCATAAAACCACATGTCTAAACTAACAAAGCGGCTGAACACTCGATCAGACTAATAAACTGTCACATTTCTACAATCATGACTTAAAGTAACTCTCTTATCTGTTGGGGTATCCACATGTTAACAAAGCTCGATGATAATATCTATATCTATATATATATTGTAATCTTAGTAAACACACTACTAATATATAATGACAACTCTTTGATGTCTAAGTTATACTCATGCATATGAGACATAAATATAATCATACCCATTCCCCGTGGTATTCTCAATAACACAAGTCATTCTATGACATCTACTAACTAAGTGGAATCACTCTCCACAAGTGTAACATCTGGTTAAAAATAAACTATCTAAACAACGACTATATTGGTGGCCATGTTGACCTAGCCTCTATAGTCATCACTACTAACTCTTGCCATATTGGGTTTGCACTTATTGGTCGTGACCCGATTAGTTATAATTATATTGGCTCTACTGGCTGTACTATGTCATATTTTCTACTCCTAAAAACCTCTTGAGGATGTATCCCCTTCAGGCAGTTCGTTTTATTCGTGTGGTCTTCCTTACTAAGGTCGATGATACAATATCTCTACTCATGGGCCTACTTTGGCCTTGGTCTTCAATATATTATGGGATTTATCCTTCAAATGGTTATGATGATCCTATTGATGTCGTAAAGTAACTCCAATCATCTAAATCTAAGTGGTGATGAATGGTTTAACCAATAAAACTTGGCAAACCCTCCTTATAAGGTATATGCCAACTCAAAACATAATCTTCTTGCACTGCAGCTGTTAATGTCAACAGGATTCCTTGCCTTCATATCAATCTCTCTTGTTGCGTAAAGAGAAAGACGGTTGAATTCCTCCTTATACCAGCTACCACATTGTCCCACATATGAGGTCTTTAAAACCATACTTCTAAAGTCGCTATAAATGGTGATCAAAATATTTCTCATCGATCCATATGCAAAGAACTAGTTGATGGTCTCACACCCAAAGTCCTTAACTTTCGACTAATGTCAACCTCATGTGTTGGATGTCTCACAAAGAGAATACAAATAAGGAACCCTCCTTATACACTCAATCTTATTTGATTTTTTCATTGGGAACAATATTGTGAAAACCCTAAGCAATCATCGCTATAAGAATTACAAGTCCTAAATGGTAAATCTCTAAAGTGATTCGAGAACACAACGCTGAAAAATGATGAACACACTCAAGATACCTAGGACACTAGAACATGGAATGCTTTGATATCAACTGTGACACCCCATAAAATTTTAATAATAGATTGATTAAGTCTAATATAGGCTCACAGGAATCAAATAATTGAATACCATTCTAAGCATGATTGTAATAAAACTAAATTCATAAAATAAATATGATACCTAACCATCCAATAACACTAGTACCATCGCGTAACTCTAATTATACAAACATAAATCCAACTACTGAAATGATCTTAGGGCAAAGATGACACAATTTCTTGTGCCTTATAAAATGTTAATAGGAGACATTAACAACAACTCTAATTATTATAATAATATAATTGATCTTGGGTCAAAACACTACTACATATCTTCTTCTCGTATTTTAGTTGATTTTAAGTCATCCCAACCCAACAGTCCTAGATATCACATGTATCTAATTCTAAAACCAAGTGTATCCCATGATTATATATTATTCAGTTGATTAGAATATTCCTAAGCAATTGTTCTACTCATCTTAAGCATATGTCAATTAAGAACACATCTCTACATGTATATACATATAGTCTAGGGTACAATTCAGTTGTACCACGCTAAGACTGTAGTAGTTGTCATCGTACGATACACAAATATAAGTAATCTAGTATGATTTTTCTAGGTACGTACACCCAATATTTTGCACATGATATAATATAGTATATATATGTTTTGCACATAATATAATCTAGGCTTATTTATTGGGGACGCACACCTAATGTTTTGCACATAATATAAGCTACGACGTATTTCTCGGGTATGCACACCCAATGTTTTGCACATTATACACCATACAAGTAATCCCTACACAATTAAGGATTACAAGTCTATTATTCGAATACTAACTTAATTATCACTTAGTTAAGTATTTCAGTTCACATAATTTAAGGCCTTAGATCAGTACCTATTAAAGTCTAATCCCCAATAGTCTATTTCCCTTTCCTTTCACCTAATCTAGGAAAATTTCCCAAAATGTCTTGTTCGTTCGCATGGCATCAATTTTGATATGTTCGCATAGCTCGTGTGCACCATGAACAAAATAACCTGTTCACATAGACGTTTCACCAAACCTTCCCAGAATTGCATTTTTTCATCCTACAACACCTAACGTAGTCCCAATACTGAACACTCCCAATACGCAGAACACACATTATCGACTCTATTAAGGTCCCTAACATCTCCAAATACACCCTATATGGTTATTTTACCTACACGAAATCTATTATTTGACATACCATTTTTCATTAACTCACATATCAATTTTAAGTCGTATCATCAAATCTAAAAGCACAGAAACCTATAGTTCAAGGAGATCTCAAAATCATCGAATTTATCAACTAATTTGTGAAAAATCAAAGGGCCTCTCCTCAATTACAAAACCCAAACATAATTCGATCATAAATTTATCCCTATAACCCAATTTCATACCAAAAATTATCAATTAACTCATAAGCATGGAGTTTAACATGAATTTACAATTTCACAGTTCGCAAAATTATAAATTATTTTCTAATTCAAATTTTACCAATTTAGGTTTAGAATCCAATGCGTAACCATATTATAGCACAGCCCAATTATAAATTATGGTAGGTCGAATATAAATTGAGAGGTCCTAATTATCCTCTCTTCTAATGCCCAATCGCCCCCTTTTTCTTCTTCTTCTTCTTCTTCTTCTTCTTCTTCTTCTTCTTCTTCTTCTTCTTCTTCAAGTAGCTTCCTTCTTCTCTCTCTAGGGTTATCTTTATCAAGTGTTAAAATGATTCATAATAATTCTAATCTCTCACCTTATTTGTCTAACAACGAAATTTAGGTTGACACTATATGAACATTGACCCATTAAGCCCAAATTCATTTATAATTAGTCTAAAATCTAGTCCAAACCATATACTAGCCTATGGGGCTTAAAATTCATTATTTCAAGTCTTAATTCAATATTCTATATGTCCCAAACATCAACCTAAAGTATCCAACCAACTTCTTAATATTCTAATTTGTACAAGTCCCCAAAATCATTATATATTATTAAATTATTTATTTATTAAATAATTATTAATTCATTCCCATGTATTAAGTAATATTTCAATTTCCAATAAACTACACATAACACAACACATCTAGAATTATAATTAGTGACATCACATGTCACTGCAGGCACATATAATAATTCATTATTCAATTAATGCAAAAAAATTACAGGGTATTAGAGGAAGTCGTAAAGGAATAGTAAAGGTTTTAACATCATAATAAGGGAATGCTAATCTTTCCTGGTTTCATGCGCATGAGTCTATTTTGTGATCGCATGCACAAGTTTTAGTTCAAAAACTTTCTGTTTGGATCTGTGTACAGGAGGCTATTTTGAAGTTGTGCGCATGAGCCTTGTTTGTAATCACCTTACCTAAGGAACCCAAAATGAAGCATGTTTATTAAATCTCTCCTAAAACTTAACAAACTCGACTTTCTTCACAGCAAATCATCATTAAACATTGGCACAACCCATAATAAGTCCCCAAACACCTTAAATATCATTTCCAAGTGTTCCTAAACATTTTTCTAGCATTTTATGACCATTACCTCGATCAAAACATCAAAATAAGTGTTAAAACATCAATTTCAGCTCGTGTTTAACAGGTGTTCATCTTTATTTTAAGTTAAATCATTAAAACATGCACATAATCATCAAAGTCTATTTTAAATACATTATACATATTAATGAATCAATAACAATCAGATTTATAATATATTTAAACAAGTTCTAATCATAAAACCATCAAAATAACCATGGTGCAACCTATTAATGCATCAAATTTAAGCATGACACGTGTTAAACCCTAAGATAGACGATGAAGGCAATTAATCGTAAATAAGTTACATGAAATATGAAGTAAATCAAGTTCTTGTTTGGGTATGGAAGATAAAGGTTTATTTCAAGTCATCATTTAGTTCTTCCCCAAAGTCAGTTCTCTGAATAGACACTTTGTTACCTAAGGTTTGTGTTATGTGTAAAGTAAGTGTTTAATGAGAGTTTAGACTCTTTTAGGACCCTTACTCCCATGGATCTCCTATGGGCCTAACTTAAGAAACCTAAACTCAAAATTCTATCTAAACACTCCCAAAACTTAGACCAAAGGGGTACCACCCTTAGGGTCCAAACTAATATACTAAAAACACCTCTTTGGGCCTTTATAATCTCTAGAGACCTTTCCAATCTTACTAACTCACAACATAAAAATTAATCCACCCTTAATATTAATTTATGAGTTATTCGCAATAATAATAGGATTAATATCCTACCACTGATAAATGGGGATTATGTTCTCAAAAATGTGATGCAAAAGAAAAACTAGTTCCATTTGTACTAACATGGACCTTACAAGATTACGGGGGAAGTCTCCCAGTGGACCCTTTGTCTGGAGAACCTAAAGGGAGACATTTTTCTAACCCCTGGAATGCAAATCATTTGAAAACGTAATACCACTAAAGAGAATGAATATTCATGTAAACAAAAGTTGTATGTGATGTCGTTGCTTCACATATATGACAAATGAATGAAAACATTCCCTCTTATCCAATTCATAGTGTTTCTATATTACATAAAAAGTATCTCACTTGGAATTATTTCTCATAGGCCTTGATCAAACTATGATAAACACAAAGGCTTAATTCCTATAATAAGTGCAAAGAAGAGAAAATTTAGCGAGCACTTAATATAGGAACTTAATTAATCAAGTTATGAAAGGTGAAAAATCCTCATCTAAAAAAACATCATCTAAGCACCTCAGACTCGGAGACACCATATAGGTTGGCTATGATCACAATAATGATATAAAACTTGGCAAATATATCAAACTTCATAGTTTCAAATCATTTATTTAAGATTTTTAAAAAGAAGATCGAAAGATCATTAGAACACTTAAATTTTTAATTTATTTCTAACATCCGTATGTACAACTAAGCTGCGATTCATGATAAGCATATAGGAAAATTAACAATTAGCAAAGATGACATTAAGAATCTGAGCCATACTTGGAAAATTTTCTTATATTACTCATACTCATTTGGATCATTTTCATAATGTCAGTTAAAAAATGAATTGGACAAGAGCATTTCAATACTCATCTAGCCCTTCAGCCTATGTGGATTTGAAGATTTCAAGATCCTTCCCATGTATCAACTTAAATAAATTAAAAAACATGATGACTTCCCCAAGCATAGGGGTTATACACATTAGCATTTTGTATACAAAGGTTATGCTCAGGCAAAACATTTGCATGACATATAAAATAACAAATGGATGAGTCATACGAAAACATTTTATAAAAAGAAATATCTATCATAAAAAATTATGTAAAGATAAGGATTCATCCATATCAATTTCAGAAAAGAGAAAACATAAGTAACCCCTCAGTTGAGGGTGTGATTATTTGAATACAAATTAACAAAAGTAATTATTCCAAAACTACAACCATGTAGGACTGAGGTAGAGTTGAAATAAAAAAATAATTAGAGAGCTTCATCATTTTCTCATCTCTTTATAGGTTAGCCTTCTAAACAAGGATCGTCTTCTCAATAGAAACAACCTTTGTGGCCATTCCCTAAACACCATCAGCATCATCATCATCCAGGTTCACGAGTTAAGTAGCTTTTGCTGCTGCCCCAGTTATTCCATATATATATATATATATATATATATATATATATATATATATATATATATATAGAGAGAGAGAGAGAGAGAGAGAATGAAAAAGAAATTGAATAAAAGAAATTTTCTATTTAACTAAATAATAAGCATAAAATAATTCAAGCCTTGTGATACTCAAAGTCTCCTTAAGATGATTTAATTAACTCCACAATGCTTAAGATTTATAAATTATCATCTTCTAAGATAGAATGGATTACACGTTTGATAAAGCATGAATTCAATCTCTCAAGCCCAAAGAACTAAAAATCAATGTTTTTAGTCGAACTAACCATAATGGAATGCAAAGGAAAAATGAGGAGAGGAAGAAAAAATATTGTGTGTTGGAATTGAACATGGGTATTCATTTTATTGGTTTTTTAGTTGACTGTTCAAACCAAACAATTATAAACAGTTCTAACTGTTAGGTCAAATCGAAAGCCTAACGAGTCAAAAGAATGGGGTAAAATCAACCTAGAATCGTAATTATAATTGTCCCAAAAGGAAATAAAATTATATAATCCTAAGCCCAGGCTCGAGCCTGAGCCTGAGCCTGGGATTATTCAATTATGGATTTACTTTATTTTCTTCAACTTATAAAGTCAAGGTGGGAAATTTGTTACTTGTGAAACCCATTATTATTATCAAATGGTTATTGGGCTTGGTAGAGGAACTCCTCATCCTCAGTCATGGATCCTAGTTGTTATCTTAATATTTTGGGTCTGGTGATTTTAACTTGGGGTCTTAAATATGAAGACTCGTAATCCTACCTCTGATATTGAGACTCAAATTTTTTATTCTGATTGATTCATTCACTGACTTCATGAGTTCAAAGCGTATGTTCAATTTTTAGGTGAAATTCCTTCGATCAACATTAAGCCACGCCATAAATTTATAAGTTGAAATTCCTTCGATCACTCATTTACCGGTTGAGTATATGGAAATATGAAATGCTGAAAGAGAAAGCAATGGAAGATCCTCGTTCTATCAATTGTCCCAAAAGGATTCTTAGTTTTTCCAAGAATAAGAGGGAAACTATGTCTTTTCTAGATCCAGATAACCATGCTTCTGAGTTTGGCGTTTCAGGAGAGCATGGTCCTAAGCCTTTAGAAGTTTATGGTCCTAAGCCTTCAGAAGTTTATGGTCCTATCTTTGATGAATTCAGTAGAGAACCATTAAGTTTTGTCCCATCAACAGAAGAAGATGAGCAACCCATTGAGCCCATATCTGATATTAGCATTAATCATGTCAACAAGCTCATATTTAGTGATCCTAAATAAAGATTAGTTATACGCATTAGCTTTTTTCACATATAAAGTTAGAGAAATCTCCCTAGAAAATATCTCTACACTATTGTCAAGAGGGCAACCTTACACGTTAGATCATATGCATAATTCTCATAACAAAACATGGTCACTCATCCTACCTTAATCACCTCTTCAAGAAGCACACCATGACCTATAATAATCTAATTGCTTTGAATGTTTGTGAAAATTAGGTCTACATATATAGTTATGTTTTCCATTTCTTTATTTTTCTCTTGAAATTGGTTGATGGAATAATAGTGATTGACTTAGTAATCGATTATTAGCTTAATAGATAATTTTATTGCTACTTTTTAATTGTAGAGATATTCAGATGTCTGTTGGTATATATAATCTTTAAGGAATACTGTTTAACTGCATAGAAATTATGATGTCTTTTGGTATATATAACCTGATTGGTGAGACTAATACAAATTTTCTTTTGGTTAAAGAATTGTATTTTCATATGTTTGTTCTTTCTTTCTAATGTCTTTAACAAAATTTATTTGGGTTGTCAAATTATTAAATATGTCAATGCATTACTACTCTTTTGTGATGTTGCTATAAGAAATATGACGAAGCTAGGACATTTTTTTCTTAATTTTCCATTAAAAAAAATTAGGTGCTTTGTGAATCGGGTTCTTCGAGTTT
Organism: Sambucus nigra; assembly: GCA_949130495.1. Lineage (NCBI taxonomy): Eukaryota > Viridiplantae > Streptophyta > Magnoliopsida > Dipsacales > Adoxaceae > Sambucus > Sambucus nigra. Next base: position 677,371,340 of record OX422209.1, read on the forward strand.
GGTGTATTCAATATTTGCTGAGATGGATAGGAAGAGGGTTAATTGGTATGCGACTTTGTTTAGGACTTTGTTAGGAAGTTATGGAAATTTATGAAGAAGCATGATATGAATGTGGGTGTTTGTATTTACTAGTTAATGGCGTCAACCCCTTGTTATGTAATATTTTACAGTCAATTCTCTCCCACTTTTATTCCACCTCGCCCTAGTTTTGGGAATTAGGAGTAACTTGTTCCTGGTATGAGTCCGGGTGGGGCTTCTATGTCGAATTTATTTATTCCAATTAGGTCTTTACTTACTGCCCCTAGTAGCAGTAGCAAAAGGCCAATTCCCCGACTGACCAATTGGCCTCATTGTCCATTAAATGACAGTCTTGTTTCTTAAGTTGTGTGGTCAGTGGGTTGTTATATATTATAAGTCCAAAAAATTAGATTTGGTGAACTATCGATATGTAATGCAGTTGCAGTTTAAAATGAGGTGTAGATCTGGCGACTTGGCTTCACAAAAGTATATATGCACTTGAGGTGAAATTCAAAAATTTCATATTTTATACATATCACTTTCAAGGTGCTGTAATTCAACATAGATTAACATTTTTTTTAATTTGTAGACATAATTTCATAATGCATTTTAATGTTAAAATGTATTTTATTTTGTATTTGAATTTGACCTTTTGTATTTTGATATAGTTGATCAAGTAAAAAATAAGGAAAAAAAAATAAGATTTTGGTGGCAAAGATGGCGCAATTACTGCATTTACTAATATTCTTTATGACAATGGATGCGGTGAAGATTTTTGTGGCTATTTTTTATGATGATCTTGAGACCACCTATATTCCAAAAAAATGAATTAATAAGGATTTGTAAGATGCAAGAACTAGATGGAGTTTTCATTATCACATACATGAGGTTAGATTTGAGTTTTACCATGTTTTATTTAATTCATGAATGCATATATGATGTTAGGTGGAGTTTGCATTTTTACATGCATGAATGACCTACTAACTCACGTGCATTTGATTAATGTATATATGCATATATAACAAACTTGGAAGGAATTTTGAAGTTATTAGATTAGTAAATCCCCTCTCCATTCGGGATGCATTTTCTATAAATATTGGGCATCAATTTATAACAGAAACTCTACAGAAGGCATCAGACAAACAAATATTTGTTATTCCAATCAATACTAGATAATTTTTTTAGATATGTAAATTTTTTTTAGCATAATACATCTGTGTATGTATAATATTCCTAATCTTCAATAATTCTTCATAAATAGGTATCATTGGTTTTTTCTTGTGATCGACTTTATTTCGAATAATGTGTTTTGGATTGATTCTTTACACGGGGAACCGAGCTTGGACCTTAATCTATTTATAAACACGTAAGTAGTGTCCTAAATAAATTCTTATAATAAAATTACTGATTTCAGTTTACATAATTGTAATATAAATATGTCATTATGCTTTTTTATTGAAGTGGAATTAGATCATTTTTTACAGTGAAAGAAAAAAGATCACTACTAAACTGGGATAATGTTAAGGTATTTGTTTGATAAATTAAATTTAATATTTAGGTATCCACATTTGACATGAGCAATACACTAACTCCTTTAATTTCAGGACCCTAAACAACATGGAGAAATTGTGTGTGGTTTTTTTTGTATTGAAGTTCATGCGAGACCTCTTGGAAAATTCATCGAAGTTTATAAAAATGAAGTTCACACTTTTTTAAATATTTTTTTACATTCTTTCTTATTTAGATGTGATAAAAGCTAAATGTAATTTTATTTGTCTTGTTAAGATGAAGGAGTTGACTGGAAAGTCGTCATATCAAACTCGTGAGATCCATGAACTTCAACATAAGTTCATTGAATTTCTTCAGCCTTATATTACATGATTTGGAGCTCTTTGTCGACATAATTTCGCGAAATCCAAATGAGGACCGACGCATTTCTGCGTGACTTTGGATGTACATTTTTTGGAAACTTTTTTTTACTGATGTGCATAGTGGGTATATCTAGTTATGATACATGTACTATGTCATTTTTTTGTGGATAATTAATGTAGATGGTGCGTATATCTATTTATGTCTCGCTATTTTTTTTATATGGACAAATGACTTGGTTTGGTGCATTTTAGGTATATTTGACTTCAAATACAAAAAAAAAAAATTAGGTTGTTTTTATGTTATTGTAAATTTTGATTTGTGTTTAGATTTATTTGTCAACTATGAAATTAATATTGGTTATTAATTTTCTTTATTATATGTTTAATATATGACCGTTTATATTAAACCTATGAAATCTTTTATGACCTTTTTAAAATTTTGATAAGTGTTTATTATGACACTTTTTAAATCAAATATGACATTTTATAGAGTATATTATGACCTTTTTTGGTTGCAGATATGACAGTTTTGAAAAAAAAAGTCATATACAATCGTTTACCTAATATGATACTTTTTATGGGTATCAATTATAACACCCAAACTTATGACACTTTTTACTGAAAAATAAAGCGTCATAAAATGCATTTTATGACAGTTAAAAAAAATCATAAAATGGCTTATTTCTCGTAGCGAGTCTCCATTTGGGAAGAAACTTAAAAATATTTATTTCATAAATATTTTGACAACATTAACATCATTCCATATTTTTATTTTATAATAATGCCCATTATTTCTTTTGGCTAGAAATACACTAGAATAATATTTCCTTACATTTTTATTCCATAAAAATTATTGTTATTTCCTTTTCACTAAAAATGCACAAAATAACATTTCTAACATTTTTATTCCATAAAAATGTTTATTATTTCATTTTCACTAAAAATGCACAAAATTACATTTCTTACATTTTTATTCCATAAAAAATTTCATTATTTCTTTTTTTTTAACTAAAAATGCACCAAAATAACATTTCTTACATTTTTATTCCATAACAATGTTCATTATTTTTTTTCACTAAAAAGGCACAAAATAAAATTTCTTACATTTTTAATCCATGAAAATATGTATTATTATATTTTGAAATTTATTCTATTTTCAAGGCTTAATTTAAATCATATTTGTGACACCAGTCCATACAAATGCTAGTATAGCTAATAATCAACACTAGGATACAAGTCGATAAACTACACACATATATTTAACCTAATATCTATAATTAACATACTGAAAATTTACTACACATTAAACTTTGATCCAAGTTAGTATTCCCATCTCAATGAAGTCCCAAATTAGTGTAAGGTATGAAAGATCAAGGAAGATGACAACCTCCCACATCCTAAGGTGGGCCTAAAGGGGTTATCTAGAACCACCAAGTTTGCCTCAAAAAATCACCATTAAAGACCCTCTGCAAAACCTCCAATAATGTATTCTTCTTCTTCTAAAAATATCTCCCCAAACACCCATCAAAGCCTTTAACAAATACTCTCATTAAAACTCCTAACAATACATCTCTCTCTCTCTCTCTCTCTCTCTCTCTCTCTCTGTATATATATATATATATATATATATATATATATATATATATATATATATATATATATATATATATATCAGTCAGGCTCTAATGCGGACGCAACTTGCGGATTTAACTTACGGATGGATTTTTGTGTATTTTTTAAAAATAGAAAACAATCAAATTTCGATTTGATTTTTTTTGTGATATTTACAAATTCCAGGGGACCCATGTAAAAAAATCAGCTCAAAATGAAATGTTTAAAACTGACATATGTTTGACCGATTTTTAAAAAATAGTAAAACAATTCATTTTCAGCTAATTTTTTTATAAGGGTCACCTGAAATGTTTAAATACCACAGAAAAAATCAAGGCGAAAAAAGTGTTTTTACTATTTTTAAAAAATACGAAAAAATTCGTCCGCAAGTTGTGTCTGCATTAGAGCTAGCCTGATATATATATATATAGATCCATTTTATAAGTGGGGAAAAACAAGTATACTTGTGGTGCGGGTATTGTTGCTACCACCTAAAAATGGTGGAAACACACAGGGAGGGGAAAAGGAACTGCTGAGAGTTCTTGGGGATATTAAAATGGCAATAGCTTTCTCTAACTCCACGCCTCACTAATGTTCCCAACAACAAAGCCATCCATCCTATTAAATAAGCCTTTTGATACTCTTACTGAACGATCCAAATGATCAGGCTCCAAGAGATAACACATTTCATGATCAATGGTAGGAAGGTTGACACGTTAGTGGCAGTCGCTTTGAAATTCCTAGGTCTCCATTCAATTGCACACGGGGCACAAGAAAGACCCACATGTTTATTCGTGTAGAAGTTACCGTGGTCAGCAAGTCGGGACAAAGAGCTGATGCACAATTCTGGGTCGACGGATGATCGTTTAGACAAAGTTTTGATTGTCTAATGAGTCACGTTGTTCTAATGACTCAGTGTGTCATTCGAACGACAATAGCTAGTCGTTATAAAGACATTATGCATCGTTCGAACGATGCAGGAAGGAAGTCAGAGTTCTACTTCACATTTCGGTTCCTCATCCTCTAATTCCATTACTTTTAATCAGTACGAAAGGCATTAGTAGAAGGGAGTGAATGTAACACCCCGTATTTCTATGTATTTATAATTTAATTAATTCAGGAATTAATTGAGAAAATACGTGTTATTTAAATTACATGAGTGAAGTAATTTAATGTGATTAAATGATAAATGTGATTATTAAATTTTAATCAAGAGATAGATACTAATTAATATTTGCTAAGTGTGAATAGTAAATAAGTGATAATTAATGTGATACGGCATAGCGAGTGATAGGTGTGTATTTTATTTTATCTCATCCAGGAGTCGCGTGTAAGCTAATTTGAGGTTGGGAATGGAAATATATTTTTAGTGACTCAGGATAATGTAGAGGTCACAGATGAATCCAAACAGGTCGAATTAGTCAAAAAATTGTACTCGGGGGTATTATTTGGGTTATGGGCCAATTTTAGACCAAACCAGAACCTATTATGGGCGTTTAGTCATTTGGAAAATAGAGGCTAAGGGATCAACGAAATTCTAAATGTTATATCTGATGTTTAAGATTTGAGGCTAGGATTAGAAACAGTTGAACCCAAAGGAAGCCATTAGAGAGAAGAGAGAAACCAATTTTCAAGGCTTAGAAGTTGTTCTTGAAGGATTGTACCTTAATCTTGCATCCTAAGCATCTAATGAGTGAAGATTTGAAGAGAGAACCATCAATCCATCAGCAACACCACGATTTTAGACCCTACAAACCTAGAGACAAGTTGTTTATTGCAATTATTTTTAAGTTATAATACCCATTTTAGGAGGATTTCATGAATTGATGATATAATACATATTCTTGGGAGAAAAAGTTATGTTTGATGCATGTTAGGGGTAGGGATTTCATGTAGTATGATTCAGATATCTAGAGGATTAATAATCTGTAGATGAGAAATTATCAATACAAATTAAACCAAGGTTTTATGTTAAAAATTGAAGAATAACATGGAAATCTAGGGTTTTGAGAACTTTATGATTTAATCCGTTCTTGATTAATTATTGTGATGATTTGCTGTAAAAGTCACGTTGGAATTGATCCTAATACATGTAGAAATGGTTAGGAATGATTAGTCTAAAGTTTAGTGAAGTTTCATGAGGTTTAGAGGTATAATAACGGTGAAAAATGCATGAAGAAGATGAAGTAGCCAAATCCGAACCATTTCGAATCGATTCAGATAAGGGAGAATAGATTCAGTTAAGGCGAATTGATTCTATCTAGGGTGAATTGATTCGGTTACCCAAAAAATTGGAATTTTCTCCTTTTTGCCTTAAATTCCTAAATCGTTGTTGTGAGATTTTTTAGAACTTTGGTAAAGTAATATTGAGAGATTTAAAATATTACAGTAGGCTCATGATGGGGGTATGGTTTGGTCTTATTGAGAGGATTAAGACGAGAATGAAATTGGGCTGATTTTTGTGACATAAATTATTCAAGAGAAAGATAATAAACTATGGGGAGTTTGGAAATTGAATTGATGAAGTAGATCAATAGGGTGAGTTAGGTTTAACTATTGAAATTTATAAAGGGGTAACTAGTACCCTTAGAGTTGTGTGAATACTCATGAATACGATAAGTGGGATAATTTGTAAAGAAATTTAGTACGGATAGCATAGGAGAGAAATATACTTACGTATGAATACATAGGCGGTGTGAATACCTAAAGTATATTAGATGTATTGGGGTGGAGGGAATATCCGGACCAATACATTAGAGTTCGATTTGGGGCCGAGGGATATTCGGGCCAATATTGAACATAAATTATATTAAGGTCGGTGATATATATATATATATCACTTACATTGGGGTCGAGGGATATTAGGACCAATGTGAATGACATGAGAAATTGGGGTCAAAGGAGCATCTGAACTAATGAATCCTTAATGTGTGATACGAGGATATTATAGTGAAGTGTATATTTTTGTATATATTGTGTGGGAAATATATACCGTATGATTTATCTACATATGTGTGACAGTAGACAGTTAGATAGTGTGTATCTAATGAGAATAAATTAAGTCAAGAAACTTAATTATATGATGAAGCTAATAACATATGTGAATGTTAATTATGATTGTGGACGTCTAAATGATAATTAAGTGAGAGAAACTTAATATAGTGATTTAAAATATAACATGTGAGGAATGTTACTTATGTTGATAATTAACACATGTGAGATGTTAATAAATTGATGTACAGTATGGGAGGTACGGGAAATTTGATGTGTAGATAAGTTTGGTTGAATACTTTAGTCTAGTTAGCTTGGGTAACATAGCTAGGTGGGATAAGTACAGAACATTAGGCATGGACTATAGATGAGAGGTGAGGAAAACTCAAGAGAGAGTGTACGTGAACATGTGTATTCAATAATCGAATTTTAATGTAATAAACGCTTGCTAAATATTTTCAAGACGTTTTGTGTACTAACACTTGCTATAAAATATTTTCAAAAACCTTTTAGGTGTCCAACAAGAGGGACGCCAGGCGTGACTTCATTCCAGGGACTCAAAGTTGTAGCATTATGGATGCTGACAGGATTTGATTAGACGATTCTTCCATTTAGATCTAGTGTAGGATCTCTTTTCATATTCCATGTATGGACATGTTGTCCGTTGTCAGTTTTCAGTCTTTTAGCTCTTTTATTATTATGGAATATTTGGTTTTGGATTTTTATCCGATGGTTTATTCGGTAAACCCTTATTCATTTATATATTGTGATGGTTGAACTCTAGTATTTTGTGAGTGTTTAATATAGTTTTCAGCATTGTTCATTTATCTATTTTAAAGAAAGATAAAATTTGACACCGATCTAATTTCACTTAGGTGGTTAGTAATAAAAAAAAAGTTTCCAGTAATGCTAAGAATGGACCATATGAGAAACCTATTTTAATTTAATAAAGTCCTGATCAACAGATGTTTAATTAGACTGTTGTTTTATCTTTGCAAGCTTAAGATATATCGCTTCTATTATTAGATTTTTATATAAACGGTATACTTATACAATCTAATTCTAGAGTATTCCTCCGAAGAGAGAGTGAGCCGAGAGGGCAACATCCAGAGACGAGGTTAGAGAGGAACCTCGGGAGGGGAAGGTACCACCACCACCAGAGATGATTTTTGCTACTTAAGTGGCAGTGATAGTGGCACATGCCGTTAAGATAGCTATGAGGGTCATGGAAGCCCACTTCCCTCAACCTCAGGCACAGTAGCCCGCAGCACCAGCTATTCGAACCCAGCAAAGGCAACCCACTTAGCATAGCATCGGGGAGACCTTCTGAGAAGGGCCATCCGCCCGAGTTTTAGGGCAGTACAAATATAGTAGTAGCATGAAAATGGAAGAAGAATATTCAGTGCTATATGCGCATGTTAGTTTGCAGTGAGGTACAAAGGCAGATGTTGGCCACCTTCAGATTAACATGGGCAACCCTTTAGTGGTGATAGTCAGTGACCACTATTGGGGATAAAGACTCGATGACTATTTCAAAGTTCTGGATGTGGTTCGACCATAATTACTTTCCGTCGGTAGTCAAGTTAGAGATTAGGAGGAAGTTTGGGGAGGTATGTTAGGGTGACCACTCTATAGCTGACTACGAGGAGGAGTTCACCCGCCTAGCTAACTTTGTTCCAGACGAGGTGAGCAACGAGGAGAGGAAGAAGGCTAATTTCATGGATGGGTTGGATTGGAGGACTAGGCAACATTTTGTTGGTAATCTTATGTTGATGACTTACACTAATATCGTCAATACCGCACTTGTACACTATCAAGATTATCGCTTCCATGTGGATGGAAGAAAGAGAGGAGCAGAGACTAGCCATCAGGGCAAGGTTAGGGGGTGTAATGGTAGTGAGGTACCACCCTAGTAAGAGTAGAAAGCGAGTCAGCAGGGGAAGGATTCTCGACGGAGGAATTCTACTTAGAAGTTCAAATCTGGAGGCTACAAACCCAACGGGAGATTTAGACAGGGTCAGTAGGGTCCCCAATGGGAGCAGGTTCCTCAGGACCGTCAATGCCAAGAGAACCATGGGGTAGGCCAGCAGGGATAGGGGCAGAGACAGTTCTATGGTCAGTGACTCACATGTGACCAGTAGGGTCATAAGAGTAGGGCTTGTCCACAGTGAGACAGGGCATAGGGGCAAGGTGACCAACAGGGGAAGCAGGCTCCGATAGCTCCAGCACCAACCCCATAGCAGCAGTAGGGTAAGATGCATTACGGACTTGAATATAACCTTTGGGATATATCGATGCCTCCAGCACCTCAGGCGCCACCTACAGTAGAGGGTATGTATCCTATTCACGGGCTTGAGCATAGGATTCTGTTTGATACTAGGGAATCACATTCTTTTATTAAGACTAGATTTTCACGGGTCGCTGATTTATTAGAAACATCCGATAGTCTTTTTATATGTGTTGAGTCACTGATGGGTAGTGGTTTGCTAATACATTCGTTCTGTAGAGGATTCGATATTTTGATTAGGAGACTGAGTCTAGCGAGATACCTACTAGTGTTATATATGGAGGGGTACGACGTTATTCTAGGAATGGATTGGTTGGCGAGTTATCGAGTGATGGTAAATTGCTGTGAGAGGACTATCATGTTCTCCATCCCAGTGCAGGAGATGTTACTAGTGGCGATGCCTCTACCTGAGGGAGGATCGTGCACTCACCTATATTGTATTGAGGAGGAGACCTCGCATGAGATAGTAGTACCTTTAGACTCAATTCTAGTGGTAAGGGAGTTTGAGGAAGTGTTTCAAGATATACTCGGTCTACCATCGAGCTGGTAAATAGAGTTTGTTATTGACTTAGCAATGGGAACGAGATAGATTTCCAAAGCACCATATTGTATGGCTCCTTCAAAGATGTGGGAGCTGAGAGAGAAGATTCAGCAGCTCTTAGGTCAAGGTTTCATTCGGTGGAGTACGTCCCCCTGGGGTGTTTCGGTGTTGTTTATAAAGAAGAGTGATGATTCGCTTCGCTTGTGCGTAAATTACAGGGAGCTAAATAAGGTGACGATATGGAACAAGTATTCGTTGCCTAGGATCAATTACTTGTTTGATCAGTTGCGAGGGGATACTTACTTCTCAAAGATCTATTTGAGGTTCGGATATCACCAGTTGTGCATTCGAGAGGAGGACGTACCTAAGACCGCTTTCTTATTGCGGTACGAGTTGTATGAGTTTAAGGTGGTGCTATTTGGGTTCACTAATGCGCCTACAGTATTCATGGATCTCATGAATAGAGTATTTCAGGAGTTTCCAGATCAGTTTGTAATAGTATTCATCGATGATATCCTCGTTTACTAGCGTATGAAGGAAGAGCACACTAAGCACTTATGTATGGCTATACAGACATTACGGGACCATAAGTTGTACACCAAATTTAGTAAGTGTGTATTTTGTCTTCGAGAGTTATAGTTCCTTGGCCACATTGTGTCTAACAGGGGCATAACTGTTGATCCAAGTAAGGTCTCGGTCTTGAGGGAATTGGGGCAAACTCATGACACCGATCGAGATTCGTAGCTTCTTGGGGTTGGTCGGATATTATCTTTGCTTCATCAAAGGGTTCTCAAAGATTGTTGGGCCTTTGATGAACTTGAATCGTAAGGGAGTACCATTTGTGTGAAGCGATTGCCAGTTGGCCTTCGATGAGCTAAAGGATCGATTGACATCAGCACCAGTACTTTCTTTCTCCAGGGGAGGATTGGAGTATCAGGTCTATACTGATGCATCTTTGCAGGGACATGCGGGTGTTTTGAAACAGAAGGATAAGGCTATAGCTTATGTGTCTCGAAAGCTAAAGCCCCATGAGAAGAATTACCCCACTGATAATACGCAAATATCGCGTATTTCATCCGTAGAACCTACGCATTTTATCCCTCGGGTGCCTTAATCTCTATATTTAATCCCGTTAACCAGACAACCTCTGTTTATATTGTTAATATGATATATGAGGTATAATTGGGCTTTTGTAGGTATTTAGGTACCAAGTATGGGATTCGAATGCATTTCACGTAATTTTCTTACACAATCGCACGTTCAAGGGCAATTCGGACATTTCATAGCTTAATCACCCGGCTTGACATCTAAACGGAAGTTGTAGCTCTCCTCGCTAGCTTCGTGTGGACGTAAACGGTGCACAATTCCGAGTGTGTATGACAAAGTTACGGCGATTTGATCGGAGATGAATTACATGCCAAAACAGGGGATTCTACAGGCTGCCCTGCTTGATTGATCGATTGAGCCTGGGGGTCGATCGATCAACCCTTCATATTTTTTCCACGAATTTAACAGTTGGTCGATCGACCACAGGGGTCGATCGATTGATCCCCTATTTTTTCCTGCAGATATTTTCTTTTCATTTTCTTTCTTCTTTTCTTTTATTCTAACTTGTTATATATACCAATTTTGTAGTAATAAACAGGGTGAACATTTTTAGAGAGTTTTAGAAGATATGATAGGTTAGGTTTTGGGTGATTTGCTTAGTTCTTCTTCATTTCTTCTTGGATTGACACACTTTTGGGCTTGAATGTTGACTATTCATCATCCTCTCCATTAATATAATTTGTATTTCTTCATTTCTTGCTTTCTAGTTAATTTACAAGCTTTTGAATTTAGGTTTACATGCTTTATTTACATGCTTTGATTTACACGCTTTCTAGTATAGATTTACCGCGTTTATTTACCGCTTTCCATTTACTGCGTTTTTAACATGCTTTCTAGGTAATTTAAATTAGGTTGTGCTTGAATTGAACTCACTCGAGTTGACGCGTTGATTTGCTTTGGTGATGGTGTTTATGGGTCTATTTTGGGTGTGTTGTCCTAGTTATTAAGCCTAGGATATTTGACGGGGCATATCATGTATGTCCCGTGCTTATGACCTTTCGCGCGTAATTTCCAGGATATTTGTTGACGCCAAAATCTTATTAGGCTTTTATGATGATTTAGGGCGTAACAACCCTTGATTTAATTAACTATCAAAACCAGACGCACTTGTAATAACCCGTCAACCCGTGTAACCATTTTATACTAATTAATTCGGGTGAGGGATATTCGACGCAACCTATAGTTTTACCCGCTTTGTTAATCTTGTTTCAATACACTCGCCTAGATTAATATTTTCTTTTATGCATCTTTTCCTTTTTAGTTTCTAATTACCTTTTACACTTTTATTCCTGGATTAATAATCTGTTGTGATCTATCGAACATTCCTTGTGGATTCGATACCTGACTTACCGTTGTACTCACCAGTTAAGTAGTCGTAATTTAGGTTTTTGTATAGTTCAGGTGAGACGAATATAAAACGACTGGCGCGTAGGTGACTCTCGCGCCACGACGAAACCTCGCTTTATCAAATGGCGCCGTTGCCGGGGACTTTTTTATTATAGATTGTAATTGACTTATCAGTTCATTGTATTCTTTTCTTTGTATTTGTATTCTTTCTTTTAACCCTTTTTTGTAGGACTTCTACATTTGAGCACTAGGAACGCTTGAATTCACCGCCGCACATCTTCTTTGTGGAAATAGTCCTCTCGAGCCTTCGTTGGGGTAAGCATGTCTTATTCTAACTTTTCGGGTAATCCTAATGATAATTCTCAAAATTTTGATAAACCTTTGACTTTGGGTCAATACTTGCAGTCCCAAAAAGTTATAACATCTAAAATGACATTGGGTGAGTATTACGAAAGTCAAAGTTTGGATTACAGCAATTTTGTGCATGATCATTCTGATTTTGGGTTGCAAGATCCTTATGATAAGAATTTTGAAACAAATTGTAATCATTTCCAAAATTCTTATGTTAATGATTTTGAGTGTAGTCCCGAGAACAATTTCCAAACCTCCCATTTCCAAGCATCCACTCCTCGCCCTATGACTTTTGGTGAGGGATTGCGTATGCTTGAAAATGAGAAGATTGAAGAACGTTATCGAGAAGAAAATCGTCGTTGGGAACACGAGTTGGATTTACTATTTGAATCCGACGATGACTTTTCTTCGGAGACTGCCGAAGTCGAGGACTGTTTTGAACCAAATGAGGACTTCGTTCCTACTTTGGAACAAATCATCCTTGACTTGACCCATGGTATAGTAGAGAATAAGAATGAGGATGAAAAAGAAATAGTATCCATTTGCAATGAATTCGTTTCTTCTTTGATTTTCAAAGAAGAAAGTTTCATTGTAAACGATCCTATTCCTTCCGAAATTCAATTTTCAAGCGATGTTCACTCATCGCCTGAGATTGAATTTCTTTCATCCCCGTCTTCATTATATACTGTCACACCAATTCTAGTACCCGATGAATCGGTGCCAAACTTTACAATTCCAAACCGTTTCACCGACGAGGAGTACTCGCTTGAGCCGCTTTCCATAACGGCATCTTTGCCCTCATGTGCGCCGCCTACCATTCCAACTTTAAAACACTTGGGATATGATTCATGTTTTCTCGGCCCGCATGTGTATTTGTTGCCCGTCCTATCCAAATCCTCCATCCTCCCTCCCAAAGTTTCAATTGGGGATGGTTCACTTTTATCGCCTTACACATGCCTTCCGTCGTTTGAACGGAATTCCTATTTTTCGGGAGGCATGCATGTTCGGGAGGTTCCACCATTGATCTGCCAAATTCAAATTGTGATTTGGATGGACCCTCAAAAGTTTCAACTTTTAGTATATAGTTAATTACACATCCTAAGTGTAGGTTGTATATACTAACTTGTTCATTTTTATTTTTTTATTTTTTTCTTAATTTAGTCTAGTGTAATTAGTTAATCTCTTTGTATTTCTTTTTGTATGCTTGGTTCTAACTCTTTCGTAGGTTCAACGCACTTGAATTTGCGGAGACTATGCATCCCGGCACACATTTCTTAAGAAAATGATCAAAAAAGCCCCAAAAACATTTTTTCGTTACTTTTCACACACGCATCCTCACGCATTTGCATTTGTTTTTCTTTTTTTATATTATTTTATTTTTCATTTTTGCCGTGAACATGCGTGTGTGTTGCTAGTTGTACATATTTTTTAATTTTTGGTTCGCATAGGCCTATTTGTGTGTATATTTTAGCCTATGTCTATTTAATGTTATTTTTATTTTTATATTTTTATTTCATATTTATATATATATATATATATATATATATATATTATACTTAAACAGCCTAAATATCCCATAATTCCATCCCCCTTTTTTAAAACAGCAAAGCAGTGTGCCTTTTGCTGCTTGCTCGATCGATCGATGCCCCTGGCTTGATCGATCGATCGAGCAGTTATAGGCCGAATCTGCTACTTTTTCCCCCTTTTTCCTTATTCTCTCTTCTCTTCTCTTAACTATTTCGTGCCCTAGTTTTTTTTCCCACACCACATTTCTTTATTTTAACTCCTAGTCTACATTGCAAAGGTATAATACTTCCTCTAAATTTATGTTTTCGTAGATTTGGGTTGATTGTTGTCATGTATTCCATGTTTTATCCCATATTTTGACATATATTGTGTGTGTTGGTTTTCCCCTGATTTGTGTTGTTCCAACCCTTGTTTCTTCTGATTATTGATAAATGTCCACTCAAGAACACTTGTATATTGTTGCATTGTTGTTTTGTTCATGAGTGGGGCTTTTTCGATGGTTCAAAACGGTATTTTTCACCCTTGACGCACATTGCGCACGCCATGTGTTCGCTAAAATGCCCAAAACAGTTTTCAATCCAATTTTTGGCGCACACTTGGGTGATTCTCACTCCTTATCGCATTCCGACATATTTTATCGCAATGTTGCAATTTTTACCTCGATTTTGCGCACTTGCACCACCATTTCAACTTGTACACTAACTAACCATTAATTGTGCTTACAATTTTTTTTTGTATTGCCTAATTCTTGTTTTGTAGGTTGAAATGGCACAACAGAAAAAATACAAATATACTAAGTTCTTGCCCGCCGGCGGCGTTGAGGGGTTCCACTGCGATCAAGAGCAGGATTGGCACGCGCCCACTTTCACACATCCAAGCGTCCACTTGGGTATCATTTTGCATGGACCATTGAGCTTATACCGTGGGAGGCGCATGTTCTTTTGCACCGTCAGGGATGAGAGACCTTTCTCGCTACTAAAGAGCGCATCAATGAAGATCTAGTCCAGATATTTTATGCGATGTTGGTAGAGGTAAAGCGGGATGGGCCGACTACTTATGAGGCGATGGTCCATGGGGTGAGGATTCCTTTCACTATTTCTGATTTGGATGACTACATGGGTGTGCCAAACCCCAACGACTCGATCAATTTTATGGATGGGAACATCTTCGGCCGTGGGACATTGATAGAGGCCCTTACACCAGGGGAGGCATGGAAAAAGGGTGCTTTTCGCTCGGCTGCAATGGGGGACTTACCGAGGTTACTTCACTACATTTATGTCCACTCTTTTATGGTGACGAACAACTGGTCAGAGGTTCGTCACAAGCACACCGCATTGATCTACGCGCTAATTAATGGTTTGGGCAATATCAGCTTGCCCAATATCTTTCTGGACATGATGTGCGTGACGGGTAAGGAGATATCCTGGAGGTTTTCTCTTCCTTTTCCTGCCCTCATTACGAGGATATGTTTATCGCACGGTTGCCCAGAGTTTGACGCTGACCGCAAGCACGAGCCACTCGGGCTTCTCTCCAAGGATAATATTACAAAGATGCTAAAGCACGAGTGGGGGAAACCGGGAAGCAAAAGACAGAGGGCGGAGGTGGCTGATGAGCTGGACTCCGAGGAGGACGATATTAGGGGGATGGAGCAGGGTGAGGCTTCTCACACGCCACACACTGATTATGATTCCCGCTTTGAGGCATTCCAGTCCGTGCAGGACTAGCGCTGGGAGGAGACCCAGCTCAGGTGGGCTACATGGGAGTCCCACCTGGACTAGTTGCAGGCCGAGCTGCGGTAGCAGTGGGCACAACAGCAGGCCCAGCAGGAGAAGTTTCAGACCGAGTAGCGGCAGGACTGGGCCCTGCAGAGGCAGGCAAGAGTGCAGCACATACATAAGTAAAGGATGATGCAGCAAATGATGAGAGATCATTACTTGCAGCGGCATGATTCCGACACAACGATACCTCCTCATTTTCAGGACCCTTCTGATCCTAGTTGTTCTGGCCACTAGGCTGCTGTTGTACTGGGTCATTTTTGGCATTCTGGGATCGGATAATATATTGTATTTCTTATTTTTATTTGTATTTATTTTATTTCACTAATTGTAATGTATTAAGTGATTTTGTATTGAACTTATGGAATGGGAAATGAAAATGTAGTTTGTGGTTGTTTATTGGATTTTGATGTGTGTGATCTTCCATTTTATAAAATCAAAAAGTTCACCATCAATTTATCTAGTATTTGCACTTCAGCCCCTCTATATTATTGTGACTTGTGACATAGATTCTCTTAACTTAATACATCGGTACATCGTTAAAACTTTTTGGAAACCTCTCCAAGAAACGCTCCAAGAAACGTTCCAAGAACCATATAGGAATAGGGTGAACTCTTATTCCCCTTACAGCTCTTGTCGCCATGGCTAAGATGGCTGAAATTCCTGTTAACACACACATCCCTCCTAAACCTCCTGATCAAAATACTATCTGGAAGAAATCATTTGTAAGTATTCTCATGAACAATACCATGAAGGAGCCATGTTTCAAACAGCCAGCCATGTACAAAGGAGAACCAGCGATTCTATTCTCAGAAGATGAAATTACCACACTAGCTGCCCCTTTCCAACACACAATCATAGGAAAATTTTCACATGGCAGGCCTTCAATTAAAATCATCAGTAAAACCTTCCAAACTTTTTCATTAAAGTCTGATTTTACAGTTTGTCTGATTGACTCAAAGCACATTCTAATTCGACTTCAATGTGAGGAGGACTGCGTTCGTCTTTGGGTAAGAGATCAATGGTATATAGGGAAGTTCCTAATGCGCACTTTCAAATGGACATCTGATTTTCATCTAGAAGAAGAAAGCCCCATAGTACCAGTTTGGGTGAACCTACCCAATCTTCCAATTCATTTTTATGCCAAGTCTTCTCTATTCTCTATTGCTCAATTGATTGGGAAACCTTTGACTATGGATGCTTCAACTGCATCCTTATCTAGACCAAGCATTGCAAGATTATGTATTGAGTTAAATCTTTTATAAGAAAGAATCTATAGAATCTGGATTGGATGTGGTGATAAGGGTTTTTGGCAACAAGTAACATATGAAAACATTCCATCTTATTGTCAATATTGTAAGAAGAAGGGGCATCAAGAATCCAAATGCCTAATCAAATGTCCTCCTACAAATACTTCCCAAAAACAAACTACAAAAGAGAATGTAAAGACACCTGCTATTATACAAGATCGAGAAAATGGCAAAAAACATCAATCATTTCCCACGAATGCTGCTGCTGCTAAACAAATTCAAGAAACTGGACAAAAGACTCAGTTACTGCCTCAGGTTCAAGATATCCCTACAAACACAGGGCCTTTAAAGTGTCAACTAAACCCAAGTTCTTTAGGTATCAAGAAAGGGCATTTAGATGGCATTATAGATGTTTTACAAGACAACGATTCTGAGACAGAATCTGAAGAGAATGCGACAGATCTGATTGAAAGTGCTACAGATCTGGTTGAAAGTTGGACCCACAAGACTCAAGAAGATCCTCAAATCCAGCTAAATAAAATATATCATGGTCACTACAACTCAGAGGAATCTTTGAAGGTGGATCAATTCCACCTTTCCCCAAAAGGTTATGCACTGCCTAAATATGACAATTCTTTTAAAACTTCAAAAAATTATCATTCAGATCAAGAGGACAGGAAAAATTCAGTTCCAATGGTTGAATAACTACAAAACCTTGCCTATTGGTTAGATGTCAAATGGAACAAATATCATAAACATCGAGCTGCAGCATCAAGGAAAGACAGTGGCACAGTTCCCCCTAATTCTGATGCAGAAACATCTATATGCTCAGGTATGATTTCTAAAAAAAACTCCTATTGACCCTCTTTACAGAAGATTTACTAGGTCCTTAGGAAAATCTAAAAATATTATATCTAATCCTACATATAAAGGATGAACTTTATATGCTGGAATGTTAGGGGGGTAGGTAATTCAGCAACTAATAGGAGAATCACAAGACTGATTAAACAATATAACCTCCCTACTATTGCATTACTAGAGCCTAAAGTAGATTCTGAAAAAACTCCCAAATACAAGCTAAAATGGAATTTCCCAAACTGTTTTAGTAACATATCCAACAAAATTTGGTTTCTTTGGTCTAATGATCTAGAAGTCCAAGTCAAGTATGATTCAGAACAACTATTGGGCCTTGAAATTTACTTAAAGTGTTTGAATGTTACTATTTATCTTGTTATTGTTTATGCCAAATGTACTCCAATTGAAAGAATTAGTCTATGGAATGATATAGGTTCTGTCACTAGGAATTCTATTATTGAGTCTTGGCTTGTCATAGGTGATTTTAACATTGTTAAAGAATATTCTGAAAAATCCGAAGGCAATCCTATAGATTTTAATGCTACTAAAGATTTTAAGGATATGATAAATGCTTGTTCCTTAATAGACTTAGGATACATTGGTTCCAGGTTTACCTGGACTAATCACAGGATTGCTGGAACTATTTTTTGTAGACTTGACAGAGGTCTGGTTAATCACAACTGGATTTTTAAGTTCCCTCAAACTAGTATAACTCATCTTCATAAAACTTGCTCTGATCATAGTCCATTACTTTTTTCTATCAAAAGCAATTTTGATAACTATCCTAAACCTTTTAAGTTCCAAGCTATGTGGTGTATTAAGTCAAATGTTCATGACATTATTGAAGAATCATGGTCTGCAGAATTCCAAGCTCCTCCTTTAGTTAAATTTTCTTTAAAGTTAAAGAAACTTAAAGAAAATTTAAAAACTTGGAACAAAAGCACCTTCAAGAATGTTTTCCAATCTGTAAAAGACCTTGAAGACTTAGTTTTAATTAAGGAACATGAGTTTGAAAATAATCCTTGTGATTCTTCAAGATCCAATTTATCTAAAGCTAGAGCTGAGTTAAATGTAGCTTTACTGAGAGAGGAAAGTTTCTGGAAACAAAAAAGTCACATAAAATGGCTTAAATCAGGTGACAAAAAACACAAAATTCTTTCATGCTTCAGTTAAAGCTAGGCAAAGGAGATTAACTATCTCTAGAATTAAAGACAATCAAAATCATTAGGAAGAATCTAAAGAAGAAATTGAACATATATTTCTTAATCATTTCAAAGAAACTAGGTCTGCTGAATACATATCTCTTGACTCTTCTTGTATAGAAGTTATTAGAAATGATATAGATGTGTCCATGAATAACAAGTTAACTGAATACCCCTCAGAAGAAGAAATATTTAAAGCTATTTCCAACATGGATCATTCCAGCTCTCCAGGACCAGATGGTTTTGGAGGGATATTTTATTTAAAGTTTTGGCATATTATAAAAAATGATTTGACTAAAGCTATTCATTCTTTCTTTGCTGGTGCTGATCTTCCTAAAAGTTGGACTGCTACTTCTATTGCTCTTATTCCTAAAATTTCTAATCCTTCAACATGTTCCCAATTTAGACCTATAAGACTGTGCAATTTCTCTAACAAAATTATCTCTAAAATTTTAAATGACAGATTGTCTCTTATTCTTCCTTCTATCATTTCTCAAAACCAAAGTAGTTTTGTTAAAAATAGAAGTATTCAAGAAAATATCCTTCTAGCTCAAGAAATGGTTCAATACATTAGTAAGAAATCTTTTGGTAGTAATGTGATCATTAAATTAGACATGGAAAGGGCTTATGATAGAGTATATTGGCCTTATCTTTGTGAAGTTCTCAGAAAATTTGGATTTTGTGAAGTTTTTATTGATTTAATTTGGAGGCTTATATCTAACAATTGGTTTTCTTTAATTTTGAGTGGTAAAAGCATTGGTTTCTTTCATTCTTTAAGGGGATTAAGGCAAGGAGACCATTTGTCTCCTAGTCTCTTCATAATAGCTGCTGAAGTTTTAAGTAGAAATATTGACAAAATATTTTCTCTTAGGAAAGCTATACCTTATGTTCATCCATCTAAAAGTCAACTTATATCTCATTTAGGATATGCTGATGATTTGATAATTTTTATAAATGGAGGTAAACGTAGCATAAAGGTCCTTATTGATCCTTTAAAGAAGTATGAAGCAACTTTGGGTCAGAAAGTGAATTTTTCTAAGAGCTCCTTTTATACGGATAAAAAGTTATCTCATCATAGAAGAAACACTATTGAATCTATTTCTGGATTGGCTCACAAACAATTTCCTATGAAATATCTTGGATGTCCTTTGTTTAAAGGGAAACCTAGAGCTATTCATTTTTCTGATTTGATTTCTAAAATTAGGGATAGACTTCTCACTTGGTCTTCTAAATTAATTTCTCAAGCTGGTAGAGCTACCCTTATTAGATTTGTGTTCCAATCTATTCCTGTTTATACTATTGCTGTTTTAAACCCTCCTAAAATCATTATTAAAAGATTACATAGCATATTTAGTAAATTCTATTGGGGTGGAACCTCAAAGGAGAAGCCTTTTCAATGGACCAAATGGAATGACCTATGTTACCCATTTGATGAGGGAGGTTTTAACTTTAGGAAAATTGAAGATATTGTTTCTTCTTCTAGCATGAAATTATATTGGAAATATGAATTTGAAAATGGCATTTGGTCTAGCTTTATTAGAAATAAATATAAAAATGGCCTTAGAATAAATCAAAATCTCTTCTTCTATGAAAAGGATAGCTTCCATTAAAGACATATCTGACTCATATTAATGAAGATAAAGCTATATGGATGGCCTCTATTAATGCTGAGTTTTCCATTAAATCTGCATACAATATTTGTAGACAAAGTAGGCCTTTATTTATATCTTGGAAAATAAATTGGATAAAAGAATGCCCCATGAAATTATCCAACTATACCTGGAAAATATTAAACAATTTTGTCCCATTTGAATCAGAGATCCAAAAACTTGGTGTGAGACTAGCATATTTTTGTAGATTTTGCAAGAATGCTGAGGATAGCCCTCACCATGTCCTTATTGAATGTCCTATTGCTACTGAGGTGTGGAATTTCTTTGCATCTATGTTTGGTTTGTCCCTTGAATTTTCATCTTGCAGGTCTATCCTTTTCTCTTGTTGGTTACAATGTCCTAAAAGGGACTATAAAACTTTACTCTTTAAAGTAATCCCTAAAGTGATATTCTGGGAAATATGGAAAGCTAGGAATAAAAACCTTTTTGAAAATTGTCAAACTTCTTCAAATAAAATTATTAAAAATGTTATCCTCTTGTCTTCGAATATTTTAGAATATTGCAAGTTTTACGATAAAATTCCACCTAAAGATGATTTAATAGCCAAAACTTTTAATATCAATATTTTCCCGAAAAAGATTATCTTAATAAAGTGTCTTTGGAGCAAACCTCCAATTGGCACTTTTAAACTTAACATTGATGGTGCTTTTAAGAATAATCCAGGCTCAAGGGTGTATTGGTGGTGTCATTAGGGATTCTCAAGGTAAATTTATCGCCGCCTTTTCTAAATCAATAGGTATTCAATCATCCTTTAATACTGAGGCAATGGCCCTTCAAGAAGGGATTAAATTGTCTTCTTCCTTAAATATTTCTAATGTTTGCATTGAATCTGATTGTAAAACGTTAGTTGACATTGTTTTAAAGATATCAAAACCTCCTTGGACTTCTCAAGATATATTTGATAATATCACTTATCCAACGAACTTCAAAATCATCCACACTTGGAGGGAAAACAATGCAGTAGCTGATTATTTAGCTTCAAGAGCCTCAGTATCTCAAATGGATGATTATTTCTGGAGTTTCAATTCTCTTCCGACATTGGCTAAAGGACATCTCAATACGGATAGACAAAATCTTCCAAATATTAGAACCATCATTAAGAAAATGTAATGGGGATGTGATAAATCCCCAAATTTAAACATTCTTTAGCTCTCTCATTGTATCGGGGATAAATTCCCTATATTTCTTGTTGTTAAGTATTCTTTCCTTGTAATGGGGATAGTTTATAAATCCCCAAGTTTCTATTCTCTCATTCTAGAGTAATGGACCCATCCTCTAGAATTAAGTTTTGTGCTTGGGTTTGTAAGCTACGGAGAGTCTTTTTCTCCTTTATGAAATAAATAAAATGGGTGGGGGTACCGTCCCTCTTTGGCAAAAAAAAAAAAATACATCGGTACATATTCTTCCTATGCTTTGTACTAACTTATTTTGCAGCTTCAGTTGGACTTGTACTTATGGAGATCGATCCAAATTTGGGTAATATCATTCTTTTTCTATCTTTATGTTGTGTTATTTAATGGACGCATTAGGGACAATGCAGCATTTAAGTTAGAGGGTGTAGGATATTCTATCCATTTTGCTGATTAGTCCTTGAATTTGATTACAATTTAGTTACAAATCATGTTTTTGTTAAAAATTTGAAAATTTTCAAAAATATTTTCTTTCTTTTTTCTCCTTTATTGGGCATTTTGCCCTTGTTTCCGACGATAAATTTTAATAATTGCCCGATCAAATAGACAATTCAATGATGCATGTTCTCGATTTTAGAAGTTATTAGACTTTAGTCCTAAATCATTGATATTATGAATAACTTCATGAATTAAACTTTAATCCGTGAGCACATGCACCATTCTTGTTATATTGATTTGGTTTAAGATTCTTATAACTCGGTATGATTTTATTGCATTGTATATATTTTCACTGAGTGAGATTAGAGACTTATCTTCATTTGTGAGTGTATACACTTTTCTTTCCTCTTTGAAAACGTTAGAGTCGTTGGTAATCTCTTTATATTATTTCATTGACCGTTCATTAATTGAGTTCATACTTGAAATGTGTTTACTTGAGCATGATTTTCATATGTTGTTTGACTCGAGAATTACGTATACTTTTTGAAATGATCATAGGCCATCTTAGATATATCACCCATATGACCTTGACCTCACCCTTTATATGTTCCCTAGTCAACCCACTTGAGCATAAATACTAGCCTTTCTTTTCTTTACCCAAAATCCCATATCCAACTCCAAATTGGAGTTTTATACCATACATATTACCTTACATACCCTTGTTTGGATTGTTACTTGGAATTAAATGTTATTATTGTGTTGTGGTTGCAATTTGAGTATGAAAAGAGTAAGAAGTGAAAAGAAAAAGAGTGAAAAAGAGAAAGTTAAAAACAAAAGAAAACAAAAGAAAAAAAGTGAGAAAAAGAAATAGAAAGTTGTTTAGTGTTTGTATGTGATTCAATAATCCTTGTTACTCTCTCTATTGTTATATCTAATGCTCGTTTGGAAATCATTTGTCCAATTTTGAAATTGCCCACTTTTTTCCATTTTCCCGAGTTTCATCCCCAAACACTTTGAATCCGTATATACATCCCTTTCATTTAGTACCTTAACCTAGCCTACATTACAACCATATTAAAGTCCTATGTGATCTTAGGTTGATGTAATTCAAATGTTTAAATAGTGTTGATAATCTGTGAAAATGCGTTTCGCCTCTTTCATACGTGCGGCATCCTTTCACTGAGATTGCAATTTTTATTTCCTATATAGCGTTCTTCAATTGTGATATGTGCGCGACCTAGTTTCCCTTTAAATTTACTCATTATGCTCGCATGTCTCGTGTGTTACCTCTCTATTTCAAGTGAATTCATTTGATGAGTGTAATGCCCATGAGGATTGGCTTTTATGCATGCTTCGATATTTAATATCCGAGTTATTTAAGTTTTTCGCCAAATCATACTTTGCATATGCTCACTCCCCTCCCACATGTTAGAGTTTCAATTCATTGAGGTGCATTTGATAATGTTAATAACTACGAACTTCTCACGTGAATTCGTTTGCTATGCTAATAACATGTTGAAATCTTATTCGCATTGATGAGTTTGTCGTACTTGATTGGGCATATTTTGAGGAAACTTTATGATGTTTGTGGGTACCATCACTGAAAACCCTCACGAGACGACACTCGTCCACTAGGGTAACCTAGGGGTTTAACGGATTATTGCATACACTAAATGCAATCGAATCCCCCGCGAAAGTGGCTTTATGCTTTTATACCATATTTTTGTACTTATCCTGCTTTTGGTGCTTGTTGTTCTTGTCGCATCCTATTTCATTGCCAGGGACTAGCAATGTGTAAGTTAGGAGGTGTGATAATACGCAAATATCGCGTATTTCATCCGTCGAACCTATGCATTTTAGCCCCCTCGGGTGCCTTAATCTCTATATTTAAGCCCGTTAACTTAACAACCTCTGTTTATATTGTTAACATGCTATATGATATATAATTGGTCTTTTGTAGGTATTTAGGTACCAAGTATGGGACTCGGATGCATTCCGCGCAATTTTCGTACACAATCGCACATTCAAGGGCAATTCGGTCATTTCACAGTTTGGGCACCTGGCCCGACATCTACACGGAAGTTGTAGATATCCTCGCTATCTTCGCGTGGCCATGAACGGTGCGCAATTTTGAATTCATATGACAAAGTTACGGCGATTTGAGCGGAGATGAATTGCATGCCAAAACAGGGGATTCTGGAGGGTGCCCTGCTTGATCGATCGATCGAGCGTGGGGGTTGATCGATTGAACCTTCATATTTTTCCATGAATTTAACAGTCAGTCGATCGATCGATCCGCTATTTTTTCCTGCAAATATTTTCTTTTCATTTTCTTTCTTCTTTTCTTTTATTCTTACTTGGTATATACCAATTTTGTTGTAATAAACAGGGTGAACGTTTTTAGAGAGTTTTAGAAGATAGGATAGGTTAGGGTTTAGGTGATTTGCTTAGTTCTTCTTCATTTCTTCTTGGATTGACACACTTTTGGGCTTGAATGTTGACTATTCAGCATCCTCTCCAATAATATAATTTGTATTTCTTCATCTCTTGCTTTCTAGTTAATTTACAAGCTTTCTAATTTAGGTTTACATGCTTTATTTACATGATTTGATTTACATGCTTTCTAGTATAGATTTACCGCATTTATTTACCATTTTCCATTTACCGCCTTTTTAACATGCTTTCTAGGTAATTTAGATTAGGTTGTGCTTGAATTGAACTCACTCGAGTTGACGCATTGCTTTGCTTTGGTGATGGTGTTTATGGGTCTATTTCGGGTGCGTTGTCCTAGTTATTACGCCTAGGAGATTTGACTGGGCATATGATGTATGTCCCGTGCTTAGGACCTTTTGTGCATAATTTCTGGAATATTTGTTGACGCCAAAATCTTATTAGGCTTTTATGATGATTTAGGGCGTAACAACCCTTGATTTAATTAACTGTCGAAACGAGACGCACTTGTAATAACCCATCGACCCATGTAACCATTTTATACTAATTAATTCGAGTGAGGGATATTCGATGCAACCTATAGTTTTACTCGCTTTGTTAATCTAGTTTCAATACACTTGCCTAGATTAATATTTTCTTGTATGCATCTTTTCCTTTTTAGTTTCTAATCACCTTTTACACTTTTATTCCTGGATTAATAATCTGTTGTGATATATCGAACATTCCTTGTGGATTCGATACCCGACTTACCGCTGTACTCACCAGTTGAGTGTAGTCGTAATTTAGGTTTTTGTATAGTTCAGGTGAGCCGAATATAAAACGATCGGCGCATAGGTGACTCTCGCGCCGCTGTGAAACTTCGCTCTATCACCCACCCACGGCCTCGAGTTGGCAGTGGTAATTTTTGTGTTGAGGATATGGAGACATTACCTATTTGGAGAGTAATTTACATTGTTCACGAATTATAAGTCACTTCAATATCTCTTCACAGAGAAGGATCTAAACATAAGGCAGAGGCGGTGGCTAGAATTCGTGAAAGACTACCATTTTGAGTTTGATATACAGTATCATCCTGGTAAGGCTAACATAGTTGCATACGCATTGAGATGATGAACTACTGTAGACTTGGCGGAGGTGTGAAAAGTTAAGTGGAGTGAGCTGTGATAGGAAGAAAAGGTTGTTAGAGCAAACATGACGGTTATGGCTATCACTCCCGAAATCGTTATGCGGGTAGTGAGGGCACAGACAGAGGATCAGTTCTGTCAGGACAGGGTATGGATGTTGTTAGATGAAGGTGTAGAGTCTTACTTAGTCAGATCAAAGGGAGGCCTGCGCTTTAATGGAAGATTTATAGTACCCGAGGATGAGGATTTGAGACATGTAGTTATGACTGAGTCTCATGGTTCCATATTTATGGTACATCCCGGTGGGGATAAGATGTACGAAGATATGAGGAGACAGTACTAGTGAGTCGATATAAAGAGAGACATAATAGAGTTTATCTTAAAGTGTGTTACTTGCCAACTTGTAAAAGTTGACCATCAGAGTCCTTCGGGGATGTTAAAGTAACTTGAGATTCCCGCGTGGAAGTGGGAGAGCATGTCGATGGATTTTATTTTTGGGATACCTACATCACAGAGGGGTCACGATTCCATATGGGTGGTAGTGGATCGACTAAGCAATGTGGCTCATTTTTTATGAGTCTTCACAGACTTCGAGATGATGCAGTACACGTAGCTATTCATTTTAAAGATTGTTAAGACGCATGAGGTCCCGATTAATATTGTGTGTGATAAAGACAAAATTTTTGTGTCACACTTCTGACAGATATTTCAGGAGGCCATGGGCACATATTTACGATTGAATTCAACATACCACCCGCAGACAGACAGGCAAACTTAGAGGGTGAATATGACGCTTGAAGATATGCTGAGGATGTGTATCCTAGATTTTGGGGTAGGGTGGGAGAGCTACCTCCCATCGGTAGAGTTTACGTATAACAACTCTTACCAATTTACAATCGGTATGGCACCGTTCGAGGCATTATATGGGAGGCCTTATCATTCACCCTATTGATAGTTAGAAGTGGGGGACAATAAGTTGTTGGGGCCCAAGATGATTCAGGAGACTACTACCAAGATTGAGTTAATTCGAGGATGTATTTGGATCGATCAGGATAGGCAGAAGAGTTATGACGACGCCGACAGGAGACATGTGGAGTTAGAGGTTGGCTACCAGTTGTTGATTTGAGTATCTCCTATGAAGGGGATTATGATATTTGACAAGAGAGGTAAGTTAACACCAAGATATGTGGGATCGTTTCCTATTATAGAGAGGGTGGGACCGGTAGCGTGCAGACTGGGACTTCCAGAGCGTCTTCAGCGGATACACGATGTGTTCCATGTGTTATCACTAAAGAAGTACAAGAGGAGCGAGAGAGAATTCTGGCACGTTCCACTTGAGGAGATTGATTTGCAGCTAGACATCTCATATGAGGAGAGTCCTGTGGCTATTCTATATCATAGTGAGTGTAAACTGTGGTCAAAGGTGGTGCCACTAGTGTGAGATTAATGGGGACACCACAATACTGATGAGTCGACATGGGAGCGAGAGAATGACGTGCTATAGCAGTATCCAGCGTTATTCACCACAGGTATGTCCAAATTTTGAGGACGAAATTCCTTTGTAAGGGGAGAAGAATTTAATACCCCATATTTCTACATATTTATAATTCAATTAATTTGAGAATAAATTGAGAAAATAAGTTTTATTTAAATTACGTGTGTGAAGTAATTTAATGTGATTAAATGATAAATGTGATTATTAAATATTAATTGAGAGATAGATACTGATTAATATTATGTTATAATATTCACTAAGTGTGAATAGTAAATAAGTGATAATTAATATGATACGGCATAGCGAGTGATATGTGCGTATTTTATTTTATCTTAATCGGGAGTCACATGTAAAGGTTATTTGGCAAATAGAGGTTAAGGTATCAATCGGGGGTTTGGTCATTTGGCAAAATAGAGGTTAAGGTATCAACGAAATTCTTAGTATTATATCTGATGTTTAAGACTTGAGGCTAGGGTTAAAAACAGTTGAACCCAAAGTACGCCATTAGAAAGAAGAAAGAAACCAATTTTCAAGGCTTAGGAGTTGTTCATGAAGGATCAGACCTTAATATTGCACCCTAAGCATCAATCCATCGGCAACACCACGATTTCAAACCCTACAAACCTAGAGGCAAGTTGTTTATTGCAATGATTTTGAAGTTATAATACCCATGTTAGGAGGGATTCATGAATTGATGGTATAATACATATTGTTGGGAGAAAAAGTTATGTTTGATGCATGTTATGGGTAGGGATTTCATGTAGTATGATTCAAATATGTAGAGGACTGATAATCAGTAGATGAGTAATTATCAATACGAATTAAACCTGGGTTTTATGTTTAAAATTTCAGAACATGAAAACCTAGGGTTTTGAGGATTTTATGAAGTAATTCGTTCTTGATTAATTATTGTGATGATTTGGTGTGAAAGTCACATTGGAATTGACCCTATTACATGTCGAATTGGTTATGAATGGTCAGTTTAAAGTTTGGTGAAGTTTCATGAGGTTTAGAGGTATATTAATGTTGAAAACGCATAAAGAATACGAAGTAGCCAAATCTAAACCATATCGAATCGATTCGGACAAGGCAAATCGATTAGGCCTAGGACGAATTGATTCGGTTACCCAGAAAATGGGAAATTTCCCCCTTTTTACTTAAATTACTAACTCGTTGTTTTGAGATTTTTTAGGACTTTGGTAAAGTAATATTGAGAGTTTTTAAAATATTACAGTTGGCTCATGATGGGGGTATGGTTTCGTCTTATTGAGAGGATTAAGACAAGAATAAAATTGGGTTGATTTTTGTGTCATAAATTATCTTAGAGAAAGATAATAAACTATGGGGAGTTTGGGAATTGAATTGATGAAGTAGATCAATAGGGTGAGTTAGGTTTAACTATTGAAATTTATAAAGGGGTAACTAGTACCCTTAGAGTTGTGTGAATACTAATGAATATGATAAGTGGGATAATTCGTAAAGAAATTTAGTACGGATAGTATAGGAGAGAAATATACTATGTATAAGTGTGAATAACTAGGTTGTTGGATACCTACCATATGAATACTTAGGCGGTGTGAATACCTAAAGTATATTAGATGTATTGGGGTCGAGGGAATATCCGGACCAATACATGAAAGTTCGATTTGGGGCCGAGGGATATCCGGACCAATATTGAACATAAATAATACTGGTGTCGATGGAATATCTGGACCAATATATATATAACATTTACATTGGGGTCAAGGGCTATCCGGACCAATGTAAATGACATGAGAAATTGGGGTCGAAGCAACATCCGAACCAATGAATCCTTAATGTGTGATACGAGGATATTATAGTGAAGTATATATTTTTGTATATAATATTAGGGAAATATGTACTATACGATTTATCTACTTATGTGTGATAGTAGACAGTTAGATAGTGTGTATCTAATGAGAATAAATTAAGTCGAGAAACTTAATTATATGATGAAGCTAATAACATCCGTGAATGTTAATTACGATTGTGGACATCAAAATGATAATTAAGTGAGAGAAACTTAATGTAGTTATTTAAAAGATAACATGTGAGTAATGTTAATTATGTTGATAATTAACAAATGAGAGATGTTAATAAATTGATGTACTATATGGGGAGTACGAGAACTTAGATGAGAAAATAAGTTCAATTGAATACTTTAGTCTAGTTATCTTGGGTAGCATACCTAGGTGGTCTAAGTATAGAATGTTAGGCATGAACTATAGATGAGAAGTGAGGAAAACTCAAGAGAGAGTGTACGTGAACATGTGTAATCAATAATCGAATTTTAATACAATAAACGCTTACTAAATATTTTCAAAACGTTTTTTGTACTAACAGTTGCTATAAAATATTTTCAAAAACTTTTTAGGTCTCCAGCCATAAGGACGCCAGGCGTGACTTCCTTCTAAGGACTCGGAGTTATAGCATTATGGATGCTGACATGATTTGATTGGACGATTATTCCATTTATATCTAGTGTAGGATCTCATTTCATATTCCACGTATGGACATGTTGTCCGTTGTCAGTTTTTAGTTTTATTGATCTTTTACTATTATGGTGTATTTGGTTTTGGATTTTTAGTCGATGGTTTATTCGGCAAACCCCTATTCATTTATATATTGTGATGGTTGAACTCTAGTATTTTTTAATATTTAATTTAGTTTTATGCATTGTTCATTTATCTGTTTTAAAGAAAGATAAAATTTGGCACCGGTCTAATTTCACTTAGGTGGTTAGTAATAAAAAAAAGTTTTCGGCAGTGATGCTAAAAATGGACCATAAGAGAAACCTATTTTAATTTAATAAAGGCGTAATCAACTGATGTTTAATTAGACGGGGTGTCACGGTGAATAGGAACTTAATATTCTATCATTTCATTAATTCTATCTTTCCAAATCTGCATATTGTGCCCCAACCATTTTTGGCTTAAAAATGTATATTCATACTTTAATTAATCAATTACCAAAATTTCCATAATCCACTAATTCTCTTTATTTAACTCAATTTTTTACCCAAAAATTTCTATAATTACCATTGATTCTCCTCATATGTAATTTAATTTGTAATTTATCGGGGCGGGATAATACACCATGGACCTCTCAATCTCCATGATCCTATTCTAGATGTCTTTGACTTAGTCATTCCACAGGTAGCGGACTCCTCTCCTACTCGATTCTACGATGAGAGATTCGCACTTTTCTTTTAATTCCACAGCCTTCGTCGAGCTCTACCAAGATGCAAGCCCTATATTTAGCATATGCACAATATCCCTAAAACAAACTATTTTAACCTCAAGCACAAAGTATGAGGCCTTATCCAGACATGATGCCATGGCCTGGCAAAATAGTGTTAAGACCTTAGTATCTAATTCCATCTCAAAATCACTTACTAGGCACAATATGATATTGCCCCAATCTTCGCATCCTTAAAGAAAAAGTTAGAACTCCTGAGCAGAAAACAATAAGTTTATTTTGGTAAAACTATGGTCTTAAACCCTAATTATCTCATAACTCAAATCTTCAAAGATCTAAAATATATCCCTAATTAAAACCTCATAAGATCAGTAATAATGTCCTCCAATTGTCAAATCCCCAAACATAAAATCTCAACACAAGAAACCTTAGAGAAAACTTCTGTAACAAGGAACTAAGATAAATATTAACATTCCTATGCATCTAAATTCTCAATGAATAGTAACTATCTATGGCCCATAAATTATTATGAAAAGTAAACAACCATGACATCTAAACCCAAAAAAATAAGTGAGTAGTAGAAGTCCATGGCCTAAAACTCGAATACATACTAGGGCGTATCTTATTAGAAATGTGGAAACTAGGATTTTAACCAAGAGAGGTAGAGGAAGGATACCTTACCTTATAGACTTTGTCTGGTGACTAGTAACTATATGTTTTCTCTAAACGCCTCCTTTACTTCAATGAACACTCACACTACACAGCCTCTTTTTCGGCAGTACCTCGTTTCTCTCTCAAAATCTCATTTTCTCTCTTTAAATGGGAATTGGGGATTTAACATCTTTGGGAAGTATTTTAAGGGTTTCTATTCATGAGAATTACTGGAAACTAGGGTTTTCAATTATGACATCACCTTTCCACATATACCCCTATAAAGGCTTCTAGAACCTCCAAGACTTGTTTCTCAAGTTATGACCTAATTAGGCCTCGTCATCACCTAATATGTTGAGCCTTGGAAAGTTTAGGCCATTAAATGTTGCATCTTGTTCCCCTAGGACATAACCTTTTTTTTACCCCTACGGCTTACATTTTTAAGGCTATGGACTTTTTATTCCATTTATGGTCATAGCCTCCTATATGGCCGCGACCTCTCATTTTATGACGCTTTAAAAGAATCATTTCTTGAACTAATGTTATTACTACCCATGGATGGGTAAACATAGGTTCAACTTCTCTTAACGAGAATTGCGAGTCATTGACAAACCCTTAGTGTGAGGGGTCTAGAGGGTAAAAAATGATAAAGAAGCCGACCTAAAATACCCTCTGAATTATTCTTCAGAACGAAGAGTTTCTTCCTTTATGGAGTTACTAAACTCTCTAAAGAACTTCTCAAATGGACTGGGCATTAAAAGAATTATAGTGATATGGGTGCATAAAAGTGAAAGATTAAAGTAAAGAAAATATAAGAACTTTCTCAACAACTTGAATGAATAACTCTAAAGTTTCTCTATATATATTTTTATGGAAAAGTAAAAATTGTGATGAATAACTAAATTAATCTCAAAAAGATCTCTAGGATATTTTTTGTATAGAAAATGTTACCGAGAAAAGAAGAACACGAAGAATACGATGAATAACCTTGAGACTCTTAATCGAATTTTATAGAGATATAGTATAAACTTGAGATGTTTTGAGGTAAATGTAAATGAATGAGAACTCAATCTTATAAATAGGAGTAATGGGTTGGGCCTCACATGTGAAACTTATTATAGGTAAGTACAAATGATGGAATATGGAACAAATAGATTTTTTCAACCATACAAAAAAAATCGTCTAAAATTTAGACAACACAACCTCGACCTCAGTAATTAAACCTCTGGATTAAATGTTTTGAGATCCCTTATCTCCTTCGGCATGTGGCCCTTCAGTTATAACATCTTCGGGTCCCTCAGAACCTTTGGCTTTAAAATTTTGGGCCCCCTCATCTCATTTTTCCTATGTACCTTTAAGTCCCTCATCTCCTTATGCTTTCGGCTCGAACATTTTGGGATCCTCAAGTCCTTAATCTGATGTACCTTAGACTTTAACATTTTAGGTTCCTAACTCCTTCGACCGATTAACCTTTGGCTCCAACAATTTGGGGTCCATTATGAAATTCAACTTCAACATTTTAGGGTCCCTCATCTCCTTCCGCCTATGGACCTTTGGCTCTAACATTTTGGGGTCCCTCGACCTTAATATTTTGGGTTCCTTCAGATCCCTCGACCAATGGACCTTAGGAACCAACATTATTTGGTCCCTTAGGACCTTTATCCTTAACATTTTAGGGTCCCTCGAGACATTTAACTTCAACATCTTAGGGTCCTTCACCTCCTTCGGCCTATGGAATTTCATCTCTAATATTTTGGGGGTCAATTAGGGCCTTTAATTTTAATATTTTGGGTCTCCTCATTTCCTTCGACCTATTGACCTTTATCTCTAACATTTTATGTTTCTTCATGACCTTCGACTTCAACATTTTAGGTCCATTGGCTCATTCATCCTATGGACTTCGACTTCAACATTTTTAGGTCTCTTTGCTCTTTTGGCCTATGTACATTCCACTTTAAGATTTTAGGGTACCTCAGCTCCTTAGGACTATGGACCTTCAGCTCTAACATTTTGGGGTCTCTTATGTCCTTTGGATTCAACATTTTGGTATCCCTGTGGGACTTTGACTTCAAAATATTAGGGTTCCTCAACTCTTTCAGCATATAGACCTTTGGTTTTGACATTTTGGGATCCCTTAAGGCCTTCATATCCAACATTTTTAGTATCTCTCAGCTCATTCGATCTATAAGCCTTCGATCATATTACCATAGTCAAAAAATAACTGGTAAAGAAGACATACCCTCCAATCTTCCATTGCACTCAAAAGTTTCTAAAAATATTGAATTCTAGAGGTAATCCATGATCCCAGAGAGATCTCATGCAAGTAAGTGTAAAATGACCTTCGATCATCACTGGGTTAGCCATTTCATGCCTGGTTATATGGAAAGTGTGGATTTCTCCAAAAAAAAGGGTATTTTGGTTATTTTCTACTCTCATGAACTTGATTATTGGTCAAGGTGATATCAGATGGAATAATTATTCACTTGATCGAGCTTTAAGAAGTAAAATATCATCATCATGCAGGATCAGCATGTAATGTGTGACTTAGAATTCACATTACACCCTAAGCCATCGGTAAATGGGAATTAAACTGAAACTTAAAGCCCAGGTAATCATAAGTCTGGTGTACTCAGGTTGGTAGGATAGCTATATGATTTGGTTAGCTAGTGATGGATTCCTCTTAAAGTATGAGAATGCGTGTGATTAAATATATTCATAGTATTATCGATCGGGGTATTTTGCGAGCTCAGTGGCAAGGGCAGTTTTGGCTCGTATTTTTGTGAGATTATGTATGATAATATGTATTAATAGGATAATAAATAAATAGTGGTATTAATAGGGTAACTAGTAATAGTATAACCCTTAATGTATTGGTTAGATGATCAGATTTAAACCAATAATTGAAATGCTTTGTTTTATTCATGATGGGAAGAGTTATTCCTTATCAAATATTATGAGCGCATGGTATTTTAAGGCATTAATTGATCGATTAAAACAATGGAGTTGAGGTATTTATTTTTGGAAATGAGTGAAATCTCCATTAGGGAAGTGTATGTGGTAGTGGCAATCAAGAACTTTAAATTAATTGGATTGTGGGGATTCTTAGTTCTTATCATTATATAGAATATTGAAATGGACTCCTTAAGCAGTAGAGATATGCACTAATAATAGTGATCATTTCTAAATATGTTAGTTATGGTAATGTAATATCTTTATGTGAAGGACTTACATCCTTAAGGTTGTAAGTACAGTACGTATTACACCTCCATGGCTAACTGGGTTAGATATAAGTGTCTTGACAGGTTCTGTATTTGGATTTTCATGTCCCGCACATGGAGTCTAGTTTTGGTTTGAATTCAGGATTTGATGTGGTGTTGTGACATGTTGGACTATGGTCGTTGTTTTAATAACTTGACAGATATGGTTAAGTGTAAAATTATTGGTAACTAATAAGGGTTTATGTGAGCCATTTTGATGGAGGCATATGGGTCCAGATTCATAGTATCTCCCAGAGGCTGATAGGATTTTTAGGATATGAGACTCCACTATTTGTGGACAAGAATGAAGAGGGACATAACATTATTTGTGTCCCACAATGAAACTTACCATATGCTTAAGGTAAATAAACAGAGATCACCAAGTGTTACACAGCCTCTTGAGGTTACACTATGGAAATGGGAGAGCATCACCATGGAGAGGATAATGAGAATCCATTTCGTATCGCTCAATATTGTGTTTGATAAGTAAGAGATGTTTATATCACACTTTTGGAAAAAAGTTTAGAAGGCTATGGAATTGGGCAATGTTTGAGCACTTCGTATCACCCGTAGATAAATGGGTGATTCACATTTGGGGAGAACATGTTGAAAAAGTGCCACCTGATATGCGTGTTTTAAACAAAACCAAATTTTTCTCAGAAAAATTATCCAACTTTTAATTATGCACCAAACCAAGTTATGAAAACCCAATTCTTACTTTAAACCAATTTTATCTTGATTAATCCTAAACATGCATCTAGTGATTAAAACAAGTAAAGTAAAGTAAAGAATACTCACAACGCCGGATGGACGAGGAAAAAACCCAAAACGGAAAAACAACCTCGGACGGCCCAATCCAGACAATCACTATGAATATGGTTTTACAATGACAGACAAAGTCTCACTCAACGAGTCGATCCCCACGGGTCTTAACGCTCTACTGGTCTTCAACCACTCCTCTCACAGTGCCCATGCAGAAAGTCCTTCTTCCAAGATACCTGTCCACAACGCACACGTCCATGTATGTCTCGGTGTCCACCTAATGGCTTTGATTCGTCTACGATGTCGAACAATAAGTCCTTCTCCTTTCTTCACCGCAAAACCCTTTGTGTTCAATGATAGAACAAATATCTTTGGTGCCGCAAGATCACTTAATCATATAAGAATCATAACTCGGGTCTTTGCAAACTCCAAAGATGTGTTTATACTTTGTAAACCTTAGAAAACATGTGCAAACAAGTTTTTGATTCGTAAACAGTTTTCCAGAATGCACACTTCCAAAACTTTGATAAAAACACGCTTTAAATAAGAATAAAATGCAACCTCGAAAAACGTGTCATTCGAACGACTTAAGGATCTCATTCGAGCTACTTAGACATCTCGTTCGCGCGAGATCTAAACTCGTTCGAGCGCGATGTTTGACTTTTTGACTTTAATTCAAAACGTCTCTTCAAAGAGACCCAGTAAAGTCAAACTCCTTTTTTGAGCTTATCAGAATTAAAACGTAATGTAAACAATCAAAACACTTTCAAAAACATTTTAAAATATTTTTCTTTATTAAAAATACATCCTTATCTTTTAAAAAACAATTCCGAGCACCATTAATTATACGCATTCATACCTGAGTGATCTCGTAATGAAATTAACTTTAAAGACGATTAAACTTGCACCAATTAAACATCGGCATGATTTAATTCTTTGAAGCTTTGCTGCAATGTCTTCAATTTTCTTCAATACGTCATAGACCAAGTGGGATCGTGACAAAATAAAAATCTCCCTATGACATATTACAAACACAGTTTTGTTCATGGAATTAAGTCAAAACAATTCATGGACTCAATTGGAAATTTATGTCCTTACAAATATCCCCCTTTGACTATTCCGGGACAAAACTAAACAAGTGAAATGCCTAATCGGGCCGTCAAGCCGTATGACGCCTAAATCCCATCCCATAAACACAAAATCAAAAATACCGAACACGGACTAGTATAAGTAGCACTGGTAAGCATGAACTGTCTGAATGTGATGTAGTCTTGAAATCTCGAATCGTTGAAGCCTACCTACACACATGAAACAGACAAACACATACCCAGTGAAGTATGGAGGAACAAATGAAACTAATATATATTTCAAATAAAAACAAATCATTTAAAACATGTGAGAAATTTTGATACCAATTAGGAAGAATTATAATCAAACAATATGTACATCCAGACATCAATAGAAACGCTCAACAAATCTCCCCCTACATCACATACATCTCTCCCCCTTTTTGTCTTGAATAGACAATTCGGTGAAAAGATAAACCAAACCAAGTATCTATCATGAGAATAAACTAGTTAAAATCAATTGGATACCAATTTGAGAATTGACAATGCTAGATAAGCATGCAACAACCAACTAAATATGATTAAGAGATGACAAATTAGTAGCTAGTAAACCAAGAATCACACAAAGAGTATAACAATCTAATCAGGTGTGATAAACTAACTTATATGCAAACTACCAATTTGAGATAAAAGAGCATGCATATAAACCAGTCACTCCAAAAAAAACTTCCAGTAGTACCAAAAAATATACCAAATTAACCCAGTGGACTGCAAACCAATCAGAAGGCAAAATTCATCATGTCGTTCCAACGACACAGGACTTCGCTCAAACGAGATGCATAGTCGCTCGAACATTCCAATGACACAGGACTTCACGCGACATGGGATGTCATTTGAACGACTTCTCGCGACCTGCCAAATTTTCACATTTTCCCAAAAATATGTTATATTTTTGCCCAGTGAAACAATTTCCATAAAAAAATTACAGGAAGGGTCTGACGAAAGAAAAACAGTGTTAAAATATTAGGCTTTTAACACAAACACAAAAAGTCATAAAAACTAAAAATGTGAGTTACATGCAAACATAGTACGGATGTGCTTAAACACGGATATGGAATGAATGGGCGTGAAACGACAACAAATGAGTCACAATTACAACACATTGAAATGATAAAGAAGTTCTAATTGATAGCGATAAATCATCAAACTTTATCATAGCCATATGACAATAAGAGTGTGAGCTTAATGAACTAAGCATACTACAAGCACACAAATCCAGAATTTGACGATTCTACAAACAATAACGTCAAATTGCATTGTTTCAACATTGGTATTAGTTGTGCAAACCCATTTAAATTTTTAATCCATCCAAACTCCCTCAACAATAGCATGTTTTCTTTGGAATGAACAAAACTGATTTGACACTTTTCTTAACATATTGCATTTTCTTTTGGGATCTTTTAATCGGTGACTTTCACGATGAGTTAATTTTGAACTCTCGCAGCCCTTTCCCATGAATTCACTCATCATTTTTACCAATTTAAATCCTCACGGTAAACGGTTATTACATGCACACTTCTCCTTAAGTCTACTTACGCATAGATGACAAGATTGAGATAAGAACGCCTCACCAAATTCAAATATGGAAGGGAAGTCAAACATCCATATAAACTCGTGCATGTGTGAAATGTTGGCATATGTACAAAGTCTATCAAAATGCGTATCAACTTCGAAGCAACCCCATATAAACAATGGTTAAGATCATTCTAAGCATCGATAATAATGGCCAAATTTCCTAGCCACATAGATAATGAAACGACCGGGGGGGTCCAAGCACACCAATATGCCACATCAAACATGTAAACTCAAAAATAAAAAACGAAATTCTTTTTGGATTTTCATATTTTGACTCAAATAAAATAAAAATCTTTTTGTATTTTTCAAATAAGACTCAAACAAGTGAAAAATAAAATACAAAAAAGATGCACATGTCATTATACTAGCAATGAATAAATCATGAACCAAATTAGCATATGACAAACATGGCAACACTATCATCCTTTAAATTTAGCATGGAAGAATCAAGTGCACCCAAACGAGAATCATTAAGTTTAATTCCTAAAGCCACTAAATCCGATTTCCTAACCCAAGTAGGAGTTAAACGACGCATAGGGGTTTAGTGAACCGGGGCAACTTTATTCCTAAACTTCCTAGGAGCTAGTCTAAGGTTGTAACAATAACGCCTAAGGTGACCTTTCCTACCACAAAACGTGCAAGTGTAGCGGTGGTGGGAATGATTACCTATATGAGGACCTTTTCTAACCTTGCTAGTGTTTCTCACACATGCGGGGGGAATGGGAATAACTCTCTCATCAAAACCTATACCTCTCCTATCTCTATTAATTTGGATGGTACCTAGGATCTTATATAACTTCTCCGACCTAGCCTCCAAATCAAACTTGACTCTAGACGAGTCTCTCAATCTCTCCTCCAACTCGTGAAAACTAGACTTGAGCAAACGCCTAGACTCCTCAAACTCTAAAATCTCCTTTTTCAAGGACTCCATCAAACAACGGAGATTGTCTCTTTCTTTCTCCACAAACTCTAGTTTCTCTCTAAAAATCTTCTCTTGTGCCCTAAGATCCTCAATCAAACTATCATTATTTTCTATGGCACTCTCATTCAACTTAGATTTCAATTTTGAGTTAGCCTTTTTCACTTTCACCGTTTTGGCATACAACTCATTTAACGCATTTTGCAATTCTTTCACATCTATCTCCTCCTCGTTACTCTCTTCACCCTCACTAATATGGGACACACTCAAAACCACCTCGAAAGTTTCATGCACATGAGAATCGTCGTCGCTCACATGACATGCCATAAACGCAATAAAGTTACGATCAATGGGGGAACTCTCTCCCTCTTTTGGATCACTATCACTTAAGGTGGCATTATAGGCAATGGGTTGCTTGCCATCTTTCTTAATTCTAGTGGGACACTCCTTAACTTTGTGACCATACCCCTCACACCCAAAACACTTATCCGACCCATCTCTCTTAGTCTTCTCAAACTTATCCTTAGAGGTGAGATCTACTCATCTATTCTTGAATTTTTCAAATTTCTTGGCATCTTTCGATTGTTTTTAAAACTTAATAAATTTTTAAAATTTCTTTGCCAACAAAGCAACATCCTCAAAATTGGAATCGGAGTAGAAATCCGAAACTTTGATTTCCTCCTTCCGGGTTTTCAAAGCAATACCCTTTTCTTTCTTAGGCACTGTAACAACCCACGCTTTTGATAACTTATTTTATATTAATTTACTGCATGAAGTAATTATATAAAATATGGATGATGGAGTAAATATGAACTAAATGAGATAATTAAGCATATTTACTAGATTGTTGCATATTTACTATATGTGTATGTAAATATCATCATCTTACGTTTTATAGTGTCATATGCTTTAAAATGACATTTATGGTTTAAATGAAACCGGAACTTGAAATGATTGATAAAATTTTCGGATGCCAATTTAAAGGGCGTAGTAAGTCCCGAAATGTGCGAGATAGTCAAAATAAGTGGCATATTGTATTTTTGGATTTTGTGCACTTTTGACTGGTTTTAACATAAATGTGTAGTTGTGAGTCATTTTAATGTGATATTAACTATTTAAGTTAGGAAATTAGACTGAAGACACGATTTAGTCTTACATTTCATTTATTTCTCTTGAGTGTGTATTACTAAACCTAGAGAAAGAGAGAGAAGAAGAGAGTTGTGGAGAAAAGAGGAGAAAAGAGAGAGATTGAAGATTTGGGAATTGCTCTTGCATCCATCTTCCAAGAATCTGAGCTTTCAAGCTTAAGGCAAGTTTTCTACTTGCTAATATGTTATTTAAGATGAATAAATTGTATTGATTGTTGAGTATGTGAATCAAATGGAAATTATGGATTTTGTGGTGTTTTAGCCCTAATAATATTTTAAGTTGATGATTATGTGGAGTATAATAGTTGATAAACATGTAGGATGGTTTTGTGTAGATTAATGTTGACGGATGTATGTAAAATGAAGTAGGAATTTGTTTTTGGGGAAATCTAGGGTTCATAACCCGTAGCCCATTCTTGTCAAATTCGCAGGGGCGAATCGATTCGGCTCTAGGGCAAATCGATTCGCTTAGGGGTCAGGTTACAGGTCTGGGAACCCGAATCGATTCGGGTTAAGGCTGAATCGATTTGGTTGAGCCATAAACTAGGGTTTGTCATCTGAATTGATTCGCTTCTGGGTGAATCGATTCGCTTCTTGGGGCGAATTGATTCGGCCCTGGGGCGAATCGATTCGAAATCAGGTTGTTTTAGTTATTTTTCTAACTCAATTTTTATCCTTTTTTTTTGCTTAGGACTTAGGAAACTTCTTGTATGAAGTAAACTTAGAGTCCTAGATGAGTTAGTTAACGACCCTACATTAGAAATGGATTAAATGGGGTTTATTCCGAGAGTGTACAAATTGATGTTAGAGCATTCTTTTCCTTTTGTTAACAATTATGAGACTAGGAGTTGTAGGGTCATATTGGGAGACTTTAGAAGCTCAATTGAGGTGTGATAGTCTTGGTGGTTTATAATAAAACCCTAAAATGTTTGGAGAGTAAATTGAGAGTTTATTCATTCATTGAGGTTATATTGATGGCATAAATTACGTACGGCTCCAGATAAAATGGGATGTATATATTAAAATGAAAATGAATATGGTAAATAATAATTGGCTTAAACATACCTCTCTAAATGCTATCATAAGGGAAGTTCGCGCATGAGGTGAAGTCCCCTGGCTAGTGAATGTAGGGTGAATATAGTCATCGGCCATATGACCGGTTATTATGTATGTTGTATATATGTTGCGCTAGTGAGGTAATTCCGGGTGTGGTTATGACTCACTCACAGGTATATGGCCACTTCCTGACGTTGCGTTTGGATCCCAGGTTATCTTGGTTGATAGGTCCTGGAAGATAATAGTCATTTAGGGGCGCGCACAGTGGGGAAACCCGGA
The DNA here is from genome assembly GCA_949130495.1 of Sambucus nigra. Lineage (NCBI taxonomy): Eukaryota > Viridiplantae > Streptophyta > Magnoliopsida > Dipsacales > Adoxaceae > Sambucus > Sambucus nigra. The sequence continues at coordinate 677,412,374 of OX422209.1, forward strand.
CGGGCGGTCTTAGAATTGTTATATGTATATGAATATAACTATTCTTATTTAAGTTGGACTTGATTTAAAATAAATGTCATAAAGAGCATATAATTGTGATTATGTTCCTAATGAAAAACGAAACGATGAAAATGAAATGGTGTAAATGATGGAGATTTTAATTAATGATAATTATTCCTATCCTTTTGCATAACTGAATTAAACTTATGATCATTTAATTGCCTTAGTTTATGCTCTGAGATTGTATAGGTAGATTTTGATCTGTATCCATCATGATTAATTGTTCATAACTGTCATACTTTTTAGTCATCTGGTGATCATATAAAATTGGGCCCTGACCCGTTCCTATTTCTTATTGTGCATGAATCTTGTATTCGCTCAGGTGCTCCGCCGCAAGGACGCCCGTACTGACTTTCCTATTTCGGTGTTTTTGTGGAGTCGTGATACTTTGCGGATATAACGGGATATTTTGTTATAGACGCCTTCATTTTTGTACTCTAGTTATGATCGGGTCTTTTACTCGGGCGCGTGGCCCAATATTTTGTATTTGCTTATTGTAATGTATTATATAACTTAATTAAACTGTTGTTTTACGTTGTAAGTGATTGTTGATCGACAGCATATTCGGTCCCCTTATTGTATATTTGATGTGGATGTGATATAAGTTCTTTTGGGTTTCCATTTTCTTTTCAAATTGGGTTGTTTAAATTCTTTCTTTAACTTATACAACAAAAATTTTGGCAACCCGTTTTTCTGAAATATAGGGTGGTTGTCCTGTATACTTATTGTATTGTTATGATGCTGAGAATGATTCCATCCATGATTCCTATTATTATTGGAGTATCGGGTTGGCCACCTCTTAATTTGGTGAGAGGGTTGTCACAGATGGTATCAGAGCATCGGGTTCTAGAGTCTTTAGGATCAATGCGGACTTGTCACGTTCTACCGTAACTTTCTTTGATATAAAGCTTAATGTTAGGACTGCTTTGTTAACTATGTTTGCGATCTTCTGCAAAATAGATTGATATAAATAGTATTCTAATTCTATTATTTCTTTGTCTCAGATGCCGCCTAAGAGAGGTCGCCTCGCTATAAGGAATAGAGTTATTGAACAGGAGGTAGGTCCTCCACCGCCACAATCGAGAACTATAAATGCTACTGAGGTAGCAAATATTGTGGCCCAAGCGATCAACGCAGCGATGACTGTCGTGGTTCAACAATTACCACAAGCCCAACAACAAAGGGCTCAGGATGTACAAGCTTATATGGGACCTTCTCTGTGGGAGAGAGTTAGAGAATCGTTTTTAAAGGGTCATCCACCAGAATTTCAAGGAGGTTCCCATGTCATAGTAGCCAATCAGTGGAAAAAGGATATGCAGCGCCATCTGTGCATGGTGGAGTGTAGTGAGGAGAGGAAACAAATCCTTGCTACCTTTAAATTAGTTGGAGTTGCACTACATTGGTGGGAGTCAATGACTACGCCAGAGCAGAGAGATGCTATGACTATCAATGATTTCTGGGTTCTGTTTGATTCGAAGTATCTTCCTCCCGCAGTTCAAAGGGGGATTAGAAGAAAACTTCAAGATGTGGTGCAAGGTGAACGTTCAGTTGTGGAGTATGAAGAGGAATTCACGCGATTAGCTAGTTTTGTACCTGATGAAGTGACTCAGGAGGAGAGGAGGATATCCAAATTTATTGGAGGTTTGCACTGGAGGATACGACAACATCTGCTGGGTAATCCAGCCTTGCAGACTTTTGGAGATGTGATGAATGCGACGTTACTCCATTGTCAAGAACATAAATTGTACGTTCAAAGTAGTAAGAAGGCTTCAATTATGGGGTAGGATGGGAAAGACGGAGGCAATGGGATAGGAGGAGGAGCATTTCCCTCGTCCCAATCTTCGGGAAATAAACAAAAAGAAAAGGACCCCCAGCAAGGGGATTTGTCTAAAAGACAGCGTTTTAGTGGGCTCAATGTTGGTGGCAATAACAATAGGCATGGACAAGGTGCCCCGCAATAGCAACAAGCTGGTCGAGGTGGTAATGTGGGTAGAGGCCATCCAGGCCAAGGAGTTGGGAAGTTTAGAAATAATCGGGGCCGAAATCAGGAGAATGTGATGAATCAATGCTTTCAATGCGGAGAGTTGGGTCACTATAGGAGGGTGTGTCCTCATTTTATTGGGGGAAAACTTCCTAGGGTTTCATAGTATCCACAGGCTCAGTTATCGCCACAAGTACCTAATCCAGTTGTCCCTCCACAAGTGGGACAACAACAGTATGGTCATGTTTACCACATTCAGGATGCTATGCTTCCTCCGGCTCCGCCCGCACCACCAGCCATTGAGGGTAAGTTTCTCATTCAGGGGCATATGGGTCGTGTATTATTTAATATGGGTGCGACATACTCGTTTATTTCTAGAAGGTTTGCTCAGTCTACAGAGTTGATTAAATCTGCGAAAAGTACCTTCACTAGTGTTGAATCTTCAATGGGTGACGGTTCACTCATTTTCTTTGTTTGTAAACAAGTAGGAATAACTTTTGGTAACTTATGTTTTGAGGCAAATTTACTCGTCCTTGATATGGTCAGGTATGATGTAATTCTGGGTATGGATTGGCTAGTGAAGTATCGCGCGATAGTTGAAGAGTATAGTTTTTGCCATTCCAGGGCAAGAAATGTTTTTAGTGGTTATGCCTCGTTCAGAAGGAGGTACTAGCACTTACTTGTATTGCATCGCGGAAGAGATTTCTCAGGATGTAGTCGTTTCCTTAGATTCTATTCCGGTTGTTAGAGATTTCCAGGATATTTTTTGAGAAATACCGAGTTTGCCTCCGAGTAGGGAGATTGAGTTTATAATCGATTTAGCGCCGGAATGAGACCAATTGCGAGAGCTCCATACCGTATGGCTCCTGTTGAAATAAGGGAGTTAAGTGATCAGATTCAGAACTTGTTAGAACAAGGGTTCATTAGGCGAAGCACGTCGCCATGGGGTGCTTCGGTGTTATTTATGAAGAAAAGGGACGGTTCTCTTCGGTTGTGCGTTGACTACAGAGAGTTGAATAAAGTCACCATCCGTAACAAATACCATTACCTCAGATTGATGATTTGTTTGATCAACTTAGTGGAGCGTTGTACTTCTCTAAGATAGATTTGAGGACGGGGTATCACTATTTGCGGATACGAGAGCAAGATGTGTCCAAGACTGCTTTCCTAACGAGATATGGGTCCTATGAGTTTTTGGTTATGCCTTTCGGACTAACCAATGCTCCTGGAGTGTTTAAATACCTTATGAATAGATTGTTTCGAGACTTTTAATTATCCAACTTTTAATTATGCACCAAACCAAGTTGTGAAAACCCAATTCTTAATTTAATCCAATTTTACTTGATTAATCCTAAACATGCGTCTAGTGATTAAAGAAAGTAAAGTAAAGTAAAGTAAAGAATACTCACAACGCCAGATGTACGAGAAAAAAGACCAAAACGGGAAAACAACCTTGGATGGCCCAAGCCAGACAATCACTATGAATATGGTTTTACAAAGACATATAAAGTCTCACTCAATGACTCGATCCCCATGGGTCTTGACGCTCTTCTGATCTTAAACCACTCCTCTCACAGTGCCCACGCATAAAGTCCTTCTTCCACGATACTTGTCCACAACACATGCGTCCACGTATGTCTCGGTGTCCACCGAATGGCTTCGATTCGTCTACGATATCGAACAAGACGTCCTTATCTTTTCTTCACAGCAAAACCCTTTGTGTTCAATGATAGAACAAACTTCTTTGGTGCCGCAAGATCACTTAAGCATATAAGAATGATAACTCGGATCTTTGCAAACTCTAATGATGTGTTTATGCTTTGGAAACCTTAGAAAACATGTACAAACAAGTTTCTGGTTCGTAAACAGTTTTCCACAATGCACACTTCCAAAACTCTGATAGAAACACGCTTTAAAAGAATAAAATGCTGCCTCGAAAAATGTGTTATTTGAATGACTTAAGGATCTCATTCGAGCGACTTAGACATCTCATTCGCGCTATATCTAAAGTCGTTCGAGCGAGATGTTTGAATTTTTGACTTTAAGTTCAAAATGTCTCTTCAAAGAGACCCAATAAAGTCAAACTCCTTTTTCGAGCTTATCAGAATTAAAACGTAGTGCAAACAATTAAAACACTTTTAAAAACATTTTAAAACATTTTTCTTTATTAAAAATACATCCTTATCTTTTATAAAACAATTCCGAGCACCATTAATTATACGCATTCATACCTGAGTGATTTCGAAATGAAATTAACTTTGAAGACGATTAAACTTGCACCAATTAAACATCGACATGATTTAATTCTTTGAAGCTTTGCCGGAACGTCTTCAATTTTCTTTAATACGTCATAGACCCTGTGGGATCGTGACAAAATAAAAATCTTCCTATGACATATTACAAACACAGTTTTGTTCACGGAATTAAGTCAAAATAATACATGGACTCAATTGGAAATTTATGTCCTTACACATGTCTGAACTGGCATGTTATGCTTCAAAGTAAAATAGGTGTAGTACTTGTCGTCTATGGATTTGGTTTATAATAGAAGTTATAAAGAACATTTTTGCATGGCACCTTTGATACATAGTATGGTCAAGTTGGATGTGAGGTCAGGCAGAATAACTTACGTAAGTCACAATTAAGAAAACCTCAAAGAATGTGGACCTTATTAATTAAAGGATGAATGTTGCTTAAAGAAAGCATACAAATTGATCGAGTGGAGACAATAACAAAAAGATTCTTAGAAATGACATGGTATATCAGCATATCAAATTGAAATATATATAATTTAAGCTCGATACCATCTATGTGGGAGAAAGAGTGGAATTTGAAAGATGCATCCATGACTTTTACAAGTAATAATAAGTCAAATTATGATGATGAAATTCTATTATCAATGGGAAGAATATAATAACCCACAAATTTTAAATAATTAAATAATTAGTATTTGAGTTGAATAAGTGCACGTTTATATTAATGGATAAATTTAACTAGCAATTTTTAGAATTTCAGGATTTGTACCGTTAAACCAAACTAGAAGCTTGAAATAATATTTGAAGGATGAAAAGTTGGGTTAACTTTTGGAAGCATGAGAGTTGTGTTTTAGGATTATTTAGGGGTTCTAGATATGAATTGTAGGGGACTTGAGAAATTAGAGATTAGATAAGGTCATTAGTTCATATCAACAAATAAAGTGGATAAAAGGAAAAAAAACTAGCTATGGAAGGTATGAGTTAGAGTAAGGAGGACAAAGGTTATTCAACACTAGAGGGTCATCCATGGCGTTCAACATCAAAGATAATGCAAGAAATACCTATCTTATTGCTTAAGTAAATACAATTTATTTATATTTAATGTTGTTATTATGAAACCAAGGGGTTAAATCATATGCTTTGGGTTGAATCAATATGTTTTCACGGAGGATTGTCTTAATACTTTAATCATGAAATATTGGCCCCAGCGGCCCTGAGGAACGTGCTGCTGATTCGAGCCCTGCTAGCACTGCCTGAAGCCCTATCCACCATACTGAAATCTCTTAGCAGGATTCCCCTAGCGGGTATCCTACCCCTGCTGTGCTTCGCTAGTAGCACCCCCATCCGCCTTAACCTACTAGCTCGGCACACCACTCCTATTTCTTCCCTTCAGATGGAAGCGATGATCCTGATAATGAAGTAAAGCAGCATTGACCACATATATTTAGGTCACTAAAGCAGGGTTGCTAATCAAGTGTTAACTGATCATCCATGCCAAACCATCCACGAACTTAGTTTTCTTCCTCTCCTAGTTGCTCACCTCGTATGGCACTAGATTAGCCTAATGGGTGTACTCCTCGTACTCCGCTACGGAACGGTCACCCTGAATCACCTCCCAAAATCTCTTCTTCAACTTAATCTCAAGTGCTGGAGGAAAGTACTTGCGATCGAACCATGCCCAGAACTCAACTATAGTCATCGAATCTCTCTCCCCTATAGTGTTCATTGACTCCCACCACTGCAAGGTTGCCTCAGTCAGTCTGAAAGTCACCAACATCTATCTCTGAACCTCACTGTAGTCGACCATGCGCAAATGTCGCTGCATATCCCTCCTCCACTAGTAGGCTAGTACCACATATCACCACCACCACCACCACCACCACCACCCCCCCCCCGAAACTCTGGGGGATATCCCTTCTGAAAGGCCTCCCTGATATGCTACCACTTAGATGGCCCCGAATGGGCTAGCACTACTGGAGCCACAGGCTGCTGTGGCTAAGGCCGAGGGAAATGGGCTATCATGGCGGCATTGACCGCCTGGGCCATAATACCAGCTACCTGCTTTATGGACACAAATCCCTGTGTGGCTTGTGTCTATGGAATACCAATCTCCTGATGGGCCTCTCCCTCTCCGCCCCTGGCGACTACCCTCGCGGGTCTACCTCTCCCTCTCCTAGGTGCCATCTAAAATTTAGAATGAGTTGCATTAGTTCACGGTTAATACAAATCTTAAAATAGCAAAAGTGCTTTAACTAATAAATATAAAGATGATTCAATAGTCCTAATAATAGGGCTCTATACCAAAGAACGCAACGCTGAAACTAAAGCAAGCCGTACAGATCCTAGGGACACTAGAACCTGATGCTCTGATACCATCTGTGACACCCCACTTAATTAAATTTCGGTTGATCAAGACTTTATCAAATTAAATCAGGATTTCCATATGGTTCATTCTTAGCATCATTATAGCAACATTATTAATTACAAACCACCTAATCTTTAATTAAGCCAGCGCCAAAATTTATCTTATGAATTAATCCAAACAAATAAGTACAATAAGAGTCCAAATATAACCAACACAATATAATAGAGTCGGAACATATCACAAATGTCTAAAACAAGCGTTAGCCGAATAATTTCGACTAGATACAAGCAACCCAACATAAATCCAACAAATGAAAAGTATAGGCAATACAAGCTGAATCAAAATAAGGAGTACAACTATCATGAGCAACATCCTCAAAATATAATTGAGACTATCCTTATCTAAAAGAGAATGATATAAGCATCTAGTGCAAATCTTGTAGCACCCACATTAACCGCAGCTACGTACCCCGGATAGGAATCAAGCCTGGCGCCCTTGTGATAGGACACCTAAAAGGTTTTAAAAATATTCTATGGCAAGGGTTATAACTCAAAATATTTGAAAATATTTAGCAAGTAAATTAAATTGCAGTAAATTAAAATGCATGAATGCTCTTCATATTTAAGTTAGTGTCGTACTCTCTTGAGAACCGACTCACCCCTCAAATAATGTGCACACCTAACGTCTTTCTATATAACCCATCTAGCTATCTACCTCGTAACTAGTTTAGTCATTTAGATCCTACTTCTCCCATTAATCTAACCCGAGTAAGTTTAATACATAATCTATAAGTTATTAATCGAATTAACTTATCTCATTTGGGCTATATAACATTCTCACAAGTTATATATCATCAATATAATTCATAACATGTATTTTACCCATATATATTTATTCCCAGTATATAAACGTATCAACTATTTATAACATTCATGCACATGTAGTAAATATATATAATCATCCTCTCGAGTAGGCACTCACCAGATGTTCTCTAAAATGCTGACGTCTCACCCCTAACAATACGGACGCTAAGACCTGGGGACTCTACTCACCTTGCTCCTCAAGCCAGGAGATTCACCCACATCCCACAACCTCCTATGATAGCACTAGAGGGGTATGCTTTCTTATAAATATTGTTCACACAAATATTTATAAATCACACACACACACACACATACACACACACACATATATATATATATATACAGGCTACCTGTGTACAATTACCATAACACTAGCCTAACATTCCCAAGTCTATATTCCGACCCCAAATTCAATTAATCACACATTAATTAATTTATTACCTTGGTGTCACTCAATGAATATACCTGGACTCGCTCGCTTGACCCGAAAATAAAACATTTCTGAATTTATTATTCAAAATTTTTTCTAATAAATTTTGCCCACTTATTAATTTAAGGTCCTTAATTCACTCAAATTAAACATTAATTGCCTTTTGGATTTACACCCTAATAATCCATGAATAAATGTCACAAATCAACCCATTACTGTAGCCCAATATTCTAAACCGTCCAAAACAGTAATCCTCCAAGAATTGAACTCCCAGGGCAGAAATAGGGGATGGTAAAGGGCTGTTAGAAAAAGCGACGTCGTTCGAACAATTTGGCATGTCATTTGAACGACTCTAGCAGTCGTTCAAACCAGCAACCAGGTCGTTTGAACGACCATGGTTCTCTCTCTCCTCCATCGTCACCCCCGAAACCTATCCACCATTGATGACTTAAAACCCCATTTCTTATTCCTATTTTCCCCATTTAAACCCTCCACGATTTACACTAAATCCACCAATTCAATCCCCTCAATCTAAATACAACATCCACATATATTGGGGTTAATAAATCACATTTTAAAACCTCTATAGATTTTTAATCAGAATTCATATAAATCCCAAATTTAATTATTGAATTAACCCTAACATTACATTCATTTCACACCCACTATGATATGAATAGAAAAATGCAATTAATTAAAATCATGTTTAACCACTTGTCTTCTAGAGTTTTTAGGGTCTAAATCTCTTTGTTGAAGATGAGCGTTTGATGAAGAATGTTCACACTTGTTCTTGATTTAAGCTCCCAAGATTTCTCTAATTACTCTCTCTTTTGTCCCTACTTGATTAGGTTTTTCTAAAATGAATTATGGCTCTCACAACCTCTCACTTTTAGGGTTTATTAAGTCAATCCCGTTTTTAGGTTTATGAGCTTTAAAAAAAGGGCCCAAACACCCTTATGTGGGCTAAAAAATGCCTAAAAATATCTTGAGACCCATTTACTACCCATAGGCACTCTTTCCGAACTATTTTGACCCATCCGGACTCAACCGTACACTCGGAATTGTCATCCAAATTATTTTACTAAAAGTTAATATTAACCTATTAACTTATTACTATTCACTTAGTAACATTTAATCCCATAAATATTAATCGTCTACTCACCAGATTAATATTTAAATAATATAAAATTAATTAATCCAATTAAAGTACGACACACAAGTAATTTAAAATATAACGAATTAATTAATTAATAAAAGTCCCAAAAATATGAGGTGTTAGACCTAAACATAGGTTCGACTACTCTTAACGAGGAATTGTGAGTTATAGACAAACCCTTAGTGTGAGAGGTCTAGAGGGTAAAAATTAATAAATAAGCCAACCTAAAATACCCTCTAAATTCTTCTTGAGAACAAAGAGTTTCTTCATTTATGGAGTTACTAAACTCTCTAAATAACTTCTCAAATGGACTGGGCATTCAAAAAATTAGAGTGATATGGGTGCATAAAAGTGACAGATCAAAGTAAATAAAATATAAGAACTTTCTCAACAACTTGAATGAATAATTCTAAATTTTCTCTCTATATATTTTTATGGAAAAGTAAAATTTTTGATGAATAACTAAATTAATCTCAAAAAATATCTCTAGGATGATTTTTTGTATAGAAAATGTTACCGAAAAAAAAAGAACACGAAGAATGCGATGAACAACCTTGAGACTCTTAATCGAATTTTATGGAGATATATTATAAACTTGAGATGTTTTGAGGTAAAAGTAAATGAATGAGAACTCAATCTTATAAATAAAAGCAATGGGTTGGGTCCCACGTGTGAAACTTATTATAGTTAAGTACAAATGATGGAATATGGAACAAATAGATTTTTCAACCATACAAAAAAAATCGTCTAAAATTTAGACAACACAACCTTGACCTAAATAATAAAACATATGGATTAAATGTTTTGAGATCCCTTATCTCCTTCGGCCTATGGGCATTCAGTTATAACATCTTCGGGTCCCTCAGAACCTTTGGTTTCAAAATTTTGGGTCCAATCAACTGGTTTATCCTATGTACCTTTAGATCCAACATTTTGGTATCTCTCAAAACCTTTGAATACAACATTTTGAGTTCCCTCAATTATTTCAGTTCATAAACCTTCATCTCTAACATGTTGGGGTCCCTCATCCTATGGACCTTTGACTTTAACATTTTAGGTTCCCATATCCTTTGACCTATTGACCTTTGGCTCTAATAATTTGGGGTCCATTATGAAATTCAACTTCAATATTTTAGGGTCCCTCATCTCCTTCGGCCTATGGACCTTCGGCTCTAACATTTCGGAGTCCCATATATCCCTCGACCTTAATATTTTGGGGGCCCTCAGATTCCTCGACCAATGGACCTTATGCACCAACATTATTTGGTCCCTTGAAACCTTTATCTTTAACATTTTGGGGTCCCTCGGGACATTTGACTTCAACATATTAGGGTCCTTCAGCTTCTTCGGCCTATAGAATTTCGTCTCCAATATTTTGGGGTCCATTAGGACCTTTAATTTCAATGTTTTTGGGGCCTTCAACTCCTTCAACCTATTCACCTTTCTATCTAACATTTTATGGTCCTTCATGACCTTCGACTTCAACATTTTCAGTCCATCTTCTCATTCAGCCTATGGACTTCGACTTTAACATTTTCACGTCCCTTTGCTCTTTTGCCCTATGTACCTTCGACGTCAACATTTTAGGGTCCCTCGACTCCTTAGGACTATGGACCTTCAGCTCTAACATTTTGGGATCTCTTATTTCTTTCGGATCAAACATTTTGGGATCCCTGTGGGCCTTCGACTTCAAAATATTTGGGTCCCTCAACGCTTTCAGCTGTAGACCTTTGGCTTTGACATTTTAGGGTCCCTTAAGGCCTTCATATCCAACATTTTTAGTATCTCTCGACTCCTTCAATCTGTAAGCCTTCGATCATATTACCATAGTCCAAAAATAACTGGTAAAGAAGACATACCCTCCAATCCTCCATTGCCCTTTAAAATATCTTAAAAAATTGAATTCTAGAGGTAATCTATGATCCCAAAGAGATCTCATGCAAGTAAGTGTAAAATGACCCTCGGTCATCACAAGGTTAGCCATTTCATTCCTAGTTACATGGAAAGTGTGTATTTCTCCCCAAAAAAGGGGCATTTTGATTATTTTCTACTCTCATGAACTTGATCATTGGTCAAGGTGATATCAGAAGGAATAATTATTCACTTGATCAAGCTTCAAGAAGTAAAATATCATCATCATGGAGGATCATCATGTAATGTGTGACTTGGGATTCACATTACACCCTAAGCCATCAGTAAATGGGAATTAAACTAAAACTTAAAGCCCAGGTAATCATAAATTGTACTGTTACTTGGGAAATTGTATTTTAGAGAGAGAGAAACTAAGCAGAAGCTTGTAAAAAACCCTAATAATTGTGACTCATCATCCTAATTAGTGAAAAGTAAGCTTCTTTCTCAGTGGATGCAGGACTAATTGACTCAACCACTTAAATGCGTGTCATTTTTATCTCTTTTATCATATTATTTTTCTACATTTACTATTCATTTTCTTTCCTAGATGATGATATTCATATTTCTTCACTAAGCTCATATTTATTTTTACTTAATTGTGTCGGTCCCTATTTTTGACATCATCAGACATGAGTTTGTTAGTCACATGTGACCATAAGTCTGGTGTACTCAGGTTGGTGGGATAGCTTATGATTTGGTTAACTATTGGTGTATTTCTCTTAAAGTATGAGAATGCATGTGATAAAAATTATACATAGTATTATCGATCGAGGTATTTTGAGAGCTCAGTGGCAAGGGAAGTTTTGGCTCGTATTCTTGTGAGTTTATGTATGATAATATATATTAATAGGATAATAAATAAATAAATAAATAGTGGTATTAATAGGGTAACTAGTAATAGTATAACCCTTATTGGATTAGTTAGACGGTCATATTTAAACCAATAACTAAATACTTTGTTGGATTCATGATGGGAAGAGTTATTCCTTATCAAATATTGTGAGCATATAGTATTTTAAGGAATAACATGATCAATTAAGACCATGGACTTGAGGTATTGATTTTTGTAAATGGGTGAAATTTCCATTACGGAAATGTATGTGGTAGTGGTAATCAAGAACTCTAAATTAATAGGATTGTGGGGATTCTTAGTTCTTATCATTATATAGAATATTGAAATGGACTCCTTAAGCTGTAGAGATATGCCCTAATAATAGTGATCATTTCTAAATATGATAGTTATGGTAATGTAATATCTTTGTGTGAATGACTTACGTCCTTGAGGTGGTAAGTACGGTATGTATTACACCTCGATTGCTAACTGGATTAGATATAAGTGTCTTGACGGGTTCCTTATTTGGATTTTCATCTCCCACACATGGAGTCTAGTTCTGGTTGGAATTTAGGAGATGATGTGGTGTTGTGACATGTTGGCCTATGATGGTTTTTTTAATAACTTGATGGCAATGGTTGAGTATAAAATTATTGGTAACTAATAATGGTTTATGTGAGCCATTTTGATGGAGGCAAATGGGTTCAGATTCATAGTATCTCCTAGAGGCTGATAGGATTTTTATTATATGAGGCGCCATTATTTGTGGACAAGAATGAAGAGGGACATAACATGATTTGTGTCCCACAACTTCAGTTACCATATGGTGAAGGTAAATAACTAGAGATCACCAAAAATGGGAGATCATCTCCACAGAGAGGATAATGAGAATCCATTACGTATCGCTCAATATTATGTTTGATAAATACAAGACATTTATATCGCACTTTTGGAAAAATATTTAGAAGGCTATGGAATTAGGCCATGTTTGAGCACTTCGTATCACCCGTAGAACAAAGGGTGATTCATATTTGGGGAGAACATTCTATGAGCTTGCATATTATGCTTCAAAGTAAAATAGGTGTACTACTTGTTGTTTATGGATTTTGTTTATAACAGCAGTTATAAAGAACCTTTTTGCATGGTACCTTTGATACATTGTATGGTCAACGTTACCATTCTAATGTTTGTTGGATGTGAGGTCAGGTAGAATAATTTACTTAAATCACATTTAAGAAAACCTCGAAGAATGTGGACCTTATTAAATAAATGATGAATGTTTCTTAAAGAAAGCATATGAATTGATCGAGTGGAGACAATAACTAAAAGATTATTACAAATGACATGGTGTATCAGCATATCAAATTGAAATATATATAATTTAAGCTCAATACCATCTATGTGGGAGAGAGAGTGGAATTTGAAAGATACATCCATGACTTTTAGAAGTAATAATAAGTCAAATTATGATGATGAAATTCTATTATCAAGGGGAATAATATAATAACCCATAAATTTTAAATAATTAAATAATTGGTATTTGAGTTGAATAAGTTCATGTTTATATTAATTGATAAATTTAACTTGGAATTTTTGGAATTTCAGGATTTGTACCATTATACCAGACTAGAAGATAAGGCAAGAAATACCTATCCTTCTTACTTAATTAAATACAATTTTTTTATATTTAATGTTATTATTATGAAACCAAGGGGTTGAATCAATATGTTTTCACAGAGGATTTTCGTGATACTTTAATTCATTGAATTTGTAAATCTATTAGACGAATTAGATGATTATATGTTTAACATGCTTAAATTATGGATTATCGAATGATTTACATTTGAAATGGTTAAAATCGAATTTATAAAAGAACCCAATTGAACAACCTAATGTATTACAGAATAATCATTGTTTCACATTAAAATAGCACCTTTTAATGAATTTATGAGGTTAGATCTACTTAGAACCCCTTTGAAATCATTTTTATATGTGTTTGGGTCTAATAGAAAGTTAAAGAAACCTCATATTTACGTCTAGCATAAGTGGGAGACCGATTGGTTTAGATATTTAGAGGTCGGTCTTTTGGGTTCCCTTGGGTCCGATCGATCGAGTAGTAGGAGAAGTCTATCGATCAGGTCTTATGGATATGGCTTGGATATTTTGTGAGGTATTTTCTATAAATGATAAACTTAACGATCAAGGAACTTCAAGATAATATTTTCATAGGATTTATGATATATACTCTTATATAAATATGCATATATATTAAATGAGTTCGAGGATACATTAAGGGACGATTAGCCCAACTTATGCAATTAGAATTGCATGTCTCTTATGCTTATATCATATGTTATATGTTATGTGTGTGTACATATCATAGTAAATGAGTAGGCTTGTGGGAATTTATTAGTAGGGATTAATGGCATTGTTCATGGTACCGTATATTACAATCCTAATTGATAATATAGGTTGTGTATTGGACTAATATCTCAATCAAATGCATTGTGGGTCAACTGCCTCACGTAAGGGAGACATATGAGGCTAAATCTTTCATGTAATGTGGTATGTGATTAAAATAATGATGTGTCGGTGTAGCGATTTTCCATTTGTGTGTATTTCGAGCCATTAGAAGTAGGACCTCTTGTGGATCGATGCGATAGAGCCAAGAGAGATCCATGAAGGATATTTTCTTCTTATTTACTAATATTATGTATCTAATTATGTGATTAGCGTAATACTTACTTGTATAGTGTATATTATGGTAGCTACCCAGTGATGGGAATAATCTACTAAGAGATTGATGTGTATATTAGCCACACTAGTGATGGGCATAACTTATTTATAGATTTATGAGTGTATAATAGCTCAGCCAGTGATGGGATAGGTTACACGAATATTGTATTGCCTATAAGCTAGACTAATTATGGGTAATATCTAAGAAGAGATTGAGTAGTACTATAGTTATCCTAGTTATGGGGAGAGCTTATATGGATACTGTATAGGATAGTAGTTGGTAACTTTAGTGTAAAGTTATCGGTGATGATATTATACTATAGTGGGAGAAGTTACGCATGTTACATAATAGTCATGGTACATAGTTAGTTATAATTATAGATATGCCTAAAGTAGGATTATCATGTATGGCTAGGATTACCAGTAGATAGAGGTAAAGTGAGATACCTTAAGAGTGAATACCAGAAAAATAAAATGAGACGTATATAAGTTTCACTTAATAATGTTTCAATATGAGTTAGATAATATTTGAAAATATGGGCCTAACTCATTATTCTTCTTAAATCCCTTTTAAAGAATCCGACAGTATTAGGAGCAGGGATGAGTGGATCAATTGATAAGTCAACATCATCTAATTACCCGAATAGGAGATGGAGAGTTATATCTTTATGTGTTTCTCTTATTAGTTCACTTTGTATATTCCACTTATTCATTTTATAGGACCTTGGGTGTTCCAGAGTTGTTCATTAGTTTGTGGACTTTTTATTTAGGACTCTATATTGTGGATATTTATTTTATTCAGTTATCCAGTTGCATTCAGATTTATCTCACAACCTCATTTTGTTATTGATTTTATGTTTTGGTCGTTAGAGTAGTTGACTAAAACCATACTTTACTAATAGTTTTAGTTATGGATTTAGTATTGAAATAAAATATTTTTTCCTATATTAATGAGAACCATGTATGGACGTATTTGCATTTTATATATTGTTGGTGTCTTTTATTTTGCTTAGTAAGTGTTCTGGTGTGTTGAGTATGGGTTACACACAAAGGATCAGATCACTAGTTCTTGTGGAATATAAGTTTTATCATTCATAATCTTAGATAGAACTGGACACGTCATTAGTAGGGTTGTAGCACAATATTTTAGTGGCATGTCTTGATTACATAAAATAGTGTAGCTTCAACTTATTGCTCTAGTATACATTATGTGTATTTAACGGGACCACTTTGATGACATTTTCTTTATATTGATTTTATAAGACAATATACACCTCATGATCATTAGGTTTACTTGAGGCTCTTAATCCGAATTTGATTGATGGATACATGCACAAGTTATTTATTGCTTTGACTTATTGGAGAAGATTCATTATTGAATCAAAATCTTGATATATTGGCTAATGGTCATAAATGTATGGTGAAAGTCATTTATGGATGAAATCCACGTCTTGTTATAAATATTGGTGATACCCCCTTGAGATGCTTATAAGTATAGTATATGTCAAACCCTGCGTGTGGATTATGTTAATCCGACACTACAAATAAGTTAAGTTGGATCGTTAAAAGACTTTAAAAAGTTAATTAAATAAATTAGAAGTAATTTATTTTTATTAATGGGTATCAGTAACCTTAACGATGGGAGAATTAAGTAATTAATAATAAGGAGCTCAAAATGTAATTTTGAGTTAAGGAGTGGAGTTGCAATTATAATTATGTATTAGCATTAATTATAATTACTGGAATGGGATTAGAATCCAGGTTGGATTAGGTTTTCTCAGTCCCATTAGGATCCACATACTTATCTCTCGTTAGGTTCCTTACCATAGCCTATATGTATGAACCTATGTCTCCTTTTTCCCCAAGGAATCCGTCACTCTTGAGACTCAAAAACCATAATTCGAATTTGTGAGAAAAAAAGGAAACATAGACAAGAATAGAGAAGAAAGGTGGTTATGAAGGAAGAGCCCACACTTTGATCGTGACTGTTCACATCGGGAATATGGTTAAAGATCATGAGGTGCATACAGCCTGGGTTTTATATAAATCATCATCATGTATTATTCGTGCTGAGACGAGATCAAACCAAATAGATCTCGAATGTAAACCCTAATTCCACCTTATAGGGTTTCATGTATGTGTAGTTTTTTAGTAGTTCTATTTATGCGCATATTCAACATACTATAAGGTTGTCTCTCCAATAATTGGTGTCAGAGCCTTGTTGATACAACATATAGGTTGAACTTAGCCAAGTTGTCCAAGTAGAACAATCATATATGTGCATGGATGTTGGGTAGAATATAGATATGTGCTAACTTCTATTTTACAGCGATCTAATCCCGTTATTATGATCACGTATTTATGTTTATGTTTTATGTGATTGGATCCCATGAAGGTTTATTCATGGTTAATTTTTTTTATTATACTGGATGAACTCTAATATTGATGTAGAATGTGAACTCCTTTATGGAAGCATAGGACATATGTAAATTTTTACTGTTTTGATCATAATTTTCAATGGAGTATTGCAAAACCATATCAGTGGTCGGAGGTTATTTTTGGCAATATGAATTGTTTGGGTTCAAGAAGGACTATTCATGACTATGATCTATAATAGAGTTCCATTTTGACTATAATAGCTGGGAATCCTTATTTATTCTTATTTTCTTATTTATGTCGATTTATGTCTTTATTATTCATGTTTTAATTATTGGGGTGTTAATATGGTTTAACGGTTCCCTTAGAATTATGGACAACATGGAAAATTGGTTGGACTTATATCATATAGATTCTAGTGTGAATAATTTATAATTAGTTTGAATTTTGGACATTAATATGTGTAGTTAGAATATAAATACTGAGTATCCATATTTTTAAAATATTGGTCTAGGGTATTTACAAATTTTATTAATAACACATCTGTTGATATATTAAAAAAATGATATCCTGCTACTTTTGGAAATATACCAAATATTTTAGCCTTTTCAAATTAGTTAAAAATTGTACCTATAACCCTCACGAAGTTTTCTAAATTATTAAATGGGAGAGGTAATTTTCCAAGAGAAAATTCCACGATTTACATCAAAGGTTTGTAGACTTTCAATAATAAGTAACCCTCACCGAGGAATGCTAATTATTGTGGTGGTCGATACAAGTTTCCTTAAAGGTAGTTTTGGATTCATTATTCGCCCAGGCGATCCCAAAAGGAGGAGTCTATGTGATATGGTATAATCTAAAATTAGTTCATGATATACACTTAAACATAAAATAATGGTAGGTTCTCTAAAGAGAAATGCTATTATTTTGTGGGACAAAAGTGTTAGCTATTTAATTTTATTTAGCATAGTCTTTGTCTAGATAAAAAAACTAAAAGGAATTACACTGTCTAATTCATTTTGCAAAGTAAGTTTTATAAAGAGGAATACAATTCAAATGGTAACTGGGATGTCGATGAATTCTTTTAAAATTGGTTAAAGGAACCTTAATTTTAATTTTGAATTGAAAAGGTTTTATGTCTTATAATAATTCATTTTATTATTTAATTCTCAGAATTAAGATTGCAAGCTCTTTCAATCCACATTATGTCATTCTCAAGGGAAAAAATTAACTGGACCAAAAGGAATTTAGATATTGTGTTAACTATTGTAGAGTAAAATTTTATGTCCTATGAGATTTGTCTTGAGAAACCAGGTGAAGGGGGACCGAAAAGGAAACCCCGACTTACCAGAAATGGATCAAGGCTAATGAGATGGCACGGTGTTACATTTTGGTATCTATGTCAAATATTCTGCAACATTAGCATCGGTCGAGTACCCATGTCTATGACATCATGCAGAACCTCAAAGATATATTTAGGGATTAGAATTAAAAGAACTCATGAACATAAACAAGTATGGGGGGACCCCGGTGAGGGAACATGCTTTATGGATGATGTCTTTTCTCAATGAGATTGAAATCCTTGGAGCAAAAATTGATGGGGAAACCCAATTAGATATTGTTCTCTAGTCACACTGAGTCCTTTAAGAAGTTTCGCCTAAATAACAACATGAACAATCTTTCTTACTCTTTGGCAAAACTACTTAAAAAATTACAAGCAACTGAGTGTCTCATTAAGAAGTTAGGAAGTGCTTTTGTTCCTGAAAAAGGCTCTACTTCTAAGACTGTGAGAAAGAAGAAGTAAGAGAAGGATAAAAAATAGGTTATGATCCCTTAGGAAGCTCATGGTCCTCAGGATGTGTGAAATTTTTTAAGGATAAGTGTTTCCACTGTAACTAGTCAGGACACTAGAAGAATAATTCTTTAGTTTTTCGTAACAAATAAAACATTAAAGGTAAATTTCATTCACTTGTTATTGAATCGTGTTTTGTGCTTCGTAGTACTAGTACCTCGTATGTAGATATGGGAGACTCCAATCATATATGTAATTATTTGGAGGGCTTCCAGGAAACTAGGAGAGTTAGTGATGGAGAGATTTATCTAACTATGGGAGATGTTACTGGAATAGTGGTAGTTGTTGTATAGATATTCATTTAAGCTTCAATAGTGATAGGCTCACTTTTAAAAGCATGTCTTTATGTATCTTCCATTACAAGGAATTTGATTTTACTTTCTTGCTTAGCCTTTTATGGATATTTAGTTTCTTTAAATAAACTCGTGGTTATTAAGAAAAATAAATCTTCTATGTGTTTTTCTATTTGGTTGATAATCTTTATATTGTAAATCCTATCTCTCCAACACAACAAATTAATATTTTTCATAATTCAATTGGATTAAATTTAAAGAGAAAGGAACCATCCTTATTGAACCAAATGCATCTTTGGCACTTATGCCTTGGTTATATTAATCTAAAAAGGATTAGTACACTAGTATCAAGTGGAAACTGAGCTCACTACAAGTGGAGGCACTTCTAGTTTGTGTATTATGTTTAAAAGGTAAAATGAACAAGAGGCCTTTCTCGGCCCAAGGCCATAGGGACAAAGAATAGTTAGAAGTGGTTCATTCTGATCTATGTAGACCCATGACAACCCAAAAAAAGAGGAGGATTTGATTATTTGTGACTTTCATGGATGACTACTGAAGGTTCGAGTAAGTTTACCTGATGCACCATAAGTCTGAAGCCTTTGAAAAAATAAAATTTTATAGGGAAAAAGTGGAGAAGATTAAAGGTAAGAATGTCAAGACACTACGATTTGATCATAGTGGCGAGTACCTCCTAAGGGATTTTAGGCAGTGCCTAGAAGATCAAAGGATCACATCCTAATCATCCACACCTAAAAAAAATGGTGTAGAAAAAAAGGAATAGGAATATTTTGGATAGGATTAAGTCCATGATGACTTTTATGGATCTCTCATATTCCTTTTGGGGACATGCTTTAAAGATGACCACTTATTTAATAAACTTGGTACCTTCAAAGGAGGTCTATAATACACCCAAGGGATTGTGGATTAGGTGTAAGACCAGTATGAAACATATTCAAATTTGGGGTAGTCCAGCACATGTGCTGAAGAAAGATACCAAGTTAGAATCAAGATCAGAAGTGTGTTTTCAATATATCAGAAATAAACTAAGGGTTACTTATTATATGATTCAAATGATCAGAAAGTCATTGTTAGCACTAAGGCCCAATTCTTAGAAGATGATTATATGATGGATCCTAAACCCAGAAGTAAAGTTGTTCTTTAAGAGTTGTGAGGGAACCAATAAGATTCTTCAACACCAGAAGTACATGATGAAATGACATAGAATGTTGGCACTAGTTCACCAAAACATAGACTACCTCGTCATAATAGGAGGCTTTTACACCAATCTTAAAAGTTTATATTCGTGGGAGAGTCTTATGACAAGTTCCCTGGTGAACGTGAAGACGATACCTATAATTATAATGAGGCTATCCAAGACAAAGATGGAAAACTTTGGATTAAAGTTATGAATTCTGAGATAAATCTATGTATTCCAATTAGGTCTGAATCTTGTAAATACACCTAAGGTTTTAAATCCATAGTATGCAAGTGGGTCTGTATGAGAAGAGAGAGGGTGGAGGGAAAGGTTGAGACCTTCAAGGAACGACTTGTTGCAAAGGGACTTACTCAGAAAGAGGGCATCGATTATGAGGAAAACTTCTTATCAGTATCTATGTTGAAGTCCATTTGAATATTTCTTATCCATTGCGACTCCTTTAGATTATGAAATTTGGCAGATGAATGTCAAGACTCCATTTCTTAATGGGAATCTTAACGCATTTATATATCTGTCGCAACCAGATGGTTTTATATCTCAAGACCAAGAGCATAAATTGCATAGTCCTAAGAAGTTTATTTATGGAATCAAGCAAGAATTTAGAACTTAGAGCATTTATTTTAATTGGACAATAAAATCTTTTGAATTTGATCAATGTCCGGATGAGACTTGTGTGTAGAAGAAGTGCAATGAAAATGTAATAGCCTTTTTAGTATTATATGTGCATGACATTATTCTCATTGGAAACGATGTTAAAGTGTTGTCTATGGTTAGAGTGTGGATGTCCATACAATCGATATGAAAGACTTGGGAGAAGTTAGTCACATCCTTTGGATCAAGTATGGCGCGGTATGGTGAGGCCTGGTGACTCCGGTTAATGTGTTGTTGAGAAATTTATTGATAAAATGCTATTGAGATTTGCATTATTTGACTTGAGTATTCGTAGTCGTATTGTTGCGCTTTGTTCATCGCTAACATCTTTGTTGAGCATATTCCTGTCGTATTGTGTACTTCCCCATCTTTTTCTTAGTTGGCAGGTGAGCACGGATTTGAGTGCTATGGACCAATTGGGATGATTTTAGCGAGGATTATTTGGGAAGAATTTTTAATACAAGAGATGAGAAGACTTGTATTTATTTTGATGTATAGAGCATTTGGAGATTTAATTATTTTCGAGATAGTTTGATTGTTGTAATTATTTCGAGAGAATTGTTGTATTTATTTGAAGATTGAGATTAGTGGTTTCTCGTTTGTATTGTGGGATTTGTAGATGCTCTATACCTTATTATTTTTGGAATTGATTTAGTTTATCGATAGTAGCGCTCCACTCCACTCTTCCCGTGCGGGCGGGGTGTTACAGAATGGTATCAGAGCTTAGGTATACGACCACCCTCGGGTCTTGGGTTTTGGGTCTGTTGCGTTTTTGTGGCGCGAATTTGGAGATATAAATTTTAGAGTATCGTTTCGTATTAAGCATCTAGATTAGATGTGAGGAAATTATTTTGGAGACGAGATTATATTTGGAGATTGTTGGCCTGATTTTTGAGAGTTAGGTATTCGGCGAATTTCGAGGGCGAAATTCCATTGTTATTGGGGAAGTGTAACAACCCGCGTAATTTTTCTGGTATTTTCAAAATACAGAGGAAAATAAAGTTTTTGAGATAAAATTATTTTTATTGCTCAAATATGTTGGATTTTATTTTTAAAGGCGATAATTTCAAACGATTTCGAAATCGGAATTAAAATGGAGTTTTAATTGAATTTTTATTATTTAGAAGAGTCCTCAAAACATAAAACTCTCTAAGAGTCCTCGGAACATAAAACTCTCTAGTAAAAATAATATTTTTAGAAATCTGACCGTTCGATCAAGCAGAATTTTTTGTCAGCAGTCCTGTCTCGCCGTTCGCTACAATATAGTAAAATTTCAAGCGATTTCGACGGTCCGATCGTTCGGAATAAAATTTTTAGTGTTTGTATCTGATTATAACTCTTTTCTTAATCAAACACTTAATCATTTATATATCAACAAATTCGTGGCTTGGCTTTTCAAGTCACTTTTTCTCAAATTTTTCAACCAGAAGACCTCTCCAAAATTACTCCCTTTCATCTACAAACCATAGCCCCAAACCTATTCAAGATTTCAACCTTAGATTAGAAAGCTTATTTGGTGTTTTTTCGAGTTTGGGTTAGAACGAGATTTGATTATTTTCGCGAGAGGAACGTGATGTTGTGATTAGATTTTGAGGCTGAATTATGTGATGATTCATGTTGGTTCTTTTTGGTGGTTTAAGGTATGGGGTTTTACAGAATATGCTCCTAAATCTCGCGAGTGTTTATTCCGTTGAATTCTTATTAATTGAACTCATATTTTGAATTGCTAAATTCTTGAAAATCTGGAAAAATAATTGTTGGAATTATTTTCATTCACGAGGTATTATTCATGTTGTTTTGAGCACGTTGTCATGAGATTTTAATATGGCACTGATGTTGGGCACCCGCCAAGACTCCTTTTCCGGCTACTTGATAAAGTATGGCGCGGTATAGTGAGGCCTGGTGACTCCGGTTAATGTGTTGTTGAGAAATTTATTGATAAAATGCTATTAAGATTTGCATTATTTGATTTGAGTATTCGTAGTCTTATTGTTGCGCTTTGTTCATCGCTAACATCTTTGTTGAGCATATTCCGGTCGTATTGTGTACTTTCCCATCTTTTTCTTAGTTGGCAGGTGAGCACGGATTTGAGTGCTATGGACCAATTGGGATGATTTTAGTGAGGATTATTTGGGAAGAATTTTTAATACAAGAGATGAGAAGACTTGTATTTATTTTGATGTATAGAGCATTTGGAGATTTAATTGTTTTCGAGATAGTTAGATTGTTGTAATTATTTTGAGAGAATTGTTGTATTTATTTGAAGATTGAGATTAGTGGTTTCTCGTTTGTATTGTGGGATTTTTAGATGCTCTATACCTTATTATTTGTGGAATTGATTTAGTTTATCGATCGTAGTGCTCTGATCCGCTCTCCCCGGGTGGGTGGGGTGTTACAGAATGGTATCAGAGCTTAGGTATACGACCACCCTCGGGTCTTGGGTTTTGGGTCTGTTGCGTTTTTGTGGCACGAATTTGGAGATAGAAATTTTAGAGTATCGTTTCGTATTAAGCATCTAGATTAGATGTGAGGAAATTATTTTGGAGACGAGATTATTTTTAGAGATTGTTGGCCTAATTTTTGAGAGTTAGGTATTCGGCGAATTTCGAGGGCGAAATTCCATGTTATTGGGGAAGTGTAACAACCCGCATAATTTTTCTAGTATTTTCAAAATATTGAGGAAAATAAAGCTTTTGAGATAAATTTATTTTTATTGCTCAAATATGTTGGATTTTATTTTTAAAGGCGAGAATTTCAAACGATTTCGAAATCGGAATTAAAATGGAGTTTTAATTGAATTTTTATTATTTAGAAGAATCCTCAAAACATAAAACTCTCTAAGAGTCCTCGGAACATAAAACTCTCTAGTAAAAATAATATTTTTAGAAATTCGACCGTTCGATCAAGCTGAATTTTTGTCAGCAGTCATGTCTCGCCGTTCGCTACAATATATTAAAATTTCAAGCAATTCCAACGGTTCGATCGTTCGGAATAAAATTTTTAGTGTTTGTATTTGATTAGAACTATTTTCTTAATCAAACACTTAATCATTTATATATCAACAAATTTGTGGCTTGGCTTTTCAACTCACTTTTTCTCAAATTTTTCAACCAGAAGACCTCTCCAAAATTACTCCCTTTCATCTACAAACCATAGCCCCAAACCTATTCAAGATTTCAACCTTAGATTAGAAAGCTTATTTGGTGTTTTCTCGAGTTTGGGTTAGAACGAGATTTGATTATTTTCGCGAGAGGAACGTGATGTTGTGATTAGATTTTGAGGTGGAATTATGTGATGATTCATGTTGGTTCTTTTTGGTGGTTTAAGGTATGGGGTTTTACACAATATGCTCCTAAATCTCGCGAGTGTTTATTCCGTTGAATTCTTGTTAATTGAATTCATATTTTGAATTGCTAAATTCTTGGAAATCTAGAAAAATAATTGTTGGAATTATTTTCATTCACGAGGTATTATTCATGTTGTTTTGAGCAGGTTGTCATGAGATTTTAATATGGCACTGATGTTGGGCACCCGTTAAGACTCCTTTTCCGGCTACTTGATAAAGTATGGCGCCGTATGGTGAGGCCTGGTGACTCCGGTTAATGTGTTGTTGAGAAATTTATTGATAAAATGCTATAGAGATTTTCATTATTTGATTTGAGTATTCGTAGTCGTATTGTTGCGCTTTGTTCATCGCTAACATCTTTGTTGAGCATATTCCTGTCGTATTATGTACTTCCCCATCTTTTTCTTAGTTGGCAGGTGAGCACGGATTTGAGTGCTATGGACCAATTGGGATGATTTTAGCGAGGATTATTTGGGAAGAATTTTTAATACAAGAGATGAGAAGACTTGTATTTATTTTTATGTATAGAGCATTTGGAGATTTAATTGTTTTCGAGATAGTTAGATTGTTGTAATTATTTCGAGAGAATTATTGTATTTATTTGAAGATTGAGATTAGTGGTTTCTCGTTTGTATTGTGGGATTTTTAGATGCTCTATACCATATTATTTGTGGAATTGATTTAGTTTATCGATAGTAGCGCTCCGCTCTGCTCTCCCCGTGCGGGCGGGGTGTTACAGAATGGTATCAGAGCTTAGGTATACGACCACCCTCGGGTCTTGGGTTTTGGGTCTGTAGTGTTTTTGTGGCGCGAATTTGGAGATAGAAATTTTAGAGTAACGTTTCGTATTAAGCATCTAGATTAGATGTGAGGAAATTATTTTGGAGAAGAGATTATTTTTGGAGATTGTTGGCCTGATTTTTTAGAGTTAGATATTCGACGAATTTCGAGGCAGAAATTCCATTGTTATTGGGGAAGTGTAACAATCCGCGTAATTTTTCTGGTATTTTCAAAATACAGAGGAAAATAAAATTTTTGAGATAAAATTATTTTTATTGCTCAAATATGTTGGATTTTATTTTTAAAGGCGATAATTTCAAACGATTTCGAAATCGGAATTAAAATGGAGTTTTAATTGAATTTTTATTATTTAGAAGAGTCCTCAAAACATAAAACTCTCTAAGAGTCCTGAGAACATAAAACTCTCTAGTAAAAATAATATTTTTTGAAATCCGACCGTTCGATCAAGCTGAATTTTTGTCAGCAGTCCTGTCTCGCCGTTCGCTACATTGAAGTGAAATTTCAAGCGATTCCGACGGTCCGATCGTTCGGAATAAAATTTTTAGTGTTTGTATCTAATTATAACTCTTTTTTTAATTAAACATTTAATAATTTATATATCAACAAATTCGTGGCTTGGCTTTTCAAGTCATTTTTTCTCAAATTTTTCAACCAGAAGACCTCTCCAAAATTACTCCCTTTCATCAACAAACCATAGCCCCAAACCTATTCAAGATTTCAACCTTAGATTAGTAAGCTTATTTGGTGTTTTCTCGAGTTTGGGCTAGAACGAGATTTGATTATTTTTGCGAGAGGAACGTGATGTTGTGATTTGATTTTGAGGCTGAATTATGTGATGATTCATGTTGGTTCTTTTGGGTGGTTTAAGGTATGGGGTTTTACACAATATGCTCCTAAATCTCGCGAGTGTTTATTCCGTTGAATTCTTGTTAATTGAACTCATATTTTGAATTGCTAAATTCTTGGAAATCTGGAAAAATAATTGTTGGAATTATTTTCATTCAGGAGGTATTATTCATGTTGTTTTGAGCACGTTGTCATGAGATTTTAATATGGCACTGATGTTGGGCACCCGCCAAGACTCCTTTTCCGGCTACTTGATAAAGTATGGCGCGGTATGGTGAGGCCCGGTGACTCCGGTTAATGTGTTGTTGAGAAATTTATTGATAAAATGCTATTGAGATTTGCATTATTTGATTTGAGTATTCGTAGTCGTATTGTTGCGCTTTGTTCATCGCTAACATCTTTGTTGAGCATATTCCTGTCGTATTGTGTACTTCCCCATCTTTTTCTTAGTTGGCAGGTGAGCACGGATTTGAGTGCTATGGACCAATTGGGATGATTTTAGCGAGGATTATTTGGGAAGAATTTTTAATACAAGAGATGAGAAGACTTGTATTTATTTTGATGTATAGAGCATTTGGAGATTTAATTGTTTTCGAGATAGTTAGATTGTTGTAATTATTTCGAGAGAATTATCTTATTTATTTGAAGATTGAGATTAGTGGTTTCTCGTTTGTATTGTGGGATTTTTAGATGCTCTATACCTTATTATTTGTGGAATTGATTTAGTTTATAGATAGTAGCGCTCCGCTCCGCTCTCCCCGGGCGGGCGGAGTGTTACAGAATGGTATCAGAGCTTAGGTATACGACCACCCTCGGGTCTTGAGTTTTGGGTCTGTTGCGTTTTTGTGGCGCGAATTTGGAGATAGAAATTTTAGAGTAACATTTCGTATTAAGCATCTGGATTAGATGTGAGGAAATTATTTTGGAGACGAGATTATTTTTGGAGATTGTTGGCCTGATTTTTGAGAGTTAGGTATTTGGCAAATTTCGAGGGCGAAATTTCATTGTTATTGGGGAAGTGTAACAACCCGCGTAATTTTTCTCGTATTTTCAAAATACAGAGGAAAATAAAGTTTTTGAGATAAAATTATTTTTATTGCTCAAATATGTTGGATTTAATTTTTAAAGGCGAGAATATCAAACAATTTTGAAAACGGAATTAAAATGGAGTTTTAATTGAATTTTTATTGTTTAGAAGAGTCCTCAAAACATAAAACTCTCTAAGAGTCCTCGGAACATAAAACTCTCTAGTAAAAATAATATTTTTAGAAATCCGACCGTTCGATCAAGCTGAATTTTTGTCAGCAGTCCTGTATCGCCGTTCGCTACAATATACTAAAAATTCAGGCGATTCCAACAGCCCGATCGTTCGGAATAAAATTTTTAGTGTTTGTATCTGATTAGAACTTTTTTCTTAATCAAACACTTAATGATTTATATATCAACAAATTCGTGTCTTGGCTTTTCAAGTCACTTTCTCTCAAATTTTTCAACCAGAAGACCTCTCCAAAATTACTCCATTTCATCTACAAACCATAGCCCCAAACCTATTCAAGATTTCAACATTAGATTAGAAAGCTTATTTGTTGTTTTCTCGAGTTTGGGCTAGAACGAGAATTGATTATTTTCGCGAGAGGAACGTGATGTTGTGATTAGATTTTGAAGCTGAATTATGTTATGATTCATGTTGGTTCTTTTTGGTGGTTTAAGTTATGGGGTTTTACACAATATGCTCCTAAATCTCGCGAGTGTTTATTCCGTTGAATTCTTATTAATTGAACTCATATTTTGAATTGCTAAATTCTTGGAAATCTGGAAAAATAATTGTTGGAATTATTTTCATTCACGAGGTATTATTCATGTTGTTTTGAGCACGTTGTCATGAGATTTTAATATGGCACTGATGTTGGGCACCCGCCAAGACTCCTTTTCCGGCTACTTGATAAAGTATGGCGCGGTATGGTGAGGCCTGGTGACTCCGGTTAATGTGTTGTTGAGAAATTTATTGATAAAATGCTATTGAGATTTGCATTATTTGATTTGAGTATTCGTAGTCGTATTGTTGCGCTTTGTTCATCATTAACATCTTTGTTGAGCATATTCCTGTCGTATTGTGTACTTCCCCATCTTTTTCTTAGTTGGCAGGTGAGCACGGATTTGAGTGCTATGGACCAATTGGGATGATTTTAGCGAGGATTATTTGGGAAGAATTTTTAATACAGGAGATGAGAAGACTTGTATTTATTTTGATGTATAGAGCATTTGGAGATTTAATTATTTTCGAGATAGTTAGATTGTTGTAATTATTTCGAGAGAATTGTTGTATTTATTTGAAGATTGAGATTAGTGGTTTCTCGTTTGTATTGTGGGATTTTTAGATGCTCTATACCTTATTATTTGTGGAATTGATTTAGTTTATCGATAGTAGCGCTCCGCTCCGCTCTCCCCGGGCAGGCGGGGTGATACAGAATGGTATCAGAGCTTAGGTATACGACCACCCTCGGGTCTTGGGTTTTGGGTCTGTTGCGTTTTTGTGGCGCGAATTAGGAGATAAAAATTTTAGAGTATCGTTTCGTATTAAGCATCTAGATTAGATGTGAGGAAATTATTTTGGAGACGAGATTATTTTTGGAGATTGTTGGCCTGATTTTTGAGAGTTAGGTATTCGGCGAATTTCGAGGGAGAAATTCCATTGTTATTTGGGAAGTGTAACAACCCGCGTAATTTTTCTGGTAGTTTCAAAATACAGGGGAAAATAAAATTTTTGAGATAAAATTATTTTTATTGCTTAAATATGTTGGATTTTATTTTTAAAGGCAAGAATTTCAAACGATTTCGAAATCGGAATTAAAATGGAGTTTTAATTGAATTTTTATTATTTAGAAGAGTCCTCAAAACATAAAACTCTCTAAGAGTCCTCGGAACATAAACTCTCTAGTAAAAATAATATTTTTAGAAATCCGACCGTTCGATCACGCTGAATTTTTGTCAGCAGTCTTGTCTCGCCGTTCGCTACAATATGCTAAAAATTCAAGCAATTCCAACGGTCCGATCGTTCGGAATAAAATTTTTAGTGTGTGTATCTGATTAGAACTCTTTTCTTAATCAAACACTTAATCATTTATATATCAACAAATTCGTGTCTTGGCTTTTCAAGTCACTTTTCTCAAATTTTTCAACCAGAAGACCTCTCCAAAATTACTCCCTTTCATCTACAAACCATATCCACAAACCTATTCAAGATTTCAACCTTAGATTAGAAAGCTTATTTGGTGTTTTCTCGAGTTTGGGCTAGAACGAGATTTGATTATTTTCGCGAGAGGAACATGATGTTGTGATTAGATTTTGAGGCTGAATTATGTGATGAATCATGTTGGTTCTTTTTGGTGGTTTAAGGTATGGGGTTTTACACAATATGTTCCTAAATCTCGCGAGTGTTTATTCCGTTGAATTCTTGTTAATTGAACTCATATTTTGAATTGCTAAATTCTTGGAAATCTAGAAAAATAATTGTTGGAATTATTTTCATTCACGAGGTATTATTCATGTTGTTTTGAGCAGGTTGTCATGAGATTTTAATATGGCACTGATGTTGGGCACCCGTTAAGACTCCTTTTCCGGCTACATGATAAAGTATGGCGCCGTATGGTGAGGCCTGGTGACTCCGGTTAATGTGTTGTTGAGAAATTTATTGATAAAATGCTATAGATATTTTCATTATTTGATTTGAGTATTCGTAGTCGTATTGTTGCGCTTTGTTCATCGCTAACATCTTTGTTGAGCATATTCCTGTCGTATTGTGTACTTCCCCATCTTTTTCTTAGTTGGCAGGTGAGCACGGATTTGAGTGCTATGGACCAATTGGGATGATTTTAGCGAGGATTATTTGGGAAGAATTTTTAATACAAGAGATGAGAAGACTTGTATTTATTTTGATGTATAGAGCATTTGGAGATTTAATTGTTTTCGAGATAGTTAGATTGTTGTAATTATTTCGAGAGAATTATTGTATTTATTTGAAGATTGAGATTAGTGGTTTCTCGTTTGTATTGTGGGATTTTTAGATGCTCTATACCTTATTATTTGTGGAATTGATTTAGTTTATCGATAGTAGCGCTCCGCTCTGCTCTCCCCGTGCGGGCGGGGTGTTACAGAATGGTATCAGAGCTTAGGTATACGACCACCCTCGGGTCTTGGGTTTTGGGTCTGTTGCGTTTTTGTGGCGCGAATTTGGAGATAGAAATTTTAGAGTAACGTTTCGTATTAGGCATCTAGATTAGATGTGAGGAAATTATTTTGGAGACGAGATTATTTTTGGAGATTGTTGGCCTGATTTTTGAGAGTTATATATTCGGTGAATTTCGAGGGAGAAATTCCATTGTTATTGGTGAAGTGTAACAACCCGCGTAATTTTTCTGGTATTTTCAAAATACAGAGGAAAATAAAATTTTTGAGATAAAATTATTTTTATTGCTCAAATATGTTGGATTTTATTTTTAAAGGCGACAATTTCAAACGATTTCGAAATCGGAATTAAAATGGAGTTTTAATTGAATTTTTATTATTTAGAAGAGTCCTCAAAACATAAAACTATCTAAGAGTCCTCGGAACATAAAACTCTCTAGTAAAAATAATATTTTTTGAAATCCGACCGTTCGATCAAGCTGAATTTTTGTCAGCAGTCCTGTCTCGCCGTTCGCTACAATGTAGTAATATTTCAAGCGATTCCGATGGTCCGATCGTTCGGACTAAAATTTTTAGTGTTTGTATCTAATTATAACTCTTTTCTTAATTAAACATTTAATCATTTATATATCAACAAATTCGTGGCTTGGCTTTTCAAGTCATTTTTTCTCAAATTTTTCAACCAGAAGACCTCTCCAAAATTACTCCCTTTCATCAACAAACCATAGCCCCAAACGAATTCAAGATTTCAACCTTAGATTAGTAAGCTTATTTGGTGTTTTCTCGAGTTTGGGCTAGAACGAGATTTGATTATTTTTGCGAGAGGAACGTGATGTTGTGATTTGATTTTGAGGCTGAATTATGTGATGATTCATGTTGGTCCTTTTTGGTGGTTTAAGGTATGGGGTTTTACACAATATGCTCCTAAATCTCGCGAGTGTTTATTCCGTTGAATTCTTGTTAACTGAACTCATATTTTGAATTGCTAAATTCTTGGAAATCTGGAAAAATAACTGTTGGAATTATTTTCATTCACGAGGTATTATTCATGTTATTTTGAGCACGTTGTCATGAGATTTTAATATGGCACTGATGTTGGGCACCCGCCAAGACTCCTTTTCCGGCTACTTGATAAAGTATGGTGCGGTATGGTGAGGCCTGGTGACTCCGGTTAATGTGTTGTTGAGAAATTTATTGATAAAATGCGATTGAGATTTGCATTATTTGATTTGAGTATTCGTAGTCGTATTGTTGCGCTTTGTTCATCGCTAACATCTTTGTTGAGCATATTCCTGTCGTATTGTGTACTTCCCCATCTTTTTCTTAGTTGGCAGGTAAGCACAGATTTGAGTGCTATGGACCAATTGGGATGATTTTAGCGAGGATTATTTGGGGAAAAATTTTAATACAAGAGATGAGAAGACTTGTATTTATTTTGATGTATAGAGCATTTGGAGATTTAATTGTTTTCGAGATAGTTAGATTGTTGTAATTATTTCGAGAGAATTGTTGTATTTATTTGAAGATTGAGATTAGTGGTTTCTCGTTTGTATTGTGGGATTTTTAGATGCTCTATACCTTATTATTTGTGGAATTGATTTAGTTTATCGATAGTAGCGCTCCGCTCTCCCCGGGCGGGCGGGGTGATACAGAATGGTATCAGAGCTTAGGTATACGACCACCCTCGGGTCTTGGGTTTTGGGTCTGTTGCGTTTTTGTGGCGCGAATTTGGAGATAGAAATTTTAGAGTATCGTTTCGTATTAAGCATCTAGATTAGATGTGAGGAAATTATTTGGTAGACGAGATTATTTTGGGAGATTGTTGGCCTGATTTTTGAGAGTTAGGTATTCGGCGAATTTCGAGGGAGAAATTCCATTGTTATTGGGGAAGTGTAACAACTCGCGTAATTTTTCTGGTATTTTCAAAATACAGAGGAAAATAAAGTTTTTGAGATAAAATTATTTTTATTGCTCAAATATGTTGGATTTTATTTTTAAAGGCGAGAATTTCGAACGATTTCGAAATCGGAATTAAAATGGAGTTTTAATTGAATTTTTATTATTTAGAAGAGTCCTCAAAACATAAAACTCTCTAAGAGTCCTCGGAACATAAAACTCTCTAGTAAAAATAATATTTTTAGAAATCTGACCGTTTGATCACGCTGAATTTTTGTCAGCAGTCTTGTCTCGACGTTCGTTACAATATACTAAAAATTCAAGCGATTCCAACGGTCCGATCGTTCGGAATAAAATTTTTAGTGTGTGTATCTGATTAGAACTCTTTTCTTAATCAAACACTTAATCATTTATATATCAACAAATTCGTGTCTTGGCTTTTCAAGTCACTTTTTCTCAAATTTTTCAACCAGAAGACCTCTCCAAAATTACTCCCTTTCATCTACAAACCATAGCCCCAAACGAATTCAAGATTTCAACCTTAGATTAGAAAGCTTATTTGGTGTTTTCTCGAGTTTGGGCTAGAACGAGATTTGATTATTTTCGCGAGAGGAACGTGATGTTGTGATTAGATTTTGAGGCTGAATTATGTGATGATTCATGTTGGGTCTTTTTGGTGGTTTAAGGTATGGGGTTTTACACAATATTCTCCTAAATCTCGCGAGTGTTTATTCCGTTGAATTCTTGTTAATTGAACTCATATTTTGAATTGCTAAATTCTTGGAAATCTGGAATAATAATTGTTGGAATTATTTTCATTCACGAGGTATTATTCATGTTGTTTTGAGCATGTTGTCATGAGATTTTAATATGGCACTGATGTTGGTCATTCGCCAAGACTCCTCTTCCGGATAGTTGAGAAAGTATGGTGCGGTATGGTGAGGCCTGGTGACTCCGGTTAATGTGTTGTTGAGAAATTTATTGATAAAATGCGATTGAGATTTGCATTATTTGATTTGAGTATTCGTAGTCGTATTGTTGCGCTTTGTTCATCGCTAACATCTTTGTTGAGCATATTCCTGTCGTATTGTGTACTTCCCCATCTTTTTCTTAGTTGGCAGGTGAGCACGGATTTGAGTGCTATGGACCAATTGGGATGATTTTAGCGAGGATTATTTGGGAAGAATTTTTAATACAAGAGATGAGAAGACTTGTATTTATTTTGATGTATAGAGCATTTGGAGATTTAATTGTTTTCGAGATAGTTAGATTGTTGTAATTATTTCGAGAGAATTGTTGTATTTATTTGAAGATTGAGATTAGTGGTTTCTCGTTTGTATTGTGGGATTTTTAGATGCTCTATACCTTATTATTTGTGGAATTGATTTAGTTTATACATAGTAGCGCTCCGCTCCGCTCTCCCCGGGCGGGCGGAGTGTTACAGAATGGTATCAGAGCTTAGGTATATGACCACCTTCGGGTCTTGAGTTTTGGGTCTGTTGCGTTTTTGTGGCGCGAATTTGGAGATAGAAATTTTAGAGTAACGTTTCGTATTAAGCATCTGGATTACATGTGAGGAAATTATTTTGGAGACGAGATTATTTTTGGAGATCGTTGGCCTGATTTTTGAGAGTTAGGTATTCGGCAAATTTCGAGGGCGAAATTCCATTGTTATTGGGGAAGTGTAACAACCCGCGTAATTTCTCTCGTATTTTCAAAATACAGAGGAAAATAAAGTTTTTGAGTTAAAATTATTTTTATTGCTCAAATATGTTGGATTTTATTTTTAAAGGCGAGAATTTCGAACGATTTTGAAATCGGAATTAAAATGGAGTTTTAATTGAATTTTTATTATTTAGAAGAGTCCTCAAAACATAAAACTCTCTAAGAGTCCTCGGAACATAAAACTCTCTAGTAAAAATAATATTTTTTTAAATCCGACCGTTCGATCAAGCTGAACTTTTGTCAGCAGTCCTGTCTCGCCGTTCGCTACAATATACTAAAAATTCAGGCGATTCCAACGGCCCGATCGTTCGGAATAAAATTTTTAGTGTGTGTATCTGATTAGAACTCTTTTCTTAATCAAACACTTAATCATTTATATATCAACAAATTCGTGTCTTGGCTTTTCAAGTCACTTTATCTCTAATTTTTCAACCAGAAGACCTCTCCAAAATTACTCCCTTTCGTCTACAAACCATAGCCCCAAACCTATTCAAGATTTCAACCTTAGATTAGAAAGCTTATTTGGTGTTTTCTCGAGTTTGGGCTAGAACGAGATTTGATTATTTTCGCGAGAGGAACGTGATGTTGTGATTAGATTTTGAGGCTGAATTATGTGATGATTCATATTGGGTCTTTTTGGTGGTTTAAGGTATGGGGTTTTACACAATATGCTCCTAAATCTCGCGAGTGTTTATTCCGTTGAATTCTTGTTAATTGAACTCATATTTTGAATTGCTAAATTCTTGGAAATCTGGAAAAATAATTGTTGGAATTATTTTCATTCACGAGGTATTATTCATGTTGTTTTGAGCACGTTGTCATGCGATTTTAATATGGCACTGATGTTGGTCATTCGCCAAGACTCCTTTTCCGGGTACTCTATAAAGTATGGCGCGGTATGGTGAGGCCTGGTGACTCCGGTTAATGTGTTGTTGAGAAATTTATTGATAAAATGCTATTGAGATTTGCATTATTTGATTTGAGTATTCGTAGTCGTATTGTTGCGCTTTGTTCATCGTTAACATCTTTGTTGAGCATATTCCTGTCGTATTGTGTACTTTCCCATCTTTTTCTTAGTTCGCAGGTGAGCACGGATTTGGGTGCTATGGACCAATTGGGATGATTTTAGCGAGGATTACTTGGGAAGAATTTTTAATACAAGAGATGAGAAGACTTGTATTTATTTTGATGTATAGAGCATTTGGAGATTTAATTGTTTTCGAGATAGTTAGATTGTTGTAATTATTTCGAGAGAATTGTTGTATTTATTTGAAGATTGAGATTAGTGGTTTCTCGTTTGTATTGTGAGATTTTTAGATGCTCTATACCTTATTATTTGTGGAATTGATTTAGTTTATCGATAGTAGCGCTCCGCTCCGCTCTCCCCGTGCGGGCGGATTGTTACACAATGGTATCAGAGCTTAGGTATACGACCACCCTCGGGTCTTGGGTTTTGGGTCTGTTGCGTTTTTGTGGCGCGAATTTGGAGATAGATATTTTAGAGTAATATTTCGTATTAAGCATCTAGATTAGATGTGAGGAAATTATTTTGGAGACGAGATTATTTTTGGAGATTGTTGGCCTGATTTTTTAGAGTTAGGTATTCGGCGAATTTCGAGGGAGAAATTCCATTGTTATTGGGGAAGTGTAACAACCCGCGTAATTTTTCTGGTATTTTCAAAATACAGGGGAAAATAATGTTTTTGAGATAAAATTATTTGTATTGCTCAAATATGTTGGATTTTATTTTTAAAGGTGAGAATTTCGAACGATTTCGAAATCGGAATTAAAATGGAGTTTTAATTGAATTTTTATTATTTAGAAGAGTCCTAAAAACATAAAACTCTCTAAGAGTCCTCGGAACATAAAACTCTCTAGTAAATATAATATTTTAAGAAATCCGACCTTTCGATCACGCTGAATTTTTGTCAGCAATCTTGTCTCGCCGTTCGCTACAATATACTAAAAATTCAAGCGATTCCAACGGTCCGATCGTTCGGAATAAAATTTTTAGTGTGTGTATCAGATTAGAACTCTTTTCTTAATCAAACACTTAATCATTTATATATCAACAAATTCGTGTCTTGGCTTTTCAAGTCACTTTTTCTCAAATTTTTCAACCAGAAGACCTCTCCAAAATTACTCCCTTTCGTCTACAAACCATAGCCCCAAACCTATTCAAGATTTCAACCTTAGATTAGAAAGCTTATTTGGTGTTTTCTCGAGTTTGGGCTAGTTAGAGATTTGATTATTTTCGCGAGAGGAACGTGATGTTGTGATTAGATTTTGAGGCTGAATTATGTGATGATTCATGTTGGGTCTTTTTGGTGGTTTAAGGTATGGGGTTTTACACAATATGCTCCTAAATCTCGCGAGTGTTTATTCCGTTGAATTCTTATTAATTGAACTCATATTTTGAATTGCTAAATTCTTGGAAATCTGGAAAAATAATTGTTGGAATTATTTTCATTCACGAGGTATTATTCATGTTGTTTTGAGCACGTTGTTATGAGATTTTAATATTGCACTGATGTTGGTCATTCTCCAAGACTCCTTTTCCGGCTACTTGATAAAGTTTGGCTCAGTATGGTGAGGCCTGGTGACTCCGGTTAATGTGTTGTTGAGAAATTTATTGATAAAATGCTATTGAGATTTGCATTATTTGATTTGAGTATTCGTAGTCGTATTGTTGCGCTTTGTTCATCGCTAACATCTTTGTTGAGCATATTCCTGTCGTATTGTGTACTTCCCCATCTTTTTCTTAGTTGGCAGGTGAGCACGGATTTGAGTGCTATGGACCAATTGGGATGATTTTAGCGAGGATTATTTGGGAAGAATTTTTAATACAGGAGATGAGAAGACTTGTATTTATTTTGATGTATAGAGCATTTGGAGATTTAATTGTTTTCGAGATAGTTAGATTGTTGTAATTATTTCGAGAGAATGGTTGTATTTATTTGAAGATTGAGATTAGTGGTTTCTCGTTTGTATTGTGGGATTTTTAGATGCTCTATACCTTATTATTTGTGGAATTGATTTAGTTTATCGATAGTAGCGCTCCACTCCGCTCTCCCCATGCGGGCGGATTGTTACGCAATGGTATCAGAGCTTAGGTATACGACCACCCTCGGGTTTTGGGTCTGTTGCGTTTTTGTGGCGCGAATTTGGAGATAGAAATTTTAGAGTATCGTTTCGTATTGAGCATCTAGATTAGATGTGAGGAAATTATTTGGGAGACGAGATTATTTTTGGAGATTGTTGGCCTGATTTTTGAGAGTTAGGTATTCGGCGAATTTCGAGGGAGAAATTCCATTGTTATTGGGGAAGTGTAACAACCCGCGTAATTTTTCTGGTATTTTCAAAATACAGGGGAAAATAATGTTTTTGAGATAAAATTATTTTTATTGCTCAAATATGTTGGATTTTATTTTTAAAGGTGAGAATTTCAAACGATTTCGAAATCGGAATTAAAATGGAGTTTTAATTGAATTTTTATTATTTAGAAGAGTCCTAAAAACATAAAACTCTCTAAGAGTCCTCGGAACATAAAACTCTCTAGTAAATATAATATTTTAAGAAATCCGACCTTTCGATCACGCTGAATTTTTGTCAGCAATCTTGTCTCGCCGTTCGCTACAATATACTAAAAATTCAAGCGATTCCAACGGTCCGATCGTTCGGAATAAAATTTTTAGTGTGTGTATCAGATTAGAACTCTTTTCTTAATCAAACACTTAATCATTTATATATCAACAAATTCGTGTCTTGGCTTTTCAAGTCACTTTTTCTCAAATTTTTCAACCAGAAGACCTCTCCAAAATTACTCCCTTTCGTCTACAAACCATAGCCCCAAACCTATTCAAGATTTCAACCTTAGATTAGAAAGCTTATTTGGTGTTTTCTCGAGTTTGGGCTAGAACGAGATTTGATTATTTTCGCGAGAGGAACGTGATGTTGTGATTAGATTTTGAGGCTGAATTATGTGATGATTCATGTTGGGTCTTTTTGGTGGTTTAAGGTATGGGGTTTTACACAATATGCTCCTAAATCTCGCGAGTGTTTATTCCGTTGAATTCTTATTAATTGAACTCATATTTTGAATTGCTAAATTCTTGGAAATCTGGAAAAATAATTGTTGGAATTATTTTCATTCACGAGGTATTATTCATGTTGTTTTGAGCACGTTGTTATGAGATTTTAATATTGCACTGATGTTGGTCATTCTCCAAGACTCCTTTTCCGGCTACTTGATAAAGTTTGGCTCAGTATGGTGAGGCCTGGTGACTCCGGTTAATGTGTTGTTGAGAAATTTATTGATAAAATGCTATTGAGATTTGCATTATTTGATTTGAGTATTCGTAGTCGTATTGTTGCGCTTTGTTCATCGCTAACATCTTTGTTGAGCATATTCCTGTCGTATTGTGTACTTCCCCATCTTTTTCTTAGTTGGCAGGTGAGCACGGATTTGAGTGCTATGGACCAATTGGGATGATTTTAGCGAGGATTATTTGGGAAGAATTTTTAATACAGGAGATGAGAAGACTTGTATTTATTTTGATGTATAGAGCATTTGGAGATTTAATTGTTTTCGAGATAGTTAGATTGTTGTAATTATTTCGAGAGAATGGTTGTATTTATTTGAAGATTGAGATTAGTGGTTTCTCGTTTGTATTGTGGGATTTTTAGATGCTCTATACCTTATTATTTGTGGAATTGATTTAGTTTATCGATAGTAGCGCTCCACTCCGCTCTCCCCATGCGGGCGGATTGTTACACAATGGTATCAGAGCTTAGGTATACGACCACCCTCGGGTTTTGGGTCTGTTGCGTTTTTGTGGCGCGAATTTGGAGATAGAAATTTTAGAGTATCGTTTCGTATTGAGCATCTAGATTAGATGTGAGGAAATTATTTGGGAGACGAGATTATTTTTGGAGATTGTTGGCCTGATTTTTGAGAGTTAGGTATTCGGCGAATTTCGAGGGAGAAATTCCATTGTTATTGGGGAAGTGTAACAACCCGCGTAATTTTTCTGGTATTTTCAAAATACAGGGGAAAATAATGTTTTTGAGATAAAATTATTTTTATTGCTCAAATATGTTGGATTTTATTTTTAAAGGTGAGAATTTCAAACGATTTCGAAATCGGAATTAAAATGGAGTTTTAATTGAATTTTTATTATTTAGAAGAGTCCTAAAAACATAAAACTCTCTAAGAGTCCTCGGAACATAAAACTCTCTAGTAAATATAATATTTTAAGAAATCCGACCTTTCGATCACGCTGAATTTTTGTC
This sequence comes from Sambucus nigra, assembly GCA_949130495.1. Classification (NCBI taxonomy): domain Eukaryota; kingdom Viridiplantae; phylum Streptophyta; class Magnoliopsida; order Dipsacales; family Adoxaceae; genus Sambucus; species Sambucus nigra. Next base: position 677,451,442 of record OX422209.1, read on the forward strand.
AGCAATCTTGTCTCGCCGTTCGCTACAATATACTAAAAATTCAAGCGATTCCAACGGTCCGATCGTTCGGAATAAAATTTTTAGTGTGTGTATCAGATTAGAACTCTTTTCTTAATCAAACACTTAATCATTTATATATCAACAAATTCGTGTCTTGGCTTTTCAAGTCACTTTTTCTCAAATTTTTCAACCAGAAGACCTCTCCAAAATTACTCCCTTTCGTCTACAAACCATAGCCCCAAACCTATTCAAGATTTCAACCTTAGATTAGAAAGCTTATTTGGTGTTTTCTCGAGTTTGGGCTAGTTAGAGATTTGATTATTTTCGCGAGAGGAACGTGATGTTGTGATTAGATTTTGAGGCTGAATTATGTGATGATTCATGTTGGGTCTTTTTGGTGGTTTAAGGTATGGGGTTTTACACAATATGCTCCTAAATCTCGCGAGTGTTTATTCCGTTGAATTCTTATTAATTGAACTCATATTTTGAATTGCTAAATTCTTGGAAATCTGGAAAAATAATTGTTGGAATTATTTTCATTCACGAGGTATTATTCATGTTGTTTTGAGCACGTTGTTATGAGATTTTAATATTGCACTGATGTTGGTCATTCTCCAAGACTCCTTTTCCGGCTACTTGATAAAGTTTGGCTCAGTATGGTGAGGCCTGGTGACTCCGGTTAATGTGTTGTTGAGAAATTTATTGATAAAATGCTATTGAGATTTGCATTATTTGATTTGAGTATTCGTAGTCGTATTGTTGCGCTTTGTTCATCGCTAACATCTTTGTTGAGCATATTCCTGTCGTATTGTGTACTTCCCCATCTTTTTCTTAGTTGGCAGGTGAGCACGGATTTGAGTGCTATGGACCAATTGGGATGATTTTAGCGAGGATTATTTGGGAAGAATTTTTAATACAGGAGATGAGAAGACTTGTATTTATTTTGATGTATAGAGCATTTGGAGATTTAATTGTTTTCGAGATAGTTAGATTGTTGTAATTATTTCGAGAGAATGGTTGTATTTATTTGAAGATTGAGATTAGTGGTTTCTCGTTTGTATTGTGGGATTTTTAGATGCTCTATACCTTATTATTTGTGGAATTGATTTAGTTTATCGATAGTAGCGCTCCACTCCGCTCTCCCCATGCGGGCGGATTGTTACACAATGGTATCAGAGCTTAGGTATACGACCACCCTCGGGTTTTGGGTCTGTTGCGTTTTTGTGGCGCGAATTTGGAGATAGAAATTTTAGAGTATCGTTTCGTATTGAGCATCTAGATTAGATGTGAGGAAATTATTTGGGAGACGAGATTATTTTTGGAGATTGTTGGCCTGATTTTTGAGAGTTAGGTATTCGGCGAATTTCGAGGGAGAAATTCCATTGTTATTGGGGAAGTGTAACAACCCGCGTAATTTTTCTGGTATTTTCAAAATACAGGGGAAAATAATGTTTTTGAGATAAAATTATTTTTATTGCTCAAATATGTTGGATTTTATTTTTAAAGGTGAGAATTTCAAACGATTTCGAAATCGGAATTAAAATGGAGTTTTAATTGAATTTTTATTATTTAGAAGAGTCCTAAAAACATAAAACTCTCTAAGAGTCCTCGGAACATAAAACTCTCTAGTAAATATAATATTTTAAGAAATCCGACCTTTCGATCACGCTGAATTTTTGTCAGCAATCTTGTCTCGCCGTTCGCTACAATATACTAAAAATTCAAGCGATTCCAACGGTCCGATCGTTCGGAATAAAATTTTTAGTGTGTGTATCAGATTAGAACTCTTTTCTTAATCAAACACTTAATCATTTATATATCAACAAATTCGTGTCTTGGCTTTTCAAGTCACTTTTTCTCAAATTTTTCAACCAGAAGACCTCTCCAAAATTACTCCCTTTCGTCTACAAACCATAGCCCCAAACCTATTCAAGATTTCAACCTTAGATTAGAAAGCTTATTTGGTGTTTTCTCGAGTTTGGGCTAGAACGAGATTTGATTATTTTCGCGAGAGGAACGTGATGTTGTGATTAGATTTTGAGGCTGAATTATGTGATGATTCATGTTGGGTCTTTTTGGTGGTTTAAGGTATGGGGTTTTACACAATATGCTCCTAAATCTCGCGAGTGTTTATTCCGTTGAATTCTTATTAATTGAACTCATATTTTGAATTGCTAAATTCTTGGAAATCTGGAAAAATAATTGTTGGAATTATTTTCATTCACGAGGTATTATTCATGTTGTTTTGAGCACGTTGTTATGAGATTTTAATATTGCACTGATGTTGGTCATTCTCCAAGACTCCTTTTCCGGCTACTTGATAAAGTTTGGCTCAGTATGGTGAGGCCTGGTGACTCCGGTTAATGTGTTGTTGAGAAATTTATTGATAAAATGCTATTGAGATTTGCATTATTTGATTTGAGTATTCGTAGTCGTATTGTTGCGCTTTGTTCATCGCTAACATCTTTGTTGAGCATATTCCTGTCGTATTGTGTACTTCCCCATCTTTTTCTTAGTTGGCAGGTGAGCACGGATTTGAGTGCTATGGACCAATTGGGATGATTTTAGCGAGGATTATTTGGGAAGAATTTTTAATACAGGAGATGAGAAGACTTGTATTTATTTTGATGTATAGAGCATTTGGAGATTTAATTGTTTTCGAGATAGTTAGATTGTTGTAATTATTTCGAGAGAATGGTTGTATTTATTTGAAGATTGAGATTAGTGGTTTCTCGTTTGTATTGTGGGATTTTTAGATGCTCTATACCTTATTATTTGTGGAATTGATTTAGTTTATCGATAGTAGCGCTCCACTCCGCTCTCCCCATGCGGGCGGATTGTTACACAATGGTATCAGAGCTTAGGTATACGACCACCCTCGGGTTTTGGGTCTGTTGCGTTTTTGTGGCGCGAATTTGGAGATAGAAATTTTAGAGTATCGTTTCGTATTGAGCATCTAGATTAGATGTGAGGAAATTATTTGGGAGACGAGATTATTTTTGGAGATTGTTGGCCTGATTTTTGAGAGTTAGGTATTCGGCGAATTTCGAGGGAGAAATTCCATTGTTATTGGGGAAGTGTAACAACCCGCGTAATTTTTCTGGTATTTTCAAAATACAGGGGAAAATAATGTTTTTGAGATAAAATTATTTTTATTGCTCAAATATGTTGGATTTTATTTTTAAAGGTGAGAATTTCAAACGATTTCGAAATCGGAATTAAAATGGAGTTTTAATTGAATTTTTATTATTTAGAAGAGTCCTAAAAACATAAAACTCTCTAAGAGTCCTCGGAACATAAAACTCTCTAGTAAATATAATATTTTAAGAAATCCGACCTTTCGATCACGCTGAATTTTTGTCAGCAATCTTGTCTCGCCGTTCGCTACAATATACTAAAAATTCAAGCGATTCCAACGGTCCGATCGTTCGGAATAAAATTTTTAGTGTGTGTATCAGATTAGAACTCTTTTCTTAATCAAACACTTAATCATTTATATATCAACAAATTCGTGTCTTGGCTTTTCAAGTCACTTTTTCTCAAATTTTTCAACCAGAAGACCTCTCCAAAATTACTCCCTTTCGTCTACAAACCATAGCCCCAAACCTATTCAAGATTTCAACCTTAGATTAGAAAGCTTATTTGGTGTTTTCTCGAGTTTGGGCTAGAACGAGATTTGATTATTTTCGCGAGAGGAACGTGATGTTGTGATTAGATTTTGAGGCTGAATTATGTGATGATTCATGTTGGGTCTTTTTGGTGGTTTAAGGTATGGGGTTTTACACAATATGCTCCTAAATCTCGCGAGTGTTTATTCCGTTGAATTCTTATTAATTGAACTCATATTTTGAATTGCTAAATTCTTGGAAATCTGGAAAAATAATTGTTGGAATTATTTTCATTCACGAGGTATTATTCATGTTGTTTTGAGCACGTTGTTATGAGATTTTAATATTGCACTGATGTTGGTCATTCTCCAAGACTCCTTTTCCGGCTACTTGATAAAGTTTGGCTCAGTATGGTGAGGCCTGGTGACTCCGGTTAATGTGTTGTTGAGAAATTTATTGATAAAATGCTATTGAGATTTGCATTATTTGATTTGAGTATTCGTAGTCGTATTGTTGCGCTTTGTTCATCGCTAACATCTTTGTTGAGCATATTCCTGTCGTATTGTGTACTTCCCCATCTTTTTCTTAGTTGGCAGGTGAGCACGGATTTGAGTGCTATGGACCAATTGGGATGATTTTAGCGAGGATTATTTGGGAAGAATTTTTAATACAGGAGATGAGAAGACTTGTATTTATTTTGATGTATAGAGCATTTGGAGATTTAATTGTTTTCGAGATAGTTAGATTGTTGTAATTATTTCGAGAGAATGGTTGTATTTATTTGAAGATTGAGATTAGTGGTTTCTCGTTTGTATTGTGGGATTTTTAGATGCTCTATACCTTATTATTTGTGGAATTGATTTAGTTTATCGATAGTAGCGCTCCACTCCGCTCTCCCCATGCGGGCGGATTGTTACACAATGGTATCAGAGCTTAGGTATACGACCACCCTCGGGTTTTGGGTCTGTTGCGTTTTTGTGGCGCGAATTTGGAGATAGAAATTTTAGAGTATCGTTTCGTATTGAGCATCTAGATTAGATGTGAGGAAATTATTTGGGAGACGAGATTATTTTTGGAGATTGTTGGCCTGATTTTTGAGAGTTAGGTATTCGGCGAATTTCGAGGGAGAAATTCCATTGTTATTGGGGAAGTGTAACAACCCGCGTAATTTTTCTGGTATTTTCAAAATACAGGGGAAAATAATGTTTTTGAGATAAAATTATTTTTATTGCTCAAATATGTTGGATTTTATTTTTAAAGGTGAGAATTTCAAACGATTTCGAAATCGGAATTAAAATGGAGTTTTAATTGAATTTTTATTATTTAGAAGAGTCCTAAAAACATAAAACTCTCTAAGAGTCCTCGGAACATAAAACTCTCTAGTAAATATAATATTTTAAGAAATCCGACCTTTCGATCACGCTGAATTTTTGTCAGCAATCTTGTCTCGCCGTTCGCTACAATATACTAAAAATTCAAGCGATTCCAACGGTCCGATCGTTCGGAATAAAATTTTTAGTGTGTGTATCAGATTAGAACTCTTTTCTTAATCAAACACTTAATCATTTATATATCAACAAATTCGTGTCTTGGCTTTTCAAGTCACTTTTTCTCAAATTTTTCAACCAGAAGACCTCTCCAAAATTACTCCCTTTCGTCTACAAACCATAGCCCCAAACCTATTCAAGATTTCAACCTTAGATTAGAAAGCTTATTTGGTGTTTTCTCGAGTTTGGGCTAGAACGAGATTTGATTATTTTCGCGAGAGGAACGTGATGTTGTGATTAGATTTTGAGGCTGAATTATGTGATGATTCATGTTGGGTCTTTTTGGTGGTTTAAAGTATGGGGTTTTACACAATATGCTCCTAAATCTCGCGAGTGTTTATTCCGTTGAATTCTTATTAATTGAACTCATATTTTGAATTGCTAAATTCTTGGAAATCTGGAAAAATAATTGTTGGAATTATTTTCATTCACGAGGTATTATTCATGTTGTTTTGAGCACGTTGTTATGAGATTTTAATATTGCACTGATGTTGGTCATTCTCCAAGACTCCTTTTCCGGCTACTTGATAAAGTTTGGCTCAGTATGGTGAGGCCTGGTGACTCCGGTTAATGTGTTGTTGAGAAATTTATTGATAAAATGCTATTGAGATTTGCATTATTTGATTTGAGTATTCGTAGTCGTATTGTTGCGCTTTGTTCATCGCTAACATCTTTGTTGAGCATATTCCTGTCGTATTGTGTACTTCCCCATCTTTTTCTTAGTTGGCAGGTGAGCACGGATTTGAGTGCTATGGACCAATTGGGATGATTTTAGCGAGGATTATTTGGGAAGAATTTTTAATACAGGAGATGAGAAGACTTGTATTTATTTTGATGTATAGAGCATTTGGAGATTTAATTGTTTTTGAGATAGTTAGATTGTTGTAATTATTTCGAGAGAATGGTTGTATTTATTTGAAGATTGAGATTAGTGGTTTCTCGTTTGTATTGTGGGATTTTTAGATGCTCTATACCTTATTATTTGTGGAATTGATTTAGTTTATCGATAGTAGCGCTCCACTCCGCTCTCCCCGTGCGGGCGAATTGTTACACAATGGTATCAGAGCTTAGGTATACGACCACCCTCGGGTCTTGGGTTTTGGGTCTGTTGCGTTTTTGTGGCGCGAATTTGGAGATAGAAATTTTAGAGTATCGTTTCGTATTGAGCATCTAGATTAGATGTGAGGAAATTATTTGGGAGACGAGATTATTTTTGGAGATTGTTGGCCTGATTTTTGAGAGTTAGGTATTCGGCGAATTTCGAGGGAGAAATTCCATTGTTATTGGGGAAGTGTAACAACCCGCGTAATTTTTCTGGTATTTTCAAAATACAGGGGAAAATAATGTTTTTGAGATAAAATTATTTTTATTGCTCAAATATGTTGGATTTTATTTTTAAAGGTCAGAATTTCAAACGATTTCGAAATCGGAATTAAAATGGAGTTTTAATTGAATTTTTATTATTTAGAAGAGTCCTAAAAACATAAAACTCTCTAAGAGTCCTCGGAACATAAAACTCTCTAGTAAAAATAATATTTTTTGAAATCCGACCGTTCGATCACGCTGAATTTTTGTCAGCAGTCTTGTCTCGCCGTTCGCTACAATATACTAAAAATTCAGGCGATTCCAACGGTCCGATCGTTCGGAATAAATTTTTTAGTGTGTGTATCAGATTAGAACTCTTTTCTTAATCAAACACTTAATCATTTATATATGAACAAATTCGTGTCTTGGATTTTCAAGTCACTTTTTCTCAAATTTTTCAACCAGAAGACCTCTCCAAAATTACTCCCTTTCGTTTACAAACCATAGCCCCAAACCTATTCAAGATTTCAACCTTAGATTAGAAAGCTTATTTGGTTTTTTCTCGAGTTTGGGCTAGAACGAGATTTGATTATTTTCGCGAGAGGAACGTGATGTTGTGATTAGATTTTGAGGCTGAATTATGTGATGATTCATGTTGGGTCTTTTTGGTGGTTTAAGGTATGGGGTTTTACGCAATATGCTCCTAAATCTCGCGAGTGTTTATTCCGTTGAATTCTTATTAATTGAACTCATATTTTGAATTGCTAAATTCTTGGAAATCTGGAAAAATAATTGTTGGAATTATTTTCATTCACGAGGTATTATTCATGTTGTTTTGAGCACGTTGTCATGAGATTTTAATATTGCACTGATGTTGGTCATTCTCCAAGACTCCTTTTCCGGCTACTTGATAAAGTATGGCGCAGTATGGTGAGGCCTGGTGACTCCGGTTAATGTGTTGTTGAGAAATTTATTGATAAAATGCTATTGAGATTTGCATTATTTGATTTGAGTATTCGTAGTCGTATTGTTGCGCTTTGTTAATCGCTAACATCTTTGTTGAGCATATTCCTGTCGTATTGTGTACTTCCCCATCTTTTTCTTAGTTGGCAGGTGAGCACGGATTTGAGTGCTATGGACCAATTGGGATGATTTTAGCGAGGATTATTTGGGAAGAATTTTTAATACAAGAGATGAGAAGACTTGTATTTATTTTGATGTATAGAGCATTTGGAGATTTAATTGTTTTCGAGATAGTTAGATTGTTGTAATTATTTCGAGAGAATTGTTGTATTTATTTGAAGATTGAGATTAGTGGTTTCTCGTTTGTATTGTGGGATTTTTAGATGCTCTATACCTTATTATTTGTGGAATTGATTTAGTTTATCGATAGTAGCGCTCCACTCCGCTCTCCCCATGCGGGCGGATTGTTACACAATGGTATCAGAGCTTAGGTATACGACCACCCTCGGGTTTTGGGTCTGTTGCGTTTTTGTGGCGCGAATTTGGAGATAGAAATTTTAGAGTATCGTTTCGTATTGAGCATCTAGATTAGATGTGAGGAAATTATTTTGGAGACGAGATTATTTTTGGAGATTGTTGGCCTGATTTTTGAGAGTTAGGTATTCGGCGAATTTCGAGGGAGAAATTCCATTGTTATTGGGGAAGTGTAACAACCCGCGTAATTTTTCTGGTATTTTCAAAATACACAAGAAAATAAAGTTTTTGAGATAAAATTATTTTTATTGCTCAAATATGTTAGATTTTATTTTTAAAGGCGAGAATTTCAAACGATTTCGAAATCGGAATTAAAATGGAGTTTTAATTGAATTTTTATTATTTAGAAGAGTCCTCAAAACATAAAACTCTCTAAGAGTCCTCGGAACATAAAACTCTCTAGTAAAAATAATATTTTTAGAAATCCGACCGTTCGATCATGATGAATTTTTGTCAGCAGTCATGTCTCGCCCTTCTCTACAATATACTAAAATTTCAAGCGATTCCAATGGTCCGATCGTTCGGAATAACATTTTTAGTGTTTGTATCTGATTAGAACTTTTTTCTTAATCAAACACTTAATCATTTATATATCAAAAAATTCGTGGCTTGGCTTTTCAAGTCACTTTTTCTCAAATTTTTCAACCAGAAGACCTCTCCAAAATTACTCCCTTTCATCTACAAACCATAGCCCCAAACTTATTCAAGATTTCAACCTTAGATTAGAAAGCTTATTTTCTGTTTTCTCGAGTTTAGGCTAGAATGAGATTTGATTATTTTCGCGAGAGGAACGTGATGTTGTGATTAGATTTTGAGGCTGAATTATGTGATGATTCATGTTGGTTCTTTTTGGTGGTTTAAGGTATGGAGTTTTACACAATATGCTCCTAAATCTCACGAGTGTTTATTCCGTTGAATTCTTGTTAATTGAACTCATATTTTGAATTGCTAAATTCTTGGAAATCTGGAAAAATAATTGTTGGAATTATTTTCATTCACGAGGTATTATTCATGTTGTTTAGAGCACGTTGTCATGAGATTTTAATATGGCACGGATGTTGGGCACCCGCCAAGACTCCTTTTCTGGCTACTTGATAAAGTATGGCGCGGTATGATGAGGCCTGGTGACTCCGGTTAATGTGTTGTTGAGAAATTTATTGATAAAATGCTATTGAGATTTGCATTATTTGATTTGAGTATTCATAGTCGTATTGTTGCGCTTTGTTCATCGCTAACATCTTTGTTGAGCATATTCCTGTCGTTTTGTGTACTTCCCCATCTTTTTCTTAGTTGGCAGGTGAGCACGAATTTGAGTGCTATGGACCAATTGGGATGATTTTAGCGAGAATTATTTGGGAAGAATTTTTAATACAAGAGATGAGAAAACTTGTATTTATTTTGATGTATAGAGCATTTGGAGATTTAATTGTTTTCGAGATAGTTAGATGGTTGTAATTATTTCGAGAGAATTGTTGTATTTATTTGAAGATTGAGATTAGTGGTTTCTCGTTTGTATTGTGGGATTTTTAGATGCTCTATACCTTATTATTTGTAGAATTGATTTAGTTTATCGATAGTAGCGCTCCGCTCCGCTCCGCTCTCCCCGTGCGGGCGGATTGTTACAGAATGGTATCAGAGCTTAGGTATACGACTACCCTCGGGTCTTGGCTTTTGGGTCTGTTGCGTTTTTGTGGCGCGAATTTGGAGATAGAAATTTTAGAGTATCGTTTCGTATTAAGCATCTAGATTAGATGTGAGGAAATTATTTTGGAGACGAGATTATTTTTGGAGATTGTTGGCCTGATTTTTGAGAGTTAGGTATTCGGCGAATTTCGAGGGAGAAATTTCATTGTTATTGGGGAAGTGTAACAAATCGCGTAATTTTTCTGGTATTTTCAAAATACAGGGGAAAATAATGTTTTTGAGATAAAAGTATTTTTATTGCTCAAATATGTTGGATTTTATTTTTAAAGGCGAGAATTTTAAACGATTTCGAAATTGGAATTAAAATGGAGTTTTAATTGAATTTTTATTATTTAGAAGGGTCCTCAAAACATAAAACTCTCTAAGAGTCTTCGGAACATAAAACTCTCTAGTAAAAATAATATTTTTAGAAATCTGACCGTTCGATCACGCTGAATTTTTGTCAGCAGTCTTGTCTCGCCGTTCGCTACAATATACTAAAAATTCAAGCGATTCCAACGGTCCGATCGTTCGGAATAAAATTTTTAGTGTGTGTATCTAATTAAAACTCTTTCCTTAATCAAACACTTAATCATTTATATATCAATAAATTCGTGTCTTGGCTTTTCAAGTCACTTTTTCTCAAATTTTTCAACCAGAAGACCTCTCCAAAATTACTCCCTTTCATCGACAAACCATATCCCCAAACCTATTCAAGATTTCAACCTTAGATTAGAAAGCTTATTTGGTGTTTTCTCAAGTTTGGGCTAGAACGAGATTTGATTATTTTCGCGAGAGGAACGTGATGTTGTGATTAGATTTTGAGGCTGAATTAAGTGATGATTCATGTTGGGTCTTTTTGGTTGTTTAAGGTATGGGGTTTTACACAATATGCTCCTAAATCTCGCGAGTGTTTATTCCTTTGAATTCTTGTTAATTGAACTCATATTTTGAATTGCTAAATTCTTGGAAATCTGGAAATAAAATTGTTGGAATTATTTTCATTCACGAGGTATTATTCATGTTGTTTTGAGCATATTGTCATGACATTTTAATATGGCACTGATGTTGGTCATTCGCCAAGACTCCTTTTCCGGCTACTTGATAAAGTATGGCGCGGTATGGTGAGGCCTGGTGACTCCGGTTAATGTGTTGTTGAGAAATTTATTGATAAAATGCTATTGAAATTTGCATTATTTGATTTGAGTATTCGTAGTCGTATTGTTGCGCTTTGTTCATCGCTAACATCTTTGTTGACATCTTCCAGTCGTATTGTGTACTTCCCCATCTTTTTCTTAGTTGTCAGGTGAGCACGGATTTGAGTGCTATGGACCAATTGGCAAGAATTTTTAATACAAGAGATGAGAAGACTTGTATTTATTTTGATGAATAGATCATTTGGAGATTTAATTGTTTTCGAGATAGTTAGATTGTTGTAATTATTTCGAGAGAATTGTTGTATTTATTTGAAGATTGAGATTAGTGGTTTCTCGTTTGAATTGTGGGATTTTTAGATGCTCTATACCTTATTATTTGTGGAATTGATTTAGTTTATCAATAATTGCGCTCCGCTCCGCTCTCCCCGGGCTGGCGGAGTGTTACAGAATGGTATCAGAGCTTAGGTATACGACCACCCTCGGGTCTTGGGTTTTGGCTCTGTTGTGTTTTTGTGGCGCGAATTTGGAGATAGAAATTTTTGAGTAACGTTTCGTATTAAGCATCTGGATTAGATGTGAGGAAATTATTTTGGAGAGGAGATTATTTTTGGAGATTGTTGGCCTGATTTTTGAGAGTTAGGTATTCGGCGAATTTCGTGGGAGAAATTCCATTTTTATTGGGGAAGTGTAACAACCCGTGTAATTTTTCTGGTATTTTCAAAATACAGAGGAAAATAAAGTTTTTGAGATAAAATAATTTTAATTGCTCAAATATGTTAGATTTTATTTTTAAAGGCGAGAATTTCAAACGATTTCGAAATCGAAATTAAAATGGAGTTTTAATTGAATTTTTATTATTTAGAAGAGTCCTCAAAACATAAAACTCTCTAAGAGTCCTCGGAACATAAAACTCTCTAGTAAAAATAATATTTTTAGAAATCCGACCGTTCGATCAAGCTGTATTTTTGTCAGCAGTCCTGTCTTGCCGTTCGCTACAATATACTAAAATTTCAAGCGATTCCAACGGTCCGATCGTTAGGAATAAAATTTTTAGTGTTTGTATTTGATTAGAACTCTTTTCTTAATCAAACACTTAATCATTTATATATCAACAAATTCGTGTCTTGGCTTTTCAAGTCACTTTTTCTCAAATTTTTCAACCAGAATACCTCTCCAAAATTACTCCCTTTCATCTACAAACCATATCCCCAAACCTATTCAAGATTTCAACCTTAGATTAGAAAGCTTATTTGGGGTTTTCTCGAGTTTGGGCTAGAACGAGATTTGATTATTTTCGCGAGAGGAACGTGATGTTGTGATTAGATTTTGAGGCTGAATTATGTGATGATTCATGTTGGTTCTTTTTGGTGGTTTAATGTATGGGGTTTTACACAATATGCTCCTAAATCTCGCGAGTGTTTATTCCGTTGAATTCTTGTTAATTGAACTCATATTTTGAATTTCTAAATTCTTGGAAATCTGGAAAAATAATTGTTGGAATTATTTTCATTCACGAGGTATTATTCATGTTGTTTTGAGCACGTTGTCATGAGATTTTAATATGGCACTGATGTTGGGCACCCGCCAAGACTCCTTTTCCGGCTACTTGATAAAGTATGGCGCGGTATGGTGAGGCCTGGTGACTCCGGTTAATGTGTTGTTGAGAAATTTATTGATAAAATGCTATTGAGATTTGCATTATTTGATTTGAGTATTCGTAGTCGCATTGTTGCACTTTGTTAATCGCTAACATCTTTGCTGAGCATATTCCTGTCGTATTGTGTACTTCCCCATCTTTTTCTTAGTTGGCAGGTGAGCACGGATTTGAGTGCTATGGACCAATTGGGATGATTTTAGCGAGGATTATTTGGGAAGAATTTTTAATACAAGAGATGAGAAGACTTGTATTTATTTTGATGTATAGAGCAATTGGAGATTTAATTGTTTTCGAGATAGTTAGATTGTTGTAATTATTTCGAGAGAATTGTGGTATCCATTTGAAGATTGAGATTAGTGGTTTCTCGTTTGTATTGTGGGATTTTTAGATGCTCTATACCTTATTATTTGTGGAATTGATTTAGTTTATCGATAGTAGCGCTCCGCTCCGCTCTCCCCGGGCGGGCGGAGTGTTACAGAATGGTATCGGAGCTTAGGTATACGACCACCCTCGGGTCTGGGGTTTTGGGTCTGTTGCGTTTTTGTGGCGCGAATTTGGAGATAGAAATTTTAGAGTATCGTTTCGTATTAAGCATCTAGATTAGATGTGAGGAAATTATTTTGGAGACGAGATTATTTTTGAAGATTGTTGGCCTGATTTTTGAGAGTTAGGTATTCGGCGAATTTCGTGGGAGAAATTCCATTTTTATTGGGGAAGTGTAACAACCCGTGTAATTTTTCTGGTATTTTCAAAATACAGAGGAAAATAAAGTTTTTGAGATAAAATAATTTTAATTGCTCAAATATGTTAGATTTTATTTTTAAAGGCGAGAATTTCAAACGATTTCGAAATCGAAATTAAAATGGAGTTTTAATTGAATTTTTATTATTTAGAAGAGTCCTCAAAACATAAAACTCTCTAAGAGTCCTCGGTAAAAATAATATTTTTAGAAATCCGACCGTTCGATCAAGCTGAATTTTTGTCAGCAGTCCTGTCTTGCCGTTAGCTACAATATGTTTAAATTTCAAGCGATTCCAACGGTCCGATCGTTAGGAATAAAATTTTTAGTGTTTGTATTTGATTAGAACTCTTTTCTTAATCAAACACTTAATCATTTTTATATCAACAAATTCGTGTCTTAGCTTTTCAAGTCACTTTTTCTCAAATTTTTCAACCAGAAGACCTCTCCAAAATTACTCCCTTTCATCTACAAACCATAGCCCCAAACCTATTCAAGATTTCAACCTTAGATTAGAAAGCTTATTTGGTGTTTTCTCGAGTTTAGGCTAGAAAGAGATTTCATTATTTTCGCGAGAGGAACGTGATGTTGTGATTAGATTTTGAGGCTGAATTATGTGATGATTCATGTTAATTCTTTTTGGTGGTTTAAGGTATGGGGTTTTACACAATATGCTCCTAAATCTCGCGAGTGTTTATTCCGTTGAATTCTTGTTAATTGAACTCATATTTTGAATTGCTAAATTCTTGGAAATCTGGAAAAATAATTGTTGGAATTATTTTCATTCTCGAGGTATTATTCATGTTCTTTTGAGCACGTTGTCATGAGATTTTAATATGGCACCGATGTTGGTCATACGCCAAGACTCCTTTTTCGGCTGCTTGATAAAGTATAGCGCGGTATGGTGAGGCCTGGTGACTCCGGTTAATGTGTTGTTGAGAAATTTATTGATAAAATGCTATTGAGATTTGCATTATTTGATTTGAGTATTCGTAGTCGTATTGTTGCGCTTTGTTAATCGCTAACATCTTTGTTGAGCATATTCCTGTCGTATTGTGTACTTCCCCATCTTTTTCTTAGTTGGCAGGTGAGCACGGATTTGATTGATATGGACCAATTGGGATGATTTTAGCGAGGATTATTTGGGAAGAATTTTTAATACAAGAGATGAGAAGACTTGTATTTATTTTGATGTATAGAGCATTTGGAGATTTAATTGTTTTCGAGATAGTTAGATTGTTGTAATTATTTCGAGAGAATTGTTGTATTCATTTGAAGATTGAGATTAGTGGTTTCTCGTTTGTATTGTGGGATTTTTAGATGCTCTATACCTTATTATTTGTGGAATTGATTTAGTTTATCGATAGTAGCGCTCCGCTCCGCTCCGCTCTCCCCGGGCGGGCGGAGTGTTACAGAATGGTATCAGAGCTTAGGTATACGACCACCCTCGGGTCTTGGGTTTTGGGTCTGTTGCGTTTTTGTGGCGCGAATTTGGATTTAGAAATTTTAGAGTATCGTTTCGTATTAAGAATCTAGATTAGATGTGAGGAAATTATTTTGGAGACGAGATTATTTTTGGAGATTGTTGGCCTGATTTTTTAGAGTTAGGTATTCGGCGAATTTCGAGGGAGAAATTCCATTGTTATTGGGGAAGTGTAACAACCCGTGTAATTTTTCTGGTATTTTCAAAATACTGAGGAAAATAAAGTTTTTGAGATAAAATAATTTTTATTGCTCAAATATGTTAGATTTTATTTTTAAAGGCGAGAATTTCAAACGATTTCGAAATCGGAATTAAAATGGAGTTTTAATTGAATTTTTATTATTTAGAAGAGTCCTCAAAACATAAAACTCTCTAAGAGTCCTCGGAACATAAAACTCTCTAGTAAAAATAATATTTTTAGAAATCCGACCGTTCGATCAAGCTGAATTTTTGTCAGCAATCCTGTCTTGCCGTTCGCTACAATATACTAAAATTTCAAGCGATTCCAACGGTCCGATCATTAGGAATAAATTTTTTAGTGTTTGTATCTGATTAGAACTCTTTTCTTAATCAAACACTTAATCATTTATATATCAACAAATTCGTGTCTTTGCTTTTCAAGTCACTTTTTCTCAAATTTTTCAACCAGAAGACCTCTCCAAAATTACTCCCTTTCATCTACAAACCATAGCCCCAAACCTATTCAAGATTTCAACCTTAGATTAGAAAGCTTATTTGGTGTTTTCTCGAGTTTGGGCTGGAACGAGATTTGATTATTTTTGCGAGAGGAACGTGATGTTGTGATTAGATTTTGAGGCTGAATTATGTGATGATTCATGGTGGTTCTTTTTGGTGGTTTACGGTATGGTGTTTTACACAATGTGCTCTTAAATCTCGCGAGTGTTTATTCTGTTGAATTCTTGTTAATTGAACTCATATTTTGAATTGCTAAATTCTTGGAAATCTGGAAAAATAATTGTTGGAATTATTTTCATTCACGAGGTATTATTCATGTTGTTTTGAGCACGTTGTCATGAGATTTTAATATGGCACCGATGTTGGTCATTCGCCAAGACTCCTTTTCCGGCTGCTTGATAAAGTATGGCGCGGTATGGTGAGGCCTGGTGACTCCGGTTAATGTGTTGTTGAGAAATTTATTGATAAAATGCTATTGAGATTTGCATTATTTGATTTGAGTATTCGTAGTCGTATTGTTGCGCTTTGTTCATCGCTAACATCTTTGTTGAGCATATTCCTGTCATATTGTGTACTTCCCCATCTTTTTCTTAGTTGGCAGGTGAGCACGGATTTGAGTGCTATGGACCAATTGGGATGATTTTAGCGAGGATTATTTGGAAAGAATTTTTAATACAAGAGATGAGAAGACTTGTATTTATTTTGATGTATAGAGCATTTGGAGATTTAATTATTTTTGAGATAGTTAGATTGTTGTAATTATTTCGAGAGAATTGTTGTATTTATTTGAAGATTGAGATTAGTGGTTTCTCGTTTGTATTGTGGGATTTTTAGATGCTCTATACCTTATTATTTGTGGAATTGATTTAGTTTATCGATAGTAGCGCTCCGCTCCGCTCTCCCCGGGCGGGCGGGGTGTTACAACCTCATGGATACATCCCTCATGTGATATCATGCTTCGGGCATCATGCATCACACTAAGCCACTGGGTCAGAATCTCATCACCAAACTCAATGTAAACACATATGACGGAGACGGTTATAGACATATGCCTGGGGGTCGTAACCATACCACATCGCACCCAATCGATATCCAAAGCAATACCTATCCTCACATATCGATAGTGGCCAAGCAACAATCATATGACCCGGTGAATCAAGTCTACATCTACTAGTCAATGGCATGATGGACTTCCCACTACACGCAACCTCCTACAATACACACATACATGTCACTCTAATACGTATATATATATATATATATATATATATAAAGTACTCGTACGCATATCCCAAAGTGCACTAGTTTCTCAATCCCAAAGTTTGAAATAACCTTTTAATTAAACATCTAAATATTCACTCACTTTAATTCTCAATTCTCCTCACCCTAACCCATCTATTAGTTAATATATCACACAAACCAAGCCCTAGAAAGCACTCTCGAGTGGTCCCATAATACCCTAGAAGCCCCTATGGTCATTCCCTAAGATCTTAGGTGTCAAAACAACACCCAAATAAAAACTGGGCAAGCCAACAAACCAAACTGTTTCACTTGCAAACTAAACCTATTCGATTGAGATATTTGATTCATTACCCCAGCGAATCAATTTGGTTTTCTGGACTGCCTGTCATCTTCTTCCTCCGATTTTTCTCCTCGAAACTCTCCAATGGAGATCCCAGGCCACCCCTAATATATAGTTAACCTCCTATATCATTATACTAACATTCCAGAAGTATTCTAACACATAATTAACCCCAAACCCCTATTAAAATCCTAGGATTCTAAATCAAACTTTCAATTTATCAAACCCAAAATTTTCCCAATTTGAGTTTTTATCAATTCAAAAATCCTATCATTGTTCTACATGTTCATCATGGTAAACCCATATTACATTTCAAAATTCTTAAATGTTCAACATTAACTAATAATCAATTCAAATTAGAGATTAATTTAAACCTACATCTCTTAATCAATTAATCAAAGTTTCAACCTTTCATATTTAAATCCTAGATTTTATCATTAGTTATTAATGTGATTACCTACATACGAATGCAATTTAAACCAAGTAACTACTTACCTTTGTGGATTAATATCTGAAGTTCTCAACATCGATGATGGTTTGAATCCAGATATGAGTCCTTCTCTTCTTTTGTCCAACCATTTCTCTGATATTCTTCCTCTTTTTCTCTTCTCTTGCACTGTCTTTCTAACTCAATTATGCATAATGTCAAAGGTGAGCTTTAATTCACATTCCCTACCTTTAACTACTTCTTTATTTCACCTTAATCCTGCTTTTTTATTTAACCCTATGTGTAAAAAGACCATTCTAACCTCATACGGATCATGGTACGTCTAAAAAGTCCCGAGAATCCAATTATAACACTCGGGTACCTATTCTGGACTATTTCAACTCTTATTCGATCACCAGTGAACTCGAAAAGGTCATCCGACTCACCCAAATACAAATATTCCAACATCTCATTAACCAGGCCCGACACGTACATACTGTACGCATTGCCCATAAAATATATCGATCCGCCAATGTAAAATTCTCGACATATAATAATAAGCCATCGAACTAAAAATATGCCAACATCCCATTGACCAGGCCCGACATGTGTGTACAGTAGGCATCTCCCATAAAATATATCGATCCGTCGATGTAACACTCTATCGACATATAATAATAAGTCATCACTTTCACTCATACACGACATATAATAAATCATATATCTACTTACTTATCACACACAACTAAATAATTATAATAATAAATATTAATCCTTAACTCGTTAATTGATATTTACCAAAATCCGATTTAATCTCCCCCAATTAAACTAATAATTACAAGATCACGAAAATGAAATAATTATAAAAGTATGGGTTATTACATATATCATGCTAATAAAGGAATTTGGTCCCCAAAATTTGAACGTGCCTACAACGAAGAGCTCTACATACTTTTCTCGCATGTCATCCTCATGCTCCCACATCGACTCGATAACATTGCTGTGTCCCTACTGCACACATACTAACGGTACTACCTTTGGCAGAAGCTTCCGCTCGCTATGGCCCAAATTGACAACAGGTCTCTCCTCGTAAGAAATATCTAGCTGTATGTTAATCTCCTCCAACGGTATATGTAGATAAGTCACGTCATCCCTGAGATACCTCCTCAATGACGACACATGAAACACATCATGAATCCACTGCAAATGCTTCGGTAAGGCAAGCCTATACGCAACCGGACCCACCCTCTCAATGTAGAGAAACACCTTACATACCTGGTGCAAACTTCCCCTTTTTCCTAAGCCGCATCACTCTTTTCATGGGAGATATCCTCAGTAACACCTAATCGCCCATATTAAACTCCAAAAATCTTCGGTTCACATCAGCGTAACTCTTCTACCATTCCTGAGCTACCCGAATATGGATCCTGATCAACTTAATCTTCGCTAACATATTTTGAATCAAGTATGACTCGATAAGCTTGTTGTCCCCCACCTCTAACCAATAAGAGGGAAAACGACAAGGTATTATATACAAAGCCTCAAACGATGCCATGCCAATCGTGAACTGGGATGAGTTGTTATACGCAAACTCTACCAAAGGAAAATATTTCTCCCTACCGCCCTAAAAGTATAGAATACACATCCTCAGCATATCCTCCAAAATCTAATTCACCCTGTCCATCTTTCCATCGGTCCGTGGGTGATTATCCGTACTCAAATGAAACTCCATCCATATCGCCTCCTGAAAAATCTAATAGAAGTGGGACACAAAGATCTTATCCTGATATGAAACAATGTTATGCGAAACTTCGTGTAATCTCACTCTTTCTCTCTGTTATGAATAACTGTGCATACTGCCCTTTCGTGTAATCCACTTGAACTGGTAAGAAATAAATTACCTTAATCAACCAATCCACAATGACCCAGATGGAATCTTGATCCCTCGGCAATGTCAATAACCTTGTGATGAAATCCATCGAAATACTCTCCTATTTTTATACCGAAATCTCCAACGATTGTAAAACCCCGATTGGACTCTGATGATCAACCATGACCATCGGATAAGTGGTGCACCTGAAGACAAACTTTGTTGTGTCCCACTTCATACCATCCAACCAAAACTGGCTCCTCATATCACGGTACATCTTATCCCCTCTAAGATGCACCGAAAACCATGACCATTGTGCCTCCTCCATAACTGCCCACCATAGGTCCTCATCTTCTAAAACAATCAACCTTCCATTAAAGTGTAAGCCACCCTCAGAACTAACTGAGTAAGACTCCACTCCTCCTTCCAATAACCATTAAATCCTCTCCTAACAAAATGGATCCCCACCTTATGCTTTCATAACCCTCAAAATGATCTTGGGTGGGTTGATCATCGCTGCTATGTATGCCCAAACTACCTCATCCTCCTGATGAATCTCAACCTACTTCGTCTTACACATTGCTACTATCTTCCCTGTCGATATACAGCTCAATGCATCTGCCACTACATTTGCCTTCCTCGAATGATAGTGGATGTCAAACTGATAATTCTTCATGAGCTCAATCCACCATGTTCAGCTCCTTCTGCGTGAAAAGATACTAAAGTGAATTATGGTTCATGAACAATCGAAACTTCTCCCCTAGTAGATTGTGCCTCCAGATTCTCAAGGAAAAAATATTGCCGCTAACTCCAAGTTATGAGTGGGATAGTTCTTCTCAGAGGGTTAATATTGCGAGAAGCATAAGTTATAGCTCGCTCCTCCTATCATAGAACTCTCCCAAGTCCCTATAAGGATGCATTGGTAAAGACAAAGTACTCTAGTCCTCCCCTAGGCAATGCGAGTAGTGGTACTGAAGTTAATTTGTCGCTTAGCTCATAAAAAGCTAAGTAAAAATGGTCATCCCATAAAAAATGCACGCCCTTACGAGTCATATTCATTAAGGGACCCATAATCTTTGAAAACCCTATGATAAATCGGTGGTAGTACGCTGTTAATCCCAAAAAATTGTTCACCTCCGTCAGTGTCGTGGGCTGGCCCCACACCCTCCCCACTAATACCTACTCAGATCTATAGATCCCTCTTTCGAAGATGATATTATCTAATAAATGCATCTTTCGTAACCAGAATCCACATTTTTCAAACTTGGTATACGACTGGTGTTCCCACAAATTTTGAAGAACCATACGCAAATGCTCTGCGTGCTCGCCCTCTGGTCGAGAATAAATCAACATGTCATCTATGAACACAATTGAAAATTGATTTAAAAAATCCCTAAACACCCTGTTCATGAGAGCCGTGAAAACTGTTGGCGCATTGTTCAGTCCAAACGACATAACCCTGAAGTCATAAGACCCGTATCTCATCAAAAATAGGATCTTAGGGACATCCTTCTCCTTTATATATAACTGAGTGTACCCCAACCTTAAATTAATCGTAAATAAGTAGGTTGCTCATCTTAGCTGATTCAACAGGTCATTGATACATGGCAACGGATACTTATTTCGAATCGTGACCTTATTCAACCCCCGATAGTCGATATATAATATCAATTACCCATCCTTGTTCTTCATAAATAGAACTGGGTCACCCTAAGGTGATGTACTCCTATGGATAAACCCCATCCCTAATAGTTGATAAATTTGATCCCTCAACTCTCGCTTCTTAAATGGAGCCATACGATACAGCTCTCATGTTATCGGCATAGTCCCCGGTGATAAGTCGATCACAAACTCAATCTCCTGACTCGATAATAACCCTAATATCTCCTGCAACACATCAGTGTAGTTACTAACAATAGGGATAGAATCTAGCGAGATGACTATACCCTTAGAAGTCCCCTCCTCAATAAAATAAAAGTGCATGCTCGACCCTCCCTTCGGATGAGGCAAAACCACAAAGAATATGTCCTGCCCTGAAATGGCAAACACGATAGTACTACTATAATAGTTCATTATCACCATATAAATCACTAACCATTAAATACGTAGGTTAACATCATACTCATCTAACTTTAAAATGAGTAGATCTGCTACAAAGAATAACCTCCCCATGTTCACACCCACCCCTGCAGATGGAACGAATGACAGTCCCACCACCCAACGGTGAATCTCTGATCATAATGTTATTTGAGGATAAATCTACTAATACCATGGCATGCGTGAATCTAGTGATAACAAATGAGTGTATGCTCTCGTGTAAAAAAAATCCCTATGTGCCCATGGATAGAAAATATACCCTCAATCGCAAGTGGCGCGGGTAGAAACATTGGTTCTCAGACATGATTTACACACTCAAACTTCCTCTGCCCCTACCCCTACGGAGGCGATAATGCTAGTACTTCCGGTAGGGCTGGAAGCTACTGTAACTACCGCCCTAGCTGGGCATCCTACTGCTGACCCGTAGACTTGTTTGGGCATGCATGTCGCATGTGGCCTTTCTCCCCACAAATGAAACACTTCCAGTAAAGTTTTCCCACATATGGCTCTGATGAGGTTACCCCTGTCTTTGGCCCTACTAGCCCTAATAACCCCCTACTAGTCCTGAGGAGTACGCTGCTGGTCCTAGTGGCCCTGCCTGAAACTACCATTACTCGGCCTGAATCTTTCAGTAGAGTTAACCTTATGGGAACCCTTCTCATTCTGCCTCCTCTATTATTAAGTCCCCCTACTGGTACCACTACCCCCAGTCCTGCCTTGCTAGCCAAAATCTCTAGTCCTCTTTTCTCCCCTTAGATGGAAGCGATGGTCCTAGAAGTGGAACAATGTGGCGTTAAAGACCTCAGCATAAGTTTGAAATGTTGGGTTCCCCAATAAATGCTAGAGAATACTCTAAGTAAGCATGTTTATAAACTTAAGGACCCTCTTCTCCTCATTATTCACCTCACTTGGCACAAAGTTTGTCAGGCAGGTGAACTCCTCCTTATACTCATCCATAGTCTATCCCTCCAATGAAAAATATAAAAATCTCCTCCTAATCTTCAACTGAATGCTGATGAAAACAACTTGTGGTCAAACCGCACCAAGAACTCCTAGATCATCATCGTATCCCTCTCCTCCGTTGTGGTAACCAAATCCCGCCACTAAAAAAATTATCATAACTAGCTTGAGCATAGCTAGTATCTTCTTTTGAGTGTCACTGCACTCAACCATATGCAAATGTCTCTAGATGACTTTCTTTTAGTGGCTTGCATCTACCACATCAACACTCCCCTGGAACTCTGGTGGATGACCCTTTTATAAGGCCTCTCTGACTTTCTCCCAAATTGATGGCACTGAGTACCCTAAACTAGTGCTGTCACTAGCTATTGTGGTTGTTCTTGGGGAAAATGTTGTGCTCGGGTGGTTATTGTATTATTAGATCCCCTGAGTGGCCTATGGCTCCGGCTGAGCATCCTCCTTTGCGGCCCTTCTCGCGGCACATGTTGGTCTACCTCTCCTAGTGTTTGGAATCTTAAACCAAATCTAAATTGTATGAGAATATCTTCAATAATAAATAATAAACGAAGAATTTAAATGAGAAATATGATATAACAGTCCTATGTATAGGTATCTATATCAAATAAACATAACACTAACAACTTAGCAAGTTCGCACGGATCCTAAGGACACTATAAACTGATGCTCTAATACCGAGTGGCCAATCCTCTACTAAAATAAAATAGGGATCTCAATATGGTTTCATTCTCAGCATCACTATCATAATAAGCAATATAAATAATAAGAATAAAACCATACACTAAAATGAATAGATAAATCACCATGCATAAATATATAATAAAAGTGTAAGCCATACCCTACACACCAATTTGAGCTTTCATCAATTCAAACATCTTATCATTATTCTGCATGTTCATTATGGTAAACCCAGATTAAATTTTGAAATTATTATATGTTCAACATTAACTAATAATCAGTTAAAATCAAAGATTAATTTCAGCTTACATCTCTTAATCAATTAATCAAAGTTTCAATATTTCATCTTTAAATCCTAGATTTTTATCATTAACTGTGAAAGTGATTAACTACATATGATTCAATTTAAAGTAAGTAACTACTTGCCTTTATGGATTTAGATTCTAAGTTCTTTACATTGATGATGGGTTGAATCCGAAGATAAGTCCCTATCTTCTCTTCTCCAAGCCTTTCTCTCATTTTCTTCCTCTTTTTCTCTTCTCTTGCACTTTCTCTCTAACTCAATTATGGAAAATGTCAAATGTGGGTGCTTCCATCTACATTATCTACCTTTAAATACATTTTTAATTCATCCTAATCCCATTTTTCCATTTAACCCTAGGTGTAAAAAGACTATCTTACCTTTATACGGATCCTACTATGTCTAAAAAGTCTCGAAACCCTATATAACACTGAAGTACCTATTCTAGACTATTTCGACCCTTCCTGGATTGTTGGTGCACTTGAAAAGATCATATGAGTCACTCAACTACAAATATCCTAACATCTCATTGATCGGGCCTGATATGTGCATACTGTATGCGTCGCCCATAAAATATATTGATCCACCGATGTAACACTCTATCGACATATAATAGTAAGCGGTCAAACTACAAATATGCAAACACCTCATTAGTCAGGCCCGACACATGTGTACCGTATGTGTTGCCCATAAAATATACTGATCCACCGATGTAACACTCTATTGCTAAATAATAACAAACCGTCTAGTCTACTCATTCGTGACATATAATAAATCGTATATCTATTTACTTATCACACACAAGTAAATAATAATAATAATAATAATAGTAAAAATAATAATAATAATAATAATAATAATAATAATAATAATAATAATAATAATAATAATAATAATAATAATAATAATAATAATAATAATAATAATAATAATAATAACAATGATGATGATGATGATGATGATGATGATGATGATGATGATGATAATAATAATGAATAGATAAATAGATAGATAGACAGATACATAATAATAATAATAATAATAATAATAATAATAATAATAATAATAATAATAATAATAATAATAATAATAATAATAATAATAAAATGAATAGATAGATAGATAGATAGATAGATAGATAGATAGATAAATAGATAGATAGATAGATAAATAGATAGACATACAAACAAATAGATAGATAAATAAATAGATAGATAGATATTAATACTTAACTCACTAATTAATATTTATCGAAACCCAATTTAATTTTCTCCAATTAAATTAATAATTATAAGCATAAGGAGATTAAATAATTATAAAACTACGGAGTATTACATTTTTTTATGCTGAATTGGGGGATAAATAATATTATTTTATTTGGTTGTGATTCTTTGTTTAGACTTATCAGAGAATTTAGAAGCTCAAATGGTGTTAAAAAAGTTGGAGATTGTACCTTTGAGTTACAATTGGACAAGTTTGAGAATGTTTGAGTTTGGTTTTGAGGCCCATAAGGTGGAGATAAAATAAGGTTATAAAAAGAGATGAAACTACACTATTGAAATATAATTTAGGTTAGTTTGGCCCCACCTCAGCTTTTTTATCACAAACCCTAACCTAATTAGGAGACTACATAAAGAATGAGGATACTTGGAAGATACATGGAATTTTTTGGAAGATTATGGAAAGAAGATTGAAGAGATCTAATGGAAGGAAATCAAAGAATCAACCTTTACACCAAATTGAGCATTTCATATCTAACCAGTTAATGCAAAAATTATTTTATTTTGTTTCCATTAATCAGAATAGTTTATATTAGAATTCATATAATAAACTATGATATATTCAATAGACAACAATAGCATAAAATTCCAAATTTGAAGTATATGGGTATATTGTTAAATGATTGAGAATTGTAATTAGAGTTAAAATTCTAGAATTAGGGTTCTTTCATATTGGGTGCAATTGGTTATTGTGAGGAGAGAGAAGTGATTTTGTCTTATTTCACCCATTTTCATCTGTGAAAGTTCCTACACACATGGCTTGCTTTGGGTGGATCAAATTCTAGAATATCTAAGGTGTTTTTCATATCTAAGAATGGATTAAAGGTGGGAAAACATAAGGAAGATCTTCATCAACAACTATGTCTTTTATATTGGATCACCTACGAGATCCGCAAAGGTTTGGTGATCTAAATCCTAGATCTAATATTGAGATCTAGTTCTTATGTTTTTTTCTTTCTGAATAAAAGTCCTTTAGGTAGATTTTTTTATAGTCAATCCCCAACACTTTTGCGTGAGAACATATCATGTGTGGGTGTATAGTTTCATGGGTAAACTACTAGTCATGGATTTGGAGGGATACGTGCAAGGTCGAGTACTTCACTCCATATTAATGATGGAAGTCGTGTATAGGTTTATTATCCTCATACGATGTGTGGAGGTTATCCTTTCCTAAGGTGGGAGAACGAGGCTAGATCCTTACATGTAGATGTTGTTATATAGTTATAGAGTTGGTGTGATGGTGTAGTTATATTACTATGGTATGAATTTGGAGACTTTAGAAGTTGGAACCTTTTTTAGTAGGAACTTACAGAAGCACAAGAGATGACCATGAGTGTATATATAAACTTTCATGAGATAATTTCTTAGCGGTCGTGCAAGTGCTCTAGCAGATGTCACTATAGGTTAAGGACTCATGTTGGTGATTGATTTTAGGTCATTCAACTACCCTGATTATTATGGTCATGTGTTAAGTAGTCTCATGACATGGTTTGTTATTGGAATTTGATATTTAATTGTGGGATGTGTTAGTGCACTATTGTGGGCTTATATTATTAGTATGTTGGTGATTGCATACTTGTGTTATAAACAATTGAGTAGTTGGTTGCACTGAATAGCTATTGGTAGCATTTACCATATGTTATAATATTATGAATAACAACAAGTGTTATAATATAACAATTGGTGACATTATATATGTTGGGTAATTAGTGATATACTTCTCGATATTCTATAAGATTATGTTTAATAGTAGGTTAAGTATCTCATTATTAGTGTACAGTTATAAGATTTAGGATAGTAAGTGTTTGGCTAGCCTTGGTATGAAATTTTGTTTTTGGATTGGGTAGTTATGTTTAAGTAGTAAAATAACTAGATGTAGTTGATATAAAGTAGCGACTCATTCAGTAGTTGTAGTAGATTGTATAATCTATTGTATATAGATTAGTTTGGAAGGAAGAGGGGTGATATGGATGATCTATAGTGTGATATAATGAGATGTAAAAAATGCTCTATAAGAATTTAAATGGGCATAATTATGCTCTATCAGTTATTCTAAATGGGTAGTATTTTCATGTGCTCCTGTATTGGGTGGATCCATGGAGTTGGGGTATCACAGTGAGAATGGGTGAACCCTATATTGGGGTGGTTTATACATTGCTTGGTTAACAAATACTCTTTATAATGAGGTGTGAGGTATCCTTCATGCTTGTCACGATTGGTATCCAAGAATAGAAAATATCCCTCGATTTTAAACCAAACCAAATGATGTTGAACAATCATCCAAATGGGAAAATGAGATGAATGCTCGGCCAATCATATCAAATACGAGGGCCCCAAAGACCGTACGTCGTGACAAATGATTTTAGTCACATGTTACATATGTATGTGGACTCAGTCAAATAATAGGAGAACATATCCTATTTGGGTGAAAACCCAATTTTTGTATTGGAATATATAAAGGGACATACATTGTAAAAGGGGCAACTAATCTCTCCCCTCGCAAGATTTCCCCTCACAAGAGCTACCTTGTAAATAGTAAATAGATTACACTGGAGAGTGTGGATAACCCCCGCCGTGGACGTAATCCATTCACAGTCGAACCACGTAAAATCTGGTGTTCTTGTGTGATTACTTTATTTATTATTTCTTTATGTTTTTTGTACGAATTGATTCCTCAGCAGAATGAAAATTAGACTATCTAGGATGTAGAGGGATGCATTAGTTATTATGTCCCTTGAGATATATAGTTGTGCCTAGAGAGGTACTTTGGGAGAAATTATTAGAGGCTAGTTATAGAGGTAACCATTAGATCTCGACGACGAATTGATCTACACATAAGTGTATCGTGGTGTTCCTTGTATGGGATTTTACATCCTATGCTTGGATTTTAGTGTTGGTTAGGAGTTTGAGGATGATGTGACGTCGTAACTATAATACCCAAAATTTTAATTGATTTATTAAATGATTTAATAAGAATTTAAGATATAATTGAGATCATGTGTATCAGCTAAATTATAATGAGAGGAATTTAATTAAATGATAATTGTTGAATGTATAAATATTTTTTAGTAATCTAGTGTAAATCAATTGTTTATTATTTTATTTGATTACGTAATAATATTTTTGATTAAACTCTAGGGGCATTGGGCCATCTCTAGTGGGACGGTTCCAAAAGATGTAAATGTACATCTTTTCAGATTCATTGTTTGGGTAGAAACAACAGTGGGACGATGTAAATTTGACATGGTAGCTGACGTGATAGATGGGACCCACCATGGGCGGGTAAGTCTTATGCGCCCAGGTGGTCGACCATTATCTCACTGTCGTTAAATTATAGTTATTGTAATATATCTTTTAACCCTTAAAATATTTATACAATTACCCCTATATATACAATACATCTTATCTCCTATTTTTCACACTCACAAAATTATTCCTATAAATACAAGTCTATTCTCATATCCCAAAAACTATACACATATTTTTTATATAGTCAATACTATTTTTTCGAAAATATTTGCGATTCAAAGAAAATGGTATGACAAAACCGCAAAACCAAATCAAAATCCAACCCCTCCACCGAATTTGCCAATCGTGCATCGAAATTATTTTTGCTTGTATGATAATAGTACACCGCATGTGAGAGACATGATTATTGATCCTACCATGCATCCAAATGACAATCAATTTCACATGCGCGGTAGTGTTCATGGTCCGATAGTGTAAGGACATTTTTGTCCATTGTCAATATGTATGTCGTACGCCGTTACACCGTTGAAGAAATTCAAGATCGCATCTACATCAACGGATCCGAATATCAAATTGTCTTCAACATCATAGCCTCTGCGAGAATGAACTTGGTAAAGTTTTGTTTCTAAGTTCCTTAAAGTTCATACTTAGTATTGGGAAATTTTTATAAAATGTTTTTTTATAAAAATAATAAGTAAGTTTTTTCAAGCAAAATGAGGTTTTTAAAATATTTTTTATTTTCTGGTAAGCCGGACCGGTCCGCCCATATTAAACGAACCGATCCGCCCCTACCTACCGGACCGATCTTCTTTGCACCAGTGAACCACAGACCGATTGCGAACCGAAGAGGCCTATTTTAAAAAGAATCGATCCAAGGTCGGATCGGTCTACCTGGGATAAAATCGTTCAGTTCCGTGTGATTTTTATCCACCATCTCATATTTCCTATATATATAACTATTCCGATGGTGTATTTCTTGAAGTCTTTGAGAAAACGTTTTTAAGAGTTAAAACACAACAAGACTTCGTTTTTTGATGTGCCAAACATCTTTTTGATTCACATACAAAAATCCCAATTTCTTTTGTGAATCTTTTTGAACCCTAGAACACAAGCTTTGCTATTGTTCAATCTTTGTGGGGAGATCTTTGCAACCAAGGGATGCGTGTCATTGCTGAGGGAGTCTCTACAAAGTGTTATGGTTGCGTGTCATTGAGGAGAGTTGCGGTTCTTCCTTTGTTATTTGGACTGCGAGTCCTTGGAGGGTGCTGCATGTATTCTCTTAATGAGTTCAAGACTGCGTGTCTTTGTGGGTTGGCTGGGCGTTGATCCATTGCATATTTCTCTATGTAATTGTAAGTTGCGATTTATATATTCATAGTGAAATAAAGGTTTTACCCGAAAGGGTTTTTTCCCTGAAATTTGTGTCTCAGCATATTTACTGTGCCGCTTGCTTTATTTGTTTATGATTTGACACACACACCATAGATGCATGTTTAAGGGCTGTATTTATTTGATTAAAAAAAATAGACTCTAATTAAATAAGGGTTCTTGGAAACTTGCAAATTTAATTTAATCAATTATCACACAGTCGCACTTTTCAGATAGACGTGTACACCGAATTATCCCAAATTCCGGTAGTGCGAGGGGCCATTGCGAATTTCGATTTCAATCATTTGTTTAGCGGAAATTTTCCTAACTCAGACAACCAAATGACTGGAGCGCTGATAAGCAAGTTATCGAAGATAACACATACATTCCATCTACCGGGTGTGGAGTTGGGGATTGCCCCTTTTGATTTTGTGCATTTATCTGGTAATATTTCAATAATAATGCTACGCACTATATTTATTTTTATTAATTATTGTTGAAGCTTTCAATATTTAATACTTTTTAAATTATTTGGTTTTAGGAATTCCAATTGGAATCCATTCAATTTTGCCCATCTTTTCAACATCTAGTCCCTATACTATGGAGGAAATATTTGAACTATATTTTCCCGGAATAGGCCTCCGACACTACAAAGGACAAAATATTTCTTGCAAAATGCTAAAAGCGTACATGTTCAATTGGTGTGAACAAGCTTCGAAGCATAGATTAGAGAGCACAGAACAAATCGCTAGAGCTTTTATTGTTTTTGTTTTGAGCTCCATATTTTTCCTGACAGACCATAATTTTGTGTTTGTGGATTGGGCAACTTATTTACATGATCTAAATGACATCGCTGCTAAGGATTGGGATTCTGCAATTTTAGCACGTGTTTACTATGCCCTTAATGCATGCACTACAAATGCGCAGAAAGTAGTAAATTATTTTTGGAAACTTATAGAGGTATGACCTTATCTAATTGAACACTTTAATCACGTCCATAAAATTTATATGTATTCATTTTATGAATATACCAATTATTAATGAGTTATTCTTTATACCCGTAGTACTTTGGCTACGAGTACCTCCGCGCGATATCTCCCATATTACACGATGATGAAGTGGAAAGATGGTCGCTTATGTTATGATGGGTGACCAATCAATGTGGTGCTCTAATGGGACAAATGAGGTTTAAAAGTTTGGTCATGCAGGAGCAACTGGAAATGCGCTCTCCCGAGTCTATTATATGGCAATCTTTTATGGGATTAGTAGAAAACTAATTTGATGCCGTTAGAGTTGCTCACGATTTGGTTCAGAGATGGTTCATGCTTTTTTATTTTGAGTTAGGTGGGACTTGGTATCTTATAGATCGTTGCTACCATTAAATGACAAGTATCATTGTCATTCCCGAAAACCCACCGCAACCTATAGCATTCATTCCTAGAAACATATATATGCAATAAATTGGCAATTGTCAACTTGCAATTTCTCGTGTCAAAGTGTCATCGGAGGAGGAATGGTTGACATAATGCAAGATTATGGGTAAGGGTGAAATATTACCCACACTATTTCGGTGGAAAAACCATGACGGGATGGGGCTTGCCTCGATTGCACTGTCTAATTTATGGGTACCCATCACACCGGCAAATAGATGGGAGGCTCCCCATACATACAACACATAGGGATAATCTTCATGGTCAAATATTATACCATTATCAATGGAGTTTGAAGTTGCAGATTTAAGCTTGAATGGAACAACAGTCATTCAACTAGATCCGCCAAGCATACAGAATAACTTAGCACCCGGAGAATTTTACTCACGCTCACAATGGTGTGATATGTTTTTTTTACAGAGGACTATATTAAAAAAATCAATTCCAAAATGTCGAAATGGGAGCTTATGTTATGAGAGAAAGACGAACTTCTACGAGAAAAAGATGAAGAGATTGCAAACCTGAGAGGCGTTGGACCAAGTTCGTCTCCTGGGTATAACCCTATTTCACAACACACCCCGCTATACATATATAGAGATGAATATCCTATTGTTTCTCTTAATATTGCCTATCCACCCTCACAAGATCCTGGAGGATCGTCTAGTCAAACATCTCTTACTGATGTCGTTTTTGGACTTTTCAACACATTTACTTATGAACAATATCTTGGTAAGGGTCTGATGTAAAGTGAAGTTTGTAATCTAATAATTTGTTGTGATAATAAAATATTTTTTATTGATTAATATTTTGTACCTTTATTATTGAGAGTTTGCAATGTAATAATTTGTTCCTTTATTATAGATAATAGATGCAGGTACAAACACCATATTGAAAGATAAAATTACTTGGATTATATATTCCAACGCTTAGGTCGAACATAGTAGACATATTAAACACATATGAAAGAAAGTAACATATTAATTACTTCGTGGTTTCCTGGTCAACAATGGATTGCAACATATTGCATTCCCATCACCCATCAACATTTTTGGTAGATGTTGTGAAAAATCCATGTCGAAATCATCCTTTTATCATCTGGAAGTTTCGGATAGGATGCATACACTGGATCATCAAGTTCCATATTTATCAAATATTTACAATGCCAGCGAAGTAATCTTTTTTTCATCTGTTCAATCTTCTGTTGTATTAAACGGATACGTTTCTCACATACTTTGGTTTGATCTTTGCAATATTTTGCATATTTTGCTTATGGAATAGGTAAACCATGTTAATTACAATAGCACTCTAAATTACAATGTTTGTTATATAACCTAGGCCATTTCAAATGATCATCACAAGGAATGTTATCTTTTGTTGGAGTTAACCATTTCATCACATGGCCAACATTACATAAAGAATGTAGTGTGCATATAGGAATGATCATCACAAGGAATATTATCTTTTGTGGTAACATTGTAAGCGCCTCTCCATCTGCCATATCTCTTCCTCCAATAAATGAAGACAAAATAACTCCGCTTCTTCGGGATACGATATTGGTCAAAGTGCGATAGCCTAATTTTTCGGCACGGGTATGTGATGGTAATAGTAAAGCACCTCTAGGTCGCTCCTTTCATCATATTTATATGGCCATGTCAGGTGTTCCCAAGAATACTCAACTTCATCTTTAGGTTCCGAACTGGGATAGATTATGAATATATGACCAAAGTCATTAAGAAAACGTCGAGAAGTATCAATCGAATAATTTTGGAAAAGTTGTTTCTTCCCTACCAATCGTTACTGGCAAAATCCATGTATAATCCATTGTAAATGGATGAATTATAAGGAGATGAAGCCATCTTTGTAATTTAATATAAGGGTAGATAATGAATTATACATTCTGAAATATTTATAAGTGATTTGCATCCTTCCAAGCAATTGGTTTTGCATGTATGAGTGGGCATAATTCATTATACAAACCTACTGGGAGGGTAATGTTTTACCTTTGAATTTCGAGTGGTCACATCATCTAAATATTTTTTTGTTTTAAAATATCCATTTTCAAGTATTGGTTAATATACCGAGTGGTCACATCATCTAAATATGTTTCCGTCTTAACAAGTATAGGTTAATATTTTATGACACTAATAATGAACAACAAAAACATATAATAATTTATTATGATACTGATAAGGAAAAAGCTCCACAGTTCATAATTGTTTATGAAACTTGTAAGGAAGAACAAAAAGAATGTTATCCATCGGAAGGCATGGAATAGGTAACAAGGTTCGTTGCGTAATGCCTGACCATATGGATAATAGTTACAAAACATTTCCCATGCATCTTCCCAAAAAATGACAAACATGTAAGTTTCTTCATCCCACCCACAACCAGGAACACTTATAGCTTTCTCGTATAAGTGAAACTTCATTTTGTGCATGAACCGACGTATACGGATCTCTTTTGATGTCCTCCCTCTACTAGCATTAGGCGGTGTCACCCAATATCGCTCGACATTTGCAAAGATGCTTGACGGTACTCGATAGTGGAGACTGAAAGGTAAATCGAAGTTGGTTATCAAGTTAAGTAGTTGAAAGTCTTCGTTTATTAGCTATGGATGTGAATTCATTACGCAAAAGAAGTATAAATAATGAGTTTCCATTTAAGTCATATTTATATATCGTCAAAATATGGGTGGCCATAATTAAGTCTGCAAACCTACTGGGAGGGTCTTATTTTACCATCGAATGAAGATGAGTGGTCACATCATCTTTATTATTCAAACTGATAATTTGTAGACATCATTATGCAGCTTCAGTTTAAAAAACCTAGTGGTCGAGTCTTATTTTACCATCCAAGTACCAGTGGTAACATCATCTTTATTATCCGGACTGATAATTTGTAGACGTCACTGTGCAGCTTCAGTCTAAAAACCTAGTGGTCGAATCTTATTTTACCATCCAAGTACCATTGGTCGCATCATCTTTATTATTTGAACTGATGTGACTGTGAAATTAGAGTCTGTATACCTGCTAAGCGAGTCTTTTATCATCGTCCTAGTTCGAGTGGTCACATCAGCTTTATTGTAAGGATTGGTATAATTTGGACATGATTGTGTAGTTACAGTCTGAAAACCTGCTAGACGGGTCTTCTTTTACAATCGAAGTGTGAATGGTCACTTCGTCTTTATTATTTGGATTGATAAAGTTGGACGTGACTGTGCAGCTTTAGTACTATAAATATACCACTTAGATAGATATTGATCATAACAACGCTTTAGAGGAAATGATAGTAGCACAGATCACCCAAGATTATAATCTCAATTAAAATGTTGAAGACGCCAAGATCCACAATAGATTACAAAGCGTAATCTATCAATCGTCCTTACTTCATACTATTAGGGAAATACATGATCGAAGAATAGTGAAGTGCGATAAAGAGACGGCTCATCGAAATTTATGGAGAGATTATTTTAGGGAGATCCCCACTTATCCTGAAGAAATGTTCAGGCGTTGGTTCAGGATAAACAAGGCGAGCTTCTATCGTATTTTGGAAGTCGTCGGTGAAACATATTCATATTTCATCCAGAAAGCCTATTGTGTTGGATAAATGGGATATTGCTCGCACCAGAAGATTGTATGTGCACTTTGAATATTGGCGTACGGTGGATGCGGGGATTCGCAAGACGAATATTTGAAAATTTCTGAAACAACGGTAATTGAGTCTTTAAATGTTTCTGTAGGGATATAGTGAAGGTGTTTATCCCGGAGTATTACCACATGCCTATAGTCGAAGACATTGCTTTCATGTAGCTCGAGAATGAGCAACATGGTTTCCTCGGGATGATTGGGAGCTTTGAATTCATGCACTGTGAATGGAATAACTGTTCACTTGCATGGAAAGGATAATATCAAGGTCATTGCCATGCTGACATTATAATTTAGAGGTCGTGGCATATTATGATACTTTGATTTGGCATACATTCTTTGGAATGCCTGGTGCATGAAATGGTCTAAATGTTTTAGCCAAATCTCAAGTGTTCAAAGAACTTCTGGAAGGAAATCGTACCCCTATGCACTTCAAAGCAAACGGGAACAAGTATGACACGGGGTACTACCTTGCAAATGGTATCTATCCTCCCCTTGTAACTATTGTCAAGAGTTTTAATAAACCAGTCGTTCAAAAATAGAGGGTGTTCATACGAGATCAGGAAGGAGCCCGAAAGGATGTGGAAAGGGCCTTTGGCATCTTGCAACAACAGTTCCATTTTATCAACCCCCCGATGAACTTTTGGGAATATAAAGACTTATGTGTAATTATAAATGCTTGTGTAATATTACACAATCTGATTGTCACAAAGGAGTCGCGAGATGGGAGTTGGCAAGCTGACCTGGCCTTACGTGAGACACCCTTCTTAAGCAGGTAGAGTCTCCCTGGACAATATCAGTACCAGGTGCAGGAGGCAGAGATGTGGAGCAAGGATGCCCATAACCAGTTACGTGATGACCTTATGGAACACATTTGGAATCGTCATGAAGAATCATCATCTTAATTGTAATTTTAATTTTATCCATATACCCAATCTTATCCATGTACACAATTTTATTCCTGCTAAATAGAATTTGGTTAATTAAAAATAGTCGTTGAAAAATATTAGTCAAGAATTTAATAACTAATAAAATTGCATTATATATATATATATATATATATATATATATATATATATATATATATAATGAGAAATTTTGATATGCTTAAGACCGATGATGCATTATCTCATTCATGTACATCTCATGAAAGGCATGTTGTTGGGGCGTGAAGTTACTTGTATCCATGTACATAATTCTATCTTCAGCACGTTGGAGTTCAGATTCATCACATTGGAGTTGAGCTTCG
Source organism: Sambucus nigra (assembly GCA_949130495.1). Taxonomy (NCBI): domain Eukaryota; kingdom Viridiplantae; phylum Streptophyta; class Magnoliopsida; order Dipsacales; family Adoxaceae; genus Sambucus; species Sambucus nigra. Next base: position 677,486,967 of record OX422209.1, read on the forward strand.
TACTCTTTGTTGCGAATTTAAATTCTACCATAAATCTTGTCATTTAGATTTCTTTTGATTGTTTGGGATTCTGCAAAATTTTTGTTATAAAGTATGTTGAATTTGTCAAAGTTCTCGAAAAGGACTGTGTGTGTAGATGCACTATTGGCGACCACTCATTTAGTCCCTTTCTATTTTGCAACTTTACATCCTTCCTATCTATTCAGGGCATTATTTAAGTCCATTGTTTCGTTGTCGGTCGAATCAAGCAGGCTCTCAATATTTTCTTAATCGATATATTGTGAACCGTTGGTTGACATGGAATACTTTAGCAACTCCTTGAACACCTCGTAGAAGTGGTCGTATCCGAATTTATAACCTGCTTTGCTTCGAAAGTTATCACTAGATCGTTGGAGCTATATATAAAAAAATTATCGCATCAGTGTTGTAAAATTATGAATTTAAGTATAAATAGTAAACTAAACGCAAATTAATTATAATTACCCACATAACCTTCATCCTACCGCTATCGTTCCCGCTTCTGTATGCTTGGGACAACTTTGTTGAATACAATAAACACTCTATGTTTATTGTTCGAAATTTTTCCTGTAACGCATTCTTGGTGCGTTTGTAAATAACACCCTCGCTAGTGTTATATTCGTTAGTAATTTTTTCCAACAAGGTTGAACCGGATCTGTTAGTCCCCATAGCTCCATCTATAGAATATTTTACGTACGCCACACAAAGAAACACCTCGTCATGTGAATTGTAATTTGGTAGCCGACTCGAATTGGGCGGAGTACTTTGAGAAGGAGAATCCATAGAATTAATTTGAATGGATGAAAATTTGTGTTGGTATTAAAGTACTTGGGGAGTGAAAGGATGAAAAATAGTGTTTGTGTTAAAGTATTTGGGGAGTCTAATGTATATATATAAAAATGTAGAGCTTTTGAATATATATATGGCCGTTACATCCCTACCGTTATGCGAATAATTTTTTTTCCATAAAGAAGCCTAGGGCTGGGAAGGGTCGTACACCCACAGATTGGGCAGGCAAGGCTTAGCCGTCCAACTGTGGGCCCCACCGTTTACACAATGTGTAGAGGCAATGTAAATATACATTGCCCTTACACTTTATCTCTCCATAATGTGCACATTTCATTACCCACCATGAGCCGAGAAGAGCTAAATGTGCACATTTAATTCTACCACTTGAGATGGCCTTAGGGTGTTTTGGCTCGTCTTGATAAGCATGTAAAGTTAGAGGTGTAGTAGTTTTATACTTGAGAAATGCTAACTATAGTAGTTTAAAACTGAAGTATACACCTCAAGACAACACTTGGGAAAATATCCACCGTGGTGATCATTTTAACACGGGGTGGCGATATTCCCACCCAAATATAATCTCCGTAACACGACAAAATAAAAAACCACTTTTTCTACCATCAAACACCACAAATTTAACACTTATAAACTTATTAAAAAGTCTAAAATTCCCTTTAACATAACAATATTAATTTTAACCTCTAACTATTCAACACCCAAACAAATTCAAACCCAATCCGTGAAACCCATTTGCACGGTTGAAACCCTCAAAACCCAACCTTCATTTTATCAATCCAATCTTGTTTCTATCATCTAAATTGTGTTTGGGATAGTTTGTGTGGTTGTTTTCTGCATTTTTTATAACTTAGCAACAACAAGAATGACCATGGATGATCCAAAAACCAAAGATACAAAGTATGCTCAAAGTTTATATTTCACTCCTACATTGGACTCATTTGAGGTACTAAATACTTACGTACATTGTATTAAATCACTACACACTATGAAATCTAATAAAAGAAGCACTAAAAAAAGTTCGAAAAAAAAGCTGATATGGCTTCCCACGGTCTTCCGTAACCAGGGGAGATATGAAATCACGACCATGGTTGGCCGTTATATCCAAGTTTACGGTTATCAAAGTCATGAATTGTGGGGTTTCATGATTAACCATTGTCGTTATATAAAATTTACGGTTTACATTGGCCGTTAATATATGCATGTCACGGCTAATCTTGGTCGGAATCGCCTTATTCACGGTTTACCTTTGGGTTGACTTAATATTAAACTCAGTTTATTATTATCTAAAATTGTAGCTAGATAACTCAATAATAAACTCAATTGATTAGGGGGATATTGATAACCTTATCGTATTGCGGGGGAGATTGATAACCTTGTTGTACCAAGTGCTAGTGCGACTTGGAATGATGGATCATCATCGGGTACACTATGGGGGATGAATTTCCAAGTGCTACACATGAGAAATCTACTGTTGAACAGTCTTTTGTCGAAGTGCATAACACAACCAGTCCTTGCTTACGGGATGAATTTCCAGACTTGACTATACCCATGGTAATTTTCCCCGAAAGTCCTAAGATATCCGGTGAATATTGCATAATGTGTTTTTAATATTAAATATTTTCTTCAATTTAGGATATATGTATGGATATGGGATATTCTCATTGTGCCATTTATCAGGATCAAACCTCCAAATTTTCTACCGAAGAGGTTGGTCTTTTCTTAGTCAGTTTTAAGTTGCAGTGTTTAGTCATATATTTTCTTAGTCCTAATTATTGATTGTCAGTCCTCATAGGTATTAGAGAGTATAATTAAAATGGTAGAATGGTTCCAGATGATTGGTTTAAAAATGAAAGCTATCGTGATTATACTCAAATCTGAGAAGGAGAAATCGGGAAGAAAGCCATGTATAATTTTTGGATGTGAAAGAAGCTCATTGCACAGACAGGAAAATGAAGAGGAAACAGAAAAGAAGAGAAAGCGTAATGTTGGCACCCGTAAGTGTGATTGTCCATTTAGACTTAAAGGTGTCCCGATGGAAGATGGTAAGTGGGGTGTAAAAGTTTTGTGTGGTTTACATAATCATGAGGTCTCTGATTCGTTAGTTGGACACCCATATGCCGGACGATAAAATGAGGAGGAATGAAATGTGACAAAAGAGTTAGTTTATAATAACATTTGTCCAAAGGAGGTGTTGCACACATTGAAATAAATGAATCCTTACGATTGCTCCTCGATGAGAACTATGTACAATGCAAAACACAAGATGAAAATAGGGGAGCATGCCTGGAGGAATGCAATGCAATAACTCATCCATTTTCTTTTCAAAAAACATTACGTGCATTGGAATCATCATCATGAGAAAAATGACAACATAGAAGACATTTTTTTGCACATCCGACCTCCGTGTTACTTGCTAATTACTTCCCTTCTGTTGTGGTGATTAATTGCAATTACAAAACAAATAAATACAACATGTCATTGTTCGAGATGATTGTGGAACCTCTACAGGGAAATCATTTTGTATTGCATTTGAATTTTTAAAGAGTGAGAAAGAGGATAATTTTCAATGGGCGTTGAAACACTTGAGGTCTCTCTTTGAGCCAAAAGCATTACCCAGGGTCATCGTGTCCAATAGATAATTTTCATGCATAAATGCTGTGAGTCAAACCTTTCTGAGCGTGAAGCTTATATTATGTTTATTCTATGCGCATAAGAATATTGAAGTAGCTTGTTTGAAAGCTGGATTAAAAGACCCAGATAAAAATTCCTTTATGTCTGAATGGATTGGGGTGGTCGAGTCAGAAACACATGAAGAATATGATCGAGAATGGTCATGTTTTATTTCAACTTTGAAGCATCAATGTCCTCGTATGATTGTGTACCTTGAAAATATGTGTTTGTCGTATGGTTTCATGTATACCCATACATGGACGAATAAGATTCAACATTGTGGGAACCGTATCACAAATAAGGCTGAGGTCACCCATGAACAGTTGAAAAAGTATTTGCTTAGATATAAGGGGATATTTGCCATGGAGTGGAAAGGGATGGATGAACTACTTGAATTTCAAGAGAATCAAATTAGATTGGAATTCGAAAAGTCATTGCAATCAACAAAGCGCACGCACAAGGAACTATTGCTATAAGAGATACGTGGATGAGCCTCCCACCTTAATCTTGATTTGATTCTAGGGGAGATAGATTGTATGAGGATGGTTTTATCCAAATTTGTGGGTAATACTCAATTAACGGATATTGCACGCGGGCATAAAATTCGTACAATCTATGGCTTTCTGTGCACTTCTGAATTAGTCGGATGGGAGAAGACGAGTGACGCATTCCAACATGGGTGTTAGACGGTCATTGGAAGAATCTTGCTATAGTCCCCGATGACCCAATGTATTATGATCTTGATTATACACCCGAGATGATTTTGCTAAAGAAGAGGTGGAATTAAGCGGGGGAAGCCGAACGAAAAATGATACAAGCAAAACTAATGGAGATTGCTCAACCATCTTGCACACCGTTGATGGAGCCCACTTCAGTTAAGGCCAAGGGAAAACCCAAGGCCTTGAAGAAAAATACATCTACCAAGAGAATCCCATGTGCGTGGGAAAATGATACTCCAAATATGAGTGAACTTCGTGGAAAGAAGTTAGATGTGAGGCCACCTTATATAGATAAGAAACCGGAGTTGTGGTCCACCTACAAGAAGCTATATATGAAGCATGTATTGAACTTCTTCCAATCTTTTATAGAGGACATATATAAAGTTAGGTCAGATGGTAAATGTGGCTTCTCCGCCTTGGCCTGGAGGATGGGTATTGGGGAATCTCTTAGTCACTTTTATGCTATACGTAGTCAAATGTTAACTGAGCTACGCCGGGAAAAGTAATTCGATGCTTCTATCATGAAATTATATACCATTGATGAGTATGAAAGTAGATTGAACATGTTCAAGAATTTTGTCACGATGAGTCATTGGTTCATAATGTCAGATTTTCTCTATCTAACTACAAATGCGATGAAAGTAATGGTAGTCTTGATATCTAATCTCCAATGCTTAACCTTTGTGTCGTCTGATGAGGGTCCAAAACCCATTCATGAGGATAACAATATTGTTTTCTTACTGAACATATCTAATTGTCATTGGGTGACTATGAAGTGCACCCAGTTTTCTCCATACCCCCATGGCATCAAATTGGAAGTCAAAGGAATTGGTCGATGCACTACACTGGGAAGATATATTCAATCAATGTCCGAATATATTCCAGGGATTGTGTCCGAAAGACGTAGCGACAAGGATGAACCAGTTTTGATTAAATCGTTTGACGAAGTTGATTGACTAAATCATGAGCGACGGGGCGGGAAATTGTTATTTTTGTAACATTACATATAAAGCAATTCTAACATTATATGTAAAGAACAAGGATTCTTTGGGCACTGTATTTTTGTGAATGATTATTACAAACAATCATGTTGGATATGAAATGTTGAAACCACAAATGTCTCTTTTTATTTACATATTGGATATGAATGTTTGCTTTGACTATTGGATATTAACATTGGATATGAATGTTGGATACACCTTTAATTAGGTTGGATATTACACCTTTAAGGATAGTGATTTTAAAATAATTTTCAAAGGCATTTGTACAGTTTTTGTTAGCCATGAATGAAACACCACGGTTGTGTGACCGTGTGGAGATAACCACGGTCGTCTATGGCCGTTAAAATTATCCACTAGGGTTGGATAATTTTCCAAGGATTTACCACAGTTGTCTATGGCCGTGTCATTATATTTACGATCATCAGTGGCCATAGAATACTTATCACGATCATGTGTGGTCATGGAAATCATACATTGTATTTGTATAATTTTCAAAGACATTTGTATGGTTTTCGTCAGCCATGAAGGAAGCACCAAGATTATGTGTGACCGTGTGGAGATAACTAGGGTCTTCTATGGCCGTTAAAATCATCCAGTAAGGTTGGATAATTTTTTTAAGGGTTTACCACAGCTATCTATGGTCGTGTCATTATATTCACGATCGTCAATGGCCGTATAATACTAATCACGATCGTCATTGGCCGTAGAATACTTATCACGGATTTCGTTATCCGTGAATGAAACACCATAGTTATGTGTGGCCATGGACAGCTTATTACGATCATCATTGGTCGTGGCAACCATGCAGTGAAATTAATGGCAACCAAGGTAACCATTTTCTAATTAAACAAACGTAGAATAAAAATTTAGTAATAAAATAAAAGTTGTTTACTAAGTTATAATAAGTGTTTAGTACAATAAACAAACAACCCCAAATTTAACAAAGTTATGACAAGTGTTTAGTACAACAAATAACCAACCCCAAATTGTTAACTACGACAAACCAATAATTATTTACTACAACCAACCAAATAACTAACCACAAATTGTTTATCCAATAAGAATACAAACAACCAACATTAATATTTCATCCTTGGTTTTCTCCTTTTTCCCGGGCTTTTCCTTGCAGTGGTAGGCGCACATTGCTTGCGAGAACTGACGTTTCGTTCATCGCTTCGGGCCATTTTCATCGCTCTCCTTCTGCTTTATTTTTCCACCACAATCGCCTTTAGACTCTAAGAGGGCATCACATACTGCACGAGAAGCATCAAAGTGAACGAGAAGCATCAAAGTGCGCTTGATAATCTTCAGCCGAGGGATCGTCACTTGGATATTTGAGAGCCTCTTCCAAGAGATGAATGGCTACATCGACACATGACTCATGTTCATGTTGCCACAACGAATGTAATTAATACTGCAAATACATGTTACCAAACCTTAAATGTTGATGTGAGGTATCATACTAGTTTTTACGTAGCGTCAACTCTTGGATTGCCCTTTCAGTGAATAGGATTGCAGACCAAGGGATAGGACCTGTCATTGTACAATGCCAAGTAGCCTTCAACCCACTCCCAAGGGTAGTTGTGTATGGGTGTAGATCGTCTAGAAGCATTGAGGATATAGTCAACCCAGTTCTCCTGGTACCATTTCTCGTTGTCATATGCCACCGTGTACCTAGGTTGTGTCCTACTCCTCTCTTCTTTAATCGGGCGCATAGGAAGGTGGGAAATAGTTTGGACCCTGTCGAATTGACAAAGCACTCTCTCAGGATAGTATGGCTTGGAAACGTCATAGCATGTGAGAATACCGGTGTACCACAATATATCCTGGAATGGAAAGGCTTAACATTTTCTTTATATGGATCCCATTCAACCTACATTTTGAATCATCATATAAGTAAATAGTAAACTTCATTATAAACATATCGAGTAAGTAAAATTTAGTAGTGATACTCACATCATGAACTTTTAAATCACCCAACATCTCCCTCATAGCAAGCAATTTCTCTTTTGAGTCACCTGAAACCATTTGCACCTTCCACCTACAAATTCGGGGCTCAGCGGTGGTATAATCAAACTTACGAACACTATACTTTAGATCGAAGTGATCGTGTATCCATGCCTACATATCCATTAAATTATTTTAATTAAGCTAAGTTAGAAAAGGAATATGACAAATCAAAATATATTAGGATAAAGTGTATATATATACACATTACCATAAGAAGAGGGAGATATCCAGCAACTTGTTGTGCGTCTGCCCTGGATGCGATCCCTAATTGGCGGTATAGGTGGGATAAGAGAGAAACTCCCCAGTTCTTGTCCTTGACTTCCACTACATTCTTTGAAGATGGAATGTAATATATCGGGACTCGGGTCCCCGACTTGTCTGGAAAAAGAAGGCACCCTATTATGAATAGAAGATAGGTCTGGGCACATCGATCTATGTGTTTACCCTTTGCATTCTCACCCATTGACTTCACCCTATCCTTCCACAATTTCATCAACCAGTCAAAACAGACCGCATGAAAAGACTTGCACTCCTCCTCAACCTATTTCATCGATAACCCAATCAACTTAGCAAACTTCCTGATTGATGTAGGTCGTTCTTCAGTCATCTTCGGGATCACCCCGTACACACTATGCCCCTCAACGTCTATCCCCAAAAAATGATAAAAATCATTTAGTGTAATGGTCATTTCACCGAATGGCATATGAAATGTATTAGTTTCGGGTTACCACCGTTCGATGAATGCACATACAAGGACATGATCAATAAATTGATAAGAGTTTTTTTTATTAAAGCCCATAATCCCGAGGTGTTTACCACATTCACCTTCATCAATTTTCCACTCAATGAAATTTCTTATAATGGTATACAAACTTCATCATACCTCGTTCTTGTTTTGGTTCCAAATATCGCATGACACATGGTTAGAAAAATACTTTAACAACTCGGGGTTATTAGGAGAGGACCCCTCTAACGGTTGTGCATCGAATCTTATTGGTTTCATCCTTATTTTTTTCTTTTCAACCAGGGACGAAGAAGTTGCCCCTCTGAGTAGGTCATCATCATCAGACGATGGCAATTTAGATGAACCACTTGGCGTGATAGAGCTACCATCCCCACTAGCACCTTCACCAACAACCCCCTCACCAATATTCACCTCACCAATAACAACACTCTCACCAACATTTCCCTTACCCACAACCCCCTCACCAATATTCACATAATGAACAATAACACTCTCACTAACATTCCCCTCACCCATAACCCCCTCACCAACATTCCCCTCACACACGGTACCTTAACCCATCGCACCCTCACTAACCACATCCTTACCAACCACATTCTCACTAACCACCTCATCACCAATCACATCCTCACCCACTACATCTTTACTTGAAATTCTATCTTGTTTTCTTTTTCTTTTCGGCGCAGTCATGGGTTGTATACCCTCTCTCTCCATTTATGATTTGCAATACTTGTTAAAATAGATAGGGAATTTAATAAATTTGGGTATAGATTGGCATGAGCATAAATGCACAATGAGAGTGTTTTGGATTACATACCAGGTTATGTTTGGAAGGATTGAATAAGGATTTATTTTGAGTATGTAGAGATGTAAAAGGTAGTAGAGAGAAAAAAGTAGAGAGAGACGAAGGAGGGAAAAAATGAGATTTTTAATTTCGATTTATATAATGGGGTTTCATATTGTGGTGTTGGGTTTTTTGGTGTTAGTGGGAAATAAGGTGTAATTTTGTGGTGTTTTGGAGTTAACGTATATCACGGCTTAACCTGATCGTAAAATATGGTATATCACGGCTTACCCTGTTCGTGAAAATGCATGTCACGGTTTGGGTTGGCCATTGTAGTTTTATCACGATATGAGTTGGTCGTAATCTTCTAACCACGACGTGAGTTAATCGTGGTTTTCATCAAAAAATTCTAATATATCGAGATATTTTTATTTAAATTCTTTTGTATAATCCTTTACTATATATATGTAAGTTGTATTTGTTAGTTGATTATCTAGTTTTTAGTTTAATATTGCAAAAGCTTTTCTTCCCATGTAACCGATATAGTCCATAAGTACTACATTTTACTATATTCTAATAAATTGTGTCCAAAACTAAAATCACTGTGAATCATACGACTTGTTTGTATTAGGTTATGAAACTTGTTTATTTTTCATTTCATGAGAAATTCTACTTTTAGCTTCCATGACATTTAAAGTGTTGTGCATATTTATTTTGTTTCCTCTCCAACAATAAAAAGTCACACCCAAATGCATATACCTTTGCATAAAAGAATACGTTTATATACAATCTGATTGAAATGTCACTAAATTTACACACGTTAATTACACACACACACACACACATGAATGAATGAAACGACGAAATACATAAATTTTCATTAATTTCCTCTGTAATAAAATTATAATAATGATAGCTAAGCACCTAGGAGTCTTTTTATAAGCACAAAGACCCAAAAAGCTAAAATATATTAAATAAGTAAACAAACAAAATAAAAGTGAAATAAAATAAATAAACAATCACATCTTTTAACAAATAATCAACCACACTGTACCAACAATCACATTTATTAGCAAGCACAATATTTACCTCACTGTTATGTAATAAAAAATAAAAATAAAATCATATTTTTTAACAAAGTATTAAAGTTGGGCACAATCTTTCCTGTGAAGTTGTAAAGGTACATGTTGTGTAGGGTCCGTTTCGTCCTTCTCCTTCTATGGTAGGTGACTTGGTTTGCTAGGTGTATTCGTTCATATTTATAAAATCTGGGAATAAGAATTTAAAATGAGAATAATCGTGTGAACTTAACAAATTAAACTCGAAATGAAAACACAACCACCTCAAGCCGTGAGTTATTGCAATCAACGACCTAGTTAGGACGTGAGTTGTTAAATATCACGGCCAATCCAAATCGTGAGTTATTGAAAATCACGACTAACTTAGTCCGTTGATATGGAAACCTTGTTGATCTATTGTAACCGTGAATATGAGTGCCACGGCTGAACTTGTTCGTGAAAACCTATCACCTACGGTTACGAGTGACCGTAAGGAATCCGGTATAAAAACTAGGGTTTGGTTTTGTACTCGACGAAAACTAGGGTTTGGTATTGAAGTTAAGGATTAAACATGTATAAAAAACACATGTATATAGATTAGATATGCATAAATATTAAGTTTATAATTTAAACAGCTATAAATACACAAGTATATAGATTTGAAATACATACTTGCGTATTTTGTGGGTTATATAGTGAGTTGGTTGTGAAGTTATGGAGTTATGGATTGGCTTTAGAGTTAGGGTTTGGAGTGTTAGTAGTAGAGAGAGAGAATAGTATAAAGAGAGAGAGGAATGAAAAAACGAAGTAATTTTGATGATATTTTTAAGTAAGTGATGTTATGAAGATTATTTTGTGGTGAGAATATGACCAGCCTTTAACATTAACATGGGGGTGAGAATATGACCAGCCTTTAACATTAACATGGGTAGAGATAACCTCCATCAAGTACAAATCTTCCATCGCAGGTTTCGAGTCCACGTTTAAAGCTGATACCCAATCTTAGACCTTAATTCACCTTTGACAAGCTCCATCCAATCCAATCTTAGTTATAAGACCTTTCCATTCTTGTCAATGACCCACGATATTTAAATGATGATCCTTGAAAGTACATAAACGGTCTTTAGATCACCATTGAAATTTGTAAACGAGCTTTTACCTTCCTTGTGCATGTATTTATACCCCTTTTATTTTAGTGAATCCTTTCAAATAATTGATTTATAGCTATATAAAAATTAATGAAAGAAGAAGAAAAGATGGTTTTTTCATCACTAAGTAAAATACTTAATAATAAAAAATACCTTTTGTAATATTGTTACGAGGGTCAAACCCCAAATCCCCTAAAAACAACTACTTACTTTTACTTTGTCTATGCATCTCACAATTATTAATTTTTTGCTTAGTTGATTTAAAAATATTTCATTTTTATATTAATTTAAATAAACTGTCTATTTATAATATTAGGTCTTCGTATAACTACGTCGTTATAATTTATAAACACATTCTGAAAAAATCAAATAATTTTTTTTTAATTTTTTAATACTAACTAATGGTGCACTTACGATGCGTGTGTGACACGTGTTAATAATTCGATTCAATAAGAATACAATTATAGGACGTGGTGATAAATCAATTGATATTTAAACTCTTAACTCTTAATATCAAGTTTCATTGTTATTTTTGTATAACACATATAGTCAACATTTAGAGGAGACTTATCATTGATTAATTTATTGAATTTTCAACATATTTCAAGTAAATTAACCATTTTTTTTATTTATATTGACATTTTATATTTTCACGATAATTATATTTTATTTTATTTTATTTTATTTTATTTTATTAGTTTTATTTCTTTAGATTTTATAATTAAATTAAAAATATTATACGGAAATATGGTTTATTGACACACTTTTGTTGATATTGTGATATAACTTTAATGCATTTATCAATTAAGTAAAAGTGTGTCAATGAACTATATTCTCATTCAACTGCTCATTAAATTATTACAATATCCCTTGAATTATTAAGATGTGTGGCAGCACACGTCATGAGCTAGTTGCTATATATATATATACAAAAGTTCCGGAATTACCATTTTTATACATATTAATTCTACGCCTGGAAGTTGCACCAAACTTTATTAGTGAAAGCTTAGTAGCCACGTCCATACAGGGTGGAGACTAAATATTAATCAACCACTTGGAAGACTGTAATGGAGATGATTAAGCAATTCAGCAAGTGGGGATTGACTGATATATAAGATTAGGATAGATCCGCTGACAAATAATACTTCTATATGAAAATATTAATTTATTTACAAGATTTACTCAAAATCTTGGCAGGTTGAACATGTCTTTGAGAGTACAGAATGCGAATCTCACAACTTTTAAGATTATATTTACGCCATCAATAATTGGCAACCTAAAAGTAAACATTTGTATTTTTTCATCGTACAGTGAATTATAAAAAAATATAATTCTTACTGTACAAATGTGTAGGGCAAATGCTAGGATACATTTTCATTCTCCATGGAGTTGGACAGACTTGAGTGCTAAACAGTTTAACGCCTAACCATTTTTTTTTATATATAAAAAAAACTGTTGGGTTCTGAACAGTGTTGAGCCCAATATATTGTTGGCGGTTAAACCGTCTTCCACCCAACAATTCTTTTTGTAAAAAATATATTTTCTTACTGTGGATTTGACAGTGAAAATGAGAGTCTAAATATGTAGAGATTCATTGTGGGTTTGTCTAATTGTGATTGGCCTTAGAAGTCTTTTGTCTCCCGACGTACATAATTTAAGTAGAGATAATTAATCTTTTATTCGATGAAAAGAAGTATATTTAGCATTTAGATTACTCTAATACTATATATTCAAAAAAGTATGTGGTCTGTGTTGCGTGTGTTATTTCTTTCTTTCTTTTTATTATTTTTTTCCTTTGTGTGTGTGTGTGTGTTGGGGGGGGGGGGGGGGGGGGGGGGGAGGGTTTATGATTTTGTTTTTTATTTTTTTATGCTTATTTTGAGTTTAGAGTTCAGATTTTTTGGCTTTTAAGTTTAAGGTTTATTGGTTTGGGTTTAAAGTTTAGATAGTACTTGTGTGTGTTTTATATTGTGAATGATATATAGAAGAAAAAAAAAGGCTTGAATTAGATTTAAAATTTGAAATTGGTCTTTTTGACAAAATCCTCGTTTGATACTGCGATATTTAACTTAACTTCGTTTTTAAAACAATTATTTATAACATTAATTTCATGTAAACAGATATCGTTTTGAATGAAATTGGTATCAATTTATATAAATGGGTGTCGATTTTCATGTAATAACGAGTCGGTTTTCATAAAATTGATGTTGTATGCAAAAATTATACTTCCTCATGGACCAATGATGAGCGTACACCAGTCATCTAGTACGCCCCCAACCAGCCAACTTGATCGGCTTTAGAGACACTTAGTCGGCTATATCGCCGACCAACACCAGAAGGCCAACCAACCGGAATACCAAGCGTTACTCGGACGAGAATGCTAATGATACGAGAAATCGCTTATAAGTCGTTTTCATATCAGCAAGTTAAGTAAAGAATAGAAATAAAACAAGTAAAGAGACATGAACACCAAATATAGAGTGGTTCGACTATAAAAGAGCCTACGTCCACTTTGGTGCCTCTCTCTCATTATATTCATATCATTGATGTACAAGTTTACAATGCTACAATGGGCGTACAAGATAGATGAGAGAGAAGAATACATGACAATAGCGGTTCCAGGAGTGCCGGAGATATGACTACGATGTAGATGAGTAGCCCCCAAGGTGTATGTTGAGGTTATGTAGAGAGAATTTGGCAAGGCTTCGACAGGTACTGTAAAATCTGACCCGAGAATCAGGAATAAAAGTGAACTCTCTTTTCCCGAGGTGTTGACCTCTATTTATATGAGGTATGTGAGTTGTGTCACGTGCCTTGAGCACGTGACATATAAGTCTGGATCAGCTATAATGAGAGGGATGTGGCCTGTGAGGTTAGAGCTATGGGTGTCGCACCCTTGTAGTATAAGTCTGCGGCATGTACGGATGGGCAAGACTGTGGGTGCCGCACCTGTGCTGAATAGGGTCGCACCCTGTGCTATAGGGCCGCAGCCTATAAGCTTGTGTGCCTGATTCTGGTCCACGGCAGGGTGCTATATTTGCCATATCAATAAGCCACCAAGTCGTAGTGCCAAGAGATAGCAATTGGGGTTGCGACTGTGTAATCAAGTCCTCTCGAGGTCCCGCGGTATTTCCGAGGCGACGCTTTATCTTCCCGCACCTTCTTATGTAAATTGCTCTGGCGTGGACTTCATTACGTTTCCCAAATATTTGAGAGCATATCGAGAGTGAATTTCTGCGCGTTTGTCTCCTTGCGTTTTCCGACGATCTCTAGGAAGCTACGAGTGGTGGTTGAAGGCGGTTTGAGGCTAAGTATTGGTGGTTTCTTCATTTCCAGGTAATCTTCCAACCATCTCTCTCATTTTATACCCCATTTGTGTACTAGCTTCATATTTTCTGAGACAAATTCCACTTAAGTGATATGAGTTAAACTCGTATATTTGTTAATTTCTAAGAATTAAACTCGTTCAAAAAATGAATTCTCATTTGTTTGATTGTTGAATATAACTGTCATATCTGTTTTTGAGGAAAAAACCCCAACTGATTGATAGAAACTTAGGGTTTTGATTGGATAATTCTTCTATTGCTTGGATCATGTGGCATGTATTTGTGTTGAATAACATTGAATCATATAATTGTTCTTGTTGTTCTTGAATAAACACTTAACATTTTGAGTCTTCAATCTTTAAATGAATCAACATTAGATACTAAACTGTTTGAGTGTGTGGCCGCGGCATGATAAAATACCCCTTTAGTTATCTAGGGCTGCTATTAATACATGCAACATTCCAACATTGGTTTAAGCCCTAGCCGCGACCTGTGGTAAGTGATGGTTGCGGCCTGTAGCCCCTTTTTTGATAGGGTAATCCCTTAGGTTCGTAGATTTAGACTCCGCAACATTTTATCCCATAGTTTGATGACTACGGCCTGTTGAAACTAGTTTGACTATTCTCCCCATCAAATCCATATGTCGTGGCGACAATTACCTTTTAGGTCCTTAGAACCCAACCTTGGGTGTACATTGCCCATCTGGCCTTAATATTTCTTGCTCTTCCTCAACTTGATATATCATTTCACCTGTCGCGGCCTCTGAGAGGCCTCAATACCAAACTGGCTGCAGCACTAACTGTGAATTGTGCTTTTCAGGTACAGCTGCAGCCAAATGAACTTTGACCCAGACAAATTTTTGAGAGGCTTTTGGGAAAAACATTTTGGAGCCTATCCTCCTGAACTTCCTTTCGTGTCTCCTTTGAAGTCAATAGGGGCTTGCCAACTGAAGAATTGCCCCCACTGCTTATTACTAGACTCAGACACCGCGAATTCTTCCTGTAGGAAGGATTTTGAGACCACGCCAATGGAAGAGGAAGCCAACTCTAGTAACCAACCAATGGACGTAGAAGATAATGCTGCAGTAGGGGGTGAAACTAGTGTTAGGGATGAACCAGCTGGCCCATCTAGGAGGGCTGAGAGGCCTCCTGCTGCACTTAATATCCGCAGCATTATGACCTAAGAATGGGTTGATCAAGTAGTTGAGGGCTTGATGTGCTTAGATCCTGCCGCGAAACAAAGGCCATGCACGGCCCTTGCTAATGATGGGGTCTATTTCCCTTTCATTTATGATCTGCGACTGCCCGTCCCTGTTCCTATCAGAAGAATTTTTCAAACAATGACCCCCATCCCAATTAGATCCCGATGGCTGGAGGGCCATTCTTTTAGCCGTCGTGCTATAGGAGAATCAATTCAAAAAAGATATTACTCCCGTGGAGTTTTTCCACTTCCACCACCCGAAGGAAAACTCTATAAAGTTTGTTGGGTATTACTACTTCTCCGTGCGCGGTAGGGACGAGACCCTTTACTCTGGGAGGCCTACCAGTGTAAAGAACTGGAAGGAGAAATATTTCTACATCTCTAGAGAAGGGTGGGAGATTCACCCTCAGGAGAGCGAGAGGGAGAGATCATTTAGGATGCCGCGACAATGGGGTGTCCCTCCAAGCTAGATATTTCAATTATAGTCGCGTCCCCTCTTTATAATTGCCTATTATTCTCCACTTTGCTTATGTACTAACCTTTGAAATGTTTTCTACAGTTCTTGACAATTTGCAATTGAGCAAGCGGCAAGAGAAAAGAGTTTCCAAGGTCGTGGCCATTCCTACTGAGGAGAAGAAATTCATCATACTTATGATTTCAGCTACTGTATTTGAAGCAGGCTACTTCCGCAGCAAATCCATACCAAAAGAGATGGCCGCAGAAGGTAATAGCTACCCATAATTTATTTCGCGGCAATTAAGTTTAAAATTTATTATTGCATTTCTTCTTTCAGGCGAGTAAGTTTATTGGGAGCTCTTGGCTACCCAACTGGCAGAGATGGATGAGGAAGCAACTGTCCTCAACAACACTGCTAGGCACAGGAAAAGGAAGAGGTCCAAGAGCAAAGTACCTGCTACGGAACCTTCAAATAACCAAAATCCACCTGTCGCGACCCAAAGTCAAGCCGCAGAACAAAATGTACCTATCGCGCCCCAACTACAAGTTGAGTTGGATCCTCGCGAGAGGCTTGAGGGGACTTTTGACGATGACATTGGGGCCAATTTGGCCGCGGCAGGTTGATGTTGACCTCTGATGGTTAGATCCATTCAAACTCTCCCCCTACTAATTATCACAATAAATTCCAACCTGGCACCTCCCCAGTGCCCCGCCAGCGTTGGTCTTGATGGTCGTTCGTGACCTCAGCTGAGGAAGTGATGATACGTAAATATTGCGTATTTCATCCTCTGAACGGATGCATTTTAACCCCCTTGGGTATATTATTCCCTATATTTATGTTCGTTAACCAGACAACCTCGAATTTCTACGTTAACATGTTTTGCAGGGGTTAATTGAGCTTTTATAGGTATTTGAATGCTAAGTGTGAAGTTCGGATGCGTTCCGCTTGATTTCTGTACACGATCACACGTTCAAGGGCATTTTAGTTTTTTCACAGCTTGGGCACCTGGCCCAACATCTATATGGAAGTTTTATCCCTCCTCACAAGGTTCGCGTGGCCGCAAACGGTGTGTGATTCCTAGTTCGTATGAAGAAGTTACGGGAGTTTCAGCGGACGGGAAATCTAGGCAACCCAAAACAGCAATGCAGTGTGCCGATACCTGCTTGATCGATCGATCGACCAAAGGGGTGGATCGATCGATCCTTCTCGATAGTGGAATATTTTTTTCATCATCGATCGATCGACAAAAAGGGTCGATCGATCGATCCCCTGTTTCCAGGAGATATTTTGCCTTTTATTTTCTTTTCTCTTTTCTTTTCTATTTCTTTTCCCACTAACTATAAATAGGTTTTTGTTGTAAAAATCATATATTAAGGTTTAGAATAGATTTTAAGTTAGAATAGCTTAGGGTTTGAGGGATTTGAAGAGTTCTTCTTTGATTCTTCTTGGTTTGACACCCAATTGGGTTGTAAGTTGCACTATTCATCTTCCTCTCCATTAATATAGTCGTATTTACTTGTTTCTTGCTTTGTTAATTAGGTTTACATTCTTTTTTAATTGGTTTATATGCTTTTATTTACTTGCTTTCTAGTACAAATTTATCGCGTTTATTTACCGCTTTTCATTTATCGCGTTTTTAACATGCTTTCTAGCTAAGGTTGTGTTTGAATGGAACTCACTCAAGTTGACGCGTTGTTTTGCTTTGGTGATGGCATTTATGGGTCTATTTTGGGCGCGTTGTCCTAGTTATTGCTCCTAGGAGATTTGACGGGGCATATCATGTATGTCCCGTGCTTACGACATTGTGTGCGTAATTTTTGGGATATTTGTTGACGCCAAAATCTTATTAGGCTTTTATGCGAATTTAGGGGCGTGACAACCCTTGATTCAATTAACTGTCGAAACGAGACACATTCTAAATAACTCGTAGACCCATGTATCCATTTTATACAAATTAACTCGGGTGAGGGATATTCGACGCAACCTATAGTTTTACTCGCTTTCTTAGTCTAGATTTATTTTCCTTCACCTAGTTAAACATTTCCCTTTTATGCATCTTTTACTTTTAGTTGTAATTGATCTTTTACGCTTTTATTTCGGAGCACTAAATCATATAAATTCTAGCATCTCGTCCCAGTGGATCTTTCGATACCTGACTTACCGGTAGACTTGCCCCGCAAGTGTAGTCGTAATTTTGGTTTTTGTATTATCGCGGTGAAACGGAAACAACGACTGTGTCCTTACACGAACACGCTTTTCACGCGTGATCAAAATGGCGCCGTTGTTGGGGATGAGTTTGTTTTAGACTTTATTTGATTTAATATTTCATAGTATTTTCTTTCTATTTGTATTTTTTGCTAACCTTTTTGCAGGACTTCCACATTTGAGCACTTAGAAACGCTCGAATTTTTTCCGCGCGCACTTACTTTGTGGAATCCGTCACTTCAGCCATTTTTGGGGTAAGCATGTCTTATTCCAATTCTTTTGGTAATCATTGTTATAATTCTCAAAATTCTGGCAAACCTATGACTTTCGGTGAATACATAGAATCCCAAACATATAACAAATTCAAATATGACTTTGGGCGAGTATAACGAAAGTCAAAACTTGGGTTATTGAAATTTTGATGATGATGATAATGATTTTGGGCCTTTACCTCCTTATAATAGGAATTTTGAAACGAATTGCAATAGTTTTCAAAATTCCTATAATAATGAGGTTTCGTTTAAGTCTGAAGGAAATTTTCAAAGTTCCCATTCTCATGCATCCGCACCTCGATCCATGACATTCGGTGAGGTTTTGCGTATGTATGAAAATGAGAAAATTGAAATTTTTTATCGGGAAGAAAATCGTTCGTGGGAACATGAATTGGATTTATTATATTAGTCCAACGACGATTTTGCTTCCGATACTTTCGAAGTCGAGGAATGTTTTGAACCAAATGAGATACTTTTACCTACTTTGGAACAAACCATTCTTGACTTTGCCCATTGTATAGTAGATATTGAAAGTGAGGATGAAAATGACGTAATATCTATTTGCAATGAAATGATTTATTCTTTGGCCCCTAAAGAAGAACATTTCATTGAAAATGATATTATTTCCTTCGAAACTCAATCTTCATGCGATGATGATTCATCTCATGAGTTTTAATTTCTTTCATCCCATTTTCATGCTCTATTATCACACCGTCACAAGTACCCGATGATTCAGTTTCAAATTTTAATGTTTTAAACCTTTTCATCGATGAGGAGTACTTGCTCAAGTCGCCTTCCATGATCGCATCCGTACCTTCGTGTGCGTCGCCTCCCATTTCGATTTCAAAATCTTTGGGAGGATATTTGGCTTTTCTCAGTCCCCGCATGTTTTTGTCACCTGTTCAATCCACCCCCCCTCCCCCATTGTCCCTCCAAAATTGATAATTGGCGATGATTCATTTCTTACGCCTTACACATGCCTTCCGTTGTTCAAACGGAATTCATATTTTGTGGAAGGCATGCTTGTATGTGAGGTTACATTGGTTATCCTCCAAAGTCAAATCGTTTTCATGGTGGACCCTCAACTATTTAGACTTCTAGTGTATAGTTAGTGTGAAGCCTAAATAGTAGGTTGTATATAGTTAGCTTTTTATTTGTTCTTTCCTTTTTAATTTAGTCTAGTGTAATTAGTTAACTTTTTGTTACTTTTTTTGCTACCCTCGGTACTAACTTGTTTTGTAGATTCTTTGGCCTTGTTCTTATGGGGATCGCTCCAATTTTGGGTGATATCGCTATTTTCCTCTCTTTAACTTGGTTCTTAATTCACATTGAGGACAATGTCAAGTTTTAAGTTAGGGGGTGTGGGATATTCTATCCATTTCTTTATTTAGTCCATGTTTTTGCTCACATGCTAGTTACTTAGTATGTTTTTCTTAGAAAAATTAAAAATTTCAAAAAGATTTTCTTTCTTTTTTCTCCTTTTTGGGCATTTTGCCTTTGTTTTTGATGATAAATTTTAATAATTGTCTGATCCAATAGATAACCCAATGATGCATGTTCTCGATTTTATAAGTTATTAGACTTTAGTTTCACTTATTGATATTATGTATAACTTCATGAATTAAACTTTAATCCCATGAGCACATGCGTTTTTCTTGCCTTATTGATTTGGTTTAAGATTTTTATAACTCGATAATCTTTTGTTGCATTGTATATGCTTACACCGAGTAAGCTTTGTACCTTTCGTCGTTTGTGAGTGTATACATTATTCTTTTCTCATTGAAAACGTTGAATTCGCTGGTAATCTCACTATTCTTTCATTTGACCGTTCATTAATTGAGTTCATACTTGAAATGTGTTAACTGATCATGATTTTCATATATTGTTTTGACTCGAGAATTGCTTACACTTTTTGAAATGATCATAGGCCATCTTTGTTATATCACCCTTATTTACCTTGACCTCACCCTTATATGTTTACCCTCGTTAACCCCTTTGAGCCTAAATATTAGCCTTTCATTTCATATCACATTCCCATAACCAACTCTAAACTGAAGTTTTAAACCATACATACACTTTCCATACAATTGTTTGGAATGTTACTTGGGATTGAATGATGTTGTTGTGTCGGTTGCAATTTAGGCATATGAGAGTCTGAAAAGTAAAGAAAAAATGAAAAAAGTGATGAAAAAGAGAAAGCAAAAAGAAAAAGAAAGAAAAAGAAAAAAATGAGAAAAAGAAGAAAAGAAAGAGAAAGAGAAAGTTGTATATGTTGTATATAGTTCAATAAGCTTTGATTACTCTCCCCGATGATATATTTAATGCCTTTTTGGAACTAGTTTTCCAATTTTGCTATTTTTCGCATTCACCCATTATCCCGAGTTTTCATTCTGAACACTTTGAATCCGTACATACATATCCTTCATTTCGGACCCTAGCCTAGCCTACATTGCAACCCTAGTAAAGTCCTATGTGATCTTAAGCTAATGTAATTTAAAAGTTTAAATAGTTTTGATCATCTGTGAAAATGCATTTCGCCTCTTTTAGTGTGCGGTATCTTTCATTGAGATTACAGTTTTTCAGTTTATATATAGCGTTATTCATTTGTGACATATGTGCGGCCTAGTTTCCATTTCCATTTACTCTTTAGCCTGCATGTTCCGTGTGTTACCTCCCTGTTTCGAGTGAATTCGCTTGATGAGTGTACTGCCCGTGAGGATTGAATGTATGCTTGATTTAATATTTATCCGATTTATATAAGTTTTTCACCAAATCACACTTTACATGTGCTCGCTCCCCCTCCCACATTTTAAGGTTTCAATTCTAGGAAGTGCATTCTATAATGTTAATGATTCAGACTTTTGTTTGAATTCGTTCAATGTGCTAATAATGTATATGAAATCCTTTTCGTTGTTGGGCTTGTCGCATGTTGGGTTGGGTATATTTTGAGGAAACCATGTGATGTTTGTGGGTACCATCCCTGAAAACCCTCACGAGACGACACTAGTCGACTAGGGTGACCTAGGGGTTTAATGGCTTATTGCAGACGCTAAATGCAATCGAATCGCCCGCAAAAGTGGCCTTTTTATTTTATACCATACTTTTGTACCTATCCCTGTTTTTGGGTTTCTTGTAGTTCGTGTTGCATTCTATTTCATTACTAGGTAATAGCAATGTGTAAGTTAGGGGGTGTGATAATACGCAAATATTGCGTATTTCATCCTCCGAATGGACGCATTTTAGCCCCCTCGGGTATCGTATTCCCTATATTTATGCTCGTTAACCAGACAACCTCAGATTTCTACGTTAACATGTTTTGTAGGGGTTAATTGAGCTTTTATAGGTATTTGGATGCTAAGTGTGAAGTTCAGACGCTTTCCGCTCGATTTCCATACACGATCGCACGTTCAAGGGCATTTTAGTCTTTTCACATCTTGGTCACTTGGCCCAACATCTATATGAAAGTTGTAGCCCTCTTCGTAAGCTTCGCGTGGCCGCTAACGGTGCGCAATTCCGAGATCGTATGAAGAAGTTACGAGAGTTTCAGCGGACAGAAAATCCAAGCAGCCCATAACAGCAATACAGTGTGCTGATACCTGCTTGATCGATCGATCAACCAAAGGGGTAGATCGATCGATCCTTCTCCACAGTGGGATATTTTGTTCATCGTCGATCGATCGATTCCTTGTTTCCAGGAGATATTTTGCCTTTTATTTTATTTTCTCTTTTCTTTTCTATTTCTTTTCCCACTTACTATAAATAGGTTTTTTGTTGTAATAATCAGATATTAAGTTTTAGAATAGATTTTAGGTTATAATAGATTAGGCTTTGAGGGATTTGAAGAGTTCTTCTTTGATTATTCTTAGTTTGACACCCAATTGGGTTGTAAGTTGCACTATTCATCTTCCTCTCCATTAATATAGTTGTATGTACTTGTTTCTTGCTTTGTTAATTAGGTTTACGTGCTTTGTTAATTAGTTTACATGCTTTGATTTACTTGCTTTATAGTGTAAATTTACCGCGCTTATTTACCTCTTTATTTATCGCATTTTTACCATGCTTTCTAGCTAATTTAAATTAGATTGTGTTTGAATTAAACTCACTCGAGTTGACACGTTGCTTTGCTTCGGTGATGGCGTTTATGGGTCTATTTCGGGTGCGTTGTCCTGATTATTGCACCTAGGAGATTTGACGGGGCATATCATGTATGTCCCATGCTTACGACCTTTTGTGCGCAATTTCCAGGATATTTGCTGACGCCAAAATCTTGTTAGGCTTTTATGCGGATTTAGGGGCGTGAAAACCCTTGATTTAATTAACTGTAGAAACGAGACGCATTCATAATAACTCGTTGACCCATGTATCCATTTTATATAAATTAACTCGAGTGAGGGATATTGGACGTAACTCATAGTTTTTACCGGTTTGTTAGTCTAGTTTCAATACCCTCGCCTAGAATAACATTTCCCTTTATGCATCTTTTTCCTTTTTAGTTTGTAATCACCTTTTTCACTTTTATTTCGAAGCACTAAATCATATAAATTTTAGCATCTCGTCCCAGTGGATCTTTCGTTACCCAACTTACCGCTAGACTTGCCCCGCAAGTGTAGTCGTAATTTAGGTTTTTATATTATCGCGGTGAAACGAAAATAATGACTGTGTCCTTACACGAACACACTTTTCACGCGTAATCAGGTAGCCCAACCCTGAATCCTCTTGGGACACGACTGCGAGGGTTTCCCACCAGATGAAGAGGGTCCATGACGTCGTGGACCTTGATAGACTAGTGGGTGAAGATCATGACGACTTGGAGGATTATGGCATCCACAGTGTTTTGAGGGTAAGTGAAAATACTTTCAGCTCTATTTTGCATTACGTACCTTGCTCCTAACTCATTCTCTTTTCAGGTCGCGGACATCATGATTAGTCTGAAGATGAAGTATGTGTCCTTTTATAAACTAAAAGAGGTCGTGGAGAGGGTACATGCTACTGACTTAGAGAGCACAAGGAACTCTTAAATTGAAGCTGGTAAAATGTCTGCTGCCGCGGTGCTCCAGGCTGCTCAGATGGACCTCGAAGCTTCCATCAAATCTAAGGGGGAAATTGAGGAAAATTTTCAACAGGTCATGGAGTCCCTTAAAATTTCTCAAAGCCAGACTACGAAAGCTTCCAAGGCTGCGGAAATTTCCAATAACATGCTCAGACTTCTTCAAAAGAAGTACGAGGAGTTGGAGACCAAGGCTGCCCATGATACTGAAGCCCATGCCGCGGTAATTAAGAAAATGGAGGGGTACCATGCCGAAGCCCTTTAATTGGCCATCGACGGCATTGTGGAGTCATTCAAGGGATCCAAAGACTTTTATCTTATAAACAATAGGGCCTACCTCCGCGGCTACAAAGAGCTCAGGCACAGAGTCATAAAAAACTTTCCTGTTACTAAAGAGACGATTCTTGCTTGGGGTTTTAGTGATGCCGAGCACTAGGAATGCATGGCCGAGATCAAGGTCATGGTAGAGGAAAGAGCCAGGTTGAGGGCAGATGCTAAGGTTGCGGTTGCGGATGAAGAGACCTTCACTGTTGTGGAGGGAAAAGAGGGGGATGAAGTTAACGATGATGAATCTTAGGGCTGCGTCCCTTTTTAACTTTTTGTTTCCTCTTTAAATGGTTGCGTCCCTTTGTCTGTACTCTTTTAATAATTGTCGATTTTTGGCTCCTAACTTTATTATCAAGGTTGTAGCCACTTTTAATGTTAACTATTTTTGCCTCCTTTTCAAGTAAATTTTTATTATTTTTATTTGTTTGCTTCAATACTTGAATAAATGCTTCTTCTGTATATTTTTTATTGCTTTAATATACAATTTCTTTTTAACAAAAATGCACTTCAATATCCAATACCATGGGTTTAAGGCTGCGGCATCTAAGCACAAAAGATTTTTCCACACAGGCTGCGGCCTGTTCTCTTCATCTTAGTTTTTCTACTTCAATTCTTGTAGATTGTTGCCACATAAATATATTTGATGGCAACTGCAGTCTCTTCCTGAACTAGGCCGCGACGCCTTTGAGTTTTTGGATTCCCTCTGCTGTAGCTCTATGATTGTAGCTTTTTTTGAACATGGCCGCGACAGGTTAACAATCCTGCCTACCTTTATTTGTCGCGCTTTCTGAATGAATCCTCTTAATAGCTGTAGCCATACTAATAAGGCTGCGGCACCTTTCTAGGCCATCCTTTCATAGCTTTGGCATGCTTCGTGATTACAATAATACAGCCTTCTTTAGTCGCTTTGATTGCCTTTCATGGCTTTCCTTTAGTCGCTTCGATTGGGTTATTATCAAGCCCCCCTGGGCTAGGTATTATAAATCTTCCCCAAGATTATGTGGATATATATAAAGCCTTCCCAGTATATAATAGGATTATCCATAAATAATTAAGTCTTTGGACCCTTCAAATGTATGATTATCCGTATACAATTAAGTCTGCGGCACTTGTGGGTTATTTTTAGGCCCTCCCGGGCTAGGTATTATGAATATTCCCCAAGCTAATATGAGATCATCAAGTCAGTGATGTTTAGTCTCATATCCACCAATCTAATGATGTTTTCCAGGGGAGTAACCTCCCCAGGCTAATGACGTATCCCGAAAGCTATGAAGGGGCATGGGAAGCCCTTGCTGTCAATAACGCTTTCTGATAACCGCTTCCGAGAATGTGGGTATCATATGCTAGGATATAGTCTCCATATGTGGCATTATAAATTAACGTCCCTACCACTCTCAATAGTTGCTTTCGTTATTTCAAATTATCATTTGACTTCATATAATCAGGCATCATTGCGGGCGTTGTGAGCCTATTTGAATATAATTATTCCTGATATAATTCGATATCTCCATATAAAATTTGTTTAAGATAAGAAGTCATATGGGAAGTATGGCCCATCAGGCTAGGTTGCATCCCCTAAGCATCTCTGAGGAACCTCTGCAGCATTCCTTGCCCAATCAGCCTTTTAATTTCATCTTTCGGAGCATAGTATTTCTCAGTGTCATGGCCATGGTCCTGATGGAATATGTACCAAGTAACTTTATTTCTCTTGTGGGGTGGAGCTCTCAGCTTTTTTGGACACATCAATAGGTTGTCCTCTTTGATGAACTCAAAGATGTCTTCAATCGGGAAGGCCAACGGAATGTAGGCCTCAGATCTCCTATCTTCCTCCTTTATTCTCCTTTTTAGGTCCCTGGCCGCAGCTTTGCCTTCTGCGGCCCGTGCTTTTAGCTGGAACACTTCCTCGGGTGGAATTTCTGGAGCTACGACAGCAATGATCCTGGGTGCGGCACCCAAATTGGGAGAGGCCGCAGCCTCTAGCATGACGACCCTATGAGTCAAATAGTTGACTTGGGTCTGGAGTGAAGCATGACTGTCATAGAGATGGTTGAGGTGATTGTACAACTGCACAATCTCATCTTTGACTTCTGTGCTCTGGCTGGATTCTCCTTCCATTTTCTGCTTTTTTAGTCTTTACAAAGTATATATATAATTTGGGATAAACTTAACAAAAGTGACGAATCTCATAAATAAATAAGTAACCAAGTAGGAAATAGGGATGCAGCGTTTGCACTGCTTCAAGGTATTACTGTTGAGGCCGCGACCAGTAAGGCACACAGGTGTACTACCATGGCCTTTGTATGATATTCACCAAGGTTGAGCTGGAGACCATCTGAGTTTGTTCCCTGATATTTGGAAGCTCCTATAATACAGTCGCGCTAGTAGAGGTCGCGGTCACAAAGGTATTTGAACTACCCGATCACATCCCCTCCTAGGCAGCGAAGGGGGAAATCCCAAAATTTTAAGCCCACAGACTGAGTTTTTCTCCCCCAACACGTGGAGATCATACCTACTAGGGTCTGTTAATGAGAGGATAGCCTCACGGTGCACAAAATGGCACAGTTTTAATGATAAACCCTAGATCATAAGTCCAGAATAGCAAAAATGGGAGTAAATACAATCCTTCCCTAACTATTCACCTTCTCGGGGCTAAAGCCCATCATGCTTTTCAGCACTATCTAAATGATGTCACTGGGGTACGTAAAATAGATCTAAGGACATAAAATGAAGACCCAAGAACAAATCTAAATAAATAAAATACCCATTTAAGGGTGTAAATATAAAATAAAGCTCAATACCCAGTATTTACATGTGAGACGATGATCCAAAGGATCCCCACGAGTAAAATAAGGTGTTTTAAGAACTCAAGATATAGATAAACAAGTTTGAAATATCTCGTTTTCCACACACGCCGCCAAATTGATGATATGATAAATCTCTTATAAGTCGTTCTCATATCAGCAAGTCAAGTAAAGAATATAAATAAAACAAGTAAAGAGACATGAACACAAAATATAGAGTGGTTTGGCTATAAAAGAGCCTACGTCCACTTTGGTGCCTCCCTCTCATTATATTCATTTCGTTGATGTACAAGTTTACAATGCTACAATAGGCGTACAAGATAGATGAGAGAGAAGAATACATGACGGTAGAAGTTTCGGGAGTGCCGAAGATATGCCTACGATGTAGATGAGTAGCCCCCAAGGTGTATGTTGAGGTTGTGTTGAGAGAATTTGGCAAGTCTTCTCTAGGCACTGTAGAATCCGACCCGAGGATCAGGAATAGAACTCTATTTATATGAGGTATATTGTCACATGCCTTGAGCACGTGACATATAAGTTTGGATCAGCTATAATAAGAGGGATGCGGCCTGTGAGGTTAGAGCTGTGGGTGCCACACCCCCTGTAGTATAAGTTTGCGGCATGTATGGATGGGCAAGACTGTGGGTGCCGCACCTGTGCTGAATAGGTCCGCACCCAGTGCTATAGGGCCGTGGCCTTTAAGCTTGTGTGCCTGATTAAGGTCCGCGGAAGGGTGCTATATTTGCCATATCAAATTCCAACTAATTTGGAACAGCTAATATCTTAGTCATTGTATACAGATGCAAACGCCTGGCAATATAAAGACGTTCCATCTTTGGGGTTTTGAACCCTTATAAATAGATATCATCCCCCAGCTAATGAGGATAAGTCAATTCGCAACAACTCAAGTCACTCATTTCTGAGCTATTGCAAACCCTTGAATAAAATAACAGTGGACGTAGGCTCTATTATATAGCCGAACGACTTTAAAAACCTTTGTCATTGTGTGTGTGATTTGGGTTACTTCTCTTTATTTATCTATGATTATAAATTTGGAATCAGTTTATTTTTAAACATCAACAGATTGGCGCCATCTTTGGGAATGATTGGATAGTCATCGTTATCTATCTCATTTGTTCCGTAGTCCATCCCTTGCCTCTGAGGATGGATAATAACCCAGAAAGAAGTCTTGATGTCGCGACTAACATCTTAGAATCATCTGCCCCTCCTAACGATGCAAATCTCCAAAAAATTCTTTTCAATTTGGCAAAAAGACAGGAAGTGATGCAAGAGTCAGTCCGATAATTGGCTCGCACAGTGTAAGATAAGTCCTCCAAGTCTAGTCTAGGAGAGAAATGCCACCCCCACTTGCCAGAATTGGAAGGAGTCATAATTCCAATGCGTCCTATAATCGGTCCTATCGTTTAGGAGAAACCTCCTCATTCCGTTCGACTGACTACTATAACGATAAATTATTTTCTCACGGGCCAAGTGCTTTGGAAAGGCTTAGTATAGAGTCTACCTTTGATAGGCTAGGTCCTCGGGTAACTAGGGACAATCGAATGGAATAACAACGTCACCGTGAAGGCCCCCGATGATCACGAGTCAATATTAGCAATTCTGTGCACGCCGAGCAGACTTCTTCAGAAGAGAGCTCAGCCAATAAGCACAGTAAAGCCCTAAAATATAATGCATCTAAATTAGGAGAACAATCCTGGAAGGGATCCATGCAAAATCTGGAGGATTGTCTGGGGGAAATGGCGAAAGACAAAAACCCGTTGCAAAGGAGTTTTGTCAAAGGATCACCCTTTGTACAGGCCATTGTGGATTACCCTACACCGATAAAATTTAAAACACTAGTGATAACTCCTAAGTACGATGGAAAAACGGACTCAGTCCTACACATAGAGAAATACCAAGTCGCTGTCAACATCTATTTTATCCCCGACGAAATGAGATGCAGGGATTTCTCTATATTTATCACGGGACCTACCCAGATTTGGTATAATAGCCTACCTAGGGGTAAGATTTATTTCTTTAATCAACTCATCGAGAAATTTATTGTTAATTTCTGCTTTGGTGCTAAACCAATATAGGATGTTACTCATCTATTGACTGTGCATCAAAAGCCAGGTGAAAGTACCCAAAACTACATCACCCGAGTTAATAACGAAAAGTTGGAAGTTGCTGATTATAAAGAAAAGACCGCTATTGTAGCATTCATAAGCGGCCTATGCGTTAAAGATCTTTATTACTCCCTAGCACAAAAAATAATGGCAAAATTAATGGCTAAAGCTGCCACGATAATGAACGTTGAAGAAACTATGGCTGCTAAGGAGGCTCCGAATTCCAAAGGCGAAGAGCAAAAAAACGATTCTTTCAAAAATGATCGAGGAAATAAGAAGCAAGACAAGCAGGATCGAATGAAGAAATATGATGAATACACCCCTCTGACTAAAGGTCTACATCATATCTTGGAAGAAATTCTAAATAACAAAGAGTGGCACTAGTCGAGAAATTTAAAGGCACCCCCCAATCGAAGGGACACTCTAAAGTTTTGTGAATTTCCCTAACAAGTGCATTTCTTTGAAAAATGAACTAAAAAATCTTATTAGGAGGGGAAAGTTATCCAAAATTGTCGATCAAGAGCGTGGTCAGAACAACAGGAGAAGATCAAACTCACCCCACCGAGGAACAGATGACAACAAAAGAGCAAGCAACCAAGAAGCTGAAGATGATCCCGACCTACCCAATAGATCAGAGGAATAAGAGATGGACGTCGGAATGATCTCTTTCGGATGTCATTTTATTGCAGGAGGTGATACTAGATGAGAAGATATAATAACATAAAGGAAGACCTGCATGAATGAAGCCAAGGATTGTCCAACAGTCAAACAAATTAACAAGGTCGACTCCGATGATGGCCGACCAAGAAAGGTCAATAAAGATCGACTAGTAATTGGTTTCTCCAAAAATGATCTGAATGGGGTACTTTATCCTCATGATGATCCGTTATTCATCATATGTCGAGTTTGTAAAGGTATGGTTGCAAGGATACTGGACGTTAACAGAAGATCAACAGACGTAATGTTCTATGAGTGCTTTAGTAAGCTTGGGCTAAAAGATAGCATGATGGAACCGTATCATAGACCACTCATAGGATTTATGAGAGAAAGAGTATATCCTTTAGGTACGGTCAAGTTGTACGTCCTTGTCAACACTTGGACGACGAGCAGGTAAGAGAGAATTTATTCATGTTGAACAAGAATGTCCCATCTACTTACAATATCATTCTCGATAGAGTGGGAATAAAGAAGTTTGAGGTCGTCCCATCCACAGTTCATCAATGTATGAAGTTCCTGACTAACTATGGAGTTGGCCTGGTCAATGAAAACCAAAAAGTTGCTAGAGAATTCTATTATACCTCAGTCGACCAACAAGAGGTCAAGAACATCACCACCACTTATCACATCGACAGATTGGACGCAAGAGAAGAAAAGGATTTGGTTAAGGGATAAGTCATGGAGGAGACAAAATACATTATCTTAGATTATGAGAATCCATAAATAACTACCCAAATTAGTTCAAGGTTGACCCCTTCTCTCAAACAGGAATTAATTAAATTTCTTAAAGAGAGAAAGAGTGTGTTCGCCTGGAGCCATGAGAATATACCGAGAATCGACCTAAATTTCCCCTGTCATGAGCTCAATATAGTCAAAGACTCTAAGCCAGTTAAACAGAAACGAAAAGTTTTTAGTATCGATCAAAATGTGGCAATCCACAAGGAGGTAGAGAAATTACAGAAAACAAAGTTCATCGAATATGTTAAGTACTTGACGTGGTGTCTGATGTGGTGATGATAAAGAAAAAGAAGAATAAGCGGCTTATATGCATTAATTCTACCGATATCAATAAAGCTTGCCCATAAGATCATTTTCCTTTTCCAAGGATTGATCAATTGGTAGCTGCAATTGCAGGTCACGGGTTGATTATCTTTATAGATGTCTATTCTGGTTATAACCAGATAAAAATAAAGATTGGAGATAGAGAAATCACATCCTTCATTACTAGTCGAGGAACATACTGCTATAACGTTATGCCCTTTGGGCTAAAAAATGCTTGAGCAATGTATCAGAGGTTAGTAAAAAAAATTTGAAGAACAAATCGCCGAAAATATGGAAGTTTATGTTGATGATATGCTCACCAAAAGTAAGGTGGCCTCCAAACACATTGACAATTTAACCCAGACATTCAACCAACTGGAGAAGCATCAAATGAACCCCAACCCGATGAAGTGTACTTTTGGGGTACAGGAAGGAATGTTTCTGGCGTACATTGTTAATCAGGGGGGTATAGAAGTTAATCCCTATAAAATCAAAGTGTTGCTTCCCTAACCCCTATCACTCCACCTTGGCCATTTACAATTTGGGAGATAGATTTGGTCGAACCCTTGCCGACCAAGAAATGGAGGTTCAAATGCTTGGTTATCGCAGTGGATTACTTTACAAAATGGGTTGAGGCTGAACCATTAGTGGATTTGCCCAATTAAAATGTGTTCCAATTCATATGGAAGAAAATCATATGCTATTATGGGATGCCATATGCCTTTATCACTAACCATAGCACACAGTTCGATAATGATGAGTTTGAAGAATACTATTTGAGATCAGGAATTCAAAAACTTCACTCAGCTCCTGGCCACCCTCAATGTAATGGTCAGACAGAAATCATCAATAAAACTTTGCTAGATGGTTTTAAGAAATGAATAGATGATGCTAAAGGAAACTGGATCAATGAGCTCTATATTGTCCTTTGGGATTACAGGACCACGCTGAGAACAACAATAGGAGAGACACCTTACATGCTCACTTTTGGTACTGAGGCAGTGATACCAGTAGAGATAGGTATGCAGACTCACAGAGTGATCAATTTTAATTCACCCAAAAGAGATATGATGAGGCGAATAGATCTAGACATGATCGAAGAAGTCAGAGAATATGTTGTTATTCGAATGACCGCTTACCTACAACAACCATCAAGGTTCTATAACAAGAGAGTTAAGCCGACCTACTTGAAGCAAGGAGATCTAGTTCTCAAAAAAGTCATTCATAAGTACAATAAGTTGGAGCCCAACTGGCATGATCCTTATCATATCTCGACAGAGGTCTAACCATGAACTTATCAACTAGAGACTTTAGGAGGAGATGTATTCAAGAATGCCTAGAATGCCAATCATCTTTAAAAGTACTATCAGTATTTTTATTATTCCATGTAATCAGTTCATTCAGTTCAAACTCAATTAGTTAGTGGAAAGCGGTTTGTTTCAGAAATCATTATGTTTTATGTTTTTTTCCAGAGTATATGGCACCATCAATAAAAGGTTACACCTTAGCTTTTCAAACTTTTACAACTCCAGAAAAGTTTATACTTCATCTTTTCAAACCTTTATAACTCCAGAAATGTTTATACTTAAGATTTTCAAACTTTTCCAACTCCAGACAAGTTTATACTTCATCTTTTCAAACTTTTCCAACTTTAGAAAAGTTTACGCCTTAGATTTTTAAAGTTATCAAACTTCAGAAAATTGCTTCATGAGAATATTCGTCATTGACAAGTTAAGAACAAGAAGCTTGTAAAACTTCATATACAACTCCAAAAAGTTAAAAACAAGTTTTACTTGACTAGGTTAAATACAGGAATACATGTACACATTCATAAATAAAGGAATTCACAGATACATTCCTAACACACTTGGTCGCCGCTGATAACTAATGTTAACAAAACTCATTGCAGTTTTATCTAAAAACAACATTAGTAGAATCTATGGATTTACATTCATATTCTTTGTATTTAAGAGAGTTTAATAGTATTTAAATCAACTAACTAGTCTCAATACAAACTATCTAGTTGAGTATCAAATTAGTAATAACCACAAGCTTAAATAACGAAGAAATAATAGCTCAATTTATAAAGCTGACTAACTAGTCATAGCAGATTATCTAGTGTGCCGAAAAAGAAATAAAAAGACGACAAAGAGAATCCCTAAATTTCATTTCATTAATATTCAACAAATTACAATAAAATAGAAAATATGAAAATCATTCGACTGTATGGTTTCAATGAGCCTTATCCATGCCAGTATGAGGGTCATCCAAAGTATATGGAGAATTTATGTAGTTAAAATCACTTAGCATCCGCCTATTACTGCTGTTCGACTGGTTAATCAAATGTGCAGGAAAAAACTATCTCAAGATCATCATGGAGGCCCTAGTCCCTTAAATATTTGGTTATTAAACATTGGGGACGGACATTAGGAAGAATCTAACTCTTATCTAGTGTGAATGGAGGCTTATCACAGTCAAGAAAACTTGGTTCATTCCAGTGACATATCTTACTATATTGGTTATACTTTAGCAAACCTAAGAGGTTGGTTTATCCCCATTTGTAGACCTTAGGATTACTTCGAGCTAAATGATCTTCTATATGGGATAACGCCTCATTGTATCCATCCATCCAAACTTCCTTGTGTTGTTTATGAAATTGGAAAATTAATCTCTCTACTTGAAGCTGAAGCTTCTTGATGACATCACTCTTGATCTTTAATTGAGTAGCTTGGTCAGCTATGGAAGAATCTTTAGCTTTCAGCTGATATGAAAGATCAGCAATATCAACAGTCTTGGCCTTCAACTAAGTAGCTTGATCGAACAATGTTTTCGTAGTTCTTTTCTCCTCAACATTAAGTGCAATGACTGCTCTACTTTAGGAATTCCCCGACTTAGGGGAATTGGTGGAAATTTATTTTTTCAGGCTCTTAAGTTCATCCCTCAGGGAATTATTTTCTTTATCCAATAGGGAAGCTATCTCCTAAGCTGATTTAACCTCCTGCTGAAGAACAATCTCTTTCTTATTCAATACAGAGGTAAAAATTTTAAGTTTATCGTCAAAGCCCCACCCTTCACTTAAAGCTTTGCACTTTCCTCATAGTCAGCATGGAGTATGGCCTTGGATTGGTTGTGCTATTATTGTAATTGCTCAATCATCTCATAATAAGAAACATTATTGGCCACATCCCAATAAGAAACATTATTGGCCACAACCAAGAATAATTATACTAAGAGCAACCCAATAAAGAACAACAAGCACATCAAGTACAAAGAAGTAAGTAAACATTCAATTATTTCATTGATTGAAAAGGTTATTACAAGGAAATACACATATTACAAGAATAGAAAAGGTAGACCCAATAAGACTACATGAAGAAAGAAAGACAGACTAAAAAAGCTAGACCTTCTCCTTATCCTGAGGATTAACTGGAGCAGGAGGTAGGTAGGCCAACACATTTGGGCCTATGAAAGATTCAACATAAGCCAAAGAAGAAGTCTCTGAATCCTCTTCCTCATCAACTTCCTCATCCAAACTTGGAGGGCGGCTTGGGTCATGTCTTTGGAATATCTCAGAGTCTACAGTTGTGCTGACCTCCTTCAAAGCTTCCGACCAACTATCCTTAAAATAATTTTTCTTGACATTAGAAATCTGAGTAGAAGTTGTTAAAATACCTTTCTATCCTCCCTTGTCGAAAGAAGTTTCCTTGGCTTTCTTCCTCTTAGCTTTCTCGGCAACCACATTAGCCTTCAGACCAATAATTATCTCCTCGGCACTCTTAAGAGAAACTTGATTCAAGGATAGCTTTTCCTTTGTAGCTTTCATCATGGGCTCAACTTTAGAGCTAGCCAATGTATCTACAGATAGTGATTCCTCAACCTTCTTAATAGCATTTTCGGCCTCGGTGATCTTGGTTTACTAGAACTATTTATCTCTCTCTAATGCCTCTTTAGATATTTTCAGAGATCTTTACAAACCTTTCAAGGCCTCCTCCACGTCAGAATAAGTGGATGCTCTTATTTGGTCATTCTTCTCCATCATTTGCTTAAAGTCGACCAAGAACTATAAGAAATATGAATTGTCAACATATAAAAACATAAGCTATATCCTCTCAATATAACACGTGAAGGCTTACCAAAGATAAGTTCTAAGCAACCCTTTTAGTTAGTCGAGCTCTTGTCAATGGAATTACTGCCAACCTGTTCTCATGTAAAGTCCCAAACTTTATTAATTTCTTAGCTAAATCGGAGTTGAGAGCAACAAATGATTGCTCAATTCCACCCAGTTCGACAGAAGACTTTTTGTCCAACTCAGCTATATTGGCAGTTTCAATCGACTTCTTGGCCTATGTCGGTTGGTTAGAGGGAAGACCTTTCTTCAGCCTCTTATATTCATGAGAAATAGTATCAACTTCTTTAAAAACCTGGGCCACTTTTTTAGTAACCTTGGGAAACTTATCTATAACCATAGACTTCTAGGGATCATCCTCTTTGACAATGTTGGTAGTAGGAGATGATGACTCATCCATCAGGTTGGGAATCTTTCTCTTACCCATAATTTTCAGTGGGGAAGAAGGGAAGGTAGAATTCTCTAAAGTTTTAAATAAAAAATATGGCTCAAGATCTTTATCAACTCCAATGGACTCTTCAACTGACGAAGTGGAAACTGGATCTTTCTCTAAGTTTTCCACAATTGAAGGCAGAGCAGTGGTGGGCTGAGCAACAAATGAGGTTATGGAGATCTTATAATCTAATAGCACAGATGCTAATCAAGGGTGTCCACCTTATACTCTCTAGTTAAGTCCCCACAAGAACTTGAGTTCAACAAGATTAATCTCCCCTTCTTTGGGATACCTCCTCTTATTATCCTCTACATTAAAATCATCAATAATGTGAATTAGAAGACATCAAAAATGAAAATCTAAAGGGGAAAGCAAGTAATGAAATAATAGCCTATCCCACGCCCTGATTGGGGACATCTGGGACCATCATAGGCCACTCTAGTAGGAAGAGGAGCATATTGTCAATTCTTGTCTACTAAAGCATAATCACGGTAGTCTTTATTCCAATCTGTCAAGTTTACTACTAAAGCCCTATTTGCTTGCCTATTTTTTTAAGTAATAAGTTACCTCGCCAATAGTAACCCACTTATAGAAATACATTAACTCTGGAATCCCAATATGGGTCCCATAGAGTTCATTCAACCTATTTACACCATTCACAACCCTCCAGGTATTGGGGGCTACTCTTGCAGGGACTACATCAAAATATTAATAGAAATAAAGAAAAAGAGGGTTTGGTGGAAATGTAATGCCACACTCAGCTATGAATAAAATTGGGATCCAATGACCCTCAACCAAAAGTAAACGTAAATAGGACCACTGGGTATCTCCAAGTCTACCCAAGGATGGGATTTTATATTTCTCCCTAAACTCCTATAAGGAATCCTCATTAACGACACGAATCATGATTAAGAAAATAAAGCAGAAAGAAAGAAAAGGAGCTTACAGAGGTTTAAGGATTCAGCAAGAACTAACGAAAAAAGAGTAAATGGTAGCGCAAGAGATAGTCTGAAGACAAAACAATGGTGATGGTTCAAGAAGTTGAGGTAAGTGAGAACAGGGAAAGCTTCGTCCCTTCTATAGCTTACCTTGAAATGGCGAAAGCAATGATTACACGTCCCAACAATTGACATCCTTACAGTGACACAACTTCAAACGGGAAAAATACCAATGTGCCCTTTGTCGATTCCCTAATTTTTAAATTATTTATAAAAATTCAACTCTCAAACAGTACTAGCAATTTTTTTTACAAGTATGGGAGGTCGGCTACCGATAAGACACCCTAATAGCCTGGCTATCAAATTCCTGAAGAAAATACTCCGTACTTTCATGCAAGCATCAGTCATAAAGCATTGGGGGATTATGTTACATGTAAAAATTATGCTTCCACATGGATAAATTATGAGCATACATCTGCCATCCAGTACGCCCGACCAACCAACTTGATCGGCTTCAGAGATACTTAGTGGGTTATATCGCCGACCAACATCAGAAGGACAACCAACCGGAATACCAAGAGTTTCTCTAACGAGAAGGCCAACTAATTTGGAATAGATAATATCTTAGTCACTGTATACTGTGTAAATGCCTGGAAAAATAAAGACGCTTTATCTTTAGGGTTTTGGACCCTTATAAATAGATATCATCCCCCATCTAATGAGGAGAAGTTAATTCACAAAAACTCAAGTCACTCATTTCTGAGCTATTGTAAACCCTTGAATAAAATAATAGTGTACGTAGGCTCTCTTCTATAGCCAAACCACTTAAAAAACCTTTGTCTTTGTGTGTGTGATTTGGGTTACTTCTCTTTTATTTATTTGTGATTATAAATTTGGAATCTATCCATTTTTATACATCAACAGATGTTATGAATGACGATTATCCTAAAGTGAGATTAAGTCAAATATCATATTAGTATTTTGAATTTTTATCAGAAAGACCCATAAATATATTATTTTTTCTAACTCATTGGTGTGCAATTTTTTTTAGTTAAGGCCACCATTGGTGTATAGCCTGATTTTTCAATAATGTAAACATAAATTATATTTATTGTATGTTAATTCTTATAATGTACACACGAAGTTTGTAATTTACACGTCGTAAATTTGTCTATACTCTAACTTATAAGGTATATATTAAGGGGTAAGAAACTTTAGTCCTTAATGTTAAAAGAATGTACATGAATTAAGGGGGGGGGGGGGGGGGGTGTATATATATTAAGATACAAAAAAAAATATATTTTTTGTGTGGTGTTTGAATATTTCAGGGAACTTGTAGAAAAATAAACTCAAAATGCATTTTTGCTATTCTAGAAAAAGGATCAAAATATGTTAATCTTTAAATAGCTAAAAACTCACATATATTTCATCCACTTTTTTAAAATAGTAAAAAAATACATTTTGAGTTTATTTTTTCATAAGTCCCATGAAATATTTAAACTGTTGTAAAATAAAGGGGACACAAAGAGAATTTAGAGGGAGTGAATATTTCATTTCATTGATATGTCAATCATAAAGGGGTATGATCCATATTTATAATACAAAATAAGGTAATCTATTAGACCCCTTAAGAATTATGGAATACCAATGAATTGGAATACAAGTGGAAATCTACTTAATACACATTTTACAATACTCCCACTTGAATGTACACTATCCATCATTTAATGATGGTTGCCTTATTAAAACCTTAATAAGGAAAAATATAATAACTTTTATGATCATTGAATCGGTGTTGGACGCGCTTAGTGTTGTCTCATTAAAACCTTCAACTGGAAAATCTAATAGGCAAAAACCTACTTAAAGAAAAAAGAGTACAACGCGTATATGTTCAAAATATCATGTTCTTTGATTCTCCCACTGATCAAATGCTCCCCTTGATTGGATATTTTTCCTGATTATGGTATTTCTATGATGATTGAGTTGATGGATATTAATCTCATATACAACCTTCTAAAATGTTGATTTGGCATGGTGAATAGATTTGATCGGCTATTACTTCAATTTCGTTTTTCTTCATAAGCTCGACTTCCATAAAACAAGTGCAGAGGGATGAATATGTCACTTATTAGATATATTTGACTTCAATAGCATAACTCTTTTGGAGTTTATGTGTTGCATAACTCTTTTTAAATTTATGAATGTAGAATAGCTACAATGTATTAGTCATATCTCCCTTGATGTTGACTTTTTGAATGTGGGCTATACAAGAATCATTTCTCTCATAAATAGTAGTAGGAGCATATGTTTCTTGAGGCAAGTCATAAGTTCTTTGGTTGTTCTTTGTGAGGAATCCAGAGATAATTTGCATCTATATAACTGACTAGACACATATGACTAGATATACAAATACCATATAATATGATTAAAATTAGTCCCACAGTTTGCAGGTTAAATGGTAATTATTTATTGTAAAGAGATTGGTATAAATTATTATGTTCAGTATTGTGTTATGTATAACAATATATTTATAACAAGAAAATAATGAAATAACAATATGCTAATATGGTACTTCTAGACCAAGTATATGTTTGTCATCCTTCAGGATGATATGGATATTATAATATTCAAAGACCGAAGATCATGGGTATACTAAAGTGGTGTTCTTAATATATACTAAAGCATTAAAGGACTTCTCAATCCATTTAACTAATGGTTCAGTATTTAACATAAACTTTGGTCAATCAGCAGGCCGAGATAATAACTAATTATCCCAAGATCATTTATTTTTTAATTCTCTATTTGGATATTTTGCATTTCAATTGATCTCTTCAAGATCCCACTCATTTAAGAATATTTTATAATGGCACATTTTCATATATGATTATTTTCATACCCTTACTTAGACAAATATTTATGAAGACGGTTGTACCTATATCTATTTGGATTGCCTAATATACAATGAACCTCTTACTGTGTTTGAGTACGTACTCCTTATCTTTACTTCAGGCAAAGAAAATACTTTTTGGATTTTTATATTTATTCTTTAACTAAGTCTATATATATAAGAAGTTGTAATATTCACGAATCTTATATAATATATTTTAAAAATTGGTAAGCTAGTCAGATATTTGAAAAGTATTTATGGCCAAAACGGGATGGTATGTTCGTATATAATCAATCTTGGATTTTTCAAGAAACCTTATGCTATTGGCCATGTAATTTTTAGCGAGTTTATTAATAATACTTCTTATTTACACCCACCCATAACCTTCATGGTTAACATCTTATAGGGTTTCTACTGTAGGTCCATATACACTATGTATATTAAGGGACTCGACTTATGCCATAAAGGCATTTTCTCACTTTGGTCAATATATTCTTTGTTGACATTCATTTATAATACATGAGTTTATAGTATCATTGCCCTTTTATTAGTGTATCTATAACATAATAATATCATTGATGATCATCTTTGGTGACCCCACTTTTCTCCTTTATATGTATTAAACATAGTTACCTCATTCATGTTCAATTTTCAATTTTCAACTCCTTTTTTTAAAACCAAACTATTTAAAGTTAGCATACAAATACACATACTTGTTACGATTTGGTATCTAAATACATCAAAGGTAATGGCGGAACAAACTGTAATAATATTGAAAACTAATTATAGAAGTTCCATAGAGTCTTACAGTTGTAACAACCTTTATAGGTTGCTGATGAAGGCAAGGCTCCCCAATGTCCTAACATTGAACTGACTCGCTACAAAGTTACTGTGCCGTATATCCATTGCATGTCGTCTCCGTCAAAAGACATCATCTACTTCCTCTCTCTAACTCTCTTAACTTTAAACTTTGCACTCTTAGAAGATTGGTGATTGTGGAGAAAACTAAGAGATCTCTGAAAATCAGAGATTGACGTAAAAAATCCATGAAGGATAAAGAGATGGAGGAATAGAAAAATAAATGGGAGAAAGAAGGCATCAAAATAGAGATGGGGTAATCGGGGAAGGGATAGAAAGAGAGATTGTGTGGGATATGAACTAATGGGTATTTGAGGGGTTAGAGAGATGGACAGAGAGGGGGCAGCCGTTTAATGGAGCTAGGGATATGGTACGGTAGGAGAAAGAGGGAGAGAGTCGATTGTAAAGTTTGGGGATGAGAAAATATGTTGTTTATAGTACACGTAGGTATAGCGTAGAGTTTTAAAGTGCATTTATTTTTAATTAAATCTTTAATACTATCATATTAGATATATAATATAGATTTTTACATTATTCGTATATTATATTAACTAAAATTGATATATTCGAATCTATGAGCCCAGGTCTTCAATTTGAATTCACCACTAAATTATTAATACAAAAAAGAAAAAAATATTTTAAATTTTATTGTCATGTTATGAAAATTCTCTTTATGTATATGTAAAAGAGATGACCTTTTTATACCCATTAATTTTTAATTTTAGACTTAAAATCATTTTAATTCAAAAATTAGAGTTTCCAAAATTATTTTTAAAAAAAGGTTAAACTTAACTGACATATGTGATTTTAGATTAAAATAATTTAGAAAAAATATATATAAATTTAATGAAAAATACTTCAAAACCCCAAAATCTCCCTCCTTCCCTCCTTTACACACACCGACACGACACAGTCACACCCCGACCCCTTTCACCACCACATCGCAGTCGCACGTAACCATAAAACTCAAACCATAATCCCAACTTCCCCCACACCTAGCCTAACTTGCCATATTAACGCCTCCCCCCCCCCCCCCACCCACCCCACACACTAAGAAAAAAAGTCAACACAACCACCTAGTCGCCACGTCAGAAAACTAACCTCAAAAGAAAACTCATCATCTCAAACAAACTGAAACGAGTAAAACCTAAATTAGAAGACCTAAATCTTCACAACTTTTGATGAAATTGATTTTCAATGGAGTGTTTGGTGAAATTTCTCTCTCTCTCTCTGTGTGTGTGTGTGTGTGTGTGTGTGTGTGTGTGTGTGTGTGTCAATTGAAATGGTTTGAAATAAGGGCGGAGTTAGGATTCCATGTAGGGGTGATCAGACATTAAGCAATAGCCACACAATAAAAAAATATTAAAATAACAAAGGGAAAATAATTAAACAAATGAATTTCGATAAATATTAGTATTTAAATAATACAAGTATCACAAAATATCTGTCAAAGTTTTCAATGATGACTCTTTAAAAATACACATTCATCAATTTCAGAAACTGGATCAAACCTTAAACTATGATCCCGTTCAAGGAATAAAGTCATGTAACCAACAACAAATTCATCCCTCGTTGAATTGTAAATTGTTGTTTTCGGCAAATTTGCAAATATTCACCATGTTAAATGATTTAGAATCACTAGGATCCAAAATCGATCTATAAGAGTATGAAGTTGCACTACTCCCTCATTGAATCTCTTTTCCAACTACATCGACTGAAAATTTATCATGGAGTTAAAAACATCAAAGTAAAATAATGTTTGACGATGATTGATGGGAAAGAGATTTTTATGTGTGTCGTTGTAGAATTGCCTTTCCAATCAAAATACTTGAAAACCTACAAATATAATATAAACTTTAATAGCGGTAAGTAAGGATGTCAATCCAACCCTGAGGAGTGAAACACAAGAAAAGTCATGTAATTCATTTTTCTAATTATTTACTTTTTTACTTTTTTTGCGTTTTCTATATTTTTTTTACGGTTTTATTATTAAAATAATTTTTCAATAATGGTGAATTAAACTAAATGACAACAAGTAACAAATAAAGATGGAAATTGTAAAGTGTGTGATAGAAGTGAGTAAAATACAACTAAATGAGAGAGAATGATCAAGGGATAAATCCACCCCCATTTCACACAATTTAATGTAACTTGAACTATGTTAGTTTGATTGATTTCCAAAATATTCATTTAATTCAAAAGGTAATTCTCATTACACTAATGAATTAATTAAATATTCTTTTAAAAAAGTAATTTAATTCCCACAACACTACTCAAAATGAATTAAAATCAATCAAATGAACCACCCCCTAGGATCAATTCACCCAACTAATTTTAATTAGACAAAATAAAAGTAAGAGTAAAAGAAAATTATATTTAGATTTTAATCAATTTGATAAGCATATCTCTAGTTTGAATTAAATGATAAAATCATAACACAATTTTCAATCCTTTCTCAGGGATGATTTTTCATTTCTTAATGTGAAAATAAGAGTCGGAACTCAATTTACTAATCAAGGGAAATCAACAAACTAAATCAATTTGATTCACGGGGGGCTTCAATTAATCCTTTGAATAGGAGATTATCCCTCCATAATCATCATCCAAGATATAAGATAAACAAATAAAAGCATGCAAGGATTAAACAAGATGAATTAGAGAGGAATAGATCAAACCCAAGATTTCCTTGAATTGAATGCATTCTTTAATTATATCTCAAATTTAATTACAACACTCAATTTTTTTTTCTCTAAACTAAAAAAGGGCAAACCCAGTGCACGAGGCTCCCGCCACTGCGGGGTACTGGGGATTGGATGTACGCACCCTTACCCCTGCATACACAGAGAAGCGATTTCCGTGACTCGAACCAGCCTCTCTGTTAAAAACAAAAAACTAAAAACTAAAAAACATTAAATTAAAATTTCTCTCTCTACTAGGTTCTTT
The DNA here is from genome assembly GCA_949130495.1 of Sambucus nigra. Taxonomy (NCBI): domain Eukaryota; kingdom Viridiplantae; phylum Streptophyta; class Magnoliopsida; order Dipsacales; family Adoxaceae; genus Sambucus; species Sambucus nigra. The sequence goes on from OX422209.1 coordinate 677,529,628, forward strand.
TATGCCTTGTTGTCTTTCCTTTTGAAATGAGCATATTCCTCATTTATACATGGCAAACATGAGGCAAAAGGGAAAGTTACAAGAATAAAGGTGTGTGAGGTAATGAGGACATTTTAGGAAATAAGGGGAAGGGATATTAAAAACACGTGGGGATTTTTATTTTGGTTTATGTTTTGGTTGGAAGTAGAGGAAGGTGAACTGAATCGGGACAAGGTATAAATGCGTTTGTGGTTGGATGAAATGGGTTAAACCTGGTAGGAGAGAGTTCGGGTAAGGATAAGGAGGGTTCAAAACCAATTTGGGGTGGATTGGGTTGAAGCTTGGTTCGATCAGATGGTTGGTTAAAGGTTTGGAAAACAAGTCTGGACGGATTTGGTTCTGGATTTGGATTCAGGTTAGGGGTAAAGTGGGTTTGAAAATTTGAAGGCAGCCTTGGGTTGATGGGTAAAAGGCTCGGGCGGTGGACCTCATCAGAGTTTGGATTTGGGGTAGTGAGTTGGGGATGGGCTTTCAAACTGGGTTAAGGTTGGCAGTGGATGTTGTCGGTTTAGAGCAGGTAGAGGGATTTTGCTAGGTTTCACGGGTTGGTGGGCTTGGGTAGATGTCTTTCGGTTCAGAGTGGTCAAAGTTCAGCAGTTTCCATGGATTTCCGATCGGAGGGGTTAGAGCTGAGGTGAGTTTGAATATGGGTGTCGGGTTGGTCAGTTTGGCAGGAGGATTCCATGGGTTGTTGGCAAATTGGGTTTGGTAGTAGTGTCGATGGTATCCAGTATATGGGATGTTTGAGATAAGGTCATCGACGATGGGTTATTCTGGCATGGCAGCGGGTCAGGAGAGGTTTGGAGTTACACCCGAGTCGAGAAGGTAAACGGGTTGGTAGGAGAGAGAAGGGATGGTGAGAGGGAGAAGGTAGAGGTGAAATGTTTGGGTGTACGTGAGTTGTAGGTGTGTGTGTGTGTGTGTTTAATGTGCACCTAAAATAAAACTCTCTAAATGTTTAAGTCACAACTAAAAAGTAAAATAAAAAAAACTAAAATCTATAAAAATTACAAACAAGATAAAAATCCTAACCTATTAAAAAAAGACAAAATAAAATCTTAATAAAGCTAAACTAATAATAAAAACTAAAAATCAAATAAAAATAAAACCCAAACCTATATAAATATATATATATAAAAATAGCCGACGCACAAATAAATCCTAAAAATATACATGACTTAAAACAAAATATAAAATAAATTTTAAAATTATAAGAGACTCGAATAAAAATCTAAAAAAAAAACTAAAAGGTGAAAACTAAACACACACGAGGCTCAGAACAGGATTAGGGAGGTTTGGGCTTGGTTAGGGTAATAGGTATGTGTATTGGGATTATTGGGTGGGTTTAGGTTAGGAAATTGTTTTAGCCCTGAATAAGGGAAAATTTTCCACAATCATCTTGAAATAAATCTTTCGAAATTGCGATTAGACGGAGACTTATAAAACACACGAATACTAATATAAGTGCAATTTTATTGAGAACTAGAGATAAAAAAGAGACAATTTGGGGTTTTATTTGAACACTTTTGGGTGCTTATCACACCACCCCCAAATAAAACATTGCTAGTCCTTGAGCAAAAATAGAGAGAAAGAAAGATAAGAAATCAAAAGTGTGTTACTTTCTCGAGCACTTACGATTGCACTTAGCATGTGCAACACGCCTTTAAACATATAAGTTGCCCTACATGACGAGTTTTGTCTCGTGAGGGTTTACAGGGAATATACCCACAAAATTCTTTATTTACGCCAGTCATTCTCTTATTAGATATAGAAGAATCGCACAATTCATCACAAGATAAATATTTTGAATAATAATTTTTAAAGTATATAAAATGTTTATCTAAGTAAGTACTCAAGGCACATCCTTCCTAGAACTCAACGTGAGTGGGGTGAATCAGTCAAAACGGGTTAAGTCTCATAAGAGTAATTCCTATATCATCTTTTTGGAATCAATGCTTCAACTTCAAATCTCACTAGATATATCTCTCTCAAACGAAGTCACGAGATTTGGATAAGTGGATCACTCTTATGTGTGAGGAGGTGAGTAAATGTAAGTAAGGTCAAACGTCTCATACACATATAAGAAATAACGAACATTTTAGAAAGAAAAATGATCCCATAAAATAATGATAATCACTATATTGAGAACGTAGGTGCATTCACCATATAGACTTCTCGTTTGCTCGAACACCTTACCAATGATGAAAAATGGGGTATATGTAAGGAATGATGGGAAAATGAAATGAAGAATATGGATGACATGACGGTAGGGTTTTTGAGAAGAGTGGAACACAATTTGAATAATCAATGTCTTCATTTTATAAAACTATGATCGCATGCTTTTTTTCTAATTATATATATATATATATATATATATATATATATATATATATATATATATATATATTTCTTTTTTCTTTTTTTTCCTTTTTTTTTTTGCGATGCATTTTTCTTTTCATAACACAAATGAAGACAATTTACATTTGGAATTTCAAACACTCTTTTTTCCCAAAAATGATGGATGGAAGTGATTGGATGGTGTCTGGAATATATATGGATAAGGAAAATATGGAAAGATAAGTGTGAAGTGAATGATAATGTGATAAGGAAAAATGGTAAGTGAAAGGTCAAAAATGGTTTGATGCTCGAGACAAACTACAAGACACATGTTTCTTACGACTCAAAAGTGATGTCGTTCTCAGGGATCAAGCAAAAAATTTAGTAAAGAATAATGAGATCATACAACGATTAAGTGCGGAGCCAAAAGAAGTTGAATCAACTTGTGACTGGGAGATTGTGTAAAACTCTATGAAAGGTTAAAGGCACTAATCTTACAAGATAAAGTCTTCACTGTAATTCTTAAGGTTTTCTTGAGAATTGTAGTACTCTTCAACTCGAAACCGTGGTGACATGATAAGTGCGCAAAGTTTGTTGAGTCTAGAATTTCACGGTATCAAATGTCGTGGTACGTATTACATAAGCTATTTAGAAAAAAATAATGTACTCTAGCTTGATTCCTAGACTTAAAAGATGGATGACGGAAAATTTACATTAATGAGTGAGATGAAAGAAATTGCATGAAAATTTTAAAAACCATGTCTTGAAAGTTTTTGAAAAGAGGTACGATTTTGATCAAATAACCCACCCACCCCCCCCCCCCCCCCCCAACAAAAAAAGGAACATCGTCCTCGATGTTAAATAAATTTGTTATTAAAATTGAGAGCAGGGGGTAGGAAGGATAATATCGTGATCAACCGCTAATGAAGTGAACCACACATATCCAAGATGAACCTAAATAAGTGATGAGATAAAAAAAATGCACAACTCTATAAACATTATAAATCATTTGGTGGTGTAAAATACCACCCCCAAACAGGATAATACTTATACTCAGAAATAATGGGTTGCTTTCCGGTAGCGCTAAGTTTAATGTCTTCAGCCAGACCGAAGGGAACTCACCCTAAAGATAAGAACTATGAAGGCACGGGGTGTTAGAAAAATTGGGTGGTGAGAATCACCCCTAAACTAGACTGAAGCGTCAGTCTTGTTGGATAAAGGCGACAAGGTTAATGCACTTGTATGGCAAATTGTTTCATGTGATGCAAAACATCAGTGGACCAAGGATGGGTGGGGAGAAGGGTATGTGGAAGAAAAGCATGGGTAAGGGTGAAGAGGCACCGATCACGGGCCGTATTGAGCCGAAAGGTAAGGGATTCATTTTGATATTGAGTGGCTTAATCTTGCTCGAGGATGAATTTTTACGAGAGGCTTTCGAGAGAGAATGTGGAGGATGGTGGTCAAGTGGTGGGTGATAGTGGTGGTTGAGGTGGATGATAGCGCGCGAGAAGTGTGCGCGTGTAGAGTGCACAACCGTTGTTTTCTGTCTCGCCGCGACTATACAAACAAACCTAAGTTACTACTACACTTGTGGGGCAAGCACCGCGATAAGTCGAGTATCGAAAATCCACAGGGACGAGTTTCTAGAATTTAAGTGATTTAGTGCTTCGAAATAAAAGCGTAAAAAGTGATAACAAACTAAAAAGGAAAAGATGCATAAAAGGGAAATGTTTAATCTAGGCGATGGAAAATAAATCTAGATTAAGAAAGCGAGTAAAACTATAGGTTGCGTCGAATATCCCTCACCCAGGTTAATTTGTATAAAATGGTTACATGGGTCGACAAGTTATTACAATTGCGTCTCGTTTCGACGGTTAATTAAATCAAGGGTTGTCACGCCCCTAAATCCTCATAAAAGCCTAATAAGGTTTTGGCATCAACAAATATCCCATAAATTATGCGCGAAAGGTCGTAAGCACGTGACATACATGATATGCCCCATCAAATCTCCTAGGCATAATAACTAGGACAACGCACCCGAAATAGACCAGTAAACACTATCACCAAGCAAAACAATGCGTTAACCCGAGTGAGTTCCATTCAAACACAACCTAATTTAAATTACCTAGAAAGCATTGTAAAAATGCGGTAAATAAAATGCGATAAATAAACGCGGTAAAACTATACTAGAAAGAAAAGAAATAAAGCATGTAAACCTAAATTAGAAAGCATGTAAATCTAATTAGAAACCAAGAAATGAAGAAATACAAACTATATTAATGGAGAGGATGATGAATAGTGCAACATCCAACCCAAATGGGGTGTCAATCCAAGAACAATTGAAGAAGAACTCTCCAAAACTCTCAAACCCTAAGCTAAACTAACTTAAAATCGTATATATATGTTTATTACATCAAAAATGATTTATATAGTAAGTTGAAATTAAATTATAAAAGAAAAGAGAAAAGAAAAGAAAAGGCAAAATATCTGCTGAAAATAGGGGATCGATCGATCAACCCCTTTGGTCGATCGATAGATCATGAGCAAAATATCCACTGTCGATGAGGATCGATCGATCGACCCCTTTGATCGATCGATCGATCAAGCAGGGGAAGAACACACTGCATTCTTTTCTTTCTCTTCTCCTCCTCTTTTGGTTTCAATGCATTTCTCCTCCGCAAAAAATTGCTGTAAATTCTTCATACGAACTCGGAATCACACACCGTTTGCGACCACGCGAAGCTAGCAAGGAGGGATAAAACTTTCGTGTGATGTCGGGCCACGTGACCAAGCTATGAAATGACTAAAATTCCCTTGAACGTGCAATTGCGTACGAAACTTGAGCGAAATGCGTCCGAACTCCATACTTAGTACCTAAATACCTACAAAAGCCCAATTATACCTCATATAGCATGTTAACAATATAAACTGAGGTTTTCTGGTTAACGGGATTAAATATAGAGATTAAGGCACCCAAGGGGGCTAAAATGTGTAGGTTCGGAGGATGATATACGCAATATTTACGTATCATCACACCCCCTAAGTTACACATTATTAGTCCCTAGCAATGAAATAGGATGCAACAAGAACTACAAGCAAACCAAAATAGGAGATAGTACAAAAGTATGGTATAAAAGAAAAAGGCCACTTTCGCGAGCGATTTGATTGCATTTAGCATATGCAATAAGCCGTTAAACTCCTAGGTCACCCTAGTGGACGAGTGTCATCTCGTGAGGGTTTTCAGGGATGGTACCCACAAACATCACATGGTTTCCTCAAAATATTCCCAACCCAACATGCAACAAGCCCAACAAAAGCGAAAAGTATTTCATACACATTATTAGCACATTGAACGGATTCAAACAAAACTCCAAATCATTAACATTTTAGAATGCACCTCATAGAATTGAAACCTTAAATGTGGGAGGGGGGCGAGCACATGCAAAGTGTGATTTGGCGAAAAACTTATATAAACTGGATAAACATTAAAGCAAGCATATATTCAATCCTCACAGGCATTACACTCATCAAATGAAATTCACTCGAAACAGGGAGGTCACACGGAACATGCGAGCATAAAGAGTAAATGTAAATGGAAACTAGGCCGCACACATGTCATAAAGAAGAACGCTATGTATAAAATGAAAAATTGTAATCTCAATGAAAAATACCGCACATTAAAAGAGGCAAAATGTATTTTCACAGATTATCAAAACTATTTAAACTTTTAAATTACATCAACCTAAGATCACATAGGGCTTTACTAGGGTTATAATGTAGGTTTGGCTAGGGTATGAAATGAAGGAATGTATATACGAATTCAAAGTGTTCGGGATGAAAACTCGGGATAATGGGATAATGCGGGCAATAACAAAATTGGAAAACAAATTCCAAAACGGCATTAGATATATCATCGGAGAGAGTAATCAAAGCTTATTGAACTATATACAACATTTACAACATTCTCTTTCTTTTATTTTCTTCTTTTTTCTCATTTTCTTTTGTTTTCTTTTGCTTTTTTCTTTCTCTTTTTTCACTTTTTCTTTACTTTTCAAACTCTCATATGCCTAAATTGCAACCGACATCACAACAACGACATTCGATCCCAAGCAATATTCCAAACAAATGTATGGAAAGTGTATATATGGTTTAAAACTCCAATTTAGAGTTGGTTATGGGATTGGGTTATGAAACGAAAGGCTAATATTTAGGCTCAAAGGGGTTAACGAGGGTAAACATATAAGGGTGAGGTCAAGGCTAATATGGGTGATATAACAAAGAATGACTATAATCATTTCCAAAAGTTTACGCAATTGTCAAGTCAAAACAATATATGAAAATCATGATCAAGTAACACATTTCAAGTATGAACTCAATTAATGAACGATCAAATGAAAGAATAGTGAGATTACCAACGAATTCAACGTTTTGAATGAGAAAAGAATAGTGTATACACTCACAAACGACGAAAGGTACAGAGCTTACTTGGTGTAAGTATATACAATGCAACAAAAGATTACCGAGTTATAAAAATCTTAAACCAAATCAATGTAACAATAAAAGTGCATGTGCTCATGGGATTAAAGTTTAATTCATGAAGTTATTCATAATATCAATAAGTGAGACTAAAGTCTAATAACTTCTAAAATCGAGAACATGCATCGTTGGTTTGTCTATTGGATCGGGAAATTATTTAAATTTATTATCGAAAACAAAGGCAAAATGCCCAAAAAAGGAGAAAAAAGAAAGAAAATCTTTTTGAAATTTTCAATTTTTTCTAAGAAAAGCATACTAAGTAACTAACATTTAAGCAAAAACATGGACTAAATAAATAAATGGATAGAATATTCCACACCCCCTAACTTAAAACTTGACATTGTCCTCAGTGTGAATTAAGAACCAAGTTAAGAGAGGAAAAGAGCGATATTACCCAAAAGTGGAGCGATCCCCATAAGAACAAGTCCAAAGAATCTACAAAACAAGTTAGTAGCGAGCATAGCAAAAACAAATAACAAAAAGTTAACTAATTACAAGAAACTAAAATAAAAAGAAAGAAAGAATAAAAAGCTAACTATATACAACCTACTATTTAGGCCTCACACTAACTATATACTAGAAGTCTAAATAGCTGAGGATCCACCGTGAAAACGATTTGACTTTGGAGGATAACCAGCGTACCCTCACATACAAGCATACCCTCTGAAAAATATGAATTCCGTTTTAACAATGGAAGGCATGTGTAAGGCGTAAGAAATGAACCATCGCCAATTGAAATTTTTGGAGGGACGATGGGGGGTTTGGATTGAACAGGTGACAAGAACATGTGGGGATCGAAAAAAGCCGAATAACCTCCCAAGGATTTTGAAATTAGAATGAGAGGTGGCGCACATAAAGGCAAAGATGCGATCGTGGAGGGTGACTCGAGCAAGTACTCCTCATCAGCGAAAAGGTTTAAAACATTAAAGTTTGAAACCGAATCATCGGGTACTTATTCCGGTGTTATAATAGAGAATGAAAATGGGGATGAAAGAAATTCAAACTCATGAGATGAATCATCATCGCATGAAGTTGGAATTTCAAAGGAAATAATATCATTTTCAATGAAATGTTCTTCTTTGGGTGACAAAGAAGAAATAATTTCATTCCAAATAGATATTACGTCATTTTCATCCTCACTTTCAATATCTATTATGCAATGGGCAAAGTCTAGAATGGTTTGTTCCAAAGTATGTAAAAGTACCTCATTTGATTCAAAACATTCTTCGACTTCAAAAGTCTCGAAAGCAAAATCGTCATCGAACTCAAATAATAAATCCAACTCATGTTCCCACGAATGATTTTCTTCCCGATAACTATTTTCAATTTTCTCATTCTCATACATACGCAAACCCTCACCGAATGTCATGGGTCGAGGTGGGAACTTTGAAAATTACTAACTGACTTAAACGAAACCTCATTATGATAGGAATTTCGAAAACTATTGCAATTCGTTTCAAAATTCCTATTATAAGGAGGTAAAGTCCCAAAATCATTGTCGTCATCATCAAAATTCCAATAACCTAAGTTTTGACTTTCGTTATACTCGCACAAAGTCATATTTGAATTTGTTATACTTTGGGATTCTAAGTATTCACCGAAAGTCATAGGTTTGCGAGAATTTTGAGAATTATAACGAGCATTATCGAAAGAATTGGAATAAGACATGCTTACCCCAAAAATGGATCAAAGTGGCGGATTCCACAAAGTGCGCGGGGGAAAAATTCGAGCGTTTTTAAGTGCTCAAATGTGGAAGTCCTGCAAAAAGTTAGCAAATAATACGAATAGAAAGAAAATACTATGAAATACTAAATCAAATAAAGTCTAAAACAAACTCATCCCCGAAAACGGCGCCATTTTGATAGTGTGCGAGAAGTGTGCGCGTGTAAAGTGCACAGTCGTTGTTTTCTATCTCATCGCAACTATACAAACAAATCTAAGTTACTGCTACACTTGCGGGGCAAGCAGAGCGGTAAGTCGGGTATCAAAAATCCACAGGGACGAGTTTCTTGAATTTAATTGATTTAGTGTTCCGAAATAAAAGCGTAAAAAGTTATTACAAACTAAAAAGGAAAAAATGCATAAAAGGGAAATGTTTAATCTAGGCGATGGAAAATAAATCTGTAACACCCCGCCCACCCGGGGAGAGCGAACGGAGCGCTACTGTCGATAAAACTAAACTAAATCCACAATATAACAAGGTATAGAGCATCTAAATCCCATAACAGAAAAGAAACCACTAATCTCAAATCTCTTCAAATAAATACAACAATTCTCTCGAATAAATTGCAGCATCTAACCCGAAAATAAAATAGAAATCTCCAATGGTCTATACATCAAAATAATACAATCTTCTCATTGTATTCTCGAATATTCTTCCCAAAATAATTCACGCTAAAAATAATCTCAATTGGTCGATAGCACTAAAATTCACGCTAACCTGCCAACTAAAAGAAAATATGGGGAAGTACACAATACGACAAGAAAGATGCTCAACAAATATTAGCAGTGAATAAAACGTCACAATACGAGTACGAATATTCAAATCAAATGCGAATCTCATAAGAAATTATATCAATATAGTTTCTCAACAACACATTAACCGGGTCACCAGGTCTCACCACCGTACCGCGCCTATGCATTTTTCTAGCAAATCCGAAAAAAGAAATATTGGCGGGTGCCCAACTTCAGTGCCATATTAAAATCTCATGACGACATGGTGAACACCAAATATAATACCACATGAATCGAAATTAGATTCCAACAAATATTTCCAGATTTCCAAATGACTTTATGAATTCAAACATGAGTCAATAATCATAAGAAAACAAAGGGAATAACACTCGCGAGATTAAGGAGCATATTGTGTAAAACTCCATACCTTAAAATCATCACATGAATCATCACATAATTTCAGCCTCGAAATCTAATCACACCATCACGTTCCTCTCTCGAAAATAATCCAATCAAGTTCAAGCCCAAACTCGAGAAAACACCAAATAAGCCTTCTAATCTAAGGTTGAAATCTTAAATAAGTTTAGGGATACGGTGTGTAGATGAAAGGGAGTAATTTTGGAGAGGTCTTATGGTTGAAAAGTTTGAGAAAAAGTGATTTGAAAAGAAAAGCCACAAATTAGTTGAAATTTAAAGGATTAGGAGTTTGATTAAGAAAAGAGTTCTAATGAGATACAAACACTAAAAATTTTATTCTGGACGATCGGACCATTGGAATTGGATGAAATTTTACTGGGAATTAGCTAAAGACGAGAGAAAGCGGTCAAAAAACTTTCAGCTCGATCGGACCGTTCAATATTTTTAAATATTTTTTTTGCAGAGAGTTTTATGTTTTGAGGACTCTAAGAGAGTTTTATATTTTGAGGACTCTTCTATATAATAAAAATTCAATTAAAACTCTATTTTAATTCCGATTTCGAAACCGTCTGAAATTCTCGCCTTTAAAAATAATAACCAACATATTTGAGCAATAAAAATAATTTTATCTCAAAATTTATTTTTCCTCTTAATTTCGAAAATACCCCCAAAATTACGCGGGTTGTTACACTTCCCCACTAACAATGGAATTTCGCCCTCGAAATTCGTCGAATGCCTAACTCTAAAAAATCAGGCCAACAATCTCCAAAAATAAACTTTTTGCCAAAACTAAATTCCTCACATCTAATCTAGATGTCTAAGACGAAACGATCATTTAAAGATTCTATCTACCAAAATACGCGCCACAAAAATGCAACAGACCCAAAATCCAAGATCTGAGGGTTGTCGTCTACATAATCTCTGATACCATTCTGTAACACATCGCCTAATTAAACATCGGGTGATCAGGCCTTTATTAAATTAAAACAAGTTTCTCAAATGGTTCATTCTTAGCATCACTGTCGAAAACTTTTTAATTACTAATCCCCTAAGTAAAATTAGACCGGTGCCAAATTTTATCTTTCTTAAAATAGATAAACCAACCATGCGAAAACAAAATAATCATGTACTATAACCCAATCAACAAAGTGTAAGTACAAAAGAATAAGAGTAATACCGAATAAACCATCGGCTAAAAATTCCCAAACAACAATAGAGCAAGAACAATCTACTAATCTGAAACTAAACATCTGAGACTAATACCGGACCATAAGTCCATACCAAAAATAGTGAGAGATCCTGCACTAGATCTGAATAAGAGATATCCTCTAATCAAAATCCTGTAAGCATCCACCATACTACAGCTTCGAGTCCCTGGAATGGAATCATCATACATGGCGTTCCTGTGGCTGGACACCTAAAAGGTTTTGAAAATATTTTATAGCAAGAGTTAGTACTCAAAACATTTTGAAAATATTTAACAAGCGCTTATCACAATATAAAATGCGGTTATTGATTACACATGTTAGGTTCTCATACACTCTCTTGAGTTTACTCACCCTTCATATTTTGTGCACACCTAACGTTCTACACTTAGTTTATCTAGCCATACCTCCCAAGCTAACTGAAACCAAAGTAGTCAACTAAACTTATCTGTACCTAAGTTCCAGTACCGCCCATACAGTACAAACGTTTCACTAACATCCCGCGTATGTTAATTAATTCTCAAGTAACATTTCATCTATGTTATTTTTCAAGACTTCTCATTTAGTTTCACTACTAAAATTACTACAATTCTCACAATTGTTGTCTTCCCACTTGTGTAATTAAGTTTCGTTAGTTAAATTACTAAATAGATTTTCTCTATCTAAAGGTGCATTTCGTAATTAAGTTTCACTACTTAACTTACCAGTTCAATATGTATCTTTAAGTACATAATATATATCAATCTACTAATACACAGAAGTAGAATATCATCAAGTATATATTTCACACACAATATATACTAAATATCAGTCATTGCTATTTTGCTCTTTTTATACACGTAAAGGATTCTTGGTTCGGAATGATTCATCGACCCCAAGTAAGAATTGGTTTGGAATGATACATCGACCCCAATTATTTATATACACAAATAAAGATCTCTTGGTTCGGAATGATTCATCGACCCCGAGTGAGAGTTGGTTCGGAATTATCCATCGACCCTAAATATTTTAAAAAATATATATATATACACATATTCTGGTTCGGGATTCTTTCATTGCGACACCAGTTCAAGGTTTGGTTCGACATTTCTCATCGACCCCAAACATATAATAACTTTATGTTAGTTTGGAATGTCTCATCGACCCTAACATAATTAATTTAGGTGAAATTATCTTAACCCAAACTTTTATATAATTTAGTAGGTACACACCCGACCCATCAAATCATGCACGTACGAAATATATTTTTACTTATATCCACTGTACTCATTAATTTACAATTTATTTCACTATTGAATTTATTCGAGTATTCATGCAACTCTAAGGGTCCTAGTTACCCCTCACATATAATTTCAGTAGTTATTACTTAACCTACTGGTTTATTACTTAAATTGAATTTACTTCGCCTCGTAACTCAATTCTGAATTCCCCGATACTCTACTAAATCGAATTTATTCTCATCGGTCCGTAATCTAAGCCCTACACCCAATGGCCTTATCGGACCTCAACAATATACCTACTGGTCTTATTCTCACTCCCATATAAGTATAATGTAAATCCTAGGATACTCATTCATTCCCGAAAATCAAAGAAGACTTAAACACGAAAAATTTGGGGAAAAAATAGCTTGCGTCAATCGATCGATAGTTAGAGATCGATCGATCGATCGAACAGGGACAGACAGTTCGTCTTCTTCGTTAAGCTTTTCCTCCATTAACAAATCTTCAAACTCCATTATAGTCCACCAAACTTCGACCCAATGATCCTAACATGTTTTAACATATACTAGGACAATTTCTAACGTGTCAAATACATCAAAACTCCAATTCCTTTAAAGAAAAAGTGAATTAAACCCAGAATTTCTTGAAACCCTAGTTATGGTGTTCTTCCCATATTTTCATTAAAAATCCAAATTTTATTCCGAAAAATCATCAAGTCTAATTTGAATATTAATCCTCTACATAAGTTAAATCATTCTACATGTGATTCATATCCCAACATGTATAAATATCATCATTCTCCTATTAAGATATTGATTTAAATAAGACTATTCAAAAACCCTACACATGGGTATTATAACTTTATAATTTTTTTGCAATAAATAACTTTCCTTATGATCAGAAGGGTTTGATTTCGTGGTTGTTGTTGTTGTTGATGATTGATGATCTTCATCCTTCAATCCTTCTTCCCCAACAAGTTGATAGTGAAAATCTCCTTTGAATCCTTCCCAATTCTTCCTTTTGCCTTGAGAATGGTTTCTCTCTTATCTCTAATGGCTATGGTGTGTTTTCATGGGTTTTATAACCCTAACCCCTCTATCATACGGCTGATATAAAGCTCTCAATATGGTAGGTCTCCATACCCTTTCATGTTAAAAGACTAAAACGCCCCCGAACGATCTCGGTTTAGTCCAAAATTACCCCGGGACTCAACTAGTACCCCCGGGTATACTATTTTGACTAATTTGACCATTTTGGACTCATCTGTGACCTCTAAATTATCATTTGAGTCACTTAAAAAATATTACTCTTTCTCACCCCAACACGGTCTACACGCGTTAAGTAACTATTTACCACTCGCACTAAGTAAATATAATGAGGCAATATAAACCGGTATCTATCTCTCGATTAATATTCCAAAATTTCAATTTTAAATAAAACTCTATAAATTAATACTCTTACATAATTTAAATTAATCCGTATTTTCTCATTTAATTCTCCATTTTAATTAAATAGAATATTTGGAATATTAAGAAATACAGGGTATTACATACAATTTGTGAGCCAATAACCCCAAAAGTGTTATAAAAGGTGGGTGATTCTAAAATAGATGTTGATAGTATATGTTATGTGTAAGATATATATACCTATTGAGTTTCCTACTTATAAGTGATAGTAAGTGTGTTTAATCTCTGTATTGGGGCCGATGATGTTTCGAACCAATACATGAGGGATTGATTTGGGGTCGATGATGTTTCCGAACCAAATCGATGATAAACATTGGTATCGACGGAAGGTCTGAACCAACATATGTATTACATTTACCTTGGGGTCGAGGGATTTCCGAACCAATGTAAATGACAGGATGATTGGGGCCGATGATTTTGCCAGACCAATTATCCTTATAGTAGAGATTGTGTGTGAAATATATATACATTATAATTTTCTACTTATGAGTGATAGTAGACACATAGATGTTATATCTAGAGTTATACATCAAAAGGGTAAATTAAGTGAGACTTAATTATGATATAGGCGGCATGGGTAACATGTAATAAGAGTTTATAATGAAGCAAGACATGTACTTGGGGCGACCGTTAGGATGATATGATTTGATTTTGGGTATTAGAGGATGCAATGATGTTTAAGGTCCTTAGTCTTAATACCAGCCTTATCCTAATTTCGAGGACGAAATTCCTTTGTAGGGGGGGGGGGGGGGGGGGAGGGAGTATGTAATACCCCGTATTTCTGAATATTCTACATATTCTATTTAATTAAATTGGAGAATTAAATGAGAAAATACAGCTTAATTTAAATTTCGTAAGAGTAGTAATTTATAGAATTTTATTTGAAATTATAATTTTGGAATATTAATCGAGAGATAGATACCGGTTTATATTGCCTCATTATATTTACTTAGTGCGAGTGGTAAATAGTTACATAACACGTGTAGACCGTGTTGGGGTGAGAACGAGTAATATTTTTAAAGTGACTCAAATGATAATTTAGAGGTCACAGATGAGTCCGGAAGGTTCAAATTAGTCAAAATAGTATACCCGGGGGTACTAGTTGAGTCCCAGGATAATTTTGGACTAAACCGAGACCGTTCGAGGGCGTTTTGGTCTTTTAACATGAGAGGGTATGGAGACCTACGAAATTGAGAGCTTTATATCAGTCGTATGATAGAGGGGTTAGGGTTAGAAAACCCATGAAAACACACCATAGCCATTAGAGATAAGAGAGAAACCATTCTCAAGGCAAAAGGGAGAATTGGGAAGGATTCAAAGGAGATTTTCACTATCAACTTGTTGGGGAAGAAGGATTGAAGGATGAAGATCATCAATCATCAACAACAATCACGAAATCAAACCCTAATGATCATAAAGCAAGTTGTTTATTACAAAAAAATTATAAAGTTATAATACCCATGTGTAGGGTTTTTGAATAGTCTTGTTTAAATCAATATCTTGATAGAAGAATGATGATATTTATACATGTTGGGATAGGAATCGCATGTTGAATGATTTAACTTATGTAGATGATTAATATTCAGATTAGACTTGATGATTTTTTGGAATAAAATCTGGATTTTGAATGAAAATATGGGAAGAACACCATAACTAGGGTTTCAAGAAATTCTGGGTTTAATTCACTTTTTTTTAAAGGAATTGGAGTTTTGATGTATTTGACACGTTAGAAATTGTTCTAGTATATGTGAAAACATGTTAGGATCATTGGGTCGAAGTTTGGTGGACTATAATGGAGTTTGAAGATTTGTTAATGGAGGAAAAGGTTAACGAAGAAGACGAACTGCGTCTGTCCCTGTTCGATCGATCGATCGATCTCGAACTATCGATCGATAGACTATGTCGATCGATCAAACCCAGCAGTCGATCGATCGACGCAAGCTATTTTTTCCCGAATTTTTCGTGTTTAAGTCTTCGTTGATTTTTGGGAATGAATGAGTATCCTAGGATTTACATTATACTTATATGGGAGTGAGAATAAGACCAGTAGGTATATTGTTGAGGTCCGATAAGGCCATTGGGTGTAGGGCTTCGATTACGGACCGATGAGAATAAATCCGATTTAGTAGAGTATCGGGGAATTTCGAATTGAGTTACAAGGCGAAGTAAATTCAATTTAAGTAATAAACCAGTAGGACAAGTAATAACTACTGAAATTATATGTGAGGGGTAACTAGGACCCTTAGAGTTGCGTGAATAGTCGAATAAATGCAATAGTGAAATAAATTGTAAATTAATGAGTACGGTGGATATAAGTAAAAATATATTTCGTATGTGCATGATTTGATGAGTCGGGTGTGTACCTACTAAATTATATAAAAGTTTGGGTTAAGAGAATTTTACCTAAACTAATTATGTTAGGTTCGATGAGACATTCCAAACTAACATAAAGTTATTATATGTTTGGGGTCGATGAGAAATGCCGAACCAAACCTTGAACTGGTGTTGCGATGAAAGAGTCCCGAACCAGAATATGTGTATATATATATTTTTTAAAATAGTTGGGGTTGATGGATAATTTCGAACCAACTCTCACTTGAGGTCGATGAATCATTCCGAACCAAGAGATCTTTATTTGTGTATATAAATAATTGGGGTCGATGTATCATTCCGAACCAATTCTTACTTGGGGTCGATGAATCATTCCGAACCAAGAGTCCTTTACGTGTATAAAAAGGGCAAATTAGGAATGACTGATATTTAGTATATATTGTGTGTGAAATATATACTTGATGATATTCTACTTCTGTGTATTAATAGATTGATATATAATATGTATTTAAAGATATATACTGAACTGGTAAGTTAAGTAGTGAAACTTAATTACGAAATGCACCTTTAGATAGAGAAAATCTATTTAGTAATTTAAGTAGCGAAACTTAATTACACAAGTGGGAAGACAACAATTGTGAGAATTGTAGTAATTTTAGTAGTGAAACTAAATGAGAAGTCTTGAAAAATAACATAGATGAAATGTTACTTGAGAATTAATTAACATACGCGGGATGTTAGTGAAATGGTTGTACTGTATGGGTGGTACTGGAACTTAGGTACAGATAAGTTCAGTTGACTTCTTTGGTTTTACTTATCTTGGGAGGTATGGCTAGATAAACTAAGTGTAGAACGTGAGGTGTGCACAAAAGATGAGGGGTGAGTAAACTCAAGAGAGTGTACGAGAACGTAACATGTGTAATCAATAACCGCATTTTATATTATGATCAGTGCTTATTAAATATTTTCAAAATGTTTTGAGTACTAAATCTTGCTATTTAGGTGTCCAGCCACAGGAACGCCATGTATAATGATTCCATTCCAGGGACTCGAAGCTGTAGTATGGTGGATGCTTACAGGATTTTGATTAGACGATATCTCTCATTCAGATCTAGTGCAGGATCTCTCACTATTCTTGGTATAGACTTGTGGTCCGGTATTAGTCTCAAATGTTTAGTTTCAGATTAGTGGATTATTCTTGTTCTATTGTTGTTTGGGAATTTTTAGCCGATGGTTTATTTCGGTATTACTCTTATTCTTTTGTACTTACACTTTGTTGATTGGGTTATAGTACATGATTATTTTGTTTCCACATGGTTGGTTTATCTGTTTTATGAAAGATAAAATTTGGCAACGGTCTAATTTTACTTAGGGGATTGGTAATTAAAAAGTTTTCGACGGTGATGCTAAGAATGAACCATTTGAAAAACCTGTTTTAATTTAATAAAGGCCTGATCACCCGATGTTTAATTAGGTGGGGTGTCACAAAATCTAGATTAAGAAAGCGGGTAAAACTATAGGCTGCGTCGAATATCCCTCACCCGGGTTAATTTGTATAAAATTGTTACATGGGTCGACGAGTTATTATAATTGCGTCTCATTTCGACAGTTAAT
Organism: Sambucus nigra; assembly: GCA_949130495.1. NCBI lineage: Eukaryota > Viridiplantae > Streptophyta > Magnoliopsida > Dipsacales > Adoxaceae > Sambucus > Sambucus nigra. Next base: position 677,547,247 of record OX422209.1, read on the forward strand.
TAAATCAAGGGTTTTCACGTCCCTAAATTCTCATAAAAGCCTAATAAGATATTGGCGTTAAAAAATATCCCGAAAATTATGCGCAAAAGGTCATAAGCACGGGACATACATGATAAACCCCGTCAAATCTCCTAGGCATAATAACTAGGACAACGCACTCGAAATATATCCGTAAACACTATCACCAAGCAAAACAACGTTTTAACCCTAGTGAGTTCCAACTAGAAAGCAAGGAAATAAAGCATGTAAACCTAAATTAGAAAGCATGTAAATCTAATTAGAAAGAAAGAAATGAAGAAATACAAACTATATTAATGGTGAGGATGTTAAATAGTGCAACATTCAACCCAAATGGGGTGTTAATCCAAGAACAATTGAAGAAGAACTCTCCAAAACTCTCAAACCCTAAGCTAAACTAACCTAAAATCGTATATATCTGTTTATTACATAAAAATGCTTTATATTGTAAGTTGGAATTAAATTAGAAAAGAAAAGATAAAATAAAAGAAAAGGCAAAATATCTGCTGAAAACAGGGGATCGATCGATCGACCCCTTTGGTCGATCGATCGATCATGAGCAAAATATCCACTGTCGATGAGGATCGATCGATCGACCCTGTTGCTCGATCGATCGATCAAGCAGGGGCAGAACACACTGCATTCTTTTCTTCCTCTTCTCCTCCTCTTTTGGTTTCAATGCATTTCTTCTCTGCTAAAATTATCGTACCTTCTTCATACGGACTCGGAATCGCACACCGTTTGAGACCATGCAAAGCTAGCGAGGAGGGATACAACTTTCGTGAGATGTCAGGACAGGTGCCCAAGCTGTGAAATGACTAAAATTCCCTTGAACATGTGATTTCATAGGGAACTTGAGCGGAATGCGTCCGAACACCATACTTAGTACCTAAATACCTATAAAAGCCCAATTATACCTCATATATCATGTTTACAATATAAATCGAGGTTATATGGTTAATGGGCATAAGTATAGAGATTAAGGCACCCGAGGGGGCTAAAATGCGTAGGTTAGGAGGATAAAATACGTAATATTTGCGTATCATCAGCGGACATAACTCACTATTAGTCTAACTATACGGAGAATACTTGTATGATGTATGTGGAGAAGGGTCAAGTGTGTCATACACGAGAGAAGAATCTTCGGGAGAGATAAAAGGTTGACAGTCATGGGGTGCATAGTGTGGTGACTGATCAGTATAGGGTGCACTAGGTTGCTATGATGACTGTTGGAATGTGTGATAATCCACAACATGGGGTTTGGATTCGTATTGCGTGGGAGGGTGATCAATACGCTATGAATAATTTGGTTGCTAACACCACTCGGCATTGTAAATGTCATGATAATAAGCCGGAGTGGGTTATGAAACATTGTTAAATGGATGCACATGTTCCATGGTGGGTTCGGATGGACAAGGATTGTACTGGAACTCAGGGGACAAGTGGTCGGCGTGAAAGCAATAGGTGCACGACGAAGCATTTAATGCATTGACACTCATCATCAGAGGCGATGGAATATGAGATGTGTGTGTCGACGACACAAGAGTATCAACATTGTGTGTTTGATAGTTACAGCCACTCAGTAAGGTGTAGAGATTGGACTCAGGCTCAACTTCAAACATGCTTCTAGAGGGTGGTAAATAACCAAAGTAATCCCACATAGGACGTTCGTCGGGTTTAGAAAGGTTAACGGGTTGGAAGGAGAGAGAAGAGAGGGGTGAGAGGGAGAAGGTGGAGGTGAAATGCTTGGGTGTATGGGAGTTGTGTGGGGGGGGGGGTGTTTAATGTGCGCCTAAAATAAAACTCTCTAAATGTTTAAGACACAATTAAAAAGTAAAATCAATAAAATTAAATGTAATACCCCGTAATTTTATCGATAATTATTTTAGGGATTAATTAAATTAAATGTGAATTAATTGAGAATTAATCGGGAATAAATACTAACGAGATGCGAGTTGGTATTTGATTATGAAGTGTATATATAACAATATAAGAATATTGAAAACATTGAAATTGTCGCAAGACTGAAATACGACAATTTGAGAAATTTAGTTGGGACGCGTGTGTTAGTCGCGTCAGGAACGTAATTATATGAATTAAAAAGTGAATTTTATTTTTATCAACTGAATGGTCATTTTGAGTGCGCCAACGAGTCCGGAAGGGTCGAAATAGTCAGAAAACACTAGCCGGGGTTTAGTTTGGGTCCAGGGGCATTTTTGGCCCATACTGGCAACTGAAAAGGGTATTTTGGTAATTTTAAAAATTAGAGAATTAAAACCCACGAAAATTAGAGTTAATATTTATTATTTTAGAAGGGCCACTAAGGCCATTACCAGCAAAAAGTTTAGAGAGTGGTTACGTGAGTTTTGAGAGTAGTGGAAAGAGGAGTTACAAGAGCCAAAAACCACCATCTTCAACCTTAGGAGAAAAGTTGTAGAGAAAGGGGAGAGATCAACCTTCAACCTTCAACATCAAATTTTGAAGAACAATCTAAGTCAAGTGATTTAGTATTTTTAATGCATTCAATATGTCTTCCATCCTTAGTATAGGAATGATCTCATATTGACCTTTGTGAAGAAAACCCATGAAATTTGTGGAAGAAACTTTGAATTTGGGTTAGGATTTGCATGTAGTATGTTAATGGAATGAGTTAATACTTGAATAGTTTTATATGATTAATTAAAAATGGATTTTTGATGAGTAATTAGGCATGAGAAAATTTGGAGTTCTTGTTCATAGGGTTTTGGAAAATATTGGAAGATTCATGTTAATTCCATGATAATGGGTAAGAATTGACCCCCTTAAATGTGTGAGGAATGATCTAGGGTGATTAGAAATGGTTTATATAAGTTAAAATAAAATTTGGATGGTCTTAGGGTGGATTTAGAGGAGATAAGAATTTAGAAAAACTGAATTGGGATTTTCTGGGTCGAAACTGCCATCTCGCTAGAAGACCTGCCCAGGTCATTCGAACGACCTCGTTCGAACGAACTACTAACGAGATGACAGTATGACTTATAACGAGTTGGTATTTCATTCGAAGACCTTCGTTCGAACGAGATTTCTAACGAGTTGATAGAATGGCCATTTTGGCCTGATTCGATTTCTAGTGTCCCGTAGACTTATCTAAATGGTGAGATAACCTTCCCTTATTAACTAGTGGATATAGTTGGGAGATTTGGGCTACATTGAGGAGTAGAACTTAGAGTAGTGTCTTAAATCGGATGACATTTTTGGAGTTGGGAATCGAGCAATTAATCACGACGTGAGAAGAGTTGAAAACTTAAAGACATATAAACCGGGGACTTGTGAGTTGTGTAACACTAAATGTTGTTGGTAGGAGAATGAGAAGCATACCACTAATGAAATATCGTGATACCTAAGATGTGTGAATGTTTAGTATATGTATTTATCTGTGTATGACATACCTACCGTACTTGCTATCATGGGAGGTTGGCGTTCGTTTAGGGCCATCTAATCATTGTGTGCCTACGGGGGGGGGGGGATTTAGATTGGTACCTCGAGGACATAGGTCAGAGAAGGGCTTATTGAGAAGTTAATAAGTCTGCTGATCATGAGAGCGTAGGTATGTGCGTGACCCATGTGATGTGAACAATGTTCGCCTCCATTGTTTGTGATTGTTGTTAATGAAACGATTCCTGAGAGATTCAGAATACGTGATCCTTATGTACGTGATGTACCAGGATTTGATAGAAGAGTATGTGAGCACCGCAGCTTAGTCTCGGGGTGCTAGTATTGTATATTTATGATGAGAATGATAAACTATTAATTGAAATGAATTATCGTGAACAATTATGAGTATAAATAATAGCAACGGTTTGTAAAGTGAAAATGTAAGATTTCTAATAATTGTAGTGCTAAAGTGGGGAAACTGTGTAATAAGGTGCAATACTCTATTAAATAGAAGATGTTGGGATTTGAATTGGATATCATATAGAAATTTTAGATTTAGCTTTGAACTAAACAAATGTGTGAGTAATTAGAAATGGGTACGGGTACGATAGGAGTGCACAATTAGTTGAGAGGTGAGGAACCCATGTGAGTGCACACACTATCATGTACTTTATATTAACTATTTAATGATACTATACACATGCATATTTTTTTTAAATTATTTTCCAATTCGGGCTCTAACCCGTTTGCTTTCAAATCTATTTTTTGTAAAAACCTTTTTAGGTGCCGAGCCACAAGGACACCATGCATAAGAGTTCTATTCAGGTGACGTGCTATAGCTGCTGTGGAAGTTACAGGACCTTGACAGTAGACGCCTCTATCTTTGATCTTGACTCCATCATCAGTCTTTATCATTTGTTGGGCATGTCGCCCATTCCTTTTAGAGACATCTTAATTATCCTGTTATTTCAGACTTTGGGTTGTAATTAATTTTAGTGATGCAGACTTTGTATTTCTTTATTTCGGGATTCAGTTTATTGTGAGGAGTTTTCCTCCAGACTCTTTATTATTGGATGGTTATTCTATTGTTACTATATTGTGTTGGTTATGTTAACTTTTCATAATTTATTTATTGCATGTTAATCGGATTTAGTTAAAATTGACAACTCACTTTTTAAATACTAGGTGGTTAGTAATTATAAAAATGTTTTCGACAGTGATGCTATTAACTGAACCAACTTGGCATTTTGTATTAATTTAATAAAGGAGCAGCTACCCGGTATTTAATTAGTCGGGGTGCCACAGGTGGTATCAGAGCATCAGGTTCTAGTGTCTTTAGGATCTGTACGTCTTGTTATGTTTCCGCTGAGCTTTCTTTGATATAGAGCCCTATATTTTAGGATTATTGTACTCTTTTGTGTATGCTTCGCTCTTCAGTTATTTTGAGATAATAAACTGCGAACTTATAGACTTTACTCTCATTTTAGATGCCTCCATGACGTGCACAGCGAGTTCCTAGGGATGCACAGCCAGAGCTATAGCCTGCACCCGTTCAGGGCACTATGAATGCCGCCGAGGTTGTAGCTATTGTAGCCCAAGCGATAAATTCCGCCCTAGCCGTTGTACAACAGGCACCACCCCAGGCACCGGTAGTTTCTCCATCTCAGGCTCATGCATTCCCGTCTTCTTGGGAACGCGTCCGTGATGCTTTTCAGAAATCACACCCTCCGGAGTTTACAGGTAGCTCCGATGTTGTGGTATCCAGTCAGTGGAGGAAGGATATTCAAAGGCACTGAAGGATGTACGAGTGCACAAATGTTCAGAATCAGATACTGGCTACTTTCAAGCTAGTAGGATCTGCATTGCAGTGGTGGGATTCCATTACCACCGCAGAGGAGAGGGACACCCTCACTATACAGGAGTTCTGGGTGCGGTTTGACTGTAAATATTTTCCGTCAGCTGTTCACACGGAGATGTGGAGGAAATTGATGAACCTCAAGCGGGAGGGAAGGACTGTGGCCGAGTATGAGGCCGAATTCACTAATCTCTTGAACATTATTCCCGATGAGATACCGACTGAGGAGAAGAAGGTTCAGAAGTTCACAAATGGATTGACTTGGAGGATCTGTCAACACTTGTTAGGGAATCTCTTATTTGCCACTTATTCTGATGTGGTTAATGCTGCATTACTTCACTGCCAGGATCATCGTTTCCACATGTCTGAGAGAAAGAGATCAGGGGAGTCTAGCCAACAGGGCAGGACCAGGGGAAATGGTGCCAGCGGGGTACAATCTGCTCAGGGATAGCACAGGCAGGGTGACCAGGGTTCCCAATAGGGGGATCATAAGAGATTCAGATCTGGGGGTTTCAGAACTGGACAGGGAGGTTTCAGATAGGGCCATCAGGTCCAGCAGGGTCAGAACGGTCAGCAGCAGCTGTTTCAGCATGGCCAGCAGGGCCAGAGGAGAAATGGTAACGGCCACCAGGGCCGAGGGCAGCAGGGACAACAAGGGGGAAACTTCCCGGGGAAGTGTTTCGTTTGTGGAAAAACTGGCCACAGACGCCAGGATTGTCCTGACAGGGGCAGGGCCACACAACAGCAGCAACAGGGTGCTCGACATGAGCCACAGAGGCCTATGCTTCCCACCGCCCTCCCGGCACCACCACAGATGGCAGCATTACCACCCATTCCAGCAGTCCCAATTCAGCAGGGACAACTTCAGTATGGGAGAGTGTATCATCTCCAGCAGGCTGCAGCCCCACAGGTTCCACCGTCCATTGAGGGTATGTTCTCTATTCAAGGGACTATGGGGCATATTTTATTTGACACGGGAGCCACACATTATTTCATTGCTATGATATTTGCACGCACGATTGGGTTATTAGACACCGCCGAGAGCACGGTTACTTTTGTAGATTCACCGTTGAGTAGGGGTTCTGTGATTTCCCTTATTTGTAGAGGTGTGGGTATAGAGATAGGGAGGTTTACTTTACCCACTGATATGTTAGTATTAGAGATGACTGAGTACGATGCGATTATTGGTATGGATTGGCTAGTTGCGTACCGAGCCATGATTAACTGTTTTAGTAGGAGTATTATCTTTGCCATTCCCGGGCAGGAGATGTTTTTAGTGGCGATGCCTCGCCCTGAGGGAGGATCGTCCACTCACTTGTACTATATAGAGGAGGAGACCTCTAAGGAAGTGGTGATACCACTTGATGCGATTCCAGTTGTTAGAGAGTTCGCTGATGTATTTCAGGATATACCTGGACTACCTCCGAGTAGAGAGATAGATTTTGTGATCGATTTGACGTCGGGCACTAGGCCTATTGCCCGCGCACCTTACCGTATGGCTCCAGTAGAGATGAGAGAGTTACGGGATCAGATTGGGCAGTTGTTGGGTCAGAGGTTTATCGGGAGGAGTACTTCGCCGTGGGGTGCCCCCATGTTGTTCGTAAAGAAGAGGGATGGATCGTTGAGGTTGTGTGTAGATTACCGAGAGTTGAATAAGGTCACGATACGGAATAAGTATCCGTTGCCCCGAATCGATGACTTATTCGACCAGCTGAGAGGAGATTCTTTCTTCTCAAAGATTGATTTGCGATCGGGTTACCATCAGTTGCGTATCAGGGAACAGGACGTCTCGAAGACTTCTTTCTTAACGAGATATGGTTCCTACGAATTTCGGGTTATGCCTTTTGGCTTGACCAACACTCCAGCCGTGTTTATGGACTTGATGAATAGGGTGTTCAGAGAGTTCCTAGACCAGTTTGTCATTATCTTCATTGATGACATTCAGTTTACTCCCAGACAGAAGAGGAGCACGTCGAGAATTTGAGGCAGGTTTTGCAGACACTACGTCAGAATGAGCTGTATGCCAAGTATGAGAAGTGTGGGTTTTGGCTGAAGGATGTACAATTTTTGGGGCATATCATTTTGGGTCGGGGAATACCGGTAGATCCGAGGAAGGTATCCGCGGTGAGGGAGTGGGGACAGCCCACGACACTGATTGAGATTCGTAGCTTCTTGGGCCTAGCAGGATACTACATGAGGTTTATTCGGGGTTTCTCAAAGATAGCGGGTCCTTTGACACATCTGACTCGCAAGGGTGTGCCATTCATCTAGAGCGATGCCTGTTAGTTGGCATTCTATAAGTTGAAGGACAAGTTGAACTCATCACCTGTGTTATCATTGTTGAGACCGGGAGTTGAGTATCTAGTCTACACCGACGCGTCCTTACAAGGACTTGGAGGTGTGTTGCAGCAGGAGAGTCAGGCCATAGATTATGCTTCCCGTAAGCTTAAGCCTCATGAGAGGAATTACCCCACCCATAACTTGGAGTTAGCGACAGTTGTATTTGCCCTTCGGATTTGGAGACATTATCTCCTGGGGGAGAAGTTTCGGTTGTTCATGGACCATAAGTCCCTATAGTACCTCTTCACGCAGAAGGAGTTGAATATGCGTCAAAGACGGTGGCTTGAGTTTGTGAAGAATTATCAGTTTGATATTCAATATCACCCGGGGAAGGCTAACGTGGTAGCAGACGCGTTGAGCCGTAGGCCAGTAAGTGAGGTGGCCGAGGTGTGGAAGGCAAAGTGGAAGGAGTTGGGACACCAGGATGCAGTGGCACGATCGTTCATGTCTGTGATGACTGTTACACCGCAGATTGTTATGAGAGTAGTAAACGCCCAGGCAAATGACTCGTTTTGTCAGGAACAGATAGTTCGATTACTAGCAGAGGGAGCCGAGTCCTATACCGTTAACTCAAATGGGGGATTATGCTTTAATGGGAGACTGGTCATTCCGGAAGGGGAGGAATGGCGACACGAGGTAATGGCAAAGTCGCATGGCTCACGGTTCGCGGTACACCTTGGTGGGGACAAAATGTACCAAGACATGAGACGTCAGTATTGGTGGAGCGGGATGAAGAGAGATATTGCCATGTTTGTTTCTAAATGCGCCACTTGTCAACTGGTAAAAGTGGATCATCAGAGATCGGCAGGACTTCTACAGCCATTAGAGTTCCGATGTGGATATGGGAGAGCATATCCATGGACTTTATCACGGGATTACCTACGTCACAAAGGAGTCACGACTCTATTTGGGTAATTGTGGACCGGTTGACCAAAGTTTCTCATTTTCTACCCATAAGGATAGACTACACTATGGGACAGTATGCCCAGATTTTCATTTCAGAAATAGTGAGACTTCACGGTGTGCCTCTAAATATCGTGTTTGACCGAGACAAGATATTCGTTTCACGGTTTTGGGAGAGTTTTTAGGAGGCCATGGGCACTGAATTGCAATTGAGCATGGCTTACCACCCGCAGACCGATGGTCAAACCGAGCGTACATATCAGATGTTGGAGGACATGTTGCGTATGTTCATCATAAACTTTGGGGGTGGATGGGAGCAGTACCTTCCACTGGTGGAGTTTGCTTATAATAACTCCTAGCAGTTCACCATTGGCATGGATCCATTTGAGGCGTTGTATGGTAGACCTTATCGTTCCCTAGCATGTTGGTTAGAGGTGGGGGACAACAAACTACTTGGGCCGGAGGTGATTCAGGATACTTCGACAAGGATATAATTGATACGGAGTCGCATTCGGGTAGCTCAGGATTGGCAGAAGAGCTATGCTGATGCGAAGAGGTTCTTCAGAGAATTCAAAGTGGGGGACCAGGTTTTACTCAGAGTATCTCCTATGAAGGGGATTATGCATTTTGGGAAGAAGAGGAAACTGTCACCGAGATATGTGGGGCCATTTCCTATTATCGAGCGAATTGGGCCAGTTGCGTATAGACTTGGGTTACCGGAGCACTTGCATAATATTCATGATGTGTTTCATATTTCCTCGATAAGGAAATATCTTAGGGATGATTTGGTCCATACTCACATTGCTTTGGAGGACATCGATCTCCAGCCCGATAGTTCCTACGAGGAAGGGCCGATTGCTATTTTGAACCGAAGCGAGCGGAAACTGCGGTCAAAGATATTACCGTTGGTACGTGTTCAGTGGCGACATCAATATGCTGAGGAGTCCACATGGGAGCGCGAGGATGAGATGCGCGAACGTTATCCAGAGTTATTTTTACCAGATCCTTTTTAGTTCCGAATTTCGGGACGAAATTCTGTTATTAGGGGGGAGTATGTAATACCCCATAATTTTATCGATAATTATTTTAGGGATTAATTAAATTAAATGTGAATTAATTGATAATTAATCTGGGTATAAATACTAACGAGATGTGAGTTGGTATTTGATTATGAGGTGTATATATAACAATATATGAATATTGAAAATATTGAAATTGTCGCGAGACTGAAATACGACAATTTGGGAAATTTAGTTGGGACGCACGTCTCAGTTGCGTCAGGAACGTAATTATTTGAATTAAAAAGTGAATTTTTTTTATCAACAAAATGGTCATTTTGAGTGCGCCAACGAATCCGGAAGGGTCGAAATAGTCAGGAAACACTAGCCGGGGGTTTAGTTTGGGTCCCGGGGCATTTTTGGCCCATACTAGCAACTGAAAAGGGTATTTTGGTAATTTTAAAAATTAGAAAATTAAAACCCACGAAAATTAGAGTTAATATTTATTATTTTAGAAGTGCCACTAAGGCCATTACCGGAAAAATTTTTAGAGAGTGATTACGTGAGGTTTGAGAGAAGTGGGAAGAGGAGTTACAAGAGCCAAAAACTACCATCTTCAACCTTGGGAGAAAAGTTGTAGAGAAAAGGGAGAGACCAACCTTCAACCTTCAACATCAAATTCTGAAGAACAATCTAAGGCAAGTGATTTAGTATTTTAAATGCATTGAATATGTCTTCCATGCTTAGTGTAGGAATTATCTCATATTAACCTTTGTGAAGAAAACCCATGAAATTTGTGGAAGAAACTTTGAATTTGGGTTAGGATTTGCATGTAGTATGTTAATGGACTGAGTTAATACTTGAATAGTTATATATGATGAATTAAAAACGGATTTTTGATGAGTAATTAGACATGAGAAAATTTGGAGTTCTTGTTCATAGGGTTTTGGAAAATACTGGAAGATTCATGTTAATTCCATGATAATGGCTAAGAATTGACCCCCTTAAATGTGTGAGGAATGATCTAGGGTGATTAAAAATGGTTTATATACGTTAAAATACAATTTGGATGGTCTTAGGGTGGATTTATAGGAGAGGAGAATTTAGAAAAACGAAATTGGGATTTTCTGGGTCGAAACTGCCATCTCGTTAGAAGACCTGCCCAGGTCGTTCGAACGACCTCGTTCGAACGAACTTCTAACGAGATGACTGTATGACTTCTAGCGAGTTGGTATTTCGTTCGAAGATCTTCGTTCGAACGAGTTGACAAAATGGCCATTTTGGCTTGATTTGATTTCTAGTGTCTCGTAAACTTATCTAAATGGTGAGATAACCTTCCCTTATTAACTAGTGGATATAGTTGGGAGATTTGGGCTACATTGAGGAGTAGAACTTAGAGTAGTGTCTTAAATCGGACGACATTTGTGGAGTTGGGAATCGAGAAATTAATCACGACGTGAGAAGAGTTGATAACGTAAAGACTTATAAATCGGGGACCTGTGAGTTGTGTAACACTAAATGTTGTTGGTAGGAGAACGAGAAGCATACCACTAATGAAATATCGTGATACCTAAGATGTGTGAATGTTTAGTATATGTATTTATCTGTGTATGACATACCTATCGTACTTGCTATCATGGGAGGTTAGCGTTCGTTTAGGGCCATCTAATCTTTGTGTGCCTACGGGGGGGATTTAGATTGGTACCTCGAGGACATAGGTCAGAGAAGGGCTTATTGAGAAGTTAATAAGTCTGCTGATCGTGGGAACATAGGTATGTGCGTGACCCATGTGATGTGAACTATGTTCGCCTCCATTATTTGTGATTGTTCTTAATGAAATGATTCCTGAGAGATTCGGAATACGTGATCCTTATGTACGTGATGTACCAGGATTTGATAGCAGAGTATGTGAGCACCGCAGCTTAGTCTCGGGTGCTAGTATTGTATATTTATGATGAGAATGATAAACTGTTAATTGAAATGAATTGTCGTGAACAATTATGAGTATAAATAATAGCAACGGTTTGTAAAGTGAAAATGTAAGATTTCTAATAATTGTAGTGCTAAAGTGGGGAAATTGTGTAATAAGGTGCAATACTCTATTAAATAGAAGATGTTGGGATTTGAATTGGATATCATATAGAAATGTTAGATTTATCTTTGAACTAAACAGATGTGGGAGTAATTAGAAATGGGTACGGGTACGATAGGAGTGCACAATTAGTTGAGAGGTGAGGAACCCATGTGAGTGCACACACTATCATGTACTTTATATTCACTGTTTAATGATATTAAACACTTGCATATTTTTTTTAAATTATTTTCACATTTGGGCTCTGACCCGTTTGCTTTCAAATTTATTTTTTGTAAAAACCTTTTTAGGTGCCCAGTCACAAGGACACCATGCATAGGAGTTCTATTCAGGTGACATGCTGTAGCTGCTGTGGAAGTTACAGGACCTTGACAGTAGACACCACCATCTTTGATCTTGACTCCATCATCAGTCTTTATCATTTGTTGGGCATGTCGCCCATTCCTTTTAGAGACATCTTAATTATCCTGTTATTTCAGACTCTGGGTTGTAATTAATTTTAGTGATGCAGACTTTGTATTTCTTTATTTAGGGATTCGATTTGTTGTGAGGAGTTTTCCTCCAGACACTTTATTATTGGATGGTTATTCTATTGTGACTATATTGTGATGGTTATGTTAACTTTTCATAATTTATTTATTGCATGTTAATCGAATTTAGTTAAAATTGACAACTCACTTTTTAAATACTTGGTGGTTAGTAATTATAAAAATATTTTTGACAGTGATGCTATTAACTGAACCAACTTGGCATTTTGTATTAATTTAATAAAGGAGTAGCTACCCGGTATTTAATTAGTCGGGGTGCCACATTAAAAAAGAATAAAATCTATAAGAATTACAAACTAAATAAAAATCCTAACCTATTAAAAAAAGACTCAAAATAAAATAATAAAATTAACCTAGTAAAATAAAATATTAATAAAACTAAACTAATAATAAAAACTAAAAATCAAATAAGAATAAAACTCAGATATAAAAATAGCCGACGCAGAAATAAATTCTTAAAATATACATGACTCGAAACAAAATATGAAATAAATTCTAAAAATTATAAATGACTCAAATAAAAATCTAAAAAAACAAAAAGGTGCAAACTAAACACACACAAGGCTCAGTACATGATTATGGAGGCCTGGGCTCGGTTAGGGTAATAGGTTTGGGGATTGAGATTATTGGAATGGTTTAGGGTAGGAAATTGTTTCATCCCTGAATAAGCGCAAATTTTCCCCAATCATCTTGAAATAATGCTTTCGAAATTGTTGTTACATGGAGACCTACAAAACACATGAATAATAATATAAGTGCAATTTTATTGAGAACTAGCGATCAAAAATGGATTATTTGGGGTTTTATTTGAACACTTTTGGATGCTTATCAGTGATGTGATCTTGTTGACATTGATTTCCCATACCATCGTCATAATAAGATCTAAAATGAGGTATACCAATGTTATGTCGATATCAAAATGACAACACATTATCATTGAAATACCCCAGTCATCATTTCTCAATTTTTTAAGGAGATATTTTATTGTAAAGACTAACTTTAGAGCATTTAAAATATCTTGAGTTTAATGTTGTAAGGCCTAACAAAGTGTTTCAGGGACTCCCATAATTTTTTCCATTAAGCGCATGATAAATATGTATTCAAAGTTCCACATAACATTAAAAACACCATGATATTTCCCATGAATTTTTGCATTTCGCTCACTTTTTTAAAAGTTTTAGTAACTGTGTAAGATGCATCATATACCTTCCCAAAAAGTCCCGTTCAAAATAATAATGTGAGCTCTAATGAGTAGCTCCAAGTCGATGCAAGGTACCAATATTTTTAGCCATTTTCCTAATTGTCTTTTATCACTAGCCAACACACGTTTATAATCATCCTTGTCTGCATGTTGTAACTCATATAGACATTTTGAAGAATAAGCAACAATATCTATATTACAAGTCCAGTGAGAAAAGAACTATTATATACTACTCTAATCTTTTTCTATCGCAACTAAAGAGAGATTTAGTTGATGGGTGAAACAATGTACATAATATGCATATGGAAAATCTTTAATGAATAATGCTTGCAATCCTTTCCAGTTGCCTCGTGCATTACTAGCATCATCATACCCTTAACCTTATAAGTTTTGAAATATGAGGTCGTAAACAAGCATGTTAGTGATCTCTTTTTTAAGATTGGATGCCAATGTATCTTCAAAGCCAACGATGTTATTTTAGCAAACCATTATACATGACATACCTCAAAATAAGAGTTATTTTCTCTCTTTAGACTCATCTTGTGATTCATCAACAAGAATACAAAGCTTTTCCCCTCCCACTTCATCACAAATCATCTTTCTTTATGAGAGAGAGAAAGAGTATATGGAATCTCCTTTTGAATATGATGAGAAGTGTATTTTTCGTTGTGTGGGTTCTTTGGAAAATACTTTAAAGTTATTCATTATCTTCAACTTTGAAATTCAATAATTTCAGAAAGTTCCCCAGATTTAATAAACTTTGACTTTCATCATGACCTCTGAAACCTAGTGCTTGAAGTGCAATAATTCAAAAGGTTTGAATGTTTTCCTTAAGATTCAATTGATTTAAAAAAAATCCCTCGATTGTGCGTTCAAATCTTTATCAATATATTGAGATGACATATTTAAATTATTAAGGCACACAACGTATTTTCAAAATAAATATGTCATGTCCTAAAGGTCTAAAAATAGTTAATTAATTAGCACATGAAGAAAATTAAAAACCCTTTCAAATTTAAACAAAAGCTATAATTTTCAAAATAAATTTATTTAGTCCAAATTTCATGTAGTTGGTGATTAATAAAGGAATAAAAATAAGACAAATCACACAAAGAACATTGCGATTTATAGTGGAAACCTTCACAAAAAAACCACTATCATACCCAACCCACACAATGTCCACTAGTACTGAATGTATAATTACATGACTTATAATTACAAGACTTAATAAGGATCCAGAAACAAATTACAAATATGGCAATGATGCATGCCAAAATGCATCTCCCTTGCATTATGATCTAGTGATAGTCTCTTTGGTCAAGGAAAATAGTCGCACGACCTCTAAGGCCTCGGTATCCACCAATCTCGATTGGTGAATAATGTCCACACACAATCCTACACGGTATCCTCTTCAGTGAATAATACCACCAGGTTTTGTAAATTTAGAGTCTACTTTAGTTTCATATAAATTACAAGATCTTAGAAATGGAAGGACTCTAGATAACTAAATAAGGGTTTCAAAGAATTTAGCTTCGTCAATTGGAATATACGTCTGGAGATGTTTAAATTGTTTAGGAGAGAAAGAGATCCATTCAAACACGTTTTCTATACGAAGTGCCAAGTTTAAATTACGGATTCCTCATTTAAGTGAGAGATTTCGATTGAGGGTCTCTCAATTGATAAAATCTTTGATCGAGGGTCATTCTTTACGGTCATTGGACCTCGTTCGAAACAGTCTTCAATTTAGGGTTCCTCATTTGAATTTTTTTTTGATCGATGACTTCTACATTAAAAAATAGGCTTTTGGTCAATATTATGTTCGATCGAGGGTGAGCACATTCAAATGAGGTCACTCTACAATGGCCCATAACAAAATTTATAAAACAAATACTTGAAATTTTTTTCCAAAAATGGTTTTTATTAAAGTCATGTACTGTCACTTCCATGCAATTAAAATAAACTACAAGGAATTAAAAAACTATGAAAATCATTACCTTTACCAAATCTTCTTTATGCAATGAAGTTCTCAGATTTGGTTCGATAATATCAGCCAATATGTATTTATCTCTTGTCTTTATATGATGTAGCATTATGACTCCATTGATTCGTTACAAAGATATACTGACTAAAATTTTTTTTCGGGATTAATACAACATAAAACTAAAATCTAAAGGGAGTGTAAAACATCCTTATAAATATCCATCTTCGGCTATTCCACGACAACACCAAAAATGAAAAAGATATAAACAAATGGTTGGATCAAAGATTGCTATACGCCAATCTACCAAATCCCATATGAAATACTAAAGATACAATACATGCATATATAATGACTAGAATTAAAATATGAAATGCATAGACTAAACTACTCTCCTTAAATATGTACTCCCCCTAAATTCTAAAGTTTCTTTCCCTTTTGTCTTCGATAGACAAAGGAAGAAATAAAAAAAATCTATCACCAATCAATAAAATTAAGAAAATAAGATAATAAAATAAACACGTGCTCAATGAGATAAGTCATAGATAAGTATGTAAATATGAACATGATTACATGTCTATCAATAAGAACCATGATCTCCAAATCTCAATATGACTAAAACAAACAAATTAAACAAACCTAAACTGAAGTGAGTACTAAGAATAAGACAACATCAAATCTATGAAACCCCACTCAAGCTATATAACGAGAAGATGAATGAACTTGAAACCTGAAAAGTAGTAGACCCCATTTGTGTTATGCACAATCCCTTTGATGAAACTCATAGTTGAACACAATTACAATTCAACCATACTAAAATAAAAATTATGTGTTCATAGATTCACATAGTTTAAGAGCAAAAATAATCCCAATAAGTTAATAGTTCAAAGGACAAAAAAATCACATGCTAGACGAGAATGTGGTAACCCATTGATCTTCAATTTTAACTCCGTCAAACATGTTCTTTTAGATTTTTCTTTTTGGTTATTTAGAGTACGAATTTGCATAGGTGTTTCATATTGAATTTTCTCTCATTATCACATAAAAATGATGAGAAAATAAGTGCAAGTAAATTTTTTGGATCAAAATTAAAGTTACACCATAGTCAACTCGTGCATGTGTGTGCTATATGGTAATGACACAATATAAGTTATTCTCAGAGAAATTCTTATGAATGATTAAGAAAATCATGCCTACGTTCACACTACTTTTGTAAAATTCGTATCCATGAATAGTTAAATAGATAGAAAGATGTGTCTAAAAAAATTTCAATCATCCCATCATTAACTATCCACAAAAATCACAAAACACAATATCATTTACTTTTTTTAAATGAATAAAAAATATTTTGTAGTTTTCACTTATAAAATATAGAAAAATGTACATCAAATGCATATCTAATCAATAATATAAATCATTATGCATTACAAACAATCCAAGAGTAAAATAAAATTCACACCAAAACTAGGGAAGGAATCAATCACAGGCACACCTAATCTATGGAGTGACGAAAATAACTCACCTATGAGGATAAAACACCTACTAAAGCTTTAGAGAGAAGTGTATCCAAAGGAATATGGTGAGAAATATAAATCCTATTAACTAATTGTGCAGCCAAGTTGGATTTCTCAGCACAAATAAATCAAATGACGAAAACATGGGGTTTGGTAGTCATTATTCTAGCCATAAAAGGTACCTTAGCATTAGGATTTGGATCTAAAAACTTCAAAGATTTTGTCAAATCGCTGATTCTCTAGAGAAGTTCCTAATACTTTAACCTAAATGGTTCAACTTAAAAAAAAATTCTAGCATAACGATTGGTTCGAGTCACCCTAGACACTCCCTTAAGATGAAGGCAAAAATCTTTAAGGAGATCTTTCCTATGGAAATAGGTGAAAATGTAAGGTTGGCTAGTGTACACCTTATTAGGTGTAGGGGTGTTTCTTAGTGGGGTATGCATATGATTATTATTTGATCTTTTGAAGAAGACAATCTCTACCTTTGGAGTTTACCCTTTCAAATGATCATAGCCAGCTCTAATCTTATTCTTCAAGGATTGGGATGGGGAAAAGATCATATTACTTAACTTCTCATATCTCTCTTCAGGTCAACCTTCACCATATTTGACTCCTTAAGTTCCTTATTTAGCCTAATATTCTTATCCTATAGTCAGTTGCAAGTTGGGGAAGAATCAAGAAGTGCCTTCTTTAGACTAATGACCTTGTCATGAAAAATTGCTTACTCTAAACTTCCCTCGTTAATATTCTCAATAAGAGTAGCTTCTCAAGCCTTCAAATGTCTTGTAAGTGCCTTCCCTCCTTTAATAGAACAAAGATCCTCCTAAAACTTTTAATCTTAGAGGACAGCCTAATATTAACCTTCTCCATTTCGAAAAACATATCATAAAGCTCAAAGTAGTCCTTTTTAATGCCAACCTCTCTTTATATATAACTTCGTATATATCAAAAATAAACTCTGAGCCATCATCCTCGTCCTTTTTTTCCAATAAGGGAAGACATGGAACTAAATGCATCTGTGATGGAGGTGTCGTTTAAGTCATTATAGCTAGGAGTGGTATTAATCTTCTTAATGACCTTAATACTTGTTTTAGTGGAACACTTAAATGACTGGTGATCAACACTTTGACATTTTAATCATTTCCCATAATACTTTTTTATCTCCCAAATTTTCTTCCTTCGGTTCTTAGAAGATCTTACTTAATTGACACTATTTTTCTCAAACCCTTTGGGTATATCTTATTTATTACATTGCTAATTTTCTTCAATGTATTAACTAATTTAGTTAAATCCTTTTCTTCATTACCTATTCAATAATAATCGAAAGAATTAGCCTTGTGGGAATTTAAAATAAGGCATTTTCTCGAAAGCAGTCAGTTATCTAACATAAAAGTTTGTATAGACCCTATGATAGCTTTTACTTTTATGCTATCTCTACCTTTAACAACATTAATGGATGAAATGTGGGGAAGGAACATAGGTGGTAGTCGTCTAAGGGTTTTCTTAATAACTCAATATTTTGAGATCTTCTCTCTTAAATAAAAGAGAGCTAACGACCTCAGAGAGTTTTGCATAAAACTTCTCGAAAGTCTCATCTTATTGCATCTTAAATAACTTAAACCTATGGCAAGAGTTTGGAGATTCGAGTCCCGAATGGTTTTCGTTACCCTCATGGGTGAGTTCGATTATATCCCACACCTCCTTGGACATAGTACATGTATAGATAGAACAACATTATTCTTTGGCTACTCCACAAAAAATGACATTAACCCCCCCCCCCCCCCCCAAAGGTGTATTTAGTTACCCTATGTTCATCCTCAAAAAAAGATTCCTGAGGTTTTGGGACAACTATTTCTCTTAGCAAGGTTGTTGGATGTCTTCACCACTTAACTACGTCTAACCCCACCCTCTCATATTGGGACATAAAAAATATCATATGAGCCTTACAGTGTGCATAGTAACTACCATAATAATTGACGGACGTGTGACCAGCTCACCATCAATTGACATATCCCTTGGATGTATGATTACTACATGTTATTATACAAGTTTTAAAATTTATATATAATTTCCTAAATGTGTAAAACTAATTAATTAATTAATATGTAAGGGAAATTAAAAATCCTTTTTAACTTGAACAAAAGTTAAAATTTGTAGAATAAATTTATTTAGTCCAAATCGTATGTAGTTGGTGATTAACAATGGAAGAAAAATAAAAACAATCATACAAAGAATATCAAGATATAAAGTGTAAACTCTTGTGGAAAGACACTATCTCATCCAACCCACACAAAATCCACTAGTAGTGAATGTACGATTACATGATTTTTAAGAACTTAGACACAACTTATATATATGACAACGATGCATGATATGATGTCGTTACATTGCTTCTCGGTCCCTTGCCTCTACCTATACTAGTTATAGATGCTTTAGTTCGGGAAATAGTTTCATAAGATCCAAGACCTCAGTATCTATTGATCTCAATCAGTAGATGATTCTCTCACATGATCTTACATGCTATCCTCTTCATTGTAAAAGATCACTAGGGATTTGTAAACATATAGTAAACTTTAGTTGCATGGAGATGATAAAATCTTAAAAACAGAAGAACTTTGAAAAAAGTTATTTCGGGTTTTGAAAAAATTGTGCTTCATCAAATGGAATACGAGTCGAAAAGTGTTTAAAGCGATGAAAGAGATCTATTCAAACACATTTTCCAAGATAAAGTTCCTTGTTCAAATGAAATATCCCTTGTTTAAATGAGAGCCAATTGAGGGCTCTCGATCGATAAAAGCTTTGGTCAAGGGTTATTTTTATAGTCAGTGGGCCCTCGTTCGAAGCAGTCTTTGATTGAGGGTTCCTCATTTGAAAACAGTATTTAATCGAGGTCTTATGCATTAAAAGGAGGCTCTCTATCGATACCATTTTTATCGAGGGTGACCACATTCAAATGAGATGACTATAAAATGACCCTTGACAAAATTTGTAAAAAAATATTTTAAACCTTTTCCAAAAATGGTTTTCATTACAGTTTTGTCTATCACTTCCATGCAGTTCAAAGAAATTGCAAGGTATTACAAAACTATGAAAATCATTAGCTTTACTGAATCTCTGGTATGCAATAAAGTTATCCTATTCGTTCCAGTAATCCAGTTACGATTCCTTTATTTCTTATCTTCATATGATGTAGCATTACAACTCGATAGACTCGATGTAAAGATACAATGACTTAAAGGTATATTTTGGAATGAAACCAAAAAAAAACTAAAACCTAAAGGGAATGTGTAACATGTCCTTACATATTTTCTATGTGGTGAAGATGGAATCCCAAAATGTTGCAAAAAATGCATTTTTCTACACAATTAACCTTCTTCCAAGCATCAAACCCATCTTTAGTGTGCAGAACGAATCTCCAACTTATTTTTCTCTTGAAAAAGAAAACCTAGAAAGTAAGGGCCCGTTTGGTTCTCTATTCAGAAAATTCGATTTAAACATTGTTTTTAAATACAGTTTTAAAATTAAGTTTTTTGTGTTTATAATTATTGGTGTGCGTTTGGTAAACTTGTTTTTAAATACAGTTTTTTGAAAATTTGACAAAATTGACAAATATGTATATTTATATCATAAATATGTATGTGTGTGTGTGTGGATATATATATGTATGTATATATAAACATACATAAAACTTTCATACATACATTATACATGAATGTATACATACATACATACAGACATACATACATACATACATGCATACATCATAAATTATATACATGTACATTTAATAACATGTATTTTTAGGTATATTTAATGAGGTATGTTTTGGAGTTTAACTATATATATATATATATATATATATATATATATATATATATATATATAGTCCTGCTCTTGTGCGAACTAGTCCGCATTTAAAGAATGCGGATCGAACATGTGTCACCTGGCGGTGAGCCCAGAAAAGAGAGAGAGTGTGCCTATAATTTAGGCGATAATTTCTAAGCGCAAAGTTAGGTGACACATGTCGGTTCGCATTCTTAAAATGCGGACTAGTCCGCACAGGAGCATATATATATATATATATATATATATATATATATATATATATAAAACTTTCATACATACATGATACATGAATGTATACATATACATACATACATACATCATAAATTATATATACGTACATTTAATATCATGTATTTTTAGGTATATTTAATGAGGTATGCTGGGGAGATACATGATACATGATACATGAATGTATACATATACATACATACATACATCATAAATTATATATACGTACATTTAATATCATGTATTTTTAGGTATATTTAATGAGGTATGCGGG
Source organism: Sambucus nigra (assembly GCA_949130495.1). Classification (NCBI taxonomy): domain Eukaryota; kingdom Viridiplantae; phylum Streptophyta; class Magnoliopsida; order Dipsacales; family Adoxaceae; genus Sambucus; species Sambucus nigra. Next base: position 677,568,459 of record OX422209.1, read on the forward strand.
GGAGTTTAACTCTCTCTCTCTCTCTCTCTCTCTCTCTCTCTCTCTCTATATATATATATATATATATATATATATATATATATATATATATATATATATATATATATATAATGATGTCGCATGTATAATTCACTATAAAATTATATACATACATGAATTGATAATATTTTTTAATACATATGTACTATATATATATTTTATATTATTCCATCCATTAATAATATATGTACAAAACTATATATAAGTATCATGTATCTATTTATAATACTATTTAACTTTATATTATTCCATACATAATTTTGTGTATATGTACATATATATTTTTTATTTATAAGAATTACACACATTAATGTATTATGTATGTATATTATATATTAAGGTATAATTGCTTTAAAATATTAAGAATGAATAATTATGAGTTGAAAAATAAAAAACAGATGTTATAAAACACCCAAAATCTGTTTTCTGAAAAACTTGATTATAACACAGGAATATTATAATTCTGTGTTTAAAAACAGGTTGCCAAACGAATATTTTTATCAGAATTGTATTTAAACACAGAAAACAGAATTATAGTTGCAAACCAAACAGGCCCTAATATGCTTTATTCGCTCAAAGGGAATACTCTCTCCATGGATATTGTTTGTAAGAACAAGATTTTATAATTACTTATAGTTTAAGGATTTTTTCATATCCTGTAACAAACCAGAGTTCAAAATGAAGACTATATCAGCATGTGCCTCCACGATTATTTGAAGACATGTTACAGACTGAGTATCTTTTCCATATTTATCACCAACACATTATGGAGGTATACACTGGTGGTTTTTATTTCTCATTAAAATTATATATTGGGATGTTTACTTTTCAAATCAAGGCATTTTATTAAAATGAATTTGAAAATATTTTATTTTTTTTGTGTCATTCGAAGGAAATATAGATCTCATTAGAATGAAAGTCCCATTTCATTGGAACAAGATTTGAATGAATATCTAACGATTGTCCTTTGTTTAACAGAACCAAACTCATTAGAATATCGTTAGAAGGTTGATTGAACAATAATGGGTTGTAGTTCGAATGAGAATTGATCTCGTTAGAACGAAATTGGTGTTTTTGTTCAAACGAGACACCATTTTTGTTGAAACGAGACCGCTGCCTCAAAATTCATATTTTCTCTGTAAAAATCTATCTTGATCAGTTTTCTCCAGAAATTTGGGCAAAAAACTTTTCCTATACCTGAACCAAAAGTCCCCACCTTTGTGTTTCATAAAAAAACTTTGGTTTTACAAAATAAGGTTTCATTTTTCCAAATCATACATTCCTCATATAATTTTTTGAGTTTGTTCAAACCCAAATTTCCATACACTTGCGTCAAACCCTTGGTGAGTTATACTCTACTAGTGATTTATGGAGCAGGATCCATGATCGAAGAAGATAGGATATTGCATCTTGCTGCTAATCAGTGGATACTGAGGGAAGACCTCTTCTTGTCGACGATGATGGAACGTGTCGTAGTTATACTAGAATTGAAGACTAATACATTATACTTAGTGGAACTCTAAATAGTTTGTAAGTCATCTAACCTGTAGAATTCTTTACAGTGTTGAAATCTAGGTTTTTCCCAAAAGGGATTTATCCTCAATCTTTTTCTATTTTATTTGGGTTATTTGATTGTGTGATTGGACATCGAATTTGGAATTTATATTTCGTGTAAACATTAATCTAATCAAGATATAATTTGGATTAAAATTGGATCTTGTGGGTGCATAACCAAATATAGGGACTATCCATACGAACCTGTTTTCTCAAATTCGTATCAGAGCCAGTTACACGTTTTTGTGTGATCCATTGAAATTTGGATTTTATGGATAATTTGAATAATAGGAAACCTGATTTTAAGGGTCAAATTATGCTTATTAGAAATCTCAAATGAGGTCAGCTTTGAAAGCGATTGACGAGTGTGTCTAGCTTGTTTGTGAAAAAGGTGGACACCACCCACGGTGAATAAAGGTGATGCCATAAGTCCTAAATTCATCATCTTTTAGATCGAGGATGAACTAAAAGAAGTGATTGTAACACAGACAGTTTAAGTTCCATTTCTAGATCCATCACCCCTGACAAGTTTCGCCACATCATGACGTGCACCACATCTAAGGAAGCTTGGGATACCCTCAAGCTCACTCACAGGGGTATCAACACTGTGAAAGCTTCCAATATTAAAAACCTCACCACATAATTTGAGACTATTACTATACTAGGGTCTAAATCTTTTGATGAATGAGTTTTTCTTTGGGAGATAGAGTCATTTTAATTGGAGAGGAAAATGGTGACTTGCCCAATAAAGTGGCTAGTCTTACGGGAGATATTCAAGATTTATTGAAGACTCATGAGAAAATTGAAGCACTTGTTTCCCAACTCGAGAAAGATCTCACATGGGCCCAGGAGGTCAAAATTATTATATAGGATACATCGAAGAAGGTTGGAAAGATTCCTTGGTCTTGCTTTAGTATTTAGGAAAAGGCAAGGAATAGTTTATGATAGTTAATCCATTTCCGATGACGCACCTAAATCGGTTCCTAAATTTATGATAGATCCTTATGGGCCTCGACCTAAACCACAAAATAGAGTTCAACCTAAGGGAGTGAACCAAGATAGACCAAAACAAGTCTATTTTTTATCTCATTTTAAAGGAGAGGTCACTTTAGGGAATTTTGCTACAAGTTAGGAAGAACTTAATGTACACATACTCCGGCACACCGATTTAGAGACTTTACTAGTCTTAGAGAGCAAGTTGAGTTCCTAGTCACAACTTCGCAAAACTTAATGGAAGATTATAAAGGGATGTTTAGGCCTTTTGAGAATGGTTCTAATGCTACGATTAAAGACAACAACGATAAGGGCAAACAAAAGGATACCACCACTAAGGTAGCTAAGCAAGATGACAAAGCCTTTGTTGTTCACATTTCTCATAAGGTTCAAAATACTTTCGAATTATATTTTGACAATGGGTGCTCTAGGCACATGATCAGTAACATGTCATTTTTCACCAAACTTGTGGATCGTAATAAAGGTACCTTTGGATATGGGAGTAGGTCTAGTATTTTAGGATGCGGAGATACCCGAATTTCCTAAACTAGACAATGTGTTGTATATAAAAGGGACGCAAACTTAATTAGTATAAGCCAATAGTGCGATGAAAACTTTATGGTAAAGTTTGATCAGTCCGATTGTAATGTATATGATCAATCCAGTGAAATTTTACTACAAGGAGTGAGGACTGAAGATAATTGTTACGGGATCATTTCCAAGTCCTCCTTTGTGTTCAATGATGCCAAGGTATCCTCTATGGACCTTTGGCTTCAACAACAAGATCATGTGAACTTTAAAGATCTTAAGATATTAGTAAAAAAAAGGACCTAGTTCACGACTTATCGTCGCTTAGGAAACTAACTTCCTCAGTTTGTGGACCTTTCCAAAAAGGAATAAAAATTTGAAGTCCCCATTGAAAGTTGAATACCATTACCACCGTACGTATGTTGAAGTTGATTCACATGGATCTTATGGACCTACTCGTTCAGAGAGTTAGGGTGGTAAGAGTCATGATGGTCGATGGAATTTGAGATACTCTATTATGTGGTTTCTTAAGGAAAAGTCCAATGCGGTTGAATTCCTAACAACTAAGTGTCGTGTCCTATCAAATTAACACGGTGTTACTATTATTCGGATGCATATTGATAATGACACTAAATTTAAAGAAAAATAAACCAAGGTGGATAGGTATTATGATGGAGTGGTCATGAAACACGAGTTTTTGGTCATTCCTACTCCTAATAAAATGTGATAGTTGAGAGCAAGAACCGTATTATTCAAGAAATGGCTAGAAACATGCTTTTGGAGAGAAACATGCCTACACATTTTTGGACATTGACGGTGAATACTTTATGCCATACGGTGTATAGGGTATATCTTCGTCCACACAGGTTACACATGCGTTATGACTTGTGGACAGGGAAGAAACCCAACCTATTGTATTTCTGTGTCTTTGGGAGTACTTGCTACATCTTGAGAGATATAGAGCACTTAGTATAGTTTGACTCCTAGAGTGAAGAGGGGATAATTTTAGGTTATTCATCATTGAGTAGGGTTTGTAGGGTGTTTAACCTTGCAAGCTCTAAGGTCATAGAGTCAATAAATGTCATGATTAGATATGAAAAGACACAGGCATATATTGACCCTAGCCCTGAGTGTGAGAATGATGCACCCCTGGTGATGATCCTATCATTCCTCATACTGCACTCATGGATCCCACTCTTAATTTAGAGGATCCAACCTCTTGGGTTCGATTGAGTTATAACCCTTCTGATATACTTGATGATCTTACACTAGGTGTCAAGACTCATTCTCAACTTGAGAATATGGTGAGCTACCTTCTTTATACCTCTTAGTTAATCCTAAGAATGTAAAAGAAATACCTAAGGATGAGCATTGGATATCCGCTATGCAAACAAGTTGCTTCGGTCCTATAAGAATAATGTATGGGTGTTGGTCCCCTGACTTAGCGAGACTAATGTGGTAGGTACCAAGTGGATTTAGAAGAATGAGATGGATGATGATGGTACCATAGTTCATAATAAGGCTAGGTTGGTAGCTTAAGACTACAAAAAGATTGAAGGTGTAGACTTTAACGAAACATTTACTCCTGTTATTGGGCATGAGTTTGTACACTTACTACTTGCCATAGCTTGTCATTTATGATTCAAGTTATATGAAATGGATGTCAAGATTGCCTTCCTTAATGGTATTCTACTCGAGGAAGTGTACATGGAATAGCCAAAGGAGTTTGAATACCCAAAGCACCCGGGATAAGTCTTTTATCTTAAAAAGGCCCTGTGTGGTTTGAAGCAACCCATGCTTTCTATGAGAAGCTCACTTCCGATGTCTTAGCTCATGGCTTCAGCAAAGGGAGGAGTTGATAAGAATTTGTTTGTGATGAGAGAGATTAGTGCTATATTGGTTACCTAATTCTATGTGGACAACATAGTATTTGGATCCACGTACTCTCGACATGCTCACACTTTTGTGAAGGAGATAAAGAGTGAGTTTGAGATGAGCATGGGATATTCATATCTCAATCCAAATATGCCAGAAACCTAGTGAAGAAGTTTTCTATAAACTTTGCTAAGAACTCGCACACCCCTATGTGTACATCGACTTAGCAAAGACACTTTAGGCAAGGAAGTAGAGAAAACTCTCTATATGAGCATGATAGGTAGCCTTCTCTACTTGACCAATAGTCATCTAGATATTACCTTTAGAGTTGGATTCAATGCACGATACCATGCATCTCGGAAAGAATCTCACTTTCTGTCACTTAAACGTATCATCAAATACGTGAATGGCACTTTCACCTATGGTATTTGATATTCCTTTGATATCGGTAGCCGTTTGTCTGCCTATTCGGATGGAGATTGGGTCAGGGATGTTAATGGTTGTAAGAGCATCTCGGATGGGTGTATTTACTTTGCGATTTCTCTTATCTCTTGGTTGAGCAATAAGAAAAACCCACATCTTTGTCTACAGCAGAGGCTGAGTATATAGTCGCAGGGAGTTGTTGCATGCAACTCTTTTGGTAGATGCAAATGTGACACCCCGAATATTCTAATCCTGGGTGATCAGTCAATTATTAAATTAAACATGAATCATTAATGGTTTCATTCTCACCATCACTGTCAGACTCCAATTAATTACTAATACCCTAATGGCTCGGTGTCAAAATTCTAATTCTTCTTATTAACATGCAATTGATATAAACTAAAAAAAATCACATTCACCATTCCAAACACACAATAATGAATGATAATCTAACGAAATAAATAAATGTGTCTGGAATAACACTCCAGATAAAATTCTAATACAGTCATCGGTAGATAAAATCTAAATCTGATGTTGTAAAATTAAATAAACGTACAATGTCTCAATAGTAACCACCGACTAAGAAAAGGGTGACATGTGTACAAGAATAGATAAAATGAGAAATAGGAAGTGAAAGACATGGAGGCATCTAATACCAAGGTCTTGTAACTTCCACAACGGCTACAACATGGCAAGTGAAGGAACTCATAAGTATGGCAACCCTGTGGCTGGGTACCTAAAACGTTTTTTACAAAAAAGGATTTGAAACGGGTCAAAGCCCAAGTAAAAAATAGTTTGAAAACATTTTTGCAAGTATTTAAAATGCCGTAAAGAGTACATATTATATACATGTTAGATTCGCATGCTCACACTTGAGATCCTCACCTTTCAACTATTGTGCACGCCTGACGCACTCTTCTTACCCACATAGTTATGATACCACGCCTAACTAGTTTGACTTGAATATCTTCCCACTTAGTAATATAATGTGCCCTCCCGTATTCCCCATACAATACAGTATTAAATTACTAGTCCATTTCGTCCATTAATAATCACCAGTCAATTATTAAGTTCTCACATACTTTGAGTAATTCGAACATCATTATCTATCTTATCTACTATTACACTTGTAGTAGAATCAATCAAATGCATATGTAATTACATCACCCTTATAATATATATACATATACATCATCCCTAGGTGGAGGCATGTTATGCGGGCATACTCTTCTATCAAGTCCCTGTACATAACGTACTAAATAAGGATATCGGTTTGGATATCACCCTCGAACCATAAATCAAATCTCACAAATTGGAGGCGAACATAGTTTCAAGTCTATGGGTCACGCATGCACCAAACGTGCCTAATTAACCGTCGAAATCATTATACCCTCAGATAGCACGTACCTAGGTTCTATGTTCTGGGGTACAAGTCAAAATCCCCCCCCCCCCCCCAATGGTCTCATCTGGATAAGACTATCCACAATGCGAAAACCTTCCGTGATAGCAGGTAGCCTAGGTATGTTTACACATAATAAATCAAATAATAGGAATTTACACCACCCATATATAAATATATATTCAGTATATGCATTCACTTAACCTATAATAAATATCCCGTTCATAGTATAAAAATTCTCAAATATTCTACGTATCATTACTTTACCATAATATTTCTCATCGTCTAACCCCAAGGGTTTTCCAATATTCAAAGGATTACAAATTGTCCTCTAAGTCAATTCAGTAGATACCTCACTCGTACCTTACTAATATAGGTCATACATTCCCTTGATTTCTGTGCACAATATCATTCTCCGAATTAGGATTTGTTACCCAATTAAACCTAATTAACTTCAGTCCTAATTCCCCTTATGTGACTAAGTCTAAATCTCAACATTGGCCCACTGGTATTTGAAGTATCTCTAATTACATTTAAAAATTCCTTCCAAAAGTTAACCCGATAATTTCCAATAAATTATAAACAAAAAAGGGAAACCAGTCAAAATTTGGAAAAACGAATCGATTTGGCCTTGGTCCGAATGGATTCGCCTTCCGAATCGATTCGGTCATGGAGCCGAATCGATTTGCCTGTAACAAGTTTCGCCTTCTCCATGTTAACTGTTATGGGAATCACCAAATTTAGTCCTTCAAACCACCATTACACGACCCCAAACTCACAACCAAAGGTATCAAACATCATAGTAGCAGGTATACATGATTTTTTTACATTATAGAATCATTAAATCCTTAAAGAACACCTTCAAATTGATTTAATTCAAGATTTACCCTTAAAAACCCTAGTTTTGATTTTTGTTCAAGAACTTCAACATTAATCCATATTTCTTCATTAATTAGTTACACTAACTCCTCAAATTTGTTCTATATGCATAAAGTATCAAGTCTATCACAATTCCTACCCAAGAACATGATTTTTCTCTTCTAAATTAAGGCAAAAATTCAAGGAATCAATAAGATAATCATCATACTCTAACACATATGGTATATCTACTCATAAATCAACAAGATAAATACTTGACTCTATATGTAGGTATGAATTTCCACAAAATAATAGTCGAATGACTTTTCTCTCCTTCCAATCTACTCAACGGTGGTGGTGGTGGTGGTGTAAGAATGGTGTAAAAGCCTTAATATCTCCCTGGAAACCCTTCTCCTTCCTCCTCTTGTTGCCTCTTTGTGTTTTTTATGCTTTCTAACCTAACTTCCCTCATGTAACTACATATATAATTATCTATTTTTCCTAGGTCTCTTTTTTCAAAAATTTCAAAAGACCAAATACTCCTCTGGGGTGCTGATTTGGCCTAAAAATGCCCTGGGACACAAACTAAACCCTTGAGTACACTTTTCTAACTATTTCAACCCTTACGGACACACTAGTGCACTCGAAAATGGCCATTTGAATTATCTAAAATGAACTTATATTTTATTTCCCAAAATTAAGTCCTGACACGACTGATACGCGCGTCCCGATTAAATTTATCGTAACTGTCGTATTTCTCACTCACGACAATCATAATATTTGCTTATCAATTTATTACTCATTCACTAAGTAATATCCAATATAAATAAATATTAACCCTCGACTTGATAATTAATATTTATTTTAATCTGAATGAATTTCTTAATTTAATTTAATTAATCCCAATATAAAAATCATTAAAATGATAGGGTGTTACATACTTCGCCCCTAATAATGGAATTTCGTCCTGAAATTCAAAAATAGGAAATACCTGGTATGAATAACTCTGGATATTTATTGTGCATCGTATCCTTTCTCTCCCGAGTGGAATCGTCCACATTATGATGCCCCCACTGAACACGTATAAGCAGAACTACCTTTTGGCCAACGTATCCTGAATCAACTCCAAATAAACTCAATTTTGGCCGACGTATCCTGAATCAACTCCTTTTCGAAAAGCTTGTTGTCCCCACCTTCAACCAATAAGCGGGTTAACGACATGGCCTCCCGTACAATGCCTCAAATGGTGCCAGCCAATCGTGAGGTGGTGGGAGTTATTGTATGTGAACTCCACCAGTGGAAGATACTTCTCCCTACCTCCCCTAAAATCAAGGATACACATCCGTAACATATCATCCAACATTTGATTCGCCCTCTCTGTCTTCCCGTCCATCTGCGGGTGATAAGGCGTACTCAAATGCAAATTGGTACCCATGGCCTTCTGGAAACTCTCCCAAAAATGAGACACAAAATCTTGTCCCTGTCGAACAAAATGTCTAATGGCACCCTATGCAACCTCACTATCTCATCAATGAAAATTTGGGCATACTATCACGTATTATAATTCTTTCAAACTGGCAGAAAGTGATCTACCTTAGCTAACCGATCCACTATCCCCATATGGAATCGTGACCTCGTTGTGAAGTATGCAACCCGATAATAAAATCCCTGGAAATGCTCTTCCATTTCCACATCGGAATCTCTAATGGCTGTAGAACCCCCGCCTATTTCTGATGGTCCACTTTCACCAACTGACAAGTGTTACACCTCTAAACAAACTCGATAATGTCCATCTTCGTCCCACTATGCCAGTATTGTCGTCTCATACCTTAGTACATCATATCCCCTCCGGGATGTACTGAAAGCTGAGACCCGTGTGACTCTGCCATCACTGCATGTCATAAATCCTCCCCCTCTGGACAATCAACCTCTCGTTGAATCATAACCCTCCCTCTGAACTTACGGAATACGACTTGTCTCCCCCGGCAAAAAGCTATCTGATTCGATCCTGACATAATCAATTTGCTGTCTGTGCCTGTACCACCCTCATGACAATCTAAGGGGTGACGGTCTTAACCGACATGAATGAGCGGGAAACTGAATCCCAATGTCTTAAATCCTTCCATTTCGCCTTCCAAACTTTAGCTACATCCCCTACTGGCCTACCGATCAATGCGTTTACCACTAGGTTAGCCTTTCCCGAGTGATACTAGATGTCAAACTGATAATCTTTCACAAATTCCATCCACCTACACTGACGCGTATATAGATCTCTTTTAGTGAACACGTAATGCAGTGACTTATGATCTGTGAATAGGTGAAATCTCTCCATCAACAAATAATGTCTCCAAATCCGCAATGCAAACACGACTTTCGCTAACTCCAAGTCATGGGTGGATTAATTCCTCTCGCGAGGCTTAAGCTTGCGGGAAGCATAAGTTATAGCCTTATCCTCCTGCTGTAGCACACCTCCAAGTCCTTATAGGGACGCATAAATAAAAACAAGATACTCCACTCTTGCCCTGGGAAGTGAGAGTATGGGTGTTGAAGTCAACTTGTCCTTCAGCTCATCAAAAGCCAACTGACAAGTGTCATCCCAGATAAATGGTACACCTTTGTGAGTCAAATTAGTCAACGGACCAGTAATATTTAAGAATCCCCTAGTAAATCATATGTAGTACCCAGCTAACCCTAAGAAACTGTACGCCTCTATCGATGTCATGGGATATCCCCACTCCCTCACCACTGGCACCTTACTCGGGTCCCCCGATATCACCAAGTCATAAATCATATGCCTCAAAAATTATACCTCATGCAGATGAAACCCACATTTTTCAAACTTAGCGTACAACTGGTGCTCACAGAATGTCTGTAAAACCCGATGCATATGCTTAGCATACTCCTCCTTAGTTTGAAAATAAATAAAAATGTCATCAATAAAGACAATGACAAACTGATCCATGAACTCTCTAAACACCCTATTCATCAAGTCCATAAATATAGTCATCACGTTGATAGACCAAATGGCATAACTCGAAACTCATAAGACCTATATCTCGTCAAAAAGGTAGTCTTAGACACATCTTGCTCCTGGATTCACAACTGGTGGTATCCCAACCTCAAGTCTATCTTAGAGAATTAGGCGGCTCCTCTCAACTGGTCAAATAAGTCATCGATTATGGGCAACGAATACTTATTCCGTATTGTGACTGTATTCAACTCCCAATAATCCACACATAACCCTAAAGAACCATCCCTTTTCTTCACAAATAGCACTGGGGCACCCCAAGGTGAAGTAATTCGACGGATAAAGAATTGCCCTAATAGTTGCTCAATCTGATCCTGTATCTCCCTCATCTCCATAGGAGCCATATGATAAGGCGTATGAGCTATTGGTCGAGTGCTCGAAACTAAATCAATAACAAACTCCATCCCTTTGCTAGGTGGCAATCCTGGTATCTCCTTAAACATGTCGGAGAACACACACATAACTTAGATCGAATCTAGGGAAATAACCGCTCCCTGAGAGGTCTCTTCCTCTATGTAATACATATGAATCGATGATCCTCCTTTGGGACGCGACATCGCCACTAAGAACATCTCCTGCTAGGTATCACAAACACTATGCTGCAACTATAGTAGTCAATCATGGCCCTATACGCTGCTAGCCAATCCATGCCAATAATGGCATCATACTCTGACATATCTAAAATAAGCATATCAGCGGGCAAACTACTCTCCCAATATCTATACTCACACCGAAGAAAATAAAGAAGATAAATTTCCCTCTACCTAGTGGTGAATCTACACACGTGACTGTACTATCAATCGTATCTAATAATCTTGCGGCCCGTACAAATCTAGTGGCTATGAATAAGTGTGAACCCTAGTGTCAAATAAAATGCGGCCCAAAGTCCAATGTATAAGAAACATACCCTCATCTGCGGGTGGAGCTTATGGAACTGCAACCTGGTGGACGTTATATACACACCCATACTGTAATTGCCGCAACTGAGGTGGGGCTGCTAGAATGACTGGTGTTATAGGCAATTCCGGCAAGGGTGATAGTGCTGGGAGGGCGGCGGGGAAAATAGGCCTCTAGGGCTCCTGGCCTGCCGTTTATGGCCAGTCTTGCCACATATGAAATACCTGCCTATTAAATTTCCTCCCCTCTGGTCCTGCTGGCCATTACCACCTCTACCTTGGCCCTGCTGGCCCTGATGAAAATGTTGTTGGCTCTGCTAGCCCTGCCTGAATCTACCATGTCCCTACCTATAATCTCCCAAACAAAATTGCTTAGCAATTGATAAGCACCCAAAATTGTACATTTTATACCCCGAATAGTTGTATTTTAGTTGCTAATTCTCGACAATATGGGTCTTATGCACGTAAATGTTTATATGCAGGTTTAATGTACGTTGCGGTATTTAAACGCGTATTTCAAGGCAATTGTGCATTTTACGGAGCTAAATACCAAATTCTCGTACCCTAGCTTACCCTAAACTTAGCCCAAACTTACCCCAAGCCTGTGTGTGTTTTATTTGTGTCATTTTATTATTTTTTAGATTTTTAGTTTGAGTCTTTTCTATTTTAAGGATTTATTTTAGAATTTTTAGATTTTATTTTCTATTTTTCTATTTTATTTTTATTAATATAATTTTATTTTATTTTGATTTTTATTAGTTTCTAGTTTTATTTTATTTTATTAAGATTTTAATTTTTAGGATTTCGTTTATTTTTAGTTTATTATATTTTATATTTTTTTAGGGACTTTAGTTTTTCATTTAGATTTTTAAGTTTTTATTTCTTTTGTTTTAATTTAGTTTTTTATATAGGATTAGGATTTTATTATTTTTATTTTTATTTTTAGTTTGTTTTATTTTTAGTTAGATTTTAGTCTTTTTATTATTTTAGGGATTCAAATGAGACACACACTCACACCACATTATCATACCTTAACCAAATACCCAAACACACTTCTCACCCTCACCTAACTCACATACACCCTAACATTACCTGCCCTCACCCTCACCTCACCCAAATACACCCTCACACACCCAACTACACCCCTATCATCTTCAACCTTTCACCCTCTCTCTCCTCTCTCCTCTAAACCTCTCATCCTCCATAGCCACAAACCCATTTTAAACCTTTTACCTACCACCCTTATATCCACCTTCTACCATCTCTTACCCTCAACCCGCGTCGGCGAAACCCGAGCTCCGATTTCGGCCCCTCTCTCTCTCCTCCTGCGGCCCAGCCGCCTGAATCCGGCGGCGTCCCAACCTGCAGAATCCGTCGGCGAGCCACCCCCGGTCGCAACTCAACCCGGAGACCTCGACAACCCTTCTGCCATCACCAGCACCCCTCTCCGGCCAGCACCTGCGTCGGCAGCCCCTCTAACCAGCTCCGGTCGGAGCTGCCACCGATCCCGCTTCCTTCAGGCGACTGTCCAGCCTCACCCCTGCCATGGTCTACCCATTCCTTAACCCGTGCCCAACCCGAAACCAAACCCCCAACCCGAATCCAAACCCTATACCCATTTCTCCCATTTTTCTCCAAATACACGATCTCCACCTGTGAACAAATAAAAAAACAAATAAACAACGACCAAGTCAAACCAAATACAAAACCCATGCCCATTTTCAAAGTCTTACCCAAACCCATTTTCAAACCTTACCCATTTCCCATTTCTCCAAGCCACGATGTTACCACCTGCCAAAACCCAAAACCAAGCCAAACCAATTCCCCATGTGCCTAATACCCATTTATGTCCCAATACCCATTTTACCCCCCAACAACCACTTAACCCCATTTTCCCAAATTACCCTCAATAACAAATCAGATTTTTTCCAATTATTCCCTCACCTCACACCCCCATGCACATGTGACCTCACCCAAAACCCATGCACCTCTAGCCAATTCCCACATATGCCCCTTTGCTCCATTGCATATAAAAGCAAAGAGAAGACCCATTTGTTAAAAATTCTAGATTAGAGAGCTTTGTAGAGAGAAAATTCTAGAGAGAGATAGTTTAGTTTAGAAAATAAATCCTTGTAAATAGTTTTTTTCATTTTTTATTTTTAGATATTTGTGAGATTAAATATTGTATGAGAGTTAATTGAGTGAATATTTTAATTTCACAATACTTGGATGCTCAATTAGAGGGTGAATGCTTCAATTTCAAGAATAGAGTTCAAAGTGTCAAATTCAAGAGATTGGTTTGATTATTCTTCTCTCTACTCTTTTATATATTAAATGCCTATTGAATATTTGTTTAGTATGTTTGAATCCATGTTAGGCTAAATCCCCTTTCAAGGGGTGGGGTAAAACCCTTATTTGATGTTATTGTATTTTAATTAGTTTAATTACTTGAAAAACCCCTTTGAATGTTAATTTTAATCCCTCACCCTTAGATTTACGCCTCGAGAGAGGGTAAATGATTTTCGAGAGAAAATCGAAATTCTAATTATAATACCCATTTTAGTTTCGAACTAGAGATAGGGGTTTCTTAAGTGGGGTATTATAATTTGAATTTCAACTCTAAATTTAATTTCTAAGATTGACATAAATTCTAATTGATCGATCCTAGCGGGTGATTAATTAAAAGGAGTGTTGATCTAATTTTCTAGAGTTGTGAGGTGTTAATTTTGACTTTCTAAAAGATTACTATTCTAATTACACTTGCAACGAGAGTTGATTTGTAATTTTAATATTAATTTGGGAGAATTCAAATAATTAAATTAATTAATTAGAATAACTAAAATTTGTGGTGTAATCCCACTCCTTGATTGTTCTCATAATTATTTTCCTCACTTTAACTCTTATTTTTAGTTTAGACTTTAATTTTCATTTTAGTAAATTTCTAGTTAGTTTTCATCTCACACTTTAGTTTATTTTAGTTTAGACCTCACCTCACCCTTTTGTTTTAATATTGAAAAAGCTAAAAAAAGTAGAAAAAGTGAAAAAGTATAAAAAGAAAATAAAAAGTGAATTACAATTGAATTTGTCTCTAGCTTACTCCCTAGAAAGTGGATTGATACCCTTACTTACCTCTACACTTGAGTTTATTATATTTGTAGGTATGTGAGGTTTTGATTAACTTGGCTTTCAACAACGACTACACACACAAAAGCAAAGTTATCAGCAATATCCCCCTGATGGCAACCTGCTCACTCTCCCTTAGCTGACTCTGAGTCGTTTGTGCCCCACTGGAACTGTTACCCCCTGTCCTGCCCTACTAGGTGGACTCTCTTGAATGTTTGCTTCCCTTAACAAGGAAGTGATGGTCCTGACAGTGCAATAGAGCGACATTCATCACCTTCGTCTATGTCTTCAAAGTGGGATTACCTACTAAATGCCATCGGATCTTCCAGGTAAGGCCATCCATAAATAACTGTATCTTCTCTTTAGTGCTCACCTCATGAGGGACAATGTTTTTCATCCTGGTAAATTCTTCCTCCTACTCCGTGTAATACCCCGTATTTTTATGCTATATTAATTTGGGAATTTATTAAATTTAATGTGAGTGATTTATTTAATAAAAATCCGAAAATTAATTATGTTATAATTATTAACGTGACGAGAGTTAGTAATAATGGGAAATTTATTGAATATTACTAATGAGCAAAGTAATATATGATATTGATTATATTGAATGTCATGAGTGAATTAAATGACAATTTAGGAAATTTAAGTCGGGACGTGCCCGTGTCACGTCGGGACTAATTTTGTTAAATAAAAAGTGAATATTCTATAAGTTGTTTGTATGGTCGTTTTGAGTGCTCCAACGCGTCCGGAAGGGTCGAGATAGTCAGAAAAGTGTATCCGGGGGTTTAGTTTGGGTCTCGGAGCGTTTTTAGGCCTAATTGTTACCCCGGGAGGGCAATTTAGTCATTTCACCTTTTTGGGTAATTAAACCCACGAAATTCAGCAACCTATATCAGCCATTTAGGTTAGTCAGCTAGGGTTAGAAAACAAAAACACAAGTGACGGCCATAGTAGAGGGAAGGAGAAAGCTCCAAGGCAATCCAAGGCCCCAAAAGTCATCCGTTTGCACCACAACCACCACCACCGCGTAGATCGCGAGACGAGGAACGCAGCCATACCAAAATCAGCCGTTAATCAGAATACAAAAAAAAATCCCAAGCAAGTATTTCTTGCATATTTTCGTTGGTGCAATCTTCATATTAGTTTAGGAATGATTTGTGATGAAAAATATGGAAGAAAACCCAATTTGTGTTAGGAAAATGCATGTAGTATTGATTTATATGAAATTCTGGAATCCTTGCCATGTAGTGGAATATAACCCACGAAATTTTGATGCTATATTAGAAGGAAATTCTGGTAAAAATAGATTAGAACCATGATTAAGAAAAACTCTAGGGTTCTTGATGATTAGATGAGATTTTGGGTTAATTATCCATGTTTAATGTTAGATATACACATGCTTTATGTTGAAAACATCAGGTCTATTGATATAATGTTAGTAGTAGGATTTTTGAGACGTTTAGAATGGAAAAACATGGTTTTGGTTGAAGAAATTTGGTAGAACCCGTAACTGCAATTCTGTAGGAATCGAAATACCTGCTTGATTGATCGATCGAGCCTAGAGCTTCGATCGATTGAAGGTTCCATCGATCGAGCTCCAGACCTCGATCGATCGACCCCTCCTGGCAGACTTCTATTTCCCTTGTTTAATTAGTTAAACTAAATTTATCGTGAAATAATTATTGGGTATTCTTAATAAAATGTTTTGGGAGATAGGAAAGACCAGTAGGACCTATGAATAAGTGTTGGGAACTTTATTATAAGATGAGAAGTTTACTTTTGGGGTAATTGTATAATGAACGTTGAAGCTACGTATTTCAAGTGAGAGATTTCGGCAAATAGATACGATAGTGAATAGAGGTATACCTACTGAATTTTCTACTTGGAAGGATATAGTCCACGAGTGTCATGTAATAAGTGAGGAAACCCTTCGAGTTAAGGTTAGAGATGAAACCTTATACGTAATACTAATAATGTGAAATTAAGGATAAATGTTGTATTTATGGGTGACGTGAGAAACCTATAGTAATATGATAAAAGTGGTATATTTATATGATTGTGTGTGCATATATTATATACAAGTGAAAACATACCGCGCTACTTGCTATCCTTGAGGTTACCGTGCTGGGACAGTCTTATCTCGATGGGACCTTTATGGGGGATATTGACTTGTACCCTAGAAGATAGATATCCTTGGTACAGGCTATCGAATAGATAGTTCAGACGGTCCTAAGAGAAGCGAGTATGTGCCATCCTCTTAGAGACTTGGAATCTATGCTTCGCCTCGATATTGTTTGTATATGTGTTAATACAGTTCGAGAGTGATTTCGAACTTGTATTCCCCTTGATATGAGTGGTATGGGGTTTGGATAGTAGAAGTATGCATGCACCATAGTTTTATTTGGGGTGCTGTTATTATATATATATTATACGAGTAGTTAATATATATATATATATATATATTTGGAAACTTGAAACTGCCTACTGTGATTTGATAAGTAGGACATGGTTGATGACTAAAATAGTAAATACTTGTTTTGGAAAAGAATAAAATGTCACTGGGAAACTTTATAAATTAATAAATCTAAAACGAGAGTTGTGCCGCTAATTGGAAGTATCTTTTTAAACAATGACATTGTTCGGTTTTGAAATCTTATGAGTAAGTTAAGATAAGCTAAATTATTGGGAAGGTTGGTATGATAAAATGATAAGATAACCCGTTGGGAAGGTTAGTACGATAGGCGTGTACATTAGAAGAGAGGTGAGAATTTCTCAAGAGAGTGCCGCTCTAATATGTTGTTGCATTGGCATGTATCAATTTAAATACTTGCTAAACGTATTTTAAATCAAACACACATTCGGGCTCTGACCCGTTTCTTTCTCTCTCTCTCTCTTGTATATATATGTATATATTTCAGGTGCCCAGCCACAGGGGCGTCTTGCTTAGGATCCCTTGAAAGGAACGTGCTGCAGCTTAGGTAGGAGTTGCAGGTCACTTGCGTAGACGGCTTCCTTTATTGACTCCACTTTTAGCATTCTCATTTATTGCGCATGTGTCGCCCTTTACATTATTTCATTATTGTTGGGACATTTGTATTTCAGTTAATTCCAGTATTGTTACTATGGGTTTTATTCAGATTGGATTTGTGACTTTAGATTTCGTATGTTGACATTCGATTGACGAATGTATTATATTAATTGGATTGTGTTCCAGGTTTTATTGTGGTGTGATTCGTAATTGTAGAAATGTTGTTTTTAAATGAATAAATCTTTTTCTTTAAATAAAATTTGGAAAGTTATGTATGAAAATGGTTTTGACACTTAGCTTAATTCTTTAGTGTGTTAAATTGGAAAATTTATTTTTTTTCGACAGTGATGCGGAGAATGAACCAACTGTTTACCTTGATTTAATTTAATAAAGAAGTGATCGCCCGGTATTTAATTAGGCGAGGTGTCACAGGTGGTATCAGAGCATCAGGTTCTAGTGTCCATAGGATCTGTACGGCTTATTTCGCTTTCAGCTTAACGTTATTGCTATAAAGCCCTATTTTTAGGATTGTTGTATTCTTGCTTTTACGTTTAAGTCTTCAGCTATTTGAGATTGATGATAACTGTAGACTAATAAACATGTTCACGCTTCAGATGCCTCCGAGACGTGCTCCGAAAGATAGGCGTGCCCAAGCCGAGCAGCCATCAGCTCCGGCACCAGGCACAATGAATGCAAATGAAGTAGCCGCCATTGTTGCTCAGGCGGTGAATGCCGCAATAGCGGTGATTCAGCAGGCTCCACCCCAGGTTCAGGCAGTGGCGCCAGTACCAGCACATCTTCCATCTTCATGGGAGAGGGTTCGGGATGCTTTTCAGAAAGCACATCCCCCTGAGTTCTCTGGTAGCTCCGATATTGTCGCAGTTTGCCAATGGAAGAAGGACATCCAGAAGCATCTCCGTATGTATGAGTGCACTGACGTGAAAAAGCAGTTATTGGCTGCCTTTAAGCTAGTGGGAGCCGCATTACAGTTGTGGGAATCCACTACCACTCTAGAGGAGAGGTACACGATCCCTATTCAGTTGTTCTGGGAGCGGTTTGACCGTAAGTATTTTCCACCCGCAGTGCAGACTGAGATGAGGCGGAGATTACTGAATCTGAAGCAGGAGAGTCTTACCCTAGCAAAGTATGAGGAGGAGTTCACGAGACTTCTCACCATTGTGCCAGATGAGGCACCTATTGAGAGTAAGAGGATTATGCTGTTTGTCGACGGGTTAGCTTGGAGGATCCGTCAACACCTTATTGGGAATCTATCCCTGAGTACGTTCACTGATGTACTCAATGTCGCGTTGCTACATTGCTAGGATCATCGCTTCCATCTGCAGGGAAGCAAGAGAGCAGGAGAGTCCAGCCAGCAGGGCAGGACCGGGGGTAATGGTGCCAGTGGGGCACCATCTCATGGACAAACTCGTCAGCAAGAGCAGAGTTCCCATCAGGGGGACCCTGCTAAGCGATTCCCTTCAGGTGATTCTAGGCAGGGATTCGGGGGTTTCAGGCAGGGCCATCAGGGCCAGCCTAATTAGTAGGGCCAGCAGGGCCAACACCGACCGCAGGGCCAACAGCGTGCACATCAGGGCCAACAGGGCCAGTGGCGTGGAGGTAACGGCCAACAAGGCCATGAACAGCAGGGTCAGAGGGGAGGTAACTTCAAAGGCCGATGTTTTGGGTGCGGTAAACATGGCCATAGGCGTCAGGATTGCCCAGAGGGCGATAGGGCCCCACAATAGCAGGGAGGCCGTAATGAGTCGCAGAGACCACTTTTCCCACCTGCCCTCCCATCTCCAGCCCAGGTTCCATCCCTACCAGCCATTCTAGCAGCTCCAGTGCAGCAGGGGAAATTACAGTACGGACGTGTCTATAACGTCCATCAGGTAGCAGCTCCACAGGCACCACCCGCGATTGAGGGTATGTTTTCCTATCCATGGTACTATGGGTCGGGTTTTGTTTGATACGGGGGCAACACATTGTTTTATAGCTACGCATTTTACGAAGGCCTTAGGGTTGTTTGCCACAGCAGAGAGCACAGTGACGTGTGTGGAATCACCACTGGGGAGTGGGTCACTTATTTTCTTTATATGCCGGGGAGTGGGGGTAGAGATTGGTAGTTTGGGATTACCTACGGATATGTTAGTCTTAGACATGCACGAGCATGATGTGATTATTGGTATGGATTGGCTCGCAGCTTATAGAGCCATGATTGATTGCTTCGGTGGGAGCATTGTTTTTGCCATTCCGGGGTAAGAGATGTTTGTAGTGGCGATGCCTCGCCCAGAGGGAGGTTCGACCGCTCATTTGTATTACATAGAGGAGGATACCTCTAAGGAGGTTGTGATTCCCTTAGATTCGATCCCAGTTGTCAGGGAGTATTCTGATGTGTTTCAGGAAATACCAGGCCTACCCCCCAGTCATGAGATAGACTTTGTCATAGATTTATTGCCAGATACGAGACCTATAGCACGCGCACCGTACCGTATGGCTCCGGTAGAGATGCGAGAGCTCCGAGATCAGATAGAGCAGCTGTTAGGTTAGGGCTTCATTCGTAGGAGTACCTCACCTTGGGGCGCTCCAGTCTTGTTTGTGAAGAAGAGAGATGGTTCACTGAGATTGTGTGTGGACTACCGGGAGTTGAACAAGGTCACGATACAGAATAAATATATGTTGCCTCGAATCGATGATCTGTTCGACCAGCTGAGGGGAGCAACTTTCTTTTCGAAGGTAGATCTGAGGTCGGGGTACCATCAGCTACGTATTAGGGAGCAGGATGTTTTGAAGACTGCTTTCTTGACGAGATATGGGTCTTATGAGTTACGGGTGATGCCGTTCGGACTCACAAATGCTCCAGCCGTTTTCATGGACTTGATGAACCGAGTATTCAGAGAGTTCTTGGATCAGTTTGTCATCGTCTTCATTGTTGACATCTTGATATATTCACACTCCGAGGAGGAGCATGCCGAGCACTTGAGGCAGGTTCTTCAGACTCTACGAGAGCATCAGCTGTATGCTAAGTACGAGAAGTGTTGATTCTGATTGCGAGAGATACAGTTCTTGGGGCATGTTGTTTCTGAGCAGGGGATTGCAGTTGACCCGAGCAAAGTGTCAGCGGTGAGGGAGTGGGGACAACCCACGACACCGACGGAAGTGCGTAGTTTCTTGGGGTTAGCCGGATACTACAGGAGATTCATTCGGGGATTCTCCAAAATAGCGGGTCCATTGACGAATCTGACTCGCAAGGGAGTACCATATGTTTGGGATGATACTTGTCAATTGGCTTTCGATGAGCTGAAAGACAAGCTTACTTCAGCGCCAGTCCTTGCATTACCGAAGCCGGGTGTGGAGTACCTGGTTTACACCGATGCGTCCTTACGGGGACTTGGGGGAGTACTTCAGCAGGAAGAGAAGGCTATAGCTTTTGCCTCCCGTAAGCTTAAGCCACATGAGAAGAATTACCCCACCCACGACCTGGAGTTAGCAGCGGTCGTCTTTGCATTAAGGATATGGAGGCACTACTTATTGGGCGAGAAATTCCGTTTGTTCACAGACCACAAGTCATTGCAGTACCTATTCACTCAGCGAGAGCTGAATATGCATCAACGTAGATGGCTAGAGTTTGTGAAGGACTACCAGTTCGAAATACAGTATCATCCGGGGAAGGCCAACATAGTTGCTGATGCGTTGAGCCGTAGACCGGTAGACGATGTAGCGGACGTCTGGAAAGCAAAGTGGAAGGAGTTGGGTCACCAGGACGCAGTAGCACGTTCTTTCATATCCGTGATGTCAGTCACACCCGAGATTGTTACGAGGGTGATACAGGCACAGACCACAGACCCGTTTTTCCAGGAGCAGATTGTACGACTTTTAGCCGAGGGTGTTGAGTCTTATTCTGTTAGTTCTGATGGGGGTTTGAGGTTTGATGGGAGATTGGTGGTTCCAGAAGGAGCAGAATTACGTCATGCAGTGATGACTCATTCTCATGGGTCCCGATTTACAGTACATCCGGGAGGCGATAAGATGTACCAGGATATGAGGCGACAATACTGGTGGAGTGGGATGAAGAAGGACATCGCCGAGTTCATGTCCAAGTGTCCTACCTGCCAACTAGTGAAGGTGGACCACCAGAAACCGTCAGGATTGCTTCAGCCATTGGAAGTACCAGCGTGGAAGTGGGAGATTATTTCCATGGATTTTATTACAGGGTTGCCTACCTCATAGCGGGGCCATGACTCTATCTGGGTGATTATAGACCGTTTGACCAAGGTAGCCCATTTTCTGCCGGTGCGGACAGATTATACCTCGGGTCAGTATGCTCAGTTGTTCATCACTGAGATTGTCAGATTACACGGGGTACCCCTGAATATTGTATCAGATAGGGACAAGATTTTCGTGTCACGTTTTTGGAAAAGCTTTCAGGAGGCTATGGGTACTGAGTTGAGGCTGAGTTCAGCTTACCACCCACAGACAGATGGACAGACAGAGCATACTAATCAGATGTTAGAGGATATGCTACGCATGTGTGTTCTCGATTTTGGAGGAGATTGGGAGCCACATCTTCCTCTGGTAGAGTTTGCCTATAATAACTCTTATCAGTTCACGATTGGCATGGCTCCATTTGAGGCTTTGTACGGCAGGCCTTGTCGTTCTCCAACTTGTTGGCTCGAGGTGGGGGATAACAAGTTGCTAGGACCATAAGTGATTCAGGAGACCTCCGCGAGGATTGAGATAATCAGGAGTCATATTCGGGTAGCCCAGGACATGCAAAAGAGCTACGCTGATGCGAAACGGTTCTTCCGGGAGTTTAGTGTGGGGGACCAAGTGTTATTGCGTGTGTCTCCTATGAAGGGGGTGATGAGGTTCGGGAAGAAGGGGAAGTTGGCTCCGAGGTATGTGGGACCATTTCCCATCATCGAGAGGATTGGGCCGGTTGCATACAGATTGGGACTGCCAGAACATTTACATCGCATCCACGATGTATTCCACATCTCGTCGTTGAGACGATATCTTCGGGATGATATGGCCCATACACATATTGCGATAGATGAAATCGACTTACATCCTGATAGCTCTTACGAGAAGAGACCGGTGGCTATCCTAGACTATAGTGAGAGGAGCTTGAGGTCGAAGATAGTTCCACTTGTGCGGGTCCAGTGGGAGCATCATAATGTGGAGAAATCCACTTGGGAGCGCGAGGCAGATATACGCGAGAGATATCCATAGTTGTTTTTACCAGGTATGCCTTATTTTTTGAATTTCAGGACGAAATTCCATTATTAGGGGGGAAGTATGTAATACCCCGTATTTTTATGCTATATTAATTTGGGGATTTATTAAATTTAATGTGAGTGATTTATTTAATAAAAATCCGAAAATTAATTATGTTATAATTATTAACGTGACGAGAGTTAGTAATTATGGGAAATTTGTTGAATATTACTAATGAGAAAAGTAATATATGATATTGATTATATTGAATGTCATGAGTGAATTAAATGACAATTTCGGAAATTTAAGTCGGGACGTGCTCGTGTCACGTCGGGACTAATTTTGTTAAATAAAAAGTGAATATTCTATAAGTTGTTCATATAGTCATTTTGAGTGCTCCAACGCGTCCGGAAGGGTCGAGATAGTCAGAAAAGTGTACCCAGGGGTTTAGTTTGGGTCTCAGAGCGTTTTTAGGCCTAATTGGTACCCCGGGAGGGCAATTTAGTCATTTCACATTTTTGGGTAATTAAACCCACGAAATTCAGCAACCTATATCAGCCATTTAGGTTAGTCAGCTAGGGTTAGAAAACAAAAACACAAGTGACGGCCATAGGAGAGGGAAGGAGAAAGCTCCAAGGCAATCCAAGGCCCCAAAAGTCATCCGTTTGCACCACAACCACCACCACCGCGTAGATCGCGAGACGAGGAACGCAGCCATACCAAAATCAGCCGTGAATCAGAATACAAAAAAAAATCCCAAGCAAGTATTTCTTGCGTATTTTTGTTGGTGAAATCTTCATATTAGTTTAGGAATGATTTGTGATGAAAAATATGGAAGAAAACCCAATTTGTGTTAGGAAAATGCATGTAGTATTGATTTATATGAAATTCTGGAATCCTTGCCATGTAGAGGAATTTAACCCACGAAATTTTGATGATATATTAGAAGGAAGTTCTGGTAAAAACAGATTAGAACCATGATTAAGAAAAACTCTAGGGTTCTTGATGATTAGATGAGATTTTGGGTTAATTATCCATGTTTAATGTTAGATATACACATGCTTTACGTTGAAAACATCTGGTCTATTGATATAATGTTAGTAGTAGGATTTTTGAGACGTTTAGAATGGAAAAACATGGTTTTGGATGAAGAAATTTGGTAGAACCCGTAACTGTAATTCTGCAGGAATCGAAATACCTGCTTGATCGATCGATCGAGCCTAGAGCTTCGATCGATCGAAGGTTCGATCGATCGAAGGTTCGATCGATCGAACTCCAGACCTCGATCGATCGACCCCTCCTGGCAGACTTCTATTTCCCTTATTTAATTAGTTAAACTAAATTTATCGTGAAATAATTCTTGGTTATTCTTAATAAAATGTTTTGGGAGATAGGAAAGACCAGTAGGACCTATGAATAAGTGTTGGGAACTTTATTATAAGACGAGAAGTTTACTTTTGGGGTAATTGTATAATGAACGATGAAGCTACGTATTTCAAGTGAGAGATTTCGGCAAATAGCTACGATATTGAATAGAGGTATACCTACTGAATTTTCTACTTGGAAGGATAGAGTCCACGAGTGTCACGTAATAAGTGAGGAAACCCTTCGAGTTAAGGTTAGAGATGAAACCTTATACGTAATACTAATAATGTGAAATTAAGGATAAATGTTGTATTTATGGGTGACGTGAGAAACCTATAGTAATATGATAAAAGTGGTATATTTATATGATTGTGTGTGCATATATTATATACATGTGAAAAACATACCGGGCTACTTGCTATCCTAGAGGTTACGGTGCTAGAACAGTCTTATCTCGATGGGACCTTTATGGGGGATATTGACTTGTACCCTAGAAGATAGATATCCTTGGTACAGGCTATCGAATAGATAGTTCAGACGGTCCTAAGAGAAGCGAGTATGTGCCATCCTCTTAGAGACTTGGAATCTATGCTTCGCCTCGATATTGTTTGTATATGTGTTAATACAGTTCGAGAGTGATTCCGAACTTGTATTCCCCTTGATATGAGTGGTATGGGGTTTGGATAGTAGAAGTATGCATGCACCATAGTTTTATTTGGGGTGCTGTTATTATATATATATATATTATACGAGTAGTTAATATATATATATATTTGGAAACTTGAAACTGCCTACTGTGATTTGATAAGTAGGACATGGTTGATGACTAAAATAGTAAATACTTGTTTTGGAAAAGAATAAAATGTCACTGGGAAAATTTATAAATTAATAAAGCTAAAACGAGAGTTGTGCCGCTAATTGGAAGTATCTTTTTAAACAATGACATTGTTCGGTTTTGAAATCTTATGAGTAAATTAAGATAAGCTAAATTATTGGGAAGGTTAGTATGATAAAATGATAAGATAACCCGTTGGGAAGTTTAGTACGATAGGCGTGCACATTAGAAGAGAGGTGAGAATTTCTCAAGAGAGTGTCGCTCTAATATGTTGTTGCATTGGCCTGTATCAATTTAAATACTTGCTAAACGTATTTTAAATCAAACACACATTCGGGCTCTGACCCGTTTCTTTTTCTCTCTCTCTCTCTCTCTCTCTCTTGTATATATATGTATATATTTCAGGTGCCCAGCCACAGGGGCGTCTTGCTTAGGATCCCTTGAAAGGAACGTGCTGCAGCTTGGTGGGAGTTGCAGGCCACTTGTGTAGATGACTTCCTTTATTGACTCCACTTTTAGCATTCTCATTTATTGGGCATGTGTCGCCCTTTCCATTATTTCATTATTGTTGGGACATTTTTATTTCAGTTATTTCCAGTATTGTTACTATGGGTTTTATTTAGATTGGATTTGTGACTTTAGATTTCCTATGTTGACATTCGATTGACGAATGTATTATATTAATTGGATTGTGTTCCAGGTTTTATTGTGGTGTGATTCGTAATTGTAGAAATTTTGTTTTTAAATGAATAAATCTTTTTCTTTAAATAAAATTTGGAAAGTTATGTATGAAAATGGTTTTGACACTTAGCTTAATTCTTTAGGTTGTTAAATTGGAATTTTTTTTTTCGACAGTGATGCTGAGAATGAACCAACTGTTTACCTTGATTTAATTTAATAAAGAAGTGATCGCCCGGTATTTAATTAGGCGGGGTGTCACACTCCGCTACAGTCTTTCCCTACTATGACACATCAAACAATTTCCACATCATCTTAGTCTGAATGGCGGATGGGAAGTATTTGGGGTCAAACCACCCCCAGAACTCCTGAATCGTCATGGTGTCTTTCTCCTGGGCGGTGCTAACAGACTCCCACCACTGCAAGGTGGCCCTCACTAGCTTAAAGGTAGCTAGTGTCTTCCTCTGGATATCATTCTTCCATTGGCATGCTGCAATGACATCGGAGCTCCCCTGAAACTCTGAAAGATGTGCCTTTTGAAAGGCATCCCAGACTCGCTCCCAGACAGAAGGAAACAAGTGTGAAAGATATGGAACTACATCCTGAGGCTGGGGTGGCACCTATGGTGTTTTCTAGGCAAAAGTAGTCAATGACATATTAACCGCCTGTGCCACAATGGAAGCAACCTCGGCAACATTCATAGTCCCTTAGGCCTAAGCTGGCTGCGACTTAAGTTGTGCTATGGGGTGGATCGTGGTGCACGTCGAGGAGGCATCTAAACGAAAAGAATTTTCTATCAGTCCACAATTCAATATGCCTTAAAATAGCTAAAGATGTAAATGTGTAATAAAGAAAACAACATTCCTAATAATATGGCTCTACATCAAAGAACGCTACGTTGAAAATCGTAGTAAGCCTCACAGATCCTATAGATATTAAGACCTGATAATCTGATACCATATGTGACACCCCACCTATTCTAATCCCAGGTGATCAGTCCATTATTAAATTAAATAGGAATCTTTTATGGTTTGATTCTTAGCATCACTGTCGGAATCCAATTAATTACTAATACCCTAATGGTCTAGTGTCAAAATTTTAATTCTTGTTATTAACATGCCATTGATGTAAAATAAATAAATCACATTCACCATTCCATGTACACAATAATGAATGATAAGCTAACGAAATAAATAAATGTGTCGGGAATAACACTCTAGATAAAATCCCAACACAATCATCCATAAATGAAATCTAAATTCAATGTTATAAATGACATAAAAATACAATGTGTCAATAATAACCACCGAATAAGAAAGGGGTGACATGTCCAACAGGAATAGATAAAATGAAAAACATGAAGTTAAAAATGTGGAGGCCTATAATACCAAGGTCTTACAACTTCCACGACAACTGCAACACGATAAGTGAAGGAACTCCAAAGTCTGGCATCCCGGTGGCTAGGAACCTAAAATGTTTTTTACAAAAAGGATTTGAAACGGGTCAGAGCCTAAGTAAAATAGTTTGAAATATTTTTGCAAGTATTAAAAATGTATCAAAGATTACATATTATATACATGTTAGCTCCGCGTGCTCTGACTTGAGATCCTCACCAGTTAACTATTGTGCACGTCTAATGCACTCTTCTAACCCACATAGTTATGTTACCCCGCCTAACTAGTTTGACTTGAATATCTTTCTGCTTAGTAATATAATGTGCCCACCTGTACTTACCATACAATATGATATTAAATTACAGTCCCTTTTGTTTATTAAGAGTCACTAGTTAATGATTAAGTTCTCACATACTTGAGTAATTCGAACATCATTATCGATCTTATCTACTATTACACTCGTAGTAGAATCAATCACACGCACATGTAATTACACCACCCTTATAATATATATTCTTATAAAGCATCCCTGGGTGGAGGCATGCGATGTGGGCATACTCTGCTATTAAGTTCCGATACATTACGTACAAAATAAGGACATGGGTTTGGATATTACCCTCGAACCATAAATCAAATCACACATATTGAAGGCGAACATAGTTCCAAGTCTATGGGTCACACATGCACCAAACGTGCCTAATTGACCGTCGAAATCATTATACACTCAGATAGAACGTACCTAGGTTCTATGTTTTGGGGTGCAAGTCAAAATCCCCCCTAATGGACTCATCCGGATAAGACTGTCCACAATGTGAAAACCTTCCGTGATAGCAGGTAGCCTTGGTATGTTTACACATAATAAATCAAATAATAGGAATTCACGACACCCACATATAAATATATATTCAGTATATGTATTCACTTAACCTAGAATAGATATCCCGTTCATAGTATGACAATTCTCGAATATTCTACGTATCATTACTTTACCATAATATTTCTCATCGTTTAACACTGAGGGTTTCTGACTATTCGAAGGATTAAAAATTGTCCCTTATGTCAATTCAATAGACACCTCACCCGTACCCTAGTGATCTAGGTCATACATTCCCTTGATTTCCATGACACAATATTATTCTATGAATTAGGTTTTATTACCCAATTAAACCTTTTTAACTATAGTCCTAATTCCCTCATGTAACTAAGTCTAAATCTCAAAATTGGCCTACTGGTAATTGAAGTATCTATGATTACATTTAAAGATTCCTTCCAAAAGTTAACTCGATCATTTCCCATGAATTTTAAACAAAAAGGGGGAAAGGGTTAAAATTTGGGAAACCGAATCGATTTGGCCTTCATCTGAATTGATTCGCCTTTCGAATTGATTCGGCCAAGGAGCTGAATCGATTCACCTGTAATAGGTCTCGTCTTCTCCATGTTAACGGTTACGGGAATCACCAATATTAGTCGTCTAGACCACCATTACACGACCCCAAACTCCCAACCAAATGTCTCAAACATCATAGTGGCAGGTATACATGATTTTTACCGTAATAGAATCATTAAATCCTTAAAAAAACATCTTCAAACTGATTTAATTTAAGATTTATCCTTAAAAACCCCAACTTGTCATTTTTGTTCAAGAACTTCAACATCAATTCAGATTTCTTCATGAATTCGTTACACTAACTCCTCAAATTTTTCTATATGCATAAGGTATCGAGTTTATCGCAATTATACCTAAGAACATTATTTA
The DNA here is from genome assembly GCA_949130495.1 of Sambucus nigra. Taxonomy (NCBI): domain Eukaryota; kingdom Viridiplantae; phylum Streptophyta; class Magnoliopsida; order Dipsacales; family Adoxaceae; genus Sambucus; species Sambucus nigra. The sequence goes on from OX422209.1 coordinate 677,597,448, forward strand.
TCTCTTCCAAATTAAAGTCAAAATTCATGAAATCAATAAGATAATCATCCTACTCTAACATGGATGGTATATCTGTAAGGACATGATTTTATAAATGTCCATTGCAGAATCTAGGAATTTTCTGAGCATCCTAGATCACAGGTACTACATCTGATATCGTTACATTCGGCACGTCAACACAATCATCCATGACAACCTTGATCCGAATATGAAGTAATCATGCTCCCATTATCTTTAACATTCAACCGTTCTCACTACTCCACTCGCAATTATGGTATAATGTTTAATATGGAGTTTTCAATGGTTACATATTTATTTGGAAATTTTTCTAAAAAATTGGATTTATCAAAATGAGGCATTTTTAAGGAAAATATTTTTTAAACAGTAACCCGAACCGGTTATCCTGTTTATAATGGGCAAACCGAATCGGTTCGACATGGAGAATCACATTTGACATTTTACTGAACTGTTCTCCTATTCATAAAAGGCTAACCGAACTGGTTCGCTGCACCACCTCAACTTTTTATTTTTTCTATAAATACCTATTTCGGGAGTGTATTTGTTCAATACTTAAAAGAATATTTTTGAGAGACCTACTACATCAAGTCTTCAATTTTTTGAGTCCCAAACATCTTTGTGATTCACAAATTCTTCCCAAATACATATGTGAATCTTTATAAACCATATGTTGATTGTTCTACTCATCTGGAGTACTCTTGTGGAGAAGAAGGTTAATTCTCCATTGTTGACGATTAGAGCTCTTGCGGGATCTCTTGCCACCGACAACGAATCGACGTCTGCGGGTATTCGTGTGTTAAGTTGTATTTCTCTGTAATTGTAAGTATTACGAATTATAGTGAAATTAAAAAAAAGGTTTTCCCCCTTTTGGGGATTTTTCCTCATATTGTGATTGCTTTGCATGCTCGAATTTATTTTATTCGTCAATCACAATTAGTTGCAAAGTTAGGATTTTTGGGACTAAAATTGGAATTTAATTAAACAACTTTGTCTTTTTATTGCTACCGAACTCTCAAATTGGTATCAAATCCTAATAAACAATTATACCATGTAATTTTTGTGCAAATTTTTTTCTAGATATCAATTTTAGTTTAAAATTTATTTTTTTGAAAAAGCGCAATTTCAATGGAAAACTTGTATAATCGAGTGCCATTTTTTGACGGGTCAAATTACGCATATTGGAAAGCCCGTATGAAATCTCACTTAAAGGCCATTGACAAATGTGTTTGGGTTGTGTGTGAAAGAGGGTGGACGCCTCCCACTATCATTGTAGATAACGTAACTACTTTAAAACCCGCGACTACATGGACTGGGGATGAATTTAAATGGAGCACATATAACTCGCGTGGGCTTAGTGCAATGTTTGAAAAATTATTATTGAAAACGTGAGCTTGTCTTAATCAAAGCTCTGATACCAATTTGAAAATGTTGACGGTTCCCCTGGTTTTTTAATTTTCTCAATTAAAATCAAACTTATAATAATTTCCTTTTATGTAAAAACACGAGATGATGCGGAAGCATACAACGGTGATGGTTCAACTTAACAAACAAATACAAAATTCCAAATTTTAATATACTTAAAATTAAATAAAGTGAAACATAAATAAAGCGCCCAAATATTATTTTCACATAAACCAATTAATTCATTAATCCAAGTCCTAGAATTTGCCTAAGTCACAATTATCAATATTCCGAACCCAAGACATGATTTTCAATATTCCGAAGTTAGGCCAAACCAATTTTAGCAAGTGACTTGAATTAACTACACAATTACCCAATATTTAATTTAGTCCCAAATTAAATGAAGTGTGATAATTAAACCAAATTTTATCTTGAATTATCCTAAGCATGCGTTCTAAATTATTTATGCAACATAAAATAAATCAATCACACTATGCCGCGATGTACGAGGAAAAACCCAAGACGGGAAACAACCTCGGATGGACCTAGCCACAAATCCACAAGATACGGAATTACAAGTACAAGACAGATAGACTTACAACACACGAATCGATCCCTCTCAAGCCTCGATGCTTCTTCTTGTAGACACCTCTTCCTAGAGGATAACCTTGGAACACCACCGTGGTCTCGGAATCCACCGATAGGACTTTCTATGGTCACCGTCACCCGTACATGAAGCCTTTCTCCAAGTGGGTAAAACAACATAAAACACTTCTTCTTTCTTTGTGGGAGGTAGAAGCAAAACCTGAAACTTCTCTTCTTCAATTCGGTAGAGAAAAACCGGTGCCAAACTCCAAGCAATTAATATGTATATAGGTGAACTTGAATAAACTCATTTGGGTGTAAACACTAGAGTGATGGACATTTTTCTCTAAAAATCTCACTCAAAACATGAACATTTTCCTTAAAAAAATTTGCTCTCAAAGTCTCTCTAAGAGATGAAAATGTAATGGAAAAGTTGGTTTGGAAAATGTTAATCCCGCTAAAGATAAAGTCTGAAAAAGTTGGTTAAAAACTTAGTGGGAAAGTGGGTGAAAAACTGCCAAAAACTGTTCCCGCCTGGCATCTCGTTCGAACGACATTTCGTTCGAACGAAATCTCGTTCGAACGAGTCTTCTAACGAAGCTCCAGTATGGACTCGTTAGAAGCTCGTTGGAATTCTCGTTAGAACGAACAATATCGTTCGAACGATATTTCGAACGACGGACCAGTATACCTAAGTGGGAACTCGTTGGCAAACTCGTTCGAACGACATATGGTTCGAACGAAAAACTCGTTCGAACGACATATCGAACGACTTCCAGAAATTTTATAAAATTCGATTTTGGCCCAGAAACTTTATATACTTTATTTTAAAGTTCTAATTAAATTTTTCTGAAAATAAAACACAGTTTTTATTTAACCTAACACCCAATACACAAGTTCCAAGCTCCTATATATATAATACTGCATTCATACCTTAGGAGCATGGAACTATGGTTGATGACGTAGAAACGAGGCACGCAAACCGGCATATTTGATGAAGCTTTATACTCTTTGCCGCTACGTCTTCAACAAACACTTCATAGGCTTGAGAGTATTACAATTACACACTATCCTGTGAATAAATGTTTTTGTCCGGAATTGAGCCAACACTATACATGGACTCAATTGGAAATTTGTGTCCTTACAATTATTTGAAATTTGATTTGGACATAGACGATTTGGCCTTGTTTGCAAAAAATTGTAAGAAATTTCTCAAAATGAAGAAAGATGGCAATTTCAAAGATAAAAAGAATTTTGAGAAAAATAAGTTTGAAAAGAAAAATGAAAAGGATAAAAAGGACGCACCTAAGAAAGACGAGGAGAGATGTTATGAGTGTGACTATAGAGGTCACAAGGCATTTGAGTGTCCTGCTAAGTTGAGATGTCAAGGAAAAGTCAAAGCTGCTCTTAATGCCTCCCTTAGTGATGACAGTGAGGTCAAGTCGGTGGATTCTGGAGACGAGTCACCTCATGAATGTAACTTCACCGCATTCATGGCTAATCATGTGAGTATTGAAAGTGAGCCTCACGACGATGAGGTAACTATTTCACAGGGACACCTCAATAGTGGAAGCGATGTGAGTGGGGGGAGGACGCTGCAAGTGAGAGCGAGAGTGATTTACAACGCTTGTACGCTGATTTATATGACGATTATTTTAAAACTAAAAAGCGTAACAAAGCGTTAGCACTAAGGATAGTTTCCTTAGAGAAAGATTTAGGAGAGACGAGAGATGAGAGAGAGAGAGAGTCCTCCATTAGCATTGCCTTGAGAGAGAGAGAATGTTTTTGTTGAGAGAGAGAGAGAGTTTGTGTAGAGAGAGATAATTAGTTTGGTGAGAGAGAGAGAGAGAGAGAGAGAGAGAGAGAGAGAGAGAGATGTTTAGAGAAAGAGAAAGGGGTCTTGACCAAGAAAGTGGCTAGTCTACGAATGAGCTACATACGTCCTTGTACACTCGAAAGAAACTTAAATCCCTTATAGCCCAGCTTACTCATGACCTTGAGAGATCCAAGGGGTTAAGGCAAAGATAGATGACAGATTTGGAAGGATGCTCTTCGCCCCTGCTTTAGGTTTTGGTGAAAGGTAGGGAAATGGTTTTAATGGTGCCTCGACATCCAAAGTGACACTGGAACCAGTTCCTGAGTTTATTACGAATTCATATGGCCATCGCCAAAAAACCCTAAGAAGAGTTTGTCCAAGAAAAACAAATCAAGGTCGGCCAAAGACTGTGTAATTCTGTACCTACTACAAAAGAAAGAGCCACCTTAGGGAGTTTTACTATAGTTTGGGTCAGACACAACGTACATTTGCTCCACCACGTGCCACTAGCAATTTTTCGAGTCTTAGAGAGTAGGTTAAGTTTCTAGTCGCCACTTCTCAGAGTCTAATGGAAGAGTTCCAACGAATTTCTATGCCATCAGCGGACACTTATAATATCCTGACTAGAGCCAATAATGACAAGGGCAAACAGAAGGTTACGTCATCTTGGGTGCCTAAACTCGACGCAAAAGCCCTTGTTATTCATGTTTCTCTTAAAGCACATAATACTTCTCAGTGGTATTTCGATAGTGGGTGCTCTAGGAACATGATAGGTGATCACTCATTTTTTACCTACCTAAAGGATCGTAAGGAAGGTAAAGTCACCTTTGGAGACGGGAGCAAATATAGCATAGTACGATGAGTTACAGTAGAGATAGCAGTATTTCCTTATCTAGAGGATGTTTTGTACGCCAAAGGTTTGAAAACAACCTGCTCAGCATTAGCCAACTATGCGACGTTGACTTTGTAGTAAAAATTTTCTGGTTTGAGTGAAATATTTATGATCAAGCTGGTACACTTCTATCGCAAGGGGTGAGGACTGAAATAATTGCTATGGGATTGTGCCCAAGTCCTTATTTGTCCGCAAGAGTGCCACGATCACCCCTATGGATCTATGGCATCAACATATAGGTCATATGAATTTTAGAGATTTAGAAAGATGAGCTAAGAAGGACCTATTGCGTGGCTTTCCATCACTTAGAAATCTAACTTCTTTAGTTTGTGGACCCTATCAGTTGGGAAAGCAAGTCCCTATCCCCCCACAGGAAGTTGAATTCCATTACCACTTCACGAGTGCTTGAGTTTATACTCATGGATCTTATGGGTCCTACTCATACTGAGAGTTTGGGTGGTAAGAGGTATATCCTTGTGATGGTAGATGATTTCTCTCATTACTCGATTATAGGTTTTCTGAGAGAGAAATTAAATGCTGTGGAATTTCTCACAACCAAATGTCGTGTCCTGCGAAATCAACATGGAGTCACTATCAATAGGATATGTAGTGACAACGAAACTGAGTTTAAGGAAGCTAAAGTAAATCTTTACTGAGATAGCCTCAGGATCAAACATGAATTTTCAACAGTGAATGCTCCTCAGGAAAATAGAATTATTGAGAGGAAGAATCGGACAATTCAACAGATGGCTAGATATATGCTTCTAGGTCATAGAATTTCTAAGAGATTTTAGGCAGTGCCACACAGTGAATAGGGTTTACCTTCATCCACACACAATTAAATTCCCTATGAATTGTGGACTAGAAAGAAGCCCAACCTTTCAAATTTTTATGTCTTTGGGAGTAAATGCTACATCCTACGGCATAGAGAGCAATTAGGAAAGTTCGACTCTAGGAGCGACAAGGGGATATTATTAGGATATTCATATACTAGTAGAGCATATCAAGTTTTTAACCTGAGTAGCTCTAAGGTTATGGAATCAAGAAACTTCACCGTGCAAGATGATGAACTGTCGACGTTTGTTGATTCTAACCTTTTGTGTGAGGATGATGAACTTTCTACTCATGATCCCATTGTGCCTCCTACATCCAGAGTGGATCATATTCCTTATTTAGGATACACTCATGCTTGGGTTCGCAAGATTTATAATCCTAATGATATCCTAAGATATCCCTCCCTAGGGGTCAAGACTCGTGCTCAAATAGATAACATTGTTAGCCACATTTATTACACGTCCAAAGTCGAGCCCAATAATCATAAGGAAGAACATAAAGATGAACACTGGATATGCGCTATGCAGGATGGGTTGCTTCAGTTTAGAAAGAATAATACATGGAAACTGATCCCCCGCCCTAGTGAGACAAATGTGATAGGTACCAAGTGGATCTTAAGGAATAAGGTGGATGAGACTGGTACTGTTATTCAAAATAAGACTAGGTTAATCGCTCAAGGCTACACACGGATAAAGGGTGTAGACATTGACGATATATTTTCTCCTGTTGCGAGGATTGAGTCCGTCCGCTTACTACTCTCCATCGCATGTCATTTTCACTTCAAGTTATATCAGATGGATGTCAAGAGTGCCTTTCTAAATGGCATTCTACAGGAAGAGGTTTACGTGGAACAACTAAAAGTTTTTGAAGACCCTAAGCACCCTGATCATATCTACTATCTGAGGAAAGCCTTGTATGGTTTGAAGTAAGAACCCCATGCTTGGTACGAGAGGCTTACTTCCTATCTCTTAGCTTGTGTCTTCAAGAGAGTGGGAGTTGGTATGACGTTGTTCATCAGGAGAGATGGCAGTGTTATTTTGGTTACCCAAGTCTGTGTGGACGACATAATATTTAGATACAGCTCCCAGCATGCTCACCACTTTGAGGAGGAGATTTAGAGTGAGTTTAAGATGAGCATAGTTGGTGATCTTACTTTCTTCCTTAGTCTCCAGGTTCATCAGCTAGAGTATGGGATATTCAAATCCCAATCCAAGTATGCTAGAGACCATGTGAAAAAATTTGGTTTAGACTCCACGAAGCACGCACGTACCCCAATAAGTACCTTAACAAAACTTTGCAAGGACACTTTGGCAAGGACATAGAGAAAACCTTGTATCGGAGTATGATAGGTAGTCTTCTCTAGTTGACTGCTAGTCTTCCTGACATCTCCTTTTGTGTTGGAGTCTGTACGCAATACCAGGCGTCCCCGAAATAGTCACACTTACTCTCTCTTAAACGTATTATCAAATACGTGAGTGGGACTTTATCACTTGGCATTTCGTATTCCTTTGATACCGATGACCTTTTATCCGCCTATTCAAATGTCGATTGGGTCGGGGATGCAGATGGATGTAGGAGCACTTCTGGTGGATTTTTCTTCTTTGGTTCTTCCAAATGTCGATTGATTCTGTGCGCGATATTTGTCCACTGTGGAGGCAGAGTACATAGCCATAGGGAGTTGTTGCACATAACTTTTGTGGATGAAGCCGATGTTGGAGGATTATGGGATATCACGGGACACTATGACTATTTCCAGTGATATAACAAGAGCACGATACACATATCTCGTAATCCAGTCCAGCATTCGCGCACAAAGCATATTAGGATACGCGAGCACTTTATCCATGAGCTTGTAGAAGAGAAGGTCATATTCTTGAATTTTATGTATACCGACCTCCAGTTAGCCGATATTTTCATGAAGCCTTTATATGCCCTTAGAATCGAGAGTCTTAGGAAGTCTTTAGGAATTTGAACAATTAACTGAGGGGTGGCCACCATGTGTAGGATGAATTTTAATGTTCATATCATATTATTCCTATCTCTAGATTGTATCATTAGTTATTTTTAGGTTTAATTATTTTGAAAATTACAAAAAGGTTTTCTAGTTTTTTGAAAAATTGAAAAATCCAAAGACATTTTCTTTTTATAATTTTTTTTGAAAAACATAAAAAGAGTTTTGTATTTTGTTTACACCTTTTATGGATGAACATTTAAGTTAGCCATAGTCACAACTTCATTCCAAACTCCACGTGACTGTTTGATAGTGATTTGAGATGCTACATCAATTCATCCATGTGCTTTACATTGTTTGGAGTCATTGAGATGTAATTAGTGATATCTTCAACATGTTTGGCTCCTTATCTCCTTTATTTCACACATGCACGGTATTATTTGAGTATTGTACTTGTCTATCACATATCGTCTTGAGTGTTTACATCTTAATTTTGTCTATACAACGAACCAAATGCGATAAAAGTTGACAAGAAAGTAGTCTATGTAAAAACCATTTACTGTGAGGATTTAATGGCAATAAAAAATGATGAGTGAAACACGAGAAAGGGCTACGAGAGTTCAAAATTAATTCTTCATGAAAGTTACCGTTTGAAAAGGGCCCAAAAAAAATTAAAAGGCGAAAAAATGCCAAAAAGTGGGCCAATAGGTTTTAGTTTTATCACCTTAAAAGAAAAATAAATGCATAATTATTTATAAGGGAGTTTGGATGGAAAGAAATGAAAAAAGGGGTTTGTACGTCCTTGAAAGTCATGAAAAAAGCGTTACATAGTTTTGGACGTTATTAGTGTGAAAATCACTTTGAGCTTTGATTTGTTGATATTGATTGAGTTAATTTCTTATAATTCCACCATTTTTACACCTAAGGAAGATGTTGAGTTCATTCATTAGGAATATTCAAAATTCATCGTGCACATATGTTATGGTTATATGTATTAATTTTCCTATCGAATTTGTTCACATCCCTACATTTTCGCTATCACTGACTTAGTTATTTTCATGTTCTTTCATGGTGTGACTCTTTGTCATATATTTTGCGCGAAAAATTTTGAAAAAATTCAAAAAGAGAAAGTTTGATTACCTTGTGACATTCTCCATTTGCATTTTCTTTATGTTCTTCATAATTATCTATTTGGGGACATCTTAAAAAGGGGAATAACAACGAATTATGGCGCACAATTTTTTTTATCTCATTTAATACTGATTTGTTTGAGCTTAATTGATATCTACTTTTTCTTATCATTATATTTCAAACTGTTGTGCGTCACAGGTATTGTTTCTTATCTCATATGTGTAGGTACAAAATTGAGGATTAGTTTTGCATTCCCTGATGATGACTAAGAAAGATTGAAGGGTTGGATATTTCAAGATGTTGAAGTTTGTTTGAAGACATGTCATTTAGTATTTCCATTTTTGGGGTTTAATGGGGATATTAAATTGTATATAATTTGGTTTTCATTTGGGAAGCATAATTCGGATAGTTTTTATGTATGTACCGGCATATATATAGGGGGATATTTGTAAGGACATGGTTTTATAAATGTCCATTTTAGAATCTAGGAATTTTTTGAGCGTCCTAGATCACAACTCGTATGTCTGATACCGTTACATTCGGCATGTCAACACGATCATCCATGACGGCCTCGATCCAAATTCAAAACTATCACGCTCCCACTATCTTCAACATTCAACCGTTCCCACTACTCCACTTGCAATTATGGTATACTGTTTAATATAGAGTTTTTAGTGGTTACATATTTATTTGGGAATTTTTTTTAAAAATTGGGTTTATCAAAATGAGGCATTTTCAAGGAAAATATTTTTTAAATAGTTACCCGAACCGGTTCGCTGGTTTATAAAGGGCAAACTGAACCGGTTCGAAATGGAGAATCGCATTTGACAGTTTACTAAACCGGTTCACCTAATTATAAAAGGTAAACCGAACCGGTTCGCCGTACCGTCTCAACTTTTTATTTTTTCCATGTATACCAATTTTGGGAGTGTATTTGTTCAAGACTTAAAACAACATTTTTGAGAGACCCACTACATTAAGTCTTCAAGTTTTTGAGTCCCAAATACCTTTTTGATTAAAACATTCTTACCAAATACATATGTGAATCTTTAGAAACCCTATATTAATTGTTCTACTCCTCTAGAGTACTCTTGTGGAGAAGAATGTTGATTCTCCATTTCTGATGATTGAAGCTCTTACGGGATCTTTTGTTGACGATAACGAACCGATGCATGCGGGTATTCATGTGTCAAGCTGTATTTGTCTGTAATTGTAAGTATTACGAATTATTCTGAAATGAAAAAAAAGGTTTTGCCCCTTTTGGGAATTTTTCCTCATATTGTGATTGCTTTGTAAGCTTGAATTTATTTATTCGTCAATCATAATTAGTTGCAAGAGTTAGGATTTTTAGGACTAAAATTGGAATTAATTAAATAAGTTTGTCTATTGATTGCTGGAGTAATCTCAATATCTACTCATAAATCAATAAGATAAGTACTTGCCTCTATATGTAGGTATGAATTTCCGCAGAATAATGGTCGGATGGCGTTCCTCTCTTTCCAATCGACTCAACGGTGGTGTTGGTTGTGCAAGAATGGTGGAAAGACGTTAATATCTCCCTGGAAACCCTTCTCCTTCCTCCTCCTGTGGTATCGTTGTGTTTCTTATGATTTCTACCCTAACTTCCCTCACATAAGTGCAAATATAATTATCTAATTTTCGTAGATCTCTTTTCCCTCAAATTTCAAAAGACCGAAATACCTCTCCGGGTGCCGATTTGGCCTAAAAATGCCTTGGGACCCAAACTAAACCCTCGAGTACATTTTTCTAACTATTTTGACACATTGGTATACTCAAAATGACCATTTGAATTATCTAAAATGAACTTATATTTTACTTCCCAAAATTAAGTCCTGACACGATTTACACACACGTCCCGACTAAATTTATCGTAACTGTTGTATTTCTCACTCACGACAATCATAATATTTTCTTATCAATTTATTACTCATTCACTAAGTAATATTCAATATAAACAAATATTAACCCTTACTCATTAATTAATATTTATTTTCATCCGGATTAATTTTTTAATTTAATTTAATTAATCGCAATATAAAAATCATTAATATGGAGGGGTGTTACAGCAAATGTTCAAAGATTATGCAATTTTCCAAGGCACGATGACTATTTCGTATGATAATATGAGTGCAATTCATATATCCCACAATTCGGCCCAATATTCCTTCACAAACCACATTAGGATACGTGAGCATTTTATTTGTGATCTTGTTGAGGAGAAGGTTGTGTCCTTGAGATTTGTGAGTACCGAACATCAATTAACCAATATTTTCACAAAACTTTTAGATTCACTTAGATTCGAGAATCATAGGAAGTCTTTGGGTATTTTCTCCGTTGATTAAGTTTAGTTACTTTATCTAGTTTAGGATGATTATCATGTTCATATCTTATATCCCTATTGCTAGATTGTATTCTATATATTTCTATTTTTTTCTTTTGATATATATTTTGAAACATTTAAAAAGATTTTCAATTTTTAAGAAAAAGTTTAAAATTTTGTAAAGGTTTATATTTTTGATAAAATTTTGAAAAAGACAAAAAGATTTTTGTACTTTCTTTTTTCACCATGTATGGATGTACATTGAAGATATTTAAATCATCCTTACATTTCATCAATTCACGTGACTTGTCCATAATGTTTTGAGACATGGCTTCGCTTCTTTAATGTGCTTAATAGTGTGTGGATAGCATTTCTTTGATCAATGATGATTACTTTCTTCTTGTTAGACTTTTTGTCACCTTTATTACACACGTGCACGGGCTTTTTGAACATTGTACTTGCTTATTATATGTTGAATAAGGTTTTGTCATCTCAATCCTGCTTAATAATGAACCAAATATAAAAAGAGATAAGTTGTGCTTGTAAGAACCAGTGCCCGAATTTCGTTTCCTGGAAAATATTATTATATATTAAGAAGTGGAAAGGAGACACGAAAGAGAGAAATTCTCTTTGCGTTAAAAGCCGCCATTTGTAAAAAGAGCTTAAAAGACTAATAACACACAAAAATAGAAGTGCCAAGGCCAATTTCTTTTATTCATTAATGCTTCACTACATATGAGCATTATTATATCTTCAAAAATATTTGAGAGTGAATTCTTATATATGTGAGATTTTAAAGGTATTATAAAGTAGAAGATCAATGGGTTTGTACAATGGACTATCTTGAAAAGAATTAAATAGTTTGGCATTATTGATTGGAGAATCATTTAAATTAATGGCATATTGCATAAATCAATTCAATTTCATTTAAGTTCAACATTTTTGCTCATAAAGTTGAAATTGAGTTCTTTTTTTAGAAGTATCTCATGACTTTCTACACCTGTGTTATGAATGCTTATGTTGATTTACCTATGGAAAATGTTCACATAATTATATTCCGTTTTATGATTCAGGTATTTTAGTCTTATTCCATGGTTCTAGTATCTATATGTACTTTTTATATGTATACTTGGTTATACAGGAAAAATTTGGAAAAAAATTCAAAAAATTGTTTGTATGCCTTTCGAAAATCTCATCTCATATGCTTGATTGATTATCTTTGTGATGATATTTCTTTTGGATTCATGTGATGCTTATTGTCCATGCTTATTTTCTATCCATTTGTATATTGTAGGAAAAAAATGGTGGAGAACAAATTGAAGGGGAGTTTATATTTTCTTTAAACTCATACGTGTCACGGTATTGTTTTGTTTCATATGTGTAGGTATGTTTCACTTTGATAATGATTTCATGGACTACACAAGATGAAGACACAATTATCTTACTGTAGAATAAATTTAATTGAAGATAATGTTTTTAATATCATTTCATTTTGGGGTTTAGGAGGAGATTAGGTTACATTGTTTCAGGGATTTTATTGTAATTTGGGTTACAATTTTTGTTTTGTATCGCAATAGCCAAAGGGGGAGATTTGTAAGAGAAATATTTTATAATTTCTCGTAGTTTATGGATTTTGGTGTATCCAATTCTGAACCAAAATTCCAAACCAAAGTCTACATCCGTATGTGCCTCCACGATGATTTAAAGACCTGTTAGTCATCGAGCATCGTTTCTGTATTTGCCCGCAAAACATTATGGAGGTATACACTTTTGGTTTTGATTTCTCATTTAAATTAGATTCTGGGATGTTTACTTTTTAAATTGAGGCATTTTGTTAAAACGAATTTTGAAAATATTTTTTTTATTTTTTTATGTCGTTCAAACAAGATATAGATCTCATTAGAACGAAAGTCCCTTTTCGTTGGAACGAACTTCGAATGACCATCGAAAGGGTTGTTATGTGTTTAAAACAACCAAACTTGTTGGAATGTCGTTAGAAGATTGATTGAATGAGAATAGGTTGTCGTTCAAAACATAATTGATCTCATTAGAACGAACCGGTGTTTTCATTCGAACGAGATGCCATTTTTGTTCAAATGAGACTGTCGCCTTAAAATTTGTGTTTTATCTATAAAATCCTATTTTGAACAGTTTTTCTCAATAACTTTGGGTGAAAATATTTTCCTATACCTGAACGAAAAGTTCCCACATTTGTGTTTCATAAAAGAACTTTTGTTTTCTAAACAAGGTTTTGTTTGTCCAAATCATACATCCATCATATGATTTATTAAGTTTTTTCAAAGCCAAGTTTCCATAAACTTTCATTAAACCCTTATAGAGTTATAGTGTACTGCTGATTTATGGAGCCAAGGCTCTAAAGCTAAAGAGGATAGGATATTACAACCTTTCTATTGTTCCTGAACATACTCTTGGCGTGCTTAAGAGCCAACAGGTCACACCCATTCCCCTCATTATAGCCAATCAACCCAATTTTGTTAGCTCTCCACATACTTGTGAGGTTCGACGCACAACATGTTACTATAGACAATTATCCCAATTATCGTTAGCCCTGAACATACTCGTGATGCCAAAACACACCCATGCCGATATATCCAGTCAACCCAATTATCGTTAGTACTGCATATACTCACGAAGAAAATTTATTTTTATACCATTTCTTTATCTTAGGCATGACTTATTAATTTTTGTTCAAGTTATCTTTATTCTCAATTATCCCCATTTTTAATTCGGGTAGTACAACCTAAACCATACCTAGTCCTATATCGAGAGATACCAAACCATAAATATTACCTAGTTTATCACCTAGGAAGAATACCTACCATAAATATTACCTAGTTTATCACCTAGGAAGAATACCTACGAAAAATCATCATCTAGCCTCGCACCTAAGCTAAAGGAATAACGTAATGATGTACTTCCTAGACCCACCTAGAAAAATATCCATCCCTACAATCATACACTCACTAGTCCCACCTAAAACGTGCCAGCCACCACTAAGTCTACCTACTAGTTCCATACCTAGCAAGAAACCTATAAAATAAGAGTAAAAGTATGACTACCCTAAAAATCCAATGTCCCCGTGGGGTTCAAAATATTGACATGCACAATGATCGCGTAAAGCATATTTTTTATTTAACTCAACAATCCTTACAATTAACTACAAGATTACCGTTTCCTTCAAATTACGTTCGTTTAGTCATAATTAATTAAACAAGTCAAATTTCAACAATTAACACAAAATTCCATTTTTACATGAATATTACAATGTTACACAACAATAATTCAATTCTATAGCCTACACATCAATAACGTGATTATATAAGTCAAAATCCAATTGTAAATTCAAATTTTAAATTCTATCATTCGAAACGTCCCAAAATTTAATCGTAATCCAACACTCTAATCTAAGCATGTGATTGTTTTTAGTCTTAATTAATATCATATATTGAATAAAAAACTGTAATCTCTTTCACTTTCCCTAATTAATCTTCCAAATATATTTTATTAAAAACATGATTAATTAAGGTTGAGGCAATATCTAAAATGCATAGCACTTAAGGAAATAATAAAAGCATTCATTCCTGAAAAGTAGTCGTTTTAAAAATCTAATTGTACGGTTGCGATCCTCTCATGAAAATAGCAAAGATATGTTATCGGATGTTCTTCAGAAAACTTGATTTGGATCTTCAAAACTTGAGTTGAAACTAGTATTTAATAGGGTTTAGATTTTGTAGATTATAGGAGATACAATTATGGGAAGCTATTGAATTTTGGAATGATATACAAGTGTTTGAAAAACAAGACCCCGAGTTTTATTAATAGGGTAAAGTAGGAGAGTTTAAGTTAAACACAAACGATATTCAAATTACCCCACTCGCAACTCTTCTCGACGCGAATCGATTCGCCACCATGGGCCGAATCGATTATCCTCTGAGAAAATCCAAAGGACGCCCGTAATAACTATAAACTAAACAAAATTTTATTTTTAACCCGATTAAAACCTTATTTCCTATATATATAAACCAACATTTTTAATTTCTAAAAATAATTAAATCTAACAAAAATATTTTTTCGATTATGATTTTAAAACGAGTTATTTATGGTCCAAAATCACGAGGTGTTACGTACTCCCCCACTAATATAGAAATTTCGTCCTCAAAATTCAACGAAACGTAAACATCAATCCTAAAGTCATGCAAATGAAATAAGGCTTACATATGCATACCCGTAGAATGCCACGATTGGGTGCCCATACACCCAATCCTACACGCACCTACCCAAAAAACAAAATACAATATATATTTATATATATATAGACACACACACTAGGGTATGCCCATGCCTGAAGGCACGACGAAAATTTCCAAAAGTTACATAATCGCAAAACGACAAAAATTTCCAAAGTACGTAATTGCGAAACGAAAGCAATTTCGTTCCCCCAACAAAAAAAAGTGCTAAGTCGTATATAATTTAAGTTATAAAGTTTTATATATAATACATATAGTGTTGAACAATTTATAAAACTACCCACCTTATATAAGAAAGAAAAAAACACTTCAACAATATTATTAATAATCCATCCTACACATCATATAACACATTCAACTCAATTCGTGAAAGTAACACCAATACTTAATTCAAAAAAAATTGTTACATAACACAAATAATTGTAAAAAAAATGAACAGAGATTCCTCTATTTATAGGACTATCTGCCCTGTTTAAGAAACAAAAAAATAACACAACAACTATATTCCACATATGACATTTATTATTTTAGAGTCAAGATATCCTGCATTATTCATTGCCTCGTATGCATGTCCCGCGGTCACTGCATCGTCGCCTATTACTGAAGTTATGTGATTGGCATTATCTAACAAATCCCTCTTAACAACCATTCTTAAACTGGTCGACTTCCATACATTGGATACACCTGTATAATATTAACATGTCAATGAAGAACAAATATGAGATCATGCGTTCATGTAATAAAATTGACTCTAAATATTCATGAGTTTAATCTTGAAATAAAATTCACACAAAACATTCATTTTTAATGAAGTTGAAAGTATCTAAGTACACAAACTTAAATATATATCACCAACTGAACCTTTAAGTTAATGATTTCTCAATGGTCCATATAGTGCAGAAAACATCTAAGTGAAAATATAAAGTCACAAACAAAGTTAAACACTTATTTAGGATGTTTATCAAACACCTAAAAACAAATAATGAAAAAGTAAAAGCTTGCTTATTCGTCCTAGTTGGGGTAGATGTAAACACAAATAGTTAGTACAAATTCCCCATCATCCTCTTATCCAACTAACAAAATAGCAAACTTATCATATCCTTAACTTCAATTAATTGATGTAGTATTATAAAACAGAGAATCTATATTAGGTACTGCAAAATATTTTTTCCAAATTATTTAGCATGATAAAAGGGCCGAAGTTTGAAAGAGAATGAAATGTTGTTACAACTACTGTTACAAATATGCAACAACAACAACATTAGAATTTGAAAAAAATATGCAACAACAGCAGCATTAGCAAATATGCAATAGTAGCAGCATTAGCAACAGCAAATATGAAGTAGCAACATTATTTACTGTGCTCCAAAGTATCCGATGTCTGTATGGAGGGCTCTAACAAATACCCATGCTCAAAAGTATGTATGCCTCAGGTCTAAACCTTGTGATAATAATCGTGTGCGAATTTGTAAGTCCGTGAAATGCATCCTACATCCACCAAAAAAGGAGATAAATGAGTAAACCTCACTAAAACATATGCATTTAAGACTATAGCTCGTCAAATAACAGATAAAAATGAAAAAAAGGATCATATTTTCAATCAACATTAAATTTGAATCAAACAAAATCCCCAATAGCATTTCCATGATAAAAATGACGCTTATATTATTTTTAATACACAAACTTTTTTTTAAATTACAAAACAAATGGAACTTTATACAAATTTTATACTAAAAATTCCAATCCAAAAATAGTAACATGTAATATTTAATCCCCAAATGCATTACATTCTTCAAGCAATTAAAGGATATTATGTTCAGGGGCACTGATTGAAGGTAGTATCATGCGATTGGAAGGGGTTTGAGGTTTTGTTTCAGTTGGCGAAGCTTCAATGGGGTCGGTTCCTTCTTGCATAACAGCCACACCACCACCCCTTCTCACACCTAACATTAAGAATTGAAGACTCGGGGCAATGGCCATTGAATTGGTCGATCATTATCGAGAGGCTCAATAGCATGTTTAATTGGCCTTAAACTCAACTACTAATTCAATCCCATGAGCAACAGTGGAGGTAACTCCAACCGCTATAGCGACACCTGTAGCCTCTGTATTTGATGGTCATAATTCCCAGTCATCCGGGGCACTTTGGTTCAGACGATGACCATTTCTGCATGCATAAAATCTAGAGAAAAGACCAACTATATTCACACACCACTAACATAAATTCACTCAAAAGGGTGTGTTGTGTTCTTAACTGCAACTATCACGCTACCCCTTAACCGCTGCTATCACTCAACCCCTCAAAATTGCTATCACTCAACGCCTTAACCGTTACTGTCAACACAACCGTAGATGTAATGAGTTGCACCATCGATTCTAGAAGATTCTGAGGTGGTCCCTTGACAACATCTCTAACAATTCGTTAAATATCGGTATAACAGATAGTATATGATAAGTTATCAGATTTACCAATTGCTCGGAGATCCATCCATGCATCTACATCTATCAAGAACTTCTGACCCAAACAAATCCACAACACATCAAACATAAGAGAGATTAATAACCACAACACATCAAATATAAAATATCAAAAATCAAACATGAACTACTGGAAGTAACTCATCAAACATAAGAGAGATTAATAACCAATATTTGCATCTTCACTAATATAGTCAACCCTCAATTATCTACTGGAAGTAACACAAATGAACTGAAATGACGTGCCATATTAAAATTAACTATTTTGGCAGCCTTAATTAATTGTTCTACCATATATAAATTTTACATGTTACGACAAATAGAAAAATTATACCTGCTCTAAAATGAATTAATTTTTTTTTTGCATAAAATTTTCACAAAACATGTATCTTCTTGGGGGAAAAAGATCTTAGGAGAACAATTAATTGAGGTACAGTTATTTTTATTTCATGAAACTGAAATGACGTGTCAAGCAGGCAGGATGCCAATAAGAGAATAATTTCTTAGTATAATCACTTAATGGGGAAAAAAGCTCTTGGGATTAGTATAACAAACCCTATGCAATCACTACAATGCATAAGAATTTAAAACCAAACTAAAAGAATATAACATGATTAAAAACATAATTTCCCATTAAACTTATACACTTATGGTCTTTCTAAAGTTATAGGCTCAATATCTCATGTATGACGCTTCAATTCGTGGCGATAAATTGAAATAGTAAATCTATGTACCTCAACTATTTGGCATTAATTTTTTATCACTGAAATATTGGAAGCTTGATTTTGTCAGTATCAGTATAGCTAACTGGGCAGACTATAAGTCATGGCATTACGAAAGGTGAGTCTCACATCCTCGATGATTTTCATCCTCGGTGACATTCGGTGGGAGCTCAGGCGCTGGTACTACCTTTGTTTCTTTTTCCCTATTATATAATAAAAATTAATAATTAAAACCTGTAACAAACTATAACAATACAATTAAACAATTATCGCAAGATTAACAAACCCGCTGCAAGTTACCAAGGTGGATACATGAGGGTGTAGTATGGAAGAATGAGTCGACCTAGTAATGCTCCTTATTGTAGGACATTCTTCGGCTGCAATCCATAACTTCTTTTAGGCTTCTGTCTCATGGTGCAATGAGCAGACCTAGTGTTTTTCCTACATCATTTATCTTTACTCTAATGAGTCTAGAGCAGTCCACCTATTTGAGCAGGCCACCCTATATTTGGTTGACACAGGCTCCCATCAGAAGGAACATGAGGGTTGGAAGTATCCCCCTCCTGATAATTTTCATTCTCGGCCTCAGCCTCAGCTACCTCGCCCACCTCCTAGCCTTCCACCATATACTCGGTAGCAGTATTATGAGACTCTGCCTTAGCATGAAGTTGGTTTAAAGGTCTCCTAAGTCGAACGACTTCATAACTTGACCAAAGCTATGGGTCGAACAATGCCTAGTCAGGTACATGTTAAGAACCCGCCGGCAGGAGACTTTGGCGCCCTTCTCTAGGTATTGAATGGTGTATTCGATGAATTCTTCAGACATAAAAGCACAAAGTAAAAGACTCCTCATGAGAACCAAATAAATAAATAACAGTATGCATAAAAGTAGAAAAATAATGAAAACATGTGACACACCAAATACCATTCCTAACAAATTCCACTTACAAAGTTGGATTGCAATTTTTCAATATATACACTGAACGTTGAATAACTTGAAAAGGTAAAACATAAACCATATACCATATTACAACTTTGTATTTCATAAACCTAAACCATAAACATGTGACACACCAAGAACTATCTTGATACTACCATCGGCCCAAATACGTAGGTTTATAGAACTGTCTTGATACTACCATCAGCCCAAATGCAAAACAAACATATAATAAACATGTCAAGATTTAATTAAGTTACATACCAAAATATAAATCTTCCCAGAAATGCAGTCGCACACACCATTAAGAATGGTCTAACTGGAGATTGAATATAACAAAAGAGGTAACTGCCGAGGTGCCTACAATATAATTGAAAACCTAATTTGGAAAAGATATATGGTTCAACTACTTGAATTTAAAATTAACAGCTCTCTACACAACCATAGGAAAGATAAGGGGAAAAAGTTATGTTAAACTTCATTGAAATTCACTATATAATTAGCAAATTAGAACTTTACCCAAATAAATACACCAAACCAATATTCAAATAACTACCCTACTCTTCTATGCCACCAAAACCATCATCCATGTACTGGGCATAAACCAATGAAACCTAAAAGATAGAATATCATATCCCATAAGCCTACAACACCCCTACAATGTAAAAGCATTCCAAAAGATATTGATCAGGTGCTTACCCCTGTTCAAACTGTGAAATAGCCCCCTAGCTGTTGTCCGGACAAATAAAACCACATTGATATGGGGCTTCGTCCTCCACATTTGCCTCCATGGATACTACAAAAAAGAAATAATAAAAAACATTTAAACCTTTATTTACTACACCAATGAAGTTGACCAAATACCTAGCAAGTATGAAAAAACTACAGAAAATTCAAGAACCAAGCTAAGCGAAATGTGAGAATTATCAAATGTACTTCCTGTCGAGTATAAATCTGAAAACCAAATGAAACCACATGAGTTCAAATCCATTGCCATGTCAAATGATTTGTAATACTTAAAAAGTGAGGGTGTTTGAGTTCAAATACATTTCCATATGAAATGATTCTTAATTATTCTAACCACATTATTTATCATTTAGATTTTAATATGGTCGCCCAAATTTTAGAATGCCTTAGCACCATCTAACGCACAACTCCAAAAATCTCTTTCACTCTCAAAACCCGTATTCCCAAAATATTTCAACGCTAAACATTTTTATACTAAAACCACTTCAGTTGTGACTTATGAGATGAGGATGTATGTGAATACATCCCAAAGAATGCAACAAAAATAGACCTGTAAAATATAATTGAGAATACAAAAATCTCGCATGCCTAAAAATTTAGGAGAAAATTGTAAATGATCTCAACTTTAAGAAAATTATAATGAGAGAGTGGAACCTTTCTCGATAAAATTCATCAACAATAAAATTAAGAATCAATCAGTGCATCTCATATACCAGTATATAGTTAACATTAACCAACGGATCATATCATACTACGGTATCCAATGAGCATATCATAAAAGAATGTGCATAAAAACATAAAACAATACCTGAGTTTGCAATTAAACATGAAACCCGCTGAAATGTCCGAACCCAAGAAACCCAAAACCTGAGTTTGCAATTAAATAAGCATAAAAACATAAAATAAAAAATAGCAAAATGAATTTGTAAAAATTGTAAGCAAACTAAGTTATAAAATGAATAAGCACAACCTCTAAAATGTAAAAAATAAAAGAATACCTGAGTTTGCCTAACACAACCTCTGAACCATACAATCTGAGTGTGTAATGAATAAATAAGCATACTTGAGCCAAGAAACCAAAAATCCAAAACCTAAGAATGTATATAAGATCTGAGTTTGTAATGAATAAAAGAATACCTGAGCAAAGAAACCCAAAATTGGAAAAATAAAAAACCCACGAAATCCAAAGCACCCCAAACCGAACCTTAACAGGTGAGAGCTGAGCGGCTGAGAGGTGATCGGGTGCGGAGAGGAGGTGAGTGACTGAGAGACTTTGTGAGGGTGCGGGGTGGAGAGGATAGGAGGAGGAGGAGGAGGAGGAGGAGGAGGAGGAAGAGACGATGTGGAGTGGTGGGGGATATTATTTCATGAGAGGAATATTGATTTTGCATAAATTCTTCCCATTTATCCTCTTAATTTAGAGGCTTTTATCTTGCCGTAAAGTGTAATTCAAGTGGATTTATATCATATCTTTGATATTGACAAGTTCTAACGAGTACGCCGAGTTTTGTGTATGTTTCATCTATTTCGCATGTGTGTAGTGATTTGATTCGAGTTCCGTACCAAAAGCTCCAAAGAAGAACAAGAAGGAAAGGTTTCTGCAATAGATGACAAGATGGAACCAAACCCAAGGGAAAGAAAAAGAACTGAATCCATCTTGGGGAAGTCTCTATAAAGGCTGAACACAGCAGGACCGAACTGAAGTGAGGACAAAACGAACCGATCCTACACCTGGAAAATTTCCTGTGAAGAGTAAAAAATATGCAACCGAACTGAAGTAGAGAAATAAATAACCGATCCCATGCTCGAAGAACTCCCTATAAAAGTTGTCAAAGACAAAACCGAAATGAACCCCTTAATCGAATCGGTTCTGTTCTCGATTATCCGAACTTATCCACTTGTAAAAATTAAAATCCTATTTGGTTCAAACTCTTGTATTCTATAGATTATTAATTATAAAATCCTCCCAAACGTAAGCAGGAGGCTTCTGATTCATTAGGGAAGCTCTTTAATCACTTTTAGAGAAGAATAAAATATAAACCCTAGTTTTGATTCCAGTTGCAATTCAAGTAAATTTCTTCCAATTCCTTATTTTATTATTGCAGTAGTTCTTTTGTTAGAAAGTATTGGTTATTCTCTTCATCTTCATTCAGTATTAAAAATATTTTCTTTCATTCCAAACGTGTTGTCCACAAATTTTCATATGTCAGGCTAGAGTTCTAAGGTCGGGAACTCAACCTGATGTGGTAGTTGCATGTGTACAATATTAATCCTCTAAATTTAATGATTTGATTATGATCGTATTGTGTAGAAACACGACAAATGTAGATCTTTAGATCTCGTTTGCTTCAGGGTAACCGGGATGCTTCAGAATGCAATTCGAGAGTAACTATCGTAATACTGATTTACTCATCGTCTAATTAAGTATGGTGCGGGCTTGAACCTCATATACGTAATGTTTGGGAGTACTAAATTTTGGGTCTAATTAATCAATTAAATTTGCGATTAGTTTTATACCATCAATACACTAGGGTTGAGGGATTGTATTCCCGTCCTATTTCTTCATCATATAGTTAAAGTTTCAGTTCAATCATTATCAGTAATTTAGGTAATTTAGAATAGTTTCATTCCATTCATACTTTGGTGCATTAAATAAATATTTTCAAAATTGCCTTTAGTTGTAGTCGATTCCCAAAACAGATCATCCTTTCCTTTTTCTTTAGAGTCAGCGTTAGGATTCCTTCGTCTGTCCAACGTCATTACAACTCTGTTGTCTTATTTCTCTGAGGATCGATACCCGACTTATCGAATTATTACTTGAGCGACAGGCATGCACTTGAGCCTAGATAGTATGCACTTTTGAGACACATTCTTAGTCGAGTCAAGTTTTTGGCATCGTTGCCATGGAATTAGGTAGACTTAGGATTAGATCAAGTCAATCTAAAACTTTGACCAAAAATTTCAAAAAAAAATCCAAAAAAATAAAAAAAATTGAAAAGCACAAAAAATATTCCTCATCATATCCTTTTAATCCTGTTAATGCAAAAATCTGAACTCACTCCAACTCCCCATAATACTCCAACCCACATTCACGAAAATCCGATAGTTGAGTACGACCCCGATATCCCTCACACTCTAAACATTCCATAATTCTGGGTTCCATCTCCCACACCTCCACACACCCCGACATCCCTCTTAGGACACACTTCAGAGTGCTCTTTGGGTATACCCAGTGAGGACACATAGTCATCTAGTGAGAGAGCCATGTCACAACACGGTAGTGTAGCCGTCGGTGAGGAAAAGTCCCCGTATCGCCCTTTGAGAGAAATCTTATATCCCGAGCGCACTGTCACTCCAGGATGCATTATACTCCCATATAAAGGCAATTTCATTTTAAAAATGGGATGATCCAGATGCTCCCCCACTACCATGGGATAAAATCTAAAAATCCATATCTCCACATCAGGGAATTTGAGGATGTGTGTGAAACCCTTAATGATCAAACTTGCACACAAGAGGTGATCTGCATCAAACTTTTCCCATTCTCTCTAAAAGATAAGGCTAAGACCTGGCTATGGTCTTTACCTCCAAGCTCGATTGCATACTGGAATGAGTTTCAATCTAAACTTCTCCATAAATTCTTTCCTCCACATTGAACGAACTCCATCAAGGCTCAAATTCAAACTTTTTGATAATTAGAAAATGAGTCGTTCGATCGATGCTACGAGCGTTTCAATGAGCTAATTACTTCATTCCCCCATCATGGATTTGATAAACTGTAAATCATTTTCTTCATCCATAATGGGTTGGACATTAATTCCAAGCAACTCGTTGAAACCATATGCGATGGTCAGTTTGTCGAATTAGACACCCAAGATGCTGAGCTTCACCTGAGTTATGTCGCTGAGACTACCTAATCCTGGGATACATCTGACCCTAATGCTCAAAATTGAACTCGCCAAGTGTCCACCACTCCATCGGTGTCCTACCTATTTCACGTAGAGAAAAATTCTATAATGGAAGGTCGACTCGATGTGCTTGAGAGAGAAATGCGACAATTATTGGAGAAATGTGCAGAAGGACCACCTGGATCCATCCCAAACCCTGTTGAGAAGGTGTGTACAATTTATGAGGCGGGACATTCAATTAAGGAATGCCTGACGATACTCGCCTACAAAGTTATGCTTTAAGAACAAGTGAGTGGTATAGGAGGATTCAAGGGTAATTTCGGTGTACCCCATGGGAATTGTTAAACCCTTCATGGAAAAACCATCCTGGTTTTAACTATGGGCAATAAAATGCAGCGATGAATCCTAATTCACATGTTTCCCCTCATCCACCGTCACACTTTCAACAAGCACCACACATGCAAGGACATGTGCAAGAACCACCACCTACAGGGACATATATCACTCCACCAATAAGAAATATCAAGGATACAATAGACCAATTTATCACTACCCAAAAAGCAGCCACTGCTAGGGATGAGCGCATGATCAACGACATAAATGCGAACATTTCAAAGTTGCAATCATCGTTGAGTATCCAAGAGAAAGATAAGTTTCCTGACCAGGGCCAAAGACTTCCCCAAGGTCAAACTAGTGTTAGCTCCACCTCGACAGAACATCAGGAGCAATGTTAAGTTGTGACCACTCTTCGTAGTGGGAGAGTCGTTGATTTATCACCTCCCCCACACGACACAATCAAAGACAAGGAGATTTCGCCCGACACGAAAGAGGCTGAAGATGTCTCCTTGAAAGAGAGTGATAAAGAAGACACTACTGAGCCCAAGGTAGTAGTGAAACCACCCACCGTGGAACCGTTTCCTCAAAGTTTGGTTCCTTCACACAAAGGAAACCCCCGTGATGATGTGCAATACATGCTAAAGCAAGTAAATCTAAATTTACCTTTCCTCGATGCCATTAAGCAAATTCCAACTTATGCAAAAGTCATCAAAGACTTGTTAACAATAAAGAGAAAGATGAAGGTAAAGAAAAACGTCTTAGCACAGAACGTGAGCTCCATTCTACTTAATTATCTCCCACTAAAATTCAAAGATCCCAGTGCACCCACCATTTCCTGCATCATTGGAGAAAATAAAATTAAAAAAGCCTTACTTGACTTGGGAGCAAGTGTCAATATCCCCCCTTATGCTATCTATAGGCAACTAGATCTGGGCGACCTTTAGCCCACAAAGATCACTCTCCAGTTAGCGGATCGAACCGTGAAGATACCAAGAGGTATAGTCAAGGACGTGATCATTCAATTTGACACTTTCTACATCCCGGTAGATTTTGTCATTTGGGACACGGAGCCCTCCTTCGACTCAAGAAATCATGTTTCCATCATTCTTGGGCGCCCATTCTTAGCTACGGCTAATGCAATTATCAGTACTCGAAATGGGAAGATGCACCTCATTTTTGGGAACATGACCTTAGAGACTAACATCTTCCATATAGCCTAACATACGGGGGAAGAAGATGATCTTCACGCGGTGAGCTTAATCGACGAGATTGTAGAGGAGTACTTTGAGGAAAATTATTATGGAGATGCCCTAGGATCCTATTTAGGGTCGAGCCACGAGAGTGAGGGGACGTATACTGAATTTGAGAGGGAAGTTGAGGAGTTGAGAGAATTACTTGATGAGAGAGCGTCGTATGAGGACACGAGAGATGTAAGTTGGGTTTCTCGATTCGAGGAGTTACCACCAAGGGAGGAATGCATGGTTCCCTCCGGCGATATATTTTCGACCCTCGAATTGAAGAAACCACACTCCCATATTAAATATGCTTACCTAGGAGAGGATGAGACATTTCCTGTTGTGGTCTCCTCTAGCCTAGACGAAGAGCAGGAGGGTAAACTGTTAAAGATTTTGAGGTAGAATCAAGGTGCTTTCGGTTGGTGTATTATTGATTTGAAGGGGATATGCCATATGATTTGCACCCACAAGATCCATCTTGAAGAGGATGTAAATCCCTCGAGAGAAATGCAAAGAAGTCTAAACCCCAACATGAAAGAAGTGGTGAGGACCAAAATTATCAAATTATTGGATGTCGGGATTATCTACCCAATCTCGAATAAGTTTTCTCGAAGAAGTCGGGCATGACAGTGATTGAAAATGCTAAGGGAGAGCTAGTTCCCCAACGTACCACCACCGAGTGGCGCATTTGCATTGATTATCGAAAACTCAATGCGGGACGTAGGAAAGACCATTTACCCCTGTCGTTTATTGATCAGATGCTTGAGAGAGTAGCAGGCCACCCTTACTATTGCTTCCTTGAATGATATTCCGGAAATAACCAAATTGAGGTAGATTTACTTGACCAGGAGAAAATAAACTTCACTTTACCTTTTGGAACGTTTGCATACAAACATATGCCATTCGACTTGTGTAATTCACCCGCGACCTCTCAAAGGTGCATGTTGATTTATTTAGCGACATGACTGAGAAAGGACTTGAAGTGTTCATGGACGACTTTATCGTTTTTGGCACCTCTTTCGATCTTTGTCTGGCAAAGATGGAAAAAGTACTTGCCCGGTGTGTGGAGAAGAACTTAGTGCTAAATTGGGAGAAATGTCATTTTATGGTCACTAAGGGAATAGTTCTTGGCCAAATAGTTTCATATAAAGGGATTGAAGTAGATAGAGCTAAGATTGATGTCATAGCCGATCTACCCCCACCAAAATTGCTCAAAGACGTGCGCTCCTTCTTGGGCCACGCGGGTTTTTATCAACGGTTCATTATGGACTTTAGCGCCATCGCTAGGCCCTTAAGCAACCTTCTTATGAAGGACATCCCATTTGAGTGGACAGAAGCATGCCATAGTGGTTTTAAAGAACTAAAAATCATGCTTCTGTTCGCTCCCATCATGCAAGTTTCGGATTGGTCCTTACCATTCGAGCTTATGTGTGATGCTAGCGATTATACAATAGGGGCTATTTTGGGCCAAAGAAAAGACAATAAGGCTTATGTCATCTACTACGCTAGCCAGACTCTTACCGGACCACAACTCAATTACTCCACCACAGAGATGGAGTTACTAGCGATAGTTTTTGATCTGGATAAATTCCGATCCTACCTTATCGGTTCTCCCATCACTTGCTTCATCGACCACGCGATATTGAAATACCTACTTGGGAATAAAGATGCAAAGTCGTGCCTCATAAGGGGATCCTACTCCTACAAGAGTTTAATCTCTCCATTAAAGATAAGAAAGGAGTAGAAAACGTCGCTTCCGACCACTTGTCATGGCTCTCGTCCGACGTACCTAGTGATTCGATACTTATAGATGAATATTTTCTGGATGAGCAACTCTTTGCTACCTCTTCTTTGCCCTGGTTTGTGGATATAGTGAACTACCTTGTCACAGGAGTCGTCCCTCCCGATTGGACACCACAAGATAAGAAGAGGTTTATCACTTGGTCGTGCATGTTTTTCTATGACGATCCTTTCCTCTATAAATATTTTGCTGACCAAATCATTCGACGATGTTTATCGGATGATGAGATCCCGAAGGTCATCCAATTTTGTCATTCGAAAGCGTGTGGAGGTCACTTTTTGACGAAAAAGACAGCTGCTATGATTCTTTAATGCGGCCTCTATTGGCCCACACTATTCTGAGATGTGAATAATTGTTGCAAATGTTGCGATAGGTGTCAAAGGATGGGAGCGATTACCCGACGAGACATGATGCCATTAACTCCTATACTCATTATTAAGATTTTCGACTACTGGGTTATTGACTTCATGGCCCTTTTCCCTCATCTTTTGGTTTCCTATACATCCTGGTGATGGTAGATTATGTTTCTAAATGGGTAGAAGCTATAGCTACCAAGATAAATGACAGCAAAGTGGTGATTAGGTTCCTACAGGAACACATACTTTCCCACTTCAGTGTTTCGAAAGCGATAATTAGTGATAATGGCATGCACTTTTACAACAGGCCATTTGCGAAGCTCATGAGAAAGTATGGCATCGTTCACAAGGTTGGAATGACCTATCACCCACAAACGAATGGGCAGGTCGAATTAACGAATCGAGAAATCAAGAATATTCTCAATAAGATAGTCAATTCCGACCGGAAAGATTGGTTCCTTAGATTGAACTATTCGCTATGGGCCTATCGTACCGCATACGAAAATCCACTCGGCATGTCCCCATTACTCTTTGTGTATGGAAAACCTTGCCATCTTCCCGTTGAATTAGAGCACAAGGCATATTAGGCAATTAAGAAGTTAAATTATGACATGGATAAAGCCGGTGAAGCTCGCAAGCTTCAACTAAATGAGTTAGAAGAGATATGCAATGACGCATATGAGGACGCAAAAAATTTCAAAAAAAGGATAAAACTAGCTCACGATAACATTATTGGACGCAAAGAGTTTCTTCCCGAACAAAAAGTGCTTCTCTATAACTCTCGGCTTCATCTATTTCTAAGAAAATTGCGGTCACGATGGTCTGGTCCATTCATTATGAAGAATGTATTCCCTTAAGAAAGTGTGGAGATAGACAATTTGAGAGGGGTAAATACATTCAAAGTAAATGGACAATACCTAAAGCCATATCTAGAGGCGTTTGTGGAATAATTCGACATCGTTTAGTTATCGAACCCCGTTTACAGGGTCGAATGAGCTTGATATACAGGTCATCGCACCTCCAACACGTATGGGGTGATTTCTTGTGTATAGTAGTTGTGTTTCGATAGATTAGATTGAGTACATAGGTAGGTTACATGAGGTAAGGTTAAGATCATGCAATCCAACACACACTTTTCGAGGGTGCCGAGAAATCCAAGTGGGAGAATAAGTGCAAAAGCCTCCAGAAATTCGAGGGTTGGAATTATAGTGAAATATTATTAGAGAGAAGGTTCTATTAGAAATGGAATCGAACCAAATCCCCAACTCGGATCAGTGCGGTTTGGAAAAATCACAAAATAAAAAAATCCCCGAAACCGAATCGAATCGCCCCTCAGCCAGATCGGTTCGATTCCTGTGATTTTGGTTCTTCCCTAGGAACCTATTACTCCCCCTATCCTCTCCCTTCCCTCCATTCTTCCCCCTTTCCCCCCTAAACACTCATCCCCTTTTCCCTCCAAAAATCCCTCCACCCAACCCTTCGCACCACCTATAAAACCCACCTCTATCCTACCCTTCCACTCACACCTCCACTATAATCTCCCTCTCTACAAACCTAGTCCTTCCTCTCCTAATTCCCAATTTTCTCAGAGTCCAATCCCGCCCTTCTCACAAAATATATGTCAACCGAAGTTCTGCCCAAGAACAACGGAGAGTACCGCTCCCACATGGAGCGAGTATGGTGCAAAAAGTTTTTTAGTTTCTCCAGCCAATTGCACATTGAGCGAGTTGTCAACTGAGTTGAGCTAAACCATCCATGTCACCGCCCTTTTCAGCTGGAGGGGGTGGACGCAATAACTTCAAGATCCTCACCCTGTCGTATGGGCAGACGAAGTCCAGTCCTTCTATGGCTCTCTCGTCTGCACGGGCGATTTTGAGTGCCAATCCTTTATTGACGGTCGCCCCATCCCATTCTCCTTGGCCATCCTCGCCCGCAAACTTGCTGAAAAGGGCGCCCCCACCCGGAAGTATATTACTACCCAACAAATGCACCCGGGCCCTCCACTCCACCGCCCCAATGAAGCCCTTGTCTATTTTTAGCTTTTTTGTGGTTTGTGGTTGTTGTTTACGCAGTGTTGGTTGCATGTGATTTTTTCTTACCCTTTGTAACTCAGTTGTTATCTATCTATAAAAATGCTGCATTTCTGTTTCATTTATTTATTTTCTTTTCTCGCACTTTTAATTCGCTTTGAGTTAGATTTTAGTCCTTTTTGCTTGAGGACAATGCAAAAGCAAGTTGGGGGGCACAAGTACGTATTTCTAAAACTTCACAAATTTTCAAAAATGCGCAGAAATTTTTAAAAAATCATAAAATCTTGAAAAAACCAAAAATATTTTTTTTGTTCAAAATAAAAAAAATTGGAATTCAAATTTTTCGAAAATATCATTAAAAGTCGGTTTAAAGTCCCGAGTTGTAAATTCAAATGCACAAAGTCGGAATTGACCAAAGATGGAAATTGAGCGAACGTAGGCGACTTAACGAATAAGTGTGGAGATTAACAACCCCGGTGAGATTCGAGCCTTTTATTTTTGTGAAATTTATAAATCAATTCGAGTTAATTGTTAACTCAAAAGTTCTTTTCAGCGTCAAATTAAGTCGTCGAGGATCTCAATTCTTTCACTTTGATCGGTTATTGAAAATGTGTGTGATATTGCCTTGAAAACGTGCTAAAATATATCTCTTAGCTTAATTCATCTCAAAACGCATATGGTAACGCAATTAGTATTTTGGACAATGAAGTGGGCCCTCGTTTGTCGTCTAAAAATATTGGCCAGAAAAAGCAGAGAAAAATCACCCCTTTTGTAACCCAAATTGAGCCGAATAAATTTTTCCCTTTCGTTTGACAACCCGAAAAACTCAAGTACCCCAGAATTGCGAAAAGGGGACAATCCTAGAAATTAAGTCCGAAAAGTGCAGAAAAACGGGCAAGAAAAAAAAATAGCTATGCTAAAAAAAATAGCAAAAAAAGAAAAGCGCGAAAATAGAAAAAATAGAAAATGAAGTAGAAAATGAGAAAAAGCCCCGAAAAGCACTAACGGACATCATAAGCAAAATTTTCCGATTCCGAAGTTCTTAACCTTTTTCTAATATGACCCAATACACCTTCAACCCGTAAAATTCCTAACCAAGTCCAAAATTGTGAATTTGGTTATCGCGTGGAGAGTTAAAACACAAAAAGATAATAAAAGAGATCAAAGATACTAATTAGATTCAATGTTCCCATTTTCTTTTATCCTTAATCTAATGATGAGATCCGGTTGCTATAAATTTTTGTCTTTCTACTTGTTTGCGTGAACTTGGTTCCACTATATTTACTCTTATAAATCACGCATACTGAGAGAATAGCCACATTCCGAGTGATTCGTTTGTGAGAGCATTCTGTGAGATTTTGAAATCAAAATGAATTTTCGGATAAGTAACGCAATGGTCATTCGGTGGAAATTAGCAGTTAAATCTTCAGCTTCACACATGCGCACTTTGATTTGAGACTCTTGGACATGAATTGATGATGACTATTTTCTAGAAAAGTTTGAATTTTACAATTTTTGCGTATTTTGAGTTTTCTTTGAGTCGAATTTTATGGGTATATTCTCAGCAAACCCTCATGAGACACAACTCGTCCTACTAGGGTAACCTAGGGGTTTAAAGGCTCTTTTAATATGCTAATTGCAATCTCTCACCCGCGAAAGAGGTATCATATCCCATTTTCAAGTTAGACCATGTTTTGATTCTTTTACATTGCTCGGGATGATCAAATTTCTACGTTAGGGGGATTTTATCAGGAATAAATTCTTCCCATTTATCCCCTTAATTTAGAGGCTTTTATCGCGCCGCAAAGTGTAATTCAAGTGGATATATATCATATCTTTGATATTGACAAGTTCTAACGAGTATGCTGAGTTTCGTGTATGTTTCATCTATTTCGCAAGTGTTTAGTGATTTGATTCGAGTTTCGTACCAAAATCTCCAAAGAAGAACAAGAAGGAAAGGTTTCTGCAACAGCTGATAAGATGGAACCAAACCCAAGGGAAAGAAAAAGAACCGAATCCATCTTGGGAAAGTCTCTGTAAAGGCTGAACACAACAGAATGGAACCGAAATGAGGAGAAAATGAACCGATCCTATGCCTGGAAAACTTCCTATGAAGAGTAAAAAATACGGAACCGAACCGAAGTAGAGAAATAAAGAACCGATCCTATGCTCGAAGAACTCCCTATAAAAGCTGTCAAAGACAGAACCGAACAGAACCGAACCCCTTAATTGGATCGGTTGTGTTCTCGATTATCCGAATTTATCCACTTGTAAAAATTAGAATCCTATTTGGTTCAAACTCTTGTATTCTGTAGATTATAAATTATAAAATTCTCCCAAACGTAAGCAGGTGGCTTCTGATTCATTAGGGAAGATCTTTAATCACTTTTAGATAAGAATAACATATAAACCTTAGTTTTGATTCCAGTTGCAATTCAAGTAAATTTCTTCCAATTCCTTATTTTATTACTGCAGTAGTTCTTTTGTTAGTAAGTATTGGTTATTATATTCATCTTCATTCATTATTAAAAATGTTTTCTTTCATTCGAAACGTTTTGCCTATAAATTTTCATATGTCAGGCAAGATTTCTAAGGTCGGGATGCATGAACTCAACCTGATGTGGTAGTTGCATGTGTATAAAATTAATCCTCTAAATTTAATGATTTGATTATGACCGTATTGTGTAGAAACACGACAAATGTAGATCTTTGGATCTCATTTCCTTTAGGGTAACCGGGATGCTTCAGAATACAATTCGAGTGTAACTATCACAATACCGATTTATTCGTCCTCTGATTAAGTATGGTGCGAGCTTGAACCTCATATACGTAATGCTTGGGAGTACTAAATTTTGGGTCTAATTAACCAACTAAATTTATGATTAATTTTATACCATTAATACACTTGGGTTGAGGGATTGTATTCCCGTCCTGTTTTCTTCATCATATAGTTAAAGTTTTAGTTCAATCATTATCAGTAATTTAGGTAATTTAGAATAGTTGCATTCCATTCATACTTTGGTGCATTAAATAAATATTTTCAAAATTGCATTTAGTTGTAGTCAATTCCCAAAAAAGATCATCTTTTCCTTTTTTTACAGTCAGCGTTAGGATTCCTTCGTCTGTCCAACGTCATTACAACTCTGTTGTCTTATTTCTCTGAGGATCGATACCCGACTTATCGAATTATTACTTGAGCGACAGGCATGCACTTGAGCCTAGATAGTACATACTTTAGAGATATATTCTTATTCGCGTCATAGATAGTGAGGAGAGAGAGGGGTAGGGTTTGGGGGGTAGCATGGCTGAGAGAGAATGAGAAGTCATGAGGTTTGGGGGTATGAGTGAGAGGGAGGCGGATGAGTTAGGGTTTGGGAGTATGTGTTAGGTGCAAATTAATCTCAACCCTCCATCTAGTGCATTGTTGGCTCCAATCTGAACCATTAAGTGTCTTACAAACTTATGAATAGTGAGAACACCATTGCTCCTTATTATATAGATATAAGCATAACTCTGAAAATAAAACGTATCATGTTATCCCACTAGCCATAATTTGGCTCCTGATGAGACTGTTGTGCCTGAGGTTCTTGAGCGAAAAGCACATACACCCCAGGCATAATCGGTCCTTGCGTCCCGACTGCTAGTGCTGTTCACACTCTTTATGCACCTCATACTGGAGGCCCTTGCCCTGCTGGGCCCTGCGTCTTCGAACACCTAGAATCATGATGCTCTATATCTCCACAACTAAAACTTGTGTCACTAAAAGGTTTGTACTTCATAATTGGTGCTTTCTCACCTTGCTATCTCTTCCCCTATCCCCGAGGGCTTTGTGGGATGTCATTGCCTCGTTGAAAGTAGTTTTTCTCCTTCACATATCATTGCCTCTTCCACGATTGGTCATTGTGACCCTTGTTCTCCCTACCTTCCTCGACCCCATATTGACCACTCGACTCATTCCTCTTACCTAACTTCTTCTGATAGTTTACCTTCTCTTGCCATAACAACAGTGCGACTTCCACACCTGGGTGTAAGTAGTTTACACCGAATTCCCAAAACCATATGCTTAATCGACCATGTTAGACCCTTAATGAATCACTCCATCTTCTTTTCATCATTATTCACCTCCTCCGGTATAAACAATGATGGATTCGTGAACTCATACTCATACTCAGTAACTGACTTAGAAATATGTTATAAATCTAGTAATTCTTTCTTCTTCATACTCCTAATTAAATAAAGAAAATATTTGTCATTAAATTTCATAAAAAAGTCCCCATAATTCAAACGATCTCTATCCATAGATGTGGTGACACTCTCCCACCACTACAATGCATCCCTAGTTAACTTAAAAGTAGTTAACATCTTCTTCTGCATATCCGTGTAATCCACCATCCTCAGATGTCTCTCCACACCACATCTCAATTGGTGAGAAACCGTTGGGTTAGATCCCCCTATAAAAGTGGGAGGATTGACCTTGTGGAAATTAGAGGTCATCTTGTCCCAAACTGAAGCAAGTGTACCCTACTATTGTGCCTCTAAGTTTCACCATTTGTGTCTCCTTATCTCAAAATTGGCCATTGTAGCCTCACAAATATTAGTCGTTGACTCTTCTGCACCCAAAAGAAACTGACCCGGCCTCTCCTAAACTATAGGACTAGAAATCGAGCCCTCTTTCTTATCTTCAACTATCCTAATGTTTTCCATGTGAAAAGATAGGAACAAACTGTAATCAAACTCGAAAAAAGCTTAACGCGTACAAATCATCAAAAGAAATCAATGATAGGTAATGCAGAAGTTATAACGAACTTACAACCTACGATACCTAAGACCATGCTTTGATACCATATGTGACACCCCATGTAGATTCTACATTGGATTGGCCAGCCTTCGCCGCCAAACTATGTCGGGGGTCATAAATAATATACCATTCTTAGCATGTGACAAAAATATAAGACTTTAAAAACTTTTTCCATAAAATATAATTCAATTAAATCCAACAAATATAAACATCCACCCAAATAAAATCCATCACCATGCAAACTCCAAAATAAATCCAACTCTAAGAGATAAAATAATATCCAATAAATAATTCAACTACAAATCTCTAACTAAAAATTGTAAACAACTATGGAACCGAATGGACCACCAATTCCATAATAATTGTCTCATAAATAAAATGATGGAATATAAATAATCTAAACTACTAAAGAAATAAAATTGAATCTCCAACTGCACTCCAAAAATCCCCAATCCATCCTATGCAGCTACTCCAATAACTATACTTGAAATGTTAGCCAATGTAATGGGTCAGATCCCGTCGCATGAACACTAACTACTCCTCCAAATTATGGTTCGTGAACGCAGACATAATCATTATATATGACAAATATTATGAAAGATAATTTTAAATTACACGATATTATAACATGCGAGTAAGGTGAACCATCACTAACTACCCATATAACCAAGCCACCCCACGATTCAGGTTCAATTATTATAATTACAACATTAGTTTAAACATTAGATAGTTATCTTACTCAATTTAATTATATAATTATTCTTATACGTGCGACACGACTATAGCCAGTTAACCTTTCTATTGTTCCTGCACATACTCTTGACCCACTTAAGATCCAATACGTCGCACCCATTCTCCCCACTTTAGCCATTCAGCCCAATTTCATTAGCTCTGCACATACTCGTGCGGTTACACACACGACATGTCATTATATCCAGTCGTCCCAATTATCATTAGCCCTACACATACTCGTGATGCCAACACACACCCACGTCACTATAGACAGTCAACCCAATTATTATTAGTCATGTACATACTCGCGATGTAAATTAATTTTTATCCCCGTTCTTTATCTTAGGCACTACCTATTAATTTTTGTTCAAGTTCTCTTTATTCTCAATTAGTCCCAGCCTTAATTAGGGTACTACAACCTAAAACATCCCTAGTCCCAAACCTAGAGATACCAAACCATAAGTATTACCTAATTTATTACCTAGGAAGAATACCTACCAAAAATCATGACCTAGTCACTCAACTAGGCTAAAGGAATAACCTAACGACATACTATCGAAACCCAGCTAGAAAAATACACAACCATACAACCATACACTCACTAGTCCACTGTAATACCCCATAATTTTATGCTATATTAATTTGGGGATTTATTAAAGTTAATGTGAGTTAATTATTTATTATAAATCCGAAAATTAATTATGTTATAATTATTAACGTGATGAGAGTTAATAATTATGAGAAAATTTGTTGAATATAACTAATGATCAAAGTAATATATTAGTGGTTATATTAAATGTCACGAGTGAATAAAATGATAATTTTAGAAATTTGAGTCGGGAAGCGCCCGTGTCGCGTCGGGACTAAATATTGATAAATAAAAGTGAATATTTTATAGGTTGTTCGTATGGTCATTTTGAGTGCGCCAACGCGTTCGGAAGGGTCGAGATAGTCAGAAAAGTGTACCCGGGGGTTTAGTTTGGGTCTCGGGGTGTTTTTAGGCCTAATTAGTACCCCGGGAGGGCATTTCGGACATTTCACATTTTTGGGTAATTAAACCCACGAAATTTTAAGGGTTATATCAGATGTCTAAGGTTTCCTTCTAGGGTTAGAACAACCAAAGAAGAGTGACGACCATAGGAGAGGAGAGGATAGAGCTCCCAAGGCAATCCTAAGCTCAAAATTCACCCGTTTGCACCGCCACCACCACCAACGCGTAAATCGCGCGATGGGAAACGCAACCACACCAAAACCATCCGCAAACCAGAATGTCAAAAATTCCAGGAAAGTGTTTATCTTGCTTATTTCGTTGATGCATCATTCATATTAGTTTAGGAATGATTAGGATGAGATATATGGAAGAAAAAAAATCCAATTTGAGATAGGAATTTTCATGTAGTGATGATTTAAATGATATTATGGAAACCCTCTATCATGTAGAGGATTAAACCACGAAATTATGATGTTTTATAAGAATTCTGGAAAATATTTGTTAGAACCATGTTTAAGAGATTTCTAGGGTTCTTGATATTTATATGAATTTTGGGTTGTTAATCCATGTTTAGTGACAGAAATTTACATGCTTTACTTAGGAAATACATAATGTGATGATATAATGTTAGTAGTATAAATTCTGGGACGATTGGGAATGAAAAATATGGAATTGGTTGAGGTTAGAAGATGAAACCCGTAACTGTAAAACTGCAGAATTTGCATTCCTGCTTGATCGATCGATCGAGCCAAGAGCTTCAATCGATCGAGCCCCTGACCTCGATCGATCGACCCCTCCTGGAAGACTTATGTTCCCCTTTTTAAAATTGTTGAATTGATTCAAAATGAAGAAAAATCCTTAGTTATCCTTGTTAAAATAATTTGGGGGATAATGATGACCAGTAGGATTCATTAATGAATAAGAGACCTTTAATGTAAGGCGAGATCCATATTTTTGGGATATTTTACATAAGGGACAATGTAAGTATATATTAAAGGGGAGAGACACATGAGAGAGTTACGTTGGAACATAAATGAATACCTACTGAATTGTACATTTGGAAGGATAGAGTCCATGAGGGTCGCGTAGTAAGTTGGAAAATCCTTCGAATTAAAGTTAGGGAAGAACCGTTTTACGGGGTAATAAGTAATGGAAAGATAAGGATAAATGTTGTGATTATGGGTTATGGGATGAACCTAAATTGATATGATAAAAGTGGTATACTTATATGATTGTGTATGCATATATTATATACATGTGAAAATTATGCCCGCGCTACTTGCTATCCCTGAGGTTATCGCGCTGGGACGATCTTATCTCGATGTGCCTTATGGGGGATATTGACTCCTACCCTAGAAGATAGATATCCTTGGTACAGGCTATCGAATCGATAGTTCAGACGATCCTAAGAGACGTGAGGGTATGTACTGACCTCTTAGAGACTTGGAATCTATGCTTCGCCTCAATATTGTTTGTGTATGTGTTAATACAGTTCAAGAGTGATTCTGAACTTGTATTTCCCTTAGTGTGAGTGATACGGGGATTGGATAGTAGAGTATGCCCGCACCATAGTTTTTATGTGGGGTGCTATTAGAATATATATATTACTCGAGTATTTAATATATATATATATATATGAAATTATGAATTTTGAAACTACCTACTGTGTTATGGTAAGTAAGACTGGTATAATATCTCAAATTGGAAATACTTTTTTTGAAAAGTATAATATGACACTGAAGAACTTTATTAATAAATAAAGTTATAATGAGAGCTCCCCTATTAAATGAAATTCTCCTTTTAAACAATTATATTTTTCGGTTTTAAAATCTTACGAGTAACCTAAGATAAGTTAAACCATTGGGACGTTTAGAGTAGTATAAGAAAAGGTAATCCGTTGGGAAGGTTAGTACGATAGGCGTGCACATTAGAAGAGAGGTGATATTTTCTCAAGAGAGTGCCGCACTAATATGTTGTTGCATTGGCCTGTAAAAAATTTAAACACTTGCTAAACGAATTTTAAATCATGTACACTATCGGGCTCTGACCTGTTTCTATTTTCATCCTCTCTTGTGAATATATGTATATATTACAGGTGCCCAGTCACAGGGGCGTCTTGATTAGGATCCCTTGGAAGGAACGTGCTGCAGCTTAGGTGGGAGTTGCAGGCCCCTTGCTTAGACGACTTCATTTACTTGATTCCACTTCAAGCATTCTCAGTTATTGGGGCATGTGTCGCCCTTTTCATTATTTAGTTATTCTATTTGGACATTGTGATTCAGTTATTGTAGTCTTGATACATTGGGATTTATTATGGTTTGGATGTTTTACTCTAAATTTTAATGTTGGGATTCAATTGTCGAATGTTTAAATTATTTGGATTATATGTTCATGGATTATTGTGGCGTGATTCATTATATGTTAAATTGTTGTAAATCATTAAATCTTTGTTTTCAAAAATAAAATTTGGAAAGTAATATTTAAAAAAATGGTTTTGACACTTAGCTTAATTAATTAGGGTGTTAAATTGGAAAAGTTATTTCTACGACAGTTATGCTAAGAATGAACCAAATGTTCACCTTGATTTTAATTTAATAAAGTAGTGATCGCCTGGTATTTAATTAGGCGGGGTGTCACATCCACCTAAAAAGTGTCAGTCACTACAAAGTCTACCTACTATTCCCATACCTAAAAGGCAACCTATGAAACAAGAGTAAAAGTATAACTACCCGAAAAAACCAACGTCCCTGCGCTGTTCAAAATATTTACATGCACAATCATCGCATAAAGCATATTTTTTATTTAACTCTACAATCCTTCCAATTAATCACAAGATTACAATTTTGTTCAAATTATGTCTATTTAATCATAATTAATTAAACAAGTCAAATTTTAACAATAAATACAAAATTTTAATTTTACATGCGTATTACAATGTTACACAATAATAATTCAATTCTACAACCTACACGTCAATAACTTGATTATACGATTAGAAATCCAATTATAAATTCATATTTTATATTCCATCATGCGAAACATCCAAAAATTCTATTGTAATCCAACCCTCTAATCTAAGCAAGCGATTGTTTTGAGTCTTAAATCATATGATAATTTTGAATAAAAACTACCCCTTAATTTCTTTCACTTTCCCTAATTAATCTTCCTAAAAAAATTTACGAAAAACATGATCAATTAAGGTTGAGGTAATGTCTAAAACAGATAACACTTAAGGGGAACAATAGAATTATTCATGCTTGAAAATAAGTCGTCTTAAAAATCTGATTGTATGGTTGCGATCCTCTCATGAAAATAGTAAAGACATGTTCTTGGGTGTTCCTTAAAAAACTTGATTTAGATCTTCAAAACTTTAGATGAAACTAGTATTTAATGCAGTGTAGGATTCGTAGAAAAGAGGAGATACAATTATGGGAGGCTACGGCATTTTGGAATGATATAAAAGTATTTGAAAAACATAATCCCGAGTTTAATTAATAAAGGAAAGTAGGAGACTTTAAGTTAAACACAAACAATAATAAAATAACCCCATTGGTAGCTCTGTCCGACGGGAATCAATTTCCCAACATGGGGGCCCGTAGCAAAGCCCAAGGGTGCCCATAATAAATATAAACACAAAAATCAAATTTTTCCCCCGATTTAAATTTCGATTAAAACCTCATTTCCTATATATAAAAAGTAACATTTTTAATTGCCAAAAATAATTCAATCCAACAATTGTTTTTTTCAATTTTGATTTTAAAACGAGTTATTTACGGTCCACAACCATGGGGTGTTTCAGTTTCTCAATTCCACTTAGTTTTATAGTACAAACAAAAAGTGATAAAATGAAAATTTTGGGTCATAAATGAAATTTATAATCGACGAGAGAGTATCATGCAAACTTTAAATGTCAAAAATAAATTTAGGAAATTAAAAAATTAGCAATTTCGTATGATGTCTACTTATAAACACTTGAATTACAACTTTACTATGTCAAAACAAAAGGCGAAAGGAAATAAAATGCACAACATAAATATTTGCAATAAATGTGCATTTTAAGAGTTAAATAGTTATTTTGTGTTTATTTGTATCATAGAATTGGTTAGGTTTGGGTATCATTTTGGTTCTTACTTTATTACTATCAGTTACGGAACCGGAAATGAATTAATCAATTTTGTTATTTTAGAACCTGATTTAAAACATCGATGAGAAAACCCAACCCAACTCACCCACGGAGGTCGTTTTGGTTCGATTATTTTGGTTGACCTTTCAAATGAATAATCATAATGTGTATGTGTTTATACATATATAGTTATAAAAACAAACTTATATTTTTTCTTAATTAATTATAATTCATAGACTGCAAAATTTTCAAATTGTGTAATCTAATTAAATATTTTTTGCATTATTTTCTAAACAAGTTTTAAACCCCGCGCGATGCGCGAGCGTAGCATAATTTTATTCGTAAAATATATGCCACATAAATAATATTATCATTACATTTAAACTAATGTTAATATGAGATGAAAAAATGAATAAAAAATTTGGGACATATGAACATGCCTTTATTTTAAAATTACAAATTAACTATATATTTATATTTTTTAGTACAGATGGTAGTTCTATGATTAGTATACACTAAACACCGAGATACTTTTTTTATTTAAGACATAATTATATTTTTATGTCTATTTGACACATTATATAAGTATTAATTAATAATAGATGGAGAGAAAATGGACATTCATATATAATCACGATAATTACTATCATATATATATATATATATATATATATATATATATATATATATATATATATTTCAAAATATTTTACTCAGGCACTTAATCAACTTTACATAAATTATACTTTAACCCCTAATTTTTAAAAAATATAATTAATAGTATCATGGATATGATAGACAGAAATGACAAACAATTAGAACTTGTGTGTTAAGAAAATAAAGCATAAAGGGTATAATTTGTATAAAAAAATCTAAAAATAAGTCAAAATAAAAATATCAAACCTTATAACAAAGCACAAAAATAATTGTGCAATCACAATATAAAAAGAGAAAAATCCAAAAAGGAATATTATATATTTTATTTAAAAAACAATGTTATTAAACATGGAAGTATACCTCACTTCCTTTAAAATAGAGCAACATACACCATATGCTTTTAACTAACTAAATTCACATCATATGCTTCTAACTAATTAAACTCACATTTCTATATAAAGATTCAATCGAAATTATCTTAAAAAAAACAATATTTCAATCTTCACATAACACATTCTACTTAAATAAAATCACAGTCTATTCTATGGTTCCTTGTCAATTTTGTAAGGATTTTTTACTATTTGGGGTCCAATAGTTATTTAGAGTTTTATTCCATTTGTTTGCATTCTACTCGTTTGGAATTCAAAATCGACAAAAACGTTAGTTAGCTAGTTTGATGGTCAGTTGACTCATTTTTCAATCAAAAAGACTATTTTACCCAGTAGTATAAGTATTTATTAGTGTATTAAAACAAAATTTACATTATATCTTATTGTTTTAAATATTAAAACTTTTTTTACTAACACTTTTTTATAAAATGAGAAAGTTTTATAAAATGAAAAAGTTTTATACACTTTTTTTATTAAGTATTTTTTTTTTTAAATCAAAAAGTTTTACAAAATCAAAAGTTTTTTTTATAAACTTTTTTTAGCACTTTTTTTTACAAACATTAAAAAATATTGTTTTTAACTATTTTTATAAACGTTGAAAAAACTTTATATAAAAACAATCTTATAAAAAACAGTTTATGAATGTCAAAAGTTTTTTTGTAAATTGTTTTCAACTTTTTTCACAAAACCAATTCTTTATATGAATAAATTAAAAACGTAAAAAACACTTAATATAAAAACATTAAAAACACTGTTTTTTTAACAGTTTTTTGTATAAACGTTAAAAAAAATTATGTAAAAACACTGTTCTTAAAAAAAAAAAAAAAAAACTCTTTTAAAAAAATATTAAAAAATGTTTTATATAAAAACAACATTTTTTAAAAGAGAATTATAAAACTATTTTTGAATGTTTTTAAAAAACAGTTAAAAATTCAGTGTTTTGTAACGTTTTTTAAAAACAGTGTTTTTTCCTTAAAAAAATAGTGGTTTATATAAACAGTTTTTTAACATTTATAAAAAATAGTATTTTTAACATTTTTATATCAACTGTTTTTTAATGTTTTACGTAAAAAAATAATTTTATAAAAAAAGTAGAAAAAATTGTTTATAAAAAAACCGTTTAACGATTATAAATTGATTTTTTTTTAAAACATTGATTTTATATAAATTGTTTTTTGATGTTTATAAAAAACAATTTTTTTTTAACGTTTAAAAAAAGTGTTAAAAAAATAATCCAAAAAAGAGAAAAAGTAAGAATAAGAGAGAGAAAAGCTCTTATAGTTTATATAAAAACCCTTTTTGTTAAAAACACTGTTTTTTAAAAAGGTTAAAAAAACACTATTTTTTTATTGTTTTTTATATACGTTAAAAAATTGCTTATACAAAAACCTTTTTTTTTAAACAGTTATAAACATCAAAAGGTTTTCTAATAAACTCTTTTTAACTGTTTTTTATAAAATCAATTTTTTTTTTTTATAAAAAGACGTCAAAAATGTTAAAAAAAAAGTTTTTATCAACTATTAAAAACAACTTTTTATATGAATAGTTTTCATATAAAATGTTAAAAACGTTAAAAAAACAGTATTTTTCAACGTTATTATATAAACTGTTTTTTAATTGCTTTTGACTTAGTTTCCTAGTTGGATTAAATTGAAGGAGAGAGAGAGAAAACTCAATAGTTCAATGCATCTATTAAATTACTTGTATAGTATTTTATAGAAATATAAAATATAGAGTGCCATGTGGACACTCTCAATGAGGAGGAGTCTTAAATGCTCATAAATGCCTTGTTTTGCATTTTATAGTATATAGAGATGAATGCCAACATAAGATTTCTATTAGTGTTTTATAACATTTCTAGATGAAACGTTAACACTGAACAACATATGGAACTCTGGGCCACTAGGGATTTTAAGGGCTAGTGGCGAGTCTTTAAAATGGGATGTTCATATTAAATAAGTATTCATAAAAATAGTAATATTAATTAAAACATAGACTTGTATGTCACTTTTATACATGCCGAATTGAAAGACCGAAAACACGAAATAAATAGTTGTCTGTCAATTTTCACACATGTTACAAAAATTTTACACTTTAAAGTGTTTTTTAAAAAATGTTATAATTTCTATTTTAAAAAAAATATGAAGACATAGGCATCTTCCTCTACACCTCCCTTCAAGGACGTCTTGGTGGAACTTCGAGGTTTGAGTTAAAAAAAATAGTGTTCAAAATAATCTAACTCCTTATTACATGGTACATTATAGAATTTATCCTCATTATTATTACTACTAGTTTTTCAACCAGCACAATGCGCAAGCCTTATTTGGTCATTGTATGGTAAAAGAGCATATATGTTTGTATATATAGATATGAAGAAACATATAATAAAGACCCTGGGGACGTTCAATGATTAACTTTCTCATCGATAAAAACACATCTAATGTCACCAAAGATTGGTATTGATTTTATTAAATTTGTGGATCTGACCTATATTTGGATACTTATTTAGACTTGATGAAATTTTAGATAAGGAGAATATTAAATGAATTACTCAATAGAATTCAAATCATATAATTAAATCACTCACGAATACTTCATTCACCCTAAATTAAGAGTTTGCCTCTATTTTTAGTCAAAAATCAATGTACCAAATATTACGATAACTAGTCTCTTAAACTTGATAACTGATGATTAGTATCCTTAACACATGCAAATGTTAAGTAGATAACATAGCGAATAACATAAATTCTAATACACTTTTTCCAACCGGACATTCACATCATTACATAGAAATTATTATGACAAAATGTAATGATGAATTGAAACTACATTCACTTTAAAATTCACCAGTCCTATCAAACAAAACAAATTATTAAAAGTTAAATAAAACTGTAGTGTGGGAAATTTTGAACATCCAAATATTTTTGTTATTATTTATGTTTACAACTTTTTGAAAAAAGGATAATGGATAGGTAACATAATTGTAAAAAAGAAAGGATCTAAGTGAAATTGGGTCAAATTTTACGCAACTAATCTGATATTTTTTACTCTTTATAATTAAACTTTTAATTGTTTATGATGGTGATATATGAGAATTGAATAGGGATATGAAAGGTGTATATAAAAAT
Source organism: Sambucus nigra (assembly GCA_949130495.1). Classification (NCBI taxonomy): domain Eukaryota; kingdom Viridiplantae; phylum Streptophyta; class Magnoliopsida; order Dipsacales; family Adoxaceae; genus Sambucus; species Sambucus nigra. The sequence goes on from OX422209.1 coordinate 677,642,053, forward strand.
TATAAGAACCACAAATCGCATGAATTTGAAGAAAGTCTGGGATGAAAATCCATTTCGCGGGATGAAGGTTTTGGATATTAACATATATACTATATATACAGACCATTTAGTCTGCAATAATATTAACATTAAATTATAGTCGTTTTATTTCCTATTTCTAAGGAGGAGAAGGGGAAGGGTTATGAGAAATTGCACCGGACTAATTTTGGGAGGGAAAAGGGAAAAAGAAAATATATATAAATTAGAAAAGAATAGAGATAGATTGACATGGGATATGGGTTCAGTTAAGTGTATTAAAGACATAAAATAAAATATATTAAATAATGATAAAAAAATTCTAAATAGACGGGAAGAGTATTTTCAAGAATTATTGAATGAAGAATTTACCAAAAAAATGTAGAGAGCATTGAACTGAATATAGGAATAGTATGTCCGATTACTAAAAAAGAAGTAGATATATTAATAAGAAAAATGGGAAAGAATAAAGTGGTTGGCTCAGATAAAATACCCATAGAGGTATGGATGACCCTTGAAAGTATAAGGATGAAATGGTTAACATGCCAATTTAATAAAATTTCTAAAGAAGGAAACATGCCAGATGAGTGGAGGAAAAACACAATAATACCTTTGTTTAAAAAAGGGGGATATACAAAACTGAGGTAATTATATAGGAATCAAATTGATGAATCACACTATGAAATTATGGGAAAAGGTAACAAAGATTAAGAAATGAGTCAACTATTTCAGATAGTCAATTTGGATTTATGTCAGGGCGATCAACCACGGAAGCTACTTACTTATTAAGACAGTTAATGGAGAAATGTAGAAGTAAGAATAAAAATTTATATATGATCTTTATAGACTTAGAAAAGGATTGTGATAGAATACCTAAAGATATAATTTGGTGGGCTTTAAGGATGAAAAGAATTCCTATGAGTTATATTAAAGTTAGTGAAGATATGTATGATAACAGAACGACTAGAGCAAGAACTATATGTGGAGAAATTAATGACTTTACAATTAAAGTGGTTCTACAATAAGGATCGACCTTAAGTCCTTACTTATTTGCCTTAATTTTGGATGAGATTACTAATGACATAGAAGAAGATGCCCCATGGTGTATATTGTTTGCAGATGATATAGTTTTAGTAGACATTTCAAAGGAAGGCTTAGCGATGAGAGTAGATACTTAGAGAAAAGTTTTAGAGTCTAAGGGTATAAGAATCAGTAGAAATAAAATGGAATTTATGGAATGTAAATTTAATAATGAGGGGTAGGATAGCATAATGTTAAAGATTGAAGAAAATGTGATAAACCAAACTAATAAATTTCTTTATTTAAGTTTAGCATTACAAAGTAATGGGGATATTGATGAGGATGTTACGAGTAGAATATCAAATGGTTGGATGAAATGGAGACAAACAATTGGGGTGTTATGCGATAAGAGGATAACTAATAATTTAAAAGAAAATTTTTATAGAACAATTGTTAGGCTAGCAACCCTATATGGAGCGGAGATTTGGGCTTTAAAGAAAAAACAGGAACAAAGTCTCCATGTTAGTTGGATGCGGATGCTCCGATGGATGATAGAAATTACTAGAAAGGACAAAATTAAAAATCAATACGTGAGAGAAAAGTTAGGAATTTCTCCCATTAGCGATAAATTAAGAGAAAGTATACTTAAGTATTACGTACATGTGTTGCATAGACCAGTAAATGCACCTATAACAAGAGAAAGATAATTGAAAATAGAGGGTAAAAGAGAAAGGGACCGCCCTAAGCTATCGTGGGAGGAAATTATTAGGAGAGATCTTAAGAAATTAAACTTGAATGATAATTTTACATATAATAGATTATAATGGAAAAAGAGAATCCATGTGGTCGACCCCATATGATGGGATTAAGGCAAGGATGATGACAACGATTATAAATAAATAAAATATGTGTATAATGTAGAAAAAATACTGAAATCCGCTAACCATTTTATCCATGCCTAAATTTTACAAGTAGTGAAAAGTGTGACTATATTTCATCATAATTTTTGAATTTTTATTTCTAATTGTTGAAAATCGCGACTAATTTGCCATTGTATGTATATAATATAGTGTAACTAAACCGTGACAAATCATACTAGTGGAAATACCTCTAATTTGTTTTACAATATACTTATTTATTATCCAAAAGTCCAACCCCCCTCAACCTAAGGTGGGTTCATCTCTATACATGTCTTCACTGATTCTTGACATGTGTCATATATCTACTACAAAATTAATATCTAATATTTATTTATTATTTATATTCATCCATTTTCGTTCATTTCTACCATGAAAATATAGCTTCCATAATAAGAAGCATGTGAAGTAAGAATTGGGAAAATCGACATAAAGATTAGATTATGACTTTATAGAGTCAGTGTTTCTTTTATGTCATTTTATGCATTAACACACACACACACACACACACACACACACATATATATATATATACACGTCCCTTATTATTATCTCCACACACACAATTTTATGCATGGTGTTACATATATAGTCCTAATAAAAAAAATGGAATCTCCCCATCACATGTTGACACTTGTTAAACATTATTACGAAACTAATATATACTTTTATTTTTTTAATAGTAATTATTGATCCGTACCCCATATGTGCATATTTATATAAGGTTTATTTGGGTTTTAGCCCCCATTAGTATTGTCCGTTTGGGATTAGCCCCCAATTAAAAACTATTGTAGGATTAACCCATATTTTTCACTTTTAGCAATGCTTTTTGATTTTTTTTTAATACTTTTAGCAACCATTTTTGCTAAAAAGCATCATTAAAAATGAAAATGGGGGTTAATCCTATAATAGTTTTTAATTGAGGGTAATACCCAAACAAACAAAATAAATAGGAGCAAAAACCCAAATGACTCTCTCTCTCTCTCTATCTATCTATCTATCTATCTATATCTCTATCTCTCTCTCTCTCTCTCTCTCTCTCTCTCTCTCTCTCTCTCTCTCTATATATATATATATATATATATATATATATATATATATATATATATATATAGAGAGAGAGAGAGAGAGAGAGAGAGAGAGAGAGAGAGAGACCCTTTTGTAAGGACTACTTATGGTGCAGACTCCAGTACATACCATTTTTTTAAATAGTAAAAAAATGAATTTTTTGATGAATCTTCATGGAGTTGATCTCCACAGTGAGAAGATCATCTCCAATTTTTTTCATCAAAAAATTCAGTAAAAAAATCGTTGAGATGAGGTGATATGTAAAAAAATGGTATAAATATGCATTTTTGACCGTTGAAATGTTGGTGATCATCTCACCCATTTTTTGATTTAATTCTTTTATCACACTTCATGGATATGATATCGACAGTGATAAGATCATATCCATGAAGTTTCATCAAAAAATCAATCAATAAAGTGGTTGGCGCCGACTCAACATGTTAATGGTTGAAAATGAATATTTATACCATTTTTTTACGTATCAACTCATCTCAACGATTTTTTATTGAATTTTTTGATGAAAAAAATTGGAGATAATCTTCTAACCGTGAACAGCATATCCATTAAGTTTCATAAAAAAAATCATTTTTTTACTATTTTAAAAAAATGATATGTAACGGGGTCTGCACTATAAGGAGTCCTTACATGAGACTTTCTGTGTGTGTGTATATATCTATTTTTCTCGTCACATCTCCTATACACTATACTTTTTAATTTTTTATGGTAAAATTATTTTCCATCTTCCTCTCTCTCTCTCTCTCTCTCTCTCTCTCTCTCTCTCTCTCTCTCTCTCTCTCTCTCTCTCTCTCTCTCTCTCTCTCTCTTTCCCCCCATATGCAAAGGTTTGTAAAATGAAAATGTCCTCTCTCTTATTCCCTTCTCTTAACTAACAACTAACACCACCATTATTTATTTTACACACACATAAACTAAAATGATACGAAGATTATAGTGAGACTCTGAAAGAATGGATGGGAAAAAACTCACAAAGATTCAATCTTTTATCCTTCAATCATCTTCAATCGTCCAATAATCATTCCACAGCCTTTCCTCCGTGAAAAAGATCATAATGGTACAAACACGATTTTCCAAATTATTTCATTACTCCTCATCTCTCTTTCTTTACACCATCTTTATTTATTTTAGGGGAGAGAAAATGCCCAATGTGAAATCCTGTATTTCTAGTCAATGATTAATTAGCCTTAATATATACTTACATGGATTCAATTCAGATTTAAATATTATTTTATTGAATTGGTGGTATTGTGTGAATATCGGTCTGAATTTAATTTTATAATACTATATATATATATATATATATATATATATATATATATATATATATATATATATATATAGTCATGTTCTCCATATAACGTGGATTGGTCTATTTTGTGTTACAAAATACACTTTGAGTTTTGTCCAAGAAATCTACAAAAATCTACATCAAATTCAAATCAGATCATTTAAGTCATTTCACTGAGCTAATAACTTTAGATAACGTTATATTGACTAGAGGCCTTATATTCAATCCCCTCTTTAAATATTTTTTAAATTGAAAAATGCTTTATTTTTAAACTTGTGTTTTTTACAAGCACACCATGTTATATTCTTCATTGAGAAAACATATCATTAATATGCATCATTTGTATTTAGAATTTATTTGGCCATAGGTTCGACAAGAAAATTTCGACTTTTGTGAAATCATGCAAAATTGGAAAACTCATGCAATGTTCACGAACTTTGGTGATAACTATTCACTTGAGTGAAGAACTTCCCTTCTGCAAAGTGTATCCGTTGTTGTTAGCAATCATTTGGAAGACCCCTTGAAAAATATTTCACTTATGGTACAACCTTGTGTCATTGAGCCTTCGCATCAGTGAAGAATTTTTCTCTTCCATGAAGCATTTTTTAGTTGGAAAGATGTTTTTTTATTTTTCAAAATATTTTTCCAAAAGATTTCTTTAGGAGTTGTGCCAAGATTCTAATTATGTAGGCACATTGATCTCGTCTTGTCTTATGGATTTTAAAACACTTTAATATATACCACGTGTCTTCATACACTTGTGTATATAATTAAGAGTTTCTCCATTTCTTCATATAATAAGTGAGAAATGAATTTTTAAGAAAAAATATCTTAGCTTTCAAGAGAAAAAAATATTTAATCTTCTCATTGTGTTCTTTAAATTTTTTTGTTCATTCTTTAATCAAATAATATTATACATTCGTATTCAAAATTGTTTTGACAAATTATTTCTAAAATTATTTTGTTCTTAGATACGATCTACTAAAAAAAACATTAAAAATTACTTTATGAGTTTTTAAGAGAAACAAAATCTTTACTACATATTTTTTAACAAAAGGATATCTCCACACATCCTACATTGTACTTGATGGTTCCATTAGCTTGTAAAAAAAGTGCACTCTCACTTTAAAGAAAATTTTATTACCATAGGATTTGAAGACATTGGATGTAAATCAAAATCGATTCCCATAAGGACAAATTTACGAATCGATTAAATGTGTATGTATTGGTTCAATTCTCTATTTAGACCAAAATTATTTATGTCATAGGTTATGTGACACCCCGCCTAATAAAATACCGGGCGATCACTCCTGTACCAAATTAAAACAGGAGTCGTGATTAGGCATAAATTCTTCCAAATTTATCCCTTTAATTTAGTTACTTTTAGCACCTCGAACAATGTAATCGATTTGATTTTATATCATAATCTTGCTACTGACTTATTCTAACGAGTACCCTAAGTTTCTGGCATTTCTTACTAATTTTACAGGTATTCGATGTCATTAACGAAGGAAAGAAACCAAAAGAATAGAGAAAGAAAAGAAGGAAAGTCAAAAGGGAAAAGTTATAATTTTTACTCATAATTTGGATAAAGCATCTAAAGAAAAGTTGAATATATCAAGTTTACAAGTACATAAGAAGAAACGGCACCTCAATTGGAGTCCCGGTGTGAAAGTTATGGCCAGTCAAAGATAGAAGAAAAAGTCAAAGAAAAATCAAACCGATTTGGATCGGATCGGTCCGAAATGCAAAGTTCAAGTGAACCCCAGACCGAAGACGGATCGAAGTTGATGGAAATTAAATGAATCAATTCGTACCAGACCAATTCGGTCAAAAATTAAAAGAACCGATCCGGATCCAAGCCGAACCGAACCAAAGGAGGACCGGACCGGTCCGACTGTCGCGATTTTCGTTTTTCACTCCTCCTCCAATGGAGAGTCCTGGTTAAGCTAAAACTCTTGGAGTCTTTTAGGGTATTTAAACCCAATTTATTATCATTTTAAGCGGTGGAAAAATCATCTAATTTTTCCCTTTTCAGTCAAAACCCTAGTTTTGAAGATTTATTGCAACTCTATTTCCAAGATTGAAGTTTGTTCAGGTTTCTGTGATTACAAGTAATTTTAGTTGATGCTTTTAGTGCTTTGGTAAGTTAGTTGATTACTTTCTTCTTTCTAATCTTCCTTCTACATCATTCTTCAATTCCCCCTTAGTTTAATCATGATTTCCTGCAATTCAATAATGGTTTTCATTAATTCCATCATGGTAAGCTAAACTTTTTAAGGGTCGGGATGCATGAACACCACCTGATTTGGTAGTTGCATGTATATAAAATTAGTCCTCTAAATTTAATAGTTTAATTATGACCATATTGCATAGAAACACGACAATTGTAGATTTTTGGATCTCGTTTGCTTCAGGGTAACCGGGATGCTTTAGAATGCAATTCGAATGTAACTATCGCAATACCGATTTACTCATCCTCTAATTAAGTATGGTGCGGGCTTGAACCTCATATACGTAATGCTTGGGAGTACTAAATTTTGGGTCTAATTAATCACTTATATTTACGATTAGTTTTATACCATCAATACACTACGGTTGAGGGATTGTATTCCCGTCCTGTTTTCTTCATCATATAGTTCAAGTTTCAGTTCAATCATTATTAGTAATTTAGGTAATGTAGAATAGTTGCATTTATTTCATAATTTCAAAATTGCATTTAGTTGTAGCCAATTCTCAAAACAAATCATCTTTTCCATTCTTTTTAGAGTCAGAGTTAGGATTGCTTCGTCTATCCAACGTCGATACAATTCCATTGTCCTATTTCCCTGAGGATTGATACCCAACTTATCGGATTATTACTTGAGCGATAGGCTTCTACTTGAGCCTAGAGAGTACGCACTTCTGAGACACATTCTTACTCTCGTCAAATCGCATATGGTTCATTCTTAGCATCTCTGTCGAAAACCAAATTAATTACTAATAACCTATTATGCTGGCGTCAAAATTTTATTTAACTAATCTTTTTAAGCAAACCATTCTATAAAAACATCTACACAGTTTATATATATGAAACTGAAATGAAATAAAATAACCGAACACTCGATTTAACATAATACAATCAAGTCGAATACCGCACTAAAAGGCAGAAAAGAATAAATAAATTCAATTGGGCTTTCGGACCGAATGTTTATAAAATACCACCTATTTAGATTACAAGGATAGAAGCGTCTACAATAAACCCACATGCATCCACACCTGCTGCAACACACGCCTGACTCGAAGGAATCATCATCCAGGTGTCCCTGTATCTGGACACCTATAAATATATACATATATAGCAAAAGAGGGAAAATATAGAAACGGTTTAGAGCCTGAGTTGTGAAAATATTTTGCAAGTGCATAAATGCTTTATTTACGAAAAATATGTTTTATCTCATATTTAAATTGGTATCGCACTCCCATGAGATACCCCTAACCCCTCTTCTAATAGTGCACATCTAACGCGTACATATTAAGTAACCTAATCAGTTACCCTACCTAACTAAATCGTCTAGATACCCCCCGTCCCAAACTCTGAAAATCCTAATTAACCCGAGTACTAAGGGCTAAACTTCTCCCCATTCCTAACACTGTACTAACTTCGTCTATGGGGTGTCTCGCGAAGCGAAATCCAAACAAAGAACCCCCCGATACACTACTACTTGGCAATGTTGTTCGTCTAGATCCATTAAACACTGAGTACCCAACGTATATATATATATATACTCATATAATTATATACATTATCATACTCACTTTCATATACATAACACTATATACGTCCGGATATTATCTCCCGGAATGAGAATTAATCCTTTTTCATTTTATCTCTTTACTCCCATTTGAGATATATATTATCTTATTCTCATGCACAAGTACTATACTATACACAGAAGTATAATAACCATCCCAACGAATTATAACTCGAGGATGCGGTCTCATAGTGTCGATCCAAAATTCGAGTTTACTCACTATACCACGACACCAAGCCAGACTCTCTCATGGACATGGTAAACAAATACACAACGGGGGAGGCGGTCATGTTCCCCCTGCAAGTGGAGTACACACATCACACTCGAACGCGAGAAGAGATGACATGGAGATATACTCACCCTGCTCCTCAAGCCAGGGGATGCACCCTCACCGTGCAACCTCCCTGGATCGCACTAGAGAAAATATATAATTTGGGTGTTCCAACCCTACGCCAAAGGAAATCCCATGGAAATCATCCTCTAAGATACACACATACCAATCACACACACACACACACACACACACACACACACACACACACACACATATATATATATATATATATATATATATATATATATATATATATATATATATATATATATATATATATATATATATATACTTGTATCATATAATATATACTATAGTCACATCATATATATATACACATTTATCACTCTTCATATGTATACATGGCTATAATTGCCAACCACACATAACGATGGCCAATACCTCCAAAATGTTCTCACTCATAACAATATTTCAGTATTCACGCCCTAGAATACTAATCTCGTAAATATTCTCTCACTTATCGTACAACTTACACTTTAACCATTTTTAAGGATTTCACACATCTAATCCCGAAAATACTAATTCCAAGTAATCGCGTCCTAGGATTTACTCGGAAGTATTCAGGTTTCATACATTCGAATAACGTAAATACCTATGCCCAACGTCAAAATAACTCTCTCTCTCTCTCAAATATTGTCCATCCCGAATGCTTACTAGGTCCGTTCTCCAAATTATGCCCTACACTAATCCAAGTTTTCTTTTTCATTTAAAGGTTGACTCACCCTCAAAACCAATATTTAGGAGTCTCGATATCATAACTAGGATCCCCCATATAAACCCCTAAATCATAATTTAACTCCCCATGCTCTTAACGGAATAAAACTAACAATTCTGGCCAAGACGAATGGATTCACCCTTATGGCGAATCGATTCGGGTAGGCGAATTGAATCGGGTAGGCGAATCGATTCGGCCCCTAATCCGAATCAATTTGGAAAGTGTTCTACAAACAGGTCCACAAGAGCGAATCGATTCGATCTGAATTCAAATCGATTCGGCCCAAGGTAGCCTTACAGATCCCCTTAGGTGAATCGATTCGGCCTGTTCGAGGGGCACTGTTTGGGCGATTTTTCAATCTCCAAAATACCCAAATATCAACCCAAACTCCATTTTAATGGTTTCTAATCTCAACCAACAACCCTACTAACATCCTAACATTGATTTACAACTAATACTTCCATAAATTTATGGTATTAAACCATTTCTCTTAGGTTTGAACCTTAAAGCCATAAAAACCCTAATTTTGACATTTCTTCCATTTCAGTTCAATTTTACACTCCATTAACATGGTTTTAACTCTAGAAATCATTTAGAGTTTATAATACATCAATTTGTAAACTCTTAATCAAGTTTTCCCTAATTTAGTTTAAGGGTTCTAACCCAAATTTCATAATTTACCAATTATGATATGAGATATACACACTAAATTAAATAAAGCAAGTAAACACTTGCCTGGAGTATAAAATCCGACGACCTCAAGTCGAATCACGCAGAGTTTGGCCCGAATATCCCTTTTCTCTCGTTCTTTCCTCTCCTCTTTCTTTTCTCTCTTCTTTCTTTCTTTTCTCCCTCTCTCGTGCCTTTATAAGGAAGAAATAAGAGCTTGTCCCTTATTTACCCAAAAATGACTCGTTTACTAAATTATGAGTCCCCATTGATCCAAAAATTCTCGAAACTCAATTTCTACCCCCGGATACTCCATTCTGACTATCTCGGCCATTCTGAGACCAACCGCTCAATTAGAATCTCCATCTGAGGTACTTGACCGCAAATCACTAATTTAACCCAACACAACTTAATGCGGGACTTCCCATTAAACACTATCCTTTGTCGCTTTACCCAACTGCAACATATAATTAAAATACTCTAGCTCCTTTACTTAATCTCAAAAGTAAATATAACACCCATAGAAAATCATCTAATCCTTGAAAACTCCAAAAATTACTATTCATGATAATTTCTTAAATTCCCATATTACACTTATGAATTTTAATTATCCCAAAAAGTGCGGGGTGTTACATACTCCCCCCCCCCCCCCCTTACAATGGAATTTCTCCCTCGAAATTCAGATACAACCGATACTACCAATACTAACCTAGGATCGTGAATCACTCCACATCCTAATGCCTCAAGTGGAATGGTACTAACCCGATGGATCTCAACCATACATTCATTCAGCACTCACCTCTATCAAGGTTTAAACGATACTATACTGCTACCTCGGCCGCTCTAACGTCTAAATCTCACCGGAAAATGTCTGCTCATCTATATCAGGATATCTAATTTCCCTTAAAAAAGAAATTACTCGAATGCTTGACTATTCCCATCAGTCTCATCGCTTATCTTGGGCATGCTACCTCTTATTGTCCTATACAATTGGATTATTGCGCACCTCTTATGACGTTCCATTCAACCCATTTTAATTCCACTTATACTGCCTTACTGCATAATCTTCAATTTTAAATATTACGCCCCTTCTATTTCAGGCAGTATGTAAAATCAACTTATCAGGGTGCCCATACACCTTTTTAATCTATGCTTATGCAAAACTATTGTAAGTGTCACACACGTAACACTCATCCTAAAGATGGGCCTTAGTTCCTCGGTGTAATACTCACACATGGGTTTTCCCAACCCGTAAAATTTAATTCCTCCTATACTTGGAAATCCAATCCTTTTCAAGGTGAACCAACTAATCTTTCTATATCGGCGCCACTAACTCTACTGGCCTTACTTCCTAATAACCCTACGATCAATATTTTTTCGACACACGTAAGATGAGTACTATTCTAAATTGTGTCCCTAGTGCCCAAGACCTTTATCACCTCCCGACATTTGCTCGGTTTCATACGTGGGACGTCTCACAAAGAGAAATCCAAACAAGGAACCCTCCCATTACACTACCCCCTCGCATCGTCGGTCATCGAGGTATAACGGCCTAAGGTACACTAGCGGGACATCCTAGATCCTACCTTGCTAACCTACTCACGTACCTCGACCACTATATCCTTCCTCTTAACGATATGTAAGGTCTATCAAAATCATACCCAAAACATACTTCCTCCAAAATTTGCCTTTTCATTAAGGCCTGGCTATAAGCCTCAAATTAATTTCTCTAACTCATGATTCACCTACCTGCTTGTGGTGAGAGAATTATTTTAGCTCTTCTCCATAGAACTTATATTTCCATAAGCATACTATCATCATGCGGCCCTCGGTCTATTGTGTTTCCTCCACACTATATGGCTTATCGACAAAACCAACATCCTTGCATCCTATAATATCTCTCCACTCCCGACGTTGTTAAGGTTCATGCATAGAGCATCTCACAAGAGAAATCCAAACAAGGAACCCCTCCAATACACTACTACTTAACTTTGTCGGTCGTGGAGGTCCGTTAGCATTAAATATTCAACTGGGATACCCCTATCCCCTCTTTTAACAAAATGTGGTATGAACTAGTATCTCTGTCCATAAGCCACACCACCAAGCGCTCGCACTAACATTAAGTCCTTGTGCAAACAATAATGAGCTTAAACTCACAGCTCAACAATAAACCCTACATACCTTAAATCACACCTATAAGGTCTCCACGCACTCGAATCATGATAATGAAATATCTTCTCACCGAAGTTCCATCTATACATATAATAACGGCGAACTCAACCTCTATCCAGGTGAGATATCGTAACAACAACCTGTTCCACTCTAGAACCGCCAACACAATAGTCTTTCAATCATTTGCCTACTATCACTCCGATAAACGAAGATTATAATATACTCAAAATAACACCGTACTCATATAACACACACAAAACGAGCAATACAAATATGATATAAACTTAAAATACTAACACCCTCTCTTCACACCGAATGAAAGAAAATAGATCTCTGCTATCGCGAAAAAATACATGAATATATACTATATAATGTTATCGATACTATGAATAAACTCGAATCACACACGAGTCTAAGGCTAATAAAATACCGTGACTCAATCTTGTCACACCGAATATACCTCCTTCATCCTGAGTGAAACTCATAATAACTTCGTCAATATCCCTAGCTACTCCAACTAGTTCCCGAATATGATATACTTGCTCTTACTGAGCTAGAAACGACTTTAATCGATGCCCGACCTCGGCACCCTATTCTTGTCCTTTAATTCCTACCGGGAAAGGTCAAAGTGCGTGGTTTTCCCTTCCATATTACGCATTCCCCACCTGTGGTCACCCTGACTAGGTTAATATTATTAGTATCTTGGACTCTATAGTCTCGATCCTAACAATTGCCTTCATATTTCCCTTAACTCCTTCATTAAAAGGAAATTCCTCTACCGACTTCAACATCCCTGATTCGATGAATTCCCACTACAAGAAAAATGAATATTAGGGACGGGAGTATTAGGGACGGCCGTGTCCTTTTGTCCCTAATACTATACCAGAAGGGACGATTTTAATTACCGTCCTTTTTTATAGTAACAAAAGGGACGGTTTTTAAAAAACTGTCCCTTTTGGTATTTCTCAAAAAGGACGGTAATTAAAACCGTCCCTTAAAGCATATACGGTTTTTTAGCACTAATTTTTCCCGGGTTATTTTAAGGGACGGAATTTAAAACCGTCCCTTTTGTTATATCAAAAGGGACGGTTTGTAAATTCCGTCCCTTTTGATATAGCAAAAGGGACGGTTTTAAATTCCGTCCCAGTTAATAAAAATTATTTTTATTTTAGTATTTGGGACGGATTGTTTTAACCGTCCCTTTTAAGATACCAAAAAAGACGGTTTTAAAATTCGTCTCTTTTGGTATAAATTATTTTTTATTTTTCCCCCACTTTTTTGGGCAAAAAGGATGGTTACATCCGACCCTTTTAATGTTTTCCCCCACTTATTCCAAAAATTGGCCTAATTCTATGTTTTGGACTCTCTCGCTCACTCCCGCTCTCTCTGTGTGCTCTCACGTTCTCTCTCGCTCTCTCTCGCTCACTCCCGCTCTCTCTGTGTGCCCGCCGCCGCTGCTCCCTACCCTCCGCCGCTGCTCCCTAACCCTCCGCCGCTGCTCCCTACCCTCCGCTGCGCATCCCTAACCCTCCGCCTCTCCCCCTGCTCAGATCCTGAGCCTCCGCCTCTCCCCTGCCTTACCCCCGCTCCACCCCTCCGCCTCCTCCTCTCCCCCTTTGCCTTCGCCTCTCCCCTGCGCACAGGTATTAATCCATTCTGTAATATATATATATAGAGAGAGAGACACACACACTTACACATTATCTGTATTGATTTGTTTAGACATTTGTTAGGGATTTGTTTAGATTGTTATCATAGTAGTTTAGGCATTTTTTTACAGTTTTGTTTAGTGATCTCTTTACATATTTTAACATACTAGTTAGGGATTTTTATGCATTTAACATCAATAAGTGTAAAACAAATTTTTAATTATTTATAGCAAACCAGATTTAAAAATAAAAAACAAAAATCAGATTGGATTACCGGATCGGACTACCAGATTGTTAACAAATTCGGATTCGGTTGCCAATGTACTGATCCGTGTCTGACTATCGGATCCCGTCCGAATCCGAAAATGTCAAACGGATTCTAGCTACAAAATTTATAGTTTTTATAATTTTCTAAATCCCATGTGCCAAATGAAAACGAAGAATTTCATTTTTTTCCAGTTTATTGTTGCTTTGTACTCCATCCATGTTTAATTAGGAATTCATGTTTATAACATTGATACGGACACTTTTAGAACATTGACACGAACAAATGATATTCAAATGCAATTTTGTATATATTTGTAAATATTTTTTTCAATTTGTAATAGGGGTTCAATAAGATCAATATGGATAAGAGTTGGATAGGAGGATATAGGACCACAAAGGCGTACGCCGATGGAGTTCAAATCTTTATTGATTTTGCATATAGAAATAAGGATATTCTTACTTCTAGAATCAAATGCCCATGTAGTACTTGTGTTAATCGTGTCTACTATAACTCACAAGCTGTGAGGAATCACATAGAGATGTATGGTTTTGAAAAAAGTTACAAGAATTGGATTTATCATGGGGAATCATTGGGTGATTTTAATATCAACGTAAATAGTTGGAGCGATGGTATGGTTGTTGATGATGTATTAGCTGATTTGAACTCGGGGGCAAGAATGATTGCAATGGTTCAAGAAGGAAGGGGGATTCCATGTAGAGAGGAAAATATGGGCAATGATGAAGAACCTAACATCGAAGATCATAACGTGCCCGACGCAGACCTCCCAGAATATTTTAGACTTTTAAAAGAGGCACAAAGTGAGTTGTATGAGAATTGTCCTAAGGACATTACCGAGTTGTCATTTGTTGTTGAATTATTGCACTTGAAACAACTAAATGGATGGACAAGTCGTTCTTTTACGATGTTGATGTTATTCTTGCAGAAGGTGTTCCCGAAAGCCAAGATTCCATAATCCTTTTATCAAGCTAATAAATTGACAAAAGATTTAGGATTTAAGTATGAATCGTGGGATGCATGTCCTAAGAGTTGTATGTTGTTTCGAAATGAGAGCGAGAATTTTGAGAAATGCAAAATTTGTGGGGAACCTAGGTTCAAAAATGAATTTGATAGTGGTGAGGGTACAAAAGTAGCAGCGAAAAAGGTAAGGTATTTTCCTTTGAAACCGAGATTACAACGATTGTATTGGTCATCGCATACTGCTCCACTAATGGAATGGCATGCTGATGAACAAATCGATGATGGCGTGTTGAGGCATCCTGCTGACTCCCTTGTATGGAAGACATTTGATGAGCGAAATCCATCTTTTGCGAGTGATTGCCGCAATGTTAGACTTGCACTAGCAACTGATGGATTCAATATGTTTGGTAATATGAGCATTGCTCACAGTACTTGGCCTATTGTGCTAATGATATTAAACTTTCCCCCATGGTTGTGTATGAAATAACCCCACTTAATTTTGTTTGTTCTTATTGACGGACCAAAAGGACCCGGTGATAAAATTGATGTATATTTACAACCACTAATTGATGAGTTGAAAGAGTTATGGGCTAATGGGGTACGTACTTATGATGAATTAGTGAAACAGTTTTTCAGTTACATGCGGCATTGTTATGGACAATTAGCGATTTTCCTGGTTATGCCATGTTATCAGGATGGAGCACAAAAGGTGAATTTGCTTGTCCTTGTTGCAATAAGGACCATCAAGCTATATGATTGAATAACGGTCGTAAGTACTGTTATTGGGGTCATCGTCGATTGTTACCAATGCGACATAAATTTCGGAAAGAAAAAGTTACATTTAATGGCAAGGTTAATATGAGGCCACCACCATTGAAACTAACTGGATCACAAGTTCTGCAACAATTAAATGAGCTTGACGTTGTAACTGAATATAAGAAAGAAGACGTGCTGAAAAGAATGATAAGAGACCAAAAGGAAATTGAGCTTGCAAAAAAAACTAAAGGTAATATTCCGAAAAAAAGACTGAATTGGAAGAAGAAAAGTATCTGTTTTGAATTGCAATATTGGGAGCATAATTTGATTCGCCATAATCTTGATGTCATGCATATTGAGAAGAATTTTTGTGACAATATTCTTTTTACATTGTTGGGCATCAAAGGGAAAACAAAGGATAATTTAAATGCTCGCAAAGACCTCAAAGAGATGAGTATTAGGCGCGTGCTACATCCTCAACCGCGAGGAGCAGATCAATAGTATGTGGCCCCAGCACGATGAGCAACAAAGAGAAAGATATATTCTTGAAAGTGTTGTTGAATCTCAAATTTCCAGATGGTTATTCTTCGAATATTTCACGATGTGTGCACCCTCAAGAGAGAAGCATTTGGTGACTTAAGAGTCATGACAATCACATTCTAATGCAACAACTACTCCCGGTAGCTGTACCTAGGGTATTGCCAAAGCATGTTGTCAAAGCTTTAATTGAATTAAGTAATTGCTTTGTGATACTATGCTCAAGTGTAAATACTTTAGCTGACTTGGAGAAATTTGAAGACCGTATGGCTCTTACTTTATGCAGTCTAGAGAAGATATTCCCTCCAGGATTTTTTGATGTGATGAAACATTTGCCCATGTATTTGACTGATGAACTATTAATTGTCGGGTTAGTGCTTTATCGTTGGATGTATCCAATGGAAAGGTATCTACACACATTGAAACTCTATGTGCGAAATCGTGCTCATCCTGAGGCCTCAATTGCTAAGTCTGTCCTTTTAGAAGAGTGCATGGCCTTTTGCTCGAGGTATTTGGGTGATAACGTGGAAACCAAGTCTAGTCGACCTATTTGAACAGATGACAAAGGTAATGACTCTGGTCAAGCTGTTGGGAAAAAAGTTCAAATTTAGCTTGATGAAGAAACATTGGTTCAAGCTCATCGTTATGTGCTTTTCAACACTGATTCAGTGGCACCGTTCATCGAGTAAGTTAGGTTTTTGCCTTAACAACTTGCACAACTTTGTTACTCGTAGGTTTTGATACATTCATTACGAAATTGACATGTGTGCATTTTTATAAAAAACATCTTGTGGAACTTTCAAAAGAGTATCCTCAACTTTCACAGCACCATATTCAACGCCTTCATAACGAAAAATTCAGCACATGGTTTAAGAATCATGTAAGTCGGTTTATTCCTTGTTAATCTTAATAGTGCTCTAGTATATTTGCTATATAAAATTTTGATTACCTTTTTTGTTGGGCCAATATCAGGTGCGCAGTTTGACAAATAACGCCCAACTACCCGATGAAATTAGGAGTTTGTCTTTACGCCCTCTAAAGGATGCTTTTAGATTCCACTCTTATATTATTCGTGATTTTCGATTTTGGACGAAGGCAGTTGATCAACGTAGAAAAACTCAAAATAGTGGGGTGGTTCTAAAAGCTGCACAGATGAGTTATTCTAGCCATGAAGACAAAAATCCTCTTTTAGGGGATGTTACTTTCTATGGACAGGTTACAAACATCATTGAGATTCGTTACCTTAACGGCATGAAATTTGTCTTATTCAAATGCGATTGGATCGATAACCGTATGGGTAAATAATTAGATGAATTTAACTTTACGCTCGTTAACTTCAACTATTTGTTATACAAAGATAATCGAGTTGGTGATGAACCTTTTATCCTAGCATCTCAAGCAGAACAAGTTTGGTATGTGGAAGACCCATTAGAATCAGACTGGCATGTTGTTGTTTCGATGACACCAAGAGACAAATTTGATGGATATTTAGCCAATGAAGACTTAGATGTCCGTGAAGTTGAGCCATTTAGCATGCAACAACTAGATCAAGATCAAAATGTATCTTGGACGAGGCAAGGGATAGATGGCTCCATAATTGACACAACCGTTCTTGATGATGACGATGGCACGGAGGAAGAAAGGGATGAAGTTATTGAGGAATGAAGGGATGGTGGTTGAAATGCTTGAACTTTTTTACCCCTGTATTACGTTAGTGAGAACATATCAGAATTACAAAATGATGATTGAAATGGATGTTTTATTAAATCTTTGTTCTCGTATTCACGTGTGTTGCCTTTTATTTTTTAATATTAACGGTTATGTTATAAATGATGTGCTTAAATGTTTTTTGATATTGTGACAGGAAACAATGCGGTCTTCTGTAAATTTTAATGATAATATTAAGAATGCATTAGAAGAATTTGAACATTCATCTTTTAAAGAGGGCACTCCAATTACTTTGTATGGATTTCGTAAAATTGAATTATGCCGTTACTTGCAAAAATGTGGGAAACAAATATCAGAACAATATTTGTTTGAAAAAATACTCCAGATGCTACCACCATGTTGGGATCAAGCAAAAGAAAAGATATTTCAAAAGCATAATCCAACATGTGGAGAGAAATTAGTAGAGCTACTAGAGGAGGAAGAACGAGAGTTTCATCCTTTATGGATAGAATTTGAGCAACATAAAATTAGCCCAAATTTAAATTTACGAGATCATATGCATAACAAAGAAAGAATATACAACATTTTAAAGAGGAGAGGCTTTTGTCCTAACATAATTGTTCTCGTGCATGCGATTGAGAGTACGCTTCCACCCACTTGGCCAATTTCATCTATTATTAAAAGGATAAAATGTGGTTGGCTCAATATGAGGGATTTGGCAGATTTTTTGGAAGAAATAGAAAGGTATTGAAAATGCATACTATCAAAATGAAATACGATGTATTATAAGTTTTCATTTTGTGTTTCATATATAACGTTTATTCATATTTATTTTGACATATATGTTTTTTTATACAGATCTATCATGCCAACTAAAAACTCTTATCATTCCGTGGGAGTAGGAGGGTCATCGGATTCTCAAGAAGAAATGACCCCCCTCATGTGCTCAGACGTCTATAGGATCACATCGGTCTCAACCAGAGTCATCTCAGCCAATGATATGCCAACCCTCAGATAATATGGGTGGAGGTATGTGTCTACCTATATAGTAGATAATTGTAAAATTCCGCTACAAATATTTTACTTTATAATTATTCATGTCATATTTTCTTTTGAATTTTTATCAGGTAGTGCTGAGGGTACACCATTACCAACTCAAAATGGTCTCGCTACTAGTGTGAAACGTAGAGGGTTTTCGAAACCATGGAACGAATGGGATAGTGGTCAAAAGTTGATAATTGGGTGGAATAACGACTGCCAGCCAATCGAACCCAACGGGAAGAATCTTGCGAGTCAGTTGGGATATTTCGCTAGACAAGGATCGTTATTTCCTTTGGATGTGGACGATTGGAGAAGAGTATTGAAGGAAAATCTCGATATAGTTTGGGATAGTGTGCCGGTACTTGTCTATCATTACGAATATAAATTTGAATATTTTAAAAATGCTCAGTTAGTACGTTAATCAAATGATCTATTTATAATTTATTTATATTCTTTTGTTTGTAGCGCAATACAAATGCCCCTGAAGGATTTAAGCCAATTTGTTTTCAAATGCTGGACAATGCTTGGAGGCGCTTTAAGTATCGTATAAAAAAGGACTATTATGAGGCATATGACAATGACACAGATCGACTTGAAAATGTACCTCTCCAAGTTGATCCCGATATATGGCCTAAATTAGTATATTATTGGGGTGAAAAAGAAACCGTGGTATGACATATGTAGAATTACTTTCTATTTATTTTTGTTGATTGTTTATATGTATCAAAATTGTAACATGATTTAACTCTTTATATAGCAAGTGGCGACCAAAAACGCCGAAAATAGGGCAAACCTTTGTGCCCACCCTAGGATTGGGAGGACGTCAATTCCTCAAGTTGTAGAAAAGGTTAACATCATATTTTATATTCCTTACATATTCTTTTATGCTTTTAGTTTGAGGACGATAATGTTGATTTTCATCATTACTATTATGAACGTAATATGTTTTTTTTTTCTTATCTTACTTAAAAAATAATAGATGAAAAAAGATGACTTGCCTATCGACAAGCTTAGTGTGTATAGAGAGACTCGAAGGTTGAAGGATAAGACGTATAATATGGAGGATGGAGCGGCCGGTATAGAGGTATTATATTTTAATGTCCATCATTGTTACCTAATGTAAAAAATATTGCAATAAATGTTTAATGTTATTGCACACTGTTTAAAACTCTTTTCTTAATTTGTAGGAAAGTATACAAAGACAGTTGAATGCGATAGAAGAAGAACAACAGAATGACCCGAAAGTGAGAGATAAAATCTTTGAGGATGTCATTGGTCGTGACGAACATTGACGTGCATTATGTAGGGGAGTTGGTATTCTACCGCCATCTGTAAGGTCCATGCCTTCTCACTTTTACGAGAGCGAGATCGAAAGGTTGCAAAAGAGGATTGAGGAGGGAGAGACTCGTCATCGTGAAGAGATTCAAGAGTTGAAAGAGACCACCAACAAATTGTTTCGTATGATACAAAATGATGGATTCCCAATACCACCAGATGATTCCCCGAGTACTTCCAATGTTCAGCTGTAGGGAACAGGTATCCTCATTTCTCATCGTTATTTAATTATCAGAAAGAAATTATTTTGGATAGGAATACTAAATTGTACAAAGAAAATTGGCGCATTTGTTTCTTGTCACTTCCTCTGTGTGTGGGGTGGGGGTGGGGGTGGGGGGGAGTACATAAGCATAAAAACATGCCATCGATGGGTGAATATGTAAAACAACCACAAAACGGTCCCATAAGAGTCACGAACAACTCGCACCGGACCAATGTGTCTCGTAGGAACCGACATCGTAGTCACGGGGATCCCGGTTTGAGTGTACGACGTAAATTTGCAAAAAATAGACTTAAAGCATAAAAACATGGCATCGAAGGGTTAAAATGTAAAACAGCCTTAAAACGGTCTCGTAAGAGTCACGAACACCTCGCACGGGACCAATGTGACTCGTAAGAACAAACGGCGTAGTCACGGGGCTCCCGGTTTGAGTGTACGTCGTAAAGTTGCAAAAAATTAGACTTAAGCATAAAAACATGCCATCGAAGGGTAAAAACGTAAAATAGCCATAAAACGGTCCCGTAAGAGTCACGAACACCTCGCACGGGACCAATGTGACTCGTAAGAACAGACGGCGTAGTCCCGAGGCTCCCGGTTTGAGTGTACGACGTAAAGTTGCAAAAAATTAGACTTGAGCATAAAAACATTCCATCGAATGGTGAAAACGTAAAACAGCCTTAAAACGGTCCCGTAAGAGTCACGAACACCTCGCACGGGACCAATGTGACACGTAAGAACCAACGGCGTAGTACCGAGGCTCCCGGTTGGAGTGTACGACGTAAATTTGCAAAAAAAATAAACTTAAGCATAAAAACATGCCATCGAATGGTGAAAACATAAAACAGCCTTAAAACGGTCCCGTAAGAGTCACGAACACCTCGCACGGGACCAATGTGACTCGTCAGAACCGATCGCATAGGCACGAGACTCCCGGTTTGAGTGTACGACGTAAATTTGTAAAAAATAGACTTAAAGCATAAAAACATGTCATCGAAGGTTTAAAACGTAAAACAAACCCAAAACGGTCCCGTAAGAGTCAGGAACACCTCGGACTGGACCAATGTGACTCGTAGGAACCGACCGCGTAGGCACAGGACTCCCGGTTTGAGTGTACGACGTAAAGTTGCAAAAAATTAGCCTTAAGCATAAAAACATGCCATCGAATTGTGAAAATGTAAAACAGCCTTAAAACGGTCCCGTAAGAGCCACGAACACCTCGCACGGGACCAATGTGACTCGTAAAAATAGACGGCGTAGTCCCGAGGCTCCCGGTTGGAGTGTACGACGTAAATTTGCAAAAAAATAAACTTATGCATAAAAACAAGCCATCGAATGGTGAAAACGTAAAACAGCCTTAAAACGGTTCCTTAAGAGTTATGAACACCTCGCACGGGACCAATGTGACTCGTCGGAACCGATCGCGTATGTACGACGTAAAGTTGCAAAAAATTAGACTTGAGCATAAAAACATGCCATCGAATGGTGAAAACGTAAAATAGCCTTAAAACGGTCCCGTAAGAGTAACGAACACCTTGCACGGGACCAATGTGACTCGTAAGAACCAACGGCGTAGTACCCAGGCTCCGGTTGGAGTGTACGACGTAAATTTGCAAAAAAATAAACTTAAGCATAAAAACATGCCATCGAATGGTGAAAACGTAAAACAGCCTTAAAACGGTCCCGTAAGAGTCACGAACACCTCGCACGGGACCAATGTGACTCGTCGGAACCGATCGCGTAGGCACGGGACTCCCGGTTTGAGTGTACGACGTAAATTTGCAAAAAATAGACTTAAAGCATAAAAACATGTCATCGAAGGGTTAAAACGTAAAACAAACCCAAAACAGTCCCGTAATAGTCACGAACACCTCGGACGGGACCAATGTGACTCTTAGGAACCGACCGCGTAGGCACGGGACTCCTGGTTTGAGTGTACGACGTAAAGTTGCAAAAAATTAGCCTTAAGCATAAAAACATGCCATCGAATTGTGAAAACGTAAAACAACCTTAAAACGGTCCCGTAAGAGCCACGAACACCTCGCACGGGACCAATGTGACTCGTAAGAACAGACGGCATAGTCCCGAGGCTCCCGGTTGGAGTGTACGACGTAAATTTGCAAAAAACTAAACTTATGCATAAAAGCATGCCATCGAATGGTGAAAATGTAAAACAGCCTTAAAACGGTTCCGTAAGAGTCACGAACACCTCGCACGGGACCAATGTGACTCGTCGAAACCGATCGCGTAGACACGGGACTCCCGGTTTGAGTGTACGACGTAAATTTGCGAAAAATATACTTAAAGCATAAAAATATGTCATTCAAGGGTTAAAACGTAAAACAAACCCAAAACGGTCCTGTAAGAGTCACGAACACCTCGGACGGGACCAATGTGACTCGTAGGAACCGACCGCGTAGGCACGGGACTCCCGGTTTGAGTGTACGACGTAAAGATGCAAAAAATTAGCCTTAAGCATAAAAACATGCCATCGAATGGTGAAAACGTAAAACATCCTTAAAACGGTCCCGTAAGAGCCACGAACACCTCGCACGGGACCAATGTGACTCGTAAGAACAGACGGCGTAGTCCCGAGGCTCCCGGTTGGAGTGTACGACGTAAATTTGCAAAAAAATAAACTTAAGCATAAAAACATGCCATCGAAAGGTGAAAACATAAAACAGCCTTAAAACGGTTCTGTAAGAGTCATGAACACCACGCACGGGACCAATGTGACTCGTCGGAACCGATCGCGTAGGCACGGGACTCCCGGTTTGAGTGTACGATGTAAATTTGCAAAAAATAGACTTAAAGCATAAAACATGTCATCGAAGGGTGAAAACGTAAAACAAACCCAAAACGGTCCCGTAAGAGTCACGAACACCTCGGACGGGACCAATGTGACTCGTAGGAACCGACCGAGTAGGCACGGAACTCCCGGTTTGAGTGTACGACGTAAAGTTGCAAAAAAATAGCCTTACGCATAAAAACATGCCATCGAATTGTGAAAACGTAAAACAACCTTAAAACGGTCCCGTAAGAGCCACGAACACCTCGCACGGGACCAATGTGACTCGTAAGAACAGACGGCGTAGTCCCGAGGCTCCCGGTTGGAGTGTACGACGTAAATTGGCAAAAAAATAAACTTATGCATAAAAACATGCCATCGAATGGTGAAAAAGTAAAATAGCCTTAAAACGGTTCCGTAAGAGCCACGAACACCTCGCATGGGACCAATGTGACTCCTAAGAACAGACGGCGTAGTCCCGAGGCTCCCGGTTGGAGTGTACGACGTAAATTTGTAAAAAAATAAACTTATGCATAAAAACATGCCATCGAATGGTGAAAACGTAAAACAGCCTTAAAACGGTTCTGTAAGAGTCACGAACACCTCGCACGGGACCAATGTGACTCGTCGGAACCGATCGCGTAGGCACGGGACTCCCGGTTTGAGTGTACGACGTAAATTTGTAAAAAATAGACTTAAAGCATAAAAACATGTCATCCAAGGGTTAAAACGTAAAACAAACCCAAAACGATCCCGTAAGAGTCACGAACACCTCGAACGCGACCAATGTGACTCGTAGGAACCAACCCCGTAAGCACGGGACTCCCGATTTGAGTGTACAACGTAAAGTTGCAAAACATTAGCCTTAAGCATAAAAACATGCCATCGAATGGTGAAAACGTAAAACAGCCTTAAAACGGTCCCGTAAGAGCCACGAACACCTCGCACGGAACCAATGTGACTCGTAAGAACAGACGGCATAGTCTCGAGGCTCCCGGTTGGAGTGTACGACGTAAATTTGCAAAAAAATAAACTTAAGCATAAAAACATGCCATCGAAGGGTGAAAACGTAAAACATCCTTAAAACGGTTCCGTAAGAGTCACGAACACCTCGCACGGGACCAATGTGACTCGTCGGAACCGATCGCGTAGGCACGGGACTCCCGGTTTGAGTGTACGACGTAAATTTGCAAAAAATAGACTTAAAGCATAAAAACATGTCATCGAAGGGTTAAAACGTAAAACAAACCCAAAACGGTCCCGTAAGAGTCTCGAACACCTCGCACTGGACCAATGTGACTCGTAGGAACCGACCGCGTAGGCACGAGACTCCCGGTTTGAGTGTATGACGTAAAGTTGCAAAAAATTAGCCTTAAGCATAAAAACATGCCATCGAATGGTGAAAATGTAAAACAGCCTTAAAACGGTCCTGTAAGAGCCACGAACACCTCGCACGGGACCAATGTGACTCGTAAGAACATACGGCGTAGTCCCGAGGCTCCCGGTTGGAGTGTACGACGTAAATTTGCAAAAAAATAAACTTAAGAATAAAAACATGCCATCGAAGGGTGAAAACGTAAAACAACCTTAAAACGGTCTCGTAAGAGTCACGAACACCTCGCACGGGACCAATGTGACTCGTAGGAACCGACCGCGTAGCACGGGACTCCCGGTTTGAGTGTACGACGTAAATTTGCAAAAAAATAGACTTAAGCATAAAAACATGCCATCGAAGGGTGAAAACGTAAAACAGCCTTAAAACGGTCCCGTAAGAGTCACGAACACCTCGTACGGGACCAATGTGACTCGTAGGAACAGACGGCGTAGTCCCGGGGCTCCCGGTTGGAGTATACGACGTAAACTTGCAAAAATACCGATTGGGGCGAGGCACTTGTCGCTCCTCCCTTCTTTATGAAAATACCGAGCGTTATGCTTTTTTCGAAAACAAAAGTTTCTCGTCAACCTAAAAACGAAGGAGTTCCCTCACTCCAACCGGTATGCATATATATACTGCATATACTAGTATATATACGAGTATATATACATTATATATGCATATATATATACTTGTATATATATTGTATATATAGTATATATATGCAGTATAATATACAATATATTACTGCATATATATACAGTATATATACTGGTATATATATGCATATATATGCATGTATATAACAACATATATATGCATATATACTGTTATATATGCATATATATAACTGTATATATATGCATATATATGCAGTATATATATGCATATGTATTGAATTATAACCCATTAGATAGAGATGGTTCCTAGGCCACGAGCTGAGTCGGGAGAGCTGGTACTCACTAATAAAGAAAGGATGGTAGAGTTGGTTGGCCCAAACGCAACT
Organism: Sambucus nigra; assembly: GCA_949130495.1. Lineage (NCBI taxonomy): Eukaryota > Viridiplantae > Streptophyta > Magnoliopsida > Dipsacales > Adoxaceae > Sambucus > Sambucus nigra. The sequence continues at coordinate 677,667,702 of OX422209.1, forward strand.
CCAGATCAACACCCGGTTCCATCATAGAATTGATGGCTTCGGCGATGCCCTCCAAAAAGGAGAGGCGGAGGCTTACTTGCCAACAATTCCACCCAAAATCCCCCCCCCCCTCGAAAATGGATGGAACAGAATTCGAAGGAGGGCCCGCCCACCGAATAACCATATATGCATATATATACTGCATATATATGCAGTATATATACTAGCATATATATGCAGTATATATACATTATATATGCATGTATATAACTGCATATATATGCATGTATATAACTGCATATATATGCATATATATACTGTTATATATGCATATATATAACTGTATATATATGCATATATACCAGTATATATATGCATATATATACTTCATAACGATTGGTTTGCACTTGAAACAAACATATATTTTAGCACACTAGTATTTTAACATCTTCTGCCTGGGATTGGTAAAACATTAGTTCAAGTTGGTTTGTTACGTAGGAACTAAAAATTGTTAAAAAATGTTAAGATGAGTAGGAACTAAAAATTTACGTAGGAACTAAAAATTTCTTCCATTAACACTAGTATTGTTAAAAAATGTTGGTTTGTTACGTAGGAACTAAAAATGAGTGAATATTGATCACAAGTTTTTAAGGGTTAAAAATTGCAAAACAAGTAAAACTAACTTTTTTTTTGTTTCTTATATTTTTTTGCAGGTTAACATTTTAGGGGTATATTTTATTCGCGTGAAACACATGAACGAAACAATGGTTTGCCACAGGTAAATTGTTTATTTATTATTGTTGTTGATATGCGAGATTGTTTTTTTTTTAATGGCCATGCGGGCTTTTGTGTTGATTAAACAGGTTGGTTTTCATGTATAAACAAAGGAGACTCTGCCGATTTTTTTTTAAAATTGTAATGAATTGTTGATTTGGGAGATTTTCCAATTTTTTTATGGCCGTGCAGGCCTTTGTGTTCATTAAACAGGTTGGTTTTCATGTATAAACAAAGGAGATTTTGTCGATTTTTTTTAAAAATTGTAAAGAATCGTTGATATGCGAGATTCCTATAGCTGTGCGCTTTATTGATTAAAAAGGTTGGTTTTCATGTATAAACAAAGGAGATTTTGTCAATTTTTTTTAAAATTTGTAAAAAGTTGGTGGTACGATTAACTAATATATTTGGATATTTTATTTTACTATAATATTATTTTGATAAAATGATTATTTATTGATTGCAGGTTGTGCACAAGAAGTTGAAGAGACGGGATTTTGAGTGTCTACTATATGCGACACTAAGAGAAGTTTTTGAAGCGTGACAACCATATTTATCATCTTAATTTAGGGATGATATTTTTTTGACAGTTGTATATCTTATTAATTAGTATGATTTTGTACTCATTTAAATATTTCGACTTGAATGTAGTTTAATGGAAGAAATTGTTATTAGATACGTGCTTCAATGAATGTGGTCGATATATTATGTTTTTGATCGGATGATTTGATTTATAATGCATATTAGACGTCAATTATTATTGCAACATAAAACATATAATAATATAACTATTTATGATAATTTTTTATTTATTAATTGGAACGGTTATAAACCGTCCCTAATACTTATTTGTATTAATTGAGAATACCTTTTGGGACGGTTTTTACCGTCCCTAATACTCATTTTTGCATCAACTGAAATTACCTTTAGGGACGGTTTTTACCGTCCCTAATTGTGTTGCCATAATCTTAGTAGTATTAGGGACGGTTTATCCGTCCCTAATACTATTGGCGGGAGCGGGATTTTTTCGCGGGAACACTATTTGGGACGGTAAAATCCGTCCCTAATGTCAAATGCAGAGTGTTCATGAATTAAAATTTAGGACGGTAAAATCCGTCCCTAAAATATTTAGGACGCCTAGTATAAGGGACGGATTTTTTCCGTTGCAAAAAAAGTCCCTAATACTCTTTAGGGACGGTTTTTGTACCGTCCCAAATACTCATTTTTCTTGTAGTGTCCCCAGATGGATGTCCACCGATGGGGTTCCATGGACACCAATTTTCCATAAGTGTTAGCAACACTTCTATAGTGAGCCTATTATTCCTTTGAAGGATTATCTCTTCATTGTACTTACCTTGATTCAGTACAAAATTCACCTATCCATAAGTCTGTTTATTCACTGTCGACCTCTGATCAATCCTTAGGCGAATAGTTCAAAACTTCATTCTTTCAATTCCTGCTAAATCAGGGTAACTCACAATTAAAAACTCTCCGTAAGATCCCTTTAGGGGAAAAACATCCTGCTCCCCCGGATATGGTGATCACTGTTCCCACCATTTCAATATTGCTCCCACGAGTGACAAAATTTCCTCTAATTTTCACATATGGGTATTTCCACACCCTGATTTAAGCCAAAGCTTCTGAGCCCTTCACTTTCGCTGAATCACATTGCACTCACTTTGTATAATCTTAACTTCAACATGTGGTCCTTATCAAGGACCTTTCGAACCTTTTTCCGAATTTACTTCACTACGTACTTCAAGTTTAGCACCACTCTCTACTATAGTGGTATTGGGATACTCATAACTATTATTTTTTAGTAGTCATTGCAACCATCCTTAACAAATGCCACAGGGAGAGTGACCTCAATTGCGGTCATAGTCTCCGACTTCAACTAACAGCTCCAAATAAGTCCCCGCCTTCTGCTACCCTTGCAATGGACTTCTGGGGTCGTCCTTCATCGATCAGCACACGAATCTCGAATGAGCACGCAAAATATTACTATAATCTTATAATATGGTAGGAGGATGAAATCTCATAAGAGAAATCAACAATCCCTTTTCCTAAGGCTCTATATCAATCAAGAGCAATGCTGAAAGCGTAGTACATCCACAGAGATTCCTAAGGAGACTAGAACCTGATGCTTTGATACCATCTGTGACAACCCGCCTAATAAAATACCAGACAATCACTCCTATACCAAATTAAAATAGGAGTCACATCGGTTCATTCTTATCATCACTATGGAAAACCAAATTAATTACTAATAACCTATTAGGCTGGCATCAAAATTTAATTTAACTAATCTTTTTAATCAAACCATTCTATTAAAACATCCACACAGTTTATATATATGAAACTAAAATGAAATAAAATAAACGAACACTCGGTTTAACATAATACTATCAAATCGAATTTCGCACTAAAAGGATGAAAAGAATAAATAAATGCAATGGGGCTTTCGGCCCGAATGTTTATACAGTACCTCCTATCTAGATTACAAGGATAGAAGCGTCTACAGTAAACCTGCATGCATCCACAGCTGCTGCAGGACACACCTAACTCGAAGGAATCCTCATCCAGGTGTCCCTGTGTTTGGACACCTATAAATATATACATATATTTCAAAAGCGAGAATATACAAAAATGGGTCAAGGCCCGAGTTATGAAAATATTTTGCAAGTGCATAAATGCTTTATTTATGAAAAATATGTTTTTATCTCATATTTAAATTGGTATCGCACTCCCATGAGATACCCCTCACCCCTCTTCTAATAGTGCACAGCTAACGCGTACCTATTAAGTAACCTAATCAGTTACCCTGCCTAACTAAACCGTCTAGATACCCCTCATCCCAAACTCTGAAAATCCTAATTAACCCGAGTACTAAGGGCTAAACTTCTCCCCATTCCCAACACTGTGCTAAATTCGTGCGTGGGATGTCTCGCGAAGCGAAATCCAAACAAGGAACCCCTCCGATACACTACTACTTGGCAATGTTGTCCGTCAAGATCCATTAAACCCTCAGTTCCCAATGTGTGTATATATATATACATTATCATACTCACTTTCATATACATAACACTATATACGTCCGGATATAATCTCCCGGAATGAGAATTAATCCTTTTCATTTTATCTCTTTACTCCCATTTGAGATATATATTATCGTGTTCTCATGAACATGTATTATACTATACACACAAGTATAATAACCATACCAACCAGCTATAACTCGAGGATGTGGTCTCATAGTGCCGATTCGAAATCCGGGTTTACTCACTATACCACGGCACCAAGCCAGAATCTCTCATGGACATAGTAAACAAATACACAACGGTGGAGCCGGTCTTGTTCCCCCTATAAGTAGAGTACACACATCACACTTGAACGCGGGACGAGATGACATGGTGATATACTCACCCTTCTCCTCAAGCTAGGGGATTCACCCTCATCGCGCAACCTCCCTGGATCGCACCAGAGAAAATATATAATCTGGTTGTTCCAACCTTACGCCAAAGGAAAGGCCGTGGAAATCAGCCTCTAAGATACACATATACCAATCACCCACAAATATATATGTACTCGTATCATATAATATAATATATACTATAATCACATCATATATATATATATATACACACATTTATCACTCCTCATATGTATACATAGCTATAATTGCCAACCACACATAACGATGGCTAATATCACCAAAATGTTCTCACTCATAACAATATTTCAGTATTCACGAACCTAGAATACTAATCTCATAAATATTCTCTCACATATCGTATAACTCGCACTTTAATCACTTTTAAGGATTTTCACACATCTAATCCCGAAAATACTAATTCCTAGTAATCATGTCCTAGGATTTACTCGGATGTATTCAGCTTACATACATTCGAATAACGTAAATACATATGCCCAATGGCAAAAGAACTCTCTCTCTCTCAAATGTTGTCCATCCCGAATGCTTACTAGGTCCGTTCTCCAGATTTTGCCCTACACTAATCCAAGTTTTATTTCTCATTTAAAGGTTGACTCACCCTCAAAACCAATATTTAGGAGTCCTGATATCATAACTAGGATCCCCCATATAAACCCCTAAATCATAATTTAACGCTTATGGGAAGAAAACTAATAATTTTGGCCAAGGAGAATCGATTCGGCCCCCAATCCGAATCGATTCGGAAAGTGTTCTGCAAACAGGTCCTCAAGGGCGAATCAATTCGGTCTGACTCCGAATCGATTCAGCCCAAGGCATACTTACAGATCCCCTTAGGTGAATCGATTCGGCCTAGACCCGAATCTATTTGGCATGTTTGAGGGGAACTATTTGGGCGGTTTTTCAATCTCCAAAATACCCAAATATCAACCCAAACTCCATTTTAATGGTTTCTAATCTCAACAAATAACCCTACTAACATCATAACACTGATTTACAACTAATACTTCCATAAATTGTGGTATTAAACCATTTCTCTTATGTTTGAACCTTAAAGCCATAAAAATCCTAGTTTTGACATTTCTTCCATTTCAATTCAATTTTACACTCCATTAACATGGTTTTAACACTAGAAATCATTGAGAGTTTACAATACATCAATTTGTAAACTCTTAATCAAGTTTTCCCAAATTTACTTTAAGGGTTCTAACCCAAATTTCATAATTTACCAATTATGGTATGAAATATACACACTAAATTAAATAAAGCAAGTAAACACTTACCTGGAGGATAAAATTCGATGACCTCGAGTCAAATCCCGTGGAGTTTGGTCGAAATCTCTCTTTTCTCTCCCTCTTTCCTCTCCTCTTTCTTTTCTCCCTCTCTCGTGCCTTTATAAGGTAGAAATAAGGGCTTATCCGTTATTTACCCAAAAATGACTTGTTTACTAAATTACGAGTCCCTATTGGTCCAAAAATTTCCAAAACAAAAATTTTACCCCCGAATACTCCATTCTGACTATCTCGGCCATTCCGAGACCAATACTTTACCGCAAATCACTAATTTAACCCATCACAACTTAATGTGGGACTTCCCAATAAAATATTATCCTATGTCGCTTTACCTAGCTGCGACATATAATTAAAATACTCTAGCTCCTTTAATTAATCACAAAAGTAAATATAACACCCATAAAAAATCATCTAATCCTTGAAAACTCCAAAAATTACTGTTCACGATAATTTCTTAAATTCTCAAATTACACTTACTTATGAATTTTAGTTATCCCCAAAAGTGCGGGGTGTTATAGGTTATTATGAATTAATTTGTGTGTCCTCCAAGCCCGTGATGTGTCATTGAAGACCATGTGGCAAAGTTAAAGTGTCATCGAGCATAGAATGGGTTACATGTCGATTTTTCATCTTCAACATCTGAGGATTCTCAATAAAGGTATGAATATATATTTGTGTATTATCCCTCAATTTACTTTGGATGTTATTTTTTAAATTGTTTGAGGCCTTTTCATAAAATGGATTTTAAAAGAAAAAAATATTTTTCTGAGTTTATTTCATTCAAGCGAGTTTCTTCGGTAATTCAAATGAGATTCAGTTTCGTTCGAACAAGGTTCGTTCTTCGTTCAAATGAGTTTGAGCCTCTTGATCAAATGAGGTTTAAATTAACTTCAAATGAACCTAGTTTTAGTTCGAATGATAATGATAGTTTCGTTCAAATGAACCTTGATTCTCATTTGAATTATCTACTTAGAAAATGTGTCATCGAAAAAAAAGAGATTTTTATAAATACTCAGGTTTGGAATCAGTTTCATAGAGGGTTTTTGCAAAAATGATTTTATAAGCAATATATTATGCCTCCCAAATGCTAGTTTACTCCCAAGTTTGAGATATAAGAATTTTACATCTATATGGATGTTTGAGATCTCTTATTTGTTCCACCATATTTGTTTTCTCTTCATACGGTGAGCTTTTCAAGTGGAGGAGATCGTGTTTGAGTTAAGTGGCGACTGGACGGGTTACAACACAAGTAAGATCAATGTGATACTAAGATGTGGGAATGCTTCTACATTGTGTGGTTGTTGAAAAATGTCCAATAGTGGCTAAAAAGAAGGTTACAAGGAATAAGGAAGTGCATCAAGTCTTGAAGGCATCGAGTCTGTGACTAAGTCTAAGATGTTCTTGTAAACAGCCTATATCGTAACGAACTTGTGAGGATTTTCCCATTGTGATTTTCCTCATACATTATTGTGTTGTGGTTTGCTATTTATTACATTCTTGATTATAATCACCCAAATTCATGCTCAGGTCAAGACTAAAATTGGAAAACAATTTCATACAATACTTTGGTTTCTATTCGGTGCAAAGTTTATTAAAATTGCAAAATTAAAAATTGGTGGTGTTTCTCTACAAACCCTAGGGCATATTAGTTGTCTCAAATTGGTATCAGAGCAGGTTACACTAGTTTTCTATGTTAGATCCATGTTTGTGCTTGTTTAGGTTTTAACGGGATTTTATTCTAGAGGGTAGTTCCATTGGTTGACCTTCTTTGTTTGATGGGTCAAACTATCCCTATTGGAAGGCGAGGATGCATTTTTTCCTTAAATTGATCGTTGAGAACTTTTGGAACTCGATGTAGTATGGGTGGACTCCTCCCACTGAAGGCGGTGCTCCTAAAGCGTATGCCTCTGGACAACGACTAAAAAGAATGCCTTGAATTTTAATTCCAGGGATATGAATGCTATTTTTTACATTGTGATGGATGAAGAGTTTAGACGCATTATGATTTACGAGAGGACGATGAATGCTTTGTATATTTTACGATCCACGCACGATGGAATAGATATTATTAAGGTTTCTACGTTACAAAATATGATGACTAAGTTTGGGACAATTAAGATATTATATAATGAGTATTTTGATGAGTTCTATGCCAAGTTGTTAGATATTGTTGACTCCTCATTTAACTTATGTGAGCCAATCCCCAAGTCTATGATGGTGCAAAAAATCTTAAGGTCGTATACTGTAAAATTTAACTCCAAAGTCATAGTCTTACATTCCCTAGGTGGTGTCGACGCTATGAGAGTCCAAAAAATTAGAGGTGACCTTATGAGATGAACATGTGTCCTCGGAAGGAAGAGAATGGTATTACTTGAAAAGAGGACATGTCATATTCTGGTAGTGACGGTGAGCTTGATGCTAAAGAGATAGCTAGGTTTGCTAGTAAGTTCATGAAGTTTCTTAAGCTTAGAGATAAAAAGAGTCTTGAAAAGAGTTTGAAAAGAAACTAAAGAACTTTGTCGACCGTGATAGGAAGAATAGGACTAGCCTAAAAAAGTGGATGAGCGGGACAAGAGTTCTGAATGCCAAGGTTTAGGGAATTATTCTCATGAGTGTCGCACTAGAATAAAGAAAAAGGACAAGAAATCAAAGGTATATAATACCACCCTTAGTGATAGTGAATTGGAAGAGGAAGTTAATTCCCCCACTGATCACAATTACACCACGTTAATGGTCAGTCATGTGGGCTTAAATGAAGTAACTGTCTTCCCCTGTTGAAGATAATCATGAGCATGACAATTTTGAGGTTCGATCTTTAAGTTCCTAATCTAGTGAGGAGAGGAACAATGAAAGAGGAGAAGATGAGGAGGATAGTGAGCTTCGAGAGTTATACACAAAGTCGTTTAAGTGAAAAATTCATCCTTGCATTTAGAAGCTAAGGTTAAGGAACATACCACATATGATGATAATGATCCATTTATTAATGATCTTATGACACTTTAGAGGACTCTTAATAATAAGCTCGAGTATATTGAGAGTGAAATAGACAGCCTTCATAGTTTGATGAAGGTTTTGAAGAAGGAGCTTCTTGAGTTTGAAGAATCTAGGCATTTGCTCGAGTCTAGAATTGTGGAGCTAGAAGAGAAATTGAGAGACTCAAGTAATGTACATCTGATTTGGATACTTCGTCGGAGATATTGGATAAAATTTTAGGCACTGTCCAAATTAAAGATAACAAATGTGGGATTGACTTCAATGATATAGATACTTTTGCTACTAAAGCTAAGACCATGATTTTGAGAGATCCAACTAATGATAGGGATGTTAGAAAAGGTCAACCTATACGTAATTTTTCTCTTTTCTTCATGTACACACACTGTGGTTGGAACGATAAACTTAGGCATTTTTTATATGATCATACAAAAGGTCCTAGGAAGATTAAGGCGCCAAGTCCTAGTTCGTCACGTTACACCTATGTGGGTTAGGAGATCCGATTTGGAGGCACTTAATGTTAGGCTTGTGGAATCTCACATACTTTCACAAGATTCATCACATAATATATCTTATGAGTGATATCTTGCATATTTGTCATACACAAATGTTGTACTTTATGTTATATTTATTGCTAGTGTTATACGTGTTTTTCTTTTGTATTTTGATTTTCCATTTTTGGGGTCTTATCGAGAAAAATACAAAATAATTTTGTTTGTCTTTTGAGTTTTTTTTTAAATTGATATCATTTTGAAAATGTTTTAAAAAATTCAAATAATTTTTGTTTTTGTGTATTTTTGTTTTACACATATCGTGTGGCATATCAGTGTGTTTGAATCGCATTCCTTTGATGAATCCATATGACTAGAACATTTGATTTTGATTATCAATGCTTGGATTGTTTTATATAAAGTAGTTTAAAATTAATTTACATGATGAATTCACTTTGACTATGTCTCTGCATACATTTTATACAAGATATTTTGGATTTAAACTTCATATGTCACATGAGCTAAGTGAGGTTCTCTCCCAACAATCTTATCATTTACTAAAGGGGATTTGTGCATGTAAAAATGATATCCGTGAGTTTGTGTGATATTCTTGAAAAATATGAGTGTGTACGAGATCTCCTTTGCATGGAAGGCTATCGTTGGCAAGAGCCTAAAATATTGAGAGGCAATAAAAACTAAAAAATTGCAAAGGACAAATTTTACATTGATGCTTCAAAAATTAGATATCTTCAAACGAAAAAGAGAAATAAAAATGATATATATTTTTTAGGGAGTTGAGTTGAAGGTCAATGAGTTTGCACAATGAGTCCTAGTTGAGCTTAATAAGTTTGATGTTATTGATTCGAGGATCATCAAAATTTCTAGACAAGTGTGCATTATGCTTGTTTGTTATTTTTATTTCTTTATTTGTCATGTGAGGTTAAATTGAATGCTGATAAATTATTGCGGACAAATAGATTAACTTGGACATATTTGAGCGATTGGGTCATTTGCTCATGTTTCTAATCCACACCCCTTCACTCCGTACCACCATATTCAGACACATTGATACTATGTGAGGGTGTAATGCCTATGTTTTTGTGCTTTTTGTGGTCGTTTATACCTATATATAGTTGTAATTCATTGGTATGTGGTTATATATATGGTATGTTTTGTGTTTTGATTCTTTGTATTTCATTTAATCCCTTTTTTGGGTTCTTAATCATTGATTTATATTGGTATTTGTTATGATCATATTGGTATCTCATACATAAACGATTGCATCATAGTTGATATCATTTATTTGTATTTTGTGTTATTTGTGCTTGTGTTGCCGATCTATTTGCCATTTCATGTCTTGCTTCACACCACATCATGATATATTTTTTTCCTTTTATGATTCTCATGCTTCACTTAGGGAAATATTTTGTTTTATTTGGGAGAATTTGTTTATAATTGTGCACCTTATTCTTTGTCTATTCCTTGAAAAATGGGGAGAAATGGTATCTAACTCTTTTCATATAGGGAAGAACTTTAACTTAGAGGGAGGCGTCCTTTCTTAGGGAGAGATGGTTTGACAAAAGGGGATGATTTTTCATATGTAAGTGACATAGTGTTATATTATCTTTGCATTTGAAGATGGGTTTAAGTGTGAAGGTTAGCTGCGATACGGCAAAGGTTTACATAAGAGAAAAGCCACTCAAGTTTGTGTCGGCAAAGCATTTGAAGCTTGTTTCCTTTTAGGGTTGGGAATTGAGTCTTGGTGATTTTGACGGCCTAGTATTTTTTTCATTTTGAGTTTGTACTGAAATAGCCAAATGGGGAGATTTGTAAGGATAAATTTCTTAGTCGAATCAATCTGTAGGTATTGGCTTAATTCCATGTTTGTACAAAACTTATTTGAGTCATAAGCTATTAGGACTTGAGTTGTGTGTCCTTTAAGCCTATGATGCATGTCGAGTTTTCATCTTCAACATCCAAGGGATCTCAAAAAAGGCATGCATAGATATTGTCTTTGGTCTCTAGATTTAGTTAGGGTGTTGTTTTAAAAATGGTTTGAAGCTTTAGTAAAATGGATTTTAAATGAAGTTTTTTCTTTTTTGAGTTAATTTCGTTCGAACGAATTTCCTCTATCATTCAAAAAAGATTCATGTTCTGTTTGAATGATCTTCTTGCTTTGTTTAAACGAGTTTGGGTATCTCGTTCAAATGAGGTATAAATGAACTTAAAAAAACATTTGACTATTTACAAAAAAATATCATATAAATCTCGTTTGATCAGCGTTTAAATCATAATAGCATTTCATTTGAACGAACCTATTTTTAGCTCGTAAAAGAATTCTAGTTTCATTAGAACAAACCTAGATTCTCGTTCGAATGAGTTGCCTAAAAAAATGTGCCGACTAAAAAAACATGTTTTCAATAAATACTCATGCCTAGCATCAGTTTCCATAAAGGGTTTTTACAAAAAATAACTTTTTAAGTTATATCTTATGCCTCCTAATCCTTAGTTTACACCCAAGTTTGAGATTTAAAAATCCTACGTCAATATATCTATTTGATATCCCTTATGTGTTGCACCATACTAAGTTGTTCTTCATATTGTGAACGTTGCGATTGGTGGAGACCGTATTTGTATTGAGCGACATCTAGATTCGTCATGAGACAAGTAAGACCGATAGAATATCGAGACGTGGGAACACACCTACATTGTTTGGATATTAAAAGGCATTCAAATGTGGTTACGAAGAAGGTTACAAGGAACAAGGAAGCTCATCAAGGCTTAAAGGCGCGGAGTATGTGAGTAAGTTTTAGTAGTTCTTATAAACTGCCTATATCATAGTGGACTTGTGTGGTTGGACCGTCCAAGGTTTTTCCTGTCATGAGTTTTCCTCGTACATCGTCATGTTGTGGTTTGCTATTTATTTTATTCTTGATTATACTCACCTAGATGTGTTATAACGTCAAGACTAAAATTGATAAATAATTTCAAATAATATTTTGGTTTTTATTCGGTGCAAAGTTTATCAAAATTATGAAAACTTAAAATTGGTGTTGTTTCTATACAAACCCTAGGACACAATAGCTTTCTCAATCACAGTTGTGTAGCGTACTCCAATTATGGCTCTTTCCTCAAATAATACGGTGCAAAATACGTTTATTAGATGTTAGTGCATTTTGTTTTAAGTCATTTTTTCTTATTTATATAAATTTCTAGTACAACGCATCTACAATTCATTTCGGCACGAGTTTATTTTCCTTAATAGGTTTTTCCCCGTACATCTGTTGTTATGTGAATTGGTTTAACTTTTTGCATTACTTGATACACGTGTCTTTATAAGAAGATAAAATTGGTTCGATTCTAATATTAATAAAACATTTTCTCACATCGACTTTTGGGATGCTTCTTACCCTTTGCTGTTTTAAAAAGGAAATTATCTTTTAATATTGGTTATTAATTTTAAATTATGTATTTACCTTCAAGGGATCACACTCTCAATTGGTATCATAGTGGTTGTCATTATTTTTAGTCTTAAACCCTAGACGGGATCATTTATGTGAGATGGATGGTGGTTCATATTTTTGACCTCCACCTTTTGATGATAGAAATTATTCATATTAGAAGGTTTTTATGGTGGTACATATAAGGTCATTGGATAATAGAATCTGCGGTCTTTAGTTGCATCACCATTAGTGAGTTTTAGCGTATTTCAATGTGTACTATGTTAAATGAGACAAGGAAAGTTTAGAAACAACCTATGAAGGCACCTCCACCATGAAGCATGAGAAGCTTTGACGCCTCACCATTCTTTTTGAACTCCTTACCATAAAGGAGAATGAAACCTATTACGATTTCTATGTTAACTCAATGAAATAGCTAATTATTCTTTTGATTTGGGAAAATGATTCAAAGCGGATATCATCATTGATAAGATCCTTATATCTTTTCCCTTATAACATATGAGGCAAATTTGAATTATCGCTCCGGAGAATATATCAAATAGAATAAAATAAAATAAATAGGCCTTTAAAGTGAAATATCACAAAGTTCTTTTGCCTATGTACACCCTTGATATTAATTAGTACGATATGGCATTCCTCATAAGGAAATTTTCCAAGTCATGGAAAAATAAATTTTAAACCAAAGGCAACCCAAAATTATATATGTTAGGTCAAAGAAGTGGGGAATAGAAACAAGATTCCCCAATTGCCATATGTTACACATGATGTGGTAAAATGCATTATTCCAAGTACTTTCCTATAAAAATGGGTCAAGGTAATGTCAAACATGCATATCAAACCATTTTTAATTATGATAGGTCAGATTCTAAAAATAAGAATGCTCTAGTAATAGTTATGCGACATTTATAGCCCAGGGTAATTTTTATGATTCAGGTGATTTAGAGGATTTTGATGTTACTCCCATTAGTGTTGGTATTACCATGAACACCTCTTTGTCTGATGGTGTAGGTGTGAACAATGATATCATCAATGCTTATTCTCAAAATTTTGAGGAGTCCAAACTAAAAAAGAAGAACATAGAACTATCCACCATGTTAGCCAATGTCTAAAATGAAGGGCTATGTGAGTGAGAGTACTTTGAGAGATTTATCTCTCAAAAGGTGATCTCAAGTCAAAATTTTAAAATAGAGGTAAGTAATAACTAATTTCTTCATGTTAAGGTTGATTACTTAAAGAGATCTTTGCAAGATAATGAAAACTCCAAGTATCCTTGTTGAATAAAATCTTCGTATTAGATATCAAAATTTTATTTACATCCACTTTAAAGTTAGATTTAGAAGATAAATATAAAAAAATTAGCAAGATACTTTTAGGAGGAAAGTCTTTGAAAGACGATAGATTTATAGGTTTTGGAAATGAGATTCCTTTCTTTTATGACCATTATGGTCTCATGAGCCTTGCATCACAATCCATTTTTCCATCCTCCTTAGAGCGGTTTTCTTCAACCAACTCATCCATGAAGAACAAAATAAAGGTAAAGTTAATTTAATCCTATTGTGATAAAGAGAGACGTTTGAAATAATCTTGTTTCAAATGGAAGAAACACGATCTTAAGTACATGACCGCTCTGGTAGAGCCCAATTCTTTAAGTGTTCCATTGTCATAAGCTAGGTCATCTGAGAAAGTTTTTTTTTACTTTACTTCAACTATAAATTCCTTTGACGAACTATAAAGATAGTGGGAGTCTTGATTTCAAGGGTAAGAAAAGTTCAGTGTTTCTAAAAACCCACCCACGGGAAAAGAAACCATGGTTATTACTCCCAAAGTCATGTCCGCTTCCTATACTTTGCAAAATCTACCTAGTAAGTCTAGGAATATGGACTTAGATCTAGCTGAAATCAACGACCTTCCAAAGCATTGGAGATTGTTTCCATCCTCAAGGTAATTAGCATTTGAACTTTATATTTTCCTATTATGTGCTTTAGAATTTTCATCCTTTCATTCTTATTATCTAGTTTCAGTTTCATCTTTTTCCTTTTGGTATTGTTCTTTCAATCTTCATATCGAGAACCATTTTTTTTTACATTTTTGGTTTTTTATGCTTGTAGTTATACATTTATCTCATTTTCTTCAATTTTTAATCTATATGCTTCGGTATTGTACAATTGGTTTCATTCATGACTTTTATACTACTTGTTTACAAATTTATAGCTTCAAATTCCTTAATAATTTAAGCTTACAAATTTTAGATTATTTTATGATAACTCAAACACTTTACACTGCATTATAACTTAAGTAGCTTCCATATACAATATAATGAAGGGATTTATTTTATACTTCTAACGTAAATTAAAAGTTTGATGTTTTTTTGATAAAAAGGTGTCATTTGGAATCCTATGGCATGAGAGCATTTGATCATGGTTGTAGTTGAAAAAACAAAATTGTTATATTATTCAAAATCATAAGAGAAGAAGTGGGCAGGACTAAAACTTGAGATGTGGGTTTGTACCTTTGTAAAAAATGAACTAGTTCCACCTTTTTACAAAGAGTGAAAATCTCCACTTACAAAAACATTTTTAAAAATTTATGCCTCAAATATTTATTTTTATCTAAAAATTTGTTTACACTAAAAGATATTATACTTTAAATATTTTAATTATAAATTGGTTGACGAAAAAAGTGGTAGTTGAAAATGATGGAAAGAAATGAAACTTTTTTTAGTTGACAAATCCCAAAATTTCAAAAGTGAGTTCAAACATTAATTTTCATTACCGATTTTACCAGTTGATACTCATTTTATTCAATTCTATCAAGAGTTATGTATTTGACATCACTTTGTAATACAAATAGCTATAATTTGACTTTGAGGCTTTGAATGCTAAATTAATCTTTGTGTGGGGTATTTGCATAACCATAAACCTTGGGTATAATTCAACTTTGAGGCATTTTATATGTTATATCATATAAAGTTATTTTATTGGGGATATACTGTACTTGATTAAACTAAGAAGATTCATACATACACTTCTTGTGCCTTTCTTAAAGCATATTTTTTGGATTCCTTATTATTGTTGGCGACCTGCAAATAGGGATTGATGCACCCGCAAATGAATGATTCTGTACCCATGAAAGTATCTGGGATAAGTTAAGTTACTTTTTAGACTCATGTCATAACTTTACCCATGTACCCAAATCGAGCAATTTCTTCACCATTTTCAGTCTCCATTCCTACCAGATCTATATCTTGGAAGACTAAGGGATTATTCTCCTAAATGTAAGTGCCTTTTCATCTCCTTGATAAATTTTCTTCCCAGATTTTGTTTATTTCATCATTTTTACACTTTAGATCTTGGTGTTGTCGTTGTTCATTTTTAGATGAATTTTTGTCTATGATTAATAAACTTATTTATCTTGAGATGAGATTCATTGTCCTAACGGGAAGTGTTCTAGTGTGTAGTAGTGTGGATTATTACATTGCTTTACCTTTTAAGACTTTCTTACTCTAGTATAAAGTGTGAGTGAGAGTTCATGATTGTTTGATATTTGGTTTTACATAAAACTCTCTCACATATTTTTTGTATAGGTACCTTAATTAACTTTGATATAAATATCATAGGATTTTTGGATTTTATCTTGGTTCATGATTTTCAGGATGTTTTGATGGCTCCCAATTGTGATCACATGCCTTGACATCCACCAACGTCTACTCTATACTTCTTGAACTATTCGCTTAGTGCTCTGTGGATTAGGAACATTCAATAGATTTGGAATAATTATCTAAGTGTGTTTCTCAATCCTTATTATCCATATTTGTGATGGGGAGATAGTTATTCCTTCTGGGATGATTATGCATCGATAAAATCTTAAAGAATTAGTTACTCCCACATACCCCTTTGGTCCTATTATACAAGGTTCCTAAAATAGGAGGTGCTATGAGTGATGGTTATTTCAAAATTTAGGCCAAAAAAAAATCCCACATTACTTTTGTCCAAGGACTTCTATATTCTCAATATGGTGGTGTCCTAAAATATTTTTCCTACTATGAAGTCCAATAAGATCTCCTTTGAGTATGTTTATATATTGTATGTGGTTGGAGGAAGTATGGAACTGATGAGCATGATATTTGATCATTTCTTGGCTTGTTCTAAAGATAATATGAAGCCTCGGATTTTCCCTTCAGTATTCTTACTCGACTTTAAGATTTAGGGATTTCAATTCTTTTAGATGAAGTTACGAAATAACCCGAGGGAAAGATTAAAATAATGTCAGACTACAGATTGATCTCGCAGCTAAGGAACCATAATAGTCTTCCAATACCACTGCACGTCGTGCCTCTCTTCATTCATCGTTCTACTCACATGTCTACTAAGCATGACGATCACTCTAATGCTTATTAAGAGTCATATGATATGGATTCATAAATTTGATCTTTCATTTTCTCTTGACTTTTACCTTCCTTAGAGAATTACCAAACTTCCCTTACATCTTTGGGTCCTTACTATTCGATATCTTTGTATGAGTATCAACAAAACACCAACATTTAACTTGACCATGTTCGGGATGCCTTATAGGATGTTCACTATAGGTTTTTGGATATTTAAGCTCTGATGAAGATTGGGAAAGGAGAGTATAATGCACCTTTTATTTTTTGGGCTTTGTATTTTGTGACATAGGATTGAAATTCACTTACTAATATCTTGTATAAATCATATAA
Organism: Sambucus nigra; assembly: GCA_949130495.1. Lineage (NCBI taxonomy): Eukaryota > Viridiplantae > Streptophyta > Magnoliopsida > Dipsacales > Adoxaceae > Sambucus > Sambucus nigra. The sequence goes on from OX422209.1 coordinate 677,684,852, forward strand.
CTCCAGTATTGTTAAATTCTTGTTACATTTAATCATGTATGTATATATATATATATATATATATATATATTTATCTCCATATGTAGTTGTTAATATATTCATCTTAGGCTTGTTTCTTACATAGTAATATTGTGCCTAAGTCTTCATTTTAATTCTTCATTCATTATATGATTCATTCTCGCTATGTGACAACCCGCTCAAAATAATAACGGGTGGCGAGCCCTATACTACATTAAATCGGGTATCTCAGATGGCACAGTCTCAACATCAACTGACAATACTAAAAATATAAGGCTAACTACCAGAAATCATTATAAGCGAATTGTCAAAAATTTAAAACTTTTACTTAACAACAACAACAAAACCAATAGTGCATTCACAACCAACGATACACATCTAACTAAGATGAGTGATAAGTGCGAACTCCAATATATACAAGAGTGAAATACAAAGAACAAATAAAATCTCTACAATTAAATACCCGAATATGATGTCGGGTAACAGACAATAAAATAATCTGAGAAATGAAATATGAAAGTGTTAATCTACATAACTTAAATACTAACTCTATATACAACTGAATCCTAATCTAGATATACAAAGATAGGAATCGACTAAAGAAAAATGCCGCGACAGTCCGCTATTGCCACAGCTCCACGAATATTGAATGGATGACATCAAAGGCGTCCTTGCGAAGGAACACCTGAAGTAGTACAATATACACATGGAGAAAATATAAACGGGTCAGAAACCGAGTTGAAAAACATTTTATAGCAAGTGTATTAAAATTCATAATAATTATAAATGCATTATTACATGATTTAATGGAATCGTCCTCTCCATAAAATCCATCTCACCTCTCAAATAAAGCGCGCACTAAGCATATGCACGTGATCACCAAATGGGTGCCCAATTCTATATAGGCAAGAGAATCTAAGTTAAAACCCAAATGAAATATTTAAATAAAATCATCTAACCTATCTCTCAATCTCTACATATGTGAGTTCCTTCTAAATTGTATACTTAAATTTAAATGTTATAGTTATCTTTATATCTGTTCATGTATTGAACATATAAAGTTGCATAATCAACCACATCATCACAAAACATTAACATTCTCAATTACCAGAATTCTATATTCTAGTGATGCCCTTATAAGGCATGCAACAATATATATATATATATATATATATATATATATATAATATATATATGAGTTATTAGAATCAAGAGTTAAGGATTAAACTCCTCTCAATTCTCAACACGGCACTGCGTTTCGTGCGTGGGACGTCTCGCCGAAGCGAAATCCAAACAAGGAACCCCCCCGTTACACTACTGACCGTATCGATCCTCGAGGCTCATTATGCCCTCAATGCATGATGCATGTAACCCAATTTATTATCCAGTTTTAATTAATTAATATTCCCAATTCTCAACAGTACACGGTGTTTCATGCATGGGACGTCTCGCCGAAGCGAAATCCAAACAAGGAACCCCCGTTACACTACTCCTGGCACTGTTGATTGTCGGGATAGGTGATATATATAATTATGAGCATTAAGGACTAAATTATCCCCAAGTTCCAACATTACACTGTGGTTCGTGCGTGGGACATCTCGTCGAGGCGAAATCCAAACAAGGAACCCCCCGATACACTAATCCTGGCAATGTGGGTCATTGAGGTCCATTAAGCACTCGATACCCAAATACAAGCACAAGCAATAATAACCATCCAACCGAGCTATAACTCGAAGGATGCAGTCTCACTTGCTGTCATCTTCCAGAAGCCCATATACGTAGCAAACTGGGGCCACATGGTTCGGTTCCACGACACCCACCTCGTGATCAACTCACGCACACGACGTCCTGGGAAGCGGTCATAGCTCCTAACCGGGAAGTGAGAGCGACACATACCCACGACCTCTCACCCCCAAAATAAATAAATGTATATCACATAATAATCACATGGAAGACTATGACCTGGGAAATATCCACACCCTGCTCTTTGAGCCAGGATGCTCACCCTCTACGCATGTAACTTCCCAATGATAGCAAGGAGAGGGTATGCCTAACCATGCATATATACCATCATATAGGGTATACATACATTCCACATAATAAAGATATACCATAATATAAGGTATACCTGCCACATCATTTTCATTTTCATTATACGCCCTTCGGCGCAATAAATTTAATGTCATTGTTTAGTATATCTCTCTCCTTTGATACACTAATCGTCAAATCTCACATATCTTCCCCACTTAGTATACGCGATATTATTTCCCGCTTGAAGCTTACACGTCGCTTCTAATAATGAATTGTCTCTCAATTCTAATTAAGTTGAGGATATTCTATATCCGAATGCACCTCAATTCACATAAACAGTTCTCCATCCATAATGGGGTTCAATTCATTTTATGAACCGTTAAAGTTATCCCGTTTGGGATTTGATCCTAAGATCCAACGTCTCTCAATTTATCTCATTCTTTCTTATAATTAATATGATCATCTCCAAATCGAATCTTCAATCAAGATGGGCTTCCCCACTTAAGATATACCATAATATCTATTCGATATTCCTCAATTTAGTCAATAAGACTCCAATAATTTCTTATAAGGGAAACTCTCTAAAAGTCTCCAAAACATACTCCAAACCATTCCTATAGAGGTCCCCAATCAATAACCTCGAAATAAACGGGATAAAATTCTCCTTAAAAAGACAATCCCCCAAAAGCCCTGTTTCCGAATCGATTCGGGCCAATTCCGAATCGATTCAGCCCAGCGAATCGATTCGGCCAGGAAGGTGAATCGATTCGGGTCAATAGACCAGGGACTCTGTCACATGACAAATCGATTCGGCTGGGATCCGAATCGATTTGGTCACTCAGACCTAGGCACTAGCATATTTTTGAATCGATTCGGTAGGAGGCCGAATCGATTCGGTCCTTCAAAAACCTCGAAAATGGCTACTTTTTGTAAGCCTAAAATACCCAAAATTCATTTTAATCATTTTCTCTCCATTTTTCTTCAACCCAATCACATATATATCATCAATATTCGTCCTAGAATACATGTAAACTAATTTCTATCCTCAAATCAAAGATCTACATATCAAATCTAAGATTATACCCAAAAGTTAGGTTTTGTTAAACTAAACCTAAAACCCAAATATTCACTCCACAAATCATGCAATATATGGTACACAACAATTATTTAGCAAGTTTAATCACTTGCCTCGGGTTCGTAGGGTCTGAATCCGCCTTCAGATCGCGTATTGGCTGGAAATCTCCACTTTCTCTCTCTTTTCTCCTTCCTTTTCTTCTTCTCTCTTTCTTTCTTTCTTTCTTTTTCTCTTTCTCTCTTTGGATAAATATCTCCCGTAGGCTTAATAAGCCCTAAATCCCAAGATACACATCTTTAAATGATAATACACACTTTAAATGACCCGGTAACTTTAATTCGAGTCAAACGGTCCTAAATTATTTTGGAACCTAAATAGACCCCAAGTACAGTCATTTCGACTTTCTCGACCCTTCCGGACATAACTACACCCTCAGAATCGCCATTATACACTTTCTAACGACTCCAAGTTTTGACCTCAAGTGCTAAATTTAATTATTCTCTAATAAAATATTATTTATGTCTCCCAAAATAATTAAATCCTCGTCTCCAAAACCTCGGGTTATTACATGCTATTTTTCTTTGATTAGAATGTTTACACTCATTAAGATGTTTATGAAGAAGTTGGATCCCCGGGTTTTGAGTTTTCTCAATTAACATACGATTTCCTTTTTATGTAAAAACAAACAAGATGCGGAAGCGTTGTGATGGTTCAACTTTAAAACAACAAGTTTCAATTTCTTTACACAAATTAAACTTAAACCAAGTGAACTTAAATCCAACAATCAATATATTCACTTAAATCAATTTATTCATCCAAGCCCTAGAAATTTCCTAAGTCATAATTAACAATTATCCAAAGTTAGGCGAAACCAAATTTTAGCTAATGACTTGAATTACACAAACTTTACCCAATATTTAATTTAGCACCAAATTAAATGAGTGTGATAATTTAAATCAAATTTTATCTTGAATTATCCTAAGCATACGTTCTAAATTATGATGCAAGATAAAATTAACAAATCACACTACGCCGCGATGTACGAGGAAAAACCCAAGACGGGAAAAAACCTCGGACGACCCTAGCCACAAGTCCACTAGATATGGATTTTACAAATACAAGACAAAAGACTTACTTCCTCAACTCGAACCCTCTCAAGCCTTGATGCTTCTTCTTGTAGACACCTCTTCCTAGCGGACAACCATGGAGCTCCACCGCAGTCTTGGAATCCACCGATAGGACTTTCTATGGTCACCGTCACCCGTACACGAAGCCTTTCTTCAAGCGGGTAAAACAACATAAAACACTTCTTCTTTCTTTGTGGGAGGTAGAAGCAAAACCCAAAACTTCTCTTCAATTCGGTGTAGAGAAAATCGGTGCCAACAAACTCCAAGCAATTGATATTTATGTAGGAGAATTTGGATAAACAATATTTGGGTGTAAACACTAGAGTGGTATATGAATTTCTCTTTGAAAATTAGCACTCAAAACATGATCTTTTTCTCTTTTTGTTTTTTCTCTCAAAACACTCTCTAAGAGTTTGTATGATATGAAAAATATGGATTAGAAAAAAGGTTTTTTCGTACATACATATTCAGCAAAAAGATAGTGGGGTAAACTAGTGGGAAAATGGGTAAAAACTGCCAAAAACTATTCCCGCCTGGCCTCTCATTCGAATGACATTTCGTTTGAATGAAATCTCGTTCGAACGAGTCTTCTAACGACGCTCCAGTATGGACTCGTTAGAAGCTCGTTGGAAATCTCGTTAGAACGAACAATCTCGTTCGAACGACATTTCTAACGACGGACCAGTATAGCTTGGTGAGAACTCGTTGGCAAGCTCGTACGAACGACATCTCGTTAGAACGAAAAAACTCGTTCGAACGACATATCGAACGACTTCCAGAAATTTTATTTAATTCGATTTTGGCCCAGAAACTTTTATATACTTTAAATTAAAGTTCTAATAAATTCTTTCTGAAAATAAAACACGGTTTTTATTAAACCTAACACCCAATAAACTTGTCTCAAGCTCCTATATAAACATAATTGCATTCATACCTTGGGAGCATGGAACCATAGTTAATGACGTAGAAACGAGGCACGCAAATCGGCACATTTGATGAAGCTTTATACTCTTTGCCGCTACATCTTCAACAAACACTTCATAGGCTTGAGAGTATTACAATAACATACTATCCTATGAATAAATGTTTTTGTCCGGAATTGAGCCAACACAATACGTGGACTCAATTATAAATTAGTGTCCTTACAAATCTCCCCCTTTGGCTATTCCGGGACAAAAACCAAAACAAAAATCCTAAAGGGACGTCAAGCTCTACTAGACTCAAAACATAATATAACCCACCCATAACTTGACTCAACCCAAGGATTAAACACTTTGCCTTTAAACAATGCCGCTTTAGAAGAAATCCTGCACACTTAAGCAAACTCATCAAATGCATAGGGAATATCAAAATATAAAATGCAATTAATTAAATTACTCTCCCTAAGTTAATTCTCCCCTTTATCAAACACATGACCTACTTAGAAAGACGTCACCCCCTAAGATAAATCTCCCCCAAACTTAGATACGATAATAATAGGATTAGATACCATTTCTCCCCCTATCATTCTCCCCCTTTTTGTTCAGATTAGGCAAAGGATAAAGAACTAATAAACAGCATGTTGACGCTTAAAGTGATAAGACATGAAAGCATATGAGCAATAAAAACAAGGCAAAGGCAAAACAAAATATCATATATATATGTACAAGAAATATATCAATAATGCACACGCACATATGTATAGATATAAACACACAAATGACACACACAACATATAATAGGAGTCTTTCACACTCGTATGGCAAAAATGTGTCATATGGAAACGAAAGTGTAGGGGTGTGAACTAGCAACAATTAAATTTAGACCCAAACACTTAATAAACGTTCACGGAGTTCTCATTTGATTGCAAACTTCATCACATTTGAATATAACCTCATGTGACAATATATATTGAACTCAATGAACAAACATACACAATGCATACAAGCCTAGCATATTGATGATTCTACAAACCAATAGAGTCATGACATGTAATACGCAACTAGGATAAACGGACATTGTGCAAACCGTTGATATACCATCCAATCTTCCTCAATATGCATTTATATTAATTTTGAATGAATATATCAATCAAACATAGGCCTTGGCAATAATTTTTCTTTTTAATGCCATATTTTCTATTTTTAGGCCTTTGGACTACGTATTTCTTTTAGGTCCATTACAAACGGTGGCTTACTGTCGCAAAGGATCACTTAGTCCTTTCGGAGCCCTTCCCCGTGCACATTTTTATTTATCATGTTTTTATTTTTCACACAAATCTCACATGCAACGGATTTTGACATGCACTAGTCCTCCTAAGTCACAAATATGTAGATGACAAGATTGGTAGGAGAACACCTCAAATAGCTCAAATATACATATGAAGTTAAAATTTCAAAAGAGCTCGTGCATGTGTGAAAAGAGGCATATAAAAATAGAATCCATTTAAACAATACTAAATCCAACTGCTCCATATAAAACATGGTAAAGAACATTTTAAGGATTGAAAATCTAAACCAAAAGTTCTAGCCACGTGAGAGCGTAAAAGATGGGATTCAAACACAAATATATGCCACATAAAGTGTGTCAAACTAAAATACACACAAAATAAAATCTTTTTGAGTTTTTGACATTTTTAACCAAAAATAAAGATATATACTCAAAAGAATAAACAAAAATAATTTGTATTTTTCATTAAGCTTAAATGAAATAAATAAAACACAAATGATAAACAAAAATCTTTTTATATTTTTCAATTAATTCAAACACAAAATATAATACAAAAAGATAAACAAGTCATAATTTCTAGCATGTGATATGAAATAAGGCAATGACTAGAAAATGACTAAACAAGCATACATTTAGCATGTGAATATAGCATGAAGTACAAAAGCTAAAGTATGCAAACACTAACACATTCATCCTTTAAATTTAGCAAGGGAGGAAGTATGTGAAAGTAGATGAGAATCAAAAACCATATTTTGCAAGGCAACCAAGTCGGATTTCCTAACCCAAATTAATGAAGAATGACTATCTTGGGGTGTAGGAACTTTAACTACCGTGGTTACTTTACTATGGGATTTTCTAGCAATTCGTTTAAGATCAAAACAAAATTTCCGAAGATGACCTTTTTGACCACAATGGGTACAAGTAAAAATATGTCGAAAAGATTTACCTAAGGAGTGATCTTTAAAAGCATTCCTAGTAGATTCTCCTAAAACAGTGGTCTTGGCTTTATGAGTAGATTCATTACAGGTATTGAAGCCTAAACCACAAGTGTCATTTTCAATTTGGATCGTTCCTAACATTTTATCTAGTTTTTCTGAACGACACTCCAAATCAAATTTGACATTACTAGAATCTTTTAATTTATTTTCCAATTCTAAAATGTTAGATTCTAGTAAAATATTTCGCTCTTCAAAAGCAAGAAGCTCCTTTTTCAAGGATTCCATTAAACCCCTAAGGCTGACTCTCTCGCCGTCTACATAATCAAGCTTCTCTCGAAGAGTCCTCTCACGTGTCCTAAGGTCTTCTATTAAAGCATTATCATCAGCGACCTTGACACTCTCTCTTAAACTCGCTTCTAACTACAAATTAGCTCTTTTCAATTTAATAGATTCTTTATAAATTTCTTGAAAAGCATTTTGAAGTTCACTCACATTAACCTCTTCTTCATTTTCACTCTCTCTTTCTTCTCCACTCTCACTATCATCAAAAACAAGGGAATCAAAAACTTTGACCTTGGAAGTGTCATGTGTTAAGGTTTCATCAATCGATGAGTTCTCACTATCACTCAAGCCACAAAATTTTTCTTAGTGGGGGAATCGGGCTTCTCTTTCGTATCACTATCACTAAGGGTCGCATTATATGAAATGGGTTGCTTACCCTCTTTCCTTAGTTTAGTGGGGCACTCAAAAGCCCTATGGCAATTACCTTCACAACCAAAACACTTGTTAGACTCGTCCCTATCTAAATTTTCATTACTAGGATTAGGGATCTTTTCGGCTTTAGGAATCTTCTCGTTATTGTCATGCTTAGAAGATTCAAATTTCTTAAAATCATTTTTAAATTTATCTTTGTTATTTTAAGAAATTTTCTAAATTTATGTGCAAACAAAGCCATGTCTTCCGAGTCATTATCACTCTTGCTCTCTACTACTTGTTTGACCTCTTTTCGGGCTTTTAAAGCAATGCCCTTTTCGATTTTCTTTTCAGTTTTAGAGGGAAACATATCCAGTTCATAGGTTTGTAAATCACCTACAAGCTCTTCTAATTTCGTAGAGGCTAAAGTGGGTAAAGAATTTAACACGGTCACCTTTGGAATAAATCTATCGGGTAGTGACCTTAGAATTTTCTTTACAACATGGTCGTCAGGTATTTTCTCTCCCAAGTTAAAAGATGAATTAAAAATATCATAAAGTCTAGCATAAAATTCATCAAATGTTTCTTTTTCATTCATTTTGATAGTTTCAAATTGAGTGGTGAGGTTTTGGAGTTTTGAAGCTTTAACGACACTAGTTCCTTCATGAGTTAATTGTACAATATCCCAAGCTTCTTTAGCGATCGCGCATGTCATAATACGTCGGAATCCATCCGGTGTGACAACGCTAAATAATGCATTTAAACCACGGGAATTGAAATTAGCAAGTTTAAACTCATTTTCGGTCCATCTATCTGCGGGTTTGGGAACATGTTCATTTTCAACTAAATGAGTTGGTGGGGACCACCCGTTAACAACAAACATCCAAACTCTCTCGTCGATAGATTTTAGTGCCGATTTCATTCGCGCTTTCCAATACGCGTAGTTTGAACCATCAAAAATAGGAAATTTTGAAAATGGAGAAAATTCCATTTTAGCCAAAAATTAAAAGGATCTTAACGAAATAATTTGTCGTTTTTGGCTCTGATACCAATTTGAAGAAGTTGGATCCCCGGGTTTTGAGTTTTCTCAATTAACATACGATTTCCTTTTTATGTAAAAACAAACAAGATGTGGAAGCGTTGTGATGGTTCAACTTTAAAACAACAAGTTTTAATTTCTTTACACAAATTAAACTTAAACCAAGTGAACTTAAATCCAACAATTTATATATTCACTTAAACCAATTTATTCATCCAAGCCCTAGAAATTGCCTAAGTCATAATTAACAATTATCCAAAGTTAGGCGAAACCAAATTTTAGCAAATGACTTGAATTACACAAACTTTACCCAATATTTAATTTAGCACCAAATTAAATGAGTGTGATAATTTAAATCAAATTTTATCTTGAATTATCCTAAGCATGCGTTCTAAATTATGATGCAAGATAAAATTAACAAATCACACTACGCCGCGATGTACGAGGAAAAACCCAAGACGGGAAAAAACCTCGGACGACCCTAGCCACAAGTCCACTAGATATGGATTTTACAAATACAAGACAAAAGACTTACTTCCTCAACTCGAACCCTCTCAAGCCTTGATGCTTCTTCTTGTAGACACCTCTTCCTAGAGAACAACCACGGAGCTCCACCGCGGTCTCGGAATCCACTGATAGGACTTTCTATGGTCACCGTCACCCGTACACGAAGCCTTTCTTCAAGCGGGTAAAACAAAATAAAACACTTCTTCTTTCTTTGTGGGAGGTAGAAGCAAAACCCAAAACTTCTCTTCAATTCGGTGTAGAGAAAACCGGTGCCAACAAACTCCAAGTAATTGATATTTATGTAGGAGAACTTGGATAAACATTATTTGGGTGTAAACACTAGAGTGGTATATGAATTTCTCTTTGAAAATTAGCACTCAAAACATGATATTTTTCTCTTTTTGCTTTTGCTCTCAAAACACTCTCTAAGAGTTTGTATGATATGAAAAAGATGGATTAGAAAAAAGGTTTCCCGCACATACATATTCAGCAAAAAGATAGTGGGGTAAACTAGTGGGAAAATGGGTAAAAACTGCCAAAAACTGTTCCCGCCTGGCCTCTCGTTCGAACTACATTTCGTTCGAACGAAATCTCGTTCGAACGAGTCTTCTAACGACGCTCCAGTATGGACTCGTTAGAAGCTCGTTCGAAATCTCGTTAGAACGAACAATCTCGTTCGAAAGACATTTCTAACGACGGACCAGTATAGCTTGGTGAGAACTCGTTGGCAAGCTCGTTCGAACGACATCTCGTTAGAATGAAAAAACTCGTTCGAATGACATATCGAACGACTTCCAGAACTTTTATTTAATTCGATTTTGGCCCAGAAACTTTTATATACTTTAAATTAAAGTTCTAAAAAATTCTTTCTGAAAATAAAACACAGTTTTTATTAAACCTAACACCCAATAAACTTGTTCCAAGCTCCTATATAAACATAATTGCATTCATACCTTGGGAGCATGGAACCATAGTTGATGACGTAGAAACGAGGCACGCAAACTGGCACATTTGATGAAGCTTTATACTCTTTGCCGCTACGTCTTCAACAAACACTTCATAGGCTTGAGAGTATTACAATAACATACTATCCTCTGAATAAATGTTTTTGTCCGGAATTGAGCCAACACAATACGTGGACTCAATTGGAAATTTGTGTCCTTACAGTTTATATATACATGATCTCATATATTCTTAGTTCTTTCTTTTGTCTTTTGCATGACAAAGGGTAGAAGTTTGTAGATACGGAGAGTACATGATACATAGATATCTTTTTTAAGACCATATGAAAAATCCTTAACTTATAGTGCGACCTTGTGTCGTTGAGACTTCACATTAGAGAAGACTTCTCTCGAATCTGCGAAGCATCCGTGAGCCTGTAAGATTTTTTGACTTTTTAAAAGATCTATTTGGTAGTTGTTCTAAACAAAATCATGATTGGGCAACCACGTTGATCTTGTCATGACCTGCGTATTTTCTAATGCTTCAGTATAACTATAACTTAACTTCATACTGTAAGGACACAAATTTCCAATTGAGTCCATATATAGTTTTTGCTCAATTCCGGACAAAAATATTTATTCATAGGATAGTATTTAATTGTAACATTCTCAATCCTATGAAGTATTTGTTGAAGACGTAGCGGCAAAGAGTATAAAGCTTCATCAATATGCCGGTTTGCGTGCCTCATTTCTACATCATCAACTGGAAGTTCGTTCGATATATCGTTCGAACGAGTTTGCCAATGAGGTTCCAGTACAGGCCTTTGAAATGTCGTTCGATATGTCGTTCTAACAAACCTTATGTTCGAACGAGATTCTAATGAGTTCAATCTGGAACGTCGTTAGAAGTCTCGTTCGAACAAAATGTCGTTCGAACGAGATGCTAGGCGGGAACAGTTTTTGGCAGTTTTTTGGCAGTTTTTCACCCACTTCCCCACTTAGTTTTTAACCAACTTTTTCAGACTTTATCATGTGCGGGAATCACTTTTGATAATTAATATTTTTCACAACCTTCTAACTCCTAGAGAGTGTTTTGAGAGAAAATTCAAAGAGGGAAAAAGATCATGTTTTGAGTGAGATTTTTTGGAGAAAAATATACATCACTCTTGTTTACACCCAAATGAGTTTATTCCAAGTTCTTATATACATATCAATTGCTTAGAGTTTGGCACCGATTTTCTCTACACCGAATTGAAGAGAAGTTTGCATTAATTTACCCACTTGGAGAAAGGCTCCATGTACGGGTGACGGTGACCATATAAAGTCCTATCGGTGGATTTCGAGACCGCGGTGGAGTTCCAAGGTTATTCGCTAGGAAGAGGTATCTACAAGAAGAAGCGTCAAGGCTTGAGAGGGATCGAGTCGTGTGTTGTAAGTCTATCTGTCTTGTACTTGTAAATCCGTATCTAATGAATTTGTGGCTAGGATCGTCCGAGGTTGTTTTCCATCTTGGGTTTTTCCTCGTACATCGCAGCGTAGTGTGATTGATTTATTTTATCTTGCATAAATAATTTAGAATGCATGCTTAGGATAATTCAAGTTAAAATTCAGTTTAAATTATCACACTCAATTTAATTTGGGGCTAAATTAAATATTGGGTAAAGATTATTTAATTCAAGTCATTTGCTAAAATTGGTTTGGCCTAACTTCGAAATATTGATAATTATGACTTAGGCAGATTCTAGGGCTTGAATGAATTAACTTGATTTAAGCAAAATTAATATTTGTGTTTAATTTTAAGAAAATTAAAAATTAGTATTTGTATGTTTTAGTTGCACCATCACATCCTAATGCTTTCGCATCATCTCATATTTTATAAAATAAAATTATAACTTTGATTTTAATTGAGATAATTAAACCCGGGGATCCACATTCAACGCTTTAACAGATTGGTATAGGAGCCAAAGCGATAAATTATTTCGTAAAAGATCCTTAAATAATTTTTGGCTAAAATGGAATTTTCCCCATTTTCAAAATTTCCTATTTTTGATGGTTCAAACTACGCGTATTGAAAAGCGCGAATGAAATCGGCACTAAAATCTATTGACGAGAGAGTTTGGATGTCTGTTGTTAACGGGTGGTCCCCAACGACTTATTTAGTTGAAAATGAACGTGTTCCCAAACCCGCCGATAGATGGACTGAAAATGAGTTTAAACTTGCTAATTTTAATTCCCGTGGTTTGAATGCCTTGTTTAGCGCAATCAGACCGGATGAATTCCGACGTATTATGACATGTGAAACCGCTAAAGAAGCTTGGGATATTTTACAATTAACTCATGAAGGAACTAGTGTCATTAAAGCTTCAAAGCTCCAAAACCTCACCACTCAATTTGAAACTATTAAAATGAATGAAAAAGAAACTTTTGATGAATTTTATGCTAGACTTTCTGATATTGTTAATTCATCTTTTAACTTGGGAGAGAAAATACCTGACGATCGTGTTGTAAAGAAAATTTTAAGGTCCCTACCCGACCGGTTTATTCCAAAAGTGACCGTTTTAAATTCTTTACCCACTTTAGCCTCTAAGAAATTAGAAGAGCTTGTAGGTGATTTACAAACCTATGAACTAGATATGTTTTCCTCTAAAACTGAAAAGAAAATCGAAAAGGGTGTTGCTTTAAAAGCCCGAAAAGAGGTCAAACAAGTAGTAGAGAGCGAGAGTGACAGTGACTCGGAAGACATGGCTTTGTTTGCTCGTAAATTTAGAAAATTTCTTAAACTTAACAAAGATAAATTTAAAAATGATTTTAAGAAATTTGAATCTTCTAAGCATGACAAAGGCGAGAAGATTTCTAAAGCCGAGAAGATCTTTAAAGCCGAGAAGATCCCTAAACCTAGTAATGAAAACTTAGATAGGGACGAGTCTAATAAGTGTTTTGGTTGTGAAGGTTATGGCCATAGGGCTTATGAGTGCCCCACTAAACTAAGGAAAGATGGTAAACGACCCATTGCATATAATGCAATCCTTAGTGATAGTGATAAGGAAGAGGGACCCGATTCCCCCACTAAGAAAAATTTTGTGGCTTTTATAGCTAGTCATGTGAGTGATAGTGAGAACTCATCGATTGATGAAACTTTAACACATGACAATTCCAAGGTCAAAGTTTATGATTCACTTGTTTTTGATGATAGTGAGAGTGGAGAAGAAAGAGAGAGTGAAAATGAAGAAGAGGTTAATGTGAGTGAACTTCAAAATGCTTTTCAAAAACTTTATAAAGAATCTATTAAATTAAAAAGGGCCAATTTGAAGTTAGAAGATAGTTTAAGAGAGAGTGTCAAGGTCATTTATGAAAATACTTTAATAGAAGACCTTAGGACACATGAGAGGATTCTTCAAGAGAAGCTTGATTACGTAGAAGGCGAGAGAGATAGCCTTAGGGGTTTAATGGAATCCTTGAAAAAGGAGCTTCTTGCTTTTGAAGAGCGAAATGTTTTATTAGAGTCTAACATTTTAGAATTGCAAAATAAATTAAAAGACTCTAGTAATGTCAAATTTGATTTGGAGTGTCGTTCCGAAAAACTAGATAAAATATTAGGAACGGTCCAAATTAAAAATGACACTTGTGGTTTAGGCTTCAATACGTGTAATGAATTTACCCCTAAAGCCAAAACCAACGTTTTAGGAGAATCATCTAGGAAAGATTTTAGAGATCACTCCTTAAGAAAATCTCTTCGACATGTTTTTACTTGTACACATTGTGGTCAAAAAGGTCATCTTAGGAAATTTTGTTTTGATCTTAAATGAATTCCTAGAAAATCCCATAGTAAATAACCACGGTAGTTAAAGTTCCAACACCCCAAGATAATAATTCTTCATTAATTTGGGTTAGGAAATCCAACTTGGTTGCCTTGCAAAATAGGGTTTTTGATTCTCATTTACTTTCACATCCTTCCTCCCTTGCTAAATCTAAAGGATGAATGTGTTAGTGTTTGCACACTTTAGCGTTTGTACTTCATGCTATATTCACATGCTAAATGTATGCTTGTTTACTCATTTTCTAGTCTATGCTCTATGCTTATCACATGCTAGAATTATGATTTTTGTTTATCTTTTGTATTATATTTCCTTCATTTGGTTTGCATTATATGAAAAATAAAAAAAAGATTTTTGTTTATCATTTGGATTTTATCTCTCGATAATTTAAGCTTAATGAAAAATTCAAATGATTTTTGTTTGACTTTTGAGTATATATATTTATTTATTTTGGCTAAAAATGTCTAAAAAAAACTCAAAAATATTTTTTTGTGTGTGTATTTTAGTTTGACACACTTTAACTGGCATATACTTGTGTTTGAATTCCATCGTTTATGCTCCCACGTGGCTAGAACCTTTGGTTTAGATTATCAATCCTTATTATGTTCTTTACCATTGTTTTATGGAGTAGTTGGATTTTGTGTTGTTTAAATGAATTCTATTTTTATATGCCTCTATTCACACATGCACGAGCTCCTTTGAATTTTTAACTTCATATGTATATTTGAGCTATGTGAGGTGTTCTCCTTCCAATCTTGTCATCTACATATTTGTGACTTAGGAGGACTAGTGCATGTCAAAATCCGTTGCATGTGAGATTTGTGTGAAAAATGAAAACATGATAAATTTAAATGTGCACGGGGAAGGGCTCCGAAAGGACTAAGTGATCCTTTGCGATTGTAAGACACCGTTTGAAATGGACCTAAAAGAAATACGTGGTCCAAAGGCCTAAAAACAGAAAATATGGCATTAAAAAGAAAAAATAAATTGCAAAGGCCTATGTTTGATTGATATATTCATTCAAATTTAAATATAAATGCATATTGAGGGAGATTGGATGATATATCAACGGTTTGCACAATGTTCGTTTATCCTAGTTGCTTATTTCATGTCATGACTCTATTGGTTTGTAGAATCATCAATATGCTAGGCTTGTATGCATTGTGTATGTGTGTTCATTGAGTTCAATCTATATTGTCACATGAGGTTATATTCAAATGTGATGAAGTTTGCAATCAATTGAGAACTCCGTGAACATGTTTTAAGTGATTGGGTCTAAATTTAATCATTACTAGTTCACACCCCAACACTTCCGTTTCCATATGACACATTTTTGCCATACGAGTGTGCAAACTTATTGTATTTTGTGTCATGTGTGTGTTTATATCTATATATATGTGCGTGTGCATTATTGATATATTCATAGTACATATATATATGATATTTTGTTTTTGCCTTTGACTTGCTTTTGTTGCCCATATGCTTCCATGTCTTATCACTTTAAGCTTCAACATACTTTTATGTTTTGATTCTTTACCCTTTGTCTATTCCTGAACAAAAAGGGGGAGAAAATGATAAAGGGAGAAATGGTATCTAATACTATTATTATCGTATCTTAGTTTGGGGGAGATTTATCTTAGGGGGAGACGTCTTTCTAAGTATGTCATTTGTTTGATAAAGGGGAGAATTGATTTTGGGGGATTATTTATTTTAATTGATTATTCTTTGATATTCCCTATGCGTTTGATGAGTTTTCTTAAGTGTGCAGGAATTCTTCTAAAGCGGCATCTTTCAATGGCAAAACGTTTATTCCTTGGGTTGAGTCAAGTTTGGGTGGGTTATGTTTTGAGTCTAGTGAGCTTGAGGCCCTTTAGGATTTTTGTTTGGTTTTTGTCCTGGAATAGCCAAAGGGGGAGATTTGTAAGGACACAAATTTCCAATTGAGTCCATATATAGTTTTGGCTCAATTCCGGACAAAAACATTTATTCATAGGATAGTATTTAATTGTAATATTCTCAAGCCTATGAAGTATTTGCTGAAGACGTAGCGACAAAGAGTATAAAGCTTCATCAATATGCCGGTTTGCGTGCCTCGTTTCTACGTCATCAACTATAGTTCCATGCTCCCAAGGTATGAATGCAATATTATATATATAGGAGCTTGGAACAATTTTATTGGGTGTTAGGTTTAATAAAAACTATCTTTTATTTTCAGAAAGAATTAATTAGAACTTTAAAATAAGGTTATAAAGTTTTTTGGGCTAAAATCAAATTTTCCAAAATTCTGGAAGTTCGTTCGATATGTCGTTCGAACGAGTTTTTCGTTCGAACCAGATGTCGTTCGAACGAGTTTGCCAACGAGGTTCCAGTACAGGCCTTTGAAATGTCGTTCGATATGTCGTTCGAACGAACCTTATGTTCGAACGAGATATCCAACGAGATTCTAACGAGTTCAATCTGGAATGTCGTTAGAAGTCTCGTTCGAATGAGATTTCGTTCGAACGAAATATCGTTCGAACGAGATGCTAGGCGGGAACAGTTTTTTGGCAGTTTTTCACCCACTTCCCCACTTAGTTTTTAACCAACTTTTTCAGACTTTATCATGTGCGGGAATCACTTTTGATAATTAATCTTTTTCACAACCTTCTAACTCCTAGAGAGTGTTTTGAGAGAAAATTCAAAGAGGGAAAAAGATCATGTTTTGAGTGAGATTTTTTGGAGAAAAATATACATCACTCTTGTTTACACCCAAATGAGTTTATTCCAAGTTCTTATATACATATCAATTGCTTAGAGTTTGGCACCGGTTTTCTCTACACCGAATTGAAGAGAAGTTTGCATTAATTTACCCACTTGGAGAAAGGCTCCATGTACGGGTGACGGTGACCATATAAAGTCCTATCGGTGGATTTCGAGACCGCGGTGGAGTTCCAAGGTTATTCGCTAGGAAGAGGTGTCTACAAGAAGAAGCATCAAGGCTTGAGAGGGATCGAGTCGTGTGTTGTAAGTCTATCTGTCTTGTACTTGTAAATCCGTATCTAGTGAATTTGTGGCTATGGCCGTCCGAGGTTGTTTCCCATCTTGGGTTTTTCCTCATACATCGCGGCGTAGTGTGTTTGATTTATTTCATCTTGCATAAATAATTTAGAACGCATGCTTAGGATAATTCAAGATAAAATTCGGTTTAAATTATCACACTCAATTTAATTTGGGGCTAAATTAAATATTGGGTAAAGATTATTTAATTCAAGTCATTTGCTAAAATTGGTTTGGCCTAAATTCGAAATATTGATAATTATGACTTAGGCAGATTCTAGGGCTTGAATGAATTAACTTGGTTTAAGTAAAATTAATATTTGTGTTTAATTTTAAGAAAATTAAAAATTGGTATTTGTATGTTTTAGTTGAACCATCACATCCTAATGCTTTCGCATCATCTCATGTTTTATAAAAGGAAATTATAACTTTGATTTTAATTGAGATAATTAAACCCGGGGATCCACATTCCACGCTTTAACAAATACACTTGTGTATATAATAAAGAGTTACTCCATTTCTACCAATAAGAGGTGAAAAGTGATTTTTTATGAGAGAAAATATATATAACTTTCAAGAGATTAAATTATGTTATTTCTCGTTGTATTCTTCAATTTTTTTTGGTTCATTCTTAAACTAAAGAAAATTAGGCTTTCATATCCAAATTTATTTCGACAAATTATTTTCCAAAATAGTTTTATTCTTGAATGTGGTCTTCTTTCAAAAAACTTGAAAAAATTTTGAATTTTTAAGAGAAACCAAACCCTTACTACATATTTTTCAACCATAGGATATCATCACACATCCTAGATTGCAGTCGATGGTTATTTGGTGTTTCCATTGTCTTGGAATAAAAGTGATCTTTCACTTCAATTAACGTTTGATAGGCATAATATTTGAATACATTTCTTATGGACCGACACCAGTCACAATTTTATAGAGTACTCCAGTTGTTGGCACTTTCCTTGAAGAATATAGTGCGAAATAGTTGATAGGAAGTTAATGCATTGTGTTCTTAGAAGTCACTTTTTCCTATTTGTGTAAATCTCTACCATAGTGCATTTGTTATTTTTCGGCCTGATGTTTTTCCCGTTAGTGGGGGGTTCTTCATATATTTGGTGTTATGTGAATTATTTTACCTTTCCGAATTATTAGAATCACTTATCTTAGTAAAAAAGATCAAATTGGTTAGATTCTAATATAGATAAAAAGAATATTTTCGCTACTAAATTTTCCTTAAGTAAAATTTACTTTTTCTGTAGTCACCCATCCTTACACCTTCACTCACCTAGATTAGGGATCAAGTTGCGATTAATATTGTCTCCACGACCAATAATGAACACGAAGGAATCACTCCATGTAATGATTTCTTTATAAACTCCTTTTATTTTTTAATGATTTCTTTCAACAATTTACTCTGAGACCTTTAGATTCAACATTTGATTTTGTAAATGACTGTATATAGCAGTAATAATGAGAAATACTAAAAGGGACTACAAATCTAGGTCAGGAACCCTTAGAATTCTAGATATAGGCCTTTCACAAAGAAACTAGTCATTCATCAGAGGCGTGGAGTCTTGCAACTCATTTTTCTTTGTATGTTCGAAAATTATTGATTCCCAAACATTCGATAAGACATGGCAAGGACAATAATATTTATTTAGGGTGTGTTTGATTACAAACTTGGAAAATGATTGAAAAATAAATGATTTTTGTGAGAAGTTGGAAAACGAGTGAAAAAAGTTATAGACGTGTTTATCTTACTTATGGAGTTTTCCATTGAAATCAATTCCTTCAGGGGTGCATAAGAAATTTTTTTCAATAGAAAATGACAAGAGTATGAAGAAATTTTCATCTTAATGACCATTAGTGTCAAACTAAAATTACTCATTTACATAATGAGTGACATACATTATGGTGGGTGTTGAAATCGTGTAAGACCTCAGACCCTACATGTGCTCCCCACAAAACCTTATACATGTTAGGGAGAGGTGTGTCAAAATGATAGACAAGTATATAAAGTTCTTTTAACAGTAGCTGAGGATCTTTAATCCACTGTTAAAGCGTGTTTCACTATATACTATATCATAAATTAGTTATTACAATTTAGGATATCTCCTGAGTTTTGACCAAGAGGGTCTGAGGTCCCTATAATCATTATTACTAATACAAAGGACCTTAAGAGGTAACTCATGGTCTTATTTAAGGGTGCCAAGTTCTTAAATTATGACTAATAGGGTATACAATAAGTAAAATACTGTGACACCCCGACTAATTAAATACCGGGTACCTACTCCTTTATCTTATTAATACATAATATCAAGTTGGTTTAGATCCAGCATCACTGTCGAAAATATTTTAAACAATTACTAGCCACCTAATATTTAAAAAGTGAGTTTTCAAATTTTATTAAATTAAATTAACATGCAACCCATTTAATTAAGCTAACCATACAACAACCATATCATAATCACGACAGAATAATAATGGAATAAATAAAATGAATCTGGAGTAACACTCCCCTGAATAATCCAAATACTGAATAATTACCAATACAAAAGTCTGAATAAATAGATAAATCCAAAACTGAAATAAAACTGAAAGTCTGAGAATGCTATCTCTATATGGAAATGGGCGACATGCCCTAACAGAGGAGTAACCTTGAATAGAATCAAGTGCAGAATGTGGAGGCGTCTAATACCGAGATCCTATAACTTCCACAACAACTACAACACGTCAATGTAATAGAACTCCTATGCTTGGCATCCCTGTGGCTGGGCACCTAAAAAGGTTTGACAAGAAAAATAGATTTGAAAGCAAACGGGTCAGAGACGGAGGTGAAAACAGTTTAAAAATATAGTAAGTGTTTAATTACATTAAACAATAAATACTATATACATGTTAGTTGCATGATCTCGCATGAGTTCCTCACCCCTCAACTAATGTCCGCGCCTAACGTATACCTTTAACCCATCCTAGTTATACAGCTAACTAAACTACTCTGTACCACTTCCTGTCTTCACATAATTATATAGGGGTCTATTCGTATTATTCTAATATATTCTGCATAAATCTCACCTTCATATTAATCAGATTATTACATCAATTACGAGATGGATTTTTACATTATTAATCCCATTCATATGTCTTAATTGTTCATATTCACAATTTAACAGTGAGTCAGTTATAAGTACAAGTATATCATTTTCTGCTTATATATACAATATGGCACCCCTAGGCTAAGCTGCAGTGCACGCATATTCTGCTATCGAATCCCAGTATATCACGTACATAAGGACTACGCGTTCCGAATCACTCAGGAACCGTTTCAATAAATACAAACACACATATTGGAGGCGAACATAGTTCACATATCCATGGGTCATGCACATACTTACGCTCCCATGGTCATCTGACTTATCAACTCACAAATAAGTCATTCACGGCCCTATGTCCTTAAGGTACCAATCTAAATCCCCTCATAGGCACACAAAGACCATATGGTCCTTTTTCAAAAGCCGGCCTCCCGTGATAGCAAGTATGGTAGGTATGTCATACACACAATAGTCCATATACTAAACATTTACACAACTTAGGTAATTATTACATTATCAAAGGTATATTTTTCGCCCTATACCATCAGTCTTATTCGTACGCTATTATCATCCCAAATTATACATAATATGTTTTGCGGATAAATCTCACGTCGTAAAGTTTCGAGTACTTACACCTATCCCAAAAAGATTACTAAGTCTTCTACGTATCCCACATGTCAATTCAGTACTTCGAGGTCCATATTGCTATCTCTAATCCTAACTTATCACTCATACAAATTTAAGTCATGTTCTCATAACTTTTAATAGTAATTTACTCGTCATACGCTCATAAGTTCAACGCTACATTCCAAACCTATTCCAATATGTTTCGGGCTTCAATTACATCCCTACTGGTCTCCCTAAAGTCCTAATGTATTCACATAGTCCCCACCTATAACTTTCAATGGCTAGAATCGCGTAAATACAAAAAGGGAAAAATATCACAATTTCTGGGGAGGGCGATCGATCGACCCAAGAATGTCGATTGATCGAGCCCAGTCGATCGATCGGCCTATGAATGTCGATCAATCGATCAAGAAGGTGCAGGTCTCAAATTTCTGCATTTTCAGTCCTAGTTTTGTCCCAAATCTTCATTACAAGTTGTTAAATTCTAAAGTAAACATATTGGGTAATCATACAATCTAAATACATGATTCTTAACATTTCAGAATTCTTAAATCATCATCATTTATACGTTTCTTGGATCAAAT
Source organism: Sambucus nigra (assembly GCA_949130495.1). NCBI lineage: Eukaryota > Viridiplantae > Streptophyta > Magnoliopsida > Dipsacales > Adoxaceae > Sambucus > Sambucus nigra. The sequence goes on from OX422209.1 coordinate 677,706,586, forward strand.
CATCACATTATCATGAAAAACCCTATTTTTCTATTTTCTTCAAGAATCATCATACATCTTCTCATCAATTCTTAGTTAACTATATAGGGGTTATAATTTCATTAATGAGATACTTTCATAATCAAAAATACATATAAATCCTACCTAGAATTGAGGTTTCATCTCCAAATTGCATGAGTTTCAACATCTACATAAATTTCCAAATCCTAAACTATCATGGACAGATTATTTGTTGAATCTTAATGAATTAAATTACTTGCCTGGAAATTCGATTTTTTGATCCTTTGATGACGATGAAGGTTGGTTCTTTTTCTCTTTTCGGTCATAAATCCGACGATAGTGGTGGTGTGTGGTTGTTATGGCTTTGGAAACACTTGGAACTTCTCCTCTCTTCTCACGTTGCCCACTACTTGGTTTTGACAGATAATGGCCCTAATGGCCCTAAGGTTGGCTGATAAACAAAACCTGATTTTCGTAGGTCACTATTCATCAAAATTTAAAATGATTAAAATACCCTCACAGGTTGCCGATTTGGCCTAAAAATGCCCTGGGACCCAAACTAAATCCCCGGCTAGTGTTTTCTGTCTATATCAACCCTTCTGGACATTTTAGCGCACTCGAAATGACCATACGGATGATACAATTATAATTTACTTTTAAATTAATTTAAAATGATTCCTGACATGACTTACACGTGCGTCCCAACTTAATTTCTGAATTGTCGTATTTATAACTCGCGACAAAATTAATAAATTCAATAATCATATATTACCATATTCACTCAGTAATATTCAACATTATTATCATAATCAAATACCAACTCTCGTCTCGCTAGTATTTAAATCCGGATTAATTTCCAAATAGTCATCCCATTTAATTTAATTAATACCATTAAATAAAATCCATAAAAATACGGGGTATTACAAATACCTAGAAATTATTGAAGCTATGATTGTTTGCTAGAAGTAGTGGGCTGGAAGCATTTATCACGATGAGTAGACACTTGTATTAGCTATTTACCTTTTGTTCTGCTAGTGTATGATAATTTCAACATGTATTATCTTGAGTCACTTGACTTAAACCATTCACAAGCCTTCTCTGTATATGTATTCACTTAAAAAGAGAATTAGTGGACTATAAAAGCATGGTCGGAACATCCTATAAGGTTTGACGGCTACAGTATTGATGTGGAGTGTAGGAGAAATACTTGTAGGTGGTTTAAGGTAGTCGATAGGTGCATATAATGCAGATGGGAGTTATCAATGCTAGTGAAAATGAGTGTTGGCGATAGGTGGAACCCTATTCTTCCTTTTTACCTGCTTGCTAAACACAATACAAGGGCTCTTTCTGACGTTTAGGAGGTATATAATTGATAGAGGTTTCTCCTTATGTGGTTTTGAGGTACATTGCTAACATTTCCTTCCAAAAGTGGGGTTATATAATATATGGCATTCGTTTCCCTTCAAACTGAGGTCCGTTGTTCACATCTAACATGGAAGGATGCTGGTGTTAAGGTCTTTAAGCTTGGTTGAAGAGATATGTTGGAGCAATTGAGTATTCTGTAAGATTAATGAGGCGACTGAGGACTATGACACTACCATGGGCCCTATTTGTAGGCAACTGTGCTCATGAGAGCTAGGTTGTGGTCTGAAAGAGGTTAGAGGTTAACCTTAGGACGTCTTCTCTTTTGCAAGTGAAGTTGAATGGGTTAAGGAGACTTGAAAATTATATAGTCATATATGGTATCATCAGTAGCCACTTGTTGCACTTTGCAAGAATTTCATGGAGCAACACTAACCCATTTAGACAAGTTAAAGGTATCATCGTAACTAACCACCGATATTATCATCATAATGATATTGCATTGGGAAGGAAATCACATTAAGTGTTTAGGGGTTGAGAGTACTAATGCAATAAGCCTTTAGGGGATATAAAAGATCCCCTTGGGCCGGTTGAAACTCTTCACCACTCCCATCAACAATTATATTTCCTTCTTTTAAAATTTTATGTGCAAACAGTTATCCTTTCCCTTTCTCTCCCTAGCAAACATATCTTCAGATATCATCTCTTGCTTAAAGTTTTGATTATCACACTCCTTTTATCTGTGGGGCCTCACGTTTCTCTCCATCAATCTAGGAGGCTGAAATGTCAGCCCAACATCCTACTTAGTACATTATTTATGGTTCTATAGTAATTAACCATATAGGGGCTAATTTATCTGATGGATCACAGGTGGCTTCATAGATTACTGAGCTGTATCTGACAAAGACCATGGAGAAACACCAAATCCCTGATCTACTAGAAAAATAGGCCGCTCAAACAACTAGTGTACCTCTTCGATCATGGGTGAGTTAGGATTTATATTTGGACTTGCATTTGAACTTATGTTTTGACCTCTGATTTCGGTTTTGCTACTATTTTTCTTTTTACAATTTCTTTCGACCTGAGAAAAGAGGAGGAATTTTGTATTATTGAGTCCCTCAAGATATCCACCATGCCTTTTCCACTCATAACTGAATTTTTAAGAATGACCTTAGGCTTAAGCCCAAGGTTGTGTCGTTTAGAGGGATTCCATAAGCTCCTCAAATTGTGGTTGGGGAGTCTATGGGAGTGGATCCTTTTCCCTGGTTCCTTAGAAATAGAAGAATGTTATAATTGGAACCTTTTAGGTTCATGAGTCTTCTAAAGGTGATGATTGCAAGGATAAAGGAGGAGTTAATCTTCCTCTTAGAATTTTGGAGGTCCTACCCACCATCGAAGGAGGAATTTTGGTGGACTTGCATATCTCTCCTAGAAAGTATCTTAACCTCCTTACTTTGGTCTTACATTTTCTTTTTTTACTTAGATATTTATAGTGACTCTGAAGTCTTGTGGTTTTAGTAAATGGATATGAGGAATGTGGATAGCATTACTATACTCCAAGAAGACCTTTGTCGCACCTATTGTGAACAAAGGGAAGAGTTCCAACTCCACTAATAAACTCAAGTTCAGCACAATGTTGGATATTTTGATTACTTGTTTCAAAGTGATGTAGGATACTAAGTCATGGTATAATCATAAGGAAGGCTCGTTGCTGGAGTTGTCTTTAAAAGTCCTGCTCTTGCTGTAAGCATTTCTAGGGGAAGGCGAGACCTTTGGAACAATCCAGAGTGGTCCTTCTATTCTAGAGGACTTGCAACCTCTTATTTAGTCTTTTGACTAAATGTTTGATTATCATTTATCATAAAAGGGAAGGTGTAATACCCCGTAATTTTTATGGCATTTAGTTATGGGATTAATTAAATTAATTTGGGATAAATTAATTTAATATTAATCTAGATTTGAAAATAAATATTTACTAGCGTGATGAGAGTTAGTAATTATTGGTAAGAATAATGTTGAATATTACTAGATGAGTATAGTAATATATGAGAAATTGTCAAGAGTGAATAATATGACAATTATGGAAATTAAGTCGAGACGCGCCTGTGTCGTGCCATGACTAAATTATTATTATATAAAGTAAATAAATTATAAATCGACCGTATGGTCATTTCGAGCGCGCCAATGCGTCCGGAAGGGTCGAGATAATCAGAAAAGTGTACTCGGAGATTTAGTTTAGGTCTCGGGATGTTTTTAAGCCTAACCGGTAACCCATGAGGGCATTTTGGTAATTTATATTTTGGGATTTAATTACCTATGAAAAGTAGAGAAGTATATCAGGTGTTAGGGGTTGTCTTCTAGGGTTAGAACCTACATATTTCACAGAGACCATTAAAGGAGGAAGGTGAGGAATTTCCCAAGGCTAGAACCACCATAGTTGCACCTTTTTCACCACAACTATCGTCGGAGTGTAGATAGGAGGAAGGAGAACACAACCACATCATCAAATCTCAAAAATTCAGACTCATATTCCAAGAAAAGTATTTATCTTGTTGTTCTTGAAGTTGAAATTCCATCGATGTTAAAATAGGAAATTGAACTATAAGTTTTATGGAGATAAATCATGAAACAATGGAATAGAATCATGCTAGACTGATGCCCTCATCACATGTAGAACATTTATCATGAATTTGAATAAGGATTAGAGGAAGAAATCTGAAAATATTATATAGTTCTTAAAAGAATATGGATAAATAGGGTTTCGGACAAATTCATGTAGCACACCCATTTAATGATGATTCCTTAATGAATTTCCATAGATTTTACATTAGAAATTGTTCATACCTACTGGTATAACGTTTATGATGTTTGGTTGGGAGTTTGGGACACTTTAATGGAGGTTTTGATAATTAAAGTGGAAGAAACCCGTAGGTTTGAGATGCAGATTTTCTGGGCAAATAACTGCTCGATCGATCGATCGATCCTATTTGTCGATTGATCTACTCCTCCTGGATTTTTAACTTTTGTTCCTCCTATCGATTAATCCAACCCTAATCTATGAGAACCTTTAGGAATAAATTAAATACCATAATGGGGCTTACGAAGAACCAGTAGGATTATGGGAAAGGTCCGGGTGATGTGATATTTTTTTGTATATATGAGATGTAACTGTGGGGATCATGAGGGTATAAAATGGGATAAGATCGTGTGCATAATAAATTTGGTCTCATGAGAATTAAGGAAGACTTAGACCAGTAGAGTAGTGAGGGTGCACCTACTGATTTTATGTTTATTGAGAGGATACACTTCGAGAGTCGAAAAGTACTTAAGGGCTTGTAATAATTGAGAGAATAAAAAGAGTGATTTACTTATATGTTACTCATAGATGGAAAATGTTATAGGTCATGGGCGTACCTAGATGATTAATGTAAATATATATATATGAGTGCATGTATATATATTATTTGAATATTTGTGTTTAATCATACCCGCGCTACTTGCTATCGCGAAGGTTTTTGCGTCGGGACAGTCTTACTCTGATGTGACCTTTATGAGAGATATTGACTCGTACCCAAGAATATAGGATCCTTGGTACAGGCTATTCGAGAATGATAGTCAGACGGTCCTAAGAGACGTGAGGTTATGTGCTGACCTTTTGGTGACTTGGAACTATGCTTCACCTCCAATATGTGTATTTTTTGTTGATACCGTTCTGGAGTGATTCCGAACTAGTATTTCCCTCATTTGTACGAGAGGTACAGGGACTTGATAGCTGAGTATGCCAGCACCATAGATTTTATATGGGGTGCCGATTAGTATATATATATTGTATGAGTGATTAATATATATGCATACACCTAGAATTCTTTCACTGTATGTGTAAGTAGATAAATATTGAATAAACGCTCCTAAACATAGTAAATGTTTGAGATTTCATACTAGTTTTGAGATATACGTAATTGACTTGAATGGTCCTTAATAAGATGTTATTTTAAAATCATAGACATAGAGTCTCGCGAATCAGAATCTTTGGGAGGAGAATTGGGTTAGACTTACGAGTCATTTTAGTAGTACGATAGGTGTACACACTAGTTGAGACGTGAGAATTCTCAAGAGAGTGTCGAGTATTAACATGTATGTAATATCAAGTGGTAAGAATTCTAAATACTTGCTAAACTATTTTAAAGTTGTTTTACACTCGGGCTTTAAACCGTTTCATGTCATCTTTCCTCTCTCTCTCTCTTGTGTGTGTGTGTGTGTGTGTGTGTTACAGTTGCCTTGACACAGGGTCGTCAGGCTTGGCTCTTTGAACGGTTGACGTTCTGTAGCTAGTGTGGGAGTTGTAGGTCTTTGTAGTAGACGACTTCATTCTTGTAATCTCAGTCTTTCATTTAGTTCTCCTTATATAGGGCATGTGTCGCCCATTTCCAGTTTTATCTAGTTCAAGGAGATTTGTATGTTTATTTATGTCGGTATTCAGTTTAATTGGGATTATTATAGTTTATTACATTGTCCTACGATTTGGGATATTTTAATTGGATTTATTTATCTAGTATGTTCCTTCATTTGAATGGTTTGGTTTTAGTACTATAATTTGTATTCGTGAAACTGGTTTCATAATTAATAATAACAATCGGACATAATGAGATTAAATGTTTTGACACATAGCTTAATTATTTATTAGGTGATTAATAAAGAAAATTGTTTTTCGACAGTGATGCTAAGAATGAACCAACCGGACACTTTGAGTTAATTTAATAAAGGACTGATCACCTAGTATTTAATTAGGTGGGGTGTCACAGAAGTAACTGGGGGTGTCCCCTCTGAAGGAGGAGGGAAAAGTAGGTGTCTCTGACCAACTTAAAGGGTTACATAAAATAGAGGAGAGGGAGGACTTAAGTTCTCTCAAGCAAAGAAGTACTCCCAGCCTTCTTCTTCAGAGGAGGGGGACTCGTATACTTTAGTTGTGGAGGATCTTACCTCAATGAGCAAGACTAATTGTTATTCTATGATGGAGACACTGAGAGGCAGATGGACCTTAGCTAATACATAGGATCTGGTCCATCTTCTCAAAAATCTACTATCACTCTTATTTTCTTTCTTGATTTATTTGTTTTGTTTTAACATGCTCTACACTTATACTTTCTTTATTTTTGTAGGCTCGTCACTTGACGGAGGAACTCATGTCTGATGCCATCGAGGGCTAGATGGGGTAGAATAAAGCTCTGGATATAGCTGACCAATGAGACTTATCCTGGTTGGAGTTGAAATAAACAATTTATAATCAATGGCTTGAGATAAATGCCTTGGAGGACGATTGGGTGAGTCTAAGGTCGCAAATCAACACTCTTGAGTCTCAACTTTTAATTGAAAAACCATTAGAGATAGGCCTCTCTGCTTGATATTGCTCCAAAAGTCATTGGTAAAGGCTAAGAAGGGTGGTACCTAAGTGTTGATTGACTATCGAGTAGTTATGTAAGCCTTCAAGACCAAATTATCCAACTCCGAGGTGCTCATGACAAGCTTGTCCAATATGCTAAAGACAGAGAGATTCTGAAGTAGCAGATAGAGTACATTAATGCTGCAAATGACCTACTAGAGTCTTAGGGGGAAAAGCTGTAAAAGGAGTACTATATGCTAGAGGTGAAGCATGTTGAGATTCAGGGGAGGATCAACTCTATAGTGAGGAAGCAGCTGGACGCATACCATTACTAGGAGTCCTATAAAAAGTTCCTCTTTTAGAAGTACGCCTCGAGTTTTGACCCCTACGAGGCCAAAGTAAAAGTGCTCTTTCTTGAGATCAACATCTTTATCCTTTTACCTAATCACTCCAGCTATACTTAGGAAATATTTGATAGTTAGAGAAGCAGTGGGAGAGAAGATTATGAGTCCTCCACTATTGTTTCCAAGGAGGAAGAGATCAAGAGTGAAGCCCCTGCTCCTCCACCTATGTCAAGTCCCCAAGTGAAGGAACCTTATGTCATTGTGGAAGAATCCCAAGATGACCCCAATACTTAGAAAGGCTTTTATATATTTTATTTTTGGTCGTGGGACTTTTATGTAATATCTCATGAATTACCAATTTATAAACGAATGCTAGTAGAATTTGTTGAATTATTGACTTATGCATTGCTTTATTTCTTCTTTGCCATGGAATGTTTGCATTCATATATGTTTGCCTGAAGTTTTACATATAGGTAGTATCCCCCCTAGCCGTATAATATTTCTTAGTAAATCCATAAATATGAGCAACAACACTTTTGAAGTGGGTCTGAGGGTCCATGGACTTCTGTTGTATATCTGCAACATCTTTAGAAATTAAAGCTGAGGTTCTATAGTGGGACATGAGATATTAGAACTTTATGAACATGTAGCTCGTATTTTTTTTCAAGACTGAATGTTTAAAAAAATTATACCCAAACACTTACCCCCCCCCCCCCCCCCCCCCCAATTTGTTTTGAGAATGAAAGAAAAAAATGTAAAATTGTTAAGGGTCCAAAGACATTAGATTCACAATTAACTTAAGGGAGAGAGCTTTTGGGCTAAAATGTGTTCCGTAAAGGGGACATAAGACATGTGGGATATGCCTCACTAAGGATGAAAGCCTTAGGATAAAAATTTGAAGTCTCACGAAGGGTCTTAAGGCCTCTGGACTAACTAACGCCTTAAGAGTTTAGGATTTAAAGTTCATAATGGGACTTAAATCCTTTGAACCTTATTCTACTAGGATGAAAGCATTATGACATAAAACCTATGTTCTACAATGGGTTCTAAGACCTATAAACCATTGTCCATTAGGATGAAAGTCTTGTGGTATAAAATCAATGGTTCCACAATGGATCCTAAACTTCTAATCCATTGCCCACTAGGACAAAGGCCTTGTGGTATAAAATATGAGGTTTTACAATGGTTACTAAGACCTCTGAACCATTTTTAACTAAGGATAAAAGCCTTAGGGAGTAGGGAAGTTTCACCTTTGCTCTTAAAACCGGAGTTATGGTAATTTTTTGCATATGAACACTAAGCCCCTTCTAAAAATTTTTAGATCGGAAGTTTTTTCTTAGTCTCTTCTCTTTCGATCGTGGTCTTTAGAAACATTTTTATAAATGTCTTATCCCAAATTTTGACAAATGAGAGTTGAAAATATTTGGTTTTTCCATTTTTCGAAAACATATTATAGGTGCGAAAGAAGTCCTTTAGCTGATTGTTATGGGTCCTCGGACCTTAGTCAACTTAGGCGAAATTAAGGATGAAAACCTTGGCAATTCCTTTATCTTTTGGGGTTATTACAGCTTTGATTATTTATTTGAGCCAATGATGAATGCCTTACAACTCCGGATAGGTCGTTTTACGACCTTAGGGACTTTGGGAGCCAAGGATAAAATTCTTGTAACTTCAAGAATCATTTGTCAGAGGTCTCTTGAACCTCAAGCATTTTATTTAGAGCCACGGATTAAAGGTTTGTACCTCATATTGGGTCCTCAGACCTTATGTTGAACCTTTATACAAGGATTGAAACCTTATAACTCATATTGGATTATTTGTCTGGATTGGCCTCAATGCCTCGTCTAGTGACCATAATGCCCAAATATTTGCCTCCAGCTACCCTAAAAGAACATTTTTTAGGTTGAGGCTTATTTGGTTCTTCCTGAGGATAATGAAGGTCTCCTTGAAGTTTTGCACATGGTCTTGGGTTTCTAGACTATTGATCAACATATCATTAATATAGACCTCCATGTATTTGCCAATGAGGTTCTTAAAGATAGAGTTCACTGACCTCTAATAATTCACACATGCGTTCTTTAGTATGAATTGTATAACTTTGTAGGAGTAGGTACCTTTGTTCATGATAAATGAGGTTTTATGATTCGTATCGAATATTGCATATTTCCACCCTATATCTTTATGCATTCTAGCACTTTTACAGTCCTTAATGCCAATATTTATGCTCATTAACCAAACAACCTTGGATTTTCATATATACATGCTTTTCAGGGGTTAATTGTGCTTTTGTATGTATTGGAACGCTAAAAGTGAGGTTCGGTTGCATTTCAGAGAAGTTTTATCATTGGATTCTATTTCAAGGGCATTTTAATCAATTCACAATTCATCTTCAGCTCATGGAATTTCCACGGATGCGTAGTTCACTGAGTTAGCGTCGCGTGGCCACAAATGGCGCATCGTTTGGAGTTCGAATGATGGAGTTATGGCCATTTCCGTTTACAACCCTTTCCCCCTTTTTATGGACCAAGAAGACCAAGAAACGAAGTGTCGGTCGACCGCGCTTGAGCCCCTGGTCGACCGCGGTTTGAAGTTAAGCCTACGAATTGAGACAGAGGGTTCGGACCTTCTCAATCGATGGTTTTGGTCGATCGATCGATCGACGATCTTGGGCGATCGATCGATCCTGCCAGATATTTGGCAATTCGTTCCTTTTCATTAATTTTTCCTTTTATTTTCTATTTTATTTCCAACTTACTATATAAAGGATTTTTGTGTAATATTCAGAGATAATTAGTTTTAGGTTAGAATAACTTAGGGTTTGGGGGCTTGGAGAGTTCTTTTTCATTTCTTCTTGGTTTGACACCTATTTGGGTTTGTAAGTTGACTATTCATCTTCCCACTCCATTAATATAGTTTATATTTCCTTAATTTCTTGCTTTCTAATTTAGTTTACTTAATTTATCTACTTGTTTTCATTTACTTGCTTTGTAGTGTAGTTTTATTGTGTTTATTTACCGCTTTCATTTAACGTGTTTTTACCATGCTTTCTAGCTAAGTTAGTCTAGGTTGTGTCGGATTGAACTCACTTTGGGTTGACATGTTCCTTTTCTTTGGTGATGGAGTTTACGAGTCTATTTCGAGTGCGTTGTCCTAGTTATTACCACCAGAGATTTGATGGGGTATATCATGTATGCTCCGTGCTTACGACCTTGCGTGCGTAATTTTTGGGGTATTTGTTGACGCTAAAATCTTATTAGGCTTTTATGCGAATTTAGGGGTGTGACAACTCTTGATTTAATTAACTGTCGAAATGAGACGCATTCGTAATAACTCATCGACCCATGTAACGATTTTATACTAATTAACTCGGGTGAGGGATATTCGATGCAACCTATAGTTTTTATCGCTTTTATTAGTCTAGTTTAAATACTCACCTAGATTAATATTTCCCTTTAGTGGATCTTTTTCTTTTTGTGTATAATCATCTTTTACACTTTTGATTTAGGAATATTAAACCTTATAAATTCTAGCAACTCGTCTCTGTGTATTTTTGATACTCGAACTTGGCCGCTATACTCACCCGTTGAGTGTAGTCATAAGTCTAAATTTTTGTATAGTGCAGATGAGCCAAATTAAAAACGACCGGTGCGTGGGTGATGCTTGCACCACAGCTAAACCTTGCCTATCAAATGGCGTCGTTTCCGGGGATGAGTTTGTTTTAGAATTTATTTGATTTAGTGTTTCATAGTATTTTCTTTCTATTTGTATTTTTTGGCTAACATTTTTGTAAGACTTCTACATTTGAGCGCCAAGAAACGCTTGAATTTCCTGCGCACATTTACTTTGTGGAATTTGCCACTTCGAGCCATTTTTTGGGTAAGCATGTCTTAATCCAATTCTTTCGGTAATCATTATTATAATTCTCAAAATTCCCGTAATCCGTTGAGTTTCAGTCAATACTTAGAGTTTCAAAAAATTACGAATTCACAAATGACTTTGGGTGAGTATAACGAAAGTCAAAATTTGGGTTATTGGAATTTTGATGATGATGATAATGATAATGATTTTGGGCCTCTAATTCCTTATAATAGGAATTTTGAAACGAATTGCAATAGTTTTCAAAATTCTTATAATAATGAGTTTAAGTTTAAGTCCGATGGTGATTTTCAAAGTTCACATTTTTAAGTATCCGCTCCTCGACCTATGACTTTCGATGAGGGCTTGCGTATGCTTCAAAATGAGAAACTTGAAAGTCGTTATTGGGAAGAAAATCATTGTTGAGAGCATGAGTTGGATTTATTATTTGAATCCGACGATGATTTTTCTTCCGAGACTTTTGAAGTCGAGCAATGTTTTGAACCAAATGAGGACTTTGTGCCTACTTTGGAACAAACCATTATTGACTTTACCCATTGCGTAATAGATATTGAAAGTGAGGATGAAATGGAAGTAATATCTATTTGCAATGAAATGATTTCTTTTTTGGCCCCCAAAGAAGAACATTTCATTGAAAATGATCTTATTTTCTTCGAAATTCAATCTTCAAGCGATGATAACTCATCTATTGCGTTTGAATTTCTTTCCTCCCCATTTTCATTCTCTGTTATCACACCTTCACAAGTAACCGATGAATCGGTTTCAAACTTTAATGTGTTAAACCTTTTCTCCGATGAGGAGTACTTGCTCGAGTCGCCTTCCACGATCGCATCTTTGCCTTCATGTGCGCCACCTCCCATTCCCATTTCAAAATCCTTGGGAGGATATTCGGCTTTTCTCGATCCCCACATATTTTTATCACCCGTTCAATCCAAATCCCCCCTCGTCCCTCCAAAACTTTTAATTGACGATGGTTCATTTCTTCCGCCTCACACATGCCTTCCGTTGTTCAAACGGAATTCATATTTTTCGGAAGGCATGCTTAAGAGTGAGGGTATACCGGTTATCCTCAAAAGTTAAATCATTTTCATGGTGGACCCTCAGCTATTTAAACTTCTAGTGTACAGTTAGTGTGAAGCCTAAATAGTAGGTTGTATATAGTTAGCTTTTTATTCTTTCTTTCTTTTTATTTTTCTTTCTTTTAATTTAGTCTAGTGTAATTAGTTAACTCTTTGTCATTTATTTTTTCTATGCTCGGTACTAACTTGTTTTGTAGATTCTTTAGACTTGTTCTTATGGGGATCGCTCCAATTTTGGGTAATATCGTTATTTTCCTCTCTTTAACTTAGTTCTTAATTCACATTGAGGACAATGTTAGGTTTTAAGTTAGGGGTGTGGGATATTATATCCATTTCTTTATTTAGTTCATGTTTTTGCTCAGATGTTAGTTACTTAGTATGCTTTTCTTAGAAAAATTAAAAATTTCAAAAGATTTTCTTTCTTTGTTCTCATTTTTTGGGTATTTTACCTTTGTTTTCGATGATAAATTTCAATAAGTGCCCAATCCAATAGACAAATCAACGATGCATGTTCTCGATTTTAGAAGTTATTAGACTTTAGTCCTCATATCATTGATATTATGAATAACTTCATGAATTAAACTTTAATCCCATGAGCACATGCACTTTTCTTGTTATATTGATTTGGTTTAAGATTTTTATAACTCGGTAATCTTTTGTTGCATTGTATATACTTACACCGAGTAAGCTTTGTACCTTTCGTCATTTGTGAGTGTATACACTATTCGTTCCTCTTTGAAAACGTTACAGTCGTTGGTAATCTCTCTATTCTTTCATTTGATCGTTCATTAATTGAGTCCATATATGAAATGTGTTACTTGAGCATTATTTTCAAAGTTTGTTTTGACTCGAGAATTGTGTAAACTTTAGGAAATGATCATAGTCCATCTTTGTCATATCACCCATATTAGCCTTGACCTCACCTTACATGTTTCCCTAGTCAACCCCTTTGAGCCTAAATATTAGCCTTTCATTTCATTACCCAAAATTCCATAACCAACTCTACATTGGAGTTATAAACCATACATATTACCTTCCATACCCTTGTTTGGAATGTTACTTGGGATTGAATGTTGTTGTTGTGTTGCGGTTGCAATTTAGGCATATGAGAGTGAGAAAAGTAAAGAAAAGAAAAAGTGAAAAAGAGAAAGAAAGAAAAGAAAAGAAAAGAAAAGAAAAGAAAAGAAAAGAAAACATGAGAAAAAGAAGAAAAGAAAAGAAAGAGCAGGTTGTAAATGTTGTATATAGTTCAATAAGCTTTTATTACTCTCCAATTGTTATATCTAATGCTTATTTCCAATTTTGATATTGCCCGCATTCTTCCCATTATCCCGAGTTTTCATTTCCTAACACTTTGAACCCGTACATACATATCCTTCATTTCGTACCGTAGCCTAGCCTACATTATAACACTATAAAAGTCCTATGTGATCTTAGGGTGCATTTAATTTAAAAGTTAAAATAGTTTTGATAATCTGTGAAAATGCATTTCGCCTCTTTTAATGAGCGGTATCTTTCATTGAGGTTATAATTTTTAATTTCCTATATAGCGTTCTTCATTTGTGACATGCGCGCGACCTAGTTTCCATTTACATTTACTCCTTATGCCCGCATGTCCCGTGTGCTACCTCCCTGTTTTAAGTGAATTCACTTGATGAGTTTAATGCCTGTGAGGATTTAATATATACTTGCTTTAATTTGTATTCAATTTTTATAAGTTTTTGCCAAATCACACTTTGCATGTGCTCGCTCCCCTCCCACATTTTAAGGTTTAAATTCTATGAGGTGCATTCTATAATGTTAATAATACAGACTTTTGTTTGAATTCGTTTATTGTGCTAATAATGCGTATGAAATCTTTTTCATTGTTGTTGGGCTTGTCGCATGTTGGTTTGGGCATATTTTGAAGAAACCATTTGATATCTGTGGGTTTCATCCCTGAAAACCCTCACGAGACAACCCTCGTTCACTAAGGTAACCTAGGGGTTTAGAGGCTTATTGCATATACTAAATGCAATCGTGCTCCTTAAGAAAGTGGCATTTATATTTTGATGCATATATACATCTTATGCTACCTTCTGTGGACTAGTTTTGTTTATTTCATTACTAGGGAGTAGCAATGTCTAAGTTAAGGGGTGTGATTCGTATCGAATGTTGCATATTTCTGCCCTATATGTTTATGCATTCTAACACTTTTACGATCCTTAATGCCTGACTTTATGCTCATTAACTAGACAACCTTGGATTTGGATATATACATGCTTTGTAGGGGTTAATTATGCTTTTATAGGTATTGGAACGGTAAAAGTGAGGTTCGATTGCATTTTGGAGAAGTTTCGTCGTTGAATGCTACTTCAAGGGCATTTTAGTCATTTTTCCTTTCATCTTTAGATCATAGAATTTCCACGGATGCTTAGTTCACTGAGTTAGCGTCGCATGGCCGCAAACAACGCGTCGTTTGGAATCCGGATGATGGAGTTATGGCCATTTTCGTTTACAACCTTTTCCCACCTATTTATGGACCAAGAATACCAAGAAACAGAGTGTCGGTCGACCGCGGTTTGAAGTTAAGCCTACGAATTGAGACAGAGGGTTTGGACCTGCTCACTCGATCGATCGACGGCCTTGATCGATCGATCGATCTTGCCAGATATTTGGCAATTCATTCCTTTTCATTTTCTTTTTCCTTTTCTTTTCTATTTTATTTCCAACTTACTATATAAAGGATTTTTTTCTAATATTCAGAGATAATTATTTTTAGGTTAGAATAACTTAAGGTTTGGGGGTTTGGAGAGTTCTTCTTCATTTCTTCTTGGTTTGACACTCATTTGGGTTTGTAAGTTGACTATTTATCTTCCCTCTCCATTAATATAGTTTGTATTTCCTTAATTTCTTGCTTTCTAATTTATTTTACTTACTTTATTTACTTGTTTTCATTTACTTGCTTTGTAGTGTAGTTTTATTGCATTTATTTATCGCTTTCATTTAATGCTTTTTTACCATGCTTTCTAGCTAAGTTAGTCTAGGTTGTATCGGATTGAACTCACTTTGGGTTGACATGTTTCTTTACTTTGGTGATGGAGTTTACGGGTCTATTTCGAGTGCGTTGTCCTAGTAATTACGCCTAGGAGATTTGACGGGATATATCACGTATGCTCCGTGCTTACGACCTTGCATGCGTAATTTCTGGAGTATTTGTTGATGCCAAAATCTTATTAGGATTTTATGCGAATTTAGGGGTGTGACAACTCTTGATTTAATTAAATGTCGAAACAAGACGCATTCGTAATAACTCATCGACCCATGTAACCATTTTATACTAATTAACTCTGGTGAGGGATATTCGACGCAACCTATAGTTTTTACCGCTTTTATTAGTCTAGCTTAAATACTCGCCTAGATTAATATTTTCCTTTTGTGCATCTTTTCCTTTTTGTGTATAATCGTCTTTTACACTTTTATTTAGGAATATTAAACCTTATAAATTCTAGCAACTCGTCTCTGTGGAATTTCGATACCCGGACTTGGCCGCTATACTCACCGTTGAGTGTAATCATAAGTTTAGGTTTTTGTATAGTGCAGGTGAGCCGGATTCAAAATGATTGGTGCGTAGGTGACGCTCGTGCCGTGGCGAAACCCTGCCTATCATTTTCTCTTCGTCATCGGGAACAATTCTGATTTGGTTGCACTCGAAGAATACAATATTTAGGGCATACTCCGAGCCATTATGATTTGATGAGTCTTATCTTCATCAGTGAGACCTCAAAACAAACGGGTGTTCATTATAGAACCTTAAACAGGTTAGGGGGATGTGTGTCAAAATGATAGACAAGTATATAAAGAGGTTCGAACCTCTGCTGGTGATCCTACATTGACTGTTAAAGGGTGTTTCATTGTATATTAGATCTTAAAGTAGTTATTACAATCTAGGAGACCTCTTTAATTCTGATCAAGAGGATCTGAGGTCCCTGCGGTCTTTGTTTCTAATATAAAGGACCATGAAAAGTAATTGATGGGCTTTTCTCAGGGTTCCAAAGTCTCTGTTCAGAACCCAACAAGGTATACACTAAGTAAAATAGGCAGAATTGATATAAACTATGATTGTTTGCTAGCAGCAGTCAGTTGGAAGCATTTATAACAATGAGTAAACATTTATATTAGTTGTTTGCCTTTTGTTCTGCTAGTGTATGCTAATTCAACGTGTATTGGCTTGAGTCGCTTGCCTTTAACCGTTCACTGGCCTTCTTTATGTATGTATTCTCTTGAAAAGAGAATGAGTGGACTGCAACAGCATGGTCGAGGCCTCCTCTGAGGTTTGGCGACTACAATAACGAGGTGAAGTGTGGGAGAAAGACTTGCAAGTGGTGTAATCTAGTTAATGGGTCCATTTAATTCAGATGAGAGTCATCAATGCTAGTGAAAATAAGTTGTGATGGTAGGTGGAACAATGTATGTCCTTTTCACCTGCTTGCCAAACACACTACAGGGGCTCTTCCAGATGTCTAGGAGGTCTAAAATTGATAAAGGTTTCTCCATATGCGACCTTAAGGTATATTGCCAACATATCCTTCCGAGATAGGGGTTATATGACCTATATAGTCCATTTCTCTTCAAACTAAGGTCCGTTGTGCACGTCATAGATGGAAGAACGCTGGTGTTGAGGTCGTTGAGTTTGGTTGTAGAGATGTCTTAGAGCGACTGATTATTTTGTAGGAGTAATGAGGCGGCTGAGGACTATGACACTATTGTGGGCCCTATTTGGAGGCAAATATGGTCTTGAGAACTAGGTTGTGACCTAACAGAGGTCAGAGGTTGAGCTTAGGACCTCTTTCCTCATGCAAGTGAAGTTAAAGGGGTTGAGGAGCGTCAAAATTTCAATAATCAGGTATGGTATCATCACATTGTATGTTCCATAATCTAATAAAAAATACATCAAGTACGAATTAATAAAGAGCTTTTAAGTGACCCCCTTGATGTTAAACGTATAAAAATTAGCCCGATCATAAAACATATATAGTGAGAACCCCCTCATCAACCTCAACCATATATTTCTGGACAGATAGGTTCCTTATCGTTATTTTATTTTTTCTCTATTGTAATTAAAGTTAAATCTCCATTAAACTATAATTTTGTTTGAAACAAAATTCATGTATTTGAAAAATTCTCGACGAGATCTATCCAAAGATATTTATGAAGGATATTTAATTTTGAAGTTTGAAATTTCTACCAGAGCACCAGCGAAGTCACCTTTATATTGTCGGGTACTCGTCAGAATTACTAGGTTGTGCCGGAATTTGTCGGAGTTCACATAGTGTTGTCGGAGTATTGTTGGAGTTCACCGGAGTGTTGTCGGAGTTCATTGGAGGTCACTAGAGTTCACATAGTGCTGCTGGAATATTTACGAATTTTATGGGATGTCATCGAAAACATGAAGTGAGTTAATAATATATAGAGAGGGAATTATTAGTGAGTTAATTATAATAGAAATTAGTTTGATTTAATATAAAATATGAATAAGTTTTCGCTAAACTTATTCACTTTTACATATTTTGTTGCAAAGATTTGGAATGAGGGATATGTAACTAACTCATTAATGTTGTAATCTTAAAAGTAAATTCCTACCTGTCGTTGCCTCTAATGAGTAGATTTCTTTTCTTAATACAAAATAAAATGCAGAACTTTCAATATAAATAGAAATACAGTAAAAGAAAGAAAGAAAAGGCTCCGCCAATCAAACAGCAGATTGCATGCTTACCACGCAGAGAAAAAGACAAAAGTTTGGACAACAACATCAGCATGGGTGGACCCCATTCTCCTAATTATTACAAGACAATAGTATGGCCCCACATCCCAACTGTCTTCTACATAAGTCTATCACCATTATTCAATGAAAATGAGAACAAAATCTGGTGAACAAACAAGTACCACGTGTCCCCCTTTTCTAACTTTCTCACTACAGCTGTCACCTCCCATTTCTTCACATTCCACATGCATGCATACATACATTCACATGCATAGCCATCATCATTATTGGGAATCCTTTAAAACCTGACACACACAAACACTTTTAGGACACGGGAAAGTGAAATGGGGAGCTTTGTTTCAGAATCTAGATCCACGGTGTATGAAGACGTTAACAAGAATGGAGATCCATGGAGGAAAAACAAGGGGCAAAAGAAGAAAAAGAATAAGAAGAAGAGTCTGAGCAACCACGTTTTTCTGGAGACAGCTGATGATGATGAGTTGGGGAGAACAAAGAGCTTAACTGATGACGATCTGTCGGAGCTTAAGGGTTGTTTGGATCTGGGTTTTGGGTTCAGCTACGACGAAATTCCGGAGCTTTGCAACACTTTACCAGCTCTCGAGCTCTGTTATTCCATGAGTCAGAAGTTTCTTGACGACCAACAAAAATCTCCGGATTCTACACCCCACCAAGATTCTTGTTCGCCGCCTCCCCTACCCATATCCAATTGGAAAATCTCTAGTCCTGGTCAGTTACTTGTATCCAAATTTATTTTCCTATTTTCTTCACACACTCACCAGGGTTACTTCATTTTCAAAATTCTTTAATTCTACGTTTGTTATATGCTCCCTTCACGTCGATCCACGTATAGGAGATCAAAAGGTGTGTCTTTGATCTCCTACGGGGGAACAGAGGGATTGCATTCTGATCTGGACTAAATTAAATGGGCAATTCTGATAACCAAACTTCATATATAGCATACTCGATTGAGTTGAATTTTGAAACATTGGGTTTTCTAGAAATAGTATTGAATCTGTCTTCTCATTGTTTTCCATTGTTTGGCTGTAGCTTAATTTTTTTGGTGAAATGAATTTTGTGGGTCTAATTGTTCCTCCCTTGTGTGTTTTTGTTACCTTAGGTGATCATCCTGAAGATGTAAAAGCGAGGCTTAAATTCTGGGCACAGGCGGTAGCATGTACTGTTAAATTATGCAACTAGATATTTGTACAGCCAAGGAAAAGGAAAAGAAAAATATGGACATTTTCTTTACCATGGGATTTTTGGTAAGGCGGAGCTCTCGGAAAGGCCTCATCGACAAAATTAGACTTCTATTCTTTAGCATGAGATGGAAATCGAGATATCCAGAATCTATCAATGATGGGTGGGCTTTTAAGATGTAGGACAACAACATGAAGAGGAAGTACAATGATGTTGAAGGCCTGAGATTAACCAAATAACTAATATCATTTGACCCAATTCAACTGAGCCTAAGATTTATCATATGATAATTTTATCAACTACTTTGGGAACCAAGTATGTTATATCAAGGTCATTCTTCTCATATCTTTTTTTTTTCTTTTCTATTCTGTGCACTTGCGTAGAGATCTTTGCGATTCTAAAGGTGAATTGTCAACCGATCGGTGATAACGGTTTCGTGGCAAAATAGATAAGGGGTCTAAAGCCAATATCAAAATACGATTCATTGACACTAATGGGCACACGATTCAAATTGTTGTTGGCACCTGATAGGTTCATTAACCATTTATTTTTTATTTTTTATCCATTGAATGGCGAAGGTTATTGGGTACGGGTTGGCTGACTTTATAGTTAAAACAGGTAAAAATGAGTATAAGTAAATTTCTAAATCGGAATCATTATTTTAATGGATCTATTGTGTTAACCCGTATATGATTCAAACTTAATAAAGGTAAATCAATTAACTAATAATTTCGTATTGGATCGTGTCATGTTAATGTGTTATTGTATGTTTTGAAAAGTATGAAGATAACGACTTTATGAGGGTTCAATATCATTCTAAAAGGCTATCTCCAATGGGATAGGCTAAAAAGACGTAAATTTACATTTTTTTAGTTTACATATTTTGGATGCTGCACATAGTGGGAAAAGCTAATTGCGATGAAAAAGCTGACGTGGCGGGATTGGACGGGCGATTGCTAGCTGTCCAACACTGGACGGACAACTGATACTTGTCCAGCTAGCTAGAATTGCTTCTTTTTTTTTTTAGATAAAGGCTTGGACAGATAACACTTTTCCTTCCAGCCGTGGGATTCACTTACTCATCGTTTACAGACAAGGTAAATTTACACATCCTTTACATTTTCTCTCACCAGAAAATACGTTTTTTATACCCACTGTGAAGGAAAACAATGTAAATTTGGACTTTAACATCTCCTATTGGAGATCGCCTGAGCATGATATACGCAAAAGTAAATAACTAAAGAAGAATAAATGAAAACTTATACCATATGATCAATGGTGGACCCAGGATTTTTGGTGTATGCGTGTAAGAAATTTTTACAAATGCTGGGGGTTGGGGGACGGGAGCCCTCGAGGCGATTTTGGGGTTAATTTTACATCTTTTGCAATTTTTAACCCTAAAAATTGTGATTAATATTTATGGGTGAAATAATTTCACCCATAATAATTCGACATAATTGCCTAAGTCATAAATAATATTTCAAATTAAATTTTCAACTACTATACAAAAACAATTGAATTTTGTGAAATTAAAATTTTCAACTAATAAATAAAATTTCAGCAAATAAAAAAAATCAGCAAAAATTTCAACAAATAAAAATTATCAAACTAATAATTTGGTCAATATATTTCAACAATTATTTAACCCTAACAAATGCTTCACCGACAACAATCAAATTCAAAACTAATTAAAAATATTTTTTTTTAAAAAGAAAGGGAGGAAGAAAACTTACAAACAAGATCCAAATCACATCACACACATTTAATAGACCTCTTAACCAAACCAAAAGCAACAAACATATGGCTTAGCAGCATGGCGATTTTTGTATTGATGCATAGAGATTTGGAGATATATACATCTCATCTCATTTGGAAAAGAAGATGGTTTGTGTTGGAGCCTACGGTTCCCCCAAACACACATGAGCCCAGACGACGGAGAGAAGAGGGAGAATGCCGGCCAAGGGCGAGATTTGAGAATTGTCGAGAGAGAGAGAGAGAGAGAGAGAGAGAGAGAGAGAGAGAGAACACTTTTCTTAGATCTAGGTTTTTTCTTGAAAGTTGAAAAGAGGGACTCAAAGTGAACGTGTTTTTAGAAATATAAAATAATTACGTTTTTTCGCCCTTCAACTTTAAGTATCTCTTATACGCTTACCTTTAACTCCAAAAACTTACATTCAAGCCCCTAAATGTTTTTTTATTACCATATTCATAAAAAAATCCCGAAAACTCCGTGGGTGCGGCCGCCCCCATTCGGGATGGGGCAGGTCCACCCCTGCATATAATACCACGAATCGTAACACTAAACTATAGACAATAATTCATGACTGTATTATAATCCAAAATAATGGAAAGTAAAAACAACTAAATAATCTGGACCAACTAACATAAATAAGAATGGACACATATACTCGACACCTACATTCTAAGATCAACACATTCTAAGATCAACAACACGGGATCAAATATAATATCACATGATCAAGGCCTAAGAGGCAATGGGGACCTAGGTCCTGAAATTCTAAGGGCATGTTTGGTTGCGCAAATTATTTGATTATGCAAATTGGTTTATTGTGAATTAGTGAATTGTAAATGAGTGGATTTGAAATGAGTTTAAATTCAATTTTACGCAATGTTTGGTAATCTAAAATTGATATTAAGGTTTTATGAGGAAAAAAAAGATAAAAACAAATCAAGAGAGGGGGGGGGGGGGGGAGAGGAGGAGGGGGAGGGTGAAGGGAGGGGAAGAGAGAGAAGAGCATGCACTTTATGTGACTCTTATTTTAAATGAATGCATCTCACGTTTTTTGTGAAATGATCCAATTTTAACTTTTGCACATGATCTAAAATGGGGAAATTAATGAATCATTTCATTAATGAAACCAAACATAATTAATTGATTAATTTATAAATGAACCAATTTATAAATGGGTCAATTTACAATTTTGGGACAACCAAACTCCGTCTAAGTCAATTAAAACATTAACGACAAGTCTATAAAGAAAACGAGTATAATTGAAATTGGAATAAATTATAGTTATGCATCTTCTTGTGGCATTTTAGTACATTTTTAAGTTAGAGCAAAGTAACCTTGTAGTCCCTTACTTTTTCCTTGGTCTTAATTTAGTCCCTTATCTTTTCATTGTCTCAATTTAGTTTCTCACCTTTCAAATTGATTCAATTTCATCCATTAGTTAAAAACCATCCAAATATACTAACGGCAAAGATCATTTTAAGGGGATTTGAGTTATTTTATGTATTAATTCATTCCTCTCCCCCTAACACTTCACTTTGGCAGCAAAAAAAACTTAGACTGTTATATAATACATCCAATGCAACTTTTTTGTCCATGAAAAATAACAGAAAATGGGAGGGGAAAAGAATATAAGAAACAAAACAAAGTAACCACATATAAAAATATAGTGGTTTTACAAGGACACATATATTAGACACATTGACTTGGCTCAAGGTTTTGTTAAAAAAATTATACTACATTTAAAAAAAATATACTACATTCATAAAAAAATTAAACCGCTTTCTAAAAATGAAAACTGAAAAAAATTGTTAACCAATTTTTTAAAATAGTTAAAAAATAGTTGAAATTTTATTTTATTTTTTTAAGAAAATAGTTTTTTTATTTCTAAAAAGCAGTTTCTTATAAAAAAATAGTTTCTATTTTTTTAAGAATATAGTTTTTTATATAAAAGTAGTTTGCTGGCGTGGACTCGCATTCATTAAATGATATGGGTCCGCGCGAGCGGAACTAAATAATCGCAATGATGTGGGTCCACATCACCTTTTAAGAAATAGTTTTTCGTACTTTTAATTAAAAAAATACATTTTTTATAAGAAACTGTTTTTTAGAAATAAAAAACTATTTTCTTAAAAAAATAAAATAAGATTTCAACTATTTTTTAAGTGCTTTAAAAAATTGGTTAACAATTTTTTTCAGGTTTTAGTTTTAGAAAACGGTTTAATTTTTTTTATGAATGTAGTATAGTTTTTTTTAAATGTAGTATAATTTTTTTAAACAAAACCTCAGGCCAAGTCAACGTGTCTGTGTATAACTACTCTATTTTGATATGTGGCTATTTTATTATGTTTCTTATATTCTTTTCCCCCCATTTTCTGTTATTTTTCATGGACTAAAAGGTTGCATTGGATGTATTATATAACATTCGAAGTTTATTTTGCTACCAAAGTGGAGTGTTGAGGAGAGATGAATGAATTAATACGTAAAATACCTCAAATTCCCCTTAAAATGGTCATGCGGTTAGTATATTTGGATGGTTGTTAACTAAGGAATGAAATTGAATCAATTTGAAATGTGGGGGACTAAATTGAGACAATGAAAAGGCAGGGGACTAAATTGAGACTAAGGAAAAGGTAAAGGACTGCTGGGGTACTTTGCTCTTTAAGTTATATTCCAACCCAAACAATTCTATATATCATATGCATCTAAAAACCTAATCCCAAGTGAACCCATGATTAAGTTTTATTCCAGACAATTGAAAAAAAGTAGATCGATTCATAATAATAACATTAAACTAACCAATCTTAAGTGTATAAAACACATAAAACAATCTCAAAGTCTAATATCCATATAAGTACGTTACCCGACATGTACCGAATAAATGGACTTTCATTCAGGCGTGCAAATAACGAAGGCGTATCCATATTGCC
Organism: Sambucus nigra; assembly: GCA_949130495.1. Lineage (NCBI taxonomy): Eukaryota > Viridiplantae > Streptophyta > Magnoliopsida > Dipsacales > Adoxaceae > Sambucus > Sambucus nigra. Next base: position 677,730,268 of record OX422209.1, read on the forward strand.
TTCAGGAATCACTCGTTCATACTAGGTTTAGTCTTAGGACATCCCAAACCTAAATCCTCATCACAACCGAGGAATAAATTGCTATGTCTACACATCTTTGTATAACCTACTAATGAGGCGTAAACTTCGTATTTAAAACACATCGTTGGGTGTTTACACCCTATACAAAAAGGTACCAAAACGTGGCACACTAAATACAATGGCAAGTAGGGATCGAATTCACAGGAAGTGTGTTTAGGATTAAATTGGTTTAGCACTTAAAAAGGGGGAAGATAAAAGATGATATTGTGAGAATAGAATTAGCATTAGATAATAAGTAAACTAAATTAAATTTAGAAAAGAGATTAGGATCACACCCCCACCATGGGCAAACAACACGTATTGAGGAATTTGGATCGAAAACAATTAACCGGGTATATTAAATTGATTATAAACATCAAACATGAAGAAATTTAATTCAACAATGAAAGTTTAAACTTTCAATCGAAAAGGGTCACAAATGGATTAAAGTTGCAATATCGTAATAAAAACTATCGTTGCGCGACAAAGGAAGTTAAACGCCAACATTAATACACAAGGCTTCAAACCAAACCCTAGATTTTGAGCTCAAAAACCCATCAATGATGGAAAAATGACCCCAATCTTAAAACTAGCTAATACCCATAGTAAAACAATTAATACAATTAAGTAACAATGTAAACTATAAATTAACCAAAATAAACTAATTGTATTGAATCAAAAGTAAGTTACAAAGGAAGACACTAAGTTAAAAGAAATAAAACAAGGAAGAAGAAGATGAACAGTAAACTTACATATAAAAGAAATGGAAACCCTATGAGAGCGAAAGAGAATATCTCCCAAAACCGAACAAAACCCTCACTAAACTTATGAAATCTGATATAAAATCATCCCCCAACTTAAGGGAATATTTTCCCATATATACCCAAGCACCACCACCCACCCACCAATTTTTTTTTATAGATATTTTCTGACTTCAACAGGGCCCGAATCGATTCCCCAAAATGGTCGAATCGATTCGCCCCTGATAGGTCTAAATCTTCATTTTGAATCAACATACGAAAAATACCGTAACTTCTTCGTTATAAATCGAAATTAGGCGCAGGTGGAGGCTACGTGAAGCTAGCTTAAAGGGATACAACTTCCATAGGGACATTGGGCCATAAATCCAAATGATGAAATGATTGAAATTCCCTTGAATGTTCTCTTCGTGACAGAACTTTTTCGAAATGTGACCAAACTTCATGCTAAGCACTTTAATACCTACAAAAGCTCAATTATACCTCACAAATCATACAAACATACATATGTGACGTTGTCTGGTTAATGAAAATAAAAATAGGAATTAAGATACTCGAGGGGGCTAAAATGCATAAGTATATAGGGTAAATAAATGCAATATTCGAGAAGAATCAGACCTTTTAACTTACACGTTGCTAGTCCTTAGCAATGAAATGCGAAGAAACAAGACCTATAAGTAGCACCATAAGAGGGGAGATAAATACAAAGGATATAAATGCCACTTTCGGGGGCGAACGATTGCATTTAGCATATACAATAAGCCTTTAAACCCCTAGATTACCCTAGTGGATGACTTTTTTCTCGTGCAAGTTTTCAGGGATGAAATCTACAAACATCAAAGTTTTCTCAAAATATGTCCAATCAATAAAAAAGACATGCTAAAAATAACGAAAATGATTTCAAACACATTATTAGCAAAGTGAATGAATTCACACAAAAGTCCGTAGTTATTAACATTAGATTAACATCATAGAATTGAAACCTTAAGACGTGGGAAGAAAAGCGAGCATATGCAAAGTATGAGTTAACAATTTTTTTTTAAAGTGGACAATAAGCATTAAAGCGTGCATATATCAATCATCACTAGTGTATACACTCAACAAATGAAATCACTCTGAAAGAGAAGTAATTAGGGTTGTGTTTCGGCCGGATCGGATCGGAAAATGCCTATTCGGAAAAAATTCCGATTTTTTCGGAAATAAAATAACTATTCCGATTTCCGATCCGATTTTTTCGGAAAATTAAAAAAAATTCCGAATTCGGAAAAATCGGAAAAAATCGGAAATTCACAAAATATATTAAAAATCCAAAAATTTCGGAAATTCCAAAATTTCAAAAAAATAAATTATGGATTTTCGATTACTCGAAATTCTCATTTTAAAGAAACAATGAAAATGGCTTAAACCTAACATGTAAACACATGAGGATTTGGCTCATTTTTCATTTGTGTAGAAGTTAGGAGGATACTCTCCTTTTATAGAGCATATTTTGGGGCCCTCTCCCTCTCCCAACCGATGTGGGATATGGGAAACTTTCAAAAAATCGGAAAAAAAATCGGAAAAATCGGAAATCGGAAAATAATTCCAAAAAAATCAGAAATAATTCGGAAAAAAATCGGAAAAATCGGATCGGAAAAATCGAAAAATCGGAAATTCAGAATTATTTCCGATTTCCGATCCGATTTTTTTCGGAAAAATCAAAAATCGGAAATCGGCAAACTAAAATTTCATTCCAAATTCGGAAAAAATCGGATCGAAAATCGGAAAAATCGGAAAGTTCGGAAAAAAAACACAGCCCTAGAAGTAATACACGGGATATGCGGGTATAAAGAGTAAATGTAAATGAAAATTAGGTCACACATATCACTAATGAAGAACACTATATATGAAATGCAAAATATGTAATCTCAATGAAAGTATATCATCATTAAATGAGGTGAAATAATTTTCACAAATTATCATAATTATTATGAGTTTCGAATCACACTCACTTTAAGATTAGATATGACTTTTATAGGATTGTAATGTAGGTTTGGGTTGGGGTTATAAAAGAAAGGGATATGAACAAATTTGAAGGTGTTTAAGAATGAAACACTTGGGATAATGAAAAATTATGGGCAATTTCCAAATTAGAATATAATTTCCATAAAAAGCATTGGATATAACATTGGAAAGCGATAAAGATTATTGAACACTATGTACAATATGAAAATACTTTATGTTTCTTTGACTTTCTTCCTTTTTTCTTTTGTTTTTCTTTTTCACTTATTTTTTTTCTTTCACACTCTCATATGCTTAATTGCAATCACGTAACAAGAACATCATTCAATCCCAAGTATCATTCCAAACAAAGGTATAGAAAGTAATATGTATAGTTTGTAACTCTAATTTTGAGTTGGTTATGGGATTTTGGGTTATGAAATAAAAGGCTATATACAGGCTCAAAGGGGTTGACGAGCGAAAACATATAAGGCGAGTCAAGGTCAATATGGGTGATATAACAAAGAGGGCCTATTGTTGATGTAAAAAATTAGATTTTACCTAATTGTTTTAATCACAAATAAATAGAATAAAGAAATAATAGGCAATAGATTTTTAAAGTGGTTCAGCCTTGCGAGAATGGCCTACGTCCACTGTTTTTGTTATTGCTGACTGTTTATTTGGAATTCTCGAGGTATGGTTTGCTCAAGAAATTCCGGTCCCCCCCCTAATGAGGAGGTTACAATGTATTTATAGCCTTTAGGCTGTAAAAATGAAAGGACAATGCGTTGTTATTTAGTAGACATGTACATCTGTATGGTAATAAATGAGCATTTAATGCACAGTCGTCTCCTTGATTATCCTGATTAGAATGATGTTTCTCGGACCACCTAAGCTGCTCGAACCGCCTAAGTAGCTCGACACGGTCGAGCTGCTCGGAGCCCCTAAGTTCCTCGTGGCCTCTTAGTTGCTCAGTGGTCTTAAGTTCCTCGTGGATTCTTAGTTGCTCGGTGGTCTTGAGTTCCTCATGGCTTCTTAGTTGCTCAGTGGTCTTGAGTTTCTTGATAGAAACATAATTACCATGCTGGCAGACACGTGTCTGTAAGTGAGTGGTCCATGTCAGCAGACTAAATTTGGTATCAACAAAAGCCCCCAATGTTTCATAGTTTGATGTTGAAGAAAAGTATGGAACATTCTTCATAGAAACTGCATTCGTTGTATAGTTTTTAAGAGAGCATTCGTTGTATATAACTTCTTTTTGGGGTGCACGGTATCAGGCCTCATAAATATTTTGAATTTTTATGACCGCTTCGATATTTGTGCTCTTTTTCTTCTTTTAGCCGCCGGATACGCAAACGTCTTTCTTATTAATCATTACCTTTCTCTATTCCCGAGGGAAAGTATTTAAACACGGCAAAAATTCTATCGTCTTCTACTTTTCAAACCTGTGTCTTCAAACTTTTCATTTCTTCTCTATCTTCTGCGTTCGTTTCTTCCATCGTTCGTTGTCAACTGATTCACTCTTCTCCTGTAAGATCTTCTTCCTTATCTTTTACTTATTTTGCTCATCATGGTTTACCCTGTTGAATCTCTTGACAAATTTCGTTCTGAATTTTCAATTCCTCCATGGATCATATTAGAAGAACTTTCTGAACCTTCTAACTATTTTTCTTTGGCTGAGGGACATTAGTTCCCTAACCTCTTTGTGACCCAATGTGGCTTTACTTTCCCTCCAAATCCTTTATGTTTGGAGTTCTGTCAATATTTTGACGTTGTTCCTGCAAAAATAGCACCGAATACCTGGAGAATAGTTAATGGAGTCCATAGGTTAAACCAAATTCATAGAACCCGTTTAGTAATTCCAGAAATTATGTTTTGCTACAGATGGGTTGTCAGCGATAGTACTTTTTATTTAAAAACTAGGTTTTTGAATAGGGCTTTAGTTATCAATCTTCCAGATGCCAATAGGGATTACTTTGAACATGGGGTTGTTATGAAAAATTGACAATATGCTCCATTAAATGGAGATGATGTATATCAGGGTCCCAGGTGTCCCCCTTATGGCAATGGAATAGGTTGTTTTTTATTTTTTAAAATCTTATTTTCTTGTTGTTTGATAAAATGTATCACTGACATTTAATTTTTTATTATTTGCAGTTGATAGCAAAAGAAAATCTCCAAAGGAGACAGAGGTTAATTTAAAGCATTTGAAACTTATCTGGAGTTTGCACCAGTCTGTGGCCAAGGAACACATTAGGTCTGCTTCTTATTTGTTGCAGTACAAGAGCTATACTTCATCCTTTACTGCTTGTCCAGTGGTGGTTGACATTGGCCAAGTACCAGCTGCTGATACTAGTGTGGAAGGTTCTTCTTCAGAGTCAAATATTCCTATTGGTGACATAATGAAGAGAAGAAAAGCTCTTTTCTTTTTCGACAAGTCTGATTCTCCTGCTGTGGAGGCAAAGAGAAGTAAAAAATATATCCCAGAAGAGGGGGTAAAGACTGTAGAGGTACCCCCTACTGATGCTACCAAGAAATTTAGCGAGAAGTCCCCTGTGGCTCCGAGCAAGATCGTTGAAAAGCCCCCTGTCGTCCCAAGCAAGATTGTTGCTATCACTCCTCCTAGTGAGGTTATTATCATATCACCATCTAAGACAACGTCCTTAGTTGAGAATGTTCCTGTTCCTCCCCGGAGGTTAAAGAAAAATCTTTCTGAGAGACTTGCTGAACCAGTCTCTCAACCATCATCTGTTGAAGGTGGTGTTTCAACTTTTATTCCCCCGAGCTCCGCTGTGGGCTTAGTAAAATCTTGGACTATCCCAGAAGTCCCTGACATTGAAAAGTCTCTTACTCGTGAGAGAGTTACTGCTCTAGCTGCTCAACACATTGCCTCAGTAAGTATTACTAATCTGAGCCTTTCATTTTTTTAATGCTACGTTCATACATTGACTTAGAGTTATTTCTTTTCTCAGCTGGTAACGTGTTTCAACGGCATTGTAAAAAGGGATGAAGCCATCAGGGCCTCCAGTTCCTCGGATGGAGTAGAAAAGGCTTTTACTGGTTTAACCCAATCTTTGAAAGAGTCTCATCAGAAGTATGAGGAAAGTAAAGTTGCTTGGGAGAAGCAGGTTAAGTCCGTTGAGCAAGAAAGAGATCGAGCTGTGGAAGCCTCCAAAGGATTGGAGAAGAAATTGAGAGAGTTTGAGAAGAATAATAAAGAGCTTGAGGCGAAGCTCAAGAATGTTGAAGAGCTTGAGAATAAGCTCACAATTGCTGAAGGGGAAGTTGTTAGACTTCATGATGTTGATCATCAGAAACAGGAGGTGGAAGGGAAATTGAAGGCTGCCGAGGAACTTCTGATTGAGAGGACTTCCTCGGAGAAGGCAAAAGCTGTTAAGAAGTCCTTCAGCGCTGGTTGGGACAAAGGCTGGAATAAAGGCCTGGCTGCTATGTCCTCTCAAATGGAGTTTGTCAGCCTTAAGTATTTCAGGGATGGATGGGTTGCAGCTAAAAGTCGCTGAGATTTCTGAACTGTTCCGGCGACATACTCATGGCCCTTCTCCCTCTCCTGGAGAAGAAGAAGAGGACGAAGCTGCCTCAGAAGAATCTTCCATGATAATTGGGGACCAGGTCCCTGCTGTTGAACCTTGCTCCGAGCAGCCCTAACCAGCAAACACTTCTACCGAGCAGCTTTTATTGCCCTCCGAACAACTTTTATTGCCCTCTGAGCAACCAACCTCTTCGCCCAAGCCTTCCGAGGAAATCTTAGGAAACAAGGAGAAGGTGTAGAGTTGTTCGGATCTTTCTTTTGTTTTTTGTAGAATGTAATTTTGGACTATGTACTTCTTTTTGTGATAAAATAAAATTCAAACTTTTGGTTGTTTATCTTGACTTCTTCTTCTACTTGCTCTGTCTGCATTCTTATTGATTCTTTCTATCTCTTCTCTTTACTAGTTTATCGCTAGGATAGAGCTCTTGTCAGCTCATGACACCGAACTGATGAAAAAATGCAATGACTATTTCAAGGCTGGTCGTGCAGATCTGAATGATGCTCAAATCATTGATATCCTGGGTTCAAATGCTTCTGAACGAGCAGTTGAAGCTTACCAGTATCTGAAGTGTTTGCTCGATCGTGCAGTGGCCAATAATGTGGCATATTATGAGATGATTGAAGATCTCCAGGGTACCATCGATGAACTCCAACAACAATATAAGGAGTCTTCTACCCTTTTGCACCAAGGGTATGAGAAAAAATATCAGCAACTGAGTGCTGGCAAAGGATATGATAAGTTTATCTCTGCTTATGAGAAGAAAGAGAGCATTTTGAAACTTGAAGTTGAAGAACACAGGCATATCGCCAAGTTGTTAGAGCAAGAAAACCTTATTTTGCAGGGAGAGATTAAACAACTTAAGTCTGCCGCATCTTCCTCGGGGGCCCTGGTCCCTGTCACTGATGAAGGTTTCTCTTTCTTGGAGGTCGAAAATGCCAACTTAAGAGATGAATTGGAAACTCTAAAAAGAGCTGGACCTTCCACCTCTGCTCGTGGACGAGCAAGATCTTCTTCTCGGGGACGAGTGAGGGCTGGTCGGATCTCTATTGAATATGCAAGAACTCAAGCAGCTTTGGAAAATTAGGCAGTTCAATTGATGGCAAAAGAACCAAGCTTTAGCAGAGCTGTCTAAGAAGAATCTGAACCTCAGCGAGCAACTTTCCACACAAAGCTCTGCCTTGGAAAATAAGGAAATCCTGGTAAAGAATCTCCACGAGCAACTGGAGAGGCTAACTTACCAGTTCCACAAACAGCCCAGAGAATTTTGGATGGCTAGCTACAATGAAGCCCTTTACCATCTTGATGATCGGATTCAACAGTCAAATAATTAAGGGTACAAGCAAGGGTGGTTGAATGCATTGTGCGTGTTAAAAGTGGAGCGGGGTCACTACTTATGGGATTATTATGATCCTAGATTGCTTGAGTTTCCCTTACCTCCTTTTAAGCTGGACATGAGTTGGATTTCTGCTCGGGCAATTCCTCAGTGCTTGATTTCAAAGTACCTCGGCAATTACAGTCTTCATTCAAATTTTGACATATCTCGCCCAGAGCATTTGCTTGATCGGCCATCAGTGATGAATGTTCGAATACTTCAAGATGTAAATTTTATAAACTCTCCTTATGCTTTAGACGATCCTCCTGTTGGAGTAGAACCTGTTTCGAAGGCAGAAGGGAAAAAACCAATAGAGTAGGGTCCTCTTATGTAATGACTTGTAGTTTTCACAGCATATGTAATTCTTCTTAATTTGAATGAAGAAATTTTTTCATCTTTTGCTATTTTATTTTCTTCTAAGTATTTTCCAGAATATCTTTGTTCGTGAATACATGCATATTTTGATATGTTTTATTTTTTTATTATAGTGACTTATCACTCTTTGATTCTAAGCAATAAAACGACTTACATCCCATGATCCTGCTTAGTTTAACCAACCAGAGTTGATTGCAATTGATTTATCGACCAATCGGAGTTGGTGGAGATTGATTCCCGACCAACCGGAGTTGGAGGAGATTAATTTTCCGACCAACCGAAGTTGGTGGATATTGATTTCTGACCAACCGGAGTTGGAGGAGATTAGTTTGCCGACCAACCGGAGTTGGTGGATATTTATTTTCGACCAACCGGAGTTGGAGGATATTAATTTGCCGACCAACCGGAGTCGGTGGATGTTGATTCTCGACCAATCGGAGTTGGAGGAGATTAATTTGCCGACCAATCGGAGTTGGTGTATATTGATTCCCAACCAACCGGAGTTGGAGGAGATTAATTTGCCGACCAACTGGTGTTGGTGGTTATTGATTCCCGACCAACCGGAGTTGGTGGATATTGATTCCCGACCAACCAGAGTTGGAGGAGATTAATTTGCCAACCAACCGGAGTTGGTGGATATTATTCAGATCTTGATGCGTAGTGTGTAGCACTAATACTCCAAAAAATTTCAACAAAAGAGAGAAACTGGGTAAAGAATTCAACACTTTATTCATACTGAAGAAAACTGTATTTACATAGGAATACCAACTACTGATAATACTTGCGTAGATGCTCTGGATTCCATGCATTCTTAAATTCTTCTCCCTCCAAGGTTTCAATCCTGTATGTCCCTGGTCGAACAACTTATGTTACTCTATAGGGTCCATCCCAGTTAGCTTCCAGTTTATTGTGCTTTTGAATTACTTTCTTCAGCACATAGTCTCCTTCCTTCAAATCACACTTCTTTACCCTTTTGTTGTAAAACAGAGCTGTTCGTTGTTGGTATGCAACATTCCTGATTGTTGCTTCTTCTCTAACTTCTTCGAGCATATCTAGATCTAATCGCCTCATCAAGTCACTGATAGGAGAATTGAAATTCAGCACCCTGTGTGTGGGTAGGCCCAACTCGGCAGGTATAACAGCTTCACTTTCAAAGGCCAGCATGTATGGAGATTCTCCTGTTGCTGCTCGCGGTGTAGTACGATAAGCCCACATCACAGAATGTAGCTCGTTAATCCAATTTGCCTTTGCATCATCCAGTCATTTTTTTAAACCATTCAGTAGCGTTCTATTCGTCACCTCAGTTTATCCATTGCTCTAGGGATGGCCTTGTGTAGAGTGGGTCTTCAATATGTTTGACTGATGACAATATGCAGCGAACTTCTCATTGTCGAACTGAGTTCCATGATGTGTGATGAATGCATGGGGAAAACCATATCTACAAATGATGTTCTTCCAAATAAATTGATACACCTTGTCATACGTCATATCAATAAGAGGCTCAGCTTCTACCCATTTAGTAAAATAATCCACAGCGACCACGAGGTATTTAAAACTTCCTCGGGTCATTGGAAGTGGCCCGACCAAGTCTATTCCCCACATAGCGAATGGCCAAGGAGACGTGATGGGTGTTAGCAATACTTGGGGAGTTCTTCGGATAGAGGAGAAACGTTGACATTTATCACACTTCTTTGCGTAAGATGTACAATCAGCTCTTATCATCGGCCAATAATACCCCTGTGTTGTTATTCTTCGCAAGAGTGTCCGACCTGCTACATGGGCTCCACAAGACCCTTCATGGACCTCTTCAATCAAATTTTTCACCTCGGAGGGGTGGACACATCTTTGTAACCCCTCCATAATTCCTCGTCTATATAAAATGCCATTGGTCAATACATAACGAGAAGCTTTAAACTTCAATTTCTTGGCTGTGAGTCTATCAGTTGGCAAAGCCCCCTCCTCAATATAGGCCTTGATGGGATCCATCCAAGATGGTCCTAAATCAAGGGTAATAAAATTCATCATTAGATCCTCGTTTATGCTCCGATCAGCTAGAATTTCTATGGGGATCGTTCTTTGTAGCTCGGTGCGTGTGACTGAGGCTAACCGAGCTAAGGCATCTGCTCTTGCATTCTCTAATCTTGGTATTCTAATTAACTGCACTACGTTAAAGTTCAATACAATCTCCATTGTTTTCGCTTGATATTGGATCATTAATTCTCCTTTTGCTGCATACACTCCCAACACCTTAGCAGTTTATAACATTTTGTAGTAGAAATCAAACATGTTGGAGTGACATTTCATTCCCCAATAAATTTAAATTCAGGTTCACCCGGTAATCGAAATACTACCTCCTTTTTAAAGAAATCTAAACATACATGATATGAGGCTAACCAATCCATACCCACTATCACATCAAAGTTGCGCATATCAAGAGGTAATAAGTCAACCAACAACTTCCTTTCACCTACTCGCACCACACACTCCCTACACACCCTATCAATAAAAACCAATCCCCCTACTCGAGTAATAATCGCTAAACCAGAATCTAGTGATGATAATGGCTTATTAAGGTGCAACAGATAAAGGAGGGATACAAAGAATGTGTAGAACTAGGATCTATCAACACATAAGCATCTTTATCATAAATAGAAAGTGTACATGTCACTATGTTAGGCATAACTTGTGCATCTTATTGCGTCAGTGCAAACACTCTGCCTTGGCCTTGGTTTTGAGACATGCCTCCTCTACCTCCCCTGTGTACTTTCGGTATAGAAATCCTATCTCCTACTATCACACTCCCAACATAAGTTGTAGCTCCCATCGCTGGACAATTCTTTCGTAAGTGCCCTGGTTGATGACAATGGAAACATAAAGGTGTCGTCTCAGCTAATGTACACTCCCGAGACATGTGGCCTTGACCACCACATCTAAAATAAAACACGGCCCTCGATACCAACAGAGATACATTTTCTGACCGACTCATCCTAGTCCTTCCATCTCAAGCTTGAAATATTCCACATGCACTTCTATTATTTTTAAATTCTTGGCCCTTAGATACTCCTCATGCTACACTCTGAGTTGAGGTTCTCGTCTCCCATCCATATGATCTTATACCATCATGTCTAGCTTTCTTCGAGTGTTCATCTTGTATATTTTTCATTGACTTTTCTGATACTATACCTCTATCCACCAGATCCACGTAATCTGTGATCTTCATATTAGCAACCATATTTTTTATATCTACATTCAACCTTGTCTGAAATCGATCACATTTTCTCTCTTTTGTCCTCACTAAATCAAGTGAAAATCTAGATAAGGATATAATCAAATTTTCATACTCTTCCACCGTTCGGTTCCCTTATTTCAGCATGATAAATTCTTCCTCTTTCTCCTTCCTATAAAGCCTTGGGAAGTATTTTTCAAAGAACATATTCACAAACCTCTCCCATGTAAATGGTGGAGGATTTGCTGGAACTACTCCCCCAATTGTAGTAAGTAACCTCTCTGTAGCATCCCACCATAACTTTGCATCATCCTCCAATGTAAAGGTTGCTAACAAAACCTTTTGTTCATCTCGCACTTCCATCACCTTGAATATTGTTTCCATTTTTCTAATCCACCCCTCTGCCACTAACGGATCCGTAGTCCGCGTAAATGCTGGAGGACTTAATTTCATGAACCTCTCATGAAATTTATCCCTACCTCCGCCATGTACTCCACCTCTTTCTTGTTCCACCAATTGTGTCACAGCATGTAATATTCCTCCCACGTCATCAATAGGTTATTGTTGCACCTCTGGTTCATCCACTTCAATATGTCTATATCCTTGCTGACTATTAGGTACGTAGGATGCCTCACCCTCTACTCTATCATGTGACTTGTGTGGATCCATCACTCACTGTAATATAATTAACTTAAACAAAATATAATAGCAGAAGTTTAATATTAACATTGTTAGTCAAAATCCAGATGCATAGCAAACTCACTTTCTAGTGTCCACTGCCAATCTAGAACATCACACCCTATCCCGAACCTAATAACCATGCTCTGATACCAAGTTGTCGTGCCCGGACTTAATTAAGTTAAACTCATCCATTAATTTAGAGATAAATTTCCTTAAACATTGCTTTACTTTAAATCTCTCAGCAAAAATAGCGTAAGATTTTTTTTCAAAGGCATATGTAGATTAAAACATAACTACCTTTACATATAACTTATAAGTACTACACCACTTTACATATCCAAGATCCTTAGTTTAACATTTACACAAAAAGATTCTTGATATTCAAACCATACTAGATATTCATCACTCTCCCATTTTAAGGTACTAACTTGACAGTGAACTCCAAACGATAGGCATACCTGAAACATAACATTAAAGGAGTGTAAGCATCACAAGCTCAGTGAATGACCATATTCCACACATATAACCAATTTAAATAACCATTTTTACTTTCTAATGTTATAACCCAATAGGAATTGCGTAACTCTCGTAAGCCTGGACCCGCCAGTCCAATTAACTCCCAGTTAATGGGGAACACCAAATCCCATAATTCGGCCCGAGAAGAAAAAATCTTTAAGTTGGATTAAGGGGGCCGCTGCATCCCGTAGGACCCACCAGTCCTTAACATTAGATAAAGCACTCACCAGTTCGTATCATTATATAACATCGCTTAACAATTTTAATCATATGCATATGTTTCATAAATACAACATCACTCCCATAGGCATTCTAACACATGTATTGAACTATACATTTCAATATGAACATATAATCGTATATATTTCATAGGAAAGGTCACTCACCTTGGATTTGGTGCTAAGATTAATACCAAAACTACTTCCTTCGTATGGTAGTATTAGTTGCTTCCCCACCTAACAAGTTAACGTCATTAGTATTTAAATACACCAATTAACATCAAACCCAGTAATACATCACATCATTTGGTCAATTAGAAATAACTAAGGAGGAAATAAATATGATACTTCACATTTCTATAACACCCAATTAATTAGGGTTCTAACACAATTTACGGAATTAAATTACGAATTCTTTAGACAAAGTTATGGCCATTTTATTACAACCTTTTCTAAATCGTTTCTCAAGAAAAACAGCAACACAACTTCAACTTCTAGGAATTTTCATACTTTTTATACATCATAACTTTTCATGATATTCTACCCAATATCAATAAACCCATTTAATAATACAAAATTAATGTTTAATAATTTTTAGGGTTCATTTGCTCGAGGAAAACGTCAAACACCTGGTATGCATACTTACTCCTTTGGGGCAGATTTTATACCAGAAATTCAAACTATCACCAAAGGTCCATTTCTTGCTATTTTTATTCAATTTTTTGATATGTTATACATATATGTTTCTATTTTGATCACCAACTGGAATTACTCGATTTCAATATGTATTCCATGATTTATGCCATTTTTAGCACAACTAGGTTGGAATAGAACATTAAAACATAACTTAATATTTTCAAGGAAACATAACCTCCACCTTGGGTATCAATGATGGAAACATATAATAACATGTTCTAACATATACACACATCATAAACATGAATTTTCTAAATCAAAAAGCTTCACGAGAAGGAAATTCAAATTTGGGACTTTAAAGTTAGCATTTACGATCCTAATACGCGTTCTTACATAAGTTCTTAAACCATCTTTGTTTTAACACAATTTGGTAAAATGGGTATCATAAAAATCTTTTTTCAAATAAGAAACAAAAATATACCAAGGGTAGAATTCATCCATGTGACCAACTTTAATAAAGAAGTAATTACCTTATGAGGATTCCTCGATTTATGGAAATTTTTCCAACGATTTCTTCCTTAACTTTATTCTCTCTCTCTCTCTCTCTTTAGGCAAAACTCTTTTTTATGGATGAATTGGCTGAACAAGGGGGTTGTTTTAAGAAGTTTAAGTCGACCAAACCATCACCCACCCTCTAACCAATCAAAAAAATAGCACATGTTGTGCTAATAAGATAAATATCACTTATGGGATTGACAAATTTGCCCTTGTTTCGTATTATCCCCGATCATAAGCTCGATAAGCATCTAATATAAACCACACACACACACATACACACACACACGCATATATATATATATATATATATATATCACATTAGCATGCATCCCCTAAACATGATAATTAACATGTTTAACACACATAACCAATTTATAACTAGTAACTTATAATTAATCATCTAATTAACCTTCCTAATCATGTTTACGGGCCTTACAGGGATTCTAAGAGCCATTGGAGATACTCCTTCCCAACTGGTGGCTAATTCTTAGAGAGAACTAATCATTATACCAAATTGGCTATTTTATAACGAATTGAAAAAATGATTTATAAGTTTTCATGACACTTACAAAATTTTTAACAGTTAATATAGAACACGCAAGAGTCACGTGTATCCCCTTCTAAGACTTGAAAGTGTTAAAAAAATTCCCTTCCCTCTATTGTATTCAACCTTCCCACTTAAGATAGACACCCTCACACCTCGCAGCTCAGCTTAGATTCTCTCTCTCTTTCTCGATCTATCTATCTGTCTATCTATCTATCTGTCTGTCTGTCTGTCTGTCTGTACCTACCTGCCTGCCTGCCTGCCTGCCTGCCTGCCTACCTACCTACCAACCATATGCATTTTGGAGGAAATCTAGGGTTTGAAGATTTGGGTATATGTTACAATGATAACTTCGTTGTTTCGCTTCATCATGATACTATAGAGAAGCTTCAGCTTTTTTGAATCAAGGTATTTTATCATGTTATTGATTTGATTTTGTTGTTTATAAGGTTGAATTTTGATTTGTGGTTAGTGTGTTTGTTTAAAGTTTCTCAAGTTAGGGTTTTGGAAGTGTTTGTTTCTTAGGAGTTGCTAATTGGAGGTTTATATGTATATTCTCAAATTAAGATTGGAATTACTGCAGGTTAGAGCTTTAAGTGTGAATTAGTTAGGATTTCTATGATTACATAATAACGAATGTGAGAGAGGGACAACTATTGATTGTTTTGTTGACGAGGCGATTAACTTCAGATTTTTCATGGGGATATGATCTTAATCAAGGTTTTTGATTGTTGTTAGTGCTTATTTGTTGTGTGTTATTTTGATTCTGTTGTTTTTAAGGTTGAATTTTGATTTGTGGTTAGTGTGATTGTTAAAAGTTGTTGAAGTTTGGGTTTTGGAATTGTTTCTTTGTTGGGAGTTGTTGATTGGAAGTTTTACTTATAAATCGTGAAATTTATATAGGAATTACTACAGGTTAGAGATTTAGGTTTGAATAGTAACATATGTGACAAAAAAATTATAATATACAGTGACTTAATATAACATAGGGAATGCGCACAAGGTTATTTTAGTTTTTAAGGACAACAAGAGAGAGGACATAAAGCAATGAATTAAAATTAAGACGGAATAACAAAACTTTATTCATTATTAAAATAGCATACATAGGATAGTACCACCACAGGGGTGAGTTACATTTTTTTAACATGGACTATAAAATAAAAAATTGAAAAGTTCCACTCCTTGCTCTCATCTGGCTTATTCTCTGCCCACACGGTCACGTATGCAAACAGATTATCGGTATTTGTCTCTAAAAGGAAGATATATTATCCTCTTTCTCATGGTTCATCTGCAGGAAAAAAGAAGTAGCACAAATATGCTAAGCAGGTTTTACCAGTTCTATAACAAGTATATATATAGATGAGAGTTGGAGTGTGTATAGAATTCAATATATAGCAACGCTAAAGAATTAAAGCTGATAATCCTATACTTATCAGTTTATGCAAGGTTACATAAAGAAAATAAAGGGTTTTTGAACTAATAATCCCACACTTACCAGTTCACTAAGGATCATATAAAGAAAATCAAGGATCTTTTAACTAATAATCCCATATTTACCAGTTCACTAAGGGGTATATAAATACTTAAGCCATCAGTAAAACCAAATAAAATCAACCCAAAACCTTTGGGGAAAAGTAACCGGCTAGGCACACAATTAAAGTGACACTCATACGTATGTAGCAATAATCCAGGCTCTCAAACACTGAGACCATTAGGCCAATCAAAAAAGTTTCGTGGGATAACACGTCAGGCTACTCCCTAGTTGATACTAATGCTCATAATATAAATATTTGCACAAAAGTAAAGTGGTGAACTGAATCAATAGGGAACGTGATATTAGTTATTAGGTGAGAGGGGTTAAATTGATCCATATTCAAATTCAAATATTAATGATATTTAATAAAATATGTAGCACGACAGTACTATAACATGCACATACTAAGAGTAAATAGGAGCTATCACATAATGATATCAATAGCACTATGTCAAATATGCAAAGTCTACTACTGAAAAGGTAGAAAAACTAGCTTGCTCGATATTTCGTACGACTTATGGATTAAAAGAGGATATCAGGAGGAGCTGGTACTTAATTCTTTGTATACAATGTTTGGGAATATAAGTATTTATTAGAGTTGTGGTTGGGGTGGTAGTTTATACAAAAAATTGTATGTTTTAAAGTTTTGAGGGTTTAATTGTAAATAATTTGGGACTTTAAAATCTTGGACTTAAGGTCACATTTGAACTTTGGTGTAAGAGACTTTTTGTCTTATAATATTTTTAAGTATCTACAGACAAGTTTGGGGTTCAAATTCATAAGTTGAAAAAGTCGGGAGGGGTCAAATTGCAATTTAGAAAAAATATTTCAAAGTTAAAACCTCATTTTTCCATAACTTAGTCTAGGATGAACCAAACATGGTCTTACCTAATATCATTTTGATCAGAAAAATAAAATCAAAATATTGGAAAAAATTTCAGAAATTTCTAATTGGCCACGCGCGAGGTCAAAGTTTATGGTTAAAAAGTTCATTTTCTTCCCCTCGACCGTTGACTTTAGGTTTTCTGATTTTTGACCTGAGATTGTTCCTTCGTTTCTAAACCAATTGAGATGATTTCTTAACAAAATCAACCTAAAATTTCCTAAGAAATCCAAATATATAGGTTTTGTGGATTGAGATGCAGTATATCTCAAGTTCTATAACTGTGTCTTTTACTAAAATTTTGACTTAACATTCGTAACTTTCAAGGTTATGGCAGAGATTCTTATGAACATAGTATGGTTTATGCTATGTGTAGGATTTGTTTGGTTTTGATTTCAAAGTTTCAGATGGATTATACAGGGAGAATTTAAGATTATTAGTTTTCTAGTTCAAAATACACTTTCAATGGATTAGAGCTTATTATGCACATTCATGGGATTTGATCATTACATTCGAGTTTCTAAAGTTCTAATGAAGACATTCAAACCTTTAGACCTGAGTTTTGAGCATTATTTGGAAGTTCGCCATTAAGGCTCCAGCTTTAATGATGAAAACGTCATATTTTTCACATAGGTCATGTTTTCTACGTAAGAATTCTACTATTTTGATATATTATAGCATTATAACAACACATAAATTGATTGAAAATAAAATAACTAAATATAGTACATAAAATCATAGTATACCTATTTGGTGTGAAATTGTTGAGTTTTGAAACTGTTATTGGGGTGAGTTTGAACTGAGAAAATCGTGGGGCATTTATAGTGTATGATCAGGAGAGTTCATTGGTTGAGAAGGGAGGTGGATTTGAACTGAATATATGAAGTTTTCTAGCTTGGTAAGTGTACCTCACATGTGTACATGGTGTACAGATATGATTTTTGGCTTCTAGTGCTGATGTGTAGGCTTATTTAAATAAGGGGTAATGTGCAATAATTCAAACTTTGGTGTTTGGTCCTTGGTTGGTCAAGTATATGCATTTATAACCTTAAAAGTGTACTTTTGATGAATTTTTGGGGTATTTTTGTAAATTTAGAACATTTTAAGGGATGAAATTATAATTTTGTATTAGTTGAAGTCTAGAGGATTAATTTGATATAAAGTTGGAGTTTAGGGGTTAAGTATAAGTCAAGTTATGTTGGATTGAAGGTTTCAGGGGCTAGTTTATAATTATTAAAACTTTAGGGTATCTAGAGTAATTTAGTAAAGTTGTAGGGCATCAAGGCTAGTTTCATTCTTCTTTAAAAGACTTGAATTTGAATACATTATGAGGGTTGAAATAATGAATATATGTGATTAGGATCGATTGATAGATTTGATTCGAAAGTCCCGTTTATTACAGAATGTTTGTGGGATGACGAAGTATATTATCATCCTACTATGATCATTAGTGAATCAAATGAAACCATGGTGACATTCAGGTCCCTTTTGACCTCATTGTTAATGGCGGATTTAGGAATTTGAGTCAAGAGGCCGATTTTTTGGGTTGTTTTTACTTTTTTTTTTGCAATTTTTAACCTTAAAAATGTTTGAGGTAGTAATTAACTAAATTTGGATTCCTATTTTGTTCGTGGATTTTTTTATAATATTTAAACATAATATTACCCTAACGGGTTATGTGTTGTCTCCTCTATTCCGTTTAAAAAATTTCACCATGATTTCCTATATTTACAAATTTCCACACAAATTTAAACACAATCTAGGGATTTTAGTTTTAAACACAATCTAGGGATTTTAATTTTAAAATACATAAATTTAAACATTATAAAAAAAATATGCAGCATATATAAACAAACAACACATAAAAAATATACCTGTAGGTTGTTTTGTTGATTGAACTTCCATCAGCTCATGGAGAGGAGAGAGGGTTGTTGCTGAGCAGGGTTCCGATGGTGAGGTGAGTGGCTGAGCAGGGAAAGGGCGAGGGAGTTAACGCTGAGCTGAGAGGTGGGGAGGGTAGGGTAATATAGGGGTGCACATGGTTCGGTTCGGTTCCACTACGGAACCAGAACCAGAACCAGAACCAGAACTGAAATTGATCAATTCCGTGGTTTTGGAACCAGAACCAGAACCGAAATTGGTCAGTTCAGTTTGAAATCGAACCATCGGTTCTCGATTTGGTTCGGGTCGGTTCATGGTTCTGGTTCTTAGTTCTGGTTCACATTTTGGGTCGTGATTGTAGTTTGCGATTCTGGTTCGTGGTTCTGGTTCGCGATTTTCGTTAATGGTTCTGGTTCACGGGTTGGTTCTCGGGTTGGTTAATGGTTATGATTAATGGTTTAGGTTCATGGGTCGGTACTCAGGTTGGTTCTTGGGGTCGGTTCTTTTGTTCGGTTCTTCGATTCGGTTTTTCGGTTCGGTTCCATGGTTCAGTTCTCGATTCGGTTCGGTTCGGTTCGGTTCGGTTCGGTTCGGTTCAGGTATAAAATCGATAACCGAACCAAACACTTCGGTTCTCAATTTTTTGGAACTAGAACCAACCCGTGGAGAAAAAAAAGAACCAACCCAACCCACGAAGGTCGGTTTGGTTCGGTTCTTCAGGTTGTCGATTTTTTTGCACACCTCTAGGGTAATCGAATAGTGAGGTGAGAAAAGAGTTTATTTAGGTTAAATGTGTTTTGATCGTGCGTGCATTGATATAAAAGTTGGTTGAAGTTTTTTTAATTAATTACACACTTACACCCCCATCTTTGTAATAAATAAGAGGTTACCTTTAAGTTTGTATCTTTAACAAAAAAAAAACTATTTTTTTTTCAACTTTTAAACTGAGGCGGCTGCCCCCCTTGAGGCCCTATGTGCGCCTGCCCCTGCTCATTGCCATAGGATCTCTAAAATAATGGGCATGTTTCATATCCCAATCTCAGTACGACAAACCCACTACTGATAAGTTGGTTGGTAGGAGGAATAACCATTTATTTGAAACCAACAGACCACCCTATCCTAGAAACAAACTCCTCAACCTCTTTTCATAAAAATCCATGCTCTACTATTCTCAAGTTAGGCAAGATGTTATTGCAAATGACTCTATTAGTCAAAATTGTAAAGTTAACTGCGGGCATTGTCAGGTTCTCATAATGAGAATGATATGACAACCTTAAGAAAATAATGTAATGAATGCCTTGTCAAGAAAGTTCATGTAAAATCTTAACCTTGTAATTATTTAATCAAGGTTACAACTTTTAAGTTCTGTTCCAACTGATAGGTAACACTTACGTTTTCTCTTGTTGTATTTCAAGCGATGTAAGATCTCCATGAGGCCGAACAAAACAAATACATCCATGGAAAAGATAACAACATAAGGAATGAGGTTGCAGTTATATATAAGAAACTATTATGCCAAACTCCAGGAACCAGAATGAATCCCTGGTGATAGAAAATGTCGACTTTATAATGACCCTCGATAAGCGTTGTAAGATGAATTCGAGGAAGGCATCAAGAATGTGGTCTCCCAACTTAAGTGTTATGAGTTTGTGTTCTTCAACTAAGGGGGAATACCAATCGGAAGGAAGAAAAATTTCGTGAGGACTCCCCCAATTTACAAGATACATCATCCTATCCCAAAACCAGTTATAAACCCATAGATTTTAATCTTCCCATCGATGGATGAAGAAAAAGTTGAACGGGTAGTCCATGATGTTGGAAACCACGAGAAAAAGGATAATGCATCACCAATTCCTTAGTTTAGTTTTTATTTTGATGCAAGTCCATAAGCCATTTTCGTTTTATTTATTTTGTTCTTATCAAACTAAGGTCGTGGTCCAATGAACTTGTAATGAAATATCTTGTGTGTATGTCTCTGCTTTTATGTTGTTATTATCCAAATGTTATAATGAGTAGACTTCATAACTTAATGGGTGTCCATAATGAATACAACTTCTACTACACTTAATCATATTTTATTGTTAATCATGGCTAAGTAATCAATATAGCAAATTAACATGTTTAATTAAGTTGGTAATACATAATGATCTAATCGCGTAAATGATTAATTTAAAGGAGGTGATTCTTAACCAAACTTCAATAATTAGGGAATTTTTTTTGCTATTCTTTTTTACTTAGTTTTCTTAGGGTGATTTGGTCTTCATAAACAAATTTGGCCATCTTAGGGTGACTAGGTTATCTTAGACCACTTTTGACCATCTTAGGTAAATTTGTCCTCTTGGATCGACTTGAACATCTTTGGTCAATTAGGTCATCTTAGACCATTTTTTACCATCGTAGGCCACTTTTTCATGTGAAAAAGTTCAATTGATTTAACTAACTTCAACGTTATCATAGTTTTATTAAATAATTTGTAATTTCTACAATTTATCATTATCTTTTGGCCAATCTTATGGACTTAGTCATTAGTACAAATACATAAATTAATTTTATAATCATTAAATGAAACATCTTATTTTATTCAAAATAAAATCTGAATAATACTTTCATAAAACATCTAAGGTAAAATTCAGAAATCACTTCTCTAAACTAATTAATAATAATGACATTCTTAATCAAATGAACGTAAATAACTTCGCTACCTTCAATGTAATACTTCATCATGTTCATAAAATTTCATTACCTAGACATTGGCATTTTGTCCACTTGTTCAAAACGATCTAATTCCATTTCACTAATAGAGTTGATCTTAAGCGGATCTTCCCAACTGCAACCGAGTTTACCATTAGAGAGATTCCTACCTCATGGAAATGTATTCATTATAATTAAGTCACCAATAATGAACTCCTTGTGTTTAACTTTATTATTGCGTTATCTTAAAAGTTCCTATTAATAGGTAAGCATTTTATCTTATGTCTTCTACAAGATCCAAATCCTTCAGTTATCAAAACTCCAAGGAAGCGTATTTCTTCGAGTTATCTTCGCATGGCTGCTGACGGTACATCATTCTGAGTCCGGACGATAAATTTAGAGTTGTTTTCATAAAGCAACATTTTTCCCTTAGGAAGAGAAAAGAGGCTAAAAAAAAGGGCATCGATTGATTGACACCCTGTTGTTGATCAGTCGATCCATTAGTTTATACCTTGAGAAGAAATCAGTGGGCAATTTTTAGCTTCACCGCACGATTGACCAATCGTCGATCGATCGATCACGCCAGTTTTTGTGGCCGACTTCAGCTTCATCAATCGATTGATCAATCAATCACACCAGATATTTGGCAGTTTATTCCTTTTGTTTATTTTCTCTTTTCTTTTAATCCACTTACTATAAATAGTAAGTGGACATATTATTCCAGATGTCTTCCGTTTTATTAGGTTTCTAGTTTATGTTAGGGTTTGGTTGGTGTTTATGAACTTTCTCTCCATTATCTCTCCTAGGGTTTCTTGTGTAAGTGTACTTTTCATCATCTTCTCCATTTAATTCAAGCTTTATTTTTTTTTTCTTACTTTCTTACTTACTTTATTTATTTATTTCATTCAATACATGTCATTTACAATGTTTTACAGCTAAATTAGTTTAGATTTAGATGATTGAACTCACCTTAGATTAGTTGGTTTCTTAGGCTGATTTGGTCTTCATAAACAAATTTGGCCATCTTAGGGTGACTAGGTTATCTTAGACCACTTTTGACCATCTTAGGTAAATTTTTCCTCTTGGATCGACTTGAACATCTTTGGTCAATTAGGTCATCTTAGACCATTTTTTACCATCGTAGGCCACTTTTTCATGTGAAAAAGTTCAATTGATTTAACTAACTTCAACGTTATCATAGTTTTATTAAATACTTTGTAATTGCTACAATTTTATCATTATCTTTTGGCCAATCTTACGGACTTAGTCATTAGTACAAATACATAAATTAATTTTATAATCATTAAATGAAACATCTTATTTTATTCAAAATAAAATCTGAATAATACTTTCATAAAACATCTAAGGTAAAATTCAGAAATCACTTCTCTAAACTAATTAATAATAATGACATTCTTAATCAAATGAACGTAAATAACTTCGCTACCTTCAATGTAATACTTCATCATGTTCATAAAATTTCATTACCTAGACATTGGCATTTTGTCCACTTGTTCAAAACGATCTAATTCCATTTCACTAATAGAGTTGATCTTAAGCGAATCTTCCCAACTGCAATCGAGTTTACCATTAGAGAGATTCCTACCTCATGGAAATGTATTCATTATAATTAAGTCACCAATAATGATCTCCTTGTGTTTAACTTTATTATTGCGTTATCTTAAAAGTTCCTATTAATAGGTAAGCATTTTGTCTTATGTCTTCTACAAGATCCAAATCCATCAGTTATCAAAACTCCAAGGAAGCGTATTTCTTCGAGTTATCTTCGCATGGCTGCTGACGGTACATCATTCTGAGTCCGGACGATAAATTTAGAGTTGTTTTCATAAAGCAACATTTTTCCCTTAGGAAGAGAAAAGAGGCTAAAAAAAGGGCATCGATTGATTGACACCCTGTTGTTGATCAGTCGATCCATTAGTTTATACCTTGAGAAGAAATCAGTGGGAAATTTTTAGCTTCACCGCACGATCGACCAATCGTCGATCAATCTATCACGCCAGTTCTTGTGGCCGACTTCAGCTTCATTAATCGATTGATCAATCAATCACACCAGATATTTGGCAGTTTATTCCTTTTGTTTATTTTCTCTTTTCTTTTAATCCACTTACTATAAATAGTAAGTGGACATATTATTCCAGATATCTTCCGTTTTATTAGGTTTCTAGTTTATGTTAGGGTTTGGTTGGTGTTTATGAGCTTTCTCTCCATTATCTCTCCTAGGGTTTCTTGTGTAAGTGTACTTTTCATCATCTTCTCCATTTGATTCAAGCTTTATTTTTTTTTCTTACTTTCTTACTTTATTTATTTATTTATTTCATTCAATACATGTCATTTACAATGTTTTACAGCTAAATTAGTTTAGATTTAGATGATTGAACTCACCTTAGATTAGTTGGTTTCTTTGCTTTGGTTATTCTTGATTTTACACCTAGGATATTTAATGGGGAATATCAAGTATGTACCATATTTACGACCTTGCGTGTGTTATTTTCGTAAATATTTTTTGACGCTAAAATCGTTGTAGGCTTTTATGATAATTCAGGGGATGATACCCCTAGGTTTGATTAATTGATGAAATGAGATTTAATCTTGCAAAACTTTTCTTCCCATGTAACCACTTATACTAATTAACCCGATATGAGGGATATTACTCTCAATCTATAGTTATTCTTCTTATGTTTAACTTAGTTTAAATACCAGTCTAGAATAATATTTTATTAAAACGATTATCTTTTACACTTTTATTGAGAAGTAATGGATCAGATAATGTCTAGCACTCATTCCCTATGGATTCGATACCCGAACTCACCACTATACTCTCATAAGAGTGCAGTTAAACTTAAGGGTTTTTTTAGCCATGGGAATCAACAAAAACAATAGCGTAGTCAAAACGGACGCTCGGTTCCTCCTGCTATCAAATGGCGTTGTTGTTGGGGATCAAAATTGGGTCACCCGCGTGACAGGCGGGAAAAGAATGACAACATAGTTGACATGGACATACGATTTTCCCACTCTAATCAAATAACACCATTTTTGGGGAATGGAGTAAAAATAAAAGAACGTCCCCGCTCCCCTGCTATCAAAATGGCATCGTTTTCAGAGAATTGAGTAAAAACAAAAGCACATCCTGTTCCCCATCTTCAATCAAATGTTGTCGTTGTCGAGGATTATTTTATTCTATGTTATTAATTATTTAGTGTTTCATAATATTTATTTGTATTTGTATTCTTTTTTTAATTTATTTTGCAATATTTATCTATTTGAGCATCAAGAAATGCTTGAATTCTCGATAGCACGCCACTTTGTGGAAATCAACACGTTGAGAAATTTTGGGTAATCATGTCTTGCTCTCCTATTTTTGGTAATCGCAACTATAATTCTTAAAATCCCCCCAAATCTATGGCTTTTTATGAATACTCACAAATTTATAAACTTAATACATCTAAAAAGACTTTGGGTGAATATTACAAGAGTCAAGTAATAGACTATGAGAAATTTGGGAATGATCTTTCCAATAGTGGGCCACAAAATCATTACAATAAGAATGTTCAAATATATTGCAATAACTTTCAAAATACTTATAATCATGATTTTGATAGTAGTTCCGAGGATAATTCTCAAACTTTACATTTTGAAGAATTCGCGCCTCCGCCTATGTCTTTACGTGAGGGCGTTTACATTCTTGAGAATAAAAAGTGTGAAAACCATTACTGGGAAGAAAATCATTATTGGTAAAAATAATTGGATTCATTATTTTAATCCAACGATGATTTTTCTTTCGAGACTTTTTAAGTGAAGGAATATTTTGATCCAAATGAAGAATTGATGCTAACTTTGGAAAAACCATTATTCTCTTGGCCCAAGGCATAATAGATAATGAACGTGAGGATGAAATAATTGTATTATCCATTTGTAATGAAATGATTTCTACTTTCGTAATCAAAGAAGAAAGTTTCATTGAAAATGATCTTATCTCCTACAAACTTCCATATTTGAGAAATGATAAGTCATCTCTCGAGATTGAATTTATTTTTCCTCATTTACATTCTCCATTATCAAAATGTTACAAGTATGCTATGATTTGATTCAAAACTTTAAAACATTTAACACTTTCATCGATGAGGATTACTTGATTGAGTTTCTTTCCATAAATAAAATATTGCCTCTATATGTGCCACCTCCCATTTCATTTGAAATACCTTTGGGAGAAAATTCAATTTTTTTGTTGGATCCCATGTGTACTTGTCACCCATTAAAACCAAACCCCCCATCATCTGCCAAAGAAAGTTCATTTTTTTTGTTGGATCCCATGTGTACTTGTCACCCATTAAATTCAAACCCCTCATCATCTGCCAAAACGTTAATTGGTTATGGTTCATTTTCCCTGCCTGAACCATGACTTTCTTTGTTCAAACGGAATTCTTATCGTTCGTAAGGCATGAATTCAAATGAGGGTACACCATTAATCCTTCAAAGTAAAATCGTATTTTGGGTGGACCCTAAAAAATTTCAACTTTTAGTGTATCGTTAGTTAGAAGTTAAAATTGTAGGTTGTACATATTAGGTTTATTTTTCTTTTTACTTATTTTCTAGTGTAATTAGTTAAAGTTTTATTATTATTTTTGTTATTCTTGGTGCTAACATGTTTTGTAGAATCTTTGGACTTGTATTATCCAGAGTTCTCTCCAATTTGAGTAGTATCGCTCGTTTTCTCTCTTTAACTTGATTCCATATTCACATTGAAGATAATGCAAGATTTAAGTTAGGGTTATGGGATATTCTTTTCATTCATTGGTAGTTTCTTTTATTTGATCATATGTTCTTCCCAAGTAACCTTTTATTGTTAAAAAAATAAAAATAAAAAAAAAATAGTTTCTTTCCTTTTCCCTTTTGTTGGGCATTTTCCCCTTATTTCCGTTGATCTTTCAAATAAATGCCCGATCTAATAGATAATTTAATAATGCATGTTCTCGATTTTAGAAATTATACTTTAGTCCTCGAATCATTGACATTATGAATTAAACTTTGAACCCATAATCACAAGTGTTTTTCTTGCTTAAGTGATTTGACGTAAGATTTTTATAACCCGGTAATATTTTGTTGCATTGTATATACTTACATTAAGTGATCTTTGCACTTTTTTTTAATTTGTGAGTGTTTATATGTTACTCTTTCCTCCTTGAAAATGTTAAAGTTGTTGGTAATCTCAATTTTTTCTTTGACCGTTTATTAATTAAGTTCATTGTGAAATGTGTTACTTGAGCATGACTTTCAAAGTTTTTTTGACTCGAGAATTGCGTAAGCCTTAGGAAAATATTGTAGGCCATCTTTGTTATTTCACCGATATTGACCTTAACCTCATGCCACATATTTTTCTAGTCGGCCCTTAGAGCCTAAATATAGCCTTTCATTTTAAAATTCAAAATTCCATAACCAACTCCACATTGCAGTTTTTAAACCATATGTACAAATTCCATAACTTTTTTTGGAATGAAATTTGGGATTTTATGATGTTCTTGTTATATGGTTGGAATTGAGCAAGTACGAGTGAGAAGGAAAAAAAAAGGAAGTGAAAAAGAAGAAAACAAAAGAAAAAGATGAGAAAGAGAAAGATAAAGAGAAAAAAAGAAATGAAAGAGAAGTATTCCTTGTATATAGTGTTCAATAATCTTTGTTACTCTTCAATGTTATATCCATTGATTTTATGTAAATTATATTCAAATTTTGAAATTTCTCGCAATTTTCCATTATCCCGAGTATTCTCCCCCGAACACTTTTAATCCATACATATCCATTTATTTCATAACCTTAACCCCTAACCTACATTATAACCCTTTGAAAGTCCTATGTAATCCTAGGGTGAGTATAATTAAAATCTCATAATAATTGCGATAATCTGTAAAAATGTGTTTCACCTACCTTAATGAAAGGTATCCTTTCATTGAGATTGCATATTTTTCATTTTATATATAGTGTTCTTTATTGATGACATGTGAGCGGCTTAGTTTCTATTTACATGTACTCATTATGCCCCTATGTCCCGTGTGTGTTACACCTTTTTCATAGTGATTTCATTTATTGAATGTAAATAACGGCGAGGATCGAATATCATGCACAGTTTAATATTTATTTAGTTTATAAAAGTTTTTCCAAATCAAAATATTTTCATGTGCTCGCTCTACCTTCCACATTTAAGGTTTCAATTATAATAAAGTTGTTCTAATGTTAATGATTACAAACTTTTGGGTAAATTCATTCACTATGATAATAACGTGTTGAAATCATTTTCATTGTTATTGATCTTATCTTATTAAATGATTGGGCGTACTTTTTGAGGAAACTTTGATGTATGTGGGATTCAATCCTAAAAATCCTCACTAGACAACACTTGTCCACTAGGGTAATGTAATACCCCGTGATTTTAATGACTTTTAAAATGGGTTATATTTTAAATTAATGGATTAATTGGATTTTATTATTAATTAATTCATTTGGATTCTATCCGAATTGTGGATATTAAAAATGTATGATTTTGAATATTACTCAAAGTTATTTAGGTAATATATGAATGTGATGCTATTGATATGGCTTTGTGATATTAATTCAGTAATTTGGATTTTTAGTCGGACGCGGCATGGGACGTGTCGGGACTAATTTATTTAAATTAAAAAGCAAATTTATTTTATATCGACCTAATAGTCAATTCGACTACGTCGTTGCGTCCGGAAGGTTTGAAATAGTCAGAAAAGTCTATTTGGATGTTGAATTTGGGTCTCGGGTCATTTGGAAATGAATAGACAGCCTAAAAGGGCATTTTAGTCATTTTTATAGGGGGGATGAATAGTGATTTTGGATTTTGTCCTATTATAAGTATTTGGAGATTAAGTGTACGTGGGTTATTCATCTCTTCTACACAAAATAGAGAAGTCATCTTCCTAGAGAGAGTGAAAGGTTGCTTGGGAAGAGAAAAGCTTTCTTGGAAGGAGGAGAACCAAAGACCAAAGGTCACCACTACCACCCACCACCGGAAGTTGGCCGGAGAAGGGAGAACCACTTGATATATACAACACCAAAGGATCAGACCTTCATTAGAGGCAAGTGTTTGATATTTGCAATTTAAGTTTGTATATTGTCCATGTTAGAATAGTTATAGAAATATATGATTTTTCATATTTGGAAGAAGTAATGGAGTTTTTGAATGGATTTCTGGAAACTGAAAATATATAGGAATCAAACTCATGTTGTAGGTAGTTAGTAATCCACGAAATAATCATAAATGTGTTGAAGAAATTCTGAAAACCATTGATGTGTTCTTGAAGATATTATGTTGATAATTTTCTGGAAAAGAGGATATAAACATGCTTTTAATTCAATCTCTTGATGATTCTAGGATGTTTAGATGATTAGAAATCATTTATCTATGTTGATATATCATGTAGTAAGGATTATAAGTCGTTTGAGTTGTTAATATGAAAGTTTGATTGATCAAAAATTGTTAAACCCGTAGTAGAAGAAATGCAGAAAAACTGGGTTGTTACCTGGGCAATCGATCGATCGACCCCCTGCCTTCGATCGATCGACCTCCCCAAAATGGTTAAAGTTGTTTCTTTTTAATGTTGGTCCTTATCCCAAAACTTTTGTAGATCTTTGGTGATTGTTAATTTTATATTATGGGACTTAGAAAAGATCAGTAAGCCCTAGTTAAGAATTGAATTGATTTGATTATGATTTAATTGATTAGAATTATGAAAATTAAATTGAAAGAATTTCGGTTGCTAGATTCATGTGTTGGATTCCAATTTATATGCATGAGAATTAAGGATAGGTCCAGTAGGGGAGATTTAATATAACACCTGGGTAGCCTTAGGGTTACAATTTGAACATCAAGGACTGAGTTTAAGCTCATTATTGTTTGCGCAAGGACTGAGTGTAGTACAAACGCTTAGTGGTATGGCTCCTGGATAGAGATGGGAATTTAGACCATATTTGGTTAAGACAGGGATGAGGTTATCCCAGTTGCATATTTGAAGTTGACGGACCTCCACGACCGACACAGTTAAGTAGTAGTGTAATTGGAGGGGTTCCTTGTTTGGATTTCACTTTGCGAGACGCTCCGCGCCTGAACCTTAACGACGTCGGGAGTGGAGAGATGTTATAGGATGCGAGGATGTTAATTTTGTTGATAAGTCATATAGTGTGAATGAAACACTATAGACTATGAGCCATGTGATGATGGTATTCAATCCTAGTTGATATAGGATGTGTTTATAAGAGATTTGAAACTATCGGTTTTAACCCTAATTAAAGGGAGAGTTTAATTTGTAGTAATTTGGGTGATATGATGATATGGACCAGTAGGATATTAGTGATTTCTTACTGAATATACTATTGAGGGAAAACCTATTTGAACCTTGAGTAATGAGTGAGGCTCGGGGATAATTGAATTGAAGAAGTAAAGTCATAATATTTTGATACGTAGGATTTGAGATATATAATGCTACGTATGGGAACTATCTTAGGGTAATGTGAGTACCTTGTTGATATTATAGGTATGATAATACCTATTTGATTGATTGATGATTATGTGTATGACATACCTAGCTTACTTGCTCTCGATGGGGAGGTTTGCGCGTGAGGGTAATCATATCCTGATGAATCCATGGGATCTTTGATTTGTCACTCAAGAACATAGGTCTATGAAAGACATGTCGGGGAGTTGATAAGTCCGCTGACTGTGGGTACGTAGGTATGTGCGTGACCCATGGATACGAGAACTATGTTCGCCTCCAAGTATTTGTGTTGATGTTTGTGGTTCGTGAAATCCTTACAGAACCTTTAGTCCCCTATTCGGCGACTAGCGATATTGGGACATGATAGCAGAGCAATGCATGCACTGCAGCTGTGACTCGGGGTGCCGTATTATATATGTATATATATATAATGAATTAAATGAATGTTTATAGTGGTTAAATCATTACTGTGTGATTATTGTAGATAACGGTGAATAGATAAAGAGAATGAAATTAAGTTAATGAATGTTTATTCTTATAGAATTGAAAAGCTTAATTCATATAAATGAGAAATGATTCATGTTAATGAGAAACATATATGAATGATTATATCACGTATGGTATGGGACATACGGGGTTATGATATGGAATGGAATCATATTATGGGAACTAGTGAAGAGGAGCCATTAACTAGGAGGTTAATAGGAAACGTTAAGTTTGCACTCTAGATGAAAGGTGAGAATAGCAAGTGAGAGTCTGGATGCTAACATGTACATAATAAATGATTTATTACACTTGTTAAATACTTGTTGTTTTAAAAATCATTTTTACAATCGGGCTCTGACCCGTTTCCTTGCATATTTTCTTTTCTATTATACCTTCTATATCAGGTGTCCAGCAACAGGGATGCCAACCTTTGTGGATTATGATGAGCTATGGAGCTATGGAGTATTGCTTAGACACCTAAATCTTCATTTGATTCACAGTATTCTTTTAGTTAGGGCATGTCGCCCAAGGGAATTCAGTTATCTCTTTTCTATCGGAGTCAAATACTCTTGTACTCGTGTCATGTTAATACATTTACTATTGTTGGGATTATTGTATTGGATTATTATGTGGGAATGTTTATTCCAATTGCATTTAAATTATTTTGTGTTATCTATTTGGTTATTCGTGTTGTAGAATAAAATGTGTAGTGTTATTCTTAAACTAAAAATGGTTTTTGTTGAAATTAAAATTTGGAAAGTTTTTAACACCAGCTTAATTGGGTATTGGGTGATTAGTTAATATTTTTGACAGTGATGCTAAGAATGATCCAATTGTATATTATGTTTTAATTCGGTATGGGACTGGCCACCCGGTATTTAATTAGGCGGGGTGTTACAGGTCGTATCAGAGCATCAGGTTCTTGTTTTCTTTAGGGTCTGTACGACTTATTGTGTTTCCAGCTTAGCATTCTTTGATGTAGAGACCTATCTTTAGGATTGTTGATTTCTTTGGTAAGATTCCGTATATATTAATGAATATTTTTTCCGCTCGGACGGGTTCGTACAAGAAGTATGGCAGATGAGGGCCATTGGACGGATAGTGGAGATCGTACATAGGAGGTTATGAAGTATGTTCGAGTATGATGACCGTAGTCGAGGTCACCCCTATTATGTAAAATTAAGGAGAGTCATCATTAGAAGTTCTTGAAATGCGGGACTTATGTGTGTTACCTAACGAAGGCAATATATTCAAAGTCTTGGACATATAGTGGAGTGTGGTGAACTAGAACTGAAAATTTGTGGTAAATTTTCTTGACTCATTGTAGCAAAGTTATAATAGTGAGAATCAACAACCACCACCCGCGAATGAGGGTATGTTTTCTATCTAAGGAATTATGAGGCGTGTATTGATTTTTGTAGCGATTCATATTGTGTGTGCAAACTGGGTTACTAAACTTAGCCTATAACACTGTTATTTACGTAGACTCGCCGAGGGGTGTGGGACATCTATATTTTCATGTCATCACGTGGGTTTGATTTTTATCACGAAATTACTTACTTTGGGTATGTTCGAACATGATGGGACTATCGGCATGGATTGATTTGTGGTATATGAGAGCGTATAGCTAGCATCTTATCTTTAACAAGAGAGTAGATGAGTAGACTTTATTTGAAATCGATAAACCTGTAGAGAGGTTATAAACTATTGACTAAGGACCTGAGGAGTTTCGATGACCGACTACTTTAGGTAATAGTGTATCGGGGGGTTCCTTATTTGGATTTCGCTTGCGAGACACCCCACGCATGAAACTAATAACCGTTGGGAGTCAAAATAAGTTAGGTCTTTAGGATATAAGTTTACAACCTTTACGATAAATATTATAATGAAACTTGTACGATAGGGTGTATGGGCGCCCTGGATGGTTGGATTGTAGTAGTTTTCATAATTGTGAAACAGTAAGTAGTTGTGACTTCAGGATTTATTTGTCTAACTACGTGAGGATCATTTTTTCCCAAAGTTTGTCTCGAGGACTGTATAGGGAAGATTGGATAAAGTTTAAATTCGATTCTGTTGGAACTATATGGTGAGACTTAGTGTAACATCGATGGGGATTTTTGATAATGTATTGTATGGGCGGTACTACTTAGATTTCTGGTGATGTGAGATTTATACTCGGAGTTGACCTTACATTATGATTTATCTTTTCGAATTTCGAGGCGAAATTCTTTTATAAGGGGGGAAGTAAGTAACACCCCGTGATTTTAATGACTTTTAAAATGGGTTATATTTTAAATTAATGGATTAATTAGATTTTATTATTAATTAATTCATTTGGGTTCTATCCGAATTGTGGATATTAAAAATGTATAATTCTGAATATTACTTAAAGATATTTAGGTAATATATGAATGTGATGTTATTGATATGGCAGTGTGATATTAATTCAGCAATTTGGATTTTTAGTCGGACGCGGTATGGGACGTATCGGGACTAATTTGTTTAAATTAAAAAGGAAAATTATTTTCTATCGACTTAATAGTCATTTCGACTGCGTCGTTGCGTCCGAAAGGTTTGAAATAGTCAGAAAAGTCTATTTGGATGTTGAATTTGGGTCTCGGGTCATTTGGAAATGAATAGACAACCCAAAAGGGCATTTTAGTCATTTTTATAGGGGGGTGAATAGTGATTTTGGATTTTGTCCTATTATAAGTATTTGGAGATTAAGTGTAACTGGGTTATTCATCTCTTCTACATAAAATAGAGAAGTCATCTTCCTAGAGAGAGTGAAAGGTTGCTTGGGAAGAGAAAAGCTTTCTTGGAAGGAGGAGAACCAAAAGACCAAAGGTCACCACTACCACCCACCACCGGAAGTTGGTCGGAGAAGGGAGAACCACCTGATATATACTACACCAAAGGATCGGACCTTCATTAGAGGCAAGTGTTTTATATTTGCAATTTAAGTTTGTATATTGTCCATGTTAGAATAGTTATAGAAAGAGATGATTTTTCATGTTTGGAAGAAGTAATGGAGTTTTTAAATGGATTTTTGGAAACTGAAAATATATAGGAATCAAACTCATGTTGTAGGTAGTTAGTAATCCACGAAATAATCATAAATCTGTTGAAGAAATTCTGAAAATCATTGATGTGTTCTTGAAGATATTATGTTGATAATTTTCAGGTAAAAGAGGATATAAACATGCTTTTAATTCAATTTCTTGATGATTCTAGGATGTTTAGATGATTATAAATCATTTATCTATGTTGATATATCATGTAGTAAGGATTATAAGTCGTTTGGGTTGTTAATATGAAAGTTTGATTGATCAAAAATGGTTAAACCCGTAGTAGAAGAAATGCAGAAAAACTAGGTTGTTACCTGGGCAATCGATCGATCGATCCCCTGCCTTCGATCGATCGACCTCCCCAGAATGGTTAAAGTTGTTTCTTTTTAATGTTGGTTCTTATCCCAAAACTTTTGTAGATCTTTGGTGATTGTCAATTTGATATTATGGGACTTAGAAAAGATCAGTAAGCCCTAGTTAAGAATTGAATTGATTTGATTTGGATTTAATTGATTAGAATTATGATAATTAAATTGAAAAAAATTCGTTGCTATATTCATGTGTTGGATTCTAATTTATATGCATGAGGATTAAGGATAGGTCCAGTAGGGGAGATTTAATATAACACCTAGGTAGCCTTAGGGTTATAATTTGAACATCAAGGACTGATTTTAAGCTCATTATTATTTGCACAAGGACTGAGTGAAGTACAAGCGCTTAATGGTATGGCCCCTGGATAGAGATGGCATTTTAGACCACATTTGGTTGAGAGAGGGGATGAGGTTATCTCGATTGCATATTTGAAGTTGACAGACCTCCACGACCGACACAGTTAAGTAGTAGTGTAATTGAAGGGGTTCCTTGTTTGGATTTCGCTTTGCGAGACGCTCGGTGCATGAACCTTAACGACGTCGGGAGTGGAGAGATGTTATAGGATGCGAGGATGTTGATTTTGTTGATAAGTCATATAGTGTGAATGAAACACTATAGACTATGAGCCATGTGATGATGGTATTCAATCCTAGTTGATAGAGGATGTGTTTATAAGAGATTTGAAACTATCGGTTTTAACCCTAATTAAAGGGAGAGTTTAATTCGTAGTAATTTGGGTGATATGATGATATGGACCAGTAGGATATTAGTGATTTCTTACTGAATATACTATTGAGGGAAAACCTATTTGAATCTTGAGTAATGAGTGAGGCTCGGGGATAATTGAATTAAAGAAGTAAAGTCATAATATTTTAATACGTAGGATTTGAGAGATATAATGCTACGTATGGGAACTATCTTAGGGTAATGTGAGTACCTTGTTGATATTATAGGTATGATAATACTTATTTGATTGATTGATGATTATGTGTATGACATACCTAGCTTACTTGCTATCGACGGGGAGGTTTGCGCGTAAAGGCAGTCATATCCTTATGAATCCATGGAATCTTTTATTTGTCGCTCAAGAACATAGGTCTATGAAAGACGTATTAGGGAGTTGATAAGTCCGCTTACTGTGGGTAAGTAGGTATATGCGTGACCCTTGGATACGAGAACTATGTTCGCCTCCAAGTATTTGTGTTAATGTTTATGGTTCGTGAAATTCTTAATCAACCTTTAGTCCCCTATTCGGCGACTAGCGATATTGGGACATGATAGCAGAGTAATGCATGCACCGCAGCTGTGACTCGGGGTGCCGTATTATATATGTATATATATATAATGAATTAAATGAATGTATATAGTGGTTAAATCATCTACTGTGTGATTATTGTAGATAACGGTGAAAAGAGAAAGAGAATGGAATTAAGTTAATGAATGTTTATTCTTATAGAATTGAAAATCTTAATTCATATAAATGAGAAACGATTCATGTTAATGAGAAACGTATATGAATGATTATATCACGTATGGTATGGGACATACGGGGTTATGATATGGAATGGAATCATATTATGGGAACTAGTGAAGAGGATCCATTAACTTGGAGGTTAATAGGAAACGTTAAGTGTGCACTCTAGATGAGAGGTGAGAATAGCAAGTGAGAGTCTGGATGCTAACATGTACAAAATAAATGCTTTATTGCACTTGTTAAATACTTGTTGTTTTAAAAATTATTTTCACAATCGGGCACTGACCCGTTTCCTTGCATATTTTCTTTTCTATTGTACCTTCTATATCAGGTGTCTAGCAATAGGGACGCCAACCTTAGCGGATTATGATGAGCTATGGAGTAATTCTTAGACGCCTCTCTTCATTTGATTAACAGTATTCTTTTAGTTAGGGCATGTCGCCCAAGGGAATTCAGCTATCTCTTTTTTATCGGAGTCAAATACTCTTGTACTCGTGTCATGTTAATACATTTACTATTGTTGGGATTACTGTATTGGATTATTATGTCGGAATATTTATTCCAATTGCATTTAAATTCTTTTGTGTTATCTATTTGGTTATTCGTGCTGTAGAATAAAATGCGTAGTGTTATTCTTGATAAGCACCCAAAATTGTACAATTTATACCCCGAATAGATGCACTTTAGTTGCTAATTCTTGGTAATATGGGTCTTATGTGCTTAAATGTTAATTATGCAGGCTTAATTGTGTATTACAGAGTTCAAGCGTTTAAATCAAGAAAATCGCGTTTTTATGGAGCTAATTCCCTCTCTCGTATCCTAACCTGAGCCTAAATCTAACCTAAACCCCGTGTGTGTCTAATTTGTACCTTTTTATTATTTTTTAAATTTTTAGTTTGAGTCATTTTTATTTTTAGAGTTTATTTTTGAATTATTTAGAACTATTTAGGTTTTATTTTCTTTTTTTATATTTTATTATAGTATTTTCATTTTATCTTTATTTTTATTAGTTAGTAGTTGTATTTTTATTAGGATTAGATTTTTTTTAGGATTTCATTTATTAGTTTTATTTAATTTTACATTTATTTAGGATTTTAGTTTTAATTTTAATAGATCTTATTTTTATTTTTATTTTTATTTCTTTCATTTTTAATTTGCGTCTTTATTTTATTATTTAAAGTAGGATTTTTATTTTTGATTTTTAGTTTTATTAGTTTTAGATTTTTTTTAGTGTTATTTTTACTTAGGTCCAATTTAAACACACATATCCTAAACCCCTATACCCACAAACTTAACCTACACCTCACCACACCTTAATACCCCAAACACTCATCTTACCCCCACCATACTACCAAACACCCTCACCACACCAAATCATCCCTACCTTCATCTTCTTCCCTGCACCCATCTTCATCTTCATCTTCATCTTCATCCCCACACACACCCCACTTATCCTACACCTCCCTTACACCCAAACACACCATTCCTAACACTCCATCACACACACAACTCACACAAACCACAACAACCCCGCAACATTTCTCTCTCTCTCGTCCAAACCAACCCCTCCACCCAACCACATTACTCTCTCTATCCTAACCTCTACCGGCCCTGACAGCCGGCGGCAGCCCCTTCGAAACGTACCCTCCTCGCCGGCGTAACCATCTCACCCCTGCCCACTGAGCCACGACCCGGCGTCGGCGCCGATCGCGACCCATTTCCGGCGCTCGCCACCGCCCAGCCGACCTCCTGCCCATTTTCGGCGCTCGCCAGTGCCCAGCCGCTGCCGCCGGCGTTAAGCCCAGCTCCGGCCACACCTCCTACTCCGGTGCCTCCAAACCAGCTCCGACCTCATTACCCTCTCTCACCTCATTCTACCAACCCAAGCCTT
The DNA here is from genome assembly GCA_949130495.1 of Sambucus nigra. Classification (NCBI taxonomy): domain Eukaryota; kingdom Viridiplantae; phylum Streptophyta; class Magnoliopsida; order Dipsacales; family Adoxaceae; genus Sambucus; species Sambucus nigra. Next base: position 677,767,554 of record OX422209.1, read on the forward strand.
TGACCCATTTTCCATTTACCTTTTGTCCCAAGCCTCACACGATTTCAACCTGCAAAATAACAAACCAAAACAAAACCAAATGCCACTTAAAGCCCCATCTGCCAAATTGAACCCACTTTTACCCTTTTACCCATATTACTCCCAACTAACCCTTATTCCCTTTTTTCCCAAACCACCCCATGTGCACACAAATCAGATTTTTATTCTCACCCACTTATCCTCACACCTCACCATCCCATGCACACCCAAGTCAATTCCCAAAAATACCCCCATGCTCCATGCCTTGTATAAATTGAAGAAGAAGACTCCAAAAAAATCAAGAGTTAGGAGATAGGAATTTGTAGAGAGAGAAAATACCATTTTAGTGTAGTTTTAGATTAGAATTTTTATTTTATTATTTTTAGATAGTGAGGAGAAAATAAATTGCTGTGAGGATTAAATTGAGTGAGATTCTTGATGTAATTGTGTTTGAATCATTCAAATTAAGGGATGTGAATTTCAACTCAAGGAATAGAAGTTCAATTTCACTTCAAGAGATTGGGGTTTGATTGTTTTCTTCTCTTCTCATTTATTTTATGCATTTGATTATTAATTTGTCATATTTCATATCATGTTAGGCTAAAACCCCTTTCAAGGGGTGGGGTAAAACCCTTATTTGATGTTATTTTATTTTAATTAGTTTAATTACTTGAAAAATCCCTTTGAATGCTAATTTTGATCCCTCCCCCTTAAATTTACGCCTCGAGAGAGGGTAAATGATTTTCGAGAGAAAATCGAAATTCTAATTATAATACCCATTTTAGATTCGAACTAGAGACAGAGGTCTCTTAAGTGGGGTATTATAACTTGAATTTCAACTCTAAATTAAATTTCTAAGATTGACATAAATTTTAATTAATCGATCCTAGCGGGTGATTAATTAAAAGGAGTGTAGATTTATTTTTCTAGAGTAGTGAGGTGTTAAACTTAATATTCTAAAATGTTATTATTAAAATTACACTTGCAACGAGAGTTGATTTGTAATTTTTGATATTAATTTGGGAGAATTCAAATAATTATCTTAACTAATTAGAATAACTAAAATTTGTGGTGTAATCTCACTCCTTTATTGTTCTCACAATTATTTACCTCACTTATCTCTTATTTTTAGTTTAGACTTTAATTTTCATTTTAGTAAATTTCTAGTTAGTTATTTTCATCTCACACTTTAATTTAGTTTAGACATCACCTCACCCTATTGTTTTAATATTGAAAAAGCTAAAAAAAATTAGAAAAGTGAAAAAGCACAAAAAAAAAGTGAATTACAATTGTTCCCCTTCGCTTACACCCTTGAAAGTGGATTGATACCCTTACTTACCTCTACACTTGAGTTTATTATATTTTGTAGGTATGTGAGGTTTTGACTAACTTTACTTTCAACAACGACACACACCCAAAAGTCACGTTATCAATTCTTAAACTAAAAGTGATTTTTGTTGAAATTAAATTTTGGAAAGTTTTTAACACCAGCTTAATTGGGTATTGGGTGATTAGTTAATATTTTTGACAGCGATGCTAAAAATGATCCAACTGTATATTCTGTTTTAATTTGGTATGGGACTGGCCACCCGGTATTTAATTAGGCGGGGTGTTACAGGTAACATATGGATTAACGACTTGTTGCATATGGTAAATGCAGTCGTTCGCCTGCGAAAGTGACATTTATATCTTTTATGCTTATATATATTTTTTATCTCTATCTTGATTGGTTCTAGTTTTTTTCATCACTAGGGACTAGCAATGTCTAAGTTAGGGGTTGTGATAGGTCTCTAATATTGTATATTATCGCCCTTAATGCTTATGTTTCCTAGCGCAATTGTAGGGTGTTCAAAAAATCGGTTGGACCAACAGATCGAACCGAACCGAACCAAATGGAACCAACTCTTTTTTCGGTCTTTTTTCTTAATTGGTCCAGTCTCAGTTTATTTTTTTGGCGGACCGACCTAGTCGGTCCGGTCCACAGTTTACAGTTTTAAAAACCCTGTTAGGACCATATAAAATAATATATTTTTACAAATATATGTATATATATATAAGATAAATAAATAGTGAAAAAATATATTTTTTTAATATTTGATTAGTTTAAATTATAGTTTAATTTAACAATAGGTTTGTTTTAATTGAAAATTTTGGTATTTTTTAGTTTTTTTGTTTGGAAAAAATAAACTCGGGTACATTTTTATTATTATAAATGATGTAATTCGTACCGACGAGTTTGACCGGACTAACCCTATAAAAAATCGAATCGGCTAGGGTCGGTTAATAGACATTATCGATCCAATCTCGGTCCATTTTTTAAAAGGACCGACCAAGTCGGTCTGGTCCAAAAAAACTTCAAAATCGAACCGAACCGGACTTCGAACACCCTTACGTAATTATATTCGTTAAATCCTAATTTTATGATCAATTATTGACTAACCATGGTGTTTGATGCATATATATATATATGTGTGTGTGTGTGTGTGTGTCAAGGTTTATCTGAGTTTTATAGGTATTGGAATGCTTAACGGAGTAATTAGTCGCGTTTCAAGAAAGTTACGTCATCGGATGAAAATTTAAGGGCATTTTTATCTTTTCATACTTCTTTTTCCAACAGGAAAAACTCCATGGAAGAGTAGTTCATCGATTTAGCTTCCCGTTGCCGCAGACAGCACATCATTCTGAGTCCGGACAATGAAGTTAGATTCCTTTTCGTAAAGCAACATATATCCCTTATGAAGAGCTAAAAACACAGCGTCGATCGATGACTCTATCATCGATCGATCGTTCAATTTTCTTTTACCTTGAGAAGAAACAAGTGGGAATATTTATCCTCATCGATCGATCTCACCAGTTCTAATGGCCGATTTCAGCTTCATTGATTGATCGACGAGTCGATTGATCGATCACACCAGATATGTATCAATTAGTTCCTTTTGTTTTGAATACTTACCATAAATACTAAGTGGAGATATTATGTGAAACATCTTCCATTTTATTAGGTTTTTAGTTTAGTTCAGGGTTTGGTTGGTGTTTGGGAGCTTTTTTTTCATTCTCTCTCCCAGGGTTTGTTAGGTAAGTGTATTATTCATCATCTTCTCCATTTAATTCAAGCTCTTTTTTGTTGTTGTTGTTTTAGTACTTGGTTTATTTATTGATTTCATTCAATTTATGTAATTTATAATGTTTTGTAGCCAAATTAGTTTAGGTTTATGTGGTTGAACTCAGCTTGAATTAGTAAGTTTCTTTGCTTTGGTGATGGATTAGACTAGTTGGATTGGTTAGGTTGTTCTTGATTTTACACTTGGGAGATTTAGTAGTGTATATCATGTATGTGTCGTATTAACGACTTTGCATGTGTAATCTCCGGGATATTTGTTGATGCCAAAATCATAGTGGGATTTTATAATAATTTAGGGAGTGACATCTCTAGGTTTGAGTACTAATGAAATTAGATTTAATCTTGCAAAGAATTTCTTCCTATGTAACCATTTATACTAATTAACTTGAGGTGAGGGCTATTATTCTCAATCTATAATTTTATTTCTTGTGTTTAAGTTAGTTTATATACATGCCTACATTAATATTTTATTAATACAATTATCTTTTACACTTTTATTGAGAAGTAATAAATGAATTAATGTGTAGCATTCATTCGTTTTGGATTTGATACCCGGACTCTCCGCTATACTCCCGTAAAATAGTGTAGTTAAAGTTTAGGTTTTTTTAGCCACCGAAGTCGACAACATCTATATAGTGTAGTCAAGACGGACACTCGGTTTCCCCTTCTATCAATCAACTTCCTTGAAGTGGCACGAATGTTCATTGTTATCCATTTGATGAGTGTGATAAGAAAATTCCAATCTCCTGGAACCCCCAAAAGCGGGTCGACCATAACTGAACATCAATAGGAAAACGATTAAGGAATTTTTAATGGGTTTTTGTCATCAGAAACTTGTCTCGTGACAAAGGAGAATTCCTGACACTTGGGGCATTCCTACACGTACATCAACACATTTTTTTGTAATCTACGACCACTAATGTACTCATGAGATCACAATATAGTCCAATGATCATCCTCAAGTATGTTCCCCAAAACATCCTTCATGCATTTCTCTTAGGATATTATTTACATTTCCTCAATGCACACACTTTTGCAATGGCCGAGTGATAGATTGGCGATATAAAAGGCCCATTATTTGAACCAGAATCGCGTTGACTTTACCTTAACTTGTGCGTCTCATTTTCCTTTGCAATAATCTTCCCACTATTTAGGTAAATGATTATTGGGTCCATCCAACTTGATGATTAATAAATATCCATTACACATATTACATCATATTTTTCACACAAACCCTCTCCCTCTCTACTCTAAACCGTGATTTATCCAAAACTCTTCATCAACCCCAACCTATTTCCATTAAAAACATCAAGACTAAAGTATAATATCAAAGGCTAAGATTCAAGAGGAATATCTGAAATAATTTAATAGATTCATTAAGGGGTTTAAAGGTGTTCATGACTATTTTTCAAGAGATTCAACAATTTAACAAATTAAGTTCATTTTTAGGTTAATTCAAGGCAATATAATATTTTAATACTCCACTTTCATGAATGTAAATGTATTTTCACCTAAACTAAAATGCTAGGGCTAAAGTGAAGTATAGATAAATTAGGCTTTACATTTCTTCATCTAAATTCCCTCTCTAGATTAATTGAATTGGAATTTCATATGTTTAGTTCAAGTTAATATTTAATTGATTTAGTAAATGATTAAATTAGAGTGAATCCTCGATACTTATTATTATTAAAATTTAAAAATTAGAATTGGGCAACTTGATGAATATTATTCATGATAGTAGTGTGTAAATTGGACATTCATGAAATAAGCATGTTAAGGTTGCACCTTCTTATATGAAAACTAATTTTTTTATGGGTAAATGTATAATTGGAGCCAATTTATTAAAATTTCACCAACTACTTGTAGTTAATGTAAACTCCATGATTTGCATATCTAAATGTATTGACTTGCTATTTATCCCATATAATAGTTAGGTCATGAAATTAGTTAGAGGCTTTTATATTCAAATGCATTCTAACCGAGAATTTAATGAGTAAAAACTCTTAAAACTTTTTTTAGAATGGATGAAATTATATTTGTAGTTAAATTAAATAGATACTGGTGGGGAAATATTAGGAGTTGGATTAGTTACTTTCTCTCTCTTAAAGATTAGTGTTTGCCAAAATCGTAAAGGTAAAAAACATTTGAAAAAAACATGGAGCCTTTTATAAGGGGCAAAACATCGAAGTTGAAGCTGCAAGAATGGTTTCACACGATCATAGTTGCGCGTCGGCATCCTGCGTAATGATTATGTATGCTCTGATGACAGTTAAGGTCTCTCCCGTGGAATACACGCACTAACCCCAACACGCCACGTGTAAAGTTGTGGGAAAAGATTACAGTCACATTTAATGTGAGATGACGCTTCAATGATGATAGTTGGCTTGGGGGATTGAACAAATTTTCTAACAAATCTCTTTAGTTGGGGAAACAAATAGTTTTGAGGGGAATTTCTAAAATCATTATTTTTTTCCAATAAATATAAATACTTTTTTATATCATAAAATATTTTATCTCCGAGAAAACTTCATGACCAAGTTTGTAGGTCGCTTGAGAAAAAGCTCACTCGAAGAAAAAATTGCATGTGTGGCCATTCACACATTTCTTCGCACAAATAATTATCATTTCCATACTTATTTGTTTGTTTGTTTAAAATAACCCCACCCACAGGTTACTCGAAGAAAGGTGATGGTATTTTGTACTGATATTTCTTTACAGATAAACAAATATCTTTATGAAGGGGTAAATGTAGGGGGAGGTCCAAGCTCAAGGTTGATTAGCACACTAATCTTGCACAATCAAAAGGATTAATAATAGAATAAGAAGTTTATTTGGAAGCAAGTCACTCGCAAATAAAAAGGTCGCTCGAAGGACCTCCCAGAAAGATCAATCCCAATCAAGAGATATAAAAAAAAAAATTGTAAAAGGAATTATGATTTACTTGTATTTATTTCCTTTTACTGAAGTAGTTCGATTTGTTTGTAATGATTATGAGGTTGATCGGTACCTACGAGAGACCATGTGTAATACCCGCCATTTCGAGATGTACTTTATGTCGTTTATCCGATAAGTGTCATTATTGTACGGACGCGTCATTTATAAAATTCCTAAGTCACATGGTATGCATGGTTGCGTATTTGTGTTCGTATGATATATATTAGTATTATTGATTAAGTTTGACGTGAAGATACTAAGGAATGGATGTGACACGGTCATGGTTAATAATGCAGTAATTTGGGCGGTACGAGATGCGCATGATAGGTAACTTTGTGCGATTTTTATTGGATGCATCGCGGTCCCAAATATCGAATGACTACTTTTATAGGGTTCAAAAAATACATATAAAAATACCATGGGGTCAAAAGTAAAAAAAAAAAAACTCTGTTGTCAAAATATAAAATTGTTCAGAAAAATATAAAAATCAACAAAAAAATGTAAAATTTGATTATGAGCAACTTCCCCTTCTTCGACGCCTTCGAAAAAAAATCATTTAAACCCACTTTAGACGGATTTTTGTCAGCATGCACCACGCAGGACGCGAACTTGATCAATTTTTATAGGACAATTGGAGAGGGATAAAAATAGTGTCACCACGTATTTGGAACTCTAAAAATATACCTAAAAGTACCATGTAGAGAAGAAAAAAAATTCAGCACTTTTTGATGGTGCGTGACACTACGAAAGGCCAGTTTTGCAAGAATTGTTTAGAACAATTGGTAAGTCAAAAAAATAATTTGACCATATATTTAAACTCATAAAAATATAAGAAAAAATACCATGTAAAGAAAAATCGAAAAAATTATATTTTTTTCCAGAGGTATGAACTCTTGCGCGAATCGTTTAGGACAATTGAGAGATTTGAAAAATATTCTAAAGACATATTTGGACACACAAAAATATAATAAAGGATGTCTAAAGGCGTAAAGTTGAAAAAAAAAGGTAGAAGTCGACGCCCCTGCTGGCAGTCCTTAGGGGTGGGAACTTCTTTGAATTGTGAGGTGTTAAATTATAGTTGCTTGGGGTCAGATTTTCAGACCTTGGGTGAAGCCTTACACCCTTTTGGCCCCTCATTTCCTGATTTTTTTTTCAAGGCTTCAAGAATGCCTCTTATAGCTTATAAGAGAGAAGAGAGAGCCATGGATGTGCAAAAACCTTGGACATTTCTCACTTTGTCATTCCTCTCACTCTCGTGTTCTTACAACCAGAATATAGTCTTAAATTTGAATCTCCACCCCCTTCATTTTTACACCACCCAAACACCATTTGAAAGGTCTCAAAACTCCATTAAAGTCCCTACTAAAGTTGGGACACCAAGTGGAGGTTCTTGCGTAAGGTATTTGGAACTCAAAGAATGCTTGTTTGGGAGCTTTTGGGTGGAACTTTGGAAGGCTTGTCTCCATCTTCTTCATCCCTACAACTCAGTCTCCATTAACAAGTAGGATTCCCCTCAATTAACTCATGTTTTTCAAGCTTAAATCCATGTGTAGAAACTAGTATTTATGATGGGTAAAACTAATCTTGTTTGTTTTCTAGTGTGATAAAGACCCATTTCATTTTATGTTGAAAATATGAACTAGGAATGACTTTGAAAAATTTCAGAATTTTAATATAGTTCAAATGCATGTTTATAGCTTAAGATTTGCAAACAAAGTGATGAAAGTGTGATACTACATGAATATGAACATACAGGTTGCATTTGGTGGGATTTGTTAGGTAAAAACCCTTTTCATGTATTAAACCATGTAGTAATCTTCACTCTTGCTATTTAAGTTGATTAATGTTGAAATAAACTAAGTTAAACATGTTTTAAGAATTGATTAAAAACAACCGACTTTTAGCCTTGTTAAAAAATTAGCTTAAATGGTTGAAGAAGGCCCCATTAATCTTTATTTTTGAACACTCATTAAAAGTTGTAATGTTAGTTGTTAAATCATCATTAGAATAGGTAGGAATGTTGTAGGAACATTATAGTACAAAGAAGAAGTGCTATTATACTAAAACCCCATTTTAAAAAGTGAATAATTGATAAAAATGCCTTAGTGGCAGATTTGGTAAATAAGTGAAAGACTATCACAAATGGTGTTCTTTGCTTAGAAAATAGCTAGAAAATATTAAGAAAATACATTTGATGAAATGTAAGTGTAAGAAATCATTTTTAATGAAATAAAGTAAAGAACGCCAAAATTAGTATGTTGGTGACACGGTGTTGAGATTAGATGGCCCCCTCAGCTTAATAGGAATTAATGGCCATTAATGAAATGAAGAAAAATAACATCGGATGAGTTAATTAGGAACATCAAGAATAATGTAACATATGGAAAGACAAATGATACTCGTATGATGTCGGGAAAAAATAATTAAGGAGGGCATGACGTCCCTGTGGTGAAAGACCTAAAACCATTTGCAGTACTATATGGCGGCGGAGATCGGTGGTTTGAGGCCATGAAGTCCGTGAGTGTATGTTGGCAAAATTCCAAAGATAATGTTAAGTAATGAATGAGAAAAATTCATGAAGTTTAAAATAATGAGTGAAGAAGAATTCATCAATTATTATGTGCATGACATAATTGGAATTAATTACGTCGTTGGCACAGGATACCAAAAATGCTAAGTGTGAGATTGGGCGCGTAGCCCGGGTGCATTGCATGTAGGTACATTAACATGTAAAAAGAAGGTTAATATTTTTAAAAAATACTAAAATACGTCATATATGTATAGTATTTTGTTTATAGACAAAAAATATTGCTTAGTATTTCTCACCCTCCTATGCATTTCGCTCATACCTTTTTTGTACCCTCCCCCCCCTCCGGGGGATATGTCAGGTGGAGTTTTGGAAACGGACAACGGTAAGGCCGCTGAGGGTACTAGTCAATGTTAGAGCTCTGTGTCGCACTTTATTATGTTATTGTACTCTGATTTAAATGTTGAGCTGTAATTTGAATTTGAACCTTATGATGTAATAATAAAGGGCATTTATTTCTTTATTTGATGGTTTAATTGCAACGAATGTTTTCTTGAGTAAATTATTAAATGGACGTAATTCGAATGATAAGTGATCATCTTTTCATAATAAAATTGGTAAATACTTTTTTAGCATAATAAGGCAAATATATTTCCTAATAAAAATGAATGGAAGTTGCCCTTTTCCCTTAACACCTTGACATGGATACGGGTTATTCCAGCGGTAACCCCAAACCAGATTGGGGCATTACAACTTCTTTTTATAAACCTTATTTTTACATGTTAATGTACCTACATGCAATGCACCCGGGCTACACGCCCCATATCACACTTAACATTTTTGGTGTCCCGTGTTAGGGACGTAAGTAATAACAATTATGCCATCCACATAATTATTAATGAATTCTTCTTCACTCATTATTTTAAACTTAATGAATTTTTCTCATTTATTACTTAACATTATCTTTGGGATTTTGCCAACATACACCCACGGACTTCGTGGCCTCATACCACCGGTCTCCGCCTTCGTATACTACTACAATTGGTTTGGGGTCTTTCGCCACTAGGGATGTCTTGCCTCTTTAAATATTTTCTCCCAGCATCATCCAAGCATCATTTATCTTTCCATGTATTGCAATATTCTTGATGTTCATAATTAACTCATTTGGTGTTATTTTTTCCGATTTCATTAATGGACATTAATTCCTATTAAGCCAAGGGGTCATCTAATCTCAACACCGTGTCACCAACATATTAATTTTATCGTTCTTTACGTTATTTCATTAGAAATATTTTCTTACACTTACATTTCATCAAAAATATTTTCTTTGCATTTTCTAGCTATTGTCTAAGTAAAGAACACCATTTGTGATAGTCTTCCACTTATTTATCGAATCTGCCTCTAAGGCATTTTTATCAATTATTCATATTTTAAAATGGGTTTTTTAGTATAATAACACTTCTTCTTTGTACTATAATGTTCCTACGACATTCCGACCCATTCTAATGATGATTTAACAACTAATATTACAACTTTTAACGAGTGTTAAGAAATGAAGATTAATGGCGCCTTCTTCCTTATTTCACCATTTAAGCTAACTTTTTAACAAGACCAAAAGTGGGTTGTTTTTAATCAATTCTTAAAACGTGCTTAACTTAGTTTATTTCAACATTTATCAACTTAAATAGCAAGAGTGAAGATTACTACATGGTTAAATACATGAAAAAGGTTTCTACCTAAGAAATCCCACCAAATGCAACATATATGTTCATATTCATGTAGAATCACATTTTCATCACTTTTTTTGCAAATCTTAAGCTATAAACATGTATTTGAACTAATATTAATATTCTAAAAAATTTCAAATAATTATTAGTTCGTATTTTCAGCATAAAATGAAATGGGTCTTTATCACACTAGAAAATAAACAACATTAATTTTACCCACCATGAATACTACTTTCTACACATGAATTTAAGCTTGAAAAATATGAGTTAAGTGATGAGAACCCTACTTATTAATGGAGAGTGAGTTGTAGAGGTGAAGAAGATGGAGACAAGCCTCCAAAGTTCCACTCAAAATCTCCCAAACAAGCGTTTTTTAAGCTCCAAATACCTTCTGCAAGGACCTCCACTTGTTGTCCCAACTTTAGTATGGACTTTAATGGAGTTTTATGGCCTTTCAAGTGGTATTTGGGTGGTGAAAAAATGAAGGGGGTGGAGATACGAATTTGAGACTATATTCTGGTTGCAAGAACACAAGAGGGAGAGGAATGGCAATGTGAGATATGCCCAAGGTTTTTGCACGTCCATGGCTCTCTCTTCCCTCTCTCTTATAAGCTATGAGAGGCATTCTTGAAGCCTTTACCAAAAAATCAGGAAATAGGGGGCCAAAAGGTTGAAATGCTCCACCTAGGGTCAGAAAATTTGAATTGGAGAAGGACCTCACGAAACTACCATTTAACACCTCACAATTTAAAGAAGTGCCCACCCCTAATGGCTGCCAGCAGGGGCGTCGACTTCTACCTCTCTTTTTTTGGCAAGTTTAAGTCTTTAGACATCCTTCCTTATATTTTTGTGAGTCCAAATATGTGTTCGGAATATTTTTCGAACCTCCCAATCGTCCTAAACAATTCGCGCAAGAGTTCGTACATTCGAAAAAAATATCATTTTATTTCGATTTTTCTTTTCATGGTATTTTTCCTTATATTTTTATGAGTTTAAATATATGGTCAAATTATTTTTTTGACTTACCAATTGTTCTAAACAATTTGTACAAAACTGGACTTCTGAAGTGTCGCGCACCATAAAAAACTGTTGAATTAATTTTTATTATATTTTTTTATCTACATGGTACTTTTGCGTATATTTTTAGAGTTCCAAATACGTAGTGACGCTATTTTTTTCCCTCTCCAATTGTCCTATAAAAATCGTGCAAGTTCGCGTCCTGCGCGGTGCGTGCTGAGAAAAATCTGTCTAAATGATTTTTTACGAAGACGTCGCAGAAAGGGAAGTTTTCATAATCAAGTTTTACATTTTTGTGTTGATTTTCATATTTTTCTGAACACTTTCTTATTTTGACGAAAAAGTAATTATATATATATATATATTTATTTTTTTGACGCCATGGTAATTTTATATGTATTTTTTGATTCTATAAAACACTACACCAAATTGCTCATTTTGTAACAGATGATTTTTTTGTTTAGTAAAAATATTATACCATTACTATTTCTCACAATAAATTACCGTCACTAATCTCAAATAAGTGTTACTAAAATTAATTCATTATTTTAAAAGTAATTTTTTTCTTAAAAAAGAAGGTAAATTTTTTTCCAACCTAAAAAAGACCCCGACTATACCCACACTCTCTCCAAAGGGGTACCCAAATGAGACCCCCGCTACCTTCTTCTCGAAATCACCTGCCAAAACTCCCTTTTCTTCTCCAAATCGACCTTCAAAAACCCCATCTTCTTCTCCAAATCATGATTTGGAAGTACGTGTTTTTTTTTCCATTTAGAAGAATCGCGGTTTGGAAGACACATGCGACTTCTTTCACCTCTTCTTAAACTACACTCTTATGCATGCACTTCATTTTATATTCATCTCGAAGTCGCATGTGTATTTTTGTATTTAAACATTTTCACTGATTTACATTAGTTTGTTTATATGTTAATCGTGTCGTTAAGGCTGGGATTTGTTTAGTGATTGTGTACAAGTTTGTGTATTTTTTGTGAAACACTTGATTTAAAGCATGGAGGGGTGTAGTACGAGTATGGTAGTTATGGGAAGGAATCTTGACTCTAGTAGAACATGTGTGTCAGGGGTATGATGTGGACTATACTTTTTAAGACCTTGTTACTTGTTCATCTTATGAGACTTCTGAAGGGGCGTTGTGGATTAGATCCTACTCTCGTATTTGTTTTCCTTTTCCCTCACAAACCACATCCTCATGTGTGTATTTATTTTAGGAATTCATTATTATTTATGGATTATCTTAAATTAAGAGTCATTTTCTTTAGGCAAACATTAATGAACCAAACGTCAAGAGTTTGACATTAATTAGTGGACCCATAATAAATGAAAAATTCAAACTGGTGCTCTTAAGTTGAGACATAACGAGTTACTGGATTGACCATATAAGGCCGACCCTCAGATTTGAGGTGAACTAACTTAACTTTCTATGTTCGTCATTATTATGTTTATTTACACATACTTTATTTTGTTATATTTGACAAATATGAAATATTTTTTTAAAGACGCTTACATTTATATGCTAAAAATGTGAAGAAACATATTATAATCAAGGTTGTAGATGGATCGTGTAAACTATGGCATCCAATGCGTTTGCAATCTTATGTCTTAAGAAGAACAAATTGAGAAAAAATGAGGTAAGTTAATACTAATTATTGAATGAAATGTGCATACGATTGAGAAGATATGTTAGACTGGAGCATTTTATCCTCAGGGTTCATTTTCGTTATTTGTTTATTATGCTGGTTGATCTTAGTTCAACTTATCCTTACATATTTGATTTTTGTTAGTTGAAGAGTTGAAAATTTTGTACTTGAACTCACCCTTGTGCAGGAATAAACAAAGAATAATGACGACCCCACGGTACATTTTGAAGTTATCTCTAATTCAAATTATATAATATATTTAAATTATTTTAAACATTAAAGTTTAATTCTTGTATTTACCCTTTGATTAGTTCCTTGTACAGTTATTGCGGAATTCTTTAATGCGAGGCTTGAGTTTTATGACAAAAGAAAGGTAAGTTACTCAGAAATTTAAATTACTATTTTAGATTTTTTTTCATTACTCATATTAACCGTAAATATGCCAAATTTGTGGAAAAAGTGCTACTTGGAAACCTTTAATTAGAGATAACAAGGTCCAGTTTATCCTAGGGGTTGTAGAAGGTAAGTTCATTGTAATTAACAGCAAGAGGAATGATTTTTTCGTCGAGTTGACGAATAAAGCTTTCACTCCTTTCCATAAGAACATCACACCAGAAGCATTTGTTGCAGGTGCCACCAAAAATGCAGAGGAACCTAACGAGAAATCTGAGGTGGTCCCCGCCAAAGGAATATGGGAAAGTGTCTACTAGTACTTGCTATCAATGGTTATAAGTGAGAAGGTTCAGGAGCTATGTGCCGATAGAGATAAGCTCAATAACGAGGTTGATGATTTAATAAAGGTATTCCTGAAGTCTTTGTGGATGAGAGATCTTGATTCTCTTAATAGAGCACTTTATGTATGAATTATAAGAAACTATAAATTAAAATTCCCTTTTCTGATTTTACCCTTAGTATGTCTTTTGCTGGTCTAATTGTTTGATATTTTGTGTTTATTTATATACTCGGGATCAAGACAAGAGCGATGCTTAAGCAGAATTGGCTAAAATGGTGATAAAGCGTCACAATCTAGATTATTTCCATGAGTAACCTTTATTGGGTGGAACTTCATTGCATCCTAATTTTATATCCCAACCATAGTTATAGTAATAAGGTATTCTTCTGGAATTTCACTATAGTCCTGTTGATAATTTGGTTATTGGCCCACTAAATTTTATTTGGACATTTATAAATTAAGACGTTCATGTTAATTTGGTTATTAACCTAGTAAATTTTATTTAGACAACTATAAATAAAGATCGCGTGTCACATTAATTTTAGGTCCCCTCTAAAATCTAGGGACATAGGGAGGATCTGGAAAATACATCTGCATTTTATCTCCTATATCTATCTCTGTCGACATTAATTGTGTTCCTTACTTAATAAGGGCATCACTCCTCCATCATGTATATATGATACACTGCCACATATATTCTTCTTCTTGGAAAGAAACACTGGTTTGTCATAAGTGTTGAGGTAATTGTAGAAACGTTATAATTCATGTGGCCCAAATAAAAACATAAAGAAAATCATGATGAAACAATATCAATGATTGAGGCGGATACAACTGCTAAGTTATAAGGAAATTAGGATATATAGGGAACATTTATTTCTCTGGTTTGCCATTATTAAAATGGATAAATAATTCTGAACAATCAAGAGGGAAATCTCTCTCTCTCTCTCTCTCTCTCTCTCTCTCTCTCTCTCTCTCTCTCTCTCTCTCTCTCTCTCTCTTCGGTATCTCTACTACTTAAAAAGAGGGAAGTTCCACTCTAACGATCTAATGTCTAAAATACCCTCATATATCTTACAAATCCATTAATACCCTTATGTTGTATTCTCCCATTCGCACGCTCAACCTTATTTTATCTCCGTGCATGGAAACTGTAAAGTCCCGAGGGGTCAATTGAATTTTGAGGAATTCTAAGAGATGACTTACGGAGACAGATACTGAAATGGGATATGAAAATATTAGCTTTACTCGCTTCCAACTCTTGCTCTACCCCATCAATTTTTTAGCTCTTATATCTACTCTCCCTCTATCCTCATTATGGTACCATTTCAAGAATCTATAACTCTGCAATCTGCTTTTACCCTAGGGGTTATGTCCTCTCTCTCACTTCTCATCTTTTGATTTAGAGATACCATGGCATATCACCATATCTACTTAACCATCAGAAGCCACGTTGTTGTTCAATTCATCCCCCCTCAGTCATCTTTTGATTCAGAGATACCATGGCATATCACCATATCTACTTAACTCTATAATCTAATTTCTCAGGTAGCATTAGCGCTTGGAGGGAGTTGTAAAGGTACGTTGCATTTGGAACAATTAACATTATCAACCAGTTCTATGTAATCTGCCATATTCCTCAAAACAAAATGTGTTGTTGTGTTTGAACAATTGATGACCCTCGGTTATAGGTATGACTTCAACCTGTTTTCTTATTCCTAGAGGTTAATAAATTTTTACCTTTTGGGATCTGATAAGAGACTTAGAGATTCAAGATAGGCAGACCCAAAACTCCTCATACTCGAACTATATAAATTTTGATGTTTTTCTTTTATCTTTTACATGTTTTGAATTCTTACAATTTTCATATCTTGTTTTAAGGGTTTTAAAATATAATGAGTACCCAACCCGTGTTTGATAAAATGCATGAGTGGGAATGAACACAAAATCTCTTAAATAAAAATGTGAATGAGAACTTCGATATCAATTTTATATTTACTTTTTACTTATCATGCTTAATTTCGACAGTTTAAAATTTTACAGGTACGATTTTGGAAGAGTTCTTGATACCTATTTGGATCGCCAATTAGTTTAAAATGACATTGATGTAGAAACTTATGTATTGATACATAATTTATTTTTATATAAGCAGAATATATGATTTTTTTACCTAACTTTTTTTAACTCTGTTCATTATGTGATAATTATTGGCTTGATTGAAGGACATAGTACTATAGAGGTTTTAGTAATTTGTATATGGAACATATTTATGGATATTAGGTAGGATGTGGAGAAGTGTAATTTATAGCTTATTAGAGATGGTCAAATTTCATTTTGGAAGAATAAATGGTTTTTGGAGGATGATTTGAAAAAATTACATACATATCCAGATAATGGTATTCACAAATTGAATCGGTTATGGAAGGATAGACATTGGCACTGTGATCTAAAAACTATAGTCCCCACCCTACCCCACCACACAAAAAAAAATTGGCTCAAACATATATGGAATATGACATCTCTAAATTGAAAGGGAGAGATGTTTGTGTCTACGATCTTATACTATTAAAGGTATATTCTAAGTAGGGTTTACCTAGGTGTTTGTTAAGTAATATAAACCCACAATTTCTCTTGTTCTGAGATTTAGCTTCAGTTGACCCCCTTTAAAGTTTATGCATGTTTATGGAAGCTACTTTATATAAACTTACCTCTTGATGATCAGGTGATTATATTTGGTATTAGAATTTTTTCAATTTCATCTGTGAATACGTTTGTAGAAATGGTTGTCTTCCAAATGAGAGAATTATGTTAGCTTAGCATGCTTTGTGCATGTATGCCATAAAAGTGCTAATTTTATAAAATATATTGTAACTTTGGGGTTCTCTTATTTACAAAATGTGGCCATACTCTGATTATTTTTCGGTGTGCAAACATGTGAATAATGTATATATCCGTATAAGTTTCAGTTAGTTTTACTGATGCCTTTTTTGAATCATGTTGAATGAAATTTCTTGATTAGTTGTATATTATAATTAGTTTAGAATTTAGACCTTTTTTGGAGTAGTCGCTACTACTATCTTATTGTTTGGTGGATGTTTCTCATTATTAAATGGTTAATAGAGTGTTCATAAATCCCTCCAGATTTGTGATGGGTAAAAGGATGAAATTAAATGTATCCATATTCTTTCACCTTCAAATTAGTTTATAACTTATCATTTACCTTCTTTTAAATTAATGATACTTACCTTTTACTTCTACCCTCTCTTCCCAAAAAAATAAAAGGAAAAAAAATATTTACCTTCAAATCAACCAAGTGCATCTTGATATGTATATACGTTTATTAGTTTTACTGGTCTTTTTTATACTGGAATTATAAATATAGTTTCATCCATGTCAGATATTTTGGTAGAAACTATCAAGGTTAATTATTACTGAACTTGATTGAAGTGAATTTTTATCCTTGATTTGAATTATTTGATGGAGTAGTTATATTTTAGATTTGATAAATTTAGTACTAATATATAATTTTTATAAAGTATCATAAAAACAGAGGTTGTGTTTATGGTATTTACGCTAACTTACAGAAAATGGGTTGTCGTCTTGAAGGATAAGTGCCTAGATGTGGTTGTTTCGTTATTTTTGCAGATAATTTATTTTGAAACAAACACGTTATGGATGGTATAATGGTGAGATAGATAACATTACTAGATTCATTGTTTAAGCATCCTCATACATTGGGGTTTTTTCTTTATTCTTGTGAATCGTGTTTATTAGTTATTGATTGGTCAACTTATATGTATACACAAATGTGTATGCTTATGATTAGGTTTCTCAGTTTATATTCGAAGTTTTTTTGTGCATATGATGTTATTCTTTTATGTGTTGAATGTTGAGAGGTAGTGTTATTTGTTTATTTAGAAATTTATTTGCACTATGGCGTACTATATTCACTTTGAATGGTTGATAATCGATACACACCCTTACACAAATCCATATTAATATGGAATCATAAATCGTCTACAATAGTTTTGTTTTGAAATTCTTGTCTTTTTCAATATGACATGTTTGTATTGTTGTTTTTATTCTTCTAAATTGAAGGTTAACTCCAATGCAATTATATACCATTTATAATTTCAATCAATGGAAGGCACATCCCATGTTTGATTAAATGTAGATTTGTGGTTCGACATCCATTTATAGAATTCATGTACGATGATCACAACTCTGACTATACTAGGCTACGACAAATATAGCATTACTGAATATGGAATTTTGTTTGATTCTTCCAAACTCAGGTTCAATTCAATTGCATGTTTTTTTATAGAAATCTTATTTGTAATTGTGACGTGTCCAAAAATTTTCTGAGATATATTTTGTTTAAAGTTCTTTGAATTATTAATACTTTATATATTTTCTAAATTATGCACTTAATTAACTAAATATGGAATTTCTTCATGTATTCCCAATATAAATTTGTTAAAGATTTATAATATAGTGTTATTTGATATTGTAAATATTTATACAATTAGTTAATTGGAATATGAACTTGTATAGGATATTAATAAACGTAAAAAGAAAAATATTTGACGATTTGAGTTTCATATTTTATTAGTATACTATGTTTTTATGTTATTTTTTCTTTAAACAATATTTCTTCTAATCTTCATTTTACTTTTTTCGTAAGACGGTTTCATTGATACGGATGTCTGCTATTTTTTTCAAGTTCATAACTTCTTATGTGTCATGGTTGATACATTGTTTTCCACACATTTCTTTCCTTTACTTTTTTACCGTCACATTCTTTGTTATAGGTTTTGTTATGTCTACTATTTATAAAAAACAATTGTACAGAATTAATAATTATAATATAATTCGGAATTAAAACAGAATTACAGAAATGAAACACTTACTTGAATTTGCAGAAACAATAATAAAATTAGAAATATAATCCGAGCCCTGTGAATCTCACAGTGTCCTTAAGACAAATTATTCCCTCCAATGTGCTTCGAGGTTGATGAATATTGTCTCCCAAGATAGAACGGATTTTCTAATTGATTATGTAGCACGACAATAATTAATTACAACGAACTCAAATGTGTGGCTTTTACTCAACTCAATAACAAACAGTATAGATATGTTATGCAGGAGAAGGACAGAAATTTTCTGGGACAAAATTGACAGCAATTCTGGAAGGAGGGAAATTTTTTAGTAGTTAATTCTGTAGGGGGAATGTTTAATTTATAGCTTTTGTGTTGACTGTTGGAACAGTCAACCGAAATTAACTGTCAAATCAGTTAAACGAAATTAACTGTTGACTGTTGGCAATAACTGCCAACTAATTAATTAATTTTGTAATTAATTAATAATTAAAGCCCAGAAAGTTAAATAAATTCCGCCCAAAAATGTAGGACGCGCGCGTGTGGACTTTTGAGCGAAAGTCAACCCGTGCATAGCTTAGGTCATCTCCCCTTCAAAGAGTTGGGATACCCCCAAGGCATCCAAGCCTTAGTCCATACTTGGGGTGTTATTAACTCATCAAAATTCCACTACTCTTCCAATGTGGGACAAGAGTTAAAACACACCCAATTCATTAACTTTCATTGCTTTGTGAGTCACTTTGGGGACATAATTATCATTCATAACTTATTGAAATTGGACATATGAATATACTACGTTAATCTCCTTGCGGAGATGAACGCGTTCGTATATGGTCCCACAATTTTCGTAGTGTGGGTCCCACCTAAATTTGAGCTCAAAGTTGCTCAAAAATCTGTCCAGAAAAATCTGGACAGCTTTATAATACCCATTTAAGTTCCAATTTTCCAACAGGTTTTAACATTTACATTAACAATTTTAAAATTCATAGCTTTTTTTGCATTTATTTACCTCATCAAGTTGAATATCTGGACTTGCCTACACGTGCAACGCACGTGGGCACAACTAGTATACTTAAAAGAGTGATGCTATGGATACCAAATAAATCCTCCAAATCTCTCCTAAATAGCATTAATGAGTTGTGCCTTAGCGGGACCCATACCACAAGGTATAACACTTAATGCTATTTGGGGAAGGATTCGGGGGAATTGTTTGGGACACAAAGCATTTTCCTATTTAAAAGTGATAGCTTTAGTACAAGTAAAACAAAATCAAGAAAAAGACATCTTTTGAAGGAAAACATTCAATGCCAGGGTTCGATTTTGAATGACTGCATCAAGATTAATTGAAAGGAACTATTATTGGCACCAATAAATTTCTTTCGACTGTCGTAGTACAGTATATTCTCATTAATCACATAAACCAATCAATTATATATTGTTTTGATCACGAGTAAAACAACTGAAAATGACTAACAACAATCTCAACCACATTGTATATTGTTTTAAGCTTTATAGACTTCATTAATTAAATTGAACCCAGATCATGTATTAGATAATCTTATTAACTTATGAGTCTATTCAATTCAAATATCACTCGACTTTATGTTCTATAGTGTAATTTTATCTTTCTACTATTTGGGTGTGCATTGGCTTGTCAGAGTTTTGTATTTGGGCCTCTTTGATACAGAAATTGAAGTTGCCAAGTGGGTGTCTTTGATCCTAACAAATGTAATGGAAAGTAAGCTTCTATCAAATGTAATGGAAAGGAAGCTATTACCAACTTTAATCCCAACATTTATGATAATGAGTTAAACTCTACGGGTATGTATTAGGTTAACTTGTTTTTTAACTTCTTGTTTTTATTTAAAATAAAATACTACTTTGAAAGAGGGATTAATATTGCATAAAATTCAAATACACTTGTTTTTCAAAATTCAAATACACTTGTTTTTTCCAAAATTGAACTGAAAAAAAAGCATGTACATAAAAATTTACACACACTATCCATAAGAGTATCATACAATATCAATAAAATTTCAGCAACAAAGTTTCGTACAAATTAACTAAGACAATTTCAAGAACAATGTTTTATACAATATCTATAAAATTTCAGCAACAAAGTTTCATAAAATAAGAAATTAAAGTCAAAAAATTACCTGAAGTGGTTGTTTTGGCTGGCGAGAGGAGGAGCCGGGCAGAAGAGTGGAGGGAGGAGGCTAGCTCTAATCCGAGGTAGCAGCAGCTGGCCTGGCCGGGGTGGTAGAGAGAGAGAGAGAGAGTGTGTGAAAATTAGTGTTTTGTTCTTTGTGTTTATTTACAATATCCACCCCATAGTTTGGAAAATTTACACGTAGGTCCATATTTTTTTATGGTATACGCAACAAAAAAATTCCAAAAAAATTGTAGGAGCGGCCACCCCTCCTCGGGAGAGGGTGGGTCCGCCCCTGGAGTTTAACCTGATTTTAGAATACGTGAAAACATTTTATGACATGAAAATAGTTTTGTTAATATTCCTCCAAATTACCGGAATAATGAGAGAAATATACTGTAAAATCCAACCACATAATATCCTTTCCAAAATAAAAATAAAGTAAGAAATAAAAGGGAAAAAAAGAATAATAATCTCACAACATAATATTGTTTCTAAAATAAAAATAAAGAAAGAAAGAATAATAACATACTACTCCCCTCTCTAACTCTCATAGAACATTTGTTTTAAATGTTGTGGATTAATCAGAGCGGAGAATGCCTTCAATCTTTTGATGGTTCCCAAATATAAAGATGATAGAGTTGACTTTCGTTTGGTATTTTTGGATAATGCAGCAGGGGTAAAAGATTAGTTTAGTAATTGTTTGCACAACTTAGCGAAACTTCAAAACTGAGTAGTCACGGGTTGAGTAAAAAGAGAGAGAGGGGCTGAAATGGGTTTGAAGGTATAAGTCATGCAGAAAAGCTGCATGGCAGTTTGTGTGTAACTGACGAGAGGGAGAAGAAGAAAACAAGTCAGTGCCTGCTGATGGGTTTTGATGGGAAAGAAGGGAAAGGAGATGAGTGGAGTGATGTGATGTGGATTAAAGTTTGAATATAATATTATATATCAGTTTATATAACATTTATGATAATATAATATTATATATCACTTGTTTGTATATGATATTATATATCACTTACTCTTCTTCTTGGTGTGTGAATTTTTCCAGCATACATGTGGAATTTAAACTCTTGTCATCAATATAATTAGTCGACTATGGACTTTACATTATATACAAAGAAGTTACCTAATTTATCATTTTAGATTTGCTAAAAATGTTTTTGTTGAAATAGCCAATGTGTTGGCATAATAAGAGTGTAAAAGCGAAGTAGGTATTTTATATGGATTGTTAAACCCACGCCAGTTTTTAATTTTTTTCAAATTTAATTAATATTAACACAATTAAACTTACACCAATTAAACAGATTGTTGTGGAAATAGTTTATCAAATTTTATCTTGCCCTAAAACATTCATCTAAGTGACTATAACAAGAGTAAAATAAAGCAACAAACCATAACACGTCGATATATAAGAAAAATTTACAACGAAAAAAATCTCGGACAGTTTAGCTACGCAAATTCACTGTTACTAGGAATTACACAAGGATGGGAGATGACTTACACAATCGACTCAACTCCTTCAAGACTTGGTGTGTCTTCGTTCTTTTTTCCTTCTTTACAGCGATACGTAGGAGTCCACCTATGCACTTCCACAAAGTATGATCCTCACACGCTTCAATATCCACCATTCCAAACTCAGCAAACCATCAACGGATCGAACACGAATCCATCGTATGTAAACTACAAACAACTGAGGAATCCATCGTATAAAATGATACTCAACAAAGTTGATGATCAAACAAACTTTGGTGCCAAACAATAGATCTTAAACAAATATATTTTATTGAAACTTGGATCTCAAAACCCATTAGGCAAAACTAGGGTTTGGAGACATAAGATAGGTTCTTGAAAAACAATTTTGTAAAGACCTCTTCAAAACATAAGTTGTCAGCACCCCTATTTATTAAAAAAAATACGAATTTTGAGGTTGTAAAAGAAATGAGGGAAGTCATTCGAACGAAAAACATAGGCTCATTCAAACGAACTTACAATTCTCGTTTAAACTAAAATCAACCTCGTTCAAAAAAACAGTTGATCTCATTCGAACAGACTTCGAATGAGCTTCGAACGATATTTTCCTTTGAAATAGATAAATTTCGTTTGAACTTCGTTAGATGGTCGTTTGAATGACTTTCAGTAACTCGTTTGAACAAACTAAATGACCTCGTTGAAATGACTTTAAAAATAAAAAAAAAAATCTTTTTAAAATCCTTATATGGAAAATGGCCTCCAACATTTTTAAACAAACACCCAAATGAATATCCAAAGATAAAAAAAAATACACATTCATACCTTTGGAGATTCGTGGACTTTGAAGACGAAACGTGACATGAAACACGACACGATAATAATCCAATTATCGATTGGAAATTTGTCCTTATAGGCTGAATTATATTCGTTGCAAAATTCCAAATGGTTGTCTTCAACTTTGTCTAATGTGATACATACATAAAAAAATTATCCTCTTATTACCAAACATAATACAAAGATGTACACTAAACCAACTAATGATTTATCAATCAGTTTGGCTATTCAAATTCATTTAAGTGATTTTACTATTCTCGGCCATATATATCTTTAACTATTCTTCTTTTACAAAACATGTTTATATCATCTTGAGATAGAAATACATATAGATTATTTTTAGCCAAACAATTTTAATCAATTTACCTTAAATAATGTTATATTTATATTAATATGATTTAGAAGCTATCAATTTAACTATTCCAACAAAATGTGTATTGAAGCAATGAAGGCAACAATCATACTACCTTTTATATCACCAACGATTGATGTTCTATGTGTATCACTACTCTCTCAGTAGTGCATTCTTATCTTCAGCCGTGGTAATTATAAATGGTATTTGGGAGGCCGTTATTGGCATTGGGTTTACAGGTTACATGTAGTCCTATATATGTCGCTTGCAAAAATGAAATGTTATATAATGCATTGGGAGCATATAATACGTTGTCAGGAACATGGTCATCGAATGTTCCACTTTATGTGGATAACCGAACAACCTATGATGTATATTGGAGACAAGTGAGGCGAAAACATTGGCAACATATGCCTATTAAGACGTCATCACTAGGCTTGGGATACAGATTAACATACAAATCCCTTATCAAACACCACTAATAAATGATCTTGGATTGTATGCCACTAGAATTCCACTCGCAAAGGCTCGAATTGTAGATTATTTGACCGTAAGAATTATTAGGGATACTGGTCACGAAGTCATTATGCCCACATATCGATGTCCACAAGGGTTTTCTATCGCAACTTGTGAAAAGGCTATATGATGTTGTTATTAATGAGTTGTTGTTATATGATATCCATAAGGGCCTTCTATTGCAACTTGTGAAAAGGTTATATGATGTTGTTACTAACTGATGTGATCATGCATTTGAAGGTAATTGTTATAGACATTCGGAGTCCTTGTTATTTCTGATGAGATGAAAGTTGATAGTCTCGAACGAAGATATGGATGGGTACGGATAAATGGAACCTACTATGAGTGATTGTGGACACCCTCAAAGAGTAGTTGGCGAGTCTTCCAAAAATGGTCACGACCGTAAGAGGTGCATCGATTTGCGTAGTATTCATTCCAGTGTCCCGTTTTTATATACTTTGCACCATCAAACTCAAACGATTACTTATTTATCAAAAAAGAAAAAAAAAACTCAAGATGATTTCTACAAAATACCTTTTTGCCCATTTTCGTTAATGTAGTTTAATTGGATTTATTGGTCCGTTTGATAACAATATTAGTCAAGGCGAATAAGGAATCTTTTTTACTTTTCGACTTTTAATTACGTTTGATAACACTTATTTGTCCCAAAAAATAAATTCAAACCTTAAACTAAGGTTATAACAACTATCTCGTGTCAAAATGGTGTGTGTTGTCCCGAAAAATAAATAGATTGTGTTTGTTTTTTCATCTGAATCTGAAATCTGAATATGAAAAATATGTATTTTAATGAATGTATATAAATGGATTCAGGCTTCTCTACCTCTTAATCATTCAAAGACAAATATAATCGTTGCCTTCTTAATCATTTAAAAAAACAAATATTATTTTTTTAATAGCATACCATGAATTATTCGTGATTTTCGTCTGTCAAATATTATTTTGACAATACTAAGGATAGAATTGAAAATCAAATTCAATCCATCCAAATTTAATCCGCCCAAAATTATTAAGCGCGAGTCTTATACCAATGGTGAATAGACTTGGTTAACCAACATTACTTGAGACCAAGGTTCTAAAAAACGCGGGGGGTGATTGAGGCGTGGAGGCCAAGCCTTAAGCGTTAGAAGCCTAGGGGGTCTAGGCGTAAAAAGGCGTGAAAATGCGTTTAGGCCTTCTTAATATATTTTAATATTTTTTAACCATAACAAGGCTATTAAAATACAAAAATTGCACATATCATAAAAATATGTCTGAATATATGCAAATTAAAATACTATCTGATTATTTTGGATAAGATAATGGTCCGATTTGTAAACAAATTCTTTAAAAGGTGACATCGTTTCACTAAGGTGTTTTGGGTAGGCCATCAATTGGGTTGTTTACCAAGTGGATTTGTTATTACTATGCTTATATCGGAGCTTTGTCGACTTGGGAGAATGAGGGAAGCTGTTGATGTTTTGAAGGTTATTGAGGAGAGGAAGCTGAGATGTGTGGAGGAGTGTTACACTGTTGTAATAAAGGCGCTGTGCGAAAACAATTCGATGGAGGAAGTTACCCAATTATTTGAAAGGATGGTGTCACAGGACTTGAAGCCAAAGCTAGTGGTTTACAGTTCCATGATTTGTATGCTTTGTAAACTTGGCAATTTAGGTGAAGCTGAAAGGGTGTTTAAAATTATGAACAAGAAGAGATGTCTTCCTGATAATGTGACCTATACTGCTTTAATCGAGGCTTATAGTGATATTGGAAACTGGGAAATTGCATATGGCTTGTTAATGGAAATGTTGGGACTGGGATGGTATCCACATTTTCATACATGTAATTTGGTGGATGAACTCTTGAGGAAACATAACCAGGTGGATTTGTGTAATAAATTGGAAGGGAAAATGGAAATGCAGATGTTGCAAATGCATTGTAAAGAAGGCCAGTTAGAGGTTGCTTATGAGAAGATGAGATCAATGCTTCAAAAGGGTATCTACCCTCCAATCTACATAAGGGATGCTTTTGAACGTGCATTTCAGAAGTCTGGCAAGTTGAATACAGCTCGTGAGTTGTTACAAGGAATTGACAAAGTAATGTGCGAAACTGATGAGAGAGCAATTAGATGTTCTAATCAGTAGTGACCTCACACTAAGGTCCGTTTGGTTGTCTCAAAATTATAAATTGGATCATTAATAAATGAGTCCATTTACAAATTTGTCCATTAATTGTGTTTGATTTCATTAATTTATTCATTAATTGCTTCATTTTAGCGCATGGATAAAATTTAAAATTTGATCATTTCACAAAAAACATGAAATGCATCCATTTGAAATATGTGTCACATAAGTGCATGCTCTTCTCGCTCTTTCTCTCCCTTCTCTCCTTTCCCCTCCCCCTCCCCCTCTATCTCTTAATTTGTTTTTGTCTTTTTTTTCCTCATAGAACCTTAACATCAATTTTAGATTACTTAAAATTGGATTTAAACTAATTTCAAATTCACTGATTTACAATTCACTAATTCATAATTAACCAATTTACATTATTAAACAATTTGCGCAACCAAACAGGACCTAAATGTTCTTCTCTATTATGCGTTTGTGTAAATAATTTACAGATCTCGAGGATTAATTTGAAGGTTTGCATGTACGTCTACTATAATGTCCCTCATTATTTCTTGCTCGATAGAGGCATCCTTGAAATGGTTATTATAAAAGAAAATGACTAGTATCATGCTCGTTTTGCATTCAACTTGTTATGAGTATCCCCACAATTATCTTGCGAGTGTCTACTTTCCATATGTTTTGAGGGATTCAAAGTTTTCCATGTTTGTAAGTCTTTCATGATTCCTTTAAAAGCTTTAATTGTATCTCCTCTACACGTGGCAACCATTGATTAGCATTAGGTCAACAGACCTCCGTGTGCACGTATATATAATATTAGACTTTAGTCCCGCACGATGCATGGGGGCTTTGTATTTTTCGTTATACAAATTCAATGCACATAAAATTGCAAAAATGTAAAGCTATGCCCAAAATCAATTTGCTTTCCGAATCCCACCATATTCACATGTATAAGAATTGCATTTTCAGAGAAATGATTTAAAAAAGAAAAAGTCAAAAGTAACCTATTTCTTAGAGAAATGAGTTTTAAAAAGAAAAACTCAAACGCAACCTATTCTAACAAGAGTAGTTGAATCCAAATTCTTTACTTGGTTGAAAAGACACTATTCTGTCTTGATTTATTCCTTCCTCAAATAACAAAAGATTGCACAAAAATAAATAAAACAGAGAATTGCATTATAAAAAAGTAATCACATGACGTGGTTAAGAGAAAAGAGTGAGACTAATGTGCATACAAAATTTCTTGTATTGTGATTTATGATTTTTTTTTCGTTCCTTCTCATTTCATCCCTTTATGAAAACATCCTATTATAAAAAGAGACATTTCTACAAACGAATGAACTTGGTACACGTACACACAGTATGCACACACAATTAAATAAATGGTACTTTCCAAAAGAGATCGAAACATGGTACGATAGTGTTTGTTTGATTATTGACACAAATAAAAATAATCTTTTACTTTTCAATAATTTCTCCTAAAATAATTTCTCTTATCTTCTACACCTTTCAACAAACAATGGATGCGCATTCTTAAAAGAATTTAGCTTTTACAGGTTTCAACCAAAATTGGATGTGTGGTGTTAAGAAGGAAAAAGGTAGAAGGTGTGCCCACCAAAAGAACTTTAGATATACTTTGATTGGATATTGTTTAAAATGACACCTTAAAAAACATCCAACATTCCTGGTATACACATATATTAGTATATAATACGTGGAGTACAAAAATCAACAAATAAAAGGGTCATACAATTAGATCACTTTCATAGTTATAGTTTGATGAAATTGTTAATTAAAGCTAATTTTGATTTTTACTAATCGCATGTGAACCATATCTAGTAAAACCAAAAAAGAACACCTAGTTGCAAATGAAAATGGAAACAGTATTTTGTAATCACATAAAGAAACCCAAGACCTCCCAGCAGAAAGATGGTTAAAGATCTCATAAATGAAGAATAGTACTTATGGCATACAAAATGAAGATGAAATCAAACTTACAAATTACAGGGTTTTTATTTGGAGCTACAACCTTATTCACTAATGAACCCACAAAAAGACATTATCTTTAGAGAGGGAGGTGTGAGAGTAGTTAAAAAATGATAGATAATGTCACGACCCCGTCCCAAAATAGTAGTGGGGAACGAGTGTCTTGACCTGCCACCAAGGCAACATATATTCTGACTTAAATTATTTCCTTAAATAAGTGCAACGAAAATAAAAACACGTGATTATGAATCGTAAAATACTAAAATTAAAGGAATTACGTCATCAGAACTTCCTAAAGGAAACTTCATTTATATTAAAAGTAACGATGAATTACAACTTAAGACGAAATTTAAAGCTTATTAAAAGATATCTAAACATGCTCTAAATGATAAAACAAACATAATAACAAAAAGAGCTCTAAAAGCTCAATCTTCAACACATTCCCTTTTCGTTCCCTCCGCGAACCTACTTATTTTCTGAAAAATGGTTGTTTATACAACATCAGCTAAAAGCCGAGTGAGATTTAATCTCCAGACATTCCAGGATTTTTTATAAAATTGATACCTATTCAATTTCCAACATAAGGCATATACATATATGGACAGGAATTTGCAGTAAAATATATAATGTAAACTGGCAGTATATATTTTCAGAATAATCAGTTCTAAACAAAACAGATAAAATAATTTGAGCAATATGTCAATTATTCAATTTTATTTTGATGGCCATGTACGCTCTAATACCCAGATAAACAGATAGTGTTACCAAATGTTTTCACCCAGCAACAACACAGACAGAAAAATCATGATATCTGAAATAATGCCTTATTTAGGGCACACCAGCGATAAACCAGTTGGGAAGGTACCACCCAAATATTTCCACTCGGTAGTCAAGGCCAACATAGTAAGAGAGTTTCCATAGGCCGAATCAATAATTTCATAATTCAAATCAGATGTATATATCGAGAGATATACACATATAACAAACGACGGAATTATCGGTATCAGATGTATTTTGAGAATAAAAGCATTTCATAAAATATATATAGGTTGCATATAATATATAATCAAAATACCCAAGGAATTTCACAAAGTACTCCCTTAGCATAGAAGTTCGAAGTCCCAGATGTTAAGTCTTGGATCAGTCGTTAATTCTTAAGACGAAACTTCTTCTTAAACTTTCTCGTATTTTCTCTCACTATTTCTCTCTGATCTTTGGAATGAATTTCGTGTAAGAACTGATCCTAAGGCTTATATTTATAGTTTCTCAAAGTTATTTGGGTGTTGACATGTCTCCTAATGACTAAGCGTCCATTTTGGTGATTCGACGTTTGACGTGTCGCGCAACGGGACTATCTTGCAATCTTTATTCACCAAATGGCTACACGTATTTTATCTTCTTCTAAATGGATGACACGTGTTTTATCCTTATTTATATGGATGACATGTGTAAGGTGTGGTGGCAATAATACAGCACGAGGTGTCAAGCACAGGGTGTCAAGCTATTAAGGGTATAAGGGTCATTTTACACATGAAGGGTATTTTAGTAATTTTAGAGCATACATTTTCAATATTTCTCAGAGGTCCTTGAAAATATTTTATTTATAAAATGGTCCTTTATATATTTTCATTTTAGTGCCTAAAACTTTCATTATTTCAAAATCAAGTCCCTAAAGTTTCATAAAATTCTATTTTCTACCCCAAAACTTATCATTTAGCTTAGGATATGCTATAAGACTTTGATTTAATCCATTTTGATGAATAAGGAGGTTATTTCAAAGTGTTTGAGTCAGCCAAACCAGCCTCCCCTTCAACCAATCAAAATATTACAAATGGTGTGGTAATAAAACAAAATATGACTTAAAGAATGGACATTTTTTGCCCTTATTTCGTAATTTCGGTATAACTTCTTACTCGGACCTCTGTTTAGCACACCATTTCTTGTGTTACAAACCTAATTCATATATATACAAATTTTTTAGTTTTTACCTCAAGTCAATTGTTATATTATAATGGTCAAAACTAGTCTCTAATAAGAAAATTCCTACCGAAAACTTTGAAATTTTATGTTTGTAACTAATTTCGTATTTCATGATTTATGAAGGGAGGATTAGACTAAAATAATAAATTAACATTATTCAAATCACATATGAAATAATAAAACATTTAAAACTATATATGAACATATAAAAGTGGGGTCATTACATCCTACCCTCCTTATAAAAAGTTTGGTCCCCAAACTTTACTTACATTAATTTCCAAACAAGTATGGATATTTCCCCTTTATTTTATCTTGCCGCTCCCATGTTGATTATTCAATGGAATGATTACGCCATAACACTTTGACCAATGTAATTACCTTGGTTTGTAATATTTGATATTTATGGGTTAAAATTTCTACTAGATGCTCAACGTAAGTTAAATCTTCTCTAACTTGAAGAGGTTCATGACATAGGATATGCGTTAGATCTGGGACATATTTCTTCATCATTGACATATGAAACACATTATGCATACTAGAGAGTTCAGGGGGTAAGGTTATTCTATACGCAACAGCTCCTATCCTTTCAAGGATTTTAAAAGGTCCTATGTATCTTGGACTCAATTTTTCTTTCTTCCCAAATCGGATTACTCCATTTGTTGGTGATACTCGTAAGAACATATAATCTCCGCTTTGGAATTCCAACTCTTATCGGCGATTGTCAACATAACTCTTTTGACGGCTTTGAGCAATTCGAAGTCGATCTTGTGTTAATTTCACTTTCTCTGTTGTGATCTGGATCAATTCTGGTCCCAATAATTTTCTTTTTTCAACTTCTACCTAACATGTAGTTGAACGACACCTTCTTCCATAGAGTGCCTCATATGGATCCATTTGAATACTTGCTTGATAAATATTAATATATGCAAATTCTACTAACGGTAAATGATCAACCCAATTCCCCTTCAGATCAATCACACATACCCTAAGCATATCATCTAAGGTTTTAATGCTTCTCTCAGATTTTCCATCTGTTTGAGGATGAAAAGTGGTGCTGAAATTCAACTGTGTTCCCATTGCTACTTGTGGGCTTTTCCAAAAGCGAGACACAAATCTAGGGTTACGATCAGAAATAATTGAAACTAGAGTTCCATAAAGCCTAATAATTTTCCGCACGTACAACTTAGCTAACTTTTCTAAAGAATGGGTAATCTTAATGGCATGAAAATGAGCAGATTTAGTTAACCTATAAATAATTACCCAAATCAAATCATTACCATTTGAACTACTTGGTAAACCTATCACATAATCTATAGTAATATGTTCCCATTTCCCCACAGGGATAGGTAGGTGTAGTAATCCTGATGGTTTCTGATGTTCAGATTTTACTTGTTAACAAACCAAAAACTGAGATACAAATTTCGCTATCTCCTTTTTCAAGGTATTCCACCAAAATACTACTCGAAGATCCCTATACATCTTTCTACATTCGGGATGAAATGTGAATCTCGAGTAATAACTTTCCTCTAAAGTTTGCCTCTTTAGTTGGGAATCAGATGGCACACACACTCTATTCTTGAACCTCAATATATCATCTCGTATCCCAAATTCAATCCTCTTCCCTTCAATAGCTTCTTCTCTAATCTTATTCATTTGTGGGGCATTTACTTGTGGAATTTTTATCATTTCCATCAACATGGGTTATACTTGTAAATTTACGATTATTCCTCCTTTACCATAAGTAAGTACATCTATTTCCATACTTCTCAAATCCTTCAATAGTGCTTCCTGACTTGTAATAAGACGCGCTAAATTTGGTGTAGACTTCCTACTTAGGGCATTAGCTACTATATTAGCTTTCCCCGGGTGATAATGAATATTCAAATCATAATCCTACATTAATTCTAACCACCTCCTTTGTCTCATTTTCAATTCTTTTTGGGTAAAAATATATTTCAAACTCTTATGATCGGTATAAATCTCACAAGTATCACCATACAAATAATGTCTCCAAATCTTAAGAGCAAAAGTTACAGTTGTTAATTCTAGGTTATGGGTTGGAAAATTTTGCTCATGTGGTTTTAATTGTCTCGAGGCATAAGCTACTACTTTTCCATTTTGCATTAGCACACATCCCAAATCATTTTTAGAAGCATCACCATAAATCACAAATCCCCCTATCTCGGAAGGAATAGTCAAAATTAGGGCAGTTACTAATCGATTCTTAAGTTCTTGAAACTACTCTTAACTTCCTCAGACCATTCATAGTTCACCTTCGTTTGGGGAGGTTTGGTAATACTAGAAAATCCTTCAGCAAATCTTCGATAATAACCTTCTAATCCAAGAAAACTATGAATCTCCATCACATTAGTTGGTATAAGCCAATCCAGTATAGCTTTGATCTTTTTAGGGTCCACCGACACTCCCTCCATAGAAATGACTTGACCTATAAAAGAAACGTTAGGCAACCAAAACTCACACTTATTTAATTTCGCATATAATTTCTCCTTCCTAAGGATTTGTAACACCGTCTCTAAATGATTTTCATGTTCTATAATACTTTTGGAATAAATAAGGATGTCATCAATGAAAACAACCACACACTGATCCAAATATTTTTTAGACACCCTATTCATCATATCCATAAAATCGGTTGGTGCGTTAGTTAGTCCAAATGGCATCACAAGAAATTCATAGTGACCATATCTAATACAAAAAGCTGATTTTGAAATATCATCTTCCTTAATCTTCAATTGGTGATAGCTGTAACAACCCTCGATTCTGGGAGGCTCATTTTATATTAATTTTATCGCACAAGGTAATTATATAAAATGTGGGGACTGGAGTAAATATTAATTGAATGAATTGAAAGTTAATATTTACTAGACTGATGCATATTTACAGTATGTGGAAGTAAATATCATCAGGTTGCATGTTTATAGTGTCATGTATATAAATGGCACGATAGTTTAAATGAAATTGGAACTCAAAATAATTTATAAAATTTTCGGATGCCAGTTTAGAGGGTGTAGTTAGTCTCGAAAGGTGAGAGACAGTCAAAATAAGTGCCATATTGCATTTTTGTATTTCGGGAACTTTTACCTGGTTTTACGTAAACACGTATTTGGGAGTCATTTTATAGTGGTGTTAACTACTTAAGTTGGGAGTTTTAACTTCAGCCACAATTTTAGTTTCCAAAATCCCTAAATTTCCCATTTTATGTCTTGAACATATAGAGAGAAAAGAGAGAAAGAAAGAAGAAGAAAAAGAGGAGAAAGAAGAGAGAAAATAAAGATTGAAGATGGGAGATTGCTTCTACCACCAAGAAATCTGAATTTGCAACCCTAAGGCAAGTTTTATACTTGCTAATATGTGATTTAAGTTGAATAATTTGTATGATAATTATGTATATTCATTTGGAGACCAAAATGGAATTTATGGGAATTAAACCCTAATCTTTATTTTAATGATAAAATGGTGGTTATTAATCATGTAGGATAAATTTTGGGTAGATAAATGTTGTCGGTTGTGTGTAAAATTGAAGAGATTTGAGGTTTGGGAGGATTAGGGTTCATAACCCTTAAGACACAAATTTGGCAAATCTGCAGAACCGAATCGATTCAGCCTGGCCGAATCGATTCGCCTTGAGACAGTTTCCAGGTCTGGGTCGACCGAACCGATTCGGATGGTCCGAATCGATTCGGCAATTATGCAGAAGGCAGGTTTTCTTGACCGAATCGATTCGGATGGTCCGAATCGATTCGATTTCCTGAACCCAAATCGATTCGGCTGGGCCGAATCGATTCGGAAGCCCTGCATTTTGAGGGATTTTCTTAGTTTTGTCCCAAATTCATTTTTCTTTAATTCTAAAGCCTAGGAACCTTCTTTAATGAAGTAAACTAGGTGTCCTAGAGTTGAAATTGAGTTAGTACTTTCCCTACACTAGGAATGGGGTATGTGGGGACTTTTCCAGGGTTATGCCAATTGATGTTGGGGCATTCTTTTTCTAGTAAATTATTATGGAACTAGGATTCCTAGAGTTATGTTTGGGAGACTTTCGGAGCTCAATAGAGATACATTAATATTGGTGGATTATAATAACACCCTAAAATGTTTGGAGTTAATTAAGAGTTTACTTACTCCTTTGAGGTTGTAGCAACGATATAATTTATCGTGTGGCTCCGGATAATAAGTTATATTATTTACAAATAAAGTAAATGGTAATGGTTTCGGATAAAATGAAACATATATATGGAAATGAAATGGAAATGGTAATGATGATGGTAAATGATAATTTACTTAATCATGAATATGGTAAATGTTAATTTACTTGATACACACCTCTCTAAATGACATCATAAGGGAAGTTCGCGCGCTTGGTGATGCCCCTGGCTAGTGAATGCAGGGTGGATATAGTCCATAGGCCATATGAGCGATATGATATGTTTTCGGCACTGGTGAGGAGATTCCGGGTGTGGTCTTGACTCTCCCGCGGGCATATGGCCGCTTCCCGACGTATTGCGATTGGTGCCGAGGTTGTCTTGTATAGATAGGCCCTCGAAGATGATGGTCATTTAGGGGCGCGCCCAGTGGGGAAACTCGGAGGGGCGGTCTTAGAATCGTTATATGTATATAAATATAACTATTCATCATCAAGTGGGACTTGATGGATTATATGCCATAAGGAGCATGAAGAAGTGCCACAAAGAGCATTTAATGTTGATTATATTCCTTCTAAGGAATGGTTATGCCAGGATGGGCATGTATTTGAAATAAAAGCCATAAAGAGCTTAAAATTATAATTATATTTTCCTGATAAGGAATGAAATGCTAGTAAAGAGCATAAATGTTGTAATTATGAGTTCCTGATAAGGAACATAATAATGAAATGGAAGTTTTTAAATTTATGTTACCCATGCTTTTCTTTTCTGTCTTAGTTACGTTTTAGAACTGTGTAGATAGATTTTATTCTTTCTAGCATGATTTTATTCATAACTGTCATAGTCTTTATTCATCTGGTAATCATATAGAACCGGGCCCTGACCCGTTTACATTTCTTGTTGCATATGCATCTTGTCTCCGCTCAGGTACTCCGCCGCAAGGATGCCTGACTTGAATTCCTATTCCAATGTCTTCGGCGAGCCGTGATGCATTGCGGGTATTACGGGATACAATTGGTATAAACGTTTTCATTTTTTTATTCTAGTTAAGATCGGGTTTCTTTCACTCGGGCGAGGCCCAAGTTTTTGTAATTGATTAATGTAATGTAATATATAAATTTATTGAAATTGTTTAATAATGTTGTATGAATCAGCGGACCGATAACATATTTGGTCCTCTTATTTGTTACCTGTCGTTATAGTATATATATACATCCTAGTGTTTTCCCTTATCTTTTCAGAAAATGGGTTGTTTGTTTAACTTTATTTTCTTTAAATTCAAAATTTTTGGCAACCCGTTTTCTGAAATATTGGGTGGTTATCCTGGATACTCTATATTTTTATGGTGATGCTGAGAATGATTCCATCTATGATTCCGTTTTATTGGAGTATTGGGCTGGCCACCCCTTATTTTGGTGAGCGGGTTGTCACAGATGGTATCAGAGCATCAGGTTCTAGAGTCCTTAGGAATCTGTGTGGACGCTTTAAGTTTTCAGCGTTGCTCTTGATTTGACATAAAGCCTAAGGATTAAGATCGTTGGTTTCTCTTGTGAGATCTCGTTCTTCTGCCATGAGGTAGAACTTATAGAATCTTCTGCGCATTTGTGTGAGAATAGTAGGTTGATTGGAGAAAGGCTTCATGAGAAGGAACTACTAAGGACTGTAAATTGTGGTCGGGGATGAGGACCACTTTGGAGGTCGCTCCCTTTTTGTAGCACTTCCTTGTCTTGCTACTACGACTACTAATTACAGTTGATGTAGTTTTCCCAAGTACCGCTAGAAGTAGAAAGTGGTACTAAGCTTGAGAATTCAAGCGATGTTAAATTGAAGTAGAGAAGTGCCCTGAAGTAGGATGGAGGCTAATCCTTCACCCGTAGGAGTAGTGCTGAGATGGTGAAAATGTGGTCACCATATTCGTGGGTGCCGGAAGTTTGGCCCATAGAGAAGCCCGGTGGATACTTGCAATGGCGAGTTTCTCTGGGATAACTGGACTGGGGATAAGGTGGATTCTCTAATGTTCACAAAATGTTCGGTTAAAGACCGATGGGTAATAAGGTGTTGTACGGTTAGAGAGACCGTGCACCAGGAAATGATAGGCTCCAGAATAGGTGTCGTTAACACTTCTAATGGAGTAAGATTCATGAAACCCCATTGGTGGACATCCGCCTGGGGAGGTTTCATTGAACTGAGGAAGAGGAGACCGAGAGCGTGTCCTCTTTTACTGAGGAAGTAAGAGGGACTGCGTGGGTAATTGTTGTCGAACAGAGTCGGAGTAATGGCTAGGATGCGGAGTGGTTGGCAAGAATGTGGATGGGAATTACACCTTATTAGTGGGTGGTGTATTCCTTATTATAAGACTTAGTAGTATTATATCTACTGTAGATTCGGGTGTGTATATTGAGCTTGTATTTGTATTGACGTCATTATAGGAAGAGTACTTATATGACTTCCTTGGTATGGAAGTTCTATTTTTTCTCACTCGTTATGAAACGAGTGATGATATTCTAAATATGCATGTAGTATGTGTAAATTGCATTGTATGTGGATGTTATGACTTATCTCCACGACCAACAAAGTTAAGTAGTAATGCATAGGAGGGGTTCCTTGTTTGGATTCCGCTTTTGCGGGACGCTCCACGCGTGAACCTTAACGACGTTGGGAATGGAGAGATGTTACTTTTTCCTTTCTCTTATCTTATGTATAGCATGCGAGTAGAGATACTTTGGTTGGTTTGGGGTGATAGCAAGCAAATAAAATTGTAAGGCTATCTTACTTCTAGTTCAAAATGGAACTAGTTGTTCTATGATTTTTCCCCTGGATACAGGTTGAGACTTTATAGAGGTGAATCGAGGTAGGTAGGAGATTTTGTTATTCGTTTAGTTATCTTGTGTGAGTGTTTAATTGTTTGTTTGTCTTGTTTATGCATGTTACGCTTATCTCCATGATCAACTAGTTAAGCAGGCATGTGTCGGAGGGGTTCCTTGTTTGGATTTCGCTTCGGCGAGACACTCCGCCGCATGAACACTTAACGATGTTGTGATTGGAGAGACGCTATCCTTTTCTTTTCCTTCTTCTATTTATTTTGTTGTGGAGAGTTGGATTGGATGATTAGCCGAGAATCACGTAGAAGAGTGATTAAGGGCTATTAAAGTGAGAGATAGACGTACTGTATATAGTTCTCTCCTCTGATCGATGCGAGGGAGACTGTGATACGAAATCGGATTGAGACTTCGGGATTGTGCCTTGATAAGAAGGCCATGTTTTTTTTATAAGGAGGATATGTTTCTGAAAGACTTCACAGGAAGTGAATGTCTGATCAGTTAAGATCTTTAAAAGATGCTATGGTAAGTAGGATTATGAATTTGAATTATACCGATCCCGATCATGTGTCTTAGACCGTCACATCTTAATGACCAACGATGCAAGCTAGTAGTGTAACGGGAGGGTTCCTTGTTTGGATTTCGCTTCGGCGAGACGTCCCACGCATGAAATCGAGAGAATGTCGGAAGTTGAGATAGGTCTTGGACACTAGGGATATATTTAGTATTATCTATCTACGACTTAGATAGGATGTATACTTGTATATCGACCTTAGGTTTATTAGAACATAAGGCCCTTAGGGCATGTGATGTTGATTTAGGAAGGCGGTAAGGAGTTGACCACGAATAAGTGGTGGGTTAACTCTATGTGGGATTAGATCCCTAAGAACGAGATCTATGGGGTCTCGAGAGGTTTGGGTGGCTTAGGCCGAGGAAGATAAAGCCTTTCTTAGATATGGTGCTACGTGGCGACTTCACTTAAGGGGAGTTAAGGGACGGGCTGACCTTCACTCCTGAGCTCATGATAGTGATCTCGAGAGTGGGTTTAATGAATAAGCCTCTGCCAGGAGCGGGAAGTAATAATACTCGAGCATGGACCCGTTGTATATGCATCTCATAAGCTTAAATTTTGTGGGAAGTAATATCCCACGCTTGAATTTAAAATTCATTGCTGTGGAAATTGCCTTAAAGAAATGGAGGCACTACTTCCTAGGCAGGGATATTTAGTCTTTCTCGCGAAGCAACAAGTTGTTGCATTATGTCGTGGGAGAAATCAAGTTAGTGCTCGGATTTTAGAAGAACTAGTGATTGGGTATTTTCTCATTCGCTAAGGAAATGCGATTGGGGTAGTAGAGGCGTCGAGTAAGAAACTCGTCAGAGATATTTGTGTTGGCATGGAAAGCCAAATAAAATGAGCATGACTCGAAAGACTCTGTAGCGAGAGCATTCCGGTCTGTGATTGACCATTTCACCTACTCGTGCGAAGAAGAGTATCGGTGGAATGAAGAGGGGTATATTCATGGACGGTTGTACTGAAGTGCCGAAACCGTTATGGTCATGATCCTATTTGAGAAAGTTGTTGATCGTTTGACCAGACTGTTGCATTCCCGTCCATTATGGATGGACTACATGTAGAAGAGTACGCCCCATTATTGATGGAGTAATGGTAGAACTGTGGGAGGGGCCTATTAAAATAGGGTGTATCGAGACTAGATATTCATGTCGGAGGTTTGGTAAAAGTTTCCATGAAGAAATGGGAACCGTATGAAAATGGAGTATATCCTACCGCTCTAAAGTGGATGGATGTATGGGAGAAAACTGACTTATGCCGCAAGGCATATCTCGAAGCGGACGCCTTAGAATACATAGCAGGTGAGAGCAGTTAGTATATGGATAGAGATTCCAGTATAACCATTAGGCTATTGAATGGCCTTGTGGATCATTTTCTAAGGCATGGTATCATGAGTGGCCTAGTGTGGTAGGTTGACAATTTTGTATACTTGTTGGATGGAACCAACGGGTAATATGTTCCTTGGACTTGGAGAGGTCTCGTGTCGATTCTTTAAGATTTGGCTTTTGAGCCATATGCCTTGATGAGATACGTCAATGTGAGGGAAGTTGATTAGTGTTGGGATTAAACCAATTAGAGTTGGTATAAATATCCCCGAGGATGGAGTAAAGCGGTCTATGCCGAGTTGTGAGGGTATCTTCTTCCGTTTTATGACGGTAGGATCGATAGTTAGGGAGGAACGCTTTGGGCTACGCTAGAGCACAAATGATGTAGGCTGAGATCGATAAAGTCGACCTTAGTCCGGGTCCATTTAGGATGAGTGTGATGATGAGGGGTTTGTTTAGGATGGTAGAATCCTAGTTTAGAGTAGTATACTCTTTATGAGATTTGGGTATGCCCGAATTTTGGGGGCAAAATTCCCTCTTAAGGGGAGGAGTATGTAACAACCCTCGATTCTGGGAGGCTCATTTTATATTAATTTTACCGCACAAGGTAATTATATAAAATGTGAGGACTGGAGTAACTATTAATTGAATGAAATGAAAGTTAATATTTACTAGACTGATGCATATTTACAGCATGTGGAAGTAAATATCATCAGGTTGCATGTTTATAGTGTCATGTATATAAATGGCACGATAGTTTAAATGAAATTGGAACTCAAAATAATTTATAAATTTCCGGATGCAAGTTTAGAGGGTGTAGTTAGTCTCGGAATGTGCGAGACAGTCAAAATAAGTGCCATATTGCATTTTTGTATTTCGGGCACTTTTACCTGGTTTTAACGGAAACACGTATTTGGGAGTCATTTTATTGTGTTGTTAACTTCTTAAGTTGGGAGTTTTAACTTAAGCCACGATTTTAGTTTCCAAAATCCCTAAATTTCCCATTTTATGTCTTGAACATATAGAGAGAAAAGAGAGAAAGAAAGAAGAAGAGAAAAGAGGAGAAAGAAGAGAGAAAATGAAGATTGAAGATGGGAGATTGCTTCTACCACCAAGAAATCTGAATTTGCAACCCTAAGGCAAGTTTTCTACTTGCTAATATGTGATTTAAGTTGAATAATTTGTATGATAATTATGTATATTCATTTGGAGACCAAAATGGAATTTATGGGAATTAAACCCTAATCTTTATTTTGATGATAAAATGGTGGTTATTAATCATGTAGGATAAATTTTGGGTAGATAAATGTTGTCGGTTGTGTGTAAAATTGAAGAGATTTGAGTTTTGGGAGGATTAGGGTTCATAACCCTTAAGACACAAATTTGGCAAATCTGCAGAACCGAATCGATTCGGCCTGGCCGAATCGATTCGCCTTGAGACAGTTTCCAGGTCTGGGTCG
Organism: Sambucus nigra; assembly: GCA_949130495.1. Taxonomy (NCBI): domain Eukaryota; kingdom Viridiplantae; phylum Streptophyta; class Magnoliopsida; order Dipsacales; family Adoxaceae; genus Sambucus; species Sambucus nigra. The sequence continues at coordinate 677,807,908 of OX422209.1, forward strand.
ACCGAATCGATTCGGATGGTCCGAATCGATTCGGCAATTATGCAGAAGGCAGGTTTTCTTGACCGAATCGATTCGGATGGTCCGAATGATTTGCTTTCCTGAACCCAAATCGATTCGGCTGGGCCGAATCGATTCGGAAGCCCTGCATTTTGAGGGATTTTCTTAGTTTTGTCCCAAATTCATTTTTCTTTAATTCTAAGGCCTAGGAACCTTCTTTAATGAAGTAAACTAGGTGTCCTAGAGTTGAAATTGAGTTAGTACTTTCCCTACACTAGGAATGGGGTATGTGGGGACTTTTCCGGGGTTATGCCAATTGATGTTGGGGCATTCTTTTTCTAGTAAATTATTATGGAACTAGGATTCCTAGAGTTATGTTTGGGAGACTTTCGGAGCTCAATAGAGCTACATTAATATTGGTGGATTATAATAACACCCTAAAATGTTTGGAGTTAATTAAGAGTTTACTTACTCCTTTGAGGTTGTAGCAACGATATAATTTATCGTGTGGCTCCGGATAATAAGTTATATTATTTACAAATAAAGTAAATGGTAATGGTTTCGGATAAAATGAAACATATATATGGAAATGAAATGGAAATGGTAATGATGATGGTAAATGATAATTTACTTAATCATGAATATGGTAAATGTTAATTTACTTGATACACACCTCTCTAAATGGCATCATAAGGGAAGTTCGCGCGCTTGGTGATGCCCCTGGCTAGTGAACGCAGGGTGGATATAGTCCATAGGCCATATGAGCGATATGATATGTTTTCTGCACTGGTGAGGAGATTCCGGGTGTGGTCTTGACTCTCCCGCGGGCATATGGCCGCTTCCCGACGTATTGTGATTGGTGCCGAGGTTGTCTTGTATAGATAGGCCCTCGAAGATGATGGTCATTTAGGGGCGCGCCCAGTGGGGAAACTCGGAGGGGCGGTCTTAGAATCGTTATATGTATATAAATATAACTATTCATCATCAAGTGGGACTTGATGGATTATATGCCATAAAGAGCATGAAGAAGTGCCACAAAGAGCATTTAATGTTGATTATATTCCTGCTAAGGAATGGTTATGCCAGGATGGGCATGTATTTGAAATAAAAGCCATAAAGAGCTTAAAATTATAATTATATTTTCCTGATAAGGAATGAAATGCTAGTAAAGAGCATAAATATTGTAATTATGAGTTCCTGATAAGGAACATAATAATGAAATGGAAGTTTTTAAATTTATGTTACCCATGCTTTTCTTTTCTATCTTAGGTACGTTTTAGAACTGTGTAGATAGATTTTATTCTTTCTAGCATGATTTTATTCATAACTGTCATAGTCTTTATTCATCTGGTAATCATATAGAACCGGGCCCTGACCCGTTTACATTTCTTGTTGCATATGCATCTTGTCTCCGCTCAGGTACTCCGCCGCATGGATGCCTGACTTGAATTACTATTCCGTTGTCTTCGGCGAGCCGTGATGCATTGCGGGTATTACGGGATACAATTGGTATAAACATTTTCATTTTTGTATTCTAGTTAAGATCGGGTTTCTTTCACTCGGGCGAGGCCCAAGTTTTTGTAATTGATTAATGTAATGTAATATATAAATTTATTGAAATTGTTTAATAATGTTGTATGAATCTGCAGACCGATAACATATTTGGTCCTCTTATTTGTTACCTGTTGTTATAGTATATATATACATCCTAGTGGTTCTCCTTATCTTTTCAGGAAATGGGTTGTTTGTTTAACTTTATTTACTTTAAATTCAAAAATTTTGGCAACCCGTTTTCTGAAATATTAGGTGGTTATCCTGGATACTCTATATTTTTATGGTGATGTTGAGAATGATTCCATCTATGATTCCATTATATTGGAGTATATGGCTGGCCACGCCTTATTTTGGTGAGCGGGTTGTCACAATAGCCTGACCTAAGGTCAATATTTTAAAATACTTGCGCACCTTGAAGTTGGTCAAACAAATCATCTATACGAGGTAAGGGATATTTATTCTTAATAGTCACCTTATTGAGTTCACGATAATATATACATAACCTCATCGTCCCATCCTGCTCTTTAACAAATAACATTGGAGCACCTCAAGGGGATAAACTTGGTCTAATAAAACCCTTGTCTAACAAATCTTGTAATTTAACTTTTAATTCCCATAATTCTAAAGGTGTCGTACGATAAGCTGGTTTCGAGATTGGTATAGTTCCAGGAATAAGGTCAATCATAAACTCTATTTCTCTACTAGGAGGAAGACTAGGTAAATCATCTGGAAAAACATCCGGAAAATGTTTAGCTATAGGAATATCTTCTAAAATAGGCTCTTTTGTTTTCAAATCAATAAAACTTGCAAGGAATCCTTGACATCCCTTCTTAACAAAACTAGAAGCTTTCATTGCAGAGATAATACGAATGGGAAATAGGATGCATGTTCCTTCGAAACAGAATTCTGGTTGGTTAGGTATTTGGAAAATAACTCTCTTCTCAAAACAATCTACCTTAGCATGATACGATGCTAACTCTCTTGCCCTATAGATGTTAGTAGTCATAAACTATTCCCAAAATGACTTCAAAGTCATTTATGTTTAAAATTATCAAATCAGCGAATAGTTTATGACTACTAACATCTATAGGGCAAGACTTATATACTAAGGCTCCCATCAATAACTCACCCGAAGGAGTAGAAACGTGTATGCTATGATTTAAGGGTTCAGGCCTATTAGGAAAATGATTAACAAAACGAGCAGAAACAAATGAATGGGCAGAACCAGGATCTATTAAAACTTAAAAAGGTTGTGCGCATATAGAAAGTGTACCTGACACTACTGCATTAGAAGCTTGGGTATCATAAAGTGTAAAAACACTACCTTGTCTGCCTTGATCCTTATTTTCACTTAAAGGCTGTATCGAAATCCTTGCCGGGGTTGGGCAGTATTTTATCTGATGTCCTTTCTATCCACATCTAAATCAATCTCCCATATCCTTGTAACAAGGTCGTCCTCCATGCATCTTTCCACATCGCTGACATATCTTATTATTAAACTGTTTGTTATCACTAGCTCCCCCAATATTGGATGTACTCCTAAAATTATTTCTATTATTTGGGCTCTTCCCTATTTGTTCCCCCAAACTTCCTCTTACCATATCTAATTCGATTGTACTCCTCGCCATCCCTTTCGGCTATCGTAGCCCTAGCCACAACGTCATTATACGATGTCAACTTTAGGATGGAAATTCTACTGCGAATACTCAACCTTAACCCACGTTCAAACTTTTTGGATTTTAAAACATCAGTTATCACAACATAAGGTGCAAAACGGGATAATTCAGTAAACTTGGCCTCGTATTGACTAACCGTCATATTCCCTTGGACTAGACTCATGAACTCAGCTGCCATTTCATCCTTCACCGTTTCAGGAAAATATTTCTCATAAAATATCACCAAGAAGTCATTCTAACCTATACAAATATTCCTCTCCGCATGTATTCTCTTAGTCATTCTACACCAATGTTCATCTTCACCTTCTAACATAAATGTTACAAATGAAACCCTTTGTTCATCGGTACACTTAAGAACATCGAGCATCTTTTCCATCTACATCACCCAACTTCCTGCTTCAGTGGGGTTAGCCGTACCTTTAAAAGAAGGCGGGTTAAACTTTTTGAAATGTTCAATGGTACAGCTAGTTAGTTCCAAATTCCTTGGTGCTCCATTATTCACCTGGTGCTCCACAATCTTTTCTAAACTCTTAATCGCCTTGTATGTACCTTTCGGTCCTTCCATACTTGAACCACTTGTTCTCGCAGCTGATCTTGGCTTGGTCATATTCTACAGTTATGGTCAAACATAAGACATATTACACTAACTCAAGATTGCAAATTAGAAGATCAATTATATATAAACAATTTATATGTAGACTGTAAGACATATGGAGGGTTATCACATAAGTCAGATATTTAATCCTATATCCTATGTATGGAAACTTAAAATCGATAATGTTCGAAACTTATGTTCAGTAGTCTACGGGTTTATAACCTATGCTCTGATACCACCTCTGTCACGAACCTGTCCCAAAATAGTAGTGGGGAACGAGTGTCTTGACATGCCACCAAGGCAACATATATTCAGACTTAAATTATTTCCTTAAATAAGTGCAATGGAAATACAATCACGTGGTTATGAATCGTAAAATACTGAAATTAAAGGAATTACGTCATGAGAGCTTTCTAAAGGAAACTTCATTTATATTAAAAGTAACGATGAATTACAACTTAAGACAAAATTTAAAGCTTATTACAAGAGATCCAAACATGTTCTAAATGATAAAACAAACATAATAACAAAAGGAGATCTAAAAGCTCAATCTTCAACACAATCCTCTTTTGTTCCCTCCGCGAACCAACTTATTTTCTGAAAAATGCTTATTTATACAACATCAGCTAAAAGCCGAGTGAGATTTAATCTCCAGACATTCCAGGGTTTTTCAAAAAATTGATACCTATTCAATTTCCAACACAAGGCATATACATATATGAACAAGAATTTGCAATAAAATTTATAAAGTAAACTGGCAGTATCTATTTTCAGAATAATCTGTTCAGAACATAACATGTAAAACAATTTGAGCAATATGTCAATTATTTAACTTTATTTTAATGACCATGTATGCTCTAATACCCAGATAAATAGATAGTGTTACCAAATGTTTCCACCCGACAACAACACAAATAGAAAAATCATGATATCTGAAATAACGCCTTATTAAGGGCACACCAGCGATAAACCAGTTGGGAAGGTACCACCCAAATATTTCCACTCGGTAGTCAAGGCCAACATAGTAAGAGAGTTTCCATAGGCCGAATCAATAATTTCAGAATTCAAATCAAATGTATATATCGAGAGATATACACATATAACAAACGATGGAATCATCGGTATCAGATGTATTTTGAGAATAAAATCATTTCATAAAATATCTATAGTTTGCATAATATATAATAAAAATACACAAGGAATGTCACAGATTACTCACTTAGAACAGATGTCCGAAGTCACAGATGCTGAGTCATAGATCAGTCGTTAAGTCTTAAGATGAAACTTCTTCTTAAACTTTCACTTATTTTCTCTCACTATTTCTCTCTGATCTTTGGAATGAATTTCATGTAAGAACTGGTCCTAAGGGTTCTATTTATAGTTTCTCAAAGTTATCTGGGTGTTGACACGTGCCCTAGTGACTAAGCATCCATTTTGGTGAGTCGACGTTTGACGTGTCGTGCAACGGGACTATCTTACAATCTTTATTCACCAAACACAGACACATGTTTTATCTTCTTTTAAATGGCTGACACGTGTTTTATCCTTATTTATATGGATGACACGTGTAAGGTGTGGTGGCAAGAATACAACACGAGGTGTCAAGCACGAGGAGTCAAGTTATTAAGGTTATAAAGGTCATTTTACACATGTAAGGTATTTTAGTAATTTTACACCATACATTTTCAATATTTCTTAGAGGTCCTTGAAAATATTAGATTTACAAAATGGTCCTTTATATATTTTTATTTTATTTCCAAAAACTTTCATTATTCAAAAATCAAGTCCCTAAAGTTTCATAAAATTTTATTTTCTACCCCAAAACTTAACATTTAGATTAGGATATGCTATAAGACTTTGATTTAATCCATTTTTGATGAATAAGGAGGTTATTTCAAAGTGTTTAAGTCGGCCAAACCAGCCTCCCCTTCTACCAATCAAAATATTACAATGGTGTGGTAATAAGACAAAATTTGACATAAAGGATGGACAGATTTGCCTTTATTTCATAATTTCGGTATAACTTCTTGCTCGGACTTCCATTTAATACACCGTTTATTGTGTTCAAACACTAATTCATATATATATATATATATATAAATTTTTTTGTTTTTACCTCAAGTCAATTGTTATATTATAATGGTCAAAACTAGTCTCTAATATGAACATTCCTACCAAAAACTTTAAAATTTTATGTTTGTAACTAATTTGGTATTTTATGATTTATAAAGGGAGGATTAGACTAAAATAATAAATTAGCATTATTTATATCACATATGAAATAATAAAACATTTAAAACTATATATGAACGTATAAAAGTGGGGTCATTACTTCCTACCCTCCTTATAAAAACTTTGGTCCCTAAACTTTACTTACATTAATTTCCAAAAAAGCACGAATATTTCTCCTATATTTAATCTTGCCACTCTGATGTTGATTCTTCAATGAAAAGATTATGCCATAACACTTTGATCAATGGAATTACCTTGGTTCGTAATATTTTATCTTTATGGTCCAAAATTTCTACTGGATGCCCAACGTTGGTTAAATCTTCTCTAACTTGAAGAGGCTCATGACATAGGATAAGCGTTGGATCTGGGACGTATTTCTTCGTCATTGACATATGAAACACATTATGCACACTAGAGAGTTCAGGGGTAAGGCTATTCTATACGCAACAGCCCCAATCCTTTCAAGGATTTTAAAAGGTCCTATGTATGTTGGACTCAGTTTTCCTTTCTTCCCAAATCGATTTACTCCCTTTGATGGTGATACTCGTAAGAACATATAATCTCCTCTTTGGAATTCCAACTCTCGTCGGCGATTGTCAACATAACTCTTTTGACGCTTTGAGCAATTCGAAGTCGATCTTGTATCAATTTCACTTTTTTTGTTGTGATCTGGATCAATTCAGGTCCCAATAATTTTCTTTCTCCAACTTCTACCCAACATGTAGGGGAACGACACCTTCTTCCATAGAGTGCCTCATATGGAGCCATTTTAATACTTGCTTGATAACTATTATTATATGCAAATTCTACTAACGGTAAATAATCATCCCAATTCCCCTTCAGATCAAGCACACATGCCTTAAGCATATCCTCTAAGGTTTAAATGGTTCTCTAAGATTGTCCATCTATTTTAGTTGATAAATAGTGCTAAAATTCAATTGCGTTCCCATGGCTGTTTGTAGGATTTTTTAAAAGTGAGACACAAATTTAGGGTCACGATCAGAAAAAATTAAAATTGGGGTTCCGTGAAGCCTAATAATTTCCCGTACGCACAACTTAGCTAACTTTTCTAAAGAATGGGTAATCTTAATGGCAAGCAAATGAGCAGATTTAGTTAACCTATTAATAATTACCCAAATCTAATCATTACCATTTGAACTCCTTGGTAAACCTGTCACAAAATCCATAGTAATATGTTCCCATTTCCTCTCAGGGATAGGTAGGTGTTGTAGTAATCCTGATGGTTTCTGATGTTCATCTTTTACTTGTTGACAAACCAAACACTGAGATACAAATTTTGCTATCTCCCTTTTCATGTTATTCCACCAAAATACTTCTCGAAGATCCCTATACATCTTTGTATATCCGGGATGAAATGTGAATCTCGAGTAATGACTTTCGTCCAAAATTGGCCTCTTTAGTTGGGCATCACATGGAATACACACTCTATTTTTTAACCTCAATTTATCATCTCGTATTCCAAATTCAATCTTCTTCCCTTCAATAGCTTCTTCTCTAATCTTCTTCTATTGTGGGTTATTTACTTGTGCAATTTGGATCCTTTCCATCAACATGGGTTGTACTTGTAAATTTACGATTATTCCTCCTTTACTATAAATACGTACATCTATTTCCATACTTCTCATATCCTTCAATAGTGCTTCCTGACTTGTAATAAGACACGCTAAATTTGGTGTAGAATACCTACTTAAAGCATCAGCTACCATATTTGCTTTCCCCGGGTGATAATGAATATTCAAATCATAATCCATCATTAATTCTAACCACCTCCTTTGTCTCATGTTCAATTCTTTTTGGGTAAAAATATATTTTAAACTCTTATGATCGGTATAAATCTCACAAGTCTCACCATAAAAATAATGTCTCCAAATCATAAGAGAAAAAATTACAGCTCCTAATTCTAGGTCATGTGGTTTTAACTGTCTCGAGGCATAAACTTCTACTTTTCAATTTTGCATTAGCACACATCCCAAACCATTTTTGGAAGCATAACCATAAATCACAAATCCCCCTATCTCAGAAGGAATAGTCAAAATTGGAGCAGTTACTAATCGATTCTTAAGTTCTTGAAAACTATTCTTAACTTCCTCAGACCATTCATATTTCACCTTCGTTTGGGGAGGTTTGGTAATACTAGAAAATCCTTCAACAAATCTTCGATAATAACCTTCTAATCCAAGAAAACTATGAATCTCCGTCACATTAGTTGGTATAAGCCAATCCAGTATAGCTTTGATCTTTTTAGGGTCAACCGATACTCCCTCCATAGAAATGACTTGACCTCTAAAAGAAACGCTAGGCAACCAAAACTCACACTTATTTAATTTCGCATATAATTTCTCCTTCCTAAGGATTTATAACACCGTCTTTAAATGCTTTTCATGTTCTTCAATACTTTTGGAATAAATATGGATGTCATCAATGAAAACAACCACACACTAATCCAAATATTTTTTAGACACCCTATTCATCATATCCATAAAATCGGTTGGTGCGTTAGTTAGTCCAAATGTCATCACAAGAAATTCATAGTGACCATATCTAGTTCGAGGAACCAATTTTGAAATATTATCTTCCTTAATATTCAATTGGTGATAGCCTGACCTAAGGTCAATATTTGAAAATACTTGCGCACCTTGAAGTTGGTCAAACAAATCATCTATACGAGGTAAGGGGTATTTATTCTTATTGTTCACCTTATTGAGTTCACAATAATCTATACATAACCTCATCGTCCCATCCTTCTCTTTAACAAATAACACTAGAGCACCTCAAGGGGATAAACTTGGTCTAATAAAACACTTGTCTAACAAATCTTGTAATTAAACTTTTAATTCCCTTAATTCTAAAGGTGCCATACGATAAGGTGGTTTCGAGATTGGTATAGTTCCAGGAATAAGGTCAATTATAAACTCTATTTCTCTACTAGGAGGAAGACTAGGTAAATCATCTGGAAAAACATCCGGAAAATGTTTAGCTATAGGAATATCTTCTAGAATAGGCTCTTTTGTTTCCAAATCAATAAAACTTGAAAGTAATCCTTGACATCCCTTCTTAAGAAAACTAGAAGCTTGCATTGCAGAGATAATACGAATGGGAGATAGGATGCAAGTTCCTTCAAAACAGAATTCTGATTGGTTAGGTATTTGGAAAGTAACTCTCTTCTCAAAAAAATCTACCTTAGCATGCCAATCCATTCCCAAAATGACTTCAAAGTCTTTTATGTTTAGAATTATCAAATCAGCGAATAGTTTATGACTATTAACATTTATAGGGCAAGACTTATATACTAAGGTTCCCATCAATAACTCACCCGAAGGAGTAGAAACGTGTATGCTATGATTCGGGCCTATTAGGAAAATGATTAACAAAATGCGCAGAAACAAATGAATGGACAGAACCAGGATCTATTAAAACTTAAAATGGTTGTGCACATATAGAAAGTGTACCTGACACTACTGCATTAGAAGCTTGGGTACCATAAAGTGTAAAAGCACTACCTTGTCTGCCTTGATCCTTATTTTCACCTAAATGCTGTATCGAAATCCTTATCGGGGTTGGGCAGTATTTTATCTGATGTCCTTTCTATCCACATCTAAACCAATCTCCCGTATCCTTGTAACAAGTTCGTCCTTCATGCATCTTTCCACATCGCTGGCATATCTTATTATTAAACTGTTTGTTATCACTAGCTCCCCCAACATTGGATGTACTCCTAAAATTATTTCTATTATTTGGGCTCTTCCCTATTTATTCCCCCAAATTTCCTCTTACCATCTCTAATTTGATTGTACTCCTAGACATCCCTTTCGGGTATCGTAGCCCTAACCACAACGTCACTATACGATGTTAACTTTAGGATGGAAATTCTACTACGAATACTCAACCTTAACCCACGTTCAAACTTTTTGGATTTTAAAACATCTGTTATCACAACATAAGGTGCAAAACGGGATAATTCAGTAAACTTGGCCTCGTATTGACTAACCGACATATTCCCTTGAACTAGACTCATGAACTCAGCTGCTATTTCATCCTTCACCGTTTCAGGAAAATATTTCTCATAAAATATCACCAATAAGTCATTCCAACCTATATTAATATTCCTCTCCGCATGTATTCTCTTAGTCATTCTCCACCAATGTTCGTCTTCACCTTCAAACATAAATGTTGCAAATGAAACCCTTTGTTCATCAGTACACTTAAGAACATCGAGCATCTTTTCCATCTGCATCACCCAACTTTCTGCTTCAGTGGGGTTACTGGTACCTTTAAAAGAAGGCGGGTTCAACTTCTTGAAATGCTCAATGGTACAGCTAGTTAGTTCCATATTCCTTGGTGCTCCATTATTCACCTGGTGCTCCACAATCTTTGCAAAACTCTCAATCGCCTTGTATGCACCTTCCAGTCCTTCCATACTTGAACCACTTGTTCTCGCAGCTGATCTTGGCTTGGTCATATTCTACAGCAATGGCCAAACATAAGACGTATTACACTAACTCAAGATTGCAAATTAGAAGATCAATTATATATAAACAATTTATATGTAGACTGTAAGACATTTAGAGGGTTATCACATAAGTCAGATATTTAATCCTATATCCTATGTATGGAAACTTAAAATCGATAACGTTCGAAACTTATATTTAGTAGTGTACGGGTTTATAGCCTATGCTCTGATACCACCTCTGTCACGAACCCGTCCCAAAACAGTAGTGGGGAACGAGTGTCTTTACATGCCACCAAGGCAACATATATTCTGACTTAAATTATTTCATTAAATAAGTGCAATAAAAGTACAATCACATGGTTATGAATTGTAAAATACTGAAATTAAAGGAATTACGTCATGAGAGCTTTCTAAAGGAAACTTCGTTTATATTAAAAGTAACGATGAATTACAACTTAAGACAAAATTTAAAGCTTATTACAAGAGATCCAAACATGCTCTAAATGATAAAACAAATATAATAACAAAAGGAGATCTAAAAGCTCAATCTTCAACACAATCCTCTTTCGTTCCCTCCGCGAACCAACTTATTTTCTGAAAAATGCTTATTTATACAACATCAGCTAAAAGAAGAGTGAGATTTAATCTCCAGACATTCCAGGGTTTTTCAAAAAATTGATACCTATTCAATTTCCAACATAAGGCATATACATATATGAACATGGATTTGCAGTAAAATTTATAAAGTAAACTGGCAGTATATATTTTCAGAATAATCAGTTCATAACATAACATATAAAACAATTTGAGCAATATGACAATTATTTAATTTTATTTTAATGATCATGTACGCTCTAATACCCAGATAAACAGATAGTGTTACCAAATGTTTCCACCCGGCAACAACACGGACAGAAAAATCATGATATCTGATATAACGCCTTATTTAGGGCACACCAGCGATAAACCAGTTGGGAAGGTACCACCCAAATATTTACACTCGGTAGTCAAGGCCAACATAGTAGGAGAGTTTCCATAGGCCGAATCAATAATTTCAGAATTCAAATCAAATGTATATATCGAGAGATATACACATATAACAAACGATGGAATCATCATTATCAGATGTATTTTGAGAATAAATGCATTTCATAAAATATATATAGTTTGCATAATATATAATCAAAATACACAAGGAATGTCACAGATTACTCACTTAGAACAGTAGTTCGAAGTCACAGATGCTGAGTCATGGATCACTCGTTAAGTCTTAAGACGAAACTTCTTCTTAAACTTTCACGTATTTTCTCTCACTATTTCTCTCTGATCTTTGGAATGAATTTCATGTAATAACAGATCCTAAGGCTTCTATTTATAGTTTTTCAAAGTTATTTGGGTGTTGACACGTGTCCTAATGACTAAGCATCCATTTTGGTGAGTCGACGTTTAACGTGTCGTGCAACGAGACTATCTTGCAATCTTTATTCACCAAACGTAGACACGTGTTTTATCTTCTTCTAAATGGATGACACGTGTTTTATCCTTATTTATATGGATGACACGTGTAAGGTGTGGTGGCAAGAATACAGCACGAGGTGTCAAGCACAAGGAGTCAAGTTATTAAGGGTACAAAGGTCATTTTACACATGAAGGGTATTTTAGTAATTTTACACCATACATTTTCAATATTTCTTAGAGGTCCTTGAAAATATTAGATTTACAAAATGGTCCTTTATATATTTTTATTTTATTTCCTAAAACTTTCATTATTCAAAAATTAAGTCCCTAAAGTTTCATAAAATTTTATTTTCTACCCCAAAACTTAACATTTAGCTTAGGATATGCTATAAGACTTTGATTTAATCCATTTTGATGAATAAGGAGGTTATGTTAAAGTGTTTAAGTCGGCCAAACCAGCCTCCCCTTCTACCAATCAAAATATTACAATGGTGTGGTAATAAGACAAAATTTGACATAAAGGATGGACAGATTTGCCTTTATTTCATAATTTCGGTATAACTTCTTGCTCGGACTTCCATTTAACACACCGTTTATTGTGTTCCAACACTAATTCATATATATATATATATATATATATATATATATATATATATATATATATATATATATATATATAATTTTTTTTGTTTTTACCTCAAGTCAATTGTTATATTATAATAGTCAAAACTAGTCTCTAATATGAACATTCCTACCAAAAACTTTAAAATTTTATGTTTGTAACTAATTTGGTATTTTATGATTTATGAAGGGAGGATTAGACTAAAATAATAAATTAGCATTATTTATATCACATATGAAATAATAAAACATTTAAAACTATATATGAACGTATAAAAGTGGGGTCATTACTTCTTACCCTCCTTATAAAAACTTTGGTCCATAAACTTTACTTACATTAATTTCCAAAAAAGCACGAATATTTCTCCTATATTTAATCTTCCCACTCCCATGTTGATTCTTCAATGTAAAGATTATGCCATAACACTTTGATCAATGGAATTACATTGGTTGGTAATATTTTATCTTTATGGTCCAAAATTTCTACTGGATGCCCAGCGTTGGTTAAATCTTCTCTAACTTGAAGAGGTTCATGACATAGGATAAGCGTTAGATCTGGGACATATTTCTTCATCATTGACATATGAAACACATTATGCACACTAGAGAGTTCAGGGGTAAGGCTATTCTATACGCAACAACCCCAATCCTTTCAAGGATTTTAAAAGGTCTTATGTATGTTGGACTCAGTTTTCCTTTCTTCCCAAATCGAATTACTCCCTTTGCTGGTGATACTCGCAAGAACATATAATCTCCTCTTCGGAATTCCAACTCTCGTCGACAATTGTCAACATAACTCTTTTGACAGCTTTGAGCAATTCGAAGTCGATCTTGTGTTAATTTCACTTTCTCTGTTGTGATCTGGATCAATTCTGGTCCTAATAATTTTCTTTTTTCAAATTCTACCCAACATGTAGGGGAACGGCACCTTCTTCCATAGATTGCCTCATATGGAGCCATTTTAATACTTGCTTGATAACTATTATTATATGTAAATTCTACTAACGGTAAATAATCATCCCAATTCCCCTTTAGATCAAGCACACATGCCTTAAGCATATCCTCTAAGGTTTAAATGGTTCTCTAAGATTGTCCATTTATTTTAGATTGAAAAATAGTGCTGAAATTCAATTGCGTTCCCATGGATGTTTGTAGGATTTTTCAAAAGCGAGACACAAATTTTGGGTCACGATCTGAAAAAATTAAAATTGGGGTTCCGTGAAGCCTAATAATTTCCCGTACGCACAACTTAGCTAACTTTTCTAAAGAATGGGTAATCTTAATGGCAAGAAAATGAGCAGATTTAGTTAACCTATTAATAATTACCCAAATCTAATCATTACCATTTGAACTCCTTGGTAAACTTGTCACAAAATCCATAGTAATATGTTCCCATTTCCTCTCAGGGATAGGTAGGTGTTGTAGTAATCCTGATGGTTTCTGATGTTCAGCTTTTACTTGTTGACAAACCAAACACTGAGATACAAATTTCTCTATCTCCCTTTTCATGTTATTCCACTAAAATACTTCGCGAGGATCCCTATACATCTTTGTACATCCGGGATGAAATGTGAATCTCGAGTAATGACTTTCCTCCAAAATTTACATCTTTAGTTGGGCATCACATGGAATACACACTTTATTCTTGAACCTCTATATATCATCTCGTATCCCAAATTAAATCCTCTTCCCTTCAATTGCTTCTTCTCTAAGCTTCTTCTATTGTGGGTCATTTACTTGGGCAATTTGGATCCTTTCCATCAACATGGATTGTACTTGTAAATTTACAATTATTCCTCCTTTACTATAAATACGTACATCTATTTCCATACTTCTCATATCCTACAATAGTGCATCCTGACTTGTAATAAGACACGCTAAATTTAGTGTAGACTACCTACTTAATGGATCAGCTACTATATTTGCTTTCCCCGGGTGGTAATGAATATTCAAATCATAATCCATCATTAATTCTAACCACCTCCTTTGTCTCATGTTCAATTCTTTTTGGGTAAAAATATATTTTAAACTCTTATGATTGGTATAAATCTCACAAGTCTCACCATAAAAATAATGTCTCTAAATCTTAAGAGCAAAAATTACAGCTCCTAATTCTAGGTCATGGGTTGGATAATTTTTATCATGTGGTTTTAACTGTCTCGAGGCATAATCTACTACTTTTCCATTTTGCATTAGCACACATCCCAAACCATTTTTAGAAGCACCACTATAAATCACAAATCCCCTTGTCCCGGAAGGAATAGTCAAAATTGGGGCAGTTACTAATCGATTATTAAGTTCTTGAAAACTATTCTTAACTTCTTCGGACCATTCATATTTCACCTTCATTTGGGTTAACCTAGATCGAGGTTTGGCAATACTAGAAAATCCTTCAACAAATCTTTGATAATAACCTGTTAATCCAAGAAAACTACGATTCTCCGTCACATTAGTTGGTCGTGGCCAATCCAGTATAGCTTTGATCTTTTGAGGGTCAACCGACACTCCCTCCTTAGAAATGACATGACCTTGAAAAGAGACGCTAGGCAACCAAAACTCACACTTTTTTAATTTCGCACATAGTTTCTCCTTTCTAAGGATTTGTAACACCGTCTCTAAATGCTTTTCGTGTTCTTCAATACTTTTGGATTGAATAAGGATGTCATCAATGAAAATAAGCACACACTGATCCAAATATTTTTTAAACACCCTATTCATCATATCCATAAAAGCGGCTCATGCGTTAGTTAGTCCAAATAGCATCACAAGAAATTCATTATGACCATATATAGTACGAAAAGTTGATTTTGAATTATCATCTTTCTTAATCTTCAATTGGTGATAGCTTGGCCTAAGTTCAATCTTTGAAAATACTTGCTCACCTTGAAGTTGGTCAAACAAATCATCTATACGAGGTAAGGGGTATTTATTCTTAATGGTCACCTTATTGAGTTCACAATAATCTATACATAACCTCATCGTCCCATCCTTCTTTTTAACAAATAACACTGGAGCACCCCAAGGGGATACAACTGGTCTAATAAAACCCTTGTCTAACAAATCTTATAATTGAACTTTTAATTCCCTTAATTCTAAAGGTGCCATACGATAAGGTGGTTTCGAGATTGGTATAGTTCCAGGAATAAGGTCAATCGTAAACTCTATTTCTCTACTAGGAGGAAGACTGGGTAAATCATCTGGAAAAACATTCGAAAAATGTTTAGCTGTAGGAATATCTTCTAAAACTTTCCACCTTCAAGTTAATAGGTGCGGCTCTCCAGTGGTGGGGGTCGGGTACTGTCTATGAGTAGAGAGATACTATGCCCATAGCAGAATTTTGAGTACATTTTGATCGTAAGTATTTTCCTCCTGCAGTACATATTGAAATGGTAAGGATATTATTGGACGTAACTCAAGGAGACCGAACAATGGCTGAGTATGAAGAAGAATTTACCCGCCTATATTATTATGCGTGTACTTAACACCTATATTCATAGACAATTTCTTATTTATTGTATTTATTTTCAGGAGTCAAGACGTTTTTTGGGTACATAATGTTTGTGAATCCAAATTAGTGCCTTGGGCATTGGTATTCAAAACCATATTACACTTCTATTATATTTGGGGAAATAATTAATTCATGTGAGATTGTTATAGTAGTAGATACCATGTTTTTATACAGACTACCTTATAGTCTATAATTATAGTTATCATAATGTTTACTACTACTTCCCATTATTTCTTTTTGGGTTGTTCAAAATTAATATTTCACTTTCCATTTTAGACGCGGTCAATGAAATAAATTCTATGATAACTGAATGAATGTTTACATTGAGCATTAATTGAGTGTATTCTTAATCTATATAGAAAATATTATATTTTCATGCATATCAATCACTTATCTTATTCAACACATGTTTTATTTAATGATATTTATCTACTTAATTTAATTGATTGAGTGTATTCTTAATCTATACTAAAAAGATTGTATTTCCATGCATATCACTTATCGTATTCATCACATGTTTTATTTGATGATATTTATTTTCTTAATTTGATTGATTGGCAATAGTCTTTTATTTATTTATTTTCCTTTATAATTGGAAGACTTGATTTTCAGAGAATTTATTAATTTTAGACAGGAGGTCATATGATTTTTTATGGGGGATATATTAGTCAGATATGTATTACATTTAAATAGGGGTGGCCATGAAACGGGCCTAGGCGGGCTCAGGTCGTGCCTACAAAAATTTGAGTTATCCCAGGCCTACCCAAGACCGAGTCAAAATATCTTTTCCCCAGCCCAAGCATAATTTTATTTTTAGCAAATTTATGACCTATTTTATTGTTTACAAAAATTAATTTTAGAATATACTCTCAAGACTAAGAGTAAATAAAACCTAAAATTGATATTTCTAAATGTTCTCCATTAATATTCTTTTTTATAACTTTTAACCTTAAAGGAATAAAAACTAAACTACTAATATATATATATATATATATATATATATATATATATCAGGCCTCAAGCCGGACCGGACTTAAGCGGGCCTAAGAGTACATGCCCAGACCAGCCCAGGAAAAAAATCGGGCCTATAAATTTTTCCAAGCCCGGTTGTTGAGCCTATTTACCTTACCCAAACCCTATTTTTTTCGGGCGAGCTTCGCGGGCCTTGGGCGTATGTCCACCCTTACGTTTAAAGCGACTGTAGTGAAAAGGCTATTATCTTTATCATTATCAAGTAAGGGATGTTTCTTATAATTATGTCTAGGATCGAGGGAGGGTCTAGCACACTTGTATTATATAGATGTGAGCACATCAAATAGATGTAATGCTTTCTTTAGTTGGGTTATAGATAGTAGGAAATTCTTCCATATGTATTTTAAGGGCTACTGAGTTACTACCTACACATGAGATTATTTTTTATATCATTTTTTAGATTAAACAACTCGATTTCAAATGAATATTTCGTAAATGATTATTGAGGAGAGACAGTGGTGTGATAAACATGATTTTCGAGAGTAGTTGTGGTTGAAATGCTTGAAGGTATGGTTGAAACATCTGGGCGATAATGTTTTGAGCAAAGGTTTAGCTTGAGCGCCAGAGCATCTCTAATGCAAATGCTTATATTTTGCTTATATAGAGGTGGAATAAGACATTGTGAATATTATGTGGACAAAAATTTAGTTTACACCACATCTCCAATGTAGATGCATATATTTTGCTTATATAGATGTGGAATAAGACATTGGGAATATTATGTGGAAAAATTTTTAGTTTACACATCATCTCAAATGCAAATGCATATATTTTCCGTATATAGAGGTGGAATAAGACATTGTGAACATTATGTGGATGAAAATTTAGTTTCTACATTGTTCATAAAAAAATCTTATCAAATGCAAATGTTTAAAGTTTAACTTGTATTAAATATGGAAGAGAAGAGCCACATTAATAGTTACATTGGAGAAAGAATTTTGAATTTAATGAATGTGAATTCTATGTGGCAAGCCTCCACAATGTGAAAGAGGGTTGCTTCCATATTGTGAATAATCATTATCATGTCACTTTTATATTCATTGTAGAGACTTACGTTAGAGACCTTTTATTTTAATTTCATTATCTATGAATCCTACGTGCCTATTCATATTCTTCCACTACAATGCTCTAAGATTCGAGTCTATTGCACCAAGGTTGGTATTTTGCAATGGGACCAAAAACAAAGCCACGACCAACATCATTTTGTAACAAATGTCGGTATTTTACAGTCTTCTTGAGAAGATGTTTTAAAGTAACCAAAGCTGACATGGATTCAGCATACCTAAAACACAAAGAAAATGTTGTCAAATGTCAGCCCTTTGCTGTAATTTTTTATATATTCCAAATAATTTAATGTGGGCTCACATATTAAATAGTAATTATATTTGATCTTCAATTTAAAATGGGAAAATTAAGTGATCCAATTAGATAATCTCAAAAGACATAAACAGTAAGTATAGAATCTGAAATGTGTGGTTACCCAAAAGTCACCTACTAGTTACTCAATAATTATTTATCTAAGTGTAAAAGTAGTCGATCAAAAATACATTTTGGTTGCAAAACCAACTCTTACTAGCGTAACATATCACACTAGAGGAGTTCCACAGTATAATGACATATGAAATGTCTAAAGAGGCTTGGAACATACTCAAACTCATCCATGAAGGTACTAGTGTTATTGAGGCTTTCAAACTCCAAAACCTCATCACTTAGTTTGAAACCATTAGAATGGAGGAGAGCGAAACCTTCAATGAATTCTATGCTAGATTATTTGATATTGTGAACCCGTCTTTTAACTTGGGAGGGAGAATACCCAAACCCCACGTAGTTGATAAATTCTTAAGGTCCTTGTCTGAAAGATTTAATTCAAAAGTGACAATTTTGATTTCCTTGGGAATTTTAGGATCTACGAAACTCGAATAGCTTGTTGGTGATCTTCAAACTCGTGGCCATGTAGTAAGTCATCTGTCGACTTTTGTAGTTCCTCATCATTATGAATTTGTGTGGTTGGGTCGTCCAAGGTTTTTTCCGTTGTAGATTTTCATCCTGCATGGACGTGTTATGATTGATTTCTTTTTTATTTTCTCTCACCTAGATGTGTAAATCAATTTCTAACAACAATTGGATTAAAAACTGGTGTAAAGTTATTACTTGGTTTAATTCATTTTAAGTATATATATTTCATTTGAAAAAATTAAAAATTAACTTTTTGTTATTTCGACATACCCTCTTGGGACTTCAAATTGGAGGTTTTATAGTTTGATGGAAGTTTTGAAGAAGGTTATTCTTGAGTTTGAAGAGTCTAGGTGTTTACTCGAGCCTAGGATAGTAAATCTTGAACAGAGCTTGAGAGACTCGAGTCATGTTAAATTTGGTTTGGAATCTAGGTCGAAAAATTAAGATAAATTGTTAGGCAATGTCTAAATCAAAGATGATAAGTGTGGGATTGGCTTCAATGATCAAGATGCTTCCATTATTAAAGCTAAGAACATGCTTTTAAGAGAGTCAAATGTTGCTAGGAACGCTAGAAAAGCTCAACCCTTAGGCCCTTAGGTAACACCCTTCGTCGTGTCTCTATATGCACACATTGCGGTAGGAAAGGTCACCTTAGGCTTTTTTTCTTTGATCTTGAAAACTATCCTAGAAAATCTAACTCTAGAGTCACCAAGGTTCCCAAAACACTAGAGTCCCATGTTACACCTATGAGGGTTAGGCGATCTGATTTGGAGGCCTTACATATTAGATTTGTTGATTCCCAAATGCCTGCACAGGATATTTCTCTTGCTATATCTAATGGTTGGTTGTATTTTCATATTTACATACAATAGAATTTGTACTTCATGATATATGTGTTTGATAGTTATACGTTGTTTGAGTCTTTTACATTTTTATTTTTTAATTATTGGGTCTTATTGAAAAATAACAAAATTGTTTATCTTTTGAGTTAATTTTTTTAAAATTGGTATCTTTATTAAAATGTTTAAAAAACTCAAAAAGATTTTGGTTTATGTATTAGTTTTTCACATTCTGTGTGACATATTAGTGTGTTTGAGTCCATTTC
This sequence comes from Sambucus nigra, assembly GCA_949130495.1. Taxonomy (NCBI): domain Eukaryota; kingdom Viridiplantae; phylum Streptophyta; class Magnoliopsida; order Dipsacales; family Adoxaceae; genus Sambucus; species Sambucus nigra. The sequence continues at coordinate 677,828,113 of OX422209.1, forward strand.
ATTCCATGTTTCAATGTGGTTGGGACATTTCATTATGATTTACAATGCTTAGATTATTCTTAATCACACTTGCATGGAGTTGTTTGACTTTGATTTGCTTAATGTATTCACTTTGTACATTCCTCCACAGATAAGTGCAGGAGCACATTTTTAAAGTTTAACTTCACTTGTTTTATTTTTTATATATGAGATGTTCTCTCATCAATATTTCCAACTACATATCTTATGACGATGGGAATTTGTGAATGTAAGAATCGTTTCCCGTGAGTTTGCTTGATTTTTATTGAATATATGAGGATGCATGGGAAAGGGCTACGAAATGAGAAAATCTCCTTTGTGGTAAATCCACCGTTGGCAAGAGACTAAAAATGAGAGGCAAAAAGAAAGATTAAAGGCTAAATAGTTTATATGTTTGATTTTCAGAGAATGTTCCTTCACAAGAATTAAGTGAAAAATTATATAATGTTTGTTTAGCTTTTGAGGGATCTACTATTTTACTTAGTTTGAACCTTATCTTTACCTATATTTATGCACTGTACATTTTCTTCTTTAGATTCTGGTTGGTTAAACTTATTTATCATCCACGGTAAAGTCTTCCTAAAAGTAAGAACAAGTCTTATTCATTGAAGCATCGAACGACACACAATTGCCAAATTATTGGATGACTGACATAATCAATTTGTTAGCAAGACCACAACCTTGTCTGGCATGCTTGCACATAACTAAAAAGACAAATCAACCAAGACAGCTAAACATATTTTTTTCATGCCCAACTATCCATATTTCACATGTTCATTTATTAATGACATTTTTAATATCACATATATTTATCACCCTGTGCTACAACATATTTTCTTAACTACCCCACCCTCAGATTATTAGCAAATAGATAGTTTTCAAATGTTCTAAGCCATTTTGCCATGAGGTGAAGGGATAACAATCCTATATGTAACAATTTGTAACTCAAAAATTTAAATTAAAGGTAAATTGATTTTATTAAGGGTTTAAAGTCATCACTCTTACCCATCTATAAACTCCGTATGTGGATCTTAAAGTAATTATCAAATTAACCCTAAACTTTTATAAACTTAAACTTTACCCCATAAACTTTATATCAATTTCTCGATTGAATAATAAAAAGAGTTATTTTGGTTTTGGCCCCCACTAGTTATGCTCGTGTGAATTTTGGCCCCCAATTAAAATCTATTGTATGTTTGGAGATTCATTCGGGGATTTTCAAAGATAGAGGGGCCATTGACCGAGTTGATTCGTAAGGTTATTCATAGCATGCCTTTGACACTCTCAAGGAAACGTTGACTTCGGCTCCAGTTTTAGCTCTACCTAGGAATGGGGTTAAGTATTTGGTATACACCAATGTTTCCCTGTAGGGATTATATGGGGTGTTCAAGCAGGAGGAACATCAAATTGCCTTCATGTCTCAAAAGTTGCCTCGTGAGGTTAACTAACTAGCACATAATTTGGAGTTAGTGGCGATAGTGTTCGCACTACATATTTGGAGACATTATTTTTTGGGTGAGAAGTTAAGTCTCTTTAATGACCATAAGAGTCTTAATTATTTGTTTACATAAAAGTACTTGAACATGCGTCAATAACGGTGGTTTGAGTTCATCAAGGACTACCAATTTATGATTCATTATCACCTGGGAAAGGTCAATGTAGTGGTAGATGCTTTGAGTGGATGACCAAGCGATAGTTTGTCTAATCTTAAGTTCATCAGTGTGGGGTATGTTTAGGTGATTAGAGAGTTGTTCGATGCTTTTGTGGGGGTGATCACCGTGAATCCCAGTATCATTATACGGGTGGTTCGAGCACAAGTAGAGGATGGGGCATACAAGGAGAAAGTTTTCGATCTTTCGACTACTGTTATACCTCTTTACATCATTGATCCGGATGATGGATTGCAGTGTAAGGGGAGGTTGGTTGAGGCTTCAAATGAGAAGTTACATAGGACCATTATGTAGGAGGTCCATATATTGCAAATTTTTTTGCATCCCGATGGAGATAATATGTACCAGGACATAAGGAGATAGTATTTATCACACCCCAAACCCAAATCCATTCTAATAATTTTATTTTATAATAACTAAATCATAATCTTCAACCAATTTAAATATAATTCATTTAAAACAAATTATACCTAATGTAACAATAAACATAATCATGTTCTCTATACCATAATGCAATTAACATCGGAGTCATAATTAAGCAAACCTACAATACTATAATTAAATAGTACCATTATCTAGTTAAATCACTCTAACTCAATATATACAATTTGTGAGTGTAGTAAAATCCTTAGTGTCACAATAACAAAATTCCCACGTCTAAACCCTAGCTCTTTCTAATGGTGAAGCTCTCAAAATCACCAATCATATGGTGTTTAAACTGGCAACATACAAACCTGAAAATGTCAAAATATAAACATTAAACTATGAGCTAAGTGAGGTAATCCTTGCCTGCAGTAAAATAATAGTTATATATCAAATCTTTGGATATAAAATCCCAATAATCTTGTCAGTTATGTACTAACAATCCTGGAACAAAAGTTCCAACAAATCCTTGTCATAAGACAAAACAAATCATTGGATCTTGTCCAATTCCAATCCGGGGTCATAAGACCCAGTCAATCCTGGATATTTGAATATCCAAACAAATCTTGAATACCAAAGTATTCAAATCAATCCTCTCTGAGAGCTATATGCATATCCATTATATAATTTTCATATTTGTATTTGAAACAATCATAAGTACGCTCACATTGGCCACTTAATGGATTTTTCCTTTGCCTTTATCTGGCGCTTATTCAAACGGTTCTTCTTCCCTTTCTATTATTCTTACAACATTAGTATCGTCATAATAATAACAACAATCCAAATAATAACTTAAACGCAACTCAATTCATAAGCATTATATGATTCCATTCAAATTATTTGTCATAATGAAGTTCTATCTAAATTCATGTTAAGATATTTGGCATATCCAAATCATATACTAAACATACTATAATTTCTTATTTCCTTATCATATTATAATTTCAATAGAAAATACAGTGCATTATTTCAAGTTTCCTAGAGCAAACTATGCCGATTTCTTTACTACATAGCAAATCTGCCCTATAGGTTCCTTTATCGTTCAGTCAAATTCCATGAATTTTCATAAATTTTCTACAATATAAATTTCTATGATATTCCACCCAATTTAAATATACGTATTAAATAATTCAAAATTAAAGTTTAATAATTTCCAGAGTTCATTTTCTATGTTAAAAACATTATCAAACTCGGGGTATATCCAAACATATTTATGCAAACAGCAACTACGCACCAACTTTCAACCATCGCCAAGTTCTATCCACATGGATTTAAATTCTAATTTTTGGATATGCTATGCACATGTGAGTCTAGTTTCATATCCAAGTGGAATTTATCAATACGAGTAAGTATGCAAAAACTTATGAAAGTTTGAACACAAAAGGATTCTAAGCAAGGGAAACTAAAGGATTTACACCTTCGACTTTCTTCAAACTTGTATCTACCCATTGTATACATAAAATCATGAAATTTTAGTAAAAAAATGATTATTTCTATCATTTCAATCAGTAATACCAAAAAAAATAACAAGATTTATGGATAGAATTACCTAAGGGACTTTTACGTAATTTTTTATGGATTTTTCTCCAAATTCTCCTAACACTTCTCTTCCTATGCTTCACTATCCTCTCTCTTCAAGACAAAATCTCTCATGGCTGAATTTTTCTAAATAAGGAGGTAATTCTAATATGTTTAAGTTGGACAGACCAACCTCCCTTTCCAAGCAATCGAAATATAATATATAGTGTACTAATAAGACAAAATATCACTTAAAGGATGGACAGATTTGCCCTTGTTTCGTAATTTCAATATAACTTCATGCTTGGAGCTCTGTTTAACACACCGTTTATTGTGTTATAAACCAAATTCATATATATACAACTATCTATTTTACCTCAAGTACATTGTTATATTATAATGGTCAAAACTAGTCTCCAACATGAACATTCCTACAAAAAAACTTTAAAATTTTATATTTGTAACTAATTTGAAAATTCATGATTTTTGAAGGTAGGGTTAGACTAAATATAATAAACTAACATTATATATACTAATAACACATTATCCATTTCGCATAAGGTACGCATGATTCAAACATAATTAATCATAATTATATTCGGGTAGTCACATTATTAGTGAGTCGGGTTGAAGCAGAACGTTGTTATGTTTGTGTCCCAATCCAGCACGTATCAAATAATAAAGGTGGATCTCCAGTGATTATCGGGTACACTTCAACCCTTACCCATTCTCGGGTGGAATGGGATAATATTTCTATGGACTTCATCATTGGGTCGCATTTATCTCTTAGGCATCATGACTCTATTTGTGTTATAGTTGACCACTTGATAATGATTTCACATTTCTTACCCATTCGCACAAATTTCATAATATATCAGTAAGCACGGTTGTATGTGGCAGAGATTATTTGGCTTTATGGGGTTTTTTTCTAATTATTTTCTGAAGAGATCCAAATTTTTTATGTAAGAGAAAGTTTTATAATAGCTCATTTTATTTTTATTTAGATTATCCTATTCTACTCCACTACACCTTTATGACTACTTACACATTTTCGAAGAGAAGAATTTGATAACATTTGGTAGATTGAAGATCGTTCATCATAACATCACTCAAAAGAGATATGAGGTGGTTTGGTAAAGACTTTAATTATCCAAAGGTTTTATTTTAAAGAGTTTTCTTTTTAAAATGTTTTAAAAGAATTTTTGAAATCTCGTTAACTTGTTAAAACGAGATGGATATGTCATTCGAACGAGTTGCATAAGGTCATTAGAATAAGGTTCTCACGTTCGAATGAGATTTGGAATGTCGCCTTTTGGTTCAACTCTGGAATGTTATCCGAAGTATCATTGGAAGTCGTTCGAACGAAGTGACAGTTCGTTTGAACAAGTGCGCATGTTTTTAATTTTTGAGTAAATATTTTCCAAATATTTAATCCCTGTCTCTTTGCAACAACTTTCCCTAAAAATAGCGATGATGGATTAAAATTTTAAATAAACCATTTTAGAGTTTTTTTATGATCAAACTCTATATTTTTTCATCCAAACCCCTTGCATTTTTTAATATCACTTTTCTAAATCAGGAAGAACACATTTAAAGTTAAAAACCCTAGTAGAGATTTTCTCTACTGTTGAATTGTGGAGTTGAGGCGCTACTGCTGAAGAAGAAAATAATTAAAGATTCCTGAGGTTGATCGACGGATAACAAGGCAAGAGTTGCTTGTTGTGGGAAGTGCTAGACTGCATTATTGTCTATTAAAGTTTAGAAGACTCTTGTGTGTTATACTTAGTGGATCTCTAAGTAGATTGCAAGTTATTATATGTCTGTCAAATTCTTTAATAGTGATGAAATTAAAGGTTTTGCCCGAAATGGATTTTTCCTCAAGTTCTGCTTATGGTTGTTTGGTTTGGAATTTGACTTTATAACTTATATTGGATGTTCACCAAATTAAATCAATATAAAATTTGATAAAAAGTGAATTTGGATGTTTGGCCTACGATATAAGTAAATTCGTATGACCCATCCTTTCTCAAATTGGTATTAGAGCAGGTTACACTAATTTATTGTGTGATCTTTGAAATTTGGGATTATATGGATAATTTGTATAATATTCTTCCAAATTTTTATGTGTCAAATTATGCATATTGAAAATATAAAATGAGGTATGCATTAAATTTATTGACGAGATGGTCTGGCTTGTGTGTGAAAAAGGGTGAACTCCACCCACTGTGACTAACGACAATGTTGAAAGTCTTAAACCCGTCACTTCCTGGACTGAGGATGCTATTAAATGGAGTAATTTTGACTCCCACGACTTAACTGCAATTTTTGGAGTTGTCACCCTAGAAGAGTTTTGCCACATCGAGTCCTTTAAAATAAAAAATAAAATAATTTTTTTTCTCTTAGGGTATTAGATTTAGAGAAAGGGTTGAGAGAGAGAAAGTCCTTGGTGATAATTTTGTAGGATAGATAGTCATTTTATTGGAGATGGAAAACGACCACTTGAGCAACAAAGTGGCTAGTCTTATGAGAGTTCTTCAAGCTTCATTGGAGACTCGTGAGAAAGTTAAATCCCTTATATCCCAACTCGAGAAAGATCTCAAACGTGCTTGGGAGGTCAAGGTTACTACAGAGTATACATCGAATAAGGTGGGTAAGATATTCCTCGGTATAAATTTAGGTTTTAGGGAGAGATAAGGAATATGTTATGATGGTGCATCCACTTTTCATGACGCATCGGAGCCGGTTCCTAAGTTTGTGGTAGATTCTTATGGGCCTCGACCTAAGCCACAAAAGAAAGTTCAACCCAAATTAGCAAACCAAGGTAGACCCAAATAAGTCCATGTTTGCGCTTATTATAAAAGGAGATGTCACCTTAGGGAATTTTGCTACAAGTTAGGGAGAACTAAACATACATATAATCCTGTGCACCATTATAGCGACTTTATTAGTTTTAGAGAGTAAGTTGAGATCCTAATCGCCACTTTCAAATCTTGATGGAAGAATTGCAAAGGATGTTTATGCCTTTTGAGAACGCTTTTAACGCTACGACTAAAGCAACAACAACAAAGGAAAATAAAAGGTTACCTCCACTTGGGTACCTAAGAAAGACAATAAAGCCCTTGTTGTTTATATTGGTCTTAAGGTTCGAAATACTTCCTAATGGCATTTTTATAGTGGGTGATCTAGGCATATAACCGGTGACAAGTCGTATTTTATCGACCATGTGGATCACAAGAAAGGCAAAGTCACCTTTAGAGATAAGAGTAGGTATATCATTTTAGGACAGGGTTGTGTTGAAGTACTCAAATTTCCTAAACTAGACAATCTGTTGTACGTCGAAGGGTTGAAAGTGAACTTGATTAGAAAAATCCAACTATGCAATGCAAACTTTGCGATAAAGCTCGATAAGTCCTAGTGTTACATTTATAATCAATCCGGTGAACTATTACTACAAGGAATAAGGACCATCGATAATTGCTATGGGATCATTCCAAAGTCCTCCTTTGTGTGCATTAATTCCATTATCTCCTCTATGGACCTTTCACATCAATGACTAGGTCATGTGAACTTTAGAGATCTTAAGAGACTAATGAACAAAGACCTAGTGCATGGCTTACCATCTCTTCAAAAACCAACTTTCAAGGTTTGTGATCATTAATAATAAGGAAAACAAATCAAGAGTCCTCATCGAAAGCTGAATACCATTACCACTTCTTGTGTGTTATATTTGATACATATGGTTCGTATGGGTCCTACATGTATGAAAGGAATAGGTTGTAAGAGATACATTCTCGTGATGGTCTATGGCTTTTCAAGATTTTCTATTAAGAGATTTCTTAAAGAAAAGTATGATGCGATTAAGTTCCTAATAACTAAATGTCGTGTCCTATAATACCAACATGGTTTCATTATTATTCAGATGCGTATTGACAACGACACTAAATTTAAAGAAGCCATGGTGGATAGCTATTGTGATAGAGTGGGCATCAAATACGAGTTTTTGGCAATTCGCACTCCTCAATAAAATGGGATAGTTGAGAGGAAGAATTGGATGATTCAAGAAGTGACTATCCATGCTTCTTCGGAGAAACGTGCCTAGACATTTTTGGGCAAAGGCGATTAATACTGCATGTCAAACAGTGAATTGAGTATATCTTCATCCACACGTGTTGCACACGCTATATGAGTTGTGGATAGGGAAGAAACCCAACTTATCGCATTTTCGTGTCTTTGGGAGTTCTTAATACATTTTGAGAGATAAAGATCACTTAGGAATGTTCGACTCCGAAGCGATGAGGGGATATTTTTAGGTTATTCATCGTTGAGTAGGGCTTATAGGGTGTTTAACCTTTCAAGCTCTAAGGTTATAGAGTCGATAAACGTTACGATTAGAAAGGATGAGCCATCGTCATTTATTGACCCACACCTCAATTGTAAGAATAATGAACCTCCTGGTGACGATCCCATTGTTCCTCATACTACCTCATTAGATCCCACTCTTGATTTAGTGGATCCACCCTCTTGGGTTCTAAAGAGTCATGACCCTTCCGCTATACTTGGTGATCCCTCACTAGGTGTCAGGACTCGCGCTCAACTTGAGTGTAGTTAGTTAATTTTACTATATCTTATTAGTCTAGCCCAAGAATGTGAATGAAGCACTTAAGAATGAGCAATAAATATTCATTATACAAGATGAGTTCCTTCAATTTCACAATAACTATGTTTAGGAATTATTACCCCAACCTAGTGAGAATAATGTGATTAGTACCAAGTGGATATACAAGAATAAGATGGATGATAATGGTACCATATTTCGTAATAAGGCAAGGTTAATAGCTCAAGGCTACAAACAAATTGCGGGTGCAAACTTTGATGAGACATTCGCTCATGTTTCTAAGATTGATTCCAACCGCTTACTCCTCATCATAGCATGTCATCTACGCTTCAAGTTATATCAAATGGATGATATCAAGAGTGCCTTTATAAATGGCATTATATAGGAGGATGTTTACGTGGAACAACCAAAGAGGTTTTTAGAAACAAAGAACTCGGGACACATCTTTTATCTTATGAAGTCCCTATGGCGTTTAAAGAAAGCTCCTCGATCTTGATATGAGAGTATCATTCTTATCTCTTAGCTCGTGGTTTCAAGCAAGGAGGTGGATAAGATGTTATTCATGGGGAGAGAGAGTGTTGCTATCTTGGTTTCCCAAGTCTATATGGACGACATAGTCATATAGTATTTGGATCCACGTGCTCCCAATATGCTCACACATAAGAGGAGGAGATAAAGAGTGAATTTGAGATGAGCATGGTTGGTGAGCTTACGTTTTTCTTAGGTCTCCGGGTGCATCAACTTGAGGATGGAATATTCATATCTCCATCAAAATATGTTAGGAACCTAGTGAAGAAGTTTGGTTTAACCTTCTCTAAGAACTCACGCTCCCCTATGAGTACATCAACTAAACTTACAAAAGATACTTTAGGCATAGATGTAGAACAAACCCTTTATAGGAGCATGATAGGTATCTACTTGACTGCTAGTCATCCCGACATTGCCTTTAGTGTTGGAGTTTGTGAGTGATACCAAGCATACCTAAAAGAGTCTCAGTTACTCTCACTTAAACGTATCATCAAATACGTGAGTGGAACACTTTCCCTACAATATTTGGAACTCCTTTGATATCGATGACCGTTTGTCTGCTTATTTGGATATTGATTGGGCCTGGGATGTTGATGGTTGTAAAAGCACCTCGAGTGAGTGTTTTTACTTTGGGAGTGCTCTTGTTTCTTGATTGAGAAAGAATCAAAACTCCATATCTATGTCCATAGTGGAGGACGAATATATATCCACTGGGAGTTGTTGTACAAAACTTTTATAGATGAAGCAAATGTTGGATGATTATGGGATTTCCCATGGCACAATGACTATTTCGTATGATAATAGAGGTGCAATTCATATATCTCGTAATCTAGTTCAATATTCTACCACAAATCACATTATCATATGTGAGCATTTCATTCGCGATCTCGTTATGTTGAAGGTTGTGTCCTTAAGCTTTTTATGAGTACCGAACGTCAATTAGGCGATATTTTCACGAAACGTTTAGATACACTTAGATTCGATAATTTTATTTAGTCTTTGGGTATTTGTTAAGTTGATTGATTTTGAGAACTTTTTCTAGTATAGGTTCATGTTTCCCTATTTCTAGATTATATTTTCTTGTATTTATATGTTGTTGCTTGTGATATATTTTGAAAAAATCAAAAAGATTTTTGATTTTTAAGAAAAAAATTAAAAATTTCCAAAAAGATTTTATTTTGATAATATTTTTGAAAAAGATAAAAAGATTTTTGTTATTATTTTTTTTTCACACATGGATGTACATTTAAGATGTTCGAATCACCCCTGCATTCCATCCATTCATGTGACTTTTTCATGGTATTTTGAGATATGGCTTCGTTTCTTTAGTGTGCTTAATAATGTGTTGCTAGCATTTTGTTGTTCATTGATGATTATGCTAGACTATTTGTCACCTTTATTACACATGTGCATATACTTTATGAACATTGTACTCACTTGTCATATGTGGAATATGATGTTCTCATCTCAATCATGTTTAATAACAAACCAAATGTACTAGAGATAAATTGTGCTTGTAAGAATCATTGTCTGAAGTTTATTTCCTAAAAAATTTATTATATGTTAAGAAATGGAAAGGGGCTACAAAAGAGAAAAATTATCTTTGCGTTAAATTCCACCATTTGCCAAAAAAAGCCTAAAAGATTAATGGCACACAAAAACAGTAGTGTCATGGTTAATTTTATTTTCATTGACGCTTCACTACATATGAGCATAATTATATCTTCATAAATTTAAGAGTAAATTCTTATATATGTGAGATTTTGAGGGTGTTATAAAGTAGAAGATCAATGGGTTTGCACAACGGATTCCTTTGAAAAGCATTAAATAGTTTGGCATTATTAATTTAAGAAGCATTAAAACTCATGGCATGTTGAGTCGATTTCATCTTGTTCAACATCTTTACTCCTAAGGATGAAATTGAGTTCTTTATTTAGAAGTATCTCATTGACTTCGTGCACCTATGTTATGAATGCCTATATTGATTTGCCTATGGTACATTTTCACACAATTACATTTCGCATTCATGATTTGGATATTTTAATGTTATTCCATGGTGTATTGTATTTGTACTTTTTGTAAATATACTTATTTTTATACTTAAAAAAATTTATAATTTCCAAAAATAGTTGGTTTTCTTCATCGAAATTTCATCGCGTGTGCATTATTGATTATCTTTGTGATGATATCTTTACTTCTTCGTGTGAAGCTAATTCTTTCATGATTAGTTTCTTATTCTTTATCAATTATGGACAAAAGGGGGAGAACAAATTGAGGGGGAGTTTATTTATTTTTTCAAACTCGTACGCATCACGGTATTTATTTTGTCTTAAGTGTGTAGGTCTCTTCCGCTTTGATAATGATTTAATGGACGACAAAAGATAAAGATTTTCTGCTGAAGATTTATACATTTATACATTTCCATTTCTTTAATTGGGAGGGTTTTATTAGTCTTAAGGTCAATTTTGGCTTTGGTTTATGTTTTGTACTGGAATAGCTAAAGGGGGATATTTGTAAGAGAAAGTTTTATAATTGCTCATTTTTTTATTTGGATTATGCCATTATATCCCACTGCACCTTCATAACTACTTTTACGTATCAGGAGAGAGGAAGTTGATGACATCTGGAAGATTGAATATCATTCATCATAACATCATTTAAATGATGTTATGAGGTGATTTAGTAAAGACTTTAATTATCCAGGGGTAATTTTTAAAGAGTTTGCATTTAAAAGTTTTCAAAATGTTTTTAAATGATTTTTGAAAGAAGTTTTGAAATCTCGCTAACTCATTAGAATGAGATGGCTATGTCATTCGAATGAGTTGCACAAGGTCATTTGAACGAGATTTCCACGTTTAAACGAGATTTTGAACGTTGCCTTTTGGTTTAGCTTTGGAATGTTGTTCGAAGTATCATTGAAAGTCGTTCGAATGAGAAAGGGTACATCATTGAAACGAAGTAATAATTCGTTCGAACGAGTACACGTGTTTTTTAATTTTCATTAAATAATTCCAAATCTTTGATCCCTATCTCTTTGCAACAATTTTCCCTATAAATAGAGATGCGGGACAAGAATTTTTAATAAGCTTTTTAGAGTTCTTTTTGTGATCAAACTCTATCATTTTTTCATTTAAACCCCTTGGATATTTGAAGATCATTTTTCCAAATAAATAAGAACACATTCAAAGTTCAAAAACCCTTGTAAAGATTTTCAGTACTGCTGAATTGTGCAGTCGAGACTTTACCACTGAAGAAGAAACAAATTGAATATTTCTGAGGCTAGTCGGTGGATATCGAGGCAAGAGATGTTGGTTGTGGGCGGTGCCGAACTGCGTCGTATTCTATTGAAGATTTGAAGACTCTTATATGTTATACTTAGTGGATCTCTAAGTAGTTTGTAAGTCATTACGCGTTTCTTAAATTCTTTAATAATGCTAAAATTAAAGGTTTTGCCTGAAAGAGATTTTTTTCTCAAATTCTTCTTCTGTTTGTTTAGTTTGAAATTTGGCTTCATAATTTATACTATATGTCCACTAAATTAAATCAAGATAAAATTTGATAAAAAAAATGAATTTGCGTGTTTGGCCTAAGATATAGTAAATCCGTATAACCCCTCATTTCTCATTATATCATGGTTTTGGGGAAGTTTTCAGGAGGTTATGGGGACTAGGTTGCACTTGAATATGTTTTACCATCCTCGGACAGATCGACAGACGGAGCAAATGAACCAATTTTTTTAGGATATGCTTCGGGCTTGCAGCTTGCATTTTAAGGGTAGTTGGGAGGTTCACAGACCTTTGGTGCAGTTTTCCTACAAAATAGTTATCAGAGGTCGATAAGTATAGCACTATATGAGGCTTTATATGGGAAACTATGTAGATCGCCGGTGTGATGGTTGACCCGAGTTTGTTCAAGAGATGACTAAGAATATTAATATGATTAAGGAGCAGATTAAGAGAGTTCAGAGTATGAAGAAGACTTGGAGATGAAGGACGTTGAGTATTAAGTGGGCGGTCAATTATTTCTCAGGGTGTCACCCATGAAGGGGTGATGCATTTTGCGAAGAAGGGGAAGTTTTCCCTGGAGTATATTGGGCCTTTTATGATCATGAATCGAGTAAGGATACTCGTGTATTGTATAGATCTTTCAGGCCATTTAGATCAGTACATAATGTCTTCCATTTATCCATGCTTCATCGGTTCTTTCATGATGAAGTCGCTTATCAGCACGTCGATTTGGATGATATTCAAATTGAGGTCAATGCTTTGAATATTGAGGAGCCTATGCGTATCTTAGACCATAAGGTCCAAATTTTTAGGTCTAAGGAGATAACCTTAGTTCATATTCAATGGGGTCATCATATCAAGGACGATTCCACTTAGGAGCAAGAGAATACGATGAGAAATTAATGTCTGCAGTTATTTTGAGGCAGTTATGTGTTATTTCCTGTGAATTCTGAGAACGTAATTCTTTTTTATAGAGGGGAAGAATGTAATACTGTGAGCGCTAATATATTAGCTTAGATTTTTTATTTGTTTTATTTGCACTTTGGCATATTTGGCGTATCCTTTTACAAACTGACTCGTTGACTCGTCGAACGGAAGCCAACATCTCCAAGTTCAAGACTCCACTACATCCCATAAAGGTATAAATTTGTTCAGGAATTTAAATTTATTCATTAAATTTATTTCGGGATGTTTTATTTTTAAATTTGAAACAAGATTTTTTATGTTGAAAAATTGAGCCATTTTTTATTTTAATTTTTTTTCAAAATTCGTCTGCCTCGTTCAAACGAGAAGACATTCTCATTCGAACAAGATTTTAAAGTCGTTTGAAGCACGTTTGATCATTTTATCTAATGAACATCTAACGAAGGCGTACTGTTTGGCATCATTTGAATGTCATTTAGAGTCTGTTCAAATGGGATGGTAAAGTCGTTCAAATGAGCTCTTATTTCGTTCAAATGATTTGTTATTCTCGTTCGAACAAGCCTCATTTTCGTTTGAACAAATCGTTGCCTTGAAATTTGTGTTTGTCTTATCAATACATGTTTCGTGTTTATTTTTTCTAAGACTTTTAAAGGAACATTTTCTAAATATTTGTTCCAAAAGTTTTCAAAGTTTTGTGTTGATAAAACACTTTTGATTCACAACACACATTCCCAAAATTGTTTTTGTGAATCGGTTTAAACCCTGGATAGTTTTTTATCCTTCCATATTCCTTGTGGAGAGGTACTCCATAGCTGACTCGTGAACCCGGGGAGAACACTACTAAAGACAAAGGCTGAGGCTGGATCGGTGGATACCGAGAGCGAATCTGTCGCATGTGGACTACTTAGAGACAAGTAGTATTCTTTAGAGATTTGCAAAGACAAGCATGTTATACTTGTGATTGGTATCAAGTAGTTTGTAAGTCGACTGTCTTGTATTATTTATAAAGTGTTAAATATATGTTTTGCCCAAAAGGATTTTTTCTTCAATCATTTTTTCTTGAATGCGTGCATATTCGTATTGTTTTGAACACATATTTGCCTTTATAACTAATGTAATCAAAGATTAAAATTTGTTTAAAATTGGTTTTTTATGCTTGAAAATTAAAACGAGATTTTGTTTATGACCATCCTTATCGAGAACGTTTATTTTCGCTTCACAAAGTGGTTTTAGAGCCTTCCACTCTTAGTGGTGTGAGAGCATACTTACCTCACTTTTTCAAATTGGTATCTAATCAGGTTGCACAATTTTATTGTGTTAGATCCTTATTTAGTATCTTTTGGGGTGGTTAATTATTCATCTCTCTTGTTGGTTTATTTATTTTTCCCTCGATGGATTCCCATAGTTTTGATGACTTAAATCATTTGAATTTGAAGTTTGTTAAAAGAATTGAATTTCTTAAAAAAGAAATTTTGTTTTAAAGTTGTTATGTATGTTTTACAAACTATTCAAACTCAAAGAGATTTCTTTCATCAGAAACTTGTGGACATAGACCGTGAATTAATTTAGAATTGTCCAAAAAAAAGAGTGGTGACAGAGTCCGAGTTTTAAAAAAGAATTAGAACACTCTAAAATTTCTAGTATTTGTGATTGTGCCATTAAGGATAATGATAATTGAATTAATGTTTATAAGGCACGTGAGAAGACTATTAGGGATAAATTCGCTTACATTAAGGGGGAATGAGATAACCTTCTAGGAATAATTGAAAATTTAAAGAAGGAATCCTAAAACTTGAAGAGTCAAATTCTTTGCTTGAGTATAAAATTTTAAAGTTGAAAGATGATTTTAAAAGACTCTAGTAGCGTTGGTGTCAAGACCATTATTTGTTTTAGAGGGTCAACCGCATCCAAGGATGTTAGAAAATGTCAACCCATAGGTAACGTTCCTCGAGTTTACACATGTTCACACTTACATTTTTATTATGATCTTGGAAGAGGTCCTAGGAAGTTGAAGTCTAGTGTTCCCTTGGTTTTCAAAATGCAACAAGATAGGTATACGTCTATTTGGGTTAGGAAATCCATTTTGGAGGAACTAGATGTTAGACTAGCCGATTCTCGCATGCTTCACATGCCATATCTTATGGATGATTGCTTGCATGATCTTATTTGTCATACTCTAGTTGTGCTTCATGATATATGTTTGTTAGTGTTATGATATGTGTATCTTTTGTATTATATTTTTCTTTTATTGAGTCATATTGGAAAAATACAAAAAAGATTTTATTTTGATAAAAAAATTTGAAACTTATAAAAATATTTTTGGTTTTTGTGTATTTTAGTTTTACACATTTGTTGTGGCATATTGATGTGTTTGAATCCAATTCACTCTGCAATTTTCGTGTGGCTAGGACATTTGGTTATGATTTTAGATACTTAGATTATTCTTAACCATGTTTTTGGAGTTTTTTTGAACTTGATTTGCCTTATGGATTCGACTTTGTATATATCTCTGCACACACATGCACGAGCTTGTTAGATTCTAACTTCACATGTATATTTGAGCTAAGTGAGATGTTCCCCCATCAATTTTGTCATCTACATGTTTTTGTGATTATGGGGGATTCGTGCATGAGAGAACCGTTGCCCGTGATAGATTTTGTTTAGTATTAAAAAAATATGAGTGAACACAGGAAAGGGCTGCAAAAGACAAAGCCTTTACGTGAAAGCTACCGCTGGCAAGAGCCTACTAAAAGAAAGATTAAAGGCAAAAAAATAGAAAAATTGCGAAAAGGGGGCCAACATAGTTTAGTTTAATGTTTGATTATTCAAAAGAAATCACTTCAACAGAAAAAGAAAAGAAAATTTTGAGATTTGTTTATATTTTGAGGGAGTTTTGTTGAAGATCAACGGATTTTCACAATGAATCCTAGGTATGCTTATTTTGTCATGACGCTATTGATTTATAAAATCATCAATATTCTAGGCTTGTGTGTATTGTGCTTGTTATGTTCATTAAGTTTAACTTTATTTGTCACTTGAGGATAAAGCTTACTTTAATAGAGTTTTGCGGTCAATTAGAACTTGTTGTACATAATTATGTGTTTGGGTTATAATTCATTTATATCTAGTTGATGCCCATTCATTCCATCCCACACGTTTAAAAACGTCGATACTGTGCTAGTGTGTAAGGCTTAAGTGTTTTGTGTCATGTTTTGTGGTCGTTTATACCTATATATATGTGCCAGATTTTCTTTGAAATATTTTGAATATATTATATATAGTATCATGTTGTATTTGTAAAATTTACACCCTTTAAAAAAGTTTAAATTTTTATTAAAATAGTTGGTGTTGATGGCCTTTGAGATTATCATTACACGTGCATTGTTTACATATCTATGTGATGATTTCTTATTTCTTATATGTTATTCTCTATTCTTTATTTTAGATTCTACTCCTTTGTCTATTTCGGACCAAAAAAACGGGGAGAACAAGTTACAAGGAACATTCGATGATAAGTTTGATTTAAGGGGGAGATCGTATATTGCATTTTCGATTTTGTTTTCTATTTCAAACTCACTGAATAATAGGGTTTCTTTGTTTCACGTGTGTAGGTACTTATAGAAGATCATATTACACCGGATGAAGACAAAGTTGGAGAACAAGTGGAGATTGAAGACAGTTCATTTTTCTATGCCATTCCATTTCTAGGGTTTAGAAAGGGTATTAGAATTTTTCCCTTAAAGGTGATTTTTTGTAATTTGGGTTTCGGTTAGTTTTTGCACTGGAATATCCAAGGGAGAGATTTGTAAGTGCAAATATTTTATCATAGGCTCTTTATTTGTTTTATTTTCAATTTGGCACATTTGGTGTATCCCGTTACAATTCGACTCACTGACTCATCGAACTGAACGCCAACATCTCCAAGTTTAAGACTCCACTACATTCCAAAAAGGTATAAAGTTGTTGAGGAATTTAAATTTATTCATTAAATTTATATTGGGATGTTTTATTTTTAAATCTGAAACAGGATTTTTTATGTTTAAAAATCTAGGCATTTTTGTATTTTAAAATTATTTTTTAAAATTTATCTGCCTCATTCAAACGAGGTGTCTAAGTCGTTCGAAGCTCGTTTGATCATTTTATCTAACGAACATCTAACAAGTGCGTATTGTTTGGAAATATGCTATTCTCATTCGAATGAGTCGTCGCCTCAAAATTTATATTCACCTTATATATACCTATTTCGTGGTTATTTTTCCTAAGACTTTTGTAGGAACATTTGTTGAAAATCTCTTCTAATAGTTTTCAAATTTTTGGGTTGATAAACCACTTTTGATTCACAACACACATTCCCAAAATAGTTTTTGTGAGTCAGTTTAAACCCTAAATAGTTGTGTATCCTTACATACACGTGTGGAGAGTTACTCCATGGCTGACTTGTGAACTCGAAGGGATTATTGCTGAAGACGAAGGCCGAGGATGGATCGATGGATACCGCGTGCGAATTTGTCTCTTGTGGACTACTTGGAAGCAAGTAGTATTCCTTAGAGACTTATGAATACTAGTGCGTTATACTTGTGGCTAGTATCAATTAGTTTGTAAGTCGACTGTCTTATATTATTTCTAAAGTGTTGAATAAAGGTTTTTCCCATAAGGAATTTTTCCTCAATCGTTGGGTTCTTAAATGCGTAGCATATTCATATTGTTTTAAGCACATATTAGCCTTCACAACTAATTTAATGAAAGATTAAAATTTGTTTAAAATTGATTTTATGCTTGGGAATTAAAAATAGATTTTGTTTGTGACCATCCTTGCTGAGCACGTTTATTTCTGCACTTACAAAGTGGTATTAGAGCCTTCTGCTGTTACAAGTGGTGTTAGAGCATACGTACCTCACTTTTCCAAATACCCTGTATTTTTACAGGATTTAAAATTAATCAATTAAGAGTAATTTTAATTATTAATTAGAAACTCGGACTAATTATTGTGGTGAAAATTAAGTTCAACACAAAATAACAAGAAAAGGCAATCACCAGAACAAATAAAGAATGTAAGGAATGGCAATCACACAACACAAAATTTACGTGGTTCAACAAGAATGCCTATGTCCATGATGGTGCTCTCAATATTATTTATCTTTACTCTGGGGAGCGTTTTACAAGAAAAATAATACATGCCCTTTGCCCCGGGCTGAGGGTTTGTTATATACATGTTCGTTTCCGGGGAGTGGGGGTGTTGGACTCCCCCACGTCAGTCCATAACCCCTAGAATATCTCCTTACCAGTTTTTAAGGAATTTGACTGGGTCGTAAGTGAGTTAGTTAGGGCGTGAGGCCTCCAGACTTTAGGTCGGGCTCTACTGAGCTACTCATCTGGGCCCAAGTGACAAATCTAGGTACCCACAATTTCCCCTAAAGTTGTTAGGCCATAATTTGGGCTCAATAATTTTAAATGATTTATCATAATGTCATTTTTGTTAGTTTTTTAACACTCTTCAAGATTGAAGCGCCTCTTCTGAATTGATTTAGGCGGCAGACTGCCTCGTTACCTATGCGCTATGATTAGAAAGGTTTAAAACGTATGTGGAGAAGTCATTTCCTGTTGACATTTCAAATTTCTCCATATGTTTCATTTTCTCCAAGCTTCTGCTATTCCTCTTTCATTTCCAGGTCTCGTCTTCTAACTTTAATCCTCTCATCATCCTTGCTTGCGACGTTACATCGTCCCAAGCTAAATACTTACTCCATAAGTTCTTCTTACTCTTTCTCTTTATTTTTTCTGTTGAGATTTCTTTGCATCTGCTTTCGATGACGAAAATAGGCAATAGATCGATATCTGAATTTAGGAAGTTTTATAACATTCCAAGTTGGGTAGACATCGAGTGTGCCCCTGTCCCTCGTAATGTTAGAGAGGTTGAGGATGGTCACTGGATTCATGTTCTCTTATTATCCCAAGGGGGTCTTACTTTTCCCTCAAGCAATTTGTTTTTGCACTTTTTGGTTATTTCAATATAGTCCCTGCACAATGCTCGCCCAATGTCTGGAAAATCGTTAACGGTGTACATAGAATAAATCAGCTCTATGGCACCAATTTAGGGTTGGCTGAAATTTGCTTCTGTTATTCTTTTTCGCGAACAAGCTCTTGTCTTCTGTACCTCAAGTCTAGGAGTCCTGATAGGGTGTTGGTAGTAAATCTACCTGATTCCCACAAGGATTACTGGCATGAGGGTTTTATTGCAAGAAATTGGCAGTTCCCTCCTCATACTGAGGGATCAAGGTCTGGCAAATTCGTTATCCCCTTTTGTGGGGAGGAGTACGTAGGTAGGCTTAGTATTTTAGAGTTGGAAATTTTTTACCCGATAACCCGTTTACGGTAATAAATCGAAATGACCCAAACATGACACGATTAACTTGTATAGATTTAAGAGTACCCAAAACTTATACTAAAATTAAAATCAATGCGACCCGAAAATGACACGACTAACCGAAATTGCCACCCCTAGTATTTGTTCTGCTCATCGATTCTCTATTTATGTATAATTATTCTTATATTTTTCTTTTTTTCTTTTCAGCAAAGGCAAAGAACTTGGAACCTGCTCTCAACGAGGTTCGAGCTGCTGAGTTGGTCAAAGCCTGGAAAATCAGGGAGCCCTTGGCTGTCGGTGAACACTCTCGATCAGTGGCCTTCATTCTGGAATATAAGAACGTTGGGTCCATTTTTATTGCGCATCCTATGGATAGCATTCCTAAGCACGACATCACCGAAGAGGTTACCGTAGATCCCATCCAATTGGGCGAGGAAGAGAGCAGCTCTGGTGAGGAGAGCGAGGGTGCTAACAAGGGCGGTGTTGAAGGTGGCTCCAGTGAAGATAGCTCCGGTGGTGAAGGATCTTCCAGCTCAGAATAAGTTTCAGAGTCTCGAGAGTCTTTGAGTGAATCGAGTAGTTCCAGTGAAGAAGATATGGTTCCTCCCAGGAAGAATTTGATTCGTGATGATGATGATAATGATGATGTGCTCCTTTATCGCTGATCGAAGAAGCAGAAATCTATCGGTAGAGGGGTTGCAACTGGTCCTCAGTCTTCTGCTCATGAGCAGGAGAAAAATAAGATGAAGAAAAGGGAGGAAGATTAGTTGAGAGAGAGGGAAAGAAAGGAGGAGGAGAGAAATAAGGTGGAGGAGAGAAAAAAGGTGGAGGAGAGAAGGAAAGTTGAAAAGGAGAGGAAGGAGAGGGAAGAGTAAAAGAAAAGATAGGAGGTTAGGATGAAGGCGGGGAAGGCTCTGGTGCCTGTGTTTGCCTCGCTCAAAGGGGCCTTTGTGGACCTTTCTCCTCAGTTGGCTTATGCATTTCTCGAAGGAGCAGTTCTGCCGAGTGATCGTCAGAAGGTGATGGGGATCGACCAGTTAGCTCTGAAAGCGAGTCAAAGGCTAGCCTTGGGAAGTTCTCTCACTTCTCTATTCTCGTAATACTTTTCTCTATGCTTCCCTTGCTAATATTTCTCTTCTTTGTAATTTATTACCGACTTCGCCGTCCTCTATCGCAATCGTGACGAGCTGGTAAAGAGGAATGCTGATCTCGAGAAGTAAAATGCCAAGATGGAGGCCAGCTTGAAGACTGCCAATATCGTTCATAAGTCCTCTGATCTCGTTTTGTCTGGAACCAATCGAATAAAGGAGGCGGCTATCAAGGAGCTTGGGGAGTTGAGGCAGTCTTATGACCTAGTTTGCTCGAGCAAATTGGCTATGGTGGAGGAGAATAAGGTGCTGGTGGAGAAGGTGAAGAAGGTGGAATCTGAGGCAGCCACCCTTAAGGCAAGCTCATACAATTCCAGATGGGATGCTACGTATGAGGATGCTAATATTCAGATTGGCTATATCAGTCGCCTGAACTTTAAGAAGGGTTGGAACAAGGCTCTCCTGGATATCGAGGTGGATATCGACTCCCCACTATTCGATGAGCATGATCCTGGGCCTAAGCCGGTGGTGGATGAGGCACCTGCTCCTGCCTCCGATGAAGGCGTTACTACTGCCCAGACCATCCCTGCTGGTGCTCCTTCTGACCAAGGGACAGTGATTGCCCCATCTGAGGGAGGTGTTCCTTCTGCTGCAGACAAGGGAAAACAACCAGTGACCTCGGAGCAAAATGAGGTTGCTAGCTAGCCTGCTTTAAGGATCCCTTTGTATTTTTATTTTGCTTATTCTTTCCTTTTTTCTTTCACTGATGCACTCGGAACCTTATCTTTAATGAAATGAAATCTTTTCCCTTTCTGCATACTAATTTCTTTGCTTTTTAATGCTTGTAGCTGGTTGATGTTGATGAATACATACCTGCCACTTCTTAATTGGGAAGGATTCTTGGTCCTAATACTAGTAACTAAGTTCAACAAGCTTTTATAACGATTTACAATCCCCTTAGGTCGAGGAACCAGAGCTTTAAAGACCAATCGAAACTCATTGCCAAATTGAAGGATAGGCTTCAAGAGATGGAAGAGGTTGGTGCTTCCGTTCAAGAGGAAGTGAATGCTCTAATAGCTATACTTCTGGACGCCTCCGAGATCAATCAAATCAGAGAAGTTCTTCAACAGGAGAATGAAGGTTTGAGGAGGGAAGTGTCGCGACTTAGAGAGCATGCACCGAGCGTTGCACCTCAAGTTTTGTGAGGTTCCTCTTCATCGGTTGGTCCGCTAGCTGATACAGATGCCGAAGGTCCAGCTAGGGAGATGGATGAGCTTCGGTGAGATGTTCATCAAGCATACGTGATAGCTTCCAGGCTCCAAAGATATGTCACGCTGCTAAGGCATCTGTTCAAAAAGGTCCTCGGTGAATGTGGGCTGACGGTTATGATCAGGGTTGGGCAGATGCTCAGAGTTTGAAGAGTTATCCTTTATTAGGGGATGATTGAATTCTCTCAGGGAGCTGAAAGTCCCTAGGAACTCAGTCCTCTGGTATAGTCGTGAGATCTCCCCTTCGACTTGTGATGCCTAACCCTTTTACGGAAGGATGACCAGTGGGTCCCCGTAGATGCTATTCCCAGGCAGCTACTAGAGCCGGATGCAATTGAAGTAGAGTTGGAGTTAGTTCCTCACCCAGACGACGGATGAAGAGTGTAAGTAGCTGATTACCTTGCTCGGAGACCTAATCCCCAATAGGATTTACTTAATTCATTCAATGTAACTCTGTTGTAAATGCAGTGAAGTAATAAAATATTTATGTTTTGGGCGATTTGCCGATTAAACATGCATTGTGTATTTTTTACTTCATTGATTTTTTATTTGATTATCTTGGGCTCTTCACAACCAACTAGATTTGATGTGGGTAGAGTTGTTTTGTTGCGTGAGTATCCTCCCAGTCCAGTATGCTTATGAGATACCATTCTGCCCTACTTTACCTTTTAAGTATTGTCGTCACACTCCCTTAGCCCTAAGTGTGGAAATGGCGAGGACACACCTGGCGTTGGATGTTCTATCCGATCAGGTTTTTTAAGCCAAACATCGTTTGGCGACCAATTCAATTTGGCCGAGCTGCCTAAGGTTCCCTTATAGGGCTTCATATATTGCCAGGGGCAATGCTAAGAGGTTATTCGTGTTTGATAATGAAAACCTGAGGAGGGTTACACCCTGTTTTTACATATTGAGTGGGGTGCCTATCGCTTGGAAAGGATGTGCAAGTTATAAAGTCCATAAAAAATAACACTTCAAAGAATGCCACTGCCAAATGATCCTTTATTAATAAAAAATAATGAAAAGTGGGTTTCCCATTTCAACAATGTAATAAAAGACCAATATAGAAAACTAGAAGTAGAATTTCTTTAGGTTGGTCGCGTTCCAAGCTAATAAAAGACCAATATAGAAAACTAGAAGTAGCATTTCTTTAGGTTGGCCACGTTCCAATCTCGGGGTATCTCTATGCCCTCCAGCGTTTCCAAGTGATAGGCCCCCTACAGGTTGTCTCTTGTTACCTTGAATGGTCCCTCCCAGTTTGGACCCATCTTGCCATCAGATGGTTTTACTGCGCTGCCTAGAACTTTCCTTAGGACGTAGTCCCCAACCTAGAATATTCTTGTATTGACCCTTTTGTTATAGTGCTTTGTTAGCTGTTGCTGATAGATCGCTAGTTTCACTAGAGCTAATTCTCTGCGCTCGTCAGGTA
Organism: Sambucus nigra; assembly: GCA_949130495.1. Lineage (NCBI taxonomy): Eukaryota > Viridiplantae > Streptophyta > Magnoliopsida > Dipsacales > Adoxaceae > Sambucus > Sambucus nigra. The sequence continues at coordinate 677,851,461 of OX422209.1, forward strand.
GGTCAAGTTCATTGAGTAATGTTGCATTATTCTAGCCTATTGGTCGACCAAGTGGTTGGGAGGCCAGCTTCTAAAGGGATGATTGACTCCATTCCATATGTTAGTGCGAATGGGGTTTCCCCAGTTGCTCACCGTGGGGTGGTGCGGTAAGCCCATAAAATATGTGGCAGCTCGCTCACCCATGCCCCTTTGGCTCGCTCTAATCACTTCTTCAGTCCATCAATCACTATTTTATTGGAAGCTTCAGCCTGTTCGTTACTCTGAGGGTATGCTACAGAGATGAAATGGTGCCTGATCCCGTGGTCGTTACAGAAACCCTGGGATATGCCACTTTCGAATTGGATTCCGTTGTCAGTGATGATCATCCTAGGGATCCTGAAATGGGTAATTATGTTCTTCCACATGAATCTCATCATATCTGCATCTCTGATGTTTACCAGGGGCTCCGCCTCAATCCATTTGGTGAAGTAGTCTATCATGACCAACAGATACTTACGATTATCGGCAGTAGTAGAAAGAGGGCCGATGATGTCCAATCCCCACTAGGTGAAGGGCTAAGGGTTGGTAAGTGATTTTAGGTCGCTAGCAGGTTGGTGAACCATAGGAGCGTGTAGTTGACATTTCTCACACCTGCGAGCATATATCCCAGAGTCTTTCTGCATATATAGCCACCAGTAACCTTCCTTCATTGCTTGGAAGGCTAGCGATCTGCCCCCAATATGGCTCCCACAGATTCCTTCATAAAGCTCATGCATGACTTGCTCGACGTCTTTCAGGTGAACACATTGGAGGTAAGGGCCGGTGAAAGATTTTTTATACAATTTGCCCTGAGGAGATAAGTGAAGGCGAGCAACTTTGACTCTTATCTTATGAGCGGCTTTCTTATTGCCTGGTAGGGAACCATCTTTCAAATAGTCCCTCAGGGGGTCCATCCAACTGGTCGTTGGTTCGACCTGGAGAATATGGCCCACGCCTGGCAGATCGTTGCTCTGGTTGATGCTCGGTTGAGTGAGGAAGTCGAGAGGAATTATTCTTTTTAAGTCAGAGTCAATTGCTGAGCTCAAGGCTGCTAGGGCATCAGCATGACTGTTTTGTCCTATAGGAAACTGCTGGACACTAACTTGATCGAAGTTATACATTACTTTTTTTGCTAAGGCGAGGTAGGCTACCATTCTCTCATCCCTTGCGTTGAAGTCCCCACTTATCTAGTTGGAGACCAGTTACGAGTCCCCAAACACCTCGAGTTGCTTTGCCCTCAATGCTTGTGCCTTCTGTAGGCCTGCTATTAATGCTTCACTCTGCTTCATTGTTGGAGGCTTCAAATCCAAGCCTGATTCCTTGTTCGAGGATTGTATCTTTTGGGGTAACGAGCACAATGACTACTCTTTCCCCTTGGAGTTAGAGGCTCCATTAATAAATAGTCGCCAAACACCTTGTGTCGAGTGTTCTTCCCTTCGACTCATGTATTTAAGCTATCTGAGCTCGACCGTCCACTTTGATAGTCTGCCAGATAGATCCGCCTTCCGCAAGACTGCTTTAAGGGGGGGTGATGTAAGGACGATGATAGAGTGAGCTTTGAAGTAGTGCTTCAATTTCCTCGAGGCTACCACTAGTGCAAAGGCGAGCTTTTCCAGTGGTAGGTATTATTGCTCGACCAAGAGGGTCTTGCTCACGTAGTAGACAGGGTGTTGGATTCCCGTTCTTTCGTATAGTAGCGCAGAGCTGACAGCGTGGTTGGAAACTACAAGGTATATGTACAAGGAATCGTTATCTTGAGGTATTATGAGCAAGGGTAGTTTGCTGAGGTAGGCTTTGAGCTCCTCTAATGCTCTCGAGCAATTTTGATTCCACTCCACTGTTTTGCTTTTCTTCAATAGCTGGAAGAATGGCTGGCATTTTTTGGATGACTTCGAGATGAACCGTTTCAAGGAGGCGAGCATGACCGTTAGCTTCAGTACATCTTTTATCGTGCGGGGAGGCTGTACCTTATTGATTGCATCGATCTAGTCTGGGTTGGCTTCAATGCCTCTCCCGCTAACTAAGTACCTGTGAAATTTTCCTGACTGGACACCGAAGGAATACTTGCTCGCGTTGAGTTTCATTCGGTATTTCCTGAGGATTTCAAAGGTCCTTGATAGGTCTGAGAGGCGGTCTTATTTATGCCTTCTCTTGACGAGCATATCATCGATGTAGACTTCCATGGTATCTCCCATTTGGTCTTTAAACATCTTGGTTACCAACCGCTGGTAGGTTGCCCCTGCATTTTTTAGCCCGAAGGGCATAACTTTATAATAATATAATCCGATGGTGGTGATAAATGATGTCTTCTCTTGGTCTGGTGCGTACAAAGGAATCTGGTGGTACCCGAATATGTGTCCAGGAAACTTATTCTTTCATGAGTTGTTGTGGCATCCACCAACTGGTCGATCTTCGAGAGAGGGAAACTGTCTTTAGGGCACACCCTGTTAAGGTCAGTGAAGTCGATACAAACTCTTTATTTCCCATTGCTCTTCGGAACCACTACTGGGTTGAACAACTATTTAGGGAATTGAACTTCACGTATGGATCCTACATCTAGCAGCTTATCTACTTCTTTTTCTGTAGCCTTGGTTTTCTCGGGCACAGTCCGTCGTGCCTTCTGCGCGATAGGCCTAAAAGTCGGGTTGACATGCAACCGATGACAAACCACACTGGGGTCAATTCCAAGCAGATCGTAAGGTTCCCACATGAAGACATCCAGATTGTTCTTTAATAGTACCATCAATTCTTTCTTTTCTCAATCTATGAGAGAGGCCCCAATCAAGAATATCTTATCTTTTTTGCACCACCGGCTGCGACCTCTTCCATATTTTCAACGACCCGCTCAGAGAGGAGGATCATGGTCTCCTCTACTCCGGGTCTTCCATACGTTAGCTGCTATTTTGAAGGTATTAAACCTTCTTGTTCCTCAACCTTCTCTTTAGCCTTCTCGGCCTTCTTTTTTGGTTTTGGGCGAATGGCCACTATGAAGCACCTTCTTGCCCTCGCTCGATCTCTGTGGATTTCCATTACTCCTTGCTCAGTCACGTACTTGAGTTTCTTATGGTAGGTTGAGGGAACGATCTTCATCACCTGTAGCCACCCTCTGTCGAGGATAGCCTGGTAGGGCGAGTCAATGTCGACTATTAAAAACTCGATCATCTTGGAGACACTTCCTACCCTCATTGGAAGTACGATCTTTCCCAAAGGGATAGTCACTTTTCCAGCGAAGCCAACTAGGGGACAGTGGCTTCCTTCAAGTCGACGACGCTTAACTTCAATTTCCTGAACAGTTCTAGATACATTACTTCGAATGAGCTTCCCTGGTCAACGAGCAACTTATAGACATCATAGTTTGATATCCTAAGTGTAATGATTAAGGCGTCATTATGTGGGGTTCTCACTCCCACTAAGTCTTCATCCGTAAACATGATGTGTTTGTTGTAGTCGACGTCACCTGCTCGCCGATGCTTTCCTGCCTATGTTTTTGCTGGATCGATTTGAAAAGCTTGCATTACTACCATAAACTTCTTTGCTTCCATCCGGGCTGAATTTCCTTGAATCTGTTTTATATTCGATGCCCCATGAACCACTGTGAACTCATGGCCAGCATCTTCCTCAAGCACGTTATCGGGCCTTGTGTCTCCATTGCAGCAACCTTATCTGCCTTCTTCTCTACAAACTCGTTCAGGTGCCCAATCTGGGCCAGCTCTTTAAGGTGGGACTTAAGAGCCTTGCAGTGCTCAGTTTTGTATCCTCCTTCTTTGTGAAAAATGCATCTCAGCGCATTTTTCCTCTTTGAAGGATCTCCTCCTATCTTTATGGGCCACTTAACGAAAGACTCATCCTTAATCTTCACTAGGATTTGTAAATTGGTTCTTTGAAGACAGTGTTTACTACCTGAAATGCTTTTGAAGCATCATTTTTGCTCCTGCTCTTAGAGCTACCTTTGCCCCCATTCTTGCTCCTTTTCTTCTGGTTCTCAGCCTTATCGTTGCCCTTGAAGCAGCTTAGATCGACCATTCTCCCCTGCGTTGAGGCGGGTCACATCCTCAACTTTAGTGTACTTCTCGATGCGAGCCATTAAGTCATCAATGGTTGTGGCCTCCTTCTTAGTGAGGGATTAGTGCAAGAGGCAAGAGTTGGGTAGGCCAATCTTAAAAAAGGCTATAGCTACCTGCTCTGAGCAGTCTTCAACCTCGTTGAACAACTCACAGTACCTTCTTGCGTAGTCCTGAAGGCTCTCCTAGGGCGTCTTCTTCATTATTAGTAAGGCATCCATCCTCTTCGGATGGGAGCTGCTGGTAATGAAGCGAGCCGTGAAGAGCTCTTCCACGGACTCAAAGATCCTGATGGATCTGTGAGGAAGTCTCTATAACCACGTCTAGGCCACATCATGCAAGCTCGAAGGGAAGATCCGTCACATTAGTGCATCCCTGTGGCTCCAGAGAGTCATAGCCTGCCTGTACTCCCTAACGTGATCAATAGGGTCAGTCTTTTGGTCATAGATCTTGAATCTAGGAATTGGGAATTCTTCTTCTTCTATCTCCCTCGAGAAAAAGGATTTCATCTGGGTTTCGAGAGCTCACCGAGCTAGCTCTCTAGTCGATCTGGCACCCCAATGTGCGGGGTTTTGGTCCATCTCTCTCCGGACCAAATTTCGTATGTCATCATTTCCTCAATCTGGACTCCTGCATCGGCGTATTGGTCAATTTTTCTCGAGCGAGTCATTATCCGATTCGTGTTCCTCAAATCTTTGAGATCCACGTCTAGGGCTACTTCCTCGGTTGCGAGACTTGCTCGCCTGAGGGCTAGAAGTGTGATACTGACGTCGCCTGGTGCTATGATGGAGTTATTTCTCCATTCTTTCCAATCTTCTTTCGAGGCAAGCATTCTCAGCTTCTTGCTTGCGAGCGGCCTCCCCTTGCTCTTGGAGCCTTTCCTCATAGGCATCGATCATCCTGAAGATTTGAGTGAACCTGGATGATCCTTAATTTTCTTCTGAGGCTTTCCGTTCTGAGCGAGCCCTCTGATCTGAATGTCGAACTTCAGATCTGATCCTGCGAGGGGCATTGCTACTGTGACCAGACATTCCAAATTCTTTGTTGGCGATGGCTTTCTTAAAGGAAGACAAACGTTCTCACAGACGGCGCTAATTGTGGTGACAATTAAGTTCAACACAAAATAACAAGAAAAGGCAACACCAAAACAATTAAAGAACGTAAGGAATGACAATCACACAACACAAAACTTATGTGGTTCAGGAAGAATGCCTACGTCCACGGTGGTGCTCTCAATATTATTTCTCATTACTCCGGGGAGCGTTTTACATGAAAAATAATACATGCCCTTTGCCCCCGGCTGAGGGTTTGTTATATACATGTTCATTTTCGGTGAGTGGGGGTGTTATACTCCCCCACGTCAGTCCATAACCCCTAGAATATCTCCTTACGAGATTTTAGGGAATTTGACTGGGTCGCAAATGAGTTAGTTAGGGCGTGAGGCCTCCAGACTTTGGGTCGGGTTCTACTGAGCTACTCGTCTGCGCCCAAGTGACAAATCGAGGTACCCACAATTATATAGTTGAAATTTAGTATTTAAAGCCATGTATGTGAATTTAGAGTTAAATTTAATTAATTTGAAATTTTAGAGTTCATTGAAATAATGGATAAAGATTTGGGGATAAAATTTTCCTTATCTTTAATTTTAGGGATAATATGGTAATTATTATTGTGGGGGAATTATCTAGACAATTCGAGTTATTTGTTTTAGGTGACACATGTCTGGTAGCAAAGATAAAGATCACAGCTCAACATATGAGAACAAAGGAGAGTCCGATCAGCGAGAATTTTGGGAGGAAGATTAATTCGATCAAGAAGCAACTACATTCAAGTCATAGAATCCTACATGACTCATTCACCTTTTATTCCCTATAAATATAACCCTCACCCTTAGGAATCGGGGCACGTAATTCTTGTTATTCTAAATTAATTAATAAGAAAGAGAGAAACACCTGTGGGTATAGGCACATTGTCTAACCACGTATATTCCTTTGTTGTGAGATTATTTTATTCATTTTCCTTGTTTGCTTTTAGTTGTTGGAAATTACCCTTTGTAGGATTTTTGCTCCTACAATTGGCACCGTCTATGGGAAATCGAGTTTTTTTCCTAAGACAATTAGAACATATAAACAGCAATGTCGCATCTGCACAGTGCACCTTTGCCATTTAACGGCAATCATCAGAATGGGCCTCCACTCTAGAACATAAAGTGAGGTATGATATCACCCCAACATGAGTCATAACGCTCATAATGCATATTATCTTCCTCGGGAGGAACACTCCGATCAAAGCAACGAAAAGCCTAGATCTACACGGATCTCACGATTTGTCGATGTGTACGAATAATGTCTTAGTAAAAAAGACACTACACCATATATAGAAGATCGTCACAGACCTAGGCCGTGATCAGGGCCTCAGGTCACGACCGTGGTCCGTGACCATTTTTTTGTGACCAAAAAACGTCGTCACGGACTTCATCTGTGACATAAAATAGGGGTCACGGTTGCCTTCATAGGATAGTATTTAGCTCCATGGTCATGGACATAGGTAATGACCATGTATGGACTAATGTTCAAAGTAGGTCTGGACATAGGTCGTGACCCCTAATCACGGACCTAGTCTATGACCATGTGTGGGATGATGTTGAAAATGGGTTACGGTCCAAATGTGTGACCCCCATTTAAAAAAAACATGGTCACCGTCTTGGACCATGATAATGTTTTTTATTTTAAAAAAAATGGGAATCATGGATATGGTCTGTGACCATATCCATTTAATAAAAAATTAAATTTATTTTTAGGAAGACCCTGTGTTTAGCAACAAATTCATATACAATTAAATAATATTGTAATCGTGGAGTTGAAAATTCAAAGTAAAGCATAGTGCCATCCTAGTTAATTCATAAATCATGTTAAACTTTCATAATTCAAACTAAACATTCATAAATCAGAATAAACATTTATAAATCAATCTAAGTCTAGATATTTGCAAATTTATGTCGCACTATGGGGATACAATTGAGCAATATGGGTTTTCACCCTTAAGCGAAATGTAGTTAAGACTAACTCTAGATATTTGTAAATTTTCATCATATTCTCAAATCGGGAGTCCCGTGACTACGCGGTCAGTTCCTACGAGTTACAAAGTCCTATGCAAGGTGTCCGTTCCTCTAACATGGTCGTTTGGGGGGATGTTTTGAATTTTCTCCCTCTAACAGCATGTCTTTAAGCCTAAGGATAAATATTTATAAATTTAAGTCATATTCTTAAACCAAGAGTCTTGTGACTACACGACCAGTTCCTATGAGTTACATTAGTCCCGTGCGAGGTGTTCGCGCCTTTTACGGAACCGTTTGGGGGCTATTTTGGATTTTCGCCCTCTAGAGGCATTTTTCTAAACCAAAGTCTATATATTTATAAATTTTCATAATATTCTCAAACTAGGAGTCCCGTGACTACGTAGTCAGTTCCTACAAGTTACAATGGTCCCGTGCAAGGTGTTTGTGCCTCTTACAGGACCGTTTAGGGACAGTTTTTAGTTTTCGTCCTCTAGAGGCATATTTTTATGACTAAGTCTAGATATTTTCAAATTTTTATCATATTCTCAAATCGGGATCCCTGTGACTGCACGGTTAGTTTCGACAAGTTACATTAGTCCCGTGTGAAGTGTGCATGCCTCTTACGTGGTTGTTTTGAGTTTTTGCCCTCTAACGATATGTTTTTAAGCCTAGCCCTATATATTGGTAAATTTTCATCATATTCTCGGATCGAGATATCTGTGAATACACAGTCAATTCCTTTGAGTAACATTAGTCTCATGCAAGGTGTTTGTGCCTCTTGCGGGGCCGTTTGGGGTCTTTTTTTAGTTTTTTTCCCTCTTAGGGTATATTTTTAAGCCTAAGTCTAGATATTTGCAAATTTTTATCATATTCTCAAATTGGCAGTCCCATGACTATGTGGCCAATTCCTACGAGTTACATTGGTCCCATGTGAGGTGTCAATGCATCTTTTGGGATCGTTTGGGGGTTGTGGGCTGCATGTTTTTAAGCCTAAGTCTAGATATTAAAAAAAATTATATATCAAAACGGGAGTCCCATGACTACGCAGTCAATTCCTACGAGTTACATTGGTCCCATGCTAGTTGTTCATGCCACTTACAGGGTCGTTTGGGTGTTATCTTGGGTTTTCGCCCTCTAGCGACATCTTTTTAAGCTCAAGTCAAAATATTTTTATATTTGTATCATTTTCTCAAACTGGGAGTCATGTGACTATGTGGTCAGTTCCTAGGAGTTACATTGGTCCTGTGTGGGATTTTCATGCCTTTTACGAGGCCGTTTGGGGGTTATTTTGGGTTTTCGCCCTCTAGCGGCATATTATTATATCCAAGTTGGATATTTGCAAAATTTTCATCATATTATCAAACTGGGCGACCCATGACTATGTGGTCAGTTTCTACAAGTTACATTGGTCTCATGCGAGGTGTATGTGCCTCTTACAGGGCTGTTTGGGGGTTATATTGGATCTCGCCCCATAGCGGCATGTTTTTAAGCCTAAGTGTAGATATTTACAAATTTTCATCATATTCTCAAAATGAAAGCCCCATGATTACGCGATCATTCGTCACATGTTAAAATGGTCTCGTTTGAGGTGTCCGTGCCTCTAAGAGGGTTGTTTGGGGGTTGTCTTAAGTTTTCGCCCTTTGGCGGCATGTTTTTAAGCTTAAATCTAGATATTTGAAATTTTCATCATATTCTCAAATCGGGAGTCCCATGCCTACGCGACCAGTTCCTACAAGTTAAATTGGTCCCATGTCAGGAGTACGTGTCGGGCCGTTTGGGGGTTGCTATAGGTTTTACCCTCTAACAGCACGTTTTTAACCCTAAACTTGGATAATTGGAAATTTTTGTCATATTCTGAAATTGGGAGTCCCATGATTGTGTGGTCTATTTCTAGGATTTACATTGGTCTCGTGCGAGGTGTTTCTGCCTCTAACGGGGCCATTTAGGGGATGTCTTGGGTTTTCGTCCTATAGCGGTATGATTTTAAGCCTAAGTCTCGATATTTGTAACTATTTGTCATATTTTCAAATCGGGAGTCTCGTGACTTTGCGTTTAGTTTCTACGAGTTGGTCCTATATGAGGTGTTAGTACCTCTAATGGGGTTGTTTGGGGTTTTCGCCCTTTATCGGCATATTTTTAAGCCTAAGTCTAGATATTTATAAAATTTCATCATATTTTCAAATCGAGAGTCCCATCACTACGCGGTCTATTACTACGAGTTACATTGGTCCTGTGTGAGGTTTTTGTGCCTCTTAAAGGGCCGTTTAGGGATTGTATTGGGTTTTTGCCCTCTAGCGGCATGTTTTTAAGCCTAACTCTAGATATTTATAAATTTTCATTATATTCTCAGATTGAGAGTCCCGTAACTACGCGATCAGTTCCTTAGAGGTACATTGGTCCCATGCGAGATGTTCGTGACTCTAACGAGGATATTTTGGGGGTGTTTGGGGTGTTTGCCCTCTAGCGGCATGTTTTAATCCTAAGTTTAGATATTTACAATTTTTTGTCATATTCTTAAACTGAGAGTCCCTTGACTATGCGATCAATTCCAACGAGTTACATTGGTCTCCTACGAGGTTTCGTGCCTCTTACGGGATCGTTTGGAAGCTGTTTTGGGTTTTTGCCCTCCAGCAGCATATTTTTAAGCCTAAGCCTAGTTATTTGTAATTTTTTATAATATTCTCAAATCTGGAGTCCCGTGACTACGCGATCAGTTCCTACTAATTACATTGGTCCCATGCGAGGTGTTCGTGCCTCTTACGGGGCCGTTTGGGTGCTATCTTGGGTTTTCACCCTCTAGCTACATGTTTTTAAACCTATGTCTGGATATTTGTAATTTTTTGTCATATTCTAAAACCGAGAGTCTCGTGACTATGTGGTCAATTTCTACAAGTTACATTGGTCCCGTGCGAGGTTTCCGTGCCTCTAACGGGGATGTTAGGGGGATGTATTGGGTTTTTGCCCTCTAGCGGTATGTTTTTAATCCTTAGTGTAGATATTTGAAAATATTCATCATATTCTCAAACTAAGTGTCCCTTGACTGCGCGATTAGTTAGTACGAGTTACATTGATCCCGTGCGAGGTGTTCATGCTTCTTACGGGGTTATTTGGGTGTTATCTTGTGTTTTCGCCCTCTAATGGCATATTATTAAGTCCAAGTCTATATATTTGCAAATTGTTATCGTATTCTCAAACTGGGAGTCTCATGACTATGTAGTCAGATCTTATAAGTTACATTGGTCTCGTGTTAGATGTTCGTGCCTCTGATGGGGCTGTTTTGGGGTTATTTTATATTTTTTCACTCTAACGGCATGCTTCTAATCCTTGGTCTAGATATTTGCAAATTTTCATCATATTCTCAAATCGGAAGTCACGTGACTAAGCGATCAGTTCCTACGGATTACATTGGTCCCCTATAGGTATTCATGCCTCTTACGAGACCATTGGGGCATTGTTTTGGGGTTTTGCCCTCTAGCGCCATATTTTGAGCCTAAGTCTAAATATTTGTAATTTTTTCATATTCTCAAACCAGTAGTCCCATGACTATATGGTTAGTTCTTACGAGTTACAGTGGTCCAGTGCAAGGTGTTCATGCCTCTAACGGTATCGTTTGGGATTTATTTTGGATTTTCACCCTCTAGCACATATTTTTAAGAATTAGTCTAGATTTTTGTAAATTTTTGGTATATTCTCAAAGCGATAGTCCCTTCACTAACCGTTCAGTTCCTATGAGCTACATTTGTCCCATGCGTGGTGTTCGTGCCTCTAGCGAGGCCGTTTTGGATTTTCACCCTCTAGTGCCATGTTTTTAAGCCTAACTCTATGCGAATTCTAGTCATATTATTAAACTGGGAGTTCCGTGACTATGCAATCAGTTTCTAAAAGTTACATTGATCCCATGCCATCCTAGTTAATTATTAAATCATAGAAAACATCCACAAATAAAACTAAATATTCATAAATCAAACTAAATCACCAATATAACGCTAATATCATAATAGGATACAATTTGGATACATATAGGATATTCAAGGTCTAATATAATACTAAGATACAATAGTATTGTCAAGGGTAAAATAACATTTTCATATTCGATCTTCATTTAAACCATATTAAGATCATTCAAATTATGATTGTTATCAAGAGCATACTGGAACTCTTTAGGATCCTTTAATGCGTCTGCTTGCGTATTCATACCCTTTGGTGCGTGCATAACAATAAACCAATTTCCATCGTTTATACATTTCAAGTGGAATACCTATTTTATGTTCTGGAAGGCACAAATAAAAGGCTCATCGACTCCGTGATCTTTACTCTTTGTCTTTGATAAATCTACCATGATAAGTTTTAAGTCAAGATCAACTTTACAAGCATTCGTAGTGTTCAGTGAGGTAATATTCTAATTTCAAGGACGAGTGCAAAGACTAAGTTTGAACCTTAGCAAGAACTCTCTCCAGCAATCATCTTCTTCCCCCAACCGATCTAGGGTTTATGGACCCACAAAACCCCATGTATAATCTTCAACTAAAACCACCTGATATACTAAATGTTTGGACCAAGTCATTTTCTTCTGTAGTGACTGCTTTAAACACAACTAACCATGAATTGTCTCTGAAAAATCCAACTATATACAAAGGTGAACGAGATATCAATTTCACCTGAGCTGAAATTGACACTTTATTACTGCCATTCTAGATTTCTCTAATGGGAAAGTTCTCTCATGGAAGAACTTTAATGAAAATAATAAAGAAAACCTTTGAAACTTTCTCCTTGAAAACAACATACTCTATTGGGCTTCTAGACCACAATCATGTGCTCATCATACTATACAGTGAGGAAGATTTCACTAGGCTATGGCAAAGAGATACATGGTACATAGGCAAATACCTCATGCGTGTCTTCAGATGAACCCTTGAATTTTAAGTAGACATAGAAAGCAGCATCTCCCCAACTTGGATTAATTTTCCCCAACTGCCAATATACTTTTTCTCAGAAACTACTATTCATTATATTTCTCAGCTAATTGGGCCCTTAGGTGGGATGTATATATTATGGACTTGAATAGGCCAATCTTGTCTAAGGTGTGTGTGTAAATTGATCTTAAAGAGGAAATTATAGAAAAGTTTGAATAAGCTGCGGTGATGGAGGTTTTTGGCAAGATATACAATAGGGTAACTTACCAAAATATTGCAACTATTTCTCAAATAAAGGCCACGAGGACAACATTAATTTGTTTAAAGTACCAAAACAAACTTTACAATTCAAGCCTATGAAAGTTATCTTTAAAGATATTAAAAATTCAATCAACTCTAATCATCATCAATAGCAACATCCCGAACAGATCATTATTAATTCGAAAAAAGAAGGGCAAGAAGGCAACAATTTGTTTCAGTCTCCAACAAAGGTCCAAAGCAATCAAAAGATATAAGAAACAAAATATTAGATTATCATACTGAAGACATAAAGGAAGAAATAGATAATGACCAATCAATTAATTTTAAGAGACACCGGGATAACACATATCAGGAATTTTTATCCATAAAGCAGATTATACCTATAATTAAAGACGAGAGTCAAAAACTTCAACTAAGTGTTACTCACTGTGAGACCCCTTTGAAAGAAAACCAAGGCATGATTTTCCCCAAAGCTTCTCTCCCCCCCCCCCCCCCCCCCCAATGATAATAACCCTAAGAAATTAGTTGATCACTTTAATATGATAAGAAGATGTGAGGATAATATCAATGATGATATGGATCTAAACCTATTTATGCAATCCCCCATATCACCAAACCTCCTAACAATGAACAATTCCAATCCCCAAACATACATTCTCTATTAAACACTTAAGACCATAAGAAGGTCACTATCATTATTGAGGATCTAAAACCCTTCTATGCTATTGTGGGAAGGAAGCTCGTGAAAAATAAAGCTCACGAAGAAAAGCCAAGAAGAAGATTGCTCCAAATTAGAAAATCGGTTCCATTAAGGATGACCGTAAGACTGCTAATAACTCCAATATAGTAATTGATTCCCTATATAAAATAACCACTATAGTTTCAAGTAAGTATATCAAAAAATCTACTCCCAACATTTATTAATGTTAAATTTCCTTATTTGGAATGCTAGAGGAGCTCTAATAATCCAACAGTCAGAGGATTAAAGAACTTCCTTAAAATGTATAAGCTTCCTTTGATTTTTATACTGTAATCTATGTCAAAATTACAACATCTACCAATTTTAAAATTCAAATTTAACTGTGAAGGTGGCATAAATAACATCTCTAGTAAAATATGGATGCTCTGGAGACTTGGGGTTGAGATAGAGGTTATAAAAATTGAAGACCAAGTCATCTATATCCTGCTCATGCATCCGAATATCCAAACTAAGATTATGTTATCCTTCAATTATGATAAATGAGGAGAGACATATTCTATGGGACACTTTAGAAAATCTAGTTGATATCCATGATCTTTTGCCTCATATGTATCATGGGGGTTTCAACATTATTTCCACTGATGATGAAAAATGTGGAGGATATGCCAATGATTTTAAAGTTGTGAATGACTTTAACTATTTCATTTCAAATACTTCCCTTATGAACTTGGGCTACTTGGGTTCCAAATACACTTGGTGGAGTAGTAGAAATGGTGAAAAGGACATCTTTAAGAGATTAGACAGAAGTTTATGCAACAGCATTTGGATCTCCAAATTCTTAAAAATTGTGGTAAAACATCTTAACAAAACTTTCCCTGATCATGCTCCTCTCCCAATCTCTATTAAACACAGTGTTGGATGATGTCCCCAAAATGTTCAAATTCCAAAAAATATGTATTAATCACATTGGGTAAAATGTTATTATACACAATGTCTGGTTCAAGAAAATTGTTGAGAAGCCTATAAAAGCTTTTGCCTTAAAGTTATAGAAGATGAAGCAAACTCTTAGAGAGTGGAATAATTCTACATTAAAAATTATCTTCCAAAATGTTATAGGCATGGGAGATATTCAGTGATGGTTTGTAGGGCCATTAATAGAGATTTTCATTTGGATGACAACATTCAAATTTTAGAGATAAGACATGCTTCTAGATGCCATATGTTTAATGTTTACTTCGACACTGCAGATCACATCTCCTTGCACTGTGTTTGCTCCTCTAAAGTATTGGAATTCTTCTATCATATGTTTGGGTTATCGATGAATCACTCCTCAATTGATGAAATATTTATAGCTTGGTCTATTAAGAAATCTAACTCCAACTTCATGTAGTTTTTATTCAATGTTTTGTCTGCTATCATGATTTGGAAAGCCCGAAATAAAGGTGTTCGCGATAATGTCGCCTTCTCTCATATTTTTCGTTATTGAGAACTCTATCAACACTATCCAAAACATTTCCTCTTCAATATATTTTTAGGATCCCCAAAATTACTTTAACAGACACATTGCCCATCATTTCAAGATCAAATTCAAGAAACACGAAACTCACCTCAGATATATCAATTAGGTGATGCCATCCTATAACATATTAAAGTTTAATATTAATAGGGCATGAAGGGATAATGCAGGTAAATCCTCTTATAGTGGTGTCATTTGAGATTCAATAGGCATATTCAAATCGGTATTTTCTTCACCCATTGGGATTGGCTCTAATTTAGAAGTTGAGGCTCAAGCTCTCAAATAAGAACTTCAGTTGGCCATCCAAAATGGTTTTTTCTATGTGGACATATAATCGGATTCTAAATATCTTGTGAACTTTCTTAAACACATTTGGAAACCTCATTGGCATATTAGACATATGTTTTCTGACATTAAAGACATGCTTATTTTGGTGAATCAGTCCATAAATTGCTACTTTAGAGAAGTCAGTACAATTGTTGATGGCCTTACAAATATTGATTTTCAATGTCGTGTGCTGACAGAGTTCTACTCTTTTCAAAACCTCCTTTATTTTATTCATGGTCTCCTAAACATGAACATATGAGGCATGCCTCAAATTAAGATCAACAAAAAGTGTCATATCTCATCTCCTTTATCTTTGTAAAACATCTTGTCGTAATGGGCATTTCTATTAACTCTCGTATTTTTTATTTTTTTTTCATTCAACTCGTTGGGCTTGACTTTTGAATGTTTTTTATATAATTTACGCCATGGGAGAGGTTGTTTCTCCTTAAGTTTTTAATAATATGTGTGGGGGTTCGGTCCATCTTCTTAAAAAAGTATTTGTAGCTTCACCCAGTCACAATAGAATACGATTTTTGTGAAATCTAAATAATCGAGTTCCAGGATTTGTTGGACAATCCCATAATAGGTTAGATCACCGTATCTATTGTATGTTTATCATTTTTGCTAGAATCACAGGTTATCAAGGCAGAAATTAAAATTCCATTGTTTTACGTCAAAAGCTTTTCCTCAAAAGGATATGAAGCAAAATCAAAACCGTTGGTGCGGAATTTCTTAAACTCTTTTGCACAAAATTTAGGAACTTTTTCTAGGAACCCCTTTTTATATTTTTTATTTATTAGTGAATTCGTATTAGGGCATATTTTTACCACGCGTGAATTAATAACTGCACACATAAGAGGTGGAAATTACCTCTTTTGATATCCATGCCCTAAAATTATTCATCGTGCAATTTCTCCTCTTATTTGGGGCAATTTCATTCTTACACTTCCAAATGGTAAATTGTATAGTTTAGATCATAATATATAGAATACACATAGTCAAACAAGAATAATTCAGTTAATTATATAGTTACTTACTCTCTTCAATCTTCACTTTCATCTTATGATTCGAAAATGTAAAGAGTTGCTTGCTCGTATTGTAGATTAGTGTGTCTCACCTCTTTAAGGTTCCCAAAAGTGAACTCATCCACAAACTCATTAGGTTCCTCGATCACTCATTCTTCATGAGTATTGAACCTCCTCGGCTATTATTCTGGCGTATGTCACTGAGCTTATTACGATGATTCCACGGTTATGTATTCTTTAGCAATTGAGCCTCCAATAGACCGGGTATTCTTAACATAATATTTGAAGTTTTCATCAAGCGCTTGAAAGGATACATCCAACGATACCTGACGGGGACACACAATAAAGCCTCATCGTATAAATTCACAAGCAGGTGGATGTTGATATCATAGAACGATGAAGGAAAATATTTCTCTAATACACAAGTTTCCTCGGCTAAAGTTGATTCCGCATCTTTAATGTGCTTTTTGTTTACCACTTTTACACAAAGTAGGATAAAGCACAAATTTATTTGTATAATTGCCCAACAGAGATCTTTGTACTCAAAGAAGCAATGCCTAAACAACAAAGGGATTAATTGGATGATAACGTGCCAGTCATGAGACTTGCACTATGTAAGGTCATTAATTTGGTAGCAAACTTCCCTGTGAAAATTACCGAAATAACTAGTCTAAGTCTTCAAGTAGAACAACATGTCTAGGAGGATATTTTTCTCACTAGTAGTCAAAGTGAAAGCAATCGAGGGACATAAATTCTTTCAATTATGGGATTAATTTTTAACCATGATTTCTTCTTTATTTTCATCTTTAGTAGATCATGGTGCGCCCGCTCTACATATTTTGAATGAGATCCACCTGGACATATTCTTATTAGATGTTCCGTAACATTCTTATATGTGTGCATCACATCAATTACGTACCTTACATAATGATCTTTATAATACGAAAAGTTAAAAAATATCGATCGTCTAGATCATGCCTTCGGTTTACTATAGTTATTCAGATCCTCCCTAGATTTACGCTTCAGGTTTACAAACTGAAGGTATTTTCCTACATACGTATTCCCCACAGTTGCAGCCTTCGCCTTATCCTCGACCTACTTAGTATAAAATCAAGCAAGTTTTATCCTACGCTCGTGATTGATAGGTAAGAAGTTAGACTTGTCGTTCCTAAAAAGGTGACTAGTCGGTAAAAATCTATGATTACCCGTATAACTCATAATATCACTATAATGTAGCCAAGTGTCTTCAATTTCCTCTCCAAATGGGGCATCCATAATAACCATGAATATTGCAACTAGACAAGGTCCCAAAAGAAGGAAGGTCGTAGATCTTCCACATCACCATTGCTTTTAGTGTGAACTCTTCACCCTCATGAGAGTCAAATTCCCTCACGTCTTTATCCCAAAAATCTTTAAGTTCTTCAATTAATAGGGCAAATAATATATCAATATTATCATCAGGAGCCTTCGTCCCTAGTATCAATAAAGACAATAATGTGAACTCCTTTCTCATTCATAGTGTTGTAGGGAGACTTAAAGGCACCATAAAAACTGATCAATAACTTCAATTAGAGTTTAAATTACCGAAAGGGTTAAACCCATTGCTTGATAATGTAAGAAGAACATTGCGCCGTTTCTTAGCAAATTCATGATGCCCTACATTTGAAAGTTTCCACGTGAGTGAATACACCCGATAACGCATGAGATTCCCACCCACCTCTCATCGAGCGTGCCATTTCATGGCCTAATCTATCCACGGTACTGTGAAAAACCATTTTAACCATGGCCCAAGGGGAAAATACTTCAAAACCTTTTGTGAAACTTGCGAGCACTGGTGATATTTTGCAGTCTTGTCTTTTCCATTCTCACAAGCGACATATTTAGGCTCACTGCGTACATGATACTCATCCTTCTCTTCGTGCTCATTGTGGTACAATATGTAATCTTACTTGCATGCATGAATAGATTTGTACTTAAAACCCAAACCCTTTAAGCCCTTCTTTATACTAGGATAATTATATGGTAAAGTGTTCTTTTTGGGAAATTATTTTTAATACACATAATTATTTTGGTTATGTTGTTGCTCTACAAACCAAATTGACTCTTCAAATTATGAAAACCAATCATTGCATATAATATCGAGTTATCTGCATCGTAATTTTTATATAATAGTCTAGTGTCAGCTTTCAACCGTATGTATTCCCGATCTTCTGATAATTCAGCATCAACTTGTTCATTGACTTGGTAATAATATAAAATATCTATATCTATAAGTTGGTGGTTTTAATGGTGGTGGACTCCGTAACCATCATCAATTAGGTCGGTTAAAGGACGATGTGTTGGCGAATCATATACCACTTCCACTCGGTGGGATTCCGTGATGCGCTCGGGTACCGATAATTCTTTCGGAACATGAGGTACATTCTTTTCATGATAGTATATCCATATCTTAGAGTCTTGAAAAATTCCCGACTTTAGTAAATGCAACTCAACGTCTCCTAAAGACTTATATTTTTTGTTCATACAACGGGTGCACAAATACAGAATCTTGTCACTTTTAAGATTTCTATATGTATATTTAACGAATTCTTGAACATCCTTTAAAAAATTATAAGATATCTGGTTACTCTCTCTCATTCACTCTTTTTATTGTGGAAAAATCTATTAAATAATCTTCACAATTCAATTCGCCTATATAAATAGGTTGAAACAAAGGTCATGTTGCATATAAGAACGTACAAGTCATAATTCATTCAAATTATTCAACACAACTTAAACTCAAATTAAACAACTTAAACATAAATTCATGTTGCATACACAAATATTATCGACAATGACTCGCAAACTTAAAATAATTTAAATAAACAAAATATTACTAGTTGTTCTAAAAAATTGACAAAAATTATCCACAGCCTAGGCTTGACCAACAAATAAACTGGACAAGTGGTAAAAAATAATGATAGCTTTTCTGCACGTTCCCTTCTCCATTGTCAATGTGCACATTCATTTCTCCTGAACCATTGTATATTTCATCAACCATTATCTGATCCTCACCCATCTACAAAGGGCAATTGTGAACACGAGTTTCGACAATCAAAGAAATAAGTGTGCACATGCCAATAATCCTGGTATTTATTAGGTCTCTAAAATAGTGTTGCTCACCATAGTCACCTTGAGTGTATAACGATGATCCAGGGACAGTGGTAGGCAAGGGAACTGAGGAGAGGAATGTTGAAGGAGGTGACATTTGGGAGGGGAAACCTTGAGACAGAGGATAGAGGAAACCTTGAGAATGAGGGTAGGAAAAACCTTGAGAAGGCGTCGGGAGATGAAAACCTTGAGTAAATAAGGACACAAAATGCCTGATTTCACTCATCAACATTCCCAGATTACTCTTAAACTCCTAGACATCCCCATCTATTTTGGATTGACTTTCCTCTTGGCTCAAGATGCGATTCTTGACTGAAAAGAGCTCATCCACGAGAGGTGCAGTGTATTTTAATTTAGTTTTTGACATATATGATCCAAAACCTCTCTTCCTCCCACTTTTACCCGGTTCAAAGGTCTGGGTAAGGGAATAATTTCCAATGTCATCATAGGTTCTCAAAGCGAACTGACTACTAATCGCTTCGATCGACTCCATTAGTGTGAAATTATATTTATTTTTATGATTGTAATATTATTTTATATTGTATGTATATATATAAATAAATAAATGTTCATATTTACCAGAGTCTAAACCAAGTGTGGTGTGAATTTATTATCTCTGTACCATCAGGAATGTACATACAAGTTTCCCCCATTAGGTCTTTTGTCGGTCTCTAGATCGCCCTTTGTCCAATCTGACCATTAACTCTTCAAATCTTCATACGATTTAGACCCAAGCCTATGGATATAAACTTTCTTTACCCTATTTTGTTTATTTTTCTCCCTCTGGACTAGCTTTTTGTCCATCGTCTCATTTTTAAAAAAGTTATTCCATTGGCCGATGGACATTTCAATATTCGAAGGGACTTTGTCTTTCAGAGCCAAAATCTCAAAGCTCGATGCCCTCTTCGAGAAATGTCTCTATCAAAGGTTTCTCCAATATATTCTCAGTTGGTTAGTAACCTGGGAAAGAACCTTTTTCTTTGAACGGTTGGGAAATGAAAAACTTTACAAAGTTAGTTATTAATGTCATCCTTGATGGCTTGATCAACTAAGTTCCAACTATTTGTTTCCCCGATTCCCACATTCATTTTCCAAGCGATAATCACTGGGATTTAAAGATCTGAAGATCATTTTTATTTCTAGTAGGATTATTGTCGAGAAATGAGAACCCAATGGGCTCTTCTCATTTCCTCCAGACGTGTTAGGAGCGAGGGTGGGGTTATTGGAGTAATAGGTGTTTGTTGTCTACTCGTAGATGTAGTGTTAGAGTGAACTAATGGTGGAGTAAATAATTGTTCACCATGTGGTGATGAGAATCCTTATTGGGGTGCAGGAGATGAGAATCCTTGTTGGGGTGTCACGTCATCACTTGGTATGTTCTGTCCATAGCCGCTCGACATTATCTACAATAAAAAAAAGTATATGTGATGAAATCATTACACCAACATGTTTAAGACTAACTAATCATGTTTACGACTATATATGTGTATATGCATTCTCATAATAAGACTTTGAAATATTTAAATGTGTCTGGTCTCCATCCATTCGATATTACTTTTTAAAAATCTATGGATTTTTGCACGTGTCCAACTAATGGGAAGCGTATCTTGATTGATGTATAGATCTCCATGGTATGACCTTGAACTCCTTTCTTCTTCCACTTATTGCAAGATTCAATTTAACGTGAATATGTCGCAAGACATCACAATCTTGGTCGATGCTCTCTTTACATAGTTGTAATGTTTTTTTCGCCTTCTCTTTACGTAGTTGTATCCACAATGGGTGAATGTTTTTCCAATCTTCTCTAACAACGTAAGAAACGTCAGGGCTACATTGGGATTATGTACGAGAAATATATTCTTTACAGCCTCTTCCCAACTTTCTGGTAGGAAAAATAGAATATAATCAAATAGGTACTCTTGTTGGAGATAAACTCCACGATTGGCAAGGTAGTTAAACGGTATCTACTTATTCCCATACTTGTAAATAGGATTACCATCTAAATGGAAAACACAAATAAAAGATATGTAAGTGTGGTCCAAATGGAACCTCTCGTACTATTGTTGCTAATGATTATCACCATGCCTCATTTTTCCTGAAAAAAATATATGAGGGTGTGAATATGAGTCCTACAAGTAATGGCTCGAATTAATCATTAACTAGCTATCATTTTTTAACCGATCCACTAAACCTTAGGATTTAAAATCCAATTACCACATTTCAGTATTTTTCACATTTGGGTTTATTTAATTTGGGTATTATTAGATTTTAATCCAATTATGTATATTTTTTGAAAATTCTAGCTATGTCGGGTGCACAGTTATAAAATCCCTCTGTGCACATGGTTTTGATTAGAATCAATACATGCCAAAAATGTGATACATCTATCCGGAGGGATGTAAATTGGAATACTGTGTATGAATGTGCACAAAATTAACATCAAGAACAGTTCAAGTATTAAAATAAAATGGAATTGTTCTGAATTAAAGGTTGCACACAACTTATAAATGCATTTTTAGTTTTGTCCATAAAAATAGTTTTTCAAGTAAATAAAACCTTGCGTGTTTACATAGCCATAAATTTTCATCCAACTTCAAAAGTATATAATATTTATTAACGCGTCAGAAGCTTTTGTAGATGTGTTGAATCCATTGATGCTGAAATATGTGCATGGCAATCTATATGGGAATCAGGTTACTCATCTACCGATCATATCCACATGAATATCAAGCTACGTGCTTGACTATGCAATGCTTTAATGTTTTTATAGGAAATTAGACAACTCTATATATAACTAAAATAAAATACATGTTCGTGCTCTATGATAATGTTAGCAGATATATCGATCTCACTACCATAAGCATAGGTGGTGAAATACATAAATCGAGAGTCAGTTAATATAGCATTTTAGTCAAATTCTATCACTATATCAAAAAGATGACATCTTTATTGGAGTCGTGCTAACATGTAATCAACCATTTATGGTGGCGGAATTCATCATACAATGGGGAATTATTTATTTTTCTTAAGTCTCAATTAATGGACCTCATAAACAACACATTCCTTTAAAAACAACCCGGGTTCATTTGCGTATTTCAACCATTGATGGTGGAGGAATTCATCATACAATGGGAATAATTTATTTTTCTTGAGTCCCAATTAATGGACCCAAACAACACATTTTCTTTAAAAACTACCATAGTTCATTTGGGTATTTAACCACACACATACACATACACATACACATACACATACACATACACATACACATACACATACACATATAGATACACATACACATACACATACACATACACATACACATACACATACACATACACATACACATGCACATGCACATACACATACACATACACATACACATACACATACACATACACATACACATACACATACACATACACATACACATACACACACATATATATACACACACACACATACACATACACATACACATACACATACACATACATATACACGTACACATACACATACACGTACACATACACATACACATACACATACACATACATACACACATACACACACAGTAAAAACACAATATAAAAACAAGTCAGGGGAAAGAGGAAGCCTAAACTAGAGATTGAGGGTCGTCGAAAAGAGAGAGGGTCGTCGGAGGAAAAAGGGTCTTCGGAGAGAGGGGGTAGTAGTGTAGAAAGATAGACAGTGCAGCAATCTAGAGAGAGAGAAAGAGTTTACGTGGAAGGAATTATTGATTATGGTTGATTATATCAACATGATTTGGTCACGACCTAGGTCCATGACCACCACCATGACTATTTCAATGGACACGGCCCAAGGCTATGACCAAACTTAATTGAAACACTTATATTGTCACGCACGTGGTCACGATCTGGGGCCATGACCCACCTTGGCGGGAGTTTCATGCCCATTTGGTCATAGGATAGACACAGACCATTGTTGTGACCCCTATGGTCACGTTCTATTACCGTGACCATACTCATTGGATGTCTCTCTTTGGTTCGATCATGGTCTATATTATGATGGGTTTGATTGTGGTCGCGGTCCTAGGTCATGATCACTTAGTCACGGTCATGGGTCATGAACCTCCTACCTTGATCATTCTCGATTTGTGGTGTAATGAGAGGAGGCCACACGCCTCTAAGAAGAAGACAATGCACATTTATACCGTCACCTTGATATAATGGAGCGAGTTATCCATAAAGACGAGTGAAAGTGCCATGGTCCAACCCCTAGACCTCAGGCGAGTAAACCTTGCAATCGAGGAAGGAGTTTACATCGTGATTAAGATCACTTTGTGCATGGAAACCCCCTGACGAGACGAGATCGGGAGGGAGGACATCACAGACACGACATTCGTGACCTCATTAGGAAGGAGATGGACCAAACCCCATTAATTATGGGGATAGATCCATCAAGGAAATGTCCGGGAGGGACCTCGTCAATCAAATGAAGTCATATTTTTAAAGGGTGATCGAAGAATCAAAACTTCCTTAAAAATTTGCAACTCCTAGGTTTAAAATCTATGATGGAAAGACCGACCCCATTGACCACGTCCATCAATATAGGTAAGCTATGACCTTATGGAACAAAAATAATGCTCTTATGTGCCGTATATTTCCTTCCAGCCTGGGATATCACACAAAAATCATTTAAAAAGTTGTCATAGAGGTCAGTCAACAATTTTAAGCAACTCGCAAAGGCCTTTACTTCCTGATTCATTACCAATAGTGCTTACCTCAAGAGAATGGATTATCTCCTCACCATGGGAAAAAAGACCCGGGAAACCTTATTGGAACGCGCTTGGCCCTACTGGAAAACTTATAAAGAAGTCGAAGATTGCTCTGAATTGATCGTTGTGTTTACGTTCAAGATCGAATAACCTAGCATATTTATGTTGCACCAGTCTCTTACTAAGTAGGAGGGGAACACCATCGACAATCTCATGTCACATATAAAGAAGTACACGAGGGTGGAAAATGTGGTCATTAGAACCTAGAACGACAATATTCGCTCGAAGATGACCAAGAATAAAAATAAGGAGAATGCCTCCAAAAGGGGGGCCAGAAGCATAACCGAGGATCAAGGAATATAGACAAGGAGGATCATGTTAATGATTTTCAAGCAATCAATATAGTTTTTAAGGAGTCAATTTATAAGATCTTTAGTAAAATAAAGGATCAATAATTCCTCAAGTGGACAAAGAATATAAGGGAGACCCGCGGAAGAGAAACGATGCACTTAAGTGTGTATCATACAAATCATGGGCACAAAATGGATTATTATAAGCCCCTAAAATACCATTTAGAAGAGCTAGCCAAAGTCGAACACTTGAGAGAGTATGTGGAGAAAAAGCATTAAAACCACCTTAGACGTCGACCAGAAACCCAAAATGTAATAGAAGATGATGATATGAATTACTGGTTCGTGATCATTCACTGTGCTTCAAGCATAGGCGTTGACCAGAAGACCAACAACGTCCTAGTAGATGATGAGATAGGGCATAAGTTTACAATCATCGATGGAGCCTCAAGCCCTAAGTAGATTAAAGTCAACGCCATTCAAATGGAACTAAAAAATTTACCATAGTGATGTAAGCTTTCTCGATCGAACCTGCTAACAGTCTAGCAAGCAATCATCAATGCTCGAAAGACATCAATTAGAACAAACACATAGTTTTAATGGAGGATGACCTAGTTGGAGCTAGGACTCTGTGTCATGATGCACTAGCAACCACACTCAGGATTATAAACTAGGATGTGGATAAGTTACTAGTTGACCAGGGAAGTTCCTCAGAGGTTATGTACCTAAAAGAAGCAACTATTCATTTGTTCAGCTATATAGGAAAGATAACTATGCCACCAAAGAAGGTGGTCCTACCAGTCCAAACTAGGAATATCTAAAAAGTTATTGAGTTCTTGGTTATGGACATTGATTTTCCTTACAATGCACTTCTTGGATGAGGATGGCTACATGCTGTGGAAGTTGTCCCCTCCACTTATCACCAGAAGCTCAAATGCATCACCGATCAAGGGATAATAAAGATTATGAAAAATCAGGTCATTTTTTAATAGTGCTTTATCGCAGCCATCACTCTCAAATATGAGAAGAAAATGGAGAAATAGGTCGCCACTGAGACAACCAAGGATGGGGACACACCACACATATAGAAACAAAAGCGTGGTAGACCAGGGTAGAAAAAACACAGGTGGCCCCACTATAAGGTCATACAGCCTCGCATACAGGGTCATAAAATCGGTACAGGAAGTAGTGTTCGATGATTCACACCCAGAAAGGAAAATCCTGATCGGGAGCTCACTTAAAAAAGAATAACTGTTTTTTTCTTCTGAAGGATAATCAAAATGTTTTTCCTTGGCAACCTTATGACATTCCCAATATTAATATTGAAATCATATGACATCAACTTCACGTGGATCCAACATACTGACCGATCACATAAAAGGCTCATCGAACGGTCTCGAAAAAGGCAAAGGTCATAGAAGAGGAAGTGGGATAACTTTTGGAGGCAACGTCCATTAAAGAACTTCAATTACAAAAATGTCTCTCAAACCTAATATTCATTAAGAAAAGTAATGGAGAGTTGAGAGAGTAAATAAATTTCACCAATCTCAATAAATCTTTCCCCAAAGACGATTTTCCTTTGCCTAAGATTGACTAATTGGTCGATGCCACAACCAGTCATGAACGGATGGGTTTTTTGGATGTGTAAGCAGGGTACCATATAATTCCTATGCTCGAACCCGATCAGGATAAGACCTCGTTCATTACCACTGTTGATGTGTACTGCTATAAAGTCATGCCATTTGGTCTCAAGAACGCATAATCCATATATTAATAGTTGGTCACTAAAATGTTATACGATGAATTAGGTGACACCATGGAAGTCTATATATACGACATGCTTATCAAAAATAAGAGTAAATCCGACCATGTGCGAAACTTGGAGAAGACATTAGATGTCATTGTATACTATAAAATGAAGCTCAACGCCGCCAACTGCTCTTTCGGAGTTCAATTTGGAAAGTTCTTGGTATAATTAGTCAACCAAAGGGGGATTGAAGCCAACCTCAACTAAATCTAGGCAATTAATAATGTTCGGCCACCAAAGACACTTAGAGATATTCAAAAGTTGATAGCAATGTCAGCATCACTCAACCAATTCATCTCGAATTTTTTTTTAAAGTGTCGACCATTATTTCAGCTATTAAAGAAATAGAAAGGCTTAACCAATAATGGGGAATGATCGAAATAACTTGATGAGATCAAAACCTGTCTAAGTCGACCAACTCTGATTGTGACCGAATCTGGGAGATCTAGTCTACCTATATCTCACGGTGTCTGATTATGCAGCCAGCTCGGCCTCGATGTGTGAGAAGGAAGGGCATCAAACTCTTATTTCTATATTAGTAAAACACTTATGGTTATTAATTTACGAAAACTAAAGCATTACTTTGAATCTCACTCAGTCATAATCATCACGTATTTCTCGTTCAAGGAAATCCTAAAAAAAGCCTACCTATCGGGATGAATGTACAATGGTTGGTTGAAATTAGACGGTTAGACATCCACTATCAACCAAGGATTGTGATAAAAGGGCAAGTGTTGGTATACTTCATCGTTGATTTCACAGGGGAGGAGAAGACCAATAATAAGGACTTCACCGACCAGTAGACCAACAAAGAGTTTAACCAGCTCAAGAAGTGGACTTTATATGTAGATGGAACCTCTAATTTAATAGAGACAGGTGTGTAGATTATCCTTATTACTCTCGAGCATATTATGATCGAACAAGGTATTAGAATTAGCTTTAAATAATCTAACAATGAATTCGAATATGAATATAGCATCGTCGAATTATGGAAAGCCTCATCTCTTAGCATAAGTCACCTCGACGTCTCAAAGCTGGTCCAATCAAGTATTAGGAGACTATAATGCCAAAGATAAGCAAATTTTAGTATATTTACAGGTCACCCTGATCGCTAGGTTTGAAAAGGTCCACATTCAATAATTCCTTCGGGGAAATAATAGTCAGACTGATGGCTTAGCCACTTTGGGTTCAATAATAATCTCATACCTTAAAATAACTATCTAAGTGGAGTACCTCACTCAGCCAAGTATTAGAAGATCGAAGGTCACTGACAGATCCTCACCGTTAAGAAAGCTCCAAGTTGGATGGACCCGATCATGGCCTATTTGTAAGAGGACATATTACTGGCCAGCAAGAAACAAGCCCATCAAGGCAAGATAAAAGTTACTAATTTTTCACAAGTCTTTACCTTCAATGTGTGCATCCAAACGATGACGATCAAGTCATGTACAAACTTCATGATGGCATATATAGGAGTCACACACGGGGATATATTGGGCATTAAGATATACCAAATGAGGCTACTTGTGGACATACATGAAAATAAATATATTTTCCTATGTTAGAAAGTGCAAAAAGTGCTAAGAGTTCTCGACTATGCTTCATTTACTGGCCAACGAGCTAAAGTCATTGAACAACTCAGGGCCATTTTCTCAGTGGGGTTTGGACATTGTGATTTATCTACCTATAACATCAGTAAATCGTAACTATCTCTTAGCGCCACAAATTAATTCACTAAATGGATTGAAGCCGAAACATTAACAAACATCAGAGGCACTGACATGATAAGATTTAACGGGAGAAACATTGTGACTCGTTTTGGCGTACTAAGAATGATCATCATGATCAATTCAATTCAATTCAATTTGAAATCGTTCAATTTCAAAGCTTCTGCGATAACCATAACATCAAGCACAATTTCAGCTCAATGGCCTACCCCCAAAATAATGGGAGGTTTGAAGCTTCTAATAAGATGGTACTCGATGGAATGAATACTAGATTGGAAAAGTAAAAAAGCACTTGGGTGGACGAGTTTCCCCACGTCCTTTGGGCAAACCGTACTACTCCCACGAGGTTAACTAGGGAAACACCCTTTGCCTTAGTTTATGGGGTGGAACTATAATCCCTTTGGAATCTGGCTTGCCAACCATAAAAATGACAGTTTCTGACTAAGACTTACATAGAGAAATCATAAAGACTGATCTCGACCTAACTGATGAATGAAGGGAACAAACCTTAATCAAGTTAGCTTCATACCAACAGCCATTGGCCAAGCATTACAACAAAGGCATTAACCCAAGAAGGTTCCAATTCAGAGATTATGTCCTCAGAAAATTGCTCTATAACGCGAAAAAGTCATCAGATGGAAAGTCAGGCCCTAATTAGGAAGGGACGTTTAATATTATTAAAGAAGACCTCCAAAGAGACTACCATTCGAAAATAATGGGGGCAGGGAGATCCCTAGGGCCTAAAATGCGACCAACCTTAGGAATTTTTATTTCTAGCAAATTTATTTCTCACAGATTTCATTACATTTCCAAATTTGTATCAATTATTGAGGTCTTATTTCTCGTAAGACTTTAAGTTCAATTAATGCAATTAGCTTCATTATTATTCCAAATGGCAGGCTAATTCTTTTTATTTATTATAATTATGTCTAGTCCTTTAGTACGATTACACATAATCAAAAATTTTGGTTACATGTTTTTGTCATTAAGAAATGCGAAAGCATCAAGAATTGCCCCTACAAGTAAAAGACCTAAGGGAATCCTTGGGCACTAAGTGCCCCTAATTTAGTCGGCTAATATCCTGAATGGGTGGACGACCATATAACCAAGTGTATTTTCACCATAGTTTGACCTAGGCCTAAGATTGTGTGACGACACTCTATAAAAGGTAAATCAAATAAAAAAATGCTCGACATAAAAATATGGGAAAATGTAAAACATAGAATTAGGTAATAGTTTCATAAAGCATTCATTTTACAAGAGGCCTATACTGATAAAGTTACAAAATAAATACACACAATCATGACCTATAGCCATCATCTCTGGTGAGTTATCAACTCGACAACTTGAATTCTTTTTCTATCATCAGGATGAGGTTGAAACTCATCGTCACCGTCATGAGTCGACAAGTAATCCTTCGTGAACTGAAGGGGTACGACATGAAGAGGAAACTAAATTTCATCACTCTTAAATGGATGATGACTATAAGTAGGGCACTCTATGTGGTACTCATACCAGAGCTCTAAGTCTTTGGTAAACTTTATAACAGCTAGGGACCAACTGTGCTTGTATATTAGCTATTTACTTTTATCTAGTGAAGGGGGCATCCACCAATCCTTCATCATAGCCGATAGCCTAAACTGCGTGTGGACCCTTTTTGAAAAGATACTTCAATATCACTATCTCAAGGCCCATGTCTTGTTGGGTGGCACCGTCTCTCTTGAGGTCCTCCTTGGTTTTATCAAGTATCTACCTCAGATAATTATTCGCATTCTATAAGATCTCAATGTTATCACTAACCTCCGTACCTTATGTTCACAGACCAATGACTAAATGCTATTGTTCATCAAA
Source organism: Sambucus nigra (assembly GCA_949130495.1). Lineage (NCBI taxonomy): Eukaryota > Viridiplantae > Streptophyta > Magnoliopsida > Dipsacales > Adoxaceae > Sambucus > Sambucus nigra. The sequence continues at coordinate 677,880,984 of OX422209.1, forward strand.
AGAACTTGTCATCTTTTGGACGGCTTACCGAATATAAATGAATGCACCATAAGCTCAGCTAGTGGCATCCCGACCAAGAACCGGGTCCATATCATCAGTTTCTGGAAGCATTGATGCATCTACCAATTTGTTTTCAAGTTACAATGATCAAGATAAATACATTATGGCACAAAGGAGATAATTGCAGAGAATTTATATTCCACTAAATATTAACGAATAATGACAAAGTGAGACTAAAAGTCTTTCTTATTAGAACAAAAGGTGGGGCATTCCCTTATAAACAGTCAAAAGGTAAAAAATACAAGGAATAATGAGACCTAAGCTAAATCTAACTAACTTGTCCCTCATTTTCCTTCACTCTTAGGTAGTGGGGACTTTGCCTTGATCATCATCCATCATCTCTTGGTCAGGATCATCCTTCACTTGAGTGCTACCTGAGGCCTTGTCCTCTTCCTCATCCCTTGGTGGCAAACAGGGATCAGCTCCCTAAAAAGTTCATACTCGAGGGGTACCTCGGTCTTAATCGAGGTTACATTCCAGCCCTTCTTAAAATTTAACTTACTAATGTAAGACATAAACTTCTTTGAATTACAAAAGGCTTCCATACACCCCTTATTAAAAGCCTCATATTTGGCCATAGCTAAGACCCAAGCATTATCCTCAGCAGCCTTTTTTAGTTGATCAAGTTCCAATTTTAACTTGGACATTTCCAAGTTAGTTATTTTTTTCTCGACATTATGTGCCTCTTGAATAATAGTAAAATACTCTTGGGACTTTATCAGATCCTTCTCTATATTGTCATTTGCTTTTACCTATTTACCCTTTCTATCGGGCATGGCAATAAAATTTGCCACAAAACTGCAAAAATAAGAGAAGTATAAGTCCATACAACCATCAAAATAAGGGAATAATCTTATTAAAAGTCACAGAACATACCAGTGATAATGCATGCAAAATGTGGGAAGTAAGTTAGTTCTAGGTCATCCTGTTATAGTTTTCTCGGTCTATTTTTATAACGATCCCCCTCAGTAAGCCAAGGGAAAATATGGATTCTTAGACACCGACATTATTTGGTGGTCAATCCCCATATTAGGGGAACCCACCTTCTTAGAGGGGACAGTGATAGAAGTATAAAGAGGGATCTTGTCCTTATACTTTGCATTCTCTTTATCAGGATAATCCAACAGAGTGACGGGCTCGGAGTGGGGAGGTCAGAGTCATCCACCAGAGTAAGGTTTATCTTTCTCAAAGGTATGCCTTATTAACAGTAAGGATAGCAGTAAGTATAACATTTACGTTCATAGGGACTAAAGAAGATGAGGTAGACACACTTGAATACCCCTTACTAGTTGAATGGACTGGTATCTTAGGAATTATATTAACGGGCTTGGCCACGAATGAGGTGGTCGTGTTTGCATACTCGAGCAGTAAAAATGTCAATTTTGGGTGCTTGGTACCAGGACATAGTGGTTTTGCTCATATTCCAAACCTTCACACGCTCGAACCAATTAACATGAGAAGTTGTAGGCTCCTTTTTCTTTGAACCCTCTCCAAAATACAAAAAGAAGAGTTAGTAAACATTTTATATAACAACTAGTCAATAACGATAAAGAATGATAGAGACAATTATCAACCTATCTTCTGCCCCCCACTAGGGCACCTACACCCTCTATGGGTCTTACCACCCTAGAAAATTGGTGGATATTGCCACTCTCTAGAGATGAAACCATTGCTACAATAACCTTTTGTTGGAATTAGGGAGGTGGACCACTAAAGCCCTATCAGCCTCCCTTGATTTCGGATAAAATTCATTGTCATTCGTTCTAACCCATAATTAACAATACCTTATCTTAAGAATATGAATTTGGGTCCCATATTCATTGATTCGATGAACCTCGTTCATGATTCTCCACGTGTTCGGGGTGAATTGGTCAGGAACAACTCTGAAGAATTAACAAAACTCTAGATATAATTAGTTTGGGGGAAAGGTGATACCACCCTCGGCTACAGATTGGGTATGTATCCAATGGCCACCTGGGACATTATAGCAGTCATCGAGTTGATTGGCGTATTCAATTTGAACCCAATCAGGGATTGACAATATTTTTTTAACTCTTCTAGCTTTTTCTATTCACGGTATGCCATATTTCATCAGTTTAAGAAGAAAGATCGCAAGAAGATTAAAGAAAGTGGATGGGAGTTTAAAAAATAAATTACAAAGAGAAATGGAGAATAAAGACGACTTATAGTTTAAGAAAGATTAAGATAGCTCCTGATATCTTGAATAGCTGAAATATTTATACTGGCAGAAGGGAGAACAGTGAAACTATGCGGTTTAACTCCCAAAGCGCTCATTATTTGAAACAAGACCCAAAGTGATAGCTAACACGCGTCATCATTTGATCTTTTTAACCACTTTTTACTAGCTTACCCATGGGATGTAAAGATAAATTACCAGCATTCTATCAGGCACTCAATGGGCAAAACATATAAAGTTTTTTGTCCAAAATATCACAAGTGTTGGTATAGTCCAAAACCAACTCCCCGCTGGCGATCAAGAGTCACTGTCGACTTAAATCAGTCCTCACCAGAGATCAAACCTCTGCACCCTTTTCATGTTGCAGAGATTTGGGGGAAATTATGGGGAGTTATTCGAACAATTCGAGTTATTCGAATTAGGTGAAAATGTAGATAAAGATCGCGACTTAAGATACGAGAACAAATGGTAGTCCAATCAGTGAGAATCGTAGGATGAAGATTAGTTTGGTCAAGCAGCAACTACATTCAAGCTCCTAGAGTCCTACACGACTCATTCACCTTATGTTCCTTATAAATATAACCCACACCCCTGGGAAAGGGGCATGTAATTATTGTTATTTCGAATTGATTAATAAGATAGAGAAAAACACCCCGTGGACGTTAACACGTTGCCAAACCACGTATATTTTTGTGTTGTGCAATTATGGGATTCGTTTTCCTTGTTTTGGCTTTAGTTCTTGGGAGTTAATCTTTTTATGATTTTTCCTAATACAATTATAAGTTAATTAATGAGATGGATATATGTGATATTTCATTTTAAGGCTAGGGGCATAAAGGTGTTCTGAATATTTCTTGAGTTTTACGATTAGAGTTTCTATAGTTTTAATTTAGGAGGGGGAAACCATTTTGGTTTGCGGCACACCCAGGGCCATGGGGCGCTATAACAGGACTGGCTAGTAGCTAGGGGGCCCAAATTGTCGCTTGATTCATCATAAATATTTCATATATATCCCCTTAACTTTTGTTCTTTTACGGTTCCATGCGATGTAATTTGCCTGCATTTATCTCATATTTATTCTACTAACCGTTTTTACAAGTATTTTTGTTTTGTGTATTTCTCTCTTATTTTATAGGTATTTTTTGCAAGTGAATACGAGAGGGAAATCGAAATAAATAAAGAAAATTAGGAAAGAAAGTCCAAGGGCATTTAAGTAATTTTGAGACAAAATTCGGAGGCAGAGCCTAAAGAAAGTTGAAGAGCTTGAAGCTATGAGCATACTAGGAGAAACGACATCCAAACTCGATCTACAATGAAGAAGTTACGCGCATTTGAAGTTGAGAAGAGAATCTAGGGGAAAAAGAGGAAATTCAAAATTTTACTGGGGAAAACCGGTTCACCCTGGCTCAAACCGGTTCGATCATTCAGATACAGAATTTATAGTTTATTCCTAGTTTTTAACTAGAGAGATGTATGGAATTGGTGGTTGTAACTTGTAATTTGTGACATCTCGCCTAATTAACCTCGGGTGATCAACCCTAAATTAAATTAGAACATATTTCTCAGTTGGTTCATTCTTAGCATCACTGTCGCCTTTTTAATTACTAACCACCTAAGTGAGAAAATTAGACTGGTGCCAAGTTTTATCTTTCATTAATTTGATGAAATACTCATGAAGAAATAAAATAATTTAAACAATGATAATTAACTGAAATCCACCATTCACATCAAAATAACTTACCGAATAAACCATCGGTTCAATTCTAACAAAAGTAAAGACAAGTAATAAATCTCAAAAGGTCTGACATAAGTATTGAATAAAACAGTGAGCGACATGCTCGAGTAACTGATAGGAAATTTCTACACTAGAAATGAAAAGAACGAAGCGCCTATCAAACTCCCGCAACATCCACCTGTGCTGCAGCAACGAATCCCTGGAATGAGTCAAGTCTGACGTCCCTATGGCTAGACACCTAAAAGGTTTTTAAAAGTTTTTATAGCAAGGGTTAGTACCCAAAATATTTGGAAAACCTTTAGCAATTGATTAACTTGCAGTAATAAATATGTATGCATGCTCTTCATATTTTAGTTAGTGTCGCACTCCCTTGAGAATATCCTCACCTCTCCTCTAATGTGCACTACTAACGCCTTAATTAATTTCCTTAGTTATATATACCATAACTAGATAATCGAAATACCCCTTGCAACCACCCTACTCTAACCGAGTATGCCATAGCTATGATTCCTAAGTTATTATCAGCATTAACTTAATTAATCATCCCCCTTTTTAAATTCACATAACTTTCACACCCGTTATACATATAACACAATTCATGGCCTGTATCAATTAACACGTATATAATTATTTATCTCATTATATACGTATAGTCATATTACAACATTCACACATATTGAAATGAATTTCCTTGTTAAATAGATATGCGGAAGCGTATGATGGTTCACAAAAATGCCAAATTTTAATTTACTTCAAATTAAAATTAAACAAAGTGAAATATGATTAAAACACACACTTATGTTAATTTCACTTACACACAATTGATTAATCCAAGTCCTAGAGTTTTGCCTAAGTTATATTTATAAATATTTCCAAATTAGTCCAAACTAGTTTTAATAATAGACTTGAATTAAATAACCATTACCCAAATTTAATTAGCACCAAATTAAATTAAGTGTGACAATTGAAACCAATTTTATCTTGAATTATCCTAAGCATGCGTTCTAAGTTATTATGCAAAATAAAAGTAAATCAATCACACTATGCCGCGATGTACGAGGAAAAACCCACAACGGAAAAAACCCTCGGACGACCCTAGCCTCAAATCCACTAGGTACGGAATTTATATTTACAAGACAGGTGACTTACTTCCTCAACTCAAACCCTCTCAAGCCTTGGCACGTCTTCTTGTAACCACCTCTTCCTAGCGGATAACCACGGAGCTCCACCGCGATCTCGAAATCCACCGATCGGACAATAGGAACACCGTTAACCACACATGGTGCCTTTTACCATGTGAGAAAGCCGCAACTAAACAATTCTTCTTCTTTGAGGGATTTAGAAGAAAACCCAAACAATCTCTTCAATTCGGTGTAGAGATAAACCCGGTGCCAAACTCCAAGCAAGATGTATGTATATGAACTTGGATAAATAAAATTATGGGTGAAAACTAGAGTGGTAGATGAATTTGTCTTTGAAAATTATCACTCAAAACTTGATCTTTTTCTCTTTATAATTTTGCTCTCAAAACACTCTCTAGGAGTTAGAAGGATATGAAAAAGATAAGATAGAAAAAGTTGTTCCCGCACATAGATATTCAGCAAAAAGTTAGTGGGCTAAAAACTGCCAAAAAGTTTTCCCGCCTGACATCTCGTTCGAACGACATTTTCGTTCGAACGAAGTCTCGTTCGAACGAGGCTTCTAACGAAGTTCTAGTGTGAACTCGTTAGAAACTCGTTGGAAATCTCGTTCGAACAGGAATCTCGTTCGAACGACATTTCGAACGAAGTTCCAGTGTCCAATGGGGAAGCTCGTTGGTAAACTCGTTCGAACGACATCTGGTTCGAACGAAAAACTCGTTCGAACGACATATCGAACGAACTTCTAGAAAGTTTGTAAAATTCTATTTTTGCCCAGAAACTTTATATACTTTATTTTAAAGTTTTTTTAATTGAAATCTTTCTGAAAACAAAACACAGGTTTAAAACCTAACACCCAATAAACTTGTTCCAAGCTCCTATATATATATATATATATATATATATATATATATATATATATATATATATATATATATATATATATAATGCATTCATACCTTCAGAGCATGGAACCACTGTGATGACATAGAAACGAGGCGCATAAATTCGGCATTTGATGAAGCTTTATACTCTTTGCCGCTACGTCTTCAACTAAACACGTCATAGGCTTGAAAGGTACACTTGAACACTTTCCTATGACATAAACATTTTTGTTCAGAATTGAGCCAAAACTACATTAAGACTCAATTGGAGAATTGTGTCCTTACAAATCTCCCCCTTTGGCTATTCCGAGGCAAATACCAAACAAAAATCCCAAAGGGCCATCAAGCTCTACTAGACTAATAAAAAGTCTCACCCAAAATAAAAATACAATGGTTGACTTAAACAACCCAAAGAATCATGATCTTTGCCAGTAAAAGTTGCCACTTATAATATAATTCCTGCACATTTGAGCAAACACATTACACGCATAGGGAATATCAACATATTTAATGCAAGTAAAGTAAGTACTCCCCCTAAATTAACTCTCTCCCTTTATCAACAGTGATCAACTTAGAAAGACGTCTCCCCCTAAAATAAATCTCCCCCAAACTAAGATACGATTATAATAGGATTAGATACCATTTCTCCCCCTATCATTCTCCCCCTTTTTGTTCAGAAATAGACAAAGGTTAAAGAATAAAACATGCAAGTGTGCATAAAGTGATACCAATAAAGCATATGGGCAACAAAAGCACAACTAATCCAATAAATAATAACGGATACCAACTAGAATGCAAGAAAATGATACCAATAATGAATTAAAGCATATATGGACTAGAAAGCACGGCAAAGACGAAACAAAAGTTTCAAATATATGTATACATAAGATATAACTAATAGACGTAAGTACAAATATATAGATATAAACACACAAATGACACACACAAAATATAATTGGAGTCTTTCACACTCGTATGGCAAAAATGTGTCATATGGAAACGAAAGTGTTGGGGTGTGAACTAGTAACAATCAAATTTAGATCCAATCACTTAAAACATGTTCACGGAGTTATCAATTGATTGTAAACTTCATCTCATTTGAATATAACCTCATGTGACAATATAAATTGAACTCAATGAATAAACGTACACAATGCATACAAGCCTAGAATTTTGATGATTCTACAAACCAAATAGAGTCATGACTATAAAGACCACTAGGATAAATGGACATTTTGCAAACCGTTGATATATCATCCAATCTCCCTCAAGAAGCATATATATTCTTTTTATATTGAATGAGTATATTAATTAAACATAGGCCTTGTCAATTATATTTCTTTTAGTGCCATTTTTTCTGTTTTTAGGCCTTTGAACCACGTATTTATTTTAGGTCCATTTCAAACGGTGGCTTACTATTCGCAAAGGACAATAAATCCTTTCGGATCCCTTCGCCTTGCACATTAATATATACCATTTTTATTTCTCACAAATCTCACGTGAAACGGATTTTGACATGCACTAGTCCTCCTAGGTCATAAATATGTACATGACTAGATTGGTAGGAGAACACCTCACAAAGCTCAAATATAACATGTGACATTAAAATTTCAAATGAGCTCGTGCATGTGTGAAAAAAGGCATATAAAAATAGAATCCATTTAGGCAATGCAAAAATCCAACTACTCCATGTAAGCATGGTAAAGAACATAATAAGGATTGACAATCTAAACCAAAAGTTCTAGCCACATGGGAGCATAAAAGATGGAATTCTAACACAAGTGTATGCCACATAAAGTGTGTCAAACTAAAATACACACAAAAAAATAAAAATCTTTTTGAGTTTTTGACGTTTTTAATAAAAAAAAAAATACTCAAAAGACACACAAAAATCATTTGTATTTTTCATTAAGCTTAAATGAAACAAATAAAACACAAATGATAAACAAAAATCTTTTTGAATTTGTCATTTAAAGCAAACAAAAATACGCAAATATAATACAAAAAGATAAAGAAAAATCATTATTCTAGCATGAGATATGTGATGAAGTAATGACTAGAAAATGATTAAACAAGCATACATTTAGCATGATAATATAGCATAAAGCACAAAAGCTAAAGTATGCAAACACTAACACATTCATCCTTTAGATTGAACACGGGAGGAAGCATGTGAAAGTAAATGAGAATCAAACGTCCTATTTTGAAAGGCAACCAAGTCATATTTCCTAACCCAAATTAATGGAGAATGACTATCTTGGGGTGTAGGAATTTTAACTACCTTGGTAGCTTTACGTTGGAATTTTCTAGGAATTCGTTTATGATCAAAACAAAATTTCCTAAGATGACCTTTTCGACCACAATGTGTACAAGTAAAATTACGTCGAAATTTGGTACCTAAGGAATGATCTCTAAAGTCTTTCCTAGGCGATTCTCCTAAAAAGTTAGTTTTGGCTTTGTGAGTTGATTCATTACAAGTATCAAAGCCTAAACCACAAGTGTCATTTTTAATTTGGATTGTTCCTAATATTTTATCTAATTTTTCTTAACGACACTCCAAATCAAATTTGACATTACTAGAGTCTTTTAATTTATTTTCTAATTCTACGATGTTAGACTCTAATAAATAAAACATTTCTCTCTTCGAACTCGAGAATCTCCTTTTTCAAGGATTCTATTAAACCTCTAAGGCTATCTCTCTCGCCTTCTACATATTCAAGCTTCTCTCGAAGAGTCCTCTCACGTGTCCTGAGGTCTTTTACTAACATACTATCATCAATGACCTTGACACGCTCTTTTAAACTAGCTTCTAACTTCAAATTAGCTCTTTTTAATTTAATTGATTCTTCATATAATTCTTGAAAAGCATTTTGAAGTTCACTCACATTAACCTCTTCTTCATTTTGACTCTCTCTTTCTTCTCCACTCTCACTATCATAAAAAATAAGGGAATCATAAACTATGACCTTGGAAGTGTCATGTGTTAAAGTTTCATCAATCGATGAGTTCTCACTATCACTCACATGACTAGCCATGAAAGCCACAAAGTTGGGCTTAGTGGGGGAAACGGGTCCCTCTTCCTTATCACTATCACTAAGGGTCGCATTATATGAAATGAGTCGCTTACCCTCTTTCCTTAGTTTAGTGGGGCACTCCGAAGCCCTATGGCCATACCCTTCATAACCAAAACACCTATTGAACTCGTCCCTATTTAAAGTTTCATTAGAAGATTTAGGGATCCTTTCGGCTTTGTCATACTTAGAAGTTTCAAATTTCTTAAAATCATTTTTAAATTTATCTTTGTTAAATTTAAGAAATTTTCTAAATTTCCGAGCAAACAAGGCCATATCTTCCGAGTCACTATCACTCTCGCTCTATACTACTTGTTTGACCTCTTTTCGGGCTTTTAAAGCAATGCCCTTTTCTATTTTCCTTTCAGTTTTAGAGGAAAACATGTCTAGTTCATAGGTTTGTAAATCACCTACGAGCTCTTCTAATTTCATAGAGACTAAAGTGGGTAAAGAATTTAAAACGGTCACTTTTGCAATAAATCTATCGGGAAGGGACCTTAAAATTTTCTTTACAACTCGTTTGTCGAGTATTTTCTCTCCCAAGTTAAAATATGAACTAACAATATCGGAAAGTCTAGCATAAAATTCATCAAAAGTTTCCTTTTCGTTCATTTTGATTGTTTCAAATTGAGTGGTGAGGTTTTGGAGTTTCGAAGCTTTAACGACACTTGTACCCTCATGAGTGAGTTGCAAAATATCCCACGCTTCTTTAGCGGTCTCACACGTCATAATACGTCGGAATTCATCCTGTGTGACAGCGCTAAATAAGGAATTTAAACCTCAGGAATTAAAGTTAGACAGTTTAAATTCACCCTCACTCCATTTATCGGCCGGTTTGGGAACACGTTCATTATCTACTAAATGAGTTGGTGTAGACCACCCGTTAACTATCGATAACCAAACTCTTTCGTCGATAGATTTTAGTGCCGATTTCATTCGCGCTTTCCAGTACGCGTAGTTAGAACCATCGAAAATAGGAAATTTTGAAAATGAGGAAAATTCAATTTTAGCTAAAAATTATTTAAAGGATCTTAACGAAATAATATATCGCTTTGGCTCTGATACCAACTTGAAATCAATTTCCTTGTTAAATAGATATGCGAAAGTGTATGATGGTTCCCAAAAACACCAAATTTTAATTTACTTCAAATTAAAATTAAACAAAGTTAAATATGATTAAAACACACACTTATATTAATTTCACTTACACACAATTAATTAATCAAAGTTCTAGAATTTTGCCTAAGTCATATTTATCAATATTTCCAAATTAGGCCAAACTGGCTTTAATAATAGACTTGAATTAAATAACCATTACCCAAATTTAATTAGCACCAAATTAAATTAAGTGTGATAATTAAAACCAATTTTATCTTGAATTATCCTAAGCATGCGTTATAAGTTATTATGCAAGATAAAAGTAAATCAATCACACTACGCCGCGATGTAAGAGGAAAAACCCACAATGGGAAAAAACCTCGGACGGCCCTAGCCTCAAATCCACTAGGTACGGAATTTATATTTACAAGACAGGTGACTTACTTCCTCAACTCAAACCCTCTCAAGCCTTGGCACGTCTTCTTGTAACCACCTCTTCCTAGCGGATAACCACGGAGCTCCACCGCGATCTCGAAATCCACCGATCGGACAATAGGAACACCGTTAACCACACATGGTGACTTTCACCATGTGAGAAAGCCGCAACTAAACAATTCTTCTTCTTTGAAGAATTTAGAAGAAAACCCAAACAATCTCTTCAATTCGGTGTAGAGATAAACCCGGTGCCAAACTCCAAGCAAGATGTATATATATGAACTTGGATAAATAAAATTATGGGTGAAAACTAGAGTGGTAGATGAATTTGTCTTTGAAAATTATCACTCAAAACTTGATCTTTTTCTCTTTATGATTTTGCTCTCAAAACACTCTCTAGGAGTTAGAAGGATATGAAAAAGATAAGATAGAAAAAGTTGTTCCCGCACATAGATATTCAGCAAAAAGTTAGTGGGCTAAAAACTGCCAAAAAGTTTTCCTGCCTGACATCTCGTTCGAACGACATTTTCGTTCGAACGAAGTCTCGTTCGATCGAGACTTCTAACGAAGTTCCAGTGTGAAATCATTTAGAAACTCGTTAGAAATCTCGTTCGAACAGGAATCTCATTCGAACGACATTTCGAACAAAGTTCCAGTGTCCAATGGGGAAGCTCGTTGGCGAACTCGTTCGAACGACATCTGGTTCGAACGAAAAACTCATTCGAACGACATATCGAACGAACCTCTAGAAAGTTTGTAAAATTCTATTTTTGCCCATAAACTTTATATACTTTATTTTAAAGTTTTTTTAACTGAAATCTTTCTGAAAACAAAACACAGTTTTAAAACCTAACACCCAATAAACTTGTTCCAAGCTCCTATATATATATAAAATGCATTCATACCTTCGGAGCATGGAGCCACTGTGATGACGTAGAAACGAGGCACATAAATTCGGCATTTGATGAAGCTTTATACTATTTGCCGCTACGTCTTCAACTAAACACATCATAGGCTTAAAAGGTACACTTGAACACTATCCTATGACATAAATGTTTTTATCCGAAATTGAGCCAAAACTACATTAAGACTCAATTGGAGAATTGTGTCCTTACACATATGTTGGAATAATAATTAATCAGGAACATCCTCCCGGGTAATAACTCACCAGATGTATATTCTCCAAAGTGCTAACCCACTAGGTGTATTCACACAACCTAGTTACCCCAAGTCATAATCTCTCATTAACTTGGTAAAAACATAAATATTAGAGGTGGTCATATTCCTTACCTGAAAGTGAGATGCCCCTCACCCATTAATGGACGCTATAACCTGGAAATATACTCGCCCTACTCCTTAATCTAGGGGATTCACCCTCTACGCGCAACCTCCCCTGATAGCACTAAAGTATATTTAATAATAATAATAATACCTAGCCACTGATATTAATGCACACACCATATATATATACTATCGCACACCGTGTATATATATATATATATATATATAAAGAAAACACCCCGGTTACACCATGTACTAAGTCCGTAACACAAGCCTATACAAAATTATCATGAGTTTATGGCCCAACTCTGATTATTAATTAATTGCATATTAATTAATTAAATTACTTTTGGTGTCGATCCAACCAATATATTCGGACTCGCTCTAACCATCGATCGATCGATCCCCAACCATCGATCGATCGATCGAACATGTCTTCATCTTCCCCAGGTCTCTGTTTCAGCCATGGACGAAAAACTCAAATCCCCAGCTTCTTCTACAATCTAACCCAAGTCCTCTCGTCAATATAATATACCACGAACCTCATAAGTAACCCCCATAAAGTCCCACAAACACAATTTAATTTCCCTCCTCTACTGTTTTTTTTCTAAATTGGGGAAAAACCCGTATTATTCATTAACCCATCTCAACGTCAATCTTTATCTCAAATTCGTTCCTAACTCGTCTGGGTCTACACATCTTACCAGATATATACAAGTTTCAGATTATACATAATTTCTACACAATTTTGAAATCAGGAGATTGATTTACAAAAAGCCCATTTTTGTACCCCCTTAATCCCAAAAATGAATTTTGATTTATCACCTCACATAACTATGAATCATAATTCAAATTAAATGCTACAGCAAATTAACCACTTGCCTTATGGTTTCGTAGGGTCTGATTTGAAGTTGTGAATCTCAAGGTTGAAGATAAAATCCCCCTTTGGCTCTTTTCTTTGTCCCCCAAATTGCCTTTAACTGCTTCTTAGGGTTTCCTCTCCCACTAAGTGTTTTCTATACTTTAATGAGTCATTCCCCTTTTCCTTATAATTAAGTAATTAGGCTTAATCCCATTTTTTGCCTAATGGGCCAAGCCCAAGTGACCCAAATACCCCCGTATGGGCCCGACTATGTCTAAAAACGTCCCGTGACCCGTTTACTACCCCCGGGTACACTTTTTCGACTATCTCGACCCATTCGGACTCAATCATACACTCAAAATTTGCATCTAAATTAATTTATAAAAATCCTTATCTCACTCCCAAATTAGTCTATACCGACTTCCGGCTGAGATAACTAAATGCCCTGTCACTAATACCCATAATGACGGAAATAATTTATTACTATTCACTTAGTAATTTAAATTTCCCTAAATATTAACCATTTACTCTTCCATTAATATTTAAATAAATATTACCATAATTAATTCAATCAAAATTACGACACACAAGTAATTTAGAATTTTTTTCGAATTAATTAAGTATTAAATGCATAAAATTAGGGGGTGTTACATACTCCCCCCCTTACAAAGGAATTTCGTCCCCGAAATTAGGTCGTACCTGTGGTTAATAGCTCTAGGTATTGTTCCCGCATATCCTCCTCTCGCTCCCAGGTAGACTCGTTAACATTGTGATGGCCCCACTGTACTCTAACTAGTGAAACAACCTTGGATCGTAACTTGCGCTCACTACGGTCCAGAATAGCCACCGATCTCTCCTCATACGAGATGTCGGGATGTAAATTAATTTCCTCGAGTGGAATATGCCAGAAGGCCCTATCGCTTATTCAATATTTCTTCAACGATGCCACATGGAACACGTCGTGTATCCACTGAAGATGCTCTGACAATCCCAGTTTATATGCTACCGGTCCCACCCTATCAATAATAGGGAAAGGTCCCACATACCTCGGTGCTAATTTACCCTTCTTGTCGAACCTCATCACCCCTTTCATTGGGGATACCCAACTGGGGAAATATCATAAGTCTGTAAAGCGAAATGGAGAGAGCTTCGATATGAGGACGATATAGCCAGGGCCTTCATATCAGCTTTATCCATCACACCGGAGATCATTATACGGGTGGTGAGGGCTCAGGCGAAGGACCAGATCTGCCAAGATAGTGTACGCCAGTTATTACCTGAGGGAGCGTAAGGTTACTCGATCAGCTTGGAAGGAGGCCTACACCTAAATGGGAGGTTAATTGTGCCAGAGGATGAGGAGTTGAGGCAAGCTGTTATGACAGAGTCCCATAGTTCGAGATTTGTGATACATCCCGATGGGGATGAAATATACCAGGATATAAGGAGGCAGTATTGGTGGGCATGAATGAAATTGGACATAGCAGAGTTTGTCTCAAAATGTGCCACGTGTCAGCTCGTGAAAGTTGACCATCAGAGACCGTCAAGGATGCTACAACCACTAGAGATTCCCGTGTAGAAGTGGGAGAGCATCTCCATGGACTTTATTACAGGGTTACCTGTATCGCAGAGAGGTCACGATTCCATATGGGTCATTGTGGATCGGTTGACCAAGGTGGCCCACTTCCTATCGGTTCGCACAGACTTTGAGACGATGCGTTATGCGTAGCTATTCATAGCGGAGATTGTTAAGCTGCACGGGGTGCTGATAAATATTATGTCTGACAGAGACAAAAATTTTATGGCCTATTTTTGACAGAGCTTTCAGGAGGCCATAGGCACAGAGTTATGTTTGAGTATAGCCTATCACCCACAGACCGATGCGCAGACTGTGAGAGTCAACCAGATGCTGGAAGACATGCTCAGGATTTGCATTTTAGACTTTGGGGGAGGATGGGAGAAATATCTTCCTTTGGTAGAGTTCGCCTATAATAACTCTTGCCAATTCACGATTGACATGGCACCGTTCGAGGCACTGTACGGGAGACCTTGTCATTCACCCGCTTATTGGTTAGAGGTGGGGGATAACAAACTATTGGGACAAGAGATTGTCCAGGAGACATCTGCTAAGATAGAGTTGATCTGAGGGCAGATTCAGATAGCTCAGGATAGGCAGAAGAGTTATGCTGATGCTTAATGGAGGCATGTGGATTTAGAGGTCTGCCACTACATTAGCCTTACCAGGATGATACTGAATATCAAACTGGTAGTCTTTCACAAATTCTAGCCAACCCCTCTGCCTTATATTCAGATCCTTCTATGTGAAGAGATACTGAAATGACTTGTAATCCGTGAATAAGGTGAACTCTTCCCCCAGCAGATAGTGTCTCCATATCCTCAATGCGAAAAAGACCACTGCTAGCTCTAGGTCGTGAGTGGGGTAATTCCTCTCGTGTGGATTTATCTTTCTAGACGCATAAGCTATGGCACTCTCCTCCTGCTGGAGCACACCCCCAAGTCCCTGTAAGGATGCGTCGGTGTAAACCCAATACTCTAGCCCTCCCCTCGGCAAAGCAAGTACTGGTGCAGATGTCAACTTGTCTTTTAGTTCATCGAAAGCTAATTGACAATGGTCACTCCAATTAAAAGGCACCCCTTTCCGAGTCAAATTTGTTAAAGGGCGTGCAATCTTTGAGAACCCCTTAATAAACCGCCTGTAATAGCCCGCCATCCCAAAAAACCGTGCACCTCGATCGGTGTCATGGGCTGTCCCCACTCCCTCACCGCCGACACCTTATTTGGATCCACCGCAATACCCCGATCTGACACCACGTGACCAAGATACTGTACCTCCCGCAGCTAAAATCCACACTTCTCGAATTTGGCATAAAGCTGGTGATCCCGCAGCGCCTGTAGAACCATACACAGATGCTCTGCGTGCTCCTCCTCGGTGCACGAGTAGATCAGGATGTCATTAATAAACACGATGACAAACTGGTCGACATACTCCATGAAAACCCTGTTCATGAGGTCCATGAACACTGCTGGCGTATTGGTGAGCCCGAATGACATCACCCTGAACTCGTAAGATCCATACCGCGACAGGAAAGCAGTCTTAGGAACATCCTCCTCTCGGATACGCAGCTAATGATACCCTGACCTCAAATCGATCTTAGAGAATTAATACGCCCCTCTCAATTGGTTAAATAAATCATCAATCCTAGGTAACGGATACTTATTTCGTATCGTCACCTTATTCAGCTACCTATAGTCCACGCACAACCGAAGTGAACCATACCGCTTCTTTACAAACAACATCGGTGCACCCAACGATGATGTACTCTACCGAATGAAACCCTGACCCAAGAGCTGCTGAATCTGCTGAATCTGCTCTCTCAACTCACGCATCTCTGAAGGGGACATACGGTAAGGTGATCGATCAATCAGCCTCGTCCTCGGTGCTAAATCAATTATAAACTCGATTTCCCTACTGGGTGGCAACCCTGGTATTTCCTGGAACACATCCTCGAAGTCCCTCACTACCGGAATCGAATCCAACGAAATTACCACCTCCTATGAGGTCTCCTCCTCGATATAATACAAGTGTGTGTGCGACCTTCCCTCAGGTAGAGGCATCGCTATTAGGAACATATCCTATCTCGGAATGGAGAACACGATTGTCCTTTCATAACAACCCACCGTCGCCTGATAACCTGCCAACCAGCCAACCAGTCCATACCTAGGAGGCATCGTACCCCTCCATATCTAACACTAAGAGGTCCACCACTAAACTATGACTCCCAATCAAAATGTCTACTCCCCGACAAATTGAGTGAATCAATGCTCCGCTGCCTACTGGCGAGTCTACACACATACAAAGACTACCCGCAGTCTCTAATAACCCAGCCCGTTTAGCAAAATTAGAATTAATGAATGAATGAGATGCTCCTGTATCAAAAAGTATACTACCCTCATGACCATGGATGAGAAACATACCATCAACTGCTGGCGGCGCCTGCTATGCTGGAGGATTGGGAACATCCTGGACGTTATACACACGCCCGTAGTGCATTTTCCCCTGCTGTTGTAGGGCTGGTGGAGACGGTGTTATTGGCGGCATCTGACCCTGCTGCCCCTGTTGGGAACCCTGCTGTTGGCCTCTGCCCCTCTGCGGGCACTCCCTCTTAAAGTGTCCTGTCTGGCTACAAACAAAGCAGCATCTCTGACCGTCCCCCTGTCGTTGGCCCTGACGTGGCTGACCCTCCTAGCCTCCCCCATTGTTCCCTTGGCCCTGATGGCCCTGAGGAACCTGCTGCTGCTGATGTGGGCCCGGCTGGCCCAGCCTGAATCCCTGTCCCCCCGATCGGAACCCACCAGGCCTAAATTTCTTAGCCTGATTCCCTTGCTGACTGTTAGTCTGCTGCTGAGTACCAATTGTGCCACCACCAACAACTGCCTTGCCCTGCTGGCTCGGCTCCCCTACCCTCTTGCTCCCCTTTGCATGGAACCGATGATACTGGCAATGTATAAGAGCGGCATTAATGACATCTGTATATGTGACCAACGTCGGATTTCCAATCAAGTGCTGCCTGATCCTCCAGGCCAGGCCAGGCCAGGCCATGAACTTTGACTTCTTTCGCCCCTCGTCCTCACCTCATTTGGCACAAAGTTCCCCAAACGGGTGAACTCCTCCTCATAATCTGCCACTGAACGGTCATCCTGTACTAACTCGCTAAACTTCTTCCTTATTTCGGCCTCTACCGCTGGTGGGAAGTATTTGCGATCGAACCGCACCCTGAACTCGGATATCGTCATCAAATACCTCTCCTTAGCGGTGGTAACTGACTCCCACCACTGTAAGCCTATCCCCGATAGACATATGGAAGGTAGCAAGCATTTTTTTCTGCACATCGGTACACTCCAGCATGCACAGATGGCGCTGAATATTCTTCTTCCAGTCACAAGCCTCTACCACATCGGTACTACCCCTAAACTTTGGTGGGTGACCCTTCTGAAAGGTCTCCCTAACTCGCTGCCAAGATGGTAGCTCCACTAGAGCCTGAACTGGTGGTGCCACTGGAGGTGGTGCCTGGGGCTGAGGAAAATGGGTTTCCATAGACCTCATTGCTATCTCAACTTCCTGGGCCACTATCACTGCCACCTGAGTAGTGGAGATCAACTCGGGTGGGGGTGGGGGTGGCGGTACATGTGGCTCCTGATGAGCCTCCCTGAGCTCATCCCTAGCCTCATCCCTCTCCGCTCTCTGTCTCTTTGGTGGAATCTGAAAATAAATCGAATCGTATAAGTAGACAATTTATACAAAAATCTAATAGCAGAAAATACGATATCTCAAAAGCGAAAAATGAATCAACAGTCCTAATAATAGGGCTCTATATCAACCGAACGGTACGCTGAAACGTAGTAAGCCGCACAGATCCTAAGGACACTAGAACCAGATGCTCCGATACCATCTGTGACACCCCACCTAATTAACCTCGGATGACCAGTCCTAAATTAAATTAGAACAGGTTTCTCAGTTGGTTCATTCTTAGCATCACTGTCGCCTTTTTAATTACTGACCACCTAAGTGAGAAAATTAGACTGGTGCCAAGTTTTATCTTTCATTAATTTGATGAAATACTCATGCAGAAACAAAATAATTTAAACAATCACAATTAACTTAAATCCACCAATCACATCTAAATAACTGACCGAATAAACCATCGGTTCAATTCCAACAAAAGTAAAGACAAGTAATAAATCTCAACAAGTCTGACATAAGTACTGAGTAAAACAGTGAGCGACATGCTCGAGTAACTGATAGGAAATTTCTACACTAGAAATGAAAAGAATGAAGCGCCTATCAAACTCCCGCAACATCCACGTGTCCTGCAGCAACTGATCCCTGGAATGAGTCAAGTCTGGCGTCCCTATAGCTAGACACCTAAAAGGTTTTTAAAAGTTTTTATAGTAAGGGTTAGTACCCAAAATATTTGGAAAACATTTAGCAATTGATTAACTTGCAGTAATAAATATGTATTCAAGCTCTTCATATTTTAGTTAGTGTCGCACTCCCTTAAGAATATCCTCACCCCTCCTCTAATGTGCACTACTAACGCCTTAATTAATTTCTTTAGTTATATATCCTATAACTAGATAATCGAAATACCCATTGCAACCACCCTACTCTAACCGAGTATGCCATAGCTATGATTTCTAAGTTATTATCAGCCTTAACTTAATTAATCATCCCCCTTTTTAAATTCATATAACTTTCACACCCGTTATACATATAACACAATTCATGGCCTGTATTAATTAACCAGTATATAATTATTTATCTCATTATATACGTATAGTCATATTACAACATTCACACATATGTTGGAATAATAATTAATAAGGAACATCCTCCCGAGTAATAACTCACCAGATGTATATTCTCCAAAGTGCTAACCCACTAGGTGTATTCACACAACCTAGTTACCCCAAGTCAGAATCGCTCACTAACTTGGTAAAAACATAAATATTGGGGGCGGTCATATTCATTCCCTGAAAGTGAGATGCCCCTCACCCATATAATGGGTGCTATGACCTGGGGATATACTCGCCCTACTCATCAAGCTAGGGGATTCACCATCTACGCGCAACCTCCCCTGATAGCACTAGAGTATATATAATAATAATACCTAGCCACAGATATTAATGCACACACCATATATATATACTATATCACACCATATATATATATATATAACACCCCGACTACACCTTGTACTAAGTCCGTAACACAATCATATACAAAATTATCATGAGTTTATGGCCCAACTCTGATTATTAATTAATTGCACATTAATTAATTAAATTACTTTTGGTGTCGCTCCAACTAATATACTCGGACGCGCTCTTGTGGCCTGAAATAAAACAATATCCGAGTCTAAATCCTCGACTCCAAATTATTTAGCTTTCACTATAAATTAATTCAACGCCTTGGTATCGCTTAACCAATATACTCGAACTCGCCCACTTTATCCGTATTTAATTATTTCGAAATATTCTTCCCAAAATTTAATCGTAGTGTGTCACACATAAATTTTCTCCAATCCAAATTATTTTTCCCTCGTAATTAATTAAATTGTATGTACTATATTTATTTCTCAATAAATAAGGTATGGGAAGAAATTTTTAATTAAATTCACCTTATATATATAAACTGGCTGAACTGCCAGAAATTCCAGACATCGATCGATCGATCCCCAACCATCGATCGATCGATCGAACAGGTCTTCATCTTCCCCAGGTCTCTGTTTCAGCCATGGACGAAAAACTCAAATCCCCAACTTCTTCTACAATCTAACCCAAGTCCTCTCATCAATATAATATACAAATATCCTCATAAGTAACCCCCATAAAGTCCCCAAAACACAGTTTAATTTCCGTCCTCTACCGTTTTTTCTAAATTGGGGAAAAACCCGTATTATTCGTTAACCCATCTCAACATCAATCTTTATCTCAAATTCGTTCCTAACTCGTATGGGTCTACTCATCTTACCAGATATATACAAGTCTCAGATTATACATAATCTCTACACAATTTCGAAATCAGGAGATTGATTTACAAAAACCCCATTTTTGTACCCCCTTAATCCCAAAAACGAATTTTGATTTCTCACATCACATAAATATGAATCATAATGCAAATTAAATGCTACAGCAAGTTAACCACTTGCCTTATGGTTTCCTAGGGTCTGATTTGAAGTTGTGAATCTCAAGGTTGAAGATGAAATCCCCCATTGGCTCTTTCCTTTGTCCCCCAAACTGCCTTTAACTGCTTCTTAGGGTTTCCTCTCCCACTAAGTATTTTCTAAACTTTAATGAGCCATTTCCCTTTTCCTTACAATTAAGTAATTAGGCTTAATCCCGTTTTTTGCCTAATGGGCCAAGCCCAAGTGACCCAAATACTCCTCTGTGGGTCCGGCTATGTCTAAAAACATCCCGTGACTCGTTTACTACCCCCGGGTACACTTTTTTTACTATCTCGGCCCATTCGGACTCAACCGTACACTCAAAATTTGCATCCGAATTAATTTATAAAAATCCTTATCTAACACCCAAATTAGTCTATACCGACTCCCGGATGAGATAACTAAATGCCCCGTCACTAATCCCGTAATGACGCAAATAATTTATTACTATTCACTTAGTAATTTAAATTTCCCTAAATATTAACCATTTACTCTTCGATTAATATTTAAATAAATATTACCATAATTAATTCAATCAAAATTATGACACACAAGTAATTTAGAATTTTTTTGAATTAATTAAATATTAAATGCATAAAATTATGGGATGTTACATAATTAAACTTGTTAGAGTTTAGTTTTGACCTAGTTTTACATACTTTTAGGAGGGGGAGGAGGATAAAAAGAATATTAACAAGAAGCTTACATTATTGTCTTCGTTTTGCACTTATTATCAATTCAAGTATTATCTTCCTCTCTTTGCTTTTCAATATTGAATATTTTAGGTTATAATTATTCTTACCTTTTCATTCGTGATTGAATACATGATTGCATGCATTCTATGTATCATCATGTTTCCATGCATCGTAAAAACCATGCATAAGGTCAATTAGTCCATGCTCCAACAATATTTTTAGAGGGTTGAGATACATGAAACCAACCTAGATATAACGTTTGAGATCTCGTCGAAACAAATATTGTCGATCTTTTAATTTCGTTTGCCTGGGTAGCCAAAATATTTAAGAATATAATACGCGAGTCGATAATTTGTCGTTCATATTAAATATATTTTTGACTTGATATTGTGAGGAGTGAAATCTTCATATGTTAAGTACTTAGATAAATTTGATATTTTCTTTGAATTGGGAATTAAATTCTTGAATGTTTTATATCCAACATATTTATCGATGGTTAGGGAGATTGTACTCCGACTCTATTTTCTCATATTATTTATTTCAAAAATCGAAAGTAGTCTTGCATTAACTTAGTTAGTTTACATTCATTAATTAAGTTGCATTAGTTCATAGTCATTTTTATAAACAAATCATCACCTTTTATTTTCTCCTTTTTGAGTCATTCCTTAGGTACTAGGATCTCGTCGTTAGTGTCGTCATGAAGTTTATCTTAGTCCTTGAGTTCGATACCCGACTTTCTTGAAAATATTACTTACGCGATCGGCTTACCCTTGAGCCATATTTACATGCACTAGAGACATTTAGAGTCGTGTAGACTTTTGGCGTCATTGCTGGGAACTAGGTAGATATACAAGGTGAGGTCGAATTAATCTAATGATTTGACTCTAATTCATAAAAAGCTAAAAAAATGATAAAACCCCCTAAATTAAAAAAAAAACTTAAAATAAAAAATCCAAAAAAATAGAAAAATGAAATTAAAAATATTACAAATATTCTCTCATGCTTTAAATTCAAAACACTTAACCTAATCCCAATCCTATTCCTCCTACAGTACGCGAAAATCCCATAGTCGAACTCAATTCTGAGAGCCCGCACACTCTAAACGTTTCAAATTTCTGCGTACCACCTCCTACACCGCGTAGTCATACATCTAGTAACTCCGGTGTGGAAAGAAATTCTATAAGTGTGAGTATGATGTCTAATGATGGTAGTTTTGGGACGGATGAGGGAGTGACACCGTATCGCCCCCTAAGAGACTTCTTATACCTGAGCGAACCGTCGCTCCGAGATGCATTATATTTTCGTATATTGCGGGGCAGTTTCATTTTAGAAATGGGATGATTCAGATTTTCCCAACGTTTCATGGTATGGAGTCGGAAAAATCCTATATCTACATTACAGAGTTTAAGGAGGCATGCGAGACGTTCAATGATCAAAGGTGCACCCAAGATGTAATGTGCCTCAAGAGTTTTCCCTTCTCTCTTAAGGATAAGGCCAAGACTTGGCTTTGGTCACTAGCACCGAACTCGATAGGTGCGTGGAGGGATATACAGGCTAAGTTTCTCCAAAATCTCTTTCCCGCATATAGGATCAATTCTATTAGGGCTCAAATTCATACTTTTAGGCAAAACGAGAATGAGCCCTTCGAAAAATGTTGGGAGAGGTTCAACGAGTTACTTAACATTTGCCCACACCACGATTTTGAGAAGTGAAGACTCATCTCCTACTTACATCATGGGCTAAGCTTAAGTTCCAAGCAACTCATTGAGACTATGAGTCGGAGAGAGTTCTTCGAGTTTGATGCGAATAATGTAGAGTCCTACTTTAAGTATGTCGCCGAGACTACTCAAGCATAGGACACATCGGATTCGAACACCCAACACAAAGCTAGACACACGTCCACGGCTCCTTCCTCATCCAGATTCTATCAATTAGATAAGAAAGCCGAGCTGAAGTTCCAAATCAACCACTTAGCTAAGAGAATAGTGGATGTATTCGAACCTAGTGGGAGGACGTATCCATCTCCACTCGAGTAATTAAGGATGAGATGTGCGCAATTTATGAGGTGGAACATTTGACAAAGCAATGTCCGACGACACCCACCTACAAGTTATGCTACAATGGCAAGTTGACACGGTGGGAGCCTATAATGGTAATTTCACAGGAATTCATACAATCTCTCGTGGCGAAACCATCCCAATTTTAGTTACGGGCAACCGAATGCAGTGATGAAACCGAATCCACATGTTGCCGAGCAATCGCTACCACTCCCACCTTACCAACAAGCACCACCTATACAAGCGCCATCTCTTGCGCCTTAAACAATCCAACAGAGGAAGAGTCTTAGGGACATTTTAGCCCAATTCATTCACAATTAGTTAGCAATAAACGCTCAAAATGCCCAAAATTTTGCCACTTGAAGGTGTCGTTCTCTAAGTTATAATCTTCCGTAAGTGTCTAAGATAAGGGCAAGTTTTCTGCCACACGACGAGCAAAATGATAAGGAGGTTTCGCCTAGTATAAAAGAGGTTAAAGATGCCCACTTGTAAGAGAATGATAAAGAGGACACAGTTAGGCCCGAGGTGGTAGTGAAAACCCTAATGTCACTCTTTACCCTCAACGGTTGGTCCCTCCCTCTAAAAGGGCCTTGCGTGACAATATCATAGAAGTGCTTCAACAAGTAAAGCTTAATTTACCTTTCCTCAAGGCAATCTGACAAATTCTCACATATGCAAAGAATCTTAAGGACAACCTATTGGTGAAACATAGTTTAAAGGTAAATAAGAATGTGTTCTTAGCATAAAACATAAGTTCGGTAATTTTGAGTGACCTCCCACCGAAGTATAAAGATCTGGGTGCACTTACCATTTCGTGCACCATTGGAGAGAGTAAAATTAAGAGAGCGCTATTAGATTTAGGGACGAGTGTTAATATTCTCCCTTACTCCATCTATTGACAACTTTATTTAGGGGACCTTAAGCCCACAAAAATACTCTCTAACTTGCAGATCGTTCCGTGAAAATACCTCGGTGGATTATTGAGGACGTGATCATCCAAGTTGACACTTACTACTTCCTGGTAGATTTTGTCATTTGGGACACAGAGCCCTCATTTCCCTCAAGCCATCATGTTCGTATGATCCTTGGCGACCCATTCTTAGCTACGGATAATTCTTTAATTAACACGCGAAATGGGAAAATGAAACTCAAATTTGAAAACATGACCCTCAAGACTAATATCTTCAACATCACCAAGAAAATAGGTAATTAGGACGATTTACATGAGTCGGATCTTATAGAGGAGGTAGTACACGAACACTTTGAGGGTAATCACACTAGGGATCCGTTAGAGGCGTGTCTTGTTATGACAAGTGAGAGCGATAGCGCGTATATCGATTTCGAGTGTGAGGTGAGGAAGATGGGAGAGTTATTAGGTACGAATGAGAGCGATGAGGACATGAGAGATATTAGTTGGATCTCTCGATTCAAGTAACTACCCTCCAGGGAATTGCGCATGGTTCCCTCTAACGAGAAATTTCCTACCTAGTAATTGAAAAGGTTTTCTTTTAATGTCAAATATTCTTATTTAGGAGAGGATAAGACATATCACGTTGTTGTCTCCTCGAGCTTAAATAAAGAGCAACACGGAAAAATTATGGCTATTCTGAGGAAGCACCGAAGTTCTTTTGGTTGGAGCATCACGAATTTGAAAGATAAAAGTCCTTTGATTTATACCCACAAAATCCATCGTGAGGAGGACGTGAGACCCTCGAGAGAGATGTAAAGGCATTTGAACCCGACGATAAAAGACATCGTGAGAGTGAAGATCATTAAATTATTGGATGTGGGCATCATCTATCCCATCTCGGATAGCAAATGGGTGAGTCCTATTCAAGTCCTCCCAAAAAAGTCGAGAATGACCGTGGTTGAAAATGTAAAGGGGGAACTTATTCCAAGACGTACCACCACCGGGCGGTAAATTTGCATTGACTACCTAAAGCTCAATATCGGGACTAGAAAAGATCATTTCCCTTTACTGTTTATGGACCAAATACTTGAGAGATTCTCAGGACACCTTTTTATTTCTTTTTAGATGGTTATTTTGAGTATAACCAAATCGAGGTGGACATGTTAGATCAAGAGAATACTACATTCACATGTCCTGTTATTATGTTTGCCTGCAAATGTATGCCATTTGGATTATGTAATGCACCCGCGACCTTTCAACGGTGCATGCTTAGTCTATTTAATGACATGGTCAAAAGGGGATTTAAGGTGTTCATGGACAATTTTAATGTCTTCGGCTCCTCTTTTGACCATTACCTCGCTAATCTCAAGAAGGTGTTAGCCCGATGTGTGGGAAAAAACTTTATACTAAATTGGGAGAAGTGTCATTTTATGGTTACCAAAGGCATAGTTATTGGTCACATTGTGTCATCCAAAGGTATAGAAGTTGATAGAGCTAAAATTGACATTATAGTTGATCTTTACGTGCGTTTTTCTTGGGCCACGCGGGGTTTTATCATAGGTTTATTAAGGAACCCCTTTATTCCCTTCCGTATTTGTTTAGATGCGTCGATATTATACGATTGTAAAAAACTTATGTGTTTTGTGGTGTTTATATATATATATATATATGTGTGTGTGTGTGTGTGTGTGCGCGCGCGCGTCAATGGTATATATTTAAGGTATGTTGGTTTTTTACTCTTTACAGTTTCATTTAATCCATACTCATCATATGCTTAGTCTTTGATTCAAATTAGCATGTTGTATGATCACATTTGTATCTTTTATTGCTTGTTATAACTGGCCTCTCATTTATGCATAAAATTTGATATCTTTCGTACATTGTTTGGATTATTTTTGCTTGTGTTGTCGAGTTGTTCACTGTTACATGTTTCACTTCGCATAATTTCATGATACACTAGTTTTCCTTTATGTTTGCATGTGTTACATTTAAGGAGATAAGTTGTTTATATCGTGCACCTTATTCTTTATCTACTCCTAAACAAAAAGGGGCAGAAGTGGTATATAACTCTTTAGCTCAAAGGGAGTAATTTTTACCATTGGAGGAGACGTCTTATCTTAGGTGGAGATTGTTAGAAAAAGGGAAAGATTTTTTATATGCGAATTTATATTGTTATATATTCTCTTTGCATTTGAAAGGTGTGTTCGAGTTTGTATGTTTATAATGACGCGACAAGAGAAAAGCTACTCAATGTTTATGTCTATCAAGTGTATGTACATTTTCCCTTTGTAGTTGAGATTGAGCCTTTATAGAGCTTAGCGGTCCATAGGTTTTTATTTTTGTGTTTTATCCTATAATAGACAAATTGGGAGATTTGTAAGGACAAATTTTTAATAGAGTCAATTTGTATATAATTGGCTTAATTCCGTTTGGAAAAAAATCTTTGATTAATAAGTGAGGCCTTGAGTTGGTTTATCCTTCAAAGCCTATCGCCTATGATTAAAGATCGTAGAGGCCAAGTTAGAGTATCTACGTATCATGTCGTATTTCATGCCACGTCTTCAACGTCCATGGATATCCCGAGGTATGAATTCGTATTATTTTGTACCCTTGGATATCATTGGGTGTTGTTTATTTTAAAATGTTTGAGTCATCTTCTCATATATTTTTTTTAAATATTTTTGTGAAAAGTTATTCGAACAACCTGTTTCAAACGAGATTAAGTTGTTCGTTCGAACAAGATATTTAAGTGGTTCAAACGGGTTATGACTTCTCATTTAAATGAAATTCAAACGGACTTCAAACAAGATTGGTAACTTCGTTCAAACTACCCTTGGTTTTCGTTCGAATGACTTGCCTACAAAATTATCCCGCCTCAAAAACATGTTTTCTATAAATAGAAGTGGTTGTATCAGTTTTCTATTCTCAAGGATTTCGAAATTATTTTTCTAAAAGCATTAAAAAGCCTTCAAACTCTAGTTTTACCCAAGTAGTTTTCAGATCCAAGTTTCATCTATATATGCTAGTTTGGGATCTGCATTTTGTGCACCGGGGTTTATACTTTTCTTACTGTTGAGTATTATTTCATACGGTGGACTATGTGCTTGTTGTGGTTTAATGCGGTGGACTCCATGGTTGTGATGCAACTAAGCCTGGATCAGTGGATACCGAGGCATGTGATAAGCATACATTGTGGCATTGCGTAGGTGGACTCTTATGTGTCATTGTTCAGAATATTGAAGGAAGAAAGAGGCACCAAGAATTGAAGGAGTCGAGTCGGTTATATAAGTCTTTTATTGGGTCCTTGTGTAATTCCTCACATGGTGAATTTTCATGGCTGGGTGGTTCATTTTTTTTTTCAATTTGGGGTTTTCTCATACATTAAGTGTTATGATTGATTGGTTTAATTTAGCCTTGCTATCACCTAGATTCACGTTTTAGAATTCATTAATATTTCTCAGAGATTTATTATCTGCCCGGAGAAAATAACCATATCATCACCATATAAAGAGTGAGATATAGGTGCATATATCTCACTATTTATACAACTGAGATGCCAGAGTTTCGAATATTTTCATCTAATACGATCAATGTGGGTGGTCACATTAATAATAAAGAAGTGGTTGAAATTCTTTCTGTTCGACTTCTGTTTATGATATTGTTTTAATTTTGAGAAAGAATATAAATGTTAGTAGATGTTACATGACTTTACTACCCAGAAAAATTGTGATGAAGGTAAAGATAAACTCATCAAGTCAAATTGTGGGTGTATATATTTGTATGAGAGAGAATGAAAGAGTACTTAAATATTAAGAACCAAATCCCACATGTTGTGCTTCGTGTCTTCAATTCAGAAATAAGGATTTGAGAGATGCCAAATTAGCACTGAGCCAAACATATGAAGTAGAAATTGAACCAAGCAAACAACTTTACTTTTTAAAACTTACAGTTAAAGAACTTAAGAAAAAGGAATTTACAAATGTGGTTGGTTTTACAGTTCAGATAGTAGGGGAGTTGCGAACGTGTATGATAGGAATTACAAACAACTAGGACATGTGGGGTCTAACAAACCCAAATACAAACCATAACTATGGGGTCAACAAAAGGTTCTCTCCAGATGTATAAACCTAGGTTTGTGTAGTATTATAAAGGAGTATAACTAAATAATTGATATTTAAACATGAAGAATAATTCTACTATTCCAAAGTTCCAGAAAAGGGGAGGGGATGCTTAGATTAGAACTCTCTTTTGGAAAGAAAATATTCTCTCCAAATATATGTGTAATAATTGATGTATAAAGATACCATTATCAAACTAAAGAGAGAAAAAATCATCAGCGTATTATCAGAATTGTTAACGGAGACACATAAAGCATGGATCAAGTTCATTATACGAGAAGAGTATAAAGTTTGGGTTTAGTCTAATACCTTGGATTTTGGAGAGAAACGGACCATGACAGCGGATGTAATTAATCGCTGAGTTGATAACAAGCAAAGTTATGATACACACAAAGTCTTGCCAATCAGGAGGTTTTCCTGACACATGGTAAGAAGGTAAAATTGGGTAAATGTCCAAGAAACAAAATAGATACTATGAATGATTATTGAACAAACCCAAAGAGCAAGTTCTTAACCTCCGTTGGCGAGGGCGATTTCCATGATAGGAGCATCTTTCGTAACCCATGATACATGGTTCCACATAAACCCCACAAACTTCAAGCATTTGCTATCCTGAACATGCCCAAAGAACAAACAATTGTGAAAACATACACTTTAAGAAAAAGAAAAAAAAAGTTCAACTTGACTGAAACGAAAGTATATAATTTTGAGAACTGTACAAGGAAAAAAAGGACAGAGACACAGAATGTTGAGAAGACAATGGTAACTTCAGAATTAGAGTATAAAACACAGATAACTACAAAAACCGAATTAGAAGATCTGCGAATGTGTTATATTAATGTGTTAATTATAAATAAATAAAATTTATCATATAAAGGTTTCAATGTGTATTTTAGCATAAAAAAATTAATTACCATCATGAGGTTTCAATATGTTCCAGGAGGTTTTAGGAACGCCTCAACGTATGAAATTTATATTATATGGTAATTCGTGCGATGCACGGGGAGTAAACAAAATACAACTATATAAGACCATCACCCACACAACCACTACCCACTCCACCACCCACACAAAACACACCCAATTCAATGGTTATAAACAATGCACATGCAAGTGTTAAGGGAAAAGAAATCAACAATTTCACCTAAGTCGTTTTTCCACATTAGTGATTCGATTTCTTATTTTATAACACTGACTTATGAATTCATTCATTCAGACCATTATTTTTAGCCAACAACGATCCACCTCTTGAAATCTACATGTGGCATGCAAGTATGTGATGGTTGCAATTAAAATATTAGATTTTATTTGGTTGGAAAATCAGAATTACAAGCTAAATGACGGCGTATGTGATCAGAATTACCAGCTAAATGACGGCGTATGTGATAAGAATTACCAGCTAAATGATTGAAAAATCAGTTTTTACACACTGATTACATGCAATCTGCTAAATAAATATTGGAGCACGGTGTCCCAGATTCAACCAAACGCCACCACATGAGAGATCAATGTCTCCAATACAAAGAATAAGGTGATAATCTGGGGGATGAAAGCCATAAGTGCCAACTCTAGTGGTAATAGACAACTTGATGGTTTTGAGTTGTTTGTTGATACCTCCTCTCATAAACGAAGGAAAAATGGAGCCTTTATGTGTAATTGAAGTTAGCTTAAGAGTTTATCAAGCCCAAATAATATAATTTTCCATCTTTTATAAATAACAGAGTAGCATTGTGTGCATTATGCAAGAACCTATTTACTAATTGGCAACATAAATCATTTTGCAGTTGATGTCTTGCATTTGAAATAGTTTTATTATTATTATTATTATAATAATAATAATAATAATAATAATTATTATTATTATTATTATTATTATTATTATCTTTTCTATTTGAAAAAATTGAAAAATAGGGAGCTATTGCACTCCCCCCTTTATTTAGCCAATTTGATCACTGAAAATGAAATGATAACAAAATCAATTGTATGTACAAAAGAACACTTCATTAACTAGGGCAAGGTTGCCCCGATGACTATAAAATCGCAAAACTTTTATTACTCCTTCATTTTCTATCTATCTCACCATTCTTTGTTAATACTTAATACATTTATTTATTACAATATGGAAGAATAGTTCACTGACTGGATGAGTAAAAGCATACATGATTAGTGTAGGCTAAAGGTTGGACATCTTCCAACACTCAAATTAACGGGATTGATGGAAATTTTAATCACGTGTATAAAAACGAATATTATGGCATCAGGGTTCTAAAAAATTACTAATATTTGTGTTAAAGAAATAGCAAACAAAATTTCCAAAAACTCTCTCAAACTCAAGGAATAAACAATACCTCATCGGACTTTTTGGAAGGAGTTCACAAAACTTATGAAATATTTAGGCAAACTATTATCTGTAGAATTAATAGATACTGAAGAAGTATAACATACTAAAAATAAGTAGGCTTTATTAGCATCACAATAATTTTGGGGGAATAGACGTGTTATAGTTAATATCCACAGTTACGTATAGATGAGTGGGGAGGTGGAGAAATCGATTTTGGGAGGATAACCGTAAAATTAACAATAATGTCATAACTATTACCGACTTAAAGTGATATAAACATGTATGATTATAATGGTTCATTATCTCATATTTGATAAATGTGTGAACTGAAATCAAATTGTCATATGATGTTTGGGACATTGCGCAAGGGCTTTGAATTCCCTCTTATCCATACATTAGGATTGGAAATGTGAAATAACTTTTATGATATAACCCATCTGATGACATGTATAGAATGGTTTGGACAAAAAGATATGATCTTTAGATATTTTTTTCTTCTAAAATATATCCTTTTAATCATGGGTCAAATGTATAATGCAACAACTTATCCAATGTTACCAAATACTTTCTTCCGCTAGTACTGAGTACAAACTTGATAAATCTAGTGTCCTGTTTTTATCTTGAAGAGAATAACAAATAAAAATGAGAAAAAACATAAATTTACTAATTTCTATTGATTTTTTCCATCACGGGCACATAATATCTAAGCAAACCTAGGTAGACAATACTAAGTGGCCATTACAAAACCTAATTTAAGTATATAATTTTTTGAGTATTCTTAAGAACTATATAACTTTCTCAACAAACAAAATACAACATTAACAATGTCTACAGAACACCGGGTCATTCAATTATGTCTTATAACAACAATTTATCAATACAACGCACAAAAAGCAGGTTTGATAATAATAGAAACACAAAGTTGAAAAATTAAGATGAAAACAAATAAAATTTAGAGAGAGAGAGATACCTGAAGTGAATGAAATATCAATCTAAAGAAGGTGAGGGTGAAACTAATACATTTGGTAGAGGAAAGTTGGAAGAAAGTGAGGTCGTCGTCTTTCGTGCGTTTGAGGTAGATAGGGGGGTTAAAGTGGATTTGGGAATTGGGGGGAATAATCCCGCCAGGCCTTCCCTCCCTTATTTCTTTTTTTTTTCTTTTAATGAATTTTTTAACACTTATCAACAAAGTGCAACGGTTATATTCAATTTGTAATGGATTATAACTGTTACAAATTTCTGTCGGACAAAATCCGTTACAATTAGAAAAAAAATCCGTTACAAAATAAGCTTTTTGGTGTAGTGGATGTGTACATGAAAATACCTCAAGATGATTTGTGCTTTGATCCTAGTGAACTAGGGTTTGATTTTAAATGAAATAAAAGTAGAACAATTTGAAAATGACCTAGGTTTGAATGTGAAAAGATATAGGAGAGAATATAAACGGGGAGGTAGAAATTATTGAAGAGAGGAGAGAAGATAAAAATAAGGGAAAATAAAATATAACTATGGATGAGGATGTGGGAGTTAATGAAGACAACATAGGATTTGGGTCTAAAATGGATGACTCATACGAGCTTATTAACTTGTCTTATTCCGAAGATGAGGGAGGTAATGCTTGTAAATCAAGTGTAAGATTTTTTGAGTTTGATGCAGAGAAGGATATGTCAAACCTTCAATTTGAACATGGTTAAAAGTTTGCAAGTACTCGTGTATTTAAACAAGCAGCCAATGAATATGCATTTCACAACAAAAAGAACATTAGGTTCACAAAGAATGATACACGGAGGATTATAGCTAATTGTGCTGCACCATGTCAATAGAGGATCTATGCTTTAAAAATCACCGGTGAAGAAACATTTCAATTGAAAACTATATAAAATGTGCACAGGAAATGTAAGGCAACTTACTTCAATAGGTTTATGACATCACAGTAGTTATCAAATAGGTACTTGGACACATTTAAGTCCAACCCAATTGTACCTCTGATGGCAATTAGGGAGAGTGTGAAAAAGGACCTTATAGCTGGGTGTCAAAAAGCCAAGCATTTAGGGCAAAGAAAAAAGCTAAAGTCTTGATTGATGGAAGATCCAAAAACTAATATGCAAACCTGTGGAAGTATTGTGTTGAGGTGAAAAAAAGTTATGCCTAACTCCACTATTAAAATTCATGCTAATGAGGGTAGCATTGAAGATGAGAACCCCGAATTTCAATTAATGTATTGTGTTATAGGGCCACTAAAAAAATGATTTCTTTAAGCTTATAGACTTATTATTGGACTAGATGACTTCTTTTTAAAGGGTGTCTACTATAGTAAACTTCTATCAGCTATTGTTATAGATGCGAACAATGGAATTTGGCCATTTGCTTATGCTGTTGTGGAGAAATTGTGTTAAAGTTCTTGGATGAGATTTTTGGAGTTATTGTGTGATGATATAGGCATGGAAAGTGAAGCAAACTTTACTTTTACGTGTGATCAATAGAAGGTAATACCCGTATTCTATTTTTCTTTCATGCAAACATATTTTAACATTTTAAAGTTCATTCAAATTTACTCATACTCATTATGTTTGCAAAGTCTGGTATCATCTCTTCAGCTCATTGTCCCCCAATGTGAGCGATTTTGTGTTAGGCACCACCATAACAATTTCAAGAAGGATTTTAGGGGAAAATAATTAAAAGATCTATTTTGAAAATATTCCAAAGCAAGTACACTATAATATTTCAGCAGATGCATGGAAGAAGTGGAACATGTTTATGAAAAATGATACATGTGAATGGAATGAAGGATCTCAGTTCCAAGCTAAAGGGCCATTTGTTAAAAATGTTATTGATTTGGGGGAGAGGAGTTGTTGTTATAGGGTCTGCCAGTTGAGTGGGTTACCTTGTGTTCATGGGTTAAGTGCTATATTATACAAAGGGGATAAGCCAAATTTACGTGGATGAGTGCTACACTAAAGAAAATATCTTTAAGTATATGCCAACATCTTTATGCCTTTAAATGGTAAAGACTTATGGCCTACCTCTACAAAGAAAGCACTATCACCACCTGATGTTGAGTCACAACCAAGCAGACCAAAGAAAAAAAGGAACAAAGAAGACTCATACAATTGGATCTAGGCTCGACAAACATGATATTAAGCTGAAATGTAGCAGGACTAGTTATTTGGCCACAATATAAGGAGCTATCCAAAGAAGAGTGAGACCACAAAGAGTCATACAAAGGTTGTCCCAAAAAAGAAGTCTCACATCTAAAATTCATTTATGTGAACTGTTATCATTAATTTTTGAGATTGTATCCTCATTGAACTACTATAAATATAGGTGAGGCAAGAGAAACAAACTCAGAGTCAACAATCCCACATTACAAGTTTGAAGTGAGTTTTTGAATGTTTTTAGCTGAAGCTGTAGTGTGCCATATTTAACAAGTGTTTGAATATTTTTTGCTGAGGTAGTGGTGCTGCTTGTAACTATTTTTGTATGCAACTATTTTGAATTTTTTTCGGTGTAATAATTCATAGTTGAAACTGTTATTAATGACTGAATGTAACTGTTTTGGATTTTTTTAGTGTAATGTTGCTTTTAATGTAGTGGATATGGTTTTTTTCTACTGTATTATCTATGATTTCACATTTCTATATTTTCATTCATTAATTGTAAAAAATTACAAAAACACACATTGATTCAAATAAAGTCTGTATTTTATCCATTGATTCAAATAAATTATAATGACACATACATTTGATTCCTCGCTTCACTTCACATTTATATTTTCCAACCTCATTCCCAGACAATAAACCCAAATTACAATAACACATAACATCAAGACAATCCATAACAACTTATCTTTCTTATGAACTCTTCCAACTTTGAGAATCCAATTGAGCATGTCTTCCCATATGAAAAATCTACATCCACCTTGTTCTGTACGGCTAGGACAAGCTAAAAAGGTTTTGTCGGGATTTTATTGCGTTCATGATGTACGTCTTTCTGCCAAATGACCACAATAGCAATAAACCACAATTTTCTTCTTCCAGCTGCCGTGTCTTCAAGAAAATGGAATGAGAAAGATAATTTTGGTGCCAAAATGGAGAGTAATGGTGGTAAAATACGTTGCTGTGCTAATTAATGTGTGAAATGAGGATATAAATAAAATTTGACGTTTGCTGCGGTTATAATGATGGAATCATTTTTTTGGAATAAGTGAAATAAGTGAAAAACATGAGTTAAACAAAAGAAAATAATTGAGTGAGTAACATGAGTGGGCTGCCGCCTTGTGTTCATGGGTTAAGTGCTATATTATACAAATGGGATAAGCCAGAGATTTATGTGGTTAAGTGCTACACCAAAGAAAAATATCTTCAAGCATATGCCATCATCCTCATGCCATTAAATGGTACAGACTTATGGCCTACCTCTGCAAAGAAAGCACTATCATCACCTGATGTTGATGCACAACTAGACAGACCAAATATAAAGAGGAACAAAGAAGAAGGTGAAGCTCATACAATTGGAATTAAGCTTGGCAAACATGGAATTAAGCTGAAATATATTAAGTGTGGTTATTTTAGCTACAATATAAGGAGCTGCCCAAATAAGAGTGAGGCCATAAAGAGTAAGATCAAGGCTGTCCTAAAAAAGAAATTCAAAATAAGTCTCCCATCCAAAATTCATTTATGTGAACTATTATCATTAATTTTTGAGTTTGTATCCTCATTGAATTGTTATAAATGCAGGTGAGGAAGGAGAAACAAACTCAGAGTCAACAATCCCACATTACAAGTCTGAAGTGAGGATTTGAATGTTTTTAACTGAAGTTGTAGTGTGCCATATTTAACAAGTGTTTGGATTTTTTTTGCTGAGGCAATATTGTTGTTTGTAACTATTTTTGTATGCAATTGTTTTGGATGTTTTTTTTTGTGTAATGTTCCATAATTGGAACTGTTATTAATGACTGAATGTAACTATTTTGGATGTTTTTTTGGTGTAATATTCCTTTTAATGTAATGAATATGATTTTTTTATTGTATTGATTATGACTTCACAGTTGCTACATTTTCATTTATTGGTTGCAAAAAATTACAATAACACACATTCATTCGAACAAAGTCTGCATTTTATTCTTTGATTCTAGCAAGTTATCATGACACATACATTTTTGATTCTTCGTTTCACTTCACATTTACATTTCCCAACTTCATTTCCAGACAACAAAAACCAAATTACAATAACACACAATATCAAGAGAATCCATAACAACTTCTCTCTCTTACGAACTTTTCCAACTTTGAGAACCCAGTTGAGTATGTTTTTCCAGATGAAAAATTCACAGCAACCTTGTATAATACGGCTAGGACAAACTAAAAAGATTCTGTCGGGATTTTATTGTGTCTACAATGTACGTCTCTCGGTCAAACGTCCGCAATAGCAATAAATCACCATTTTCTTTTTTCAGTTGCCATGTCTTCAAGAGAATGGAGTGAGAAAGATAATTTTGGTGCAAAATGGAGAGTAAATATGGGAAAATATGTTGCTACGCTAATAAAGGTATGAAACGAGAATAAAAATAGAATTTCATGTTTTGCTGCATTTAAAATGATGGAATCATTTTTGTTTTCTTCTGGGAATAAGTGAAATAATCGAGTAAATAACACGAGTTAAACAAAAGAAAATGAACCGTTTAAACACTTTGGAGTCCCTTCTTTTCACATTCTCCATTTCCTTTTACCCCTTCCCTTCCGCAGGTGCAATAGAGTCGTTTGTATTTAAAAACCCTAGCCACCCCCCCCTGTGTCTGCGGGGGTAGTAACTGGAGCGATGGATGCTGGAATGGTGGACTGACGTTAAAGCCTTCGAGACCCAGCTGGAGCGCACCAAACACCTCCCCGAATACATCTTCTACGACGGCCCCCCCTTTGCCACCGGTCTCCCCCACTACGGGCACATATTAGCCGGCACGCACCATCAAAGACATCGTGACCAGGCACCAGACCACGAGGGGCCACCACGTCACCCGCACGAGATCGACCTCAAGCTTGGGATTAAGACCAGGGAGGATGTTATTCAAATGGGGATTGGGAATTACAATGAGGAGTGTAGGAGTATTGTCACCAGGACGGGGAGGTGGATTGATTTTAGCAATGATTATAAGACTATGGATTTGGAATTTATGGAGTCTGTTTGGTGGGTCTTCTCCCAGCTATTTCGTCTATAGAGGCTTCAAGGTTCGTTAATCAAAATTCACTACTACACTCTTATGTACCCTAATCAATCCTATATCTTTTAGGCCTCAATTCATTCCTAGCTACTCCAACAAATTTCTTATACCTACTAATGGAGAGCACTTAATTTTAGGGTTCCTATGATTGGCATTGATTTGTTTTCCTTTCATTTTTTACTTTTCGCTGCTTCATTTCAAATACATCCTTTGTAAATATTAGTTATAAATATGAAAATTGTTGACTTGGACTACTCTAATTTTTTTTTTCTCTCATTTTCCAACTTCTCATAAAAATCAACTATTTTACAATCATTATCCAACTTTGTAATCAAACTCACTCTTAGCTCATTTTTTACTCTTGATTTCAAATACATTTTATGAAAATCATAGTTATGGATAAGAAAAGTGCTCTGTACTGGAAAACATATCTTGCACAACCCAAAGAAATGGTTTTCATGCGAAACTCCAAAAGTACTTTTTCCAATAATATTTGAACTTGTTATAAAAATGAAATATACTTGAATCATTTTCCAACCTTATAATCAAACATGCCCTTAATGATATACGAGATCTTGTTTCGATAAAATTTTATGAAACACTTCTACTTCAGCATGGTATACCGCTAAACGGTGGAAACCGACCGAGCACTGCAAAAACTACAAAACCATTCAATAATACACGTAAAAGATTAGGATCAAATACCAAAAAGTCCCTCAAACATTTTCTAACACACATTTAGTCCAAGCCTTCTATTTTGTACCAAAAAGTCCCTTATTCTCTTGTCTTTAAAGGTCCGCGCCAGCGGCATGGTGAAAGACTTTTTGGAACAAAATAAAAAGACTTGGACTAAACGTGTATTTCGAGGGACTATTTGTTATATGCCCCAAAAGGTTATTATGTCATGCACATTGAAATAGTTGGGCCTATGATTGCAAAATTAAGAGAATATTGTTGTTACCACTTCCTACTAATCCTTTATGCTATTACATTGCCATTGTAAACGAACTTAAAGTTGAGTACTGCTATGATTATTTTTTTACAACATATCTCAATCCACGTGAAAATGGTACACAAATGTGAAAGCTATTTCAATATATTTTTAGTAGACTCTAATAGATCTTTTTCAACCAAATTAGATAGGTCACGATACAATGCAAACCAATGTGTAAATTCTAATAAATTAAGCCTTCTTATAATATATGTACTTTGTAAATAAAATGAAATTACTTCTCTTAACGCCTTTTATGTCACAACATTAGAAAGACAACTGATTTACATGATATGTCCATGAACAAACTTACTCAACTAATGTGATTGTGGATTCTATCAAAACATGAGGGGTGGACGGGAAGTTGAGGGCAACATTCATAATCATGTATAAAATTATAATATGCATTTCAACTAAGCCTACTAAATTACATGTTTATGCTTTTGGAACATCACATGTAGAGTTTTTTGAGGGATAATCACTCGGCGCGACGCCTCACTCAGGCAGGAAATGCTGTAGTGTTCCTCCATTTTCATCACAAAAGTTCCCGAATACTTGTTAAGTCTTTTTTTACCTCAAACCTCACCCAGCATTAGGTCACCCACCGATTCTTCCCCACCGATTCTTCGGGATTCTGGTGGAGTTTTGAAATGGGATGGGTCCATTCCATTTTGAGAACATGTGGTTTAAAGCTCATGCTTTTTCTATGATCGTCAAGTGTTGGCCGTGTTTTTAAAATCGAAGGATTTGCTGAGTTGGTGTTTGCTAATAAATAAGTTAACGCTTTTCAAAAAGGTTTTTGAAGAGGTAGAATTTAGAGGAATTTGATAACATTCAGGTTTGCAATTGTAGGGTTTGCAAGGAATTGCAAGGGTAAACTAGTAAGAAAGTTTGGGTTCCTTTTTGGATATTTAGAGGTTCTAGATGGAGGAGCTCATAGGGTACGTAGGTTATCTTTTATCGGGTGTTTTGCTGAGAAGAATATGAGGTTAAGTAGGCCATTGTTGGTTTCTATTAGTAGCTAATTGATGAGACTTAAAGACCTACTCTTGATAATTATCGGTTCTATACAGTTTCCTTGGAGGACAGTAGCTGGCTTGATAGGCCTTTTATAAAAGGATGAGGTGGTGGGAGCTCTTGGAGTATGTTGCGGAGACAACTCCTGGCTGGAATGTAATATACGAATACTCCTCTCGGTGGCGGTGTCTGAGTTAGATACGCGTTGAACACATGCACATGTTTCTGTGGATTGGATACGTGTCCGACACGACTCAGACACAACCAAGACAAGGCCCATACACAACCAAGACAAGGCCCATACACAACTAAGACAAGGCTTTAAAAAATAATCAAATAGAGTACTCAATACAATTTAAGCATGGCCAGGCGTGTCTTGGACACAACTTTAAAAAAAAAAAATAATCAAATAGAGTACTCAATACAATTTAAGCTCTATTTTTCTAATGAAAATGATATAAAGACGTTGAATTAACAACACCGTGATACTCAATCTGAAACTGCCCAATTAGAGTCCTAGTCCTGAATCGCCTACAACCTAATGATCGATTACTCTCAAAACACAAAAAAGATGCGGTAAGTTTATAAATTTCGTATTGTTAC
This sequence comes from Sambucus nigra, assembly GCA_949130495.1. Classification (NCBI taxonomy): domain Eukaryota; kingdom Viridiplantae; phylum Streptophyta; class Magnoliopsida; order Dipsacales; family Adoxaceae; genus Sambucus; species Sambucus nigra. The sequence goes on from OX422209.1 coordinate 677,920,437, forward strand.
TCGAAGTTTGCTATTTATAAGAGCATCTTAAGTAGAATGGGCAAAATTCTCCGAAAATCAACAAATTTTCCACTTCTATAAGGCCAATTCACCAAAGAGAGTGCCACCTCCAGTCTCCAACAGGCACATGTGCTTCTGATGAAATTCTGCCCATCTTGAGACTCACCTTATTCCGTTTGTCATGTGTTTATTTTGATATGCCCAATGACTAGTTTATGTGAATTTTATTATAACCTTAATTTAATTTTAAGGACTTTTGGTGATGCTGTTAATGGCATTAATTAGACAACATTTGGGTTGTGGGAACACTTTATTGCTTTCAACAACAGTTGGCCTGTGACGTTTTATGCTCCGACACCTCAATCGATTCAGAGCAAAAGGTTAATAGTACATGAAACCTTTAGCAAATTTCTCCCTATCTTGGTCTGTATGGAGAGAACAATAGGACGGGGTGCAATAATAGAAGATGCAGTAATCTTCTTGTTCCGCGAAAGGTGATTTTTATTAGGAAAAATTGTGTTGACAAAATATTACGGTATCAATAACAGATAGCGGCGAGATATTTTACAAACATTGAACTTCGAGAACGTTCATTTTGGGAAGCAAAAAACAATATTATTAGAGGATGAGATGATAACATAGAAGCTGATCAAGTGAATTTGGATCAATGGAGGACCACCGTGCTTTCCTGGGGTAGAAATTAGTGATGTTTTGGATAAGGCTTTTATTTTTTTACTTAGCTATTTTTTCCCATGTTTTCAGTATATTAATTATGCCATATTTATTTTTAGTTACTGCTTTTTGTTCAATGAATGAATCTGAACCACCTAATTATTCAAGTTTTTCGTTTTTTATATAGCGATTGTTCACTTCACCCCCTCAAGCTTTGAGGTTTGTATCACTTTGCACCCTAAAGTTCTAATTTGATCCATTAATACTTTATCCGTGCTCACACTGAGCCCCTGCATCACACCCGTAAGAATAATCAATTTGAGTCTTGTAAGAATTGTTCAATTGATTAATGTGATGTCGGGGTTGAAAATTAATATGTCAAAGGGTGTAGTTCTAGGCATTAATGTGGAAGAGAGTAGATCAGAGGCGCTTGAGGGAGGGGTGGGGTGTGGGATAAAACATCGATATATTTGGGATTTACCCTTTAGAGGGAATTCCTGTATAGTTTTCGAGCTCGGTTTTAGGTGAATTTAGGAAGAGACTTGATAGGTGTATAAGGGGTGATTTTCTGGGAGGGGTTGAACTTTTGCACAAGCAATGTTGAGTAGTTTACCAATTTAATTTTATAATCAATTTTTTGAACTTTCCGCTAAGAGGCAAAATTTAATTAAAAAAATATTTTCTTTTTTCTTTTTTTTTTTTACATTTAAAGATGGGTGAGGTAAAGGGAAAAAAGAACATGTAATGTTGTGGAGAGTTCCTCTCAAGCAAAATTCTGAATGGTGTTCTATGATTTGAATCAATTATGGTGAAGGATAACGGTAAATGGGGCTTTTAGAAGTCCTTGGAGTTCTATTTTGCAGAATGCCTCTTTGTAAGGGTAGTCTCTTGACCTAAATTACATTAAAATTGTTATCAATAAATGTTTGTTTCTTGTAGTAAAAGTATTGTAGCTTTCCTATATTCTTAGTGTACCTTCAATGTGTTTCTCCAAAAGTATAAAGGAGTACCTTCAACATGTACAACTTTACATTCCTCATTATTAAGTCTATATGGTATTATTTATCAGATCCCCCCAAAAATGTTTATTTAGTGAGTCTACGACCAATTTAAATGATACTAGATTGTAGAATACTGTCAGGTAGATTTGGCAGGTGGGTGAGTTTGGGCGGGTTGGTCACAGGTGGGCTGGATAACTGGTTGTTCATAGGTTATGGCCATGTACGGGGTGGATCTGAGTCAGGTTTACCCGGAAGCTTGAAGCAGATACCTTTTCCCCTTCCCCTGTTCTTTTCCTGCTATAATACCATTGCTGTATGCAGTATCCATCGTTGCTTATAAAACCAGACCAAAATGCTTGCAATACACTAAAAGTCTTAACTTTAGTTGATGCCAGAAAGGAGAAATGTGGCTTAATTAATTCATACAGTTTAAATGTTGGTTGAGAAGAAAAGTACTTGCTGGGTCTTAATGGATCTCATTGGTTCCTACTGCTCTTGCATGTGAATGATGTTAACTCAACTCGTTGCCGATCTAAGTTGGTATTGAAAGGATGAACATATTGCTGTTACAACAATGGGCTAACAAATAGATACGTCTCGTTTTCAAGTGAGCAAAGAGAGAGACAGAAGAATTAAGAAAGAATTGGTGAATTTAGAGGGAGATATAGAGAGAGTGTAATTGTCTTTTACGCTTTATGATGCAATTCAAGGAGCTGAATATGCTGAAGATGAACGCGGGCCTGATCATACACATGGGAGTGGAGATAAATTTGCATAAGACCCTTTAACATTTCTAGTGGTCCAATTACAAGACTTAGAGCCAAGCATTTTAAGGAATCACTTATTGGGCTGATCCAAGAGAAGTGGGCTGATTCTGAAAAGATGGAGATCAAGATGGGCCCAAATGATAATCAAAGCTTAGTCCATGTCATTAAAGCAATTTGGGGAACTAATTATCATGCAAAAATGTGACCATCATGTTCACACCATAAAGGGGCATGAATTTATCATAAATGGGAGATGAATCTAGTCTTGACTAGCTATCTTTAAATACATTGAACTTAGTCATTTAGTTATATTTTGTTGTTTTCCAAGTCCAAGTGACCTAAAAAACGTGGGAACTTGTTTACTTTGACAATTGTGTTGTTTTAATGCTGTATTTATTTCATTTCCTATTCTTGGAGGGTTGATCCAAGTATAAATGAGGGGAGCTACGAATTTTGTAAGCACTTTTTGAGATAAACTAATATTATTGTGATGTATTTTTGTTCCTCATCGTTCTTAAGAAAACTTTTTGAACTTATCAAGTAAATCTTGTGGTGTTCAAACAACCAACCTTATCACCTTGATTCGTGAGAAATTCTTGGGTTTCTTGGTGTGGCGTTTTAATCCTTTGTAGTCTTGGTTCTTATCCTACTAGGTAACGGGTCAAGGCTCAACAAACTTTGCTTATACGATCTTGGGTTCTTCAACCATCATTGTTATTGGGTTTCATCACCAATAGGCGACAAGGCGGGCGTGTTCCATGGAGAAATATTGAGGAAGAAGTAGAGTTGGAGTTTGATGGGCCAAATGAGAATCGAGGCAGGTTTGGGCGTGGAGATGTTAGGATGGCTAGACCTAGGAGGGATAATGATTTAGGAAACATAAAGATTAAAATCCCATCTTTCCAAGGTAAAAATGATCCTGAAGCTTATTTGGAGTGGGAAACTAAAATGGAGATGGTGTTTGATTGTCACAACTATTCAGAGATGAAGAAGGTTAAGTTGGCTGCAATTGAATTCACCGATTATGCCATTATTTGGTGGGATCAATTACTGATTAATAGGAGGAGGAATAGAGAGCCACCCGTTGACACTTGGGAGGAGATGAAAACGCTTATGAGGAGGCGATTTGTACCCAACCACTACTATAGGAGTTTGTTTAAAAAATTGCAGAGATTAACTCAAGGTTCCAAGTGTGTGGATGAGTATTACCAGGAGATGGAGGTAGCTATGATCCGAGCTAGTGTGGAAGAGGACCGAGAAGCAACCATGGCTAGGTTTTTACTGGGTTTAAACCGTGAGATTGCTGATATAGTCGAGTTGGAACACTATGTTGAGTTGTCGGATATGGTGCATCAAGCCATAAAGGTGGAGGAACAACTCAAGGGAAAGGGGTTAACAAGGAAGGGACAATTTGTGTCTACCAACAACACATGGAAGACAATCCCTAAAAGAGATGAGAATGTACAAAATAAGCCAAAATTAGAACCCTTTAAGAATGCCAAGTCAGCGACAACCACAATTTCAGGTAACACGAATTCTTCTACTTCTAAAACACGTGATATTAAGTGTTTTAAATGTCAGGGACGAGGTCACATAGCCAGCCAATGTGTAAACAAAAGGGCGATGGTGATTAATGCGCAAGGAGAGCTTGAGTCAGAGAATGAAGAAGAAGTAGATGATGACATGCCTCCTTTGGAAGACATTGATGATGAGCAAAATGCTGTTATTGGAGATTTATTAGTAGCAAGGCGAGTTCTCAATGTGCAGGTTAAGTAGGAAGAATGTAACCAAATGGAGAACTTGTTCCATACTAGGTGCTTTGTAAATAACAAAGTTTACAACATTATTATTGATGGGGGGAGTTGCACAAATGTGGCCAACACTGATTTGGTGGAGAAATTGACATTAACAACCTTGAAACATCCCCGTCCTTACCGACTTTAGTGGCTGAATGAATGTGGTGAAATCAAGGTGACGAGGCAAGTGTTGGTGGCGTTATCCATTGGCAAATATGAGGATGAGCTGCTTTGTGATGTGGTTCCTCTGCACGCATGCCATTTATTATTGGGGAGACCATGGCAGTTTGACCGGAAGGTAACGCATAATGGGTTCACAAATAAGTATTCTTTTACTCTTAAAAATCAACCTATCACTCTTGTGCCATTAACACCAAAAGAGGTTATGGAGGACCAACTGAAGTTGCAAAGGTCAAATGAAAAAAAAAGAGAAAAAGAAAGGAAGTCCGAAGTTGAGAATAAAGAAAATGAGAGAAAAGAAGTTGAGAAAAAAGAAATTGAGAGAAAAGAAGTTGAGAAAAAAGAATCTGAAAATAAAGAAAGAGGGAAGAAATTTAATTACATTGCAAAAAAAAGTGAGATCAAGGGAGCATTATTTTCACATCAATCTCTTATCGTACTCATGTACAAGGAGGCTCTTTTATGTACTAATGATTTGGCCGGTTCATTACCGAGCAATATTGTTTCTCTTTTGCAGGAGTTTGAAGATGCCTTTCCCGAAGAGGTACCTCATGGCTTGCCTCCAATTAGAGGAATTGAGCATCAAATTGATTTCATACCTGGTTCATCACTTCCAAACCGGCCTACCTATAGGACCAATCCAGAAGAAACAAAGGAGCTTCAAAGGCAAGTAAGCGACACTACACCAAATCTGCCGAATTGTCACGGTCATTGACCTTGACAAGTTCAACTTGTCAAGGTTAATGACCGTGACAATTCCTGGGGTGACAACTTTTTTTGTCACGGACTTGTCACGGTCATAGACCGTGACAAGTTCGTTAGAATTGTCACGGTTATCTCACGTTCCTTGACCTTGACAAGTTTGTCATGGTTAAGGCTGTGACAAGCTCGTGACAATGCTTAAAAAATTGTCACGGTCATTGACCGTGACAATTATGGGTAGAATTGAAAAAAATTCTGCTGGGCAGTTTGGCCACTGCCACTGCCCAGCAGTATATTTGTACCTGTTATAGCAACGTTGTACCTGTTCAAGCATCATATATCCAAATAAAATAGAGATAATGCAAATATAAATTCAAACTAGAGACAATATGCATCACGATATAATCCAAATATAATTCAAATGTACCAACATAAAAACAATTCAATTTAAATAATGTCACTACATGTCTTGGGTAAGGTTAGCTCTGAGGAGGTGAGTAGGCAACACGATATACGAATTGGCACACCCACTAATATACATTGTGCCATATTGTTCGCGCAACCACAATGGGGAGTTCTCCTTCCCGGGTATCACATGCGTGACGAGCACCTTGGACTCGATGTCTTGAAGCGCACGTCCATGAACTAGTGCACCCTGAATGATATTCGGGTCCCTCAACCCCCGCCCTATTCGCTGGCCATCAAATATGTCCAGTATAAACACGCTCGGCCAACCAAGTGTCGACATCGGTCGGTCGAAGGGAGCCAAATAGGGAAGTGGATCATCAAAGTCCGCACGTGTCGGCGGCGAGGTCCACATCCTCGTCCTCCTGCACCTCCTCCACCACCTTCTCCTTCCCTTTCCCCTTACGGTTTCCGCCCAACGAACGCTTCATGAATGAGAACATATCTTGGACCGTCGCCTACAAACGGGACAGCTTCGCGTTATGCGAGTCCACCGTTCGAGCCAACCCGATGTCGCTCGTCTCCAATCCGATGATCCTAGATTTGGCCACCCGCGAGCTCGCCCGCTTGTCCTCCCCTTGCGATCAACGCCAAGCACTTGGCCGAGTGCGTCAGTGGACAAAGATGCCTTGTCGGCATCAGACTGCGACTCATGCACTTCCATAAGCTTTGCCTGAAACGACAAAAAACACATGAATAGTAAAATAAGTAAATTAAAAAATTATAACGTAATTAATAAAAAGTAAACTGTCGGATTACTTAAAATCGTGGCTGCGACGCTTGGGGACACCTCCTTCCCCTTCCCCTTCTTCGTCCGAAGTGCCACATAAGTATCGAACCTATGTGGCCTACCCCCAGGGCCACTCCCTATCCCCTGAAATAAAATAAAGTAAAATTAGTATCGGCCCCGCAAAGTAAAATAATGCAGAACAATATATTTCTGTAATTAGAGAAAAATTAAATCTTACCATCATCCTATGCTCCACCTCGACGTAAGACGTCCAGCTGGAGTAGTGCACGTCTGTCTTTTTTGCCCGATTTTCCCTCCTCGATTGGCGTGATGCCATTTGTCGCTCCCCGATCTCATTGTTAATGAACTTTTGCCATTGTGCCAATGAGATCGGCTCCTTCGGCGGGACAGATTCACACATTCAGATAACGGACTCTCGTGTCTTCCCAAAGTACCGGGTCCGCATATTTTTCTTCCACGTCTTGTGTTGCTCCATCAACTGCTCCAAGATGGAATCGCGTAGCTTTGGATCCAGGCTGAATTGTTCCTGTCCAACAAATATAATGTTAGTTGCAAATAAATATAAATATAAATATAAAATGAAATCGAAATCGAAATCGAAATGCATTACCTGTAGTGCCACCAAAACAACTAACTTGAGCTCATATGGCACCTCCTTCTAACTAATGTACCCCGCGTCGATGATCGTCTTTACCAGCTCGAGGGATCTAGCTAATAGCCTCGACTTGTTCTTGATGGCCATCCCCAATTTGCCATATTTGGGGAGCCTAGGGGCCGAGGAGCCCTCATCCCCTCCGCTACCACCGAGCCCAGACGACATCATCATAACCAACATCATCATCGCCTTAATATGACATCACAAAATGTTATTAGTTCCAATTAAAATGAATTAGAAGAAGACACGCAAATATGTACAATTACTACAAATAAAAATGAATTGTTACTGTTAAACATCCCCACCCCCACCCCTACTGCCCACACACATGCACACTACACGAGTGAAAATGATAAAGTGCAAATCAATTTAAAGCGTTAAAATTGGAATATTTATTACCATCCCTGCCCCCTCCCCCCCCCCCCCCCCCCCGCTCCACCCACACACACACAGCCCCACCCCCACCCCCTTCCCCCACCACACGCACACACACACACACACACACACACACACACACATATAAACGGGAGAGAGAGAGAGAGAAACCAACCTGAAAGGAGAGAGAGAGAGAGAGAGCAAATATGTACAAATCAAAATGAATTGTTACTACAAATATGTACAATTACTACAAATAAAAATGAATTGTTACTGTTAAACATCCCCACCCCCACCCCTACTGCTCACACACACGCACACTACACAAGAGTGAAAATGATAAAGTGCAAATCAATTAAAAGAATTAAAAATGGATGTTTCGGTACAAATTGGAATATTTATTACAAATTGAAAAATTATTTAAAATTCGGGTTATCATAAAAAATGGATTGATATTCGGTAGGAGCAACCAAGTCATCCACACTACTATTTAGACGCTTTAGCGCGTGTTGTGCCTTCCTTACTAGTAGATTGGACATATCTAGGTTCATCGCATACCAGACAACGATTGAGATTTTCATACTCCTTTCGGTATAGTATGCAGTCATACACACAAGCATGAATCGATTTATACTTCATTCCCAAACCTTTCAAATTGTTCTTCATAACAGGATAGCTATTTGGAAGCGTATTCTCCTTGGGTAGTAAGCCCTTCACCCATTTCAGAATTCTTGCCATGCTATTGCCAGACAAACCGTACTGCGTCTTCAAACTGTGCAAACCAACCATGGCATGTAAAGTTGTTTGATCTTTCTCACAGCCAGAGTATAATGGTTAGGTCACCTTAAATTTTAAACTTTGGTAGTCATCATCAAGGTTTATCGTGATATCTTCACGAGCACTTGAACTGTGTACATCATTAGTAACCTCATTCTCCTCTGCTTCATAAACCCCGTACGCATCATCAACTAAATCCTCTAACATATTATGATCTACGTCGTCCCCTTCTACATCTATCCTACTTGTTGAAGGTTGTTGTAAAGGTTGGTCGGGGACAAAAGGAACTTTCAATTCACCGTGAAAACTCCAAAATCGATAACTATCTTGCATACCCGATCTTAATAAATGTAGTTCAACTGTTTTCCACTCAAACACCTTACCATTCTTACACCTAGCACACGGACACAGAAACTCTTCATCATTATGACATCTCTTTGCGTATTTCACAAATTCATTAGCACCTCAGCGAAACACATCCCTCATTCTATTTGTCTCACCCATCCACTCTTTGTATTTCGGATATCCCATCACAGCTACCACAACTAATCACCTATTAAAGGTAAGAAGCGTATATTCATGGATTAGTATAAACAAAACTTAGATTTATAGTATGTTTCATTTAATTATGTCTTATTTATATTTGATTTTTAAATTTCAAATTCAAATTCAATTTATAATAGAAATTTCTATTTCCTCCATCTCCTCTAAAGGGTGAGTGGTCCTATCTAGGGGTGGACAAAAAAAAGACCGACCCGAATGGACCGAACCGGACCGAACCGAAAATTAAGGCTATTTTGAAACCGGTCCGAAAATCGGTTCACAAAAATTAAAAATCGATTAAACCGGTCCGGTCCACGGTCCACTATATTAAAAGACCGATTTGGACCGGACCGATTCCCATATATATATAATAAAAATAATGTTATTGTGTTTCTTATGTATAGTTTTTGAATTAATGTATATAACTTATGAATTTAATTTGGAACATTTTATATATGTATAGACATTTTTTTATTTGGGTTAAAAAAATCCATGTAAATATCACTTGAAGTTTCGAGTATTATTTTTTTGTATATATATTTGTGAGAAAAATAGATAAAAACATTCATAAAATGTACATATATATAAAATAGGGTCAGGACCGAATTTTATCCCGGACCGGACTGAAATAAGCCTGGATCGAATTAGTAGGTTAACCGAATTAATCGGTCCGGTTCAAAAAATAGGCAAAACCCGAACAGGATCGGACCGTGCCCACCCCTAGCCTATCCCATTCAAGACCGTATCTTTCTGTAATATACTTAACAGCTCATGCACATTGTTGTGATTTGAGAAAAATTCGGCAGCATATCCCCGTAGTTCTCCAAGTACACGACGTAGATTGGCAAGTGTGAGTGTTATTTCAATTGATCAATTGAAATAACAGTCACACTTGTTAATCTAGTATGTACCCAGAGAACAGTAGGATACGATTGCAAAACTTTCTCAAAAAGTAACAACTTTAAGCTACTAAGAATAATATTATACATAAATTATGCAGTTCCAAACTGTCCAAACGGGACAATTCGAGAGATCTCATTACATGGGTAATGACTCTCGAACGGGTCTAAGAGCTATTGAATGCGTATGCATAAGAACTAGAAGGCTAGTATCTATGCGCACTATATGTAATTTCAAGTATGTTTCATTTAATTATCATACTATATATATATTATTCGTTACACAAAGTAATTTTCAAAAAAAGTTGAAAAATCCACCCCCATATGGACAATAATCCAGTGGTCATGCCACTTTTAAAACTAACCAACCCAACATCAATCCACTATAATCCAACCGCAATGTCAACAACAAATGTGTATCCCATACTCCTAATTCATTTACTCAAGTAATTATTTTCATCAATTAAACTAACAATTAAAGTATACAATTATTAATTTACTAATTTACAATGAGGGGCAATCCTACTTTCATATATTAATTTACTAAAAAAATTAATAATCGATCAATTCGTTTATAAGGCACACTACTTGCATATGAGGGAAAATATCTAATAAACCAATCAAAATTTAATAAAAAAAATTAATAAGCCCCACTCCCACCCCCTCCCCCGCCCCCCTCCCCACACACGCGCGCACGCACACGCACGCACGCAGCTCCACCCCCCGTAACACCCCTGCATCATTTCCCTCTCTCGCACATGCGCACAAACATGCACACTACACACACATATACAGACACGCGCACATACACACACACGCAGCTCCTCCCCCCCTCTTCCCCCCACCACACACACACAAGCAACCCCTTCCCCCACCACACACACACCCTGCCCCACCCCCCACCACACACACACAGCCCCACCCCCTCCCCACCACACACGCACATACACACACACACGCACGCACATATATACACACACACATATATATAAATGGGAGGGAGAGAGAGAGAGAGAGAGACCAACCTGAAAGTAGAGAGTGAGAGCAGCGCGTAGAGAGAGAAATTGGAGGGAACACGGTGAGGAAAAAGGAAGGGGAAAGGGCTTTTTGCTGACAGAACGGTTATTGACCGTGACAACTTTATAGAATTGTCACGGTCAATGACCGTGACAACTCCGTGACACTGTGCTTGTCAAGGGTGCCAATTTTCCCATTTTGATGTAGTGTGAATTAATGGAGAAAGGGTATGTGCGGGAAAGCACGCGTTCTTGTGCGGTTCCGATGCTGCTAGTTCCTAAGAAGGATGGGACATGGAGGATGTGTGTTGATTGTCGAGCCATCAACAACATAACGGTAAAGTATCGTCATCCCATTCCTAGATTAGATGATATGCTGGATGAATTGCATGGTTCTTGTGTTTTTACAAAAATTGATCTTAAGAGTGGATATCATCAGATTAGGATGAAAGAAGGTGATGAATGGAAAACTGCATTTAAAACTAAATATGGCGTGTATGAGTGGTTAGTAATGCCTTTTGGTTTAACTAATGCTCCCAGTACATTTATGCGTTTGATGAATCATGTTTTGCGTGCATTTATTGGCAGATTTCTAGTTGTAAATTTTGATGATATCCTAATTTATAGCAAAAGCTTGGAAGAACATGTAGTACATTTGAAATCTGTTTTAGATGTGCTAAGGAAACACTACACCAAAAATGCTAATCTGGCACGCTTGAACAAGGAGAATCTGGCACGGCTTATTCCCAATCTGGCACTAATTAAAACAGTGCCAAAATCTGGCACGGTTGAAAACCGTACCAAAAGAGTGCCAAAATTTAAGTCTAAAAAAATTCTAAAATTAATTTCAATTTTCAATTTTAAAGCCAACACTTTTCTCCCCGCTCTCTCTCTCTACCAAAAGCTCTCTACCGAATCCCTCTTTCTTTACCTAGGTTCCAAGCCGTCGTCCTCTCTTTGAGAGTAATCCCATATAATTTTGGGATTATTTCTTCTATTGTGTTGATATCGTGGGTTAACGAAGCTAGGGTTTTTGTGGTATATGAGTTGGAGGGTGGCATTCATGGATTCTCCATGTACTGTGTCGGTGACACATGAGCCGAATTCCTGATCTTTGTTGTGAATTCTTCGGTGATACATGGCATTAGTATGAACTAAATGCCATAATCTCACATCGTGAACTCCTCTACTCCCCTTCTTCTTTTTTGTGTCAAAGATCCATCAATCACCACCAATGGAATCACCAACCCCACCGTTCAATCACGAAGGTATCTGAAACTCGTAATGGTATATTATCACTTTCTCTCTAATATGATTTTGATTGTTGGGTTTAAATGTCTGATATCGTGTTATGTTCATATATCTTGTTTATATTAGGGTAATATTAATGTCTTTTGTTCATATTGGATTTGTATATGTGGTTTATATTTGGGTTTTTTGTCCGATTTCTGATTTTTCAATTTAATGTCCGAATGTATGTTTTTTGGATTTTATTAACACATAGAAACTACACCATTTCATTTTTTAAGGAAGTACCATAAGGTAATTAAGAACTTTACCTGTATGGGATTTATCTCATTTCTCTAATTCTATGCCTTTTAGTTCCGGGGTTGCAATATTTCAGTTTTAATATGTTATTTCACTAGAGACCATTGTTTTTAATTTCCATCCTTTTAATATTTTGACACAACCTAATTTATGATTTCATGACCATGAATTCTAAAAATTAAAGTTGCGAGGTACGTATCTTGGGGAAAACTCCGATTGCGATAAATTGATATGTTTTTTTTATTATTATTCACTTTCGAATTACATTCAAAAGTCCTTTCGAATTATACCTGCTACGCTCTTGAATATTCCTTAGGGTCCGTTTGGCAATCCAATTCCAAAGCTTGGAATTGGAATTGGAAGGCCAATTTCAATTCCGTGGAATTCAAATTGGCCTTTCAATTCCAATTTCAAGCCTTGGAATTGGGTTGCCAAACGGGCCCTTAGTGTAAATTGCTTCTCTTCAGAAATAATTATATTTTTCCTTTATTGGATATGCTGAAATCATAAGCTTTCTATTGAAATCATATTCTGACTACCATTATATCTGTTTGTTAGAATGTATGTTCAAATGTTTATTAGAATATATTTTTCATATAAATATGCTTTCCAAGTGTGATTTTTTTTTTTTTTTTTGCATATATGATATTTGTTGATATGTCAGAGTTGAATTCTAATGATTGAATAAGCGTGGCTCATTCATCAACGGGCCACATCCAACTGGATCCATTTAATGTAATTTCTAATATTGTTTTGAATCTTACACTTGACCGGTATACGTTTGTAATGGGGTTGATAAGTACTATTTCCAATTGTAAGTTTTAATTTCATCCCTTTAAAGACATTTGTATTCATTGGTGGCTTTGATTATTATAATAAAACCCCATATTTCTTAGTTACATATATGCTTGGTGGTAATGTGATCATTGATTTCCTCTTAGGACAAACACAAGTTCACATTTCTATCCAAAAAATATCAGAGTTTGGAAAGAACAAATGATAGATCCTCATTAGAGTTTGGAAAGCACTGAAAAGTATAGCCTTGTAGCTAACTGATGCTTACAAGAATGTTGTTCTCCTCGGGAAAAATAATCACAGTTCAAAACTCCGAGTAAGGCTGCCCAAATAAAATGAAACAATTCCTAGCTACATGTGTTGATCACACCACTTTTTTTCCTTGTTTCTTGTCCATGTTTTAATCTAGATAATAACTACCTGCAAATTGTTGTGCTTCACGTCCCTTTAGGTACTGATTATCTTCGCAGCATGTCAAACACACGACCAGGGGTGAACACCACTTGAAAGTATGCGCTGATCCTCATGAACATTGGTCCCACAAACACAAGCATGAACCTTCACACCAAGATAGTCGCCGAGAGCTCGCATAACCTTCTCAATCTATTATGCAAGTTCTCTAGTGAGTACCCACTCCGCTTAAGGCATGTAACCCTGTTCTCTTTCTCCTATTATAATTTCTTCTAATTTTAGCTATACCTCTTTTGCACGTACATGAGCATGATCTTCGACTACAAAACTATGTAATTTACCCTCCATCTCAATATAGCTTCAACTCGGATCTTTATCTATTCAACCATTTTTATAAATTAATAGTGTTTCTATTGGGTTTCTAAAATTCTCCTAAAAAATTTCTATCTTCGGGACTACCGAAACATATGCTTAATGTGATACTTTTATCCGTGCATTTACTCTCGCATACAAGTGTACAGTTGATTAAGTGGTATTATGGCTACATGACTTTGTAACCTACATCTTTTTATTTTACAAGGAATATAACATGCTTTGTCTTTACAGGAACTTTATTGATTGGAATGCTCTTTACAGACAAAAGTTTGGATTTATATTTCTAATATTTGCATCTGGAAGGAGTACCCCTGAAATACTTGCTGAGCTTCAGGTAATGATAACTCTTTCTTATTAGATGTGTTTGTTGAAGTGAGTTAAGGTATATCCCAAATTTCCAAGACTTCATGTGTGATAAAATAGATTCTTTCTCAAGTTTGAGATTGATTAATTAATTACGTAACACTTTTTTTATTCAAGAATGGAAGTCTTAGTGGTATTGATTTAATGTAAAGTAGTAGACCCGTTGAAGGGTGAAAATTCAAATCAGCCCCCCAATGGCCCCATAAGAGGAACTTGTAGTAATTGACCGCATAGTCTCGGGACTCCCGGTTTGAGAGTATGACCCTAATTTGCAAAAATCACACTCAGACTTCAAAACAGTCCGTTAAGGGTTGAAAACCCAAACCATCCTCCAAACGACCCAGCAGGAGGCACGAACACCTCGCACGGGACCAATGTAACTTGTAGGAACTGGCCGCATAGTCCCGGTTTTCCTGATTTGAGAGTATGACGATAATTTGCAAAAATCACACTTTGACTTAAAAACAAGCCGTTAAAGAGTGAAAACCCAAACTCGCCCCCAAACGATCCCGTAGGAGGCACGAACACCTCGCACGGGACTAATTTAACTTGTAGGAACTGACCGCGTAGTCCTGGGACTCCCGGTTTGAGAGTATGACGATAATTTGTAAAAATCACACTTTGACTTAAAAACAGGCCGTTAAAGGGTGAAAACCCAAACCAGCCCCCCGAACGACCCCGTAGGAGGCACGAACACCTCGCACGGGACTAATGTAACTTGTAGGAACTGATCGCGTAGTCCCGGGTCTCCCGGTTTGAGAGTGTCACGATAATTTACAAAAATCACACTTTGACTTCAAAATAAGCCGTTAAAGGGTGAAAACCCAAATCAACCCCTAAACGACCCCGTAGGAGGCACGAACACCTCGCACGGGACCAATGTAACTTGTAGGAACTGACCGCGTAGTCCCGGGAGTCCCGGTTTGAGAGTATGACGATAATTTGCAAAAATCACACTTAGACTTGAAAGCAGGCCGTTAAGGGGTGAAAACCCGAACCAGCCCCCAAACGACCCCGTAGGAGGCACGAACACCTCGTAGGGGACCAATGTAACTTGTAGGAACTGACCGCGTAGTCTCGGGACTCCCGGTTTGAGAGTATGACGATAATTTGCCAAAATCACACTTGGACTTGAAAACAGGCCGTTAAGGGGTGAAAATCCAAACCAGCCCCCAAACGACCCCGTAGGAGGCATGAACACCTCGCACGGGACCAATGCAACTTGTAGGAACTGACCGCGTAGTCTCGGGACTCCCGGTTTGAGAGTGTGACCCTAATTTGCAAAAATCACACTCAGACTTGGAAACAGGCCGTTAAGGGGTGAAAATCCGAACCAGCCCCCAAACGATCCCGTAGGAGGCACGAACACCTCGCACGGGACCAGTGTAACTTGTAGGAACTGACCGCGTAGTCTCGGGACTCCCGGTTTGAGAGTATGACCCTAATTTGCAAAAATCACACTCAGACTTGGAAACAGGCCGTTAAGGGGTGAAAACCCAAACCAGCCCCCAAACGACCCCGTAGGAGGCACGAACACCTCGCACGGGACCAATGTAACTTGTAGGAACTGACCGCGTAGTCCCAAAACTCCCGGTTTGAGAGTATGACCCTAATTTGCAAAAATCACACTTAGACTTGAAAACAAGCCGTTAAGGGTTGAAAATCCAAACCAGCCCCCAAACGACCCCGTAGGAGGCACGAACACCTTGTAGGGGACCAATGTAACTTGTTGAAACTGACCGCGTAGTCTCGGGACTCCCGGTTTGAGAGTATGACGATGATTTGCAAAAATAACACTTTGACTTGAAAACAGGCCGTTAAGGGGTGAAAATCGAAACCAGCCCCCAAACGACTCTGTAGGAGGCACGAACACCTCGCACGGGACCAATGTAACTTGTATGAACTGACCGCGTAGTCTCGGGACTCCCGGTTTGAGAGTATGACCCTAATTTGCAAAAATCACACTCAGACTTGAAAACAGGCCGGTAAGAGGTGAAAACCCAAACCAGCCCCCAAACGGCCCCGTAGGAGGCACGAACACCTCGCACGGGACCAATGTAACTTGTAGGAACAGACCGCGTAGTCCCGGGACTCCCGGTTTGAGAGTATGACCCTAATTTGCAAAAATCACACTCAGAATTGGAAACAGGCCGTTAAGGGTTGAAAACCCAAACCAGCCCCCAAACGATCCCGTAGGAGGCATGAACACCTCGTAGGGGACCAATGTAACTTGTAGGAACTGACCGCGTAGTCCCGGGACTCCCAGTTTGAGAGTATGACGATAATTTGCAAAAGTCACCCTTAGACTTGAAAACATGCCGTTAAGGGGTGAAAATCCAAACCAGCCCCCAAACCACCCCTAGGAGGCATGAACACCTCGCACGGGACCAATGTAACTTGTAGGAACTGACCGCGTAGTCCCGGGACTCCCGGTTGGAGAGTATGACGATAATTTGCAAAAATCACACTTAGACTTGAAAACAGGCCGTTAAGGGGTGAAAACCCGAACCAGCCCCTAAACGACCCCGTAGGAGGCACGAACACCTCGTAGGGGACCAATGTAACTTGTAGGAACTGACCGCGTAGTCTCGGGACTCTCGGTTTGAGAGTGTGACGATAATTTGCAAAAATCACACTTGGATTTGAAGACAGGCCGTTAAGGGGTGAAAACCCGAACCAGCCCCTAAACGACCCCGTAGGAGGCACGAACACCTCGTAGGGGACCAATGTAACTTGTAGGAACTGACCGCGTAGTCTCGGGACTCTCGGTTTGAGAGTGTGACGATAATTTGCAAAAATCACACTTGGACTTGAAAACAGGCCGTTAAGGGGTGAAAACCCGAACCAGCCCCTAAACGACCCCGTAGGAGGCACGAACACCTCGTAGGGGACTAATGTAACTTGTAGGAACTGACCGCGTAGTCCTGGGACTCCCGGTTTGAGAGTATGACGATAATTTGCAAAAATCACACCTAGACTTGAAAACAGGCCGTTAAGGGGTGAAAACCCGAACCAGCCCCTGAAGACCCCGTAGGAGGCACGAACACCTCGTAGGGGACCAATTTAACTTGTAGGAACTGACCGCGTAGTCCCGAGACTCCCGGTTTGAGAGTATGACGATAATTTGCAAAAATCTCACCTAGACTTGAAAACAGGTCGTTAAGGGGTGAAAACCCGAATCAGCCCCCAAACGACCCCGTAGGAGGCACGAACACCTCGCACGGGACCAATGTAACAAGTAGGAACTGACCGCGTAGTCCTGGGACTCCCGGTTTGAGAGTATGACGATAATTACAAAAATCACACTTTGACTTCAAAATAAGCCGTTAAAGGGTGAAAACCCAAACCAGCCCCCAAACGACCCCATAGGAGGCACGAACACCTCGCACGGGACCAATGTAACTTGTAGGAACTGATCGCGTAGTCCCGGGACTCCCGGTTTGAGAGTATGAAGATAATTTACAAAAATCACACTTTGACTTCAAAATAAGCCGTTAAGGGGTGAAAACCCGAACCAACCCCTAAACGATCCCGTAGGAGGCACGAACACCTCCTAGGGGACCAATGTAACTTGTAGGAACTGATCGCGTAGTCCCAAGACTCCCGGTTTGAGAGTATGAAGATAATTTGCAAAAATCACACTTAGACTTGAAAACAGGCCGTTAAGGGGTGAAAACCGGAACCAGCCCCTAAACGACCCCGTAGGAGGCACGAACACCTCGTAGGGGACCAATGTAACTTGTAGGAACTGACCGCGTAGTCCCAAGACTCCCGATTTGAGAGTATGACGATAATTTGCAAAAAACACACCTAGACTTGAAAACAGGCCGTTAAGGGGTGAAAACCCGAATCAACACCCAAACGACCCCGTAGGAGGCACGAACACCTCGCACGGGACCAATGTAACTTGTACGAACTGACCGCGTTGTCTCAGGACTCCCGGTTTGAGAGTATGACCATAATTTGCAAAAATCACACTCAGACTTGAAAACATGCCGTTATGGGGTGAAAACCCAAACCAGCCCCCAAACGACCCCGTAGGAGGCACAAACACCTCGCACGGGACCAATGTAACTTGTAGGAACTGACCGCGTAGTCTCGGGACTCCCGGTTTGAGCGTATGACCCTAATTTGCAAAAATCATACTTAGACTTGAAAACAGGCCGTTAAGGGTTGAAAATCCAAACCAGCCTCCAAACGACCCCGTAGGAGGCACGAACACCTCGTAGGGGACCAATGTACTTGTAGGAACTGATCGCGTAGTTTCGGGACTCCCGGTTTGAGAGTATGGCGATAATTTGCAAAAATCACACTTTGACTTGAAAACAGGCCCTTAAGGGGTGAAAACCCAAACCAGCCCCCAAACCACCCCTAGGAGGCACGAACACCTCGCACGGGACCAATGTAACTTGCAGGAACTGACCGCGTAGTCCCGGGACTCCCGGTTTGAGAGTATGACGATAATTTACAAAACTCACACTTAGACTTGAAAACAGGCCGTTAAGGGGTGAAAACCCGAACCAACCCCCAAACGACCCCGTAGGAGGCACGAACACCTCGCACGGGACCAATGTAACTTGTATGAACTGACCGCGTAGTCTCGGGATTCCCGGTTTGAGAGTATGACCCTAATTTGCAAAAATCACACTCAGACTTGAAAACAGGCCGTTAAGAGGTGAAAACCCAAACCAGCCCCCAAACGGCCCCGTAGGAGGCACGAATACCTCGCACGGGACCAATGTAACTTGTAGGAACTGACCGCGTAGTCTCGGGACTCCCGGTTTGAGAGTATGACCCTAATTTGCAAAAATCACACTTAGACTTGAAAACAGGCCGTTAAGGGGTTGAAAACCCAAACCCGCCCCCAAACGATCCCGTAGGAGGCACGGACACCTCGCACGGGACCAATGTAACTTGTAGGAACTGACCGCGTAGTCCCGGGACTCCCGGTTATAGAGTATGACAATAATTTGCAAAAGTCACACTTAGACTTGAAAACAGGCCGTTAAGGGGTGAAAACCCAAACCAATCCCCAAACCACCCCTAGGAGGCACGAACACCTCGCACGGGACCAATTTAACTTGTAGGAACTGATCGCGTAGTCCCAGGACTCCAGGTTCGAGAGTATGACGATAATTTGCAAAAATCACACTTAGACTTGAAAACAGGCCGTTAAGGGGTGAAAATCCGAACCAGCCCCCAAACGACCTCGTTGGAGGCACGAACACCTCGCACGGGACCAATGTAACTTGTAGGAACTGACCGCGTAGTCTCGGGTCTCCCGGTTTGAGAGTATGATGATAATTTGCAAAAATCACACTTAGACTTGAAAACATGCCGTTAAGTAGGGGTGGCCATAGGCCCGAGGCCCGCCAAGCCCGCCCAACCCGCCCATTAAAAAAATAGGGCTTGGGTAAGGTGAATAGGCCCGCAAAGCGGGCTTGGCAAAATTTTATAGGCCCGATTTTTTTTCGGGCGGGCTTGGGCATGAGTTCTTAAGCCCGATGAGGCCCGGCCCGGCCTGAGGCCCGAAAAATATATATAATATTAATATATATATATATAATATTAATATATATATATATGTATACACACATATATATATATATATATATATATATATATATATATATATATGTATATATATATATATATATATATATTTACATATATGTGGGGGGGGGGGACTTTTATAAATATAAACACGTATACCAAGTCTTTTCATGTTGAGTGAGAAACCTTATATATGGACTTTGTAATATATGGAGTTTAAAACAAATTTTAAATTAAAAAATTGGTCTTTAAATAAACAAATAGGTATTTAATTTTTAAAAAAAAATCTTTTAATTAATATAATATGGCCCGATCGAGCGGGCCTGGGTAAAGAGCTTTCAAATCTGGGCGGGCTTGGGATTACATAATAAGGCCCGATCTGGGCCCGAGCGGGCTTGGGATAGCCGTTTATTTTTCAAGCCCGGCCCGAGCTCAACCGGGCCTGCCCAGGCCCGGACCATGGCCACCCCTACCGTTAAGGGGTGAAAATCCGAACCAGCCCCCGAACGACCCCGTAGGAGGCACTAACACCTCGCACGGGACCAATGTAATGTAACTTGTAGGAACTGACCGCGTAGTCCCGGGACTCCCGGTTTGGGAGTATGACGATAATTTGCAAAAATCACACTTAGACTTGAAAACAGGCCGTTAAGGGGTGAAAACCCGAACCAGCCCCCAAACGACCCTGTAGGAGGCACGGATACCTCGCACGGGACCAATGTAACTTGTAGGAACTGACCGCGTAGTCGTATATGCAATTTTTCTTCTTGTTTATGCAATGTTTTTGCTTGAATATGATTTTTTTAAAAATGACTTGGTTACTAATATTGTATCTTTTTTGTGTCTTATTTTTTTTGTAGGATGACATTCGATCGTTAGCTTTTATCCACTTAGGATGCACGAAGAAATTAATGCTTTACAACAGGGGGATTGTGTATTTAGTGTCGTTAATGTTCAGGATTCTATTTTTTGTGTTATGGCCGAGCAGACTTCCGTAGTTTTATGGTTTATTTTTATGGTCGTGCTGGCTATAGTAGTTTTATTGTTGACTTTTATGGCCGTGCGGTCTTTATATGGGCAGCTTTTATGTTAGCAGGTTTTGGAATGCTAAAAAAATAGAGGAAACTGTGCCCAATTTTTTTTTGATATGAGAACTATTAACTCTTGTAATTTATTGAAGTTATTGTCGACTTTTATGGTCATGTATTGCTTTATATTGGTATTATTTCTTGTAATTTTTTGAAGTTTGTATGCACATTAGTTTATCAACAACCTGCGATATTCAAATTTTGTGAATTTTCTTGATTTTGTTTTTGGAAATAATAAATATTTTTCCTACCGAATTTGGAATTTGCAAATTTTTCAGATTTGGTTCCTATTATTATTTTTTTTAATCAACTGAAAAATCTGGCACGGTTTTAAACCGTGTCAAAATCGTGCCAATGCATAAAAAATGAGAACGCTTATAAAACAATCTGGCACGCTTTATAACCGTGCCAAAAGCGTGTCAGAAAATAGCTCTGTTATAAAAAATCCGCCTAGGCACGCCTAGGCTTAAGGCTTGGGAGAAACGCCTCGCCTTACGCTTTTCACGCCTTATTCTTGGTAAAACCCTTAAGGCGCACTTTTTTTCTAAAAACAACAATGCTTTAGTGAAATGATGTTGCCTTTTAAGGAATTTGTTTACAAACCGGACCATTATCTCATCCAAAATAATCAAATAGTATTTTAATTTGCATATATTCAGACATATTTTTATGATATGTGCAATTTTTGTATTTTAATAACCTTGTTATGGTTAAAAAATATTAAAATATATTAAGAAGGCCTAAACGCCTTTTCACGCCTTTTTACGTCTAGGCCCGCCTAGGCTTCTAAGACTTAAGGCTTGGCCTCCACGCCTCAATCACGTCTCGCATTTTCTAGAACCTTGGAAAATAGATAATTTGGCACGGTTTTGGCGTGTGCCAAAAGCGTGCCAGATTTAACATCTAACACGACTTAAAAGCGTGCCAAAAGCGTGCCAGATTAAAAAACTGGCACAGTTTAAAAGCGTGCCGGTTTGAAAAATCTGGCACGGTTTTAAACCGCGCCAGAAAATTTGGCACGCCTGATTCTGGCACGGTTTTGAACCGTGCCAGATTGCGTCTGGCACGGTTTTAAACCGTGCCAGTTTCCTGTTTTTGGTGTAGTGAAAGAAAAGTTGTTTGCTAACCTCAAAAAGTGCACCTTTTGCACGGATAAGCTTGTGTTTCTTGGCTTTGTTGTTAGAGCTAAAGGAATTGAAATGGAGGAGGAAAAGGTGAAAGAAATCCAAGAGTGGCCAATGCCTACAACAATCAATTAAGTGAGGAGTTTCCACGACCTAGCTAGCTTTTATAGACGGTTTGTGCTTGATTTTAGTAGCTTGGTCGCCCGTCTCACTGAAGTCATCAAGAAAAATGTGTTGTTTAAGTGGGGAAATGAGCGAGAAGAGGCATTTAATCTGATCAAAGAGAAGTTAACTAATGCACTTTTGCTTGTTTTACCTAACTTTACTAAAACATTTGAAATTGAGTGTGATGCTTCAGGAATAGGTATTGGAGCTGTTTTGATGCAAGAAGGTCGTCCAGTTGCCTATTTTAGTGAAAAGTTGAGTGGCTCAGCCCTAAACTGTCCAACTTATGATAAGGAGATGTATGCTTTGGTGAGGGCTTTGGAAAATTGGCAGCACTATCTATGGCCAAAGGAATTTGTGATTCACACAGATCATAAATCCTTGAAGCATTTGAAGGGACAACAAAAGTTGAACAAACGTCGTGCCAAGTGGGTGGAATTCATTGAAACATTTCCTTATGTGATTAAATACAAGCAAGGTAAGGAAAATGTGGTGGCTGATGCATTATCCAGAAGGTATGCTTTACTTTCCATTTTAGACACAAAATTGCTTTGTTTTGAATACATTAAGGATTTGTATGAGCAAGATTCTGATTTTTGTGATGTGTTCAATGCATATGAAAAAGTGGCATTTGGAAAGTTTTATAGGCATGACGGATTTTTGTTTCGAGAAAATAAATTATGTGTGCCTATGTGTTCATTGCGTGAATTGCTTGTGAGAGAAGCTCATGGTGGTGGTTAAATGGGTCATTTTGGTGTAGCTAAGACTTTAGGAATTTTACATGATCATTTTTTTTGGCCTCATATGAAACGTGATGTGGAAAGAATTTGTGAGAAATGTATCACTTGTAAACATGCCAAGTCAAAGTTGAAACCCCATGGTTTGTACATCCCTTTGTCTATACCTAATGAGCCTTGGACTGATGTTTCTATGGATTTTGTTTTGGGTTACCTAGGACTAAGAGGGGGAGAGATTCAGTTTTTGTGGTGGTAGATAGGTTCTTCAAGATGGCACACTTCATTGCATGTCATTAAACTGATGATGCATCTCATATAGCTGATTTGTTTTTCAAAGAAATTGTTAAGTTACATGGCATGCCTAGGACCATTGTTTCTGATAGGGATGCAAAGTTTTTGAGTTAGTTTTGGAAGACTTTATGGGGAAAGTTGGGAACCAAGTTGTTGTATTCTCTTGTCATCCACAAACTGATGGCCAAACTGAAGTAGTGAATAGAACTTTGTCTTCTTTGTTGCGTGCTATCATTAAGAAAAAATTGAAAGCATGGGAGGATTGTTTGCCACATGTTGAATTTGCTTATAATAGAAGTGTACATTCTGCAACTAAGTTTTCACCATTTGAAATTGTGTATGGTTTTAATCCATTATCACCTTTGGATTTAATTTGTTTACCTTTGAGTGAACAGGTAAACTTAGATGGCAAAAATAAGGTTGAATTTGTAAAGAAGATTCATGAAAGGCTCGAATGAACATTTAAAGGAGGACTGAACAATATGTCCATCAATCCAAATAAGGGACGCAAGAAGGTAGTGTTTAAACCAGGAGATTGGGTTTGGTTGCACTTGAGGAAGGAACGTTTTCCAAGTAAACGGCGTTCTAAACTCTTACCTCGGGGTGATGAACCATTTCAAGTTTTGGAACGCATCAATGACAATGCATACAGGCTTGACTTACCAGGTGAGTACAGTGTTAGTACAAGCTTTAATGTTGCTGATTTATTTTCTTGAATCTCACAAACAATTGTGATGAAACCCAATAACAACGATGGTTGAAGAACCCAAGATCGTATAAACAAAGTTTGTTGAGCCTTGATCTGTTACCTAGTAAGATAAGAACCAAGACTACAAAGGATTAAAACGCCACACCAAGAAACCCAAGAATCTCTCACGAATCAAGGTGATAAGTTTGGTTGTTTGAACGCCACAATATTAACTTGATAAGTTCAGAAATTTTTCTTAAGAACCAAGAGGAACAAAAATACCTCACAATAATATTAGTTTATCTCAAAAAGTGCTTACAAAATTCGTAGCTCCCCTCATTTATACTTGGAACAACCCTCCAAGAATAGGAAATGAAATAAATACAGCATTAAAACAACACAATTGTCAAAGTAAACAAGTTCCCACGTTTTTAGGCCACTTGGACTTGGAAAACAACAAAATATGACTAAATGACTAAGTTCAATGTATTTAAAGATAACCAGCCAAGACTAGATTCATCCCCCATTTATGATAAATTCATGCCCCTTTATGGTGTGAACATGATGGTCACGTTTTTGCACGATAATTAGTTCCCCAAATTGCTTTAATGACACGGACTAAGCTTTGATTATCATTTGGGCCCATCTTGGTCTCCATCTTTTCAGAATCAGCCCACTTCTCTTGGATCAGCCCAATAAGTGCTTTCTTAAAATGCTTGGCTCTAAGTCTTGTAATTGGACCACTAGAAAGTGACAAAGGGTCTTGTGCAAATTTATCTCCACTCCCATGTGTATGATCAGGTTCGCGTTCATCTTCAGCATATTCAGCTCCTTGAATTGCATCACTTTAGGGCAAATGTGAAGAATTCACGAGCAAGCCAATGAACTGCGGAAAATAGTGGACATGGAATTCATATCTGTAAGGGGTGGATGTGGATGAATGCTTCTGCCCTCCAGGCTTCAATTTGCCATCCTTAATGTCAAGCCAAATTTATTATAAATTCGTCGCTTTCTCTTTAATCATTTGTGGTTAGATATTGATGTTTGATTAGTTTTCATACTCTAATTTTATCAGATTATAGTGGATATTGAACGTTCCTGTTCAGTCGTGATCTGATCGATTTTGTGAAATCTATCTTGTATCTTTGTGTTTGTATTTGTGAATGAACGTGTTGTAACTAATAAGGATTCGTATTGTCAATGACCATTATTTGGCAAAAAATATGTAGCAGTTGTCATGTGCCCCATTTTCAGGTACTAATCTGAAAATGTATCAGCATAGTGTGTATATTTATTTTATTTTATATATTACTATGCATTTAAAGCTGAAATACAGTTTCATACATAGTTCACCCAATCCTTGAAATCAAATTAACAGGTCAAAGACCGGGGATGGCCTATTTTTTTCTGTTCTTATGGTCAAATCATATATGCTTCATTAAGTTAAATCATTTTATAAGATTTCAGCTGTCCAATACGAGTTTTGATTAAAGGCCACCTGGTTGATATGTAATTTGAAGTTTTTGAAATGAATTTATCAGTATAGAGTACGTGTTATGAATTCCTCAACTCTATTTCAACGTTATTTATTGGAGAGACGAGTAATGGAGACTTTATACTGCAGGTATGTTCCATTATTTGACTACTTCATGGACTTTTCTGACGTGGCATTCAGAGTTGTTGCAGATGATTATGTAACATCTGATAGTGGGACTGGAATTGTTCACTGTGCTCCTGCATTTGGTGAAGACGATTATCATGTTTGCATTGATAATCATATTATTAAGGTTTGCAAAAATTGTTACACTTGTGGGCTTCTACGTATTTGTTTAAGTTTGTTTGTTATTTCAGGTACTCCATTTTTTGTTTTGCTTTATGAATGTTCGTCGAAAATCAGACTTGTAGACGTGTTCCTGCTCTCTCTCTCTCTCTCTCTCTCTCTCTCTCTCTCCACTGTTCAATCATGTAGTTACTCTTTCATTTAATTGCCTTTATATAGGGGAAAGCCTAATTGTGGCTGTTGATGATGATGGCTGCTTTACCGAAAGGATTACTAACTTTAGTGTCAAGGAAGCCGATAAGGATATTATTCTAGCAGTGAAGGCAAGAATATTTACAGCTGTTTAATTTGTATCTATACAAGATAATCTATACGCTTCAACCTTTCTTATGTATAAGCACGGGAAATCACTAAACACGTAGTCAAATGGTGACTAATTTTATCTAATTAGTTTCAATATAGTTTATTAGTTTTTAGTCATAAATCTAAAATAAGTTTAAAGGGCAGGTGGAGTGATATAAATATCTGTTTTTGATATGTTTAAATATCATTCTCATTGGTGGTGTATATGTTTTTTGGCATAGTTGAGGAAGTGAGGTGATGTCTATTATAATGTGTGCATATATATATACACACACAAACACACACACACACATTATATATATATATATATATATATATATATATATATATATATATATATATATATATATATATATATATATATATATATATTGGCTCAGGAGAAAGGCAGGCTTGTAAAGACTGGTAGCTTTACACATTCATATCCCTTTTGTTGGAGATCTGATACTCCTCTTATCTACAGAGCAGTTCCAGCTGGTATGCCTATTCTACTAATCTTTTGGACACAAGTGTATCACTGTGATTGTTTTGAAGATCGGTGTAAGTAAGATTTAATACAACTTTCCTTGTTAAGTAGATCCAAAAGCTACTAAGCTAGTCTGACGATCACTTTTTATATGCATTTTATTTCTAATAGATTTTTCTTTGATGTTTATACTTAATTTTCAATGTACTATTGTGTGGTTATGTGGTCAGTGGGTCTTTGTGCTGGTTTGTTAGCATATTCTTCTTATTGAGTTTTATCTATCTTTTATACCTAGGTTTGTTGCAGTGGAAAAATTGAAAGATCAGTTGCTAGAGAACAACAAGCAAACATACTGGGTTCCTGATTTTGTGAAGGTTTGACATTTTTTTTATAAACCAGAGCAATTATTTAATGCTGCTCAAAATTATTGTTCTTTTCTCAAGTCTAATCTTGGAGATGTAAGATTCAAAATCTGAGCCGATTGCAATTCTTTTGTTTTATCTCTTTCCATGTCTCCTTCCCTTCCTCTCTCTCTCTCTCTCTCTCTCTCTCTCTCTATATATATATATATATATATATATATATATATATATATATATATATATGGTGTGAAACACAACGGAATCTATACACACATGAGTAGACACACGAATAATAATAATCAAGCCATATTTTCTCTCAAATTATCTCTCTCAAATCTCATAATAAGTTGACTAGAAGAGAGGGCTAAGGCCTTATTTATAGATAATTCTAAACTTGGGGAGCAAGTTTGGGAACTAATAACCCAATTAAAATAGATAACAAATTAAAAGATAAATCCTAACAATATCTAAATAAGTAATTTGATATCTAAATGACTAAAATAATAATTTTATTATATTTTTATTAAATATTCGGATGCATCAGTCCCCCCTTCTTTGAAAAGCTCGTCCCGAGCGCTATAGCCTTGAATTGAACATGTCCAAGCCAATATCACGGTCTTTTGAATTTTTCGGCGTTTTCACATTAATTTGATGCTGCCCTTACTGAGTAAATAAATATTTGGAATAAACCGGGCTTTTAATTTGGCGTGCAAAATATTATTCTCTTATAGGTAGTGAAAAATAATTTTTAAGAAACTTTTGGGGCTCAAATAAAATATGTTGCAACATTTTATAAATCGGGGGTGACCTAAATTGTTCCACACGAAAAAAATGAATTTTTTTGGCCATTAAACTCCAACCCAAGTGTTTTGTCTTTTCAAATTGGGCCAAAGTTAAACAATGACCACTTCTGTAGCCAACACTCCTCAAAACCTCAAAGCCCAACTTATAGTTTAAAATCTTAAATTCCACAAGTAAAACCTTAGTTGCTTTACCATTCAACCCAACTGTCTTTTCCCTTCCATTACAAACCATAGCAGCTGCGCCACTCACCCTAACCACCATGGAAGCGATCGGCGATCGGACAACCCCCGATTGTGGCCGGAGACCTTAGTGTCGGCGGTTTGAATCACTGGGCGATAAGCGGAATGAGCGGGTGCTCTGACTGGGAGTCGCTGGGGATGTCGGATCTGCGCCGGCAACCTTCGTATCAAGTCGGAATGTTGAGTGGAGTCATTGGAATGATGTGGTGAAACTGCCGAACAACGGGTTTCCAGGGTTTGGGGGGTCTCATCTGCAGGTCGGAGACCAGATCCATGTCGGATGTGGTCGGGAACATACTTTTCCGGCGTTGGTAGGGGATTTTTTATGTCAGCAATGGCCGAGGGCCACTGGAACTTCTCTGGCAAAAATGAACAAAAGGGATTTTTGTTGCTGATCGGGGGATGATGCGGAGGTTGGGCGGACTTCTTAGCCTCAGATGATTTTCCAAGCCTTATCCACCTTATGGAGAGCCAAAATCCCACCTCCTTGAATTGTACCCATCGGACGGCTTCTTGGCACCGCTCTACCTTCAAAATCTCTATTTGTGCATTCAACTCTTGAAATACAGCCGTGAAATTAAATCCATCCACTGCTGGTGGTGGCGCGACTATGGTGGACGATTGTGAAGCATTTATTATCGCCGAGTACCCGTCGTACGATAGGTTGCATGTGTCCCGAGCGCTTGCCATAGCTCATTACCTTAATACACACAAACGATTGTGTGGAAAATCCACTTTAATGTGAAACACAACGGAAATTATACATACATGAGCATGCACACGAATAATAATAATCAAACCATATTTTCTCTCAAATCTCATAATTTTATTAATAATAAGTTGTTTAGAAGGGAGGCCTTATTTATAGATAATCCTGAACTTGGGGAGCAAGCCTCCTAATTAAAAAGGGGGAACTAAATAACCTAATTGAAATAGATAACTAATTAAAAGATAAATCCTAACAATAATCTAAACAATATCTAAATAACTAAAATAATAAGTTTGTTATATTTTTATTAAATATCCGGATGCATCACTATATATATATTATGTATCTATGGCTGTAAAATGAATCAAGCTTGAGACCAGCTCATAAGGCTCGTCCTGAGATTGGTTTGTAAAAACTCGTCCATTTGTTGAGCTCGACACAATAAGCTCATAAATTCTTCAAATCTTCATGAATAATTAAGTTACCCTAGCTCAGCTCATCATTTCAGATTTGTTTGACATCAACTAAACAAACGTAGTTCGGTAACATTTAGCTCTGAAGGTCTCCTAAAATGTCATTAGCAACCCCACTAAAACAACTGAGAACGTGATTAGGCCTTTACCTCTCTATAAAGTACCATATATACAAATTGGGACCACTCCTTACATTATTGAGA
Organism: Sambucus nigra; assembly: GCA_949130495.1. Classification (NCBI taxonomy): domain Eukaryota; kingdom Viridiplantae; phylum Streptophyta; class Magnoliopsida; order Dipsacales; family Adoxaceae; genus Sambucus; species Sambucus nigra. Next base: position 677,949,573 of record OX422209.1, read on the forward strand.
TATATATTAGTTGTTTGTAATATATAGTAGGAAGAAGCAGTACAAGTTTCTCTTTTCCTAATTTTAAAGCATGGACTGATTTTTCTACCGTGTCTCGCTGTAACTTTTACTATCGATGCTCTGTTACAGGAAAAACGCTTTCACAATTGGCTTGAAAATGCAAGAGACTGCGCCGTTAGTCGAAGTAGATTTTGGGTTACTCCCCTTCCTGTATGGATCAGCGAGGATGGTGAGGAAACTGTAGTTATGGATTCCATTGACAAAATGGAAAAGCTTTCTGGTGTGAAGGTTTGCATTATTTCCATTTGTTTATGTATATTACTGGGGAGGTGAGGAGAGGGAGGGCGAACCCTCAACCTCTTACATGAGAGCCCTTATCATTAGACTAGTTCTAATAGTTGTCAACGTTTGTTGTTTTGCCTGTTTTAATGTTGTGCTGCTATGATGTGATTTCTTTTATGATTTATTAATATTTTGCTTCATGAAGTAGTATATGGAAACACTTAGTATGGTGATTGTTGCTTCTATCTCTATTTACTCCTGTAATCAAGACCTACCTACATCGAACATGAAAATTTGGTACATAACTAATATAACACTATAGGTTTTCTTACATGCTTATAGCTATGCTAATGGAAAGAAAAAGTGTGCCTGATACCTACGCATCTCAATCATGCCTAACCTCTACAAGTATTCTGATACCTTATGTTTTTTATTCTTGTATTATGTTGCCAAATAATATCCTTGCTTGTAATCTACACTTGCCAATTTAGCTCTCATCATCTACATGCATATTCATTCAAAACTTAATTGGTGTATTGTTTAAACATAGCACAAAACTTTTGATAAGAACAAATAAAGTTCGTCTTTGGCTTCATGTGTGTTATCTTTTGATGCACGTACATTAAAGTCTAGAATTTAAATATAATAGAATACTACATGTTCAAATTTTCTGCGTTTTTTCCATTCGCTTTCTTAGTTTCTCAAGGAAATTCTGTTTCTGTTAGTTCTGCAGATGTGGTGTGTATTTTAAAAGTATTCTTATATGCATCGATTGCCAATGTTTTTTGAAAAGAGTTTCTCTTTTGAGGTTTAAATTTCTTAATTATGCTTATGTGGGCATTACTGACTGCTCTCCATTACTCTATCCTTTTTTTCAGGTGACTGACTTGCATCGTCATAAGATCGATCATATCACGATTCCGTCTAGTCGTGGTCCTGATTTTGAAGTGCTTCGACGTGTGGAGGATGTAAGATTACTAAATTTTGGTTTCAATATGATGGCTTTCTAATATGATGGTTTTCTGTTGAAGTGGAAATTCCTTTTTTTTCTGGATTCTAGTGATGCGAGATAGAGGTTTGCACGTATGTCTTTTTAATTTTTTTTAATTATTTTCTGTGCATTTGTGTTGGGTGTGGTGTTGTTCCACTTCTAAAACCGAGATCAGACCTACCCACCGACTATATTACACGGACTATGATGTTCACCCAACAATCTTGTGTTGACACTACACAGACTTCAAAGGTGTGATCTGGTCAATGAATTGGTCGCACAATTTTGACTTGCTATCAACTTTGGCGTCAGTTGATATAAGAGCATATATTATTTTATTGGGCCATTTTCTTTAGAAAAAACACGTGAAACCAAAAATTTTAGAATAATAAGATGAACTATTTTGAGACGCGCTGTGGTTTAAATGTTATGAATAATTAAAAAGGTCAAGCTAGGGTTGACTATTACTCAAATGAACCTGAAATGATGCGGCACAAACATGACAACCTAGATTGTCACCTCTATAATGTAGTGTTTCAACTCACTAGTTTGTTTTTTGGGGTCCCATGTATGAGGAATGGGTTTCTACTCAACCTTTTACCTTTTTACGCCTTTTAGTTTAGAACAAAAAAATATTTTCTAAACCTTTTTGTTTTCAAAATTAAACTAATACCCTAAATAATTTCAAGGCTATATATATAAAGGCAATCCTAAAACGGAGTAGGGGCTTTTGCCCCCTGCCTTGGAAAATACGTGGATCACCCTGTTTATATGGTGTAAATTGTTAATACAATTGAATAAGTTCTTAGATTACTTGCAGGGATAAGGGAAATGCTGTTGCGAAGGATGTCAAGGAAAAAATTGCTTTATTTTGATTTGGATCTGAAATACATTTATGCTAGAATCATGATTGGGAAAATAGTAAATATTTTTCTACCAGGAGGGGGTGTTGCTCGGGGGGTTCAATTTCTATTAATGATCAATATTTACTTTTATTTTGGTTTGTGACAAAGGAGAGTAATGCACCATTAGTGAGAAATATTTATTATTCTTAACCTTGCAGTCTTTGCCTTGATCAATCGCTTATTTTTGTTTACTGTAAAGAATATTAATCACATCCTACTCTTCCATCTATTTTTTTCTCATAAAATTATGTTTTTCTTTGTAGGTGTTTGACTGCTGGTTCGAGAGTGGGTCCATGCTTACGCTTATATCCATTATCTGTTTGAAAACGTAGAACTTTTTTAGAACAATTTTCCTGGACATTTTATAGCTGAGGGATTGGATCAAACTCGTGGATGGTCAGTTTATCTGTTTCTACATAAAGTGCCATTTTTAATTATGCTGCATTTTCTAAAAATATCGTTTTAGTTTTCAATTCTAGCCTCAATTTTTAGTTTTATCCAATTCTAAGTGCAATTTTTAATAATGCCGTGCCTTGACAAAGTGCAGGTTCTATACGTTAATGGTCCTTTCCACCGCATTGTTTGAGAAACTTTCTTTTAGAAATCTTATCTGTAATGGACTTGTCTTGGCTGAGGATGGGAAAAAGATGAGTAAAAGATTGAAGAATTATCCTTCACCCATGGAAGTCATTGATGACTATGGGGCTGCAAGTGTTATAATCATTTATTAAACAATTAAATTGATGTGATTACCCCCTTCCTATTTTAATTGCGTAACCTTTGCTTGTTTTTCTTAATACACATTTTGAACAATGACTACAACTTATTTATATTGTTGTATAGGATGCATTACGATTATACATTATAAACTCTCCAGTTGTGCGAGCAGAGCCTTTACGTTTCAAAAAGGATGGAGTATATGGTGTTGTGAGTATTGTTTGTAGAACTTTATTTTTTTTCTTAGGATGCGAGGGTTTTATTTACTTTTTTATTGCTTTGTTTACCATCATTTTATCAGTTCACTGGTCTCAATTATTACAAATTTTTATTTTTGCTATATTTTGCACCGGTCAACGATGTATTTTTACCATGGTACAATGCATATAGGTTCCTTGTTCAGAATGCAAAGAGACTTGAGATTGAAGGGCTTGAACCATTTATTCCTTTTGAGCAAGTATCTCTTCAGAAGTCGTCTAATGTGCTTGATCAGTGGATCAACTCAGCAACTCAGAGTCTGGTTCATTTTGTTAGACAAGAAATGGATGCTTATTGATTGTATACGGTTAGTTTATCTGTTACATTTTTATGAAATCATTTTGTAATTAAATGTGAACCCTGAAAAAGGAAAGATTTTTTTAAAATTTGGTACAAGAGGGGGGGGGGGGGGGAGGTTAGCTACAATTCTTGGTGTCTTGAAATAACTACATTTCCCATATGTTACACTGTTACTTATTTGAAAGTGACTTAGGTTTCCATTTGTGCTATGTTATTTTTCCGACACACTGTTATCAATAAGCATAATTGAGTGTATTTTACATGAGCCAGTCCATTGTTAGTAGTTACGATAGAGAGGTCCTCATCATGTGTTCGTTACTCTTTTTTGTAGGTGGTTCCTTATCTCTTGAAATTTCTTGATAGTCTAATGGTATTTATGTGCGACTCAACCGTAAGAGATTAAAAGGCCGTACTGGAGAAGAAGACTGCAAAACATCACTTTCAACTCTTTATCATGTATGACTTTTATGTAAAATGATAATCATAATATAGAATAGTCAGAGCCTGTGCAAGTGCGTGTTTTATTTTAATTCTAGTAACTGAAGGGATCCTAGAATTGAAAATACATGGAATTCAAAATTTGGTTGATGGCCACTTTTTTTTGGGATTGAATATATCATCTCATGATAGATATTCGTAGTTAAAAGTCTAATAATGAAAACAAATTTACCCAAAGACAATTGAAAAGGTGAAATCAAGGTGTTTGTTATGAAACTGTAGAAACCCTTTTGTTATAGAAGGGTGAAGTGAAATAGTTAGACCTGTAAAAAGCAGTTTTTCTTCTTCTTCCAGGTTTTATATCTCATTGCTTGATATATTACAAGATGCATATGTTATTCATCATTATCCCAAATAATTATTTAACTATTGATCGTAGGAGTGTGTACGGTTCGATTTTTGACAGTTTTTTCCAGCCAAACCTACATGGTCGGTTTTGTAAAGTTTTAAACCAAAACCGACCGAGGGTCATCGGTTGGCCAGCTTTGTTGATTTTTTCAGTTCACTGGTCGGTTTCGGTTGACAGATCAGTTTAGACTAGTTAAAAAAATATGCCTTTTGAGAAGACAATTTTATCATGTACATGCTATTTCCTCAACCCAAGTTTATATATTGTTCATGTATATATTATTAACCCAAACACATACCTATTATTTGGATACTTCAAAAGTTCCATTTTTCTTTTCTTAACCACAAAGAAAATTAAAGGGTGAGATATTTATATATATTTTTATATGTTTATAAGAAGTTAGGTCGGGTTGGTTTATCATCGGTTTTTGTTATGTAAAACCGTTGACTGGTCAAAGGGGTCGATTTTCCCTCAATAAGACTGATAGCTTACCGGTTGATTTGCACAGCCCTAATTGACTGCAATTTAATTTCTTGTTGCCATAATTCGTTGCCTTGCATTTTGATATTTGGGCTGTCGACTATAGGTGCTTTTAACTTCATGTAAAGCAATGGCTCCATTTACACCATTCTTCACGGAGGTTCTTTATCAGAACATGCGGAAAATTAGCTGCAGTTTGGAGGAGAGCATTCCCTATTGCAGTTTTCCTGAAGTCCAAGGGAAGGTACTACTATTTTTTGTGTTAGTAATTGTAGCAAAACCCATCTGAATCTTCTTATTATCTTTTTCTGCACTCGAGTTTATAAAACCATCCAATATCATCTCAGAGAGGAGAACGCATTGAACAAAGTGTGAACAGGATGATGACAATCATTGACCTTGCACGAAATATTCGCGAGCATCACAACAAACCTTTGAAAACACCACTTAGGTAGTGCTTGTACTTCTTCCATTGTCATCTTTTTCCCCTTTTGTGTTTAAGGTCTTTTTATCTTGATGGTTGCTTGTAGGTGTTCTGTTTTTGTAATATTATTTATTTTTCCTTTTTATAGGGAGATGGTTGTTGTACATCCAGATGCAGAGTTCCTTAATGACATTACTGGAAAACTAAAAGAGGTATTTGTTCTGCTTAAGCCTCAAGGTGTTTTTTAGTGATTTGCCTCGAGGTGCTCCTCAAGTGATTTTTAAAACACTGGCATATATACAACCACATATTGGTGTCAGTGTGTTTGTGTGCAGATTTTAAAATGCTGTTAAATCAACCTTGCACTATGATTGTTCAATGATAGTTAAATTCAAGCTGCTTTTCCTGGGAATTTGTCCCTTTTTTTATAAACAGATTATATCGAATGTGCAAATGTTCGTGTTTATAAAATTTGAATTGTGATGAGATCTTTTTAGATTGGGATTGGTTTATTTATTTCCATGTTTATCTTTTATTCTAATCGTAAATATTTACCATAAATATTATAGTATAAAGAGGACTTGGCTTCCCCTTGCCATCTAGACTATTATGAATAATAATATTATTATGTTCTAAGAGATTTGTGAAATTTGTTCTTTATTCTTCTGCACGTGTTATGCCATATTGACCGATCATATTGTTTGGTCTATCATATCTATTGAACTTGTAGATTGTCCGGGGGTTCAAACGTCCTGATAATATGACAAAAGTGGAAATGGATGCAGCAGGAGATGGTATGGATTTGTAAAATCTTGATGTTAAATATGTTATAAAATGATTTGTATGCTTTCCTTTGAAGTTTTTCATCACATGTTTAGGTGATGTTTTGGTAATATTGGATTTGCATCGTGATGATTCATTGTTCGAGTCGGGGGTTGCTCGCGAGGTATCATTATTACTTTCGTTGATTGTAGAGAAAGGAATATAACTGGTACTAATTTTGTCAACTGAAAACTAACAAGTGTGTTGTTAAAATTCAACTGTTATAGATTGTGAATAGGGTCCAGAAATTACGGAAGAAATCGGGCCTCGAACCTACTGATATGGTGGATGTCTACTTTAAATCGTTGGATGAAGATGAATTAGTCTCTCAACAAATTTTAAATTCACAAATGACATCACAAGGTTTTAGTATTACCTTAACTTCTGTTGGCAATATGTTTTAATTAAGAGTTGTATGGTTAGAGTTATATGGTTTGCAATTTTTACCATCGAACGACATTTAGGAATGTGACTAATATTTCGTGGTTTGGTGGCGATTGAGAAGATAATGGCTTGCTTTTTTTTTCAACAGTTGCTGGTGGTAAAATAAAAATGTAGGTATTCAGGTTGGTAAAGATTGATTTTTGTTAACCATGAACCTAAAACACAGATCATTTCTTTACGTGGAATGGGTAGGCCATACCCTATAAAATGTGGTATGATGGGGGTAGGCTTATGTTGATCTTAAACAATATTGCATGTGATTTGCATTTTTGTACTACATATATAAAAATGTATTACCAATTGTTATAATTCCTGGTCCGGCGTTGCAAATTTACAGAAAATTTGCTACCTACCCACAAATAATTAGCTAACTTCTTGGTTTCTTGCCAAGGGAAAAAACTGCTAGCCTTTTTAAATTTTTTTTTTCCTTTAATGCAGGAATCATACATCAGGAGTGCACTTGGTGCTTCTTTGCTTCCTGCTACCATGATTGCACCACATGCTGTATGTTGCTTTATACTACAACTAAATAAGGCATATATATTGCTATACATAATGCTATATAATAATAGAAAAAGAAAACAAAAAGAGTATAAGATAAAGATGCTTCAAATTATGTTTTATAGCCAATTCCACTGAAATGTAGTGTGATTGCAGGATATTATTCCGACGTAACATGGCCAAATGCACAAAAGAAGCACACACTAAACCAAGCTAAAACCTCTTAAAAGTATGTTCAATAATGATAAAAAATGAGGCTATTAGTTTATATCAATCTATTAAAAAATGCTAGGCGGTCCTCGCGCGGCCGAGGGCGTTCTAGCTCGTAGGCAACCTTCTAGCCTCCTTTTAAAAATGTTTTTAATATGCATGCCCTCTTAACAAAATTATTCAATTACTTCTAATGTCTTATTAGAAGAAAAATAAGTAAGCAATCATTAATAACAATAATATGCAGCGATTATATGGATTACAGTGATAATATAATTAAGAGAAACTAAAAAAAAAGCTTTAAAAACACAGTTGTGAAAAAAAATAAAAAACAACTTAAAAAAACCTCTTGGCATTCCAGCATATTACACGACCTTACAGCATATTACACGGCCTTACAATGTATTATATAACTGTTTCAATCCAACACTTTTTTTTAGCCTTTTTTCCATAAAATTACAAGATCTATGACTTTCTATGGTCTAGGCGGCTTTTCAACCCTTTTTCTTAGGACACCACTTTATATTTATAGGGATAAGGTTATCATGCTAGCCAAATTAACCAACCCTAAAAGGTAAAATGACTAATGTGGGTGGCTAAGAATATTACTAAGGAATGTCCCTACATCTAAACTAACAAGAAAAATACTAAATAGAATACTTGGGTTGGGTGGGTGAACTACTAATAAGACACATTTTAAAATACTACAAATAAGCCCGACACCGACTTAGATCTTGAAGATTCTTGGACACTCCAATTTTTGCTTAAATCCTTTTGTTCAATCGTTTTGGGCCCAATATTAATATGTGCAAACCTTGAAATTAGGATTAAATCCTCTTTATTTGAGCCCATGAAAATCCACATCCTATTTTGTGGGTGCAAAATTCTCTTAAATTTAGAACATTATTATTTTCCTATACCAAAGTGTTGAGTGGGTCGTGGGTTGACAAGCTGACTACTCTCCTATGAGTAAATATGGAAGTCTACCCCCACATTAAATTATATTCTTTAAAATTAACCCCTCTTGCCTCAAAAGGACGATGAAGAAAATCAGAGCTCCTAGGACATCTTAAATATATTCAATAAGGATCAAAAGTGAGCCTATTACATTATATATATATGGCTAATATATCTTGCTAGTCACGATTACCATAAAAGGTAAACTAAAAGAGGATGCATTAAAAATATCCAAAGATTGTGTCCCCTTCTACTCCTAAATAATAAGGAAAGTTTTGAAAGATATACTAAAGTAAAGGAATGGGTGGGTACGCAACACTCTTGGTTTACATCACTTTCACATGGATTTTGAAGCTTCTGGAATTGAAGTTACTATGACTAGAAAGACATCTGCCTTTTGCTCCAGTTACTCAGAAGGGTTACAAAGTGTGTGTGTGTGTGTATATATATTCTCTTAGACCTTTCAACATACCTACGAACATACCCACCCATCCCTCCAGTATTTTCTGGGCTATTTTATCATCTTTATCTTGTTAAAATCCATTAGAGCTATAACGGCTTTAAAAGTAAATGATAGAATTGGGAACATCACTTTTGAAAATCCAGGATGAGATCTCAGTATGTTTGTGTTTTGGACTCGTGATCCGGGTTCATGGTACATGGGGCTGGGGTTTTTAATACGTTTAATTGGATTACAGGCAAATCAATCTGCTACGTAGAGTCACTTATTAACAAAATCACTTCACAATCTTTAGGACATAATTTAATTTTGTAATAGGCCCCAATCAGAATGATTTAAGAATCCAATAGTTATCATGTCATTACTTTAGTTTATGCTGCCATTGTTAAGAAGACTTTTTTCATTTTAATGGTTTCTAAACAAAATCCTTTTTAAGGTTCTGATGATGAAATTTTAATCTTCTCCAACTTGCCTTGCTCGTTGTAGTGATCATAATTATTATTTTCAAATATAACTACTTATGACATTGGGTCATTTGGAAATAAGTACCGTGACATTTTTTATTTATTAAACGTGTCTTAACCTTTTTTTCCCCCAAAATGTCCCTCACCATATTGAACACTGTCAAACTTCTCTCCTCTTATAATAAATAAACCTTAAAACCACTAAATGCTATGGTTCGCCCGTTTGGCTATTTTAATGATATTCTTGATGGTTTTACCAATAAGATGACACGACTCAGAATGTGTCTCTAAAGTGTGTACTCTCTAGGCTCAAGTGCAAGCCTGTCGTTCAAGTAATAATCCGACAAGTCGGGTATCAATCCTCAGGGAAAAAGGACAACGGAGTTGTGACGACGGGATAAGACGAAGGAATCCTAACGATGACTCTAAAAGAGGAAAAGAAAAGATTTGATTTTGGTTTTTAGGATTGATTAAACTAAATGCAATTATGAAATTATGATGAGATATGCAACTAACTAAATTATCTGAATGAGGAATGAAGAATTAAATTGAAATTGCTAAACTTAAATGATGAGAAAATAGGATGGGAATACAATCCCCCAACCCTAGTGTAGTGTAGTGACAACGTCAATCATAAATTTATCCGATTAATTCAAACCCGGAATTTAGTACTCCCAAGCATTATGTATACGAGGTTCAAGCCCGCGTCATACCTAATCTGAGGATGAGTAAATCGGTATCGCAGTAATTACATTCAAATTGTGCTCTAAATCATCACGAGTACCCAAGGGCAAACGAGATATAATGATCCACAATTATTATGAAATTACACGATACGATCAAAATTGATCATTAAATTCATAGGATTAACGTTATACACATGCACTAACACATCAGGTTGGGTTCATGCATCCCAACCTTTAAAACCTAGCCGGACATGTTAAATAGACTAATGCATGAAATACTAACGTTGCATGTGTATGAAATCATGATGAAACAAGATTGAAACATGTAAAGATGTATTATGAACGCAACAATACGTTAAAACGAATATGGAAAACTAAGCATGCAAGAACAATGACAAGAATCTTGATATTTGAATTAAAACTTGAAAAACAAACCCTTTATAATTGAATCTTGAAGCAAATAATTCCTTTGATGTTCCTAGATGTTTCTCCCTCTTCTTATCTATCAAAAACTGAGTTAAACTACTCCTAATGGCTGCTCCTAAGTTGTGACCTACGTTCCCTACAATATTGGAGAGTTTAAAACCTAATGGGAGACTTGGGAACAAATCAGCATAAAAGGCAAAATTCGCGTGTTAGGTACCCCGAACCGGTTCGGGTGTACCTGCGAACCGGTTCTCCCCCCCGAACCGGCTCAGGTTGGGGTTCGCGAATGTGTGCTGGCCTGGAGCTCAACACTTAGAATTTTTCTGACTTTTCTCTTCTTTTCTTGGATTTTTCTTCAACTTCAACTGAGCCTAACTTTTCAACCTTAGCTCGGATTTGGGAGACGTTTCTTCCAATGTTCTCGTTGTTCCGAGCTCTTCAACTTTCCAGTTGACTTCTCCTTCTCGATCTGGCTGCAAAATTACCAATTTGTCCTTGAACTTGCCTTCTTAGCTTTTCTCGCATTGTCTTGCTTCCTCCTTTGCACTGCTTGCATAATTAACCTGTAAAACCAATAGGAGAAGCACAAAACACGAAATACTCGCCACGAAGGTTAGTAGCATAAATGTGAATCAAATCCATATATGTTACATCACTCGAGTTCACAAAAGTACCGAAATTAGGGGGATAAATATACAATATTTATGCCCAATCAAACCCCCCTAACTTAGAACATTGCGCGTCCCGAGCAATGTAAAAGAATGAGAATATGAGTTAAGGATCCATCAAAGACTTTATTGGGATAGAGTACCTCTTTTGCGGGCAAGCGATTGCATTTAGCGCATGCAACAAGCCTTTAAACCTCTAGGTTACCCTAGTAGGACGTGTTGTGTCTCGTTAGGGTTTGCAGTGAATATACCCACAAAATTCGACTCAAAGAAGATTCAAAATACGCAAAAATTGAGCAATTCAAACTTTTCCAGAAAATAATCATCATTAAGTCATATTTACGAGTCTCAAACCGTAGTGTGTGTGTGCGAAGCCTGAAATGTAACCGCCAATTTCCATCGGTTGATCATTACGTTACTTATCCGAAAATTCATTTTGATTTCAATTTCTCACGGAATACTCTCTCAAACAAACCTCTCGGATTATGGCTATTCTCTCGGCATGCGTGATATAAAGAGTGAATGTAATTGAAGCAAATTCACGCATGCAATTAGAAAGACGAAAATTTTATTGCGAAAGGATCTCTTCAACGGACTACGATTTTAAAAACGGGAACATTGCCTTATTTCGCGTACTTGGCCTCTTATATTATCTTTTGGTGTCTTAACTCTCCACGCGGTAATCAATTTTCGCAATTTGGACCCAGTTAGGACTTTTTCGGGTTGAAGGTTGCATTGGGTAAAATGAAGGAGGTATGGAATTGGAAACGTCATTCGTGATGTCCATTTGTGCATTTTCCGGGCTATTGCTCATTTTCTTTTCTTTTCTTTTTTTTTTCTATTTTTGTTGAGCATACTATTTTGTTTCTTTCCCCTTTATATGCACTTTTCGGACTTAAACTCTGAATTTATCAATTTTCACAATTCCGGCTATTTTGGTTTTTTTGGGTTGTCAAACGGCAGGAAAAATTCATTCGACTCAATTTGGGTTGCAAAAGGGGTGATTTTTCGCATCTTTTTCTGGCCAATATTTTTGGGATGACAAACGAGGGCCTACTTCATTGTCCAAAATGCCAATTGTGTTACCATATGCGTTTTGAGGTGAATTTAAATTTAGAGACTAATTTGGCACGTTTTTCAAGGCAATATTGCACACATTTTTCAAAACTGATCAAAATGAAAGAATTGAGATCCTTGATAACTTATTAAGCGCTAAAAAGAACCTTGAGTTAACAATTAACTCGGATTGATTTAAAATCTCGCAAAACGTGATAGGCTCGAATCTCATCGGGTTTGTTAATCTCCACATTTATTCGTTAAGTCGTCAATTTTCACTCAATTTCCATCTTTGGTCAATTTCGGCTTTGTGTATGTTGGATATTTACAATTTGAGACTCCAATTCGACTTTTAATGATATTTTTTGAAAAATTTGAATTCCAATTTTTATTTATTTTGAACAAAAATATTTTTGGAATTTTCAAAATTTTATGATTTTTTTGGAAATTTTGGGCATTTTTGAAAATTTGTAAAGTTTTAGAAATACGCACTTGTGACCCCCCCTAACTTAGACTTTTGCATTGTCCTCAAGCAAAAAGGACTAAAATCTAACTCAAAGAGAATAATAAGTGCGGAAAAATAAAACAAACAAATATGAAAAAATGCAAGCTTGTATTATACCCAATGAGAAACCTGTGTTACATGAGAAATGGGGAAACAACTGTGAACAATGTGAAAGCCCTACCACAACTAACAATTACACCAAAATATAAAAACAATGATAGGTCATGGTGGAGGTGGGTGGGAGGTGGAGGGAAAGGGTGAATTGGGTTGAATTTGGGAGGGGGGGGAAGGATTTGGAGGGAAGAAAAACGAAGGGGAAAGAAGGGGGAAAGAATGGAGGGAAGGGAATGAATTTGGAAAAGAAGGGGGGAAGAATCTATCAGGTACCCCGAACCGGTTCGGGTGTACCTGCGAACCGGTTCGCCCCCCGAACCGGTTCAGGTTGGGGTTCGGGGTAGCATGCTGGTCCGAACGCTGAAAATCACTCTTCTCTCCATTTCAAAGTGCTCTCTCATCCTCTAACTTGTGCATAAGGCCCCTAAAAACCTTCTAGACCCTAGGGTTCCCTAAAAATCCTCGAATTCAACATCGCGATACGTACTAGCTCCCTCGAAATGCGTGCTAACCGATCTCTCTTGTAACTCAGGCTCCTGACTCCTAACTCCTAACTAACCTATTCACAAACGACTCCTATACACACAATTTCACCCCATACGCGTCGGGGGTGCGACGACCTCACTTTCTCAGCTCAATTGACCCCGTAAACGGGGTCCGACAACCAAATTGTGTCGACCTCTTCAGCACACGCCTCTAGATATGGCTTTAGGCGTTGTCTATTTACTTTGAACGTGTTTTCCCCTTTTGAATCTTCTAGTTCAACAGCTCCATGGGGAAAAACGTTCTTCGCGACGAACGGGTCGGACCATCGTGACCGCAATTTGCCTGGAAAGAGGTGAAGCCTAGAGTTGTAGAGAAGAACTTTTTGCCCGGGATGAAACTCCTTTCTTCGAATGATGCTATCATGAGCAAGTTTCATCCTATCTTTTGAAATTTTGGCGTTCTCATACGCATCATTGCGTAGTTCTTCTAGCTTATTCAATTGAAGCTTACGGGCTTCACCGGCTTTGTCTAAAGCATAATTCAATTGCTTAATTGCCCAATACGCTTTGTGTTCGAGCTCAACAGGAAGGTGGCAAGGATTGCCATACACAAAACGGAAAGGAGACATGCCAAGTTGATTCTTAAATGCGGTACGATAGGCCCATAGCGCATCGGTCAATCTAAGGGACCAATCTTTCCGGGTAGGATTGACGATCTTTTCAAGAATGTTCTTGATCTCCCGATTTGCTAGCTCGGCCTACCCATTCGTCTGTGGGTGATATGTCGTCCCAACCTTGTGGACGACGCCATACTTTCGCATGAGCTTCTCGAATGGCCTATTGCAAAAGTGCGTGCCATTATCGCTAATTATCGCTTTCGGTGCACCGAAGCGAGAAAGTATGTGTTCCTGTAGGAACTTAATCACCACCTTGTTGTCATTAGTCCTAGTAGCTATAGCTTCCACCCATTTAGAAACATAGTCTACCGCGACTAGGATGTATAGGAAACCAAAAGACGGTGGAAAGGGACCCATGAAATCAATACCCCAACAATCAAATATCTCAATGATGAGTATGGGGGTAAGGGGCATCATGTCGCGTCGAGAAATGACTCCCATTCGTTGGCACCTATTGCATGACTTGCAAGCGACATTTGCATCCCGGAAGATTGTGGGCCAATAGAGGCCGCATTGCAGAATTTTAGCGGCTGTCTTTTTCGTCGAGAAATGGCCTCCACATGCTTCCGAATGACAAAACTGGATGACTTTCGGGATCTCGTCATCCGGTACACATCGTCGGATGATTTGGTCGGCGCAATATTTAAAGAGGAAAGGATCATCGTAAAAGAACATGCGCGACCAATTAAGAAACCTCTTCTTATCTTGCGGTGTCCAATCGGGAGGGACGACTCCCGTGACAAAAAAGTTCACTATGTCCGCAAACCAGGGATATGAAGAAGTAGCAAATAGTTGCTCATCCGGAAAATGCTCGTCTATGGGTATGGGATCAATTGGTACGTCGGACGAAAGCCGAGACAAATGGTCGGCAACGACGTTTTCTACTCCTTTCTTATCCTTGATGGAGATATTGAACTCTTGTAGGAGTAGGATCCACCTTATGAGGCGCGGCTTGGCGTCTTTCTTCGCAAGTAGGTACTTTAAATCCGTGTGGTCGGTGAAAACAGTAATGGGAGAACCAATGAGATAGGAACGAAACTTATCGAGGGCAAAGACTACTGCTAGCAACTCTTTCTCCGTGGTAGAGTAATTGAGTTGAGGTCCGGTAAGAGTACGGCTAGCGTAGTAGATGACATGAGCTTGCTTATCTTTACGTTGGCCCAAAACGGCCCCGATCGCGTAATCGCTTGCGTCACACATAAGTTCGAATGGTAAGGATCAATTCGGAACTTGCATGATGGGAGCGGACACTAGCATGTTTTTCAACTTATCAAAGGAGATTTGGCATGCCTCTGTCCACTCAAATGGGTTGTCCTTCATAAGTAGGTTACTTAAGGGCCTAGCGATGGCGCTAAAGTCCTTAATGAACCGTCGATAAAACCCCGCGTGGCCTAAGAAAGAGCGCACATCCTTCAGCGATTTCGGTGGGGGAAGATCAGCTATGACATCTATCTTAGCCCTATCAACCTCTATTCCGTTGGATGAAACAATGTGGCCAAGAACTATTCCCTCAGTGACCATGAAATGGCACTTCTCCCAATTCAGCACTAAGTTTTTGTCCACACATCGGGTAAGTACTTTTTCCAACTTGTCCAAACAATGATCGAAAGAGGTGCCAAAAATGCTGAAATCGTCCATGAACACTTCGAGTCCTCTCTCGACCATGTCGCTAAATAAGCTCAACATACACCTTTGAAAAGTCGCAGGCGCATTACACAAGCCAAATGGCATACGTTTGTAGGCAAACGTACCAAAAGGGCAAGTGAAGGTCGTCTTCTCTTGGTCAAGTACATCCACCTCAATTTGGTTATATCCGGAATAACCATCAAGGAAGCAATAATAAGGGTGGTCCGCAACTCTCTCAAGCATCTGATCAATGAATGGCAAGGGGAAATGATCTTTCCTAGTTCCCGCATTGAGTTTTCGGTAGTCAATGCAAACGCGCCAACCGGTGGTGGTGCGTTGGGGAAAAAGTTCTCCCTTAGCATTCTCAATCACAGTCATACCCGACTTCTTCGGGATGACTTGAATAGGGCTCACCCATTTGCTATCCGAGATTGGGTAGATAATCCCGGCATCCAATAATTTGATGATCTCGGTTCTCATAACTTCTTTCATGTTGGGGTTCAGTCTTCTTTGCATTTCTCTAGAGGGCTTAACATCCTCTTCGAGATGAATCTTGTGAGTGAAAATTAGAGGACTTATCCCCTTCAAATCAGCGATACACCAACCAAAAGCACTTTGGTGCTTCCTCAGAATTCTTAACAATTTACCCTCCTGCCCTTCATCTAGGCTAGAGGAGATAACAACAGGAAATGTCTCATCCTCTCCTAGGTATGCATATTTAATATCGGAGGGGAGTTTCTTTAGTTCGAGGGTTGGAAATTTTTCACTGGAGGGAGCCATGTGTGTATCCCTCAGAGGTAATTCCTCGAACCTAGAAACCTAATTAACCTCTCTCACGTCCTCGTCCGACGTACTCTCATCGAGTAATTCTCTCAACCTTCCAACCTCCCTCTCAAAGTGGGTATACGTACCCTCACACTCATAACTTGTCGCTAAACAGGATCCTAGAGCGTCGCCACAGAAAGTTTCCTCAAAATACTCTTCTACTACCTCGTCTATGAGGCTTACTGCGTGAAGATCATCTTCCTCCCCTGCGTTTTGGCCTATGTGGAAGATGTTAGTATCCAAGGTCATGTTCCCAAAAGTGAGTTGCATTCGCCCATTTCTTGTGTTGATGATTGCATTAGCTGTAGCTAAGAAAGGGCGCCCAAGGATAATGGGAACATGATTGCTCGAGTTAAAGGAGGGCTCCGTGTCCCAAATGACAAAATCTACCGGGAAGTAGAAAGTGTCAACTTGGACGATCACGTCCTCGACTATGCCTTGAGGGATCTTCACTGATCGATCCACTAATTGGAGAGTGACCTTTTTGGGCTTGAGGTCGCCCAAATCGAGTTGCCTATAGATGGAGTAAGGGAGTATGTTTACACTTGCTCCCAAGTCAAGTAAGGCTTTCTCAATTTTATTATCTCCAATGATGCATGATATGGTGGGTGCACCGAGATCTTTAAATTTAGGCGGGAGATCATTAAGTAGAATGGAGCTCACGTTCTGAGCTAGAAATACATTCTTTTTTACCTTCATCTTCCTTTTTACCGTCAACAAATCTTTGATAACTTTGCCATAAGCTGGAATTTGTTTGATGGCATCAAGGAAGGGTAAATTTAGCTTTACCTGCTTAAGTACTTCTAGCACTTCATCACGTGGATTCCCTTTTTGAGCGGGAATCAATCTTCGAGGAAATAGTGCTACGGAGGGTGGTTTCAATACCACCTCAAGCTCACTAGTGTCTTTCTTATCACTCTCGTTCAAGGGGACATCTTCGGCCTCTTTCATGCCGGGCGAAATCTCCTTGTCTTTTGTTGTGTCGTGTGGAGGAGGTGATAAATCAACGACTCTTCCACTACGAAGAGTGGTCACTGCTTGACATTGCTCCTGATGTTCAATGGATGTCGAGCTAACACTTGTTTGACCTTGTGGAGGTCGTTGACCTCGGGCAGGGAATTTGCCCTTCTCTTGAACACTTAACGAGGATTGTATTTTAGACAGATTCGCATTTATGTCGCCGATCAGACAATCATATTTGGCATTGGTTGTGGTCTGGTTTGCAATGAATTGATTTACGGTATCCTCGAAAGTTCTCCGCTGTGGCGGGATATAATTTCCATGAGGTTGTGGTGCTTGCATATGTCCCTGCATGTGCGGAGCCTGTTGAAATTGTTGTGGTGGAGGAGGGGCAACATGCGAAGGAGGGTTCATTGAGGCATGTTGTTGCCCGTAGCTAAAACCGGGATGGTTTTTCCACGAAGGGTTGTATGAATTCCCGTGCGGGGCACCGAAATTACCCTTATAGCCTCCTATACCACTAACTTGCTCTTGCAATATTACTTTGTAGGCGGGTATCGTCGGGCATTCCTCAGTTGAATGTCCCGCCTCACAAATCGCACACACCTTCACGACAGGGTTCGAAATGTGTCCAGCTAGTCCTTTTCCATATAACTCGCATAGGTCTCACAATCCTTTCTCAATGGTGTCCAATCGACAATCCGTCATAGAGTTCTTATCTACGTGGAATAGGCCGGATGCCGATGGGGCCATGGTGGGTTGTCGATTTCGATTTTGAGCATTCGGGTCAGAGGTATCCCAAGATTGGGTAGTCTCGGCGACATACCTCATGTGAAGATCAGCATCATGGGCATTTAAATCGACAAACGGACCGCTTCCCATAGTTTCAACAAGTTGTTTGGAGTTAAGATTTAATCCATTATAGAAAAATGAGATGATTTGCGATGGATCAAATCCATGATGGGGGCATGAAGCCACTAACTCGTTGAAACGTTCATAACATCGATGGAATGGCTCATTCTCATGTTGTCTAAACGCTTGAATTTGAGCCTTGATAGAGATTGTTGGATGTGTTGGGAAGAATTTCTTGAGAAATTTAGACTGTAGCTCATTCCAGGATGGAATCGAGCTTGGAGGTAAAGACCATAGCCAAGCTTTGGCTTTATCTTTAAGCGAGAAGGGGAAGAGTTTGAGGCGGATTACCTCTTGTGTGGAGGTTTGATCATTGAGAGTATCACACACGTCCTCAAATTCCCTTATATGGAGGTATGGCTTTTTAGAATCCATACCGTGGTAATGTGGTAGTGTCTGGATCATCCCATTTTTGAAACGGAACTGCCCGGCATTATACGGGAGTATAATGCATCCTGGAGTGACAGTGCGCTCAGGATATAAGAATTCTCTCAACGGGCGGTACGAAAGCTCGTCCTCACCGGTAGGTGCATTACTATGTTGCGACATCTCTCTCTCACTTGACGATTCGACGCTCTCACTGGGTGTGCACGACGTGTGTCCTACGAAGGAGAAGGGAGTGTTACTAGAGATTGACTGCGACGGTGTGGGCGGTGGGATCCAAAACTGTGGGGCGTTCGGAGTGTGGAGACTATCAGTATTATACTCAACGAGTGGATTTTCGTGAATGCTGGTTGGAGTATTATGGGGTGTGGGAGTGGTTTCAGAATTTTGCATTAAAGCTTAGGAGAGAGGGTAATTGTGAATCTTTTTGTGCTTTTTAATTTTTAATTTTTTTATTTTTTTGGTCAAAGTTTTGGATTAACTCGATCTATACCTAAGTCTACCTAATTCCCCGGCAACGGCACCAAAAACTTGACACGACTCAGAATGTGTCTCTAAAGTGTGCACTCTCTAGGCTCAAGTGC
The DNA here is from genome assembly GCA_949130495.1 of Sambucus nigra. Classification (NCBI taxonomy): domain Eukaryota; kingdom Viridiplantae; phylum Streptophyta; class Magnoliopsida; order Dipsacales; family Adoxaceae; genus Sambucus; species Sambucus nigra. Next base: position 677,968,543 of record OX422209.1, read on the forward strand.
AAGCCCGTCGTTCAAGTAATAATCCGACAAGTCGGGTATCGATCCTCAGGGAAAAAGGAAAACAGAGTTGTGACGACGGGATAAGACAGAGGAATCCTAACGATGACTCTAAAAGAGGAAAAGAAAAGATTTGATTTTGGTTTTTGGGATTGATTAAACTAAATGCAATTATGAAATTATGATGAGATATGCAACTAACTAAATTATCTGAATGAGGAACGAAGAATTAAATTGAAATTGCTAAACATAAATGATGAGAAAATAGGATGGGAATACAATCCCCCAACCCTAGTGTAGTGTTGTGACAACGTCAATCATAAATTTATCCGATTAATTCAAACCCGGAATTTAGTACTCCCAAGCATTATGTATACGAGGTTCAAGCCTGCGTCATACCTAATCTGAGGATGAGTAAATCGGTATCGCAGTAATTACATTCAAATTGTGCTCTAAATCATCACGAGTACCCAAGGGCAAACGAGATATAAAGATCCACAATTATTATGAAATTACACGTTACGATCAAAATTAATCATTAAATTCATAGGATTAACGTTATACACATGCACTAACACATCAGGTTGGGTTCATGCATCCCAACCTTTAAAACCTAGCCGGACATGATAAATAGACTAATGCATGAAATACTAACGTTGCATGTGTATGAAATCATGATGAAACAAGATTGAAACATGTAAAGATGTATTATGAACGCAACAATACGTTAAAATGAATATGGAAAACTAAGCATGCAAGAACAATGACAAGAATCTTGATATTTGAATTAAAACTTGAAAAACAAACCCTTAATAATTGAATCTTGAAGCAAATAATTCCTTTGATGTTCCTAGATGTTTCTCCCTCTTCTTCTCTATCAAAAACTGAGTTAAACTACTCCTAATGGCTGCTCCTAAGTTGTGACCTACGTTCCCTACAATATTGGAGAGTTTAAAACCTAATGGGGGACTTGGGAACAAATCAGCATAAAAGGCAAAATTCGCGTGTCAGGTACCCCGAACCGGTTCGGGTGTACCTGCGAACCGGTTCTCCCCCCCGAACCGGCTCAGGTTGGGGTTGCGAATGTGTGCTGGCCTGGAGCTCAACACTTAGAATTTTTCTGACTTTTCTCTTCTTTTCTTGGATTTTTCTTCAACTTCAACTGAGCCTAACTTTTCAACCATAGCTCGGATTTGGGAGCCGTGTCTTCCAATGTTCTCGTTGTTCCGAGATCTTCAACTTTCCAGTTGACTTCTCCTTCCGGATCTGGCTGAAAAATTACCAATTTGCCCTTGAACTTGCCTTCTTAGCTTTTCTCGCATTGTCTTGCTTCCTCCTTTGCACTGCTTGCATAATTAACCTGTAAAACCAATAGGAGAAGCACAAAACACGAAATACTCGCCACGAAGGTTAGTAGCATAAATGTGAATCAAATCCATATATGTTACATCACTCGAGTTCACAAAAGTACCGAAATTAGGGGGATAAATATGCAATATTTATGCCCAATCATAAGACATGCAAGTGGCGATGAATATTTTCTCTCAAGATGACAATTTGATCATTGAATTTGAAAGTTATTGTGTGTTGGATACTGATTTCATTAATAAAGTGGCTGTGCAATCTCGTTAAATATCTCTTCATATTTTTTTAGTGGGTAAATCTCAAATGTGGGCATTAATAAAAAAACCAAGCTTGATTAAATAAATTGTGATTTGTTGAGGAAGAAATTACAAAAGTCATGACTCGGTGCTGGAGAAGGTGGAAAGGATGTTGTCCGGATGGAAATAGGCTTATATATAAAGTGGGGATGGGGGGGGAGGCATAAGAGTACTTTGGTTAGTTTGCCTTTGCACTTCCTTTAGATCTTACCCCTTCCCAATTATTGTGGGGAAGATGTTTGATAAATGTATGATGGATTTTCTATGGAGGGGTGGCACCGTGGCGACGAGGAGTGTAAATACAACTTGGTAGTAGGGAGGGGGAATGTGTGCAGACCTTTGGTCGTAGGGGCAGGAATGAAATTTTTTTCGCGCTTTAAAATGGTTGTGGCGCTTCCCGCTCGAGGAGGGAAATGTATGTGGAAACCTGGATTATGTGGTATGGAAGGGAGGGAGGTGTATGTGGAATTTTCATTTAACCTACAGATTAATGATTGGGAGTCGCTGTACTTGGAGGAGTTTATGAGGATGTTGGAGGGGGAGAGGAGAATAATGCTTTTCAGGTGACTGGTGAAGAGGCGGGATCACTCTCTTTATAATAGAGGGCGATATTGTCCACAAGGGCACCAATGAAAGTAGTTTTTTTTAGTTGGACAACTGCCAGAGTGGTTATCCAAATCATTGATAAATCGAGGCGTAAGAGGAAGGTGATAGTTCATCATTGTCGGTTGTGAATGTCTGATGGCGAGTCGGTACATCATATTTTACTTCATTATGTATTATTAGGAGGTTGTGGGGGTTGCTGCTTCGCTTTTTTCAGGTGCAACATTCGATGCCGAAATTGGTGGCTGGATGTTGAAGTCTTGTAGGAAGGTTTGTCTTATGTGGAGTGTCTGGAGAGAGCGGAAAAAAGATGCTATGAATAACACAATTATTGGCTTACATGACTTCACCCGCCGCTTTACTATCATTTTTGTATATACAATGTTGTGATAGGTTTCTTTTTGTCTTGCATCGAGTTTCATTTTTTTTTCTTTCCTGTAATAATGCCTTTGTGGGCCTTGTGCCCCCACCCCCACCCAACCGCTTTTATTTTTTTTGTTTTTTTTGTTATGCTTCTTGTACACGAGTTTTGCCCCTTTGCGATAATTGCACACTCTTGCTATGTAATGCTTTAATTCTTATTTTTTTTAATATTATTATTTTTTTAATTTTTACTTTTTAAATTATTATTTGACTTCAATTCCCACTTTACCAATCTCTGACGCAACCCCAAAATTTTAATGTGAGAGGTTTGTTAAGAAAAAATTAATTTGTTAATTAGACTTGACTCTGAAAATAATTTATTTACAAAAATACCCTTCAAAACATTACCTCATTTTGTTTCATCTTCTTCCCCAAATCAAAACCCTAATTTTACATTAAACCTTAAATTCTAAAATCAAATAAAAAAAGATTCAAACGCTATTGATGAAAAAACCAAATCCTTCAACACCCCCAATCTCTTTCAGCCCATGTCTCCAGTCATCGTCATTGAAATTGACAAACAGATGGTGGAGTTTCGACCTAAATGAGTCGCAAATCGCGGGCTTCAAGATAAACTAATTGTAAGATTGACTTGTTTACGTACTGTTGGATGAAGTGTTTCTAAAAAGTTTGTGAGATTGGACAAACTAACATGGAGGTTGTCCATTACCAACCAATCTTCAGTCTACTTGACTCGCATTCCGTGCAACAAACTAATTTTGTTAGTTTGATTTGATTTTAGAATTTAGGGCTTGATGAAAAATTAGGGTTTTGATTTGGGGAAGAAGATGAAGGGAGATGAAGTTTTGTTTAAAATAAGGGTATTTTGGGGTTAAGTCTAATTAACAAATTAAAATTTTTGGGGCTTGTGTCAAAGAGATTACTAAAAGGGGGGGTTAAGTAAATAATACATTAAAAAGTGGGGTTTAAGTCAATTTTAGGTTTTTGCATGGCTGGCTCACTCATCCTCCGCTTTTTCTTTATTTTTATATATCTAATCAATGAGAGATAATAATTATAAAAAAAAAAACTGAACCCTAGTCTCAGGGTGTTCTAGGACATCTATAGGATTCGTAGGCACTATCGTACTCTCCTCAAAAATTCTTGATCGACTGTCGAATGATTGGAACTCAGCCTTGCTGCCGATCGAAACCATTAACTTTTTAATATCAAAATCCGAATATAACGACATTCTTTTAACAAAGCAGAAAATAAGCTGTAGTTGCGTTAGTTTAGCCTCAAGCTTCTAATTATTTTTTGTGGAGGCCGATTCGGAAGCTGCAGGGATTGTAAACTAGAATGAAGAGGGTACATACTAGGAAGCCTAGATTCTCCAAGAAGAAGTCTATACAATTTTTGTGTTTTGGGTTTATGGTTCTAAGGAATGTTTTATATGGTGAGGGACTTTTGGAATGAAAAAGGTTTGTCAAATGACATATAATATTATGAAGGTTAGTTATAAAAAAATTCTAAACTTTGGATCAATTTTAAATTTCCCAAAATGTTTGAAAAGTATTTCAAAGTCACCCCTCCCCTTGTCAAAAAATTTAACGGCCATTACACGTGTCAAAATCTGGAACTCTCTCTCTCTCTCTCATCAAACCACGACGACTTAGACACAAACACGGTAACTACAATCACACTACAAACACAAGCACACTTTGCACTCACTGTAAAGCACCTTCATTCTCCCATATGTTTGCAAACACTGTATAATGATATTATAGACAATTTGGAAACATGCACACACCAGCTTCATCATTCGTTTTCTTGTTCTTCAAATCGAAGATTATACATTTATATATGTGTTGTGTATAAAAAAAATTCGCTGGATGTGTGAAAGCAACGATGTGAGGTTGAGTACCAATCGCAACCCGGCACAACCCTAAACACTATGAAACCTCTACATGTACAAAACCCAGAAACAAACCCATTTCAAACTCTTGAAATTGCAAACCAATCTCAAAGCCTTCAAATTGATTTCATAGAGAGAGAGAGAGAGAGAGAGAGAGAGAGAGAGAGAGAGAGAGAGATCCATGACAAAGGAGAGAGGGAGCAACATCTGCTGGATCAACCATTGGTGGTCGACGACAGCAACTTGAGCAACAACAGTTATGACGGGGTTTTTCTCTATTATTATCGATTTATAACCATTTTAGGTGAGGAGTAACATAACAGATCAACCCAAAACCATATTTGGATTGGTGTGACCATGTTTGGCTTGGTATGACTGGTGGTGGGGGTTTGATGAGAGGTGGTGATTGGGGGTTGTGGCAGTGGTCCGGTGGTGTGCCATGGTGGTTGCACAATGTTGGGTTGTGGGTTCATGGCCATGGCCTCTGTGTGTTACTACTTGGCACAGAGAGAGAGATAGAGAGATTGTGTAATATTATTGGAACCACCGCTCGTCAAACCGAGTTAACTAGTATGGAGTTGGCTTACCCCATACTTTGAATTATGAGAAGTAACCAGATCGACTTTTCCGATTTAGAACCCATGCGCATTCCTAAATCTTAATCCTTCAAAAATGACAAGGCGACCACACGGATGATAGAGATGCGACTAGACAGAGAAACACAAAATCCAGCATATCATCCTTGAAAATACAAGAGTTCTACCAAAATAGCTGACGGGACCTCGACCTTATCGCGTATCCAATAAAGCAATGTACCTTGCACCTAAACCTCCGGTTCAAAGTAATATTGCAGAGAAATGCTTATTGAATCATGGTGCATTTTCATTTACGAGTTGTTTTGGAAATAACCTAGGGAAGCAAGATACCGTGTATCCCCCCCCCCCCCACAATCACATACTAGAGAGCAGCCCACATACTAAGTAAATGTACTGATATCATCATGCGTTTGACTGTCTAACCGTGTTTTCCCACGACTTTCTTAAAATTGATATATAACGTACAAATTCCAGGTCATCATAACTGAGGAGAGTTTTCACGGGATTGCAAATCTGGCGTTTGTAATCACTTTAGCTAGAGCAGCATTAGTGTTAAACACAGAGGCTATACTTACATTATACGCAGCTTGGATATCGGTCTTCTTTCCTCAAGGTTGCCTTTGATGTTTTAGTTTTCTTCTTCTAATGTTCCTCGGTGCTTTGCAGGAAACACAAAGTTTTCACATAATCTCCAGACATATTTGCTGTCCAGGGATCACTACAATTTGAAGTTCGAGTTTCAACTCGGAAATTGAAAGGTTTATATTTACCTTTGGACCTTTTAGACGCTTTCTTACATGAGAGGCCGATTTAACGAAATTTGCAGATTAAGGTCAATTGCATTGAAAACCAGCCACAGGTGGAAGTGGTGTTGGGAGAGCATGTTTTCTTGGCAGTGGGAGACTACTTTTTGAGCTCTAGACCGTAGTGATTTTTATAGAGTGATATTGTCTTGTAATTTTTAAACCCCCATTCTTCTGAAGGAAAGAGTGAAACATAAAACAAGAAGAAGATGATGAAGAACAAAGAAAACAAAAGATTTTGCTCGTGGATGATGTGATTGTTATGGTGAATCCTGTTAACAGTTGGAATTTTGATGGAAGGGAAAGAGATGCATAAATGTCAATGTTGCTCCTTAGTATTTAATCAGAGTTTTTACGTATTATTCACTTCCAAGATTTTCTTTTCATTGTGTACAGTTTCTGCTGTGTCAACCTCACGTGTGAGATACCAATTCTGTCAGTTTGGGTACTCCATTTAGGGTTTTTGGGTGATGAATAGAATGAGAGCTACAATTTTATTTTGAAATTTTATATAGTATTTAAAACTGCCAGATAAATGCCGTTGATCATATGGAATCAGTGTTTTAAAATGCTCGCCTAAGTTTCGCCTACGCGCTCCTAGGCTCTGCCTACGCGCGCCTAGGTTTGAGGCTTGGGAGAAACGCCCCGCCTTGCCTTTTATGCTTTATTCTTGGTAAATGAATTAAGTCGCACTTTTTTTTTTAAAAATAAAAACGCTTTAGTGAAACGATATCGCATTTTAAAAACTATTTAAAAAAAATAAGACCAAAATCTCATTCAAAATAATCAAAAGACAAATGGTGTTCTAAACCTCTATGCCTCTCGTCCAAAAAAACGCACATTTTTTTTCTTCTTAGTATTTAAAAAATAATATTTTAGTTTCCATATATTCAGACATATTTTAAGGTCTGTATTATTTTAGTATTTTTAATAACATTGTTATAGTTAAAAGTGTTAAATATATTAAAAAATGTCTAAATGTCTTTTCACGTCTTTTTACGTCTGAGGCTCGCCTAAGCTTTTAAGGCTTAAGGCTTGATCCCGACGCTTCGGTCACGCCTTGCGTTTTTTTGAACTTTGGGAATTATACTTGATATATAATTTTTTGGGGGTTATTTTCACTAGAATAATATTTATTAGAGGATAAATTATTAAAAGGTCTTACCTTTTCTTCGAAATTGATAGTCGCTATTTAAAACAAGAGACGTTTTACTCGATCAATGGTCAGGATTGGAGTTGTTCACTACTCATTGATTATGTCAAGAAAAGAAAATTGAACTATTATTTTGGGACATCCTAAAACGGAAAATAAAAGTATTAGTTTGGTGCTAAATCTTATAACAACCAAGCTAAAAACGTCCGTCATTGGACACATTTTTAATTGGGCCTGAGGTCCTACATATGCGCTCACACTAGTCGCAAATTCTTGTCGGAGACTACTTTAACCAAACGTCCTATCTTGGTGGCTGGTGACTTATTAGTTACTAGTTGACAAACATACTTCTAATTCTAATTGTAAATTATTGAGGACAAAACCCTCATCAAACTCCACTTTCCTATTTTGAAAAAATCTCTCTCTCTCTCTCTCTCTCTCTCAAAATTTAGGGGAAATTCTAGGTTTTCAAGTCACAGTTCTTTGAATAAATTCAAGAGCAATTTACAATTAGGTCTCTAGTTGATAATTTTTAAACATTTAATGATAATTTACTATTAGGTCAAGTTATTGTGCCACTAGCGTGGATTCTATAAAAAAAGAATTAGTGGACCTCAGTGTTTAAAATTTGTCAAAATTCCTTTAGTGTTTAAAATTTGTTGGCGAGGGACCTAAGAGTACTTTGTTATAAATTCAATTAGGTTTTATCTCTCTTCTCTTCCTCGTGGAATCTCTAGGGTACAATCGCCAACGATAAAACTACGCTAACTACGCTATATCGTTCAGTGAGTTTTCTATATCATTTTTACTCATACCTAAATTAGGTTTAAGATTAAATACAAATATATTCATCTCCTTACACACACACACATTTATTTACCCTAAATTGAAATGTGCTAAATTGATTATCTCTTCACAAATTGAGCTCGCAAAATGTGTTAAATCAACATTAAAACCAATATAAATGTTATAGTGATTGTGAAAAAAATACGTATAGTTTTTTTAATGTTTCTTGTCTATACATAGTAAAATGTTGACACTTATTTTCAACGAGATGAACATTTGTGTAACTTTTCTGTAAATTTATCTATTTTCTTCACCCAATATTAGACACTGTAATAAGTACATATAATGTTGTTGTTTGTTGACGATATTGATGTAATTTCTTATTAGTTATGATACATGCTAGCGGGATGCCGGTGGTGCGGACCACCACCAATAAAATAGTTTAATAGTTGGCGTGGAACATTATGGAGGCTATACAAGTGTCATTTTGAACAACACACTTATGTGTTTTTTTAGTAAATTTATCCATTTTCTTCCGCCAATGTTAGACACTATAATAAATGCATAGTACAATGTTGTAGTTTGTTGACTATACTGATGTACTCTCTTATTGGTTTGGGTCCGCACGAGGGGGATTATGCTGGTGCGGGCCACAATCGAGAGTTAATAAATGCGTGAAACATTATGGAGGGTGTGTGAGTGTCATTTTGAACAACATGAATACTTGTATAACTTTTCTATAAATTTATCTATTTTCTTCACCCAATGTTATACACTATAATGGATAACAGTACAATGTTGCCGTTCGTTGGCTGTACTAATGTACTTTCTTATTGGTTGGTTGTGGTCTGTGACAACGAAATTATGGTGGGTGTGGACTACAACCAATAAGAGAGCTTAATAGATGGTGTGGAATGCCATGGATGGTCTACGAGTGTCATTTTAAACACCATGTTTTTACCAAATCAGCAACTCTAATAGATTTTTTCAAAATGAAATGGACCGATTTTGAAAATCTTGCACATTTTCGTATAAATACCTCTAGCGAGGACCGCTTGTAGGAAGATGACAGTTACAAACCGATCCTTGATTCCAGTTTGAGAAATCTTTTTGAGGTGGGTTTTTTGGGAAAATTTAAGGAAGCCAAGGGGGGTTATAGCAATTCTAATATACCGAAGACCATGTAATGACATTAAATAAAAGGACAAAATAAAAAGAACTTATTGGTAACGGGTCGTTTTGAACAACAAGAATACTTGTGTAATTTTTCAGTAAATTTATCTATTTTCTTTACTCAATCATAGATTCTTATTTGTTTGGTATGTTGATATACTCTCTTATATGTTTGTTGTTAGAACCTGAAGAAGGAAAACAAACAAACAAGTATCTATGGGTTGAGAAATAATTTGACACTAATGTTCAACTACAAATCTGTAGCATGCACATTTGAAGATCTCAACAATACAAAAATTATCACCACTAAAGAAACATAGAATAACAAATAATCATTGTCTACACAATCCCAAATATAGCTTAAAATTGATGTAAATACTTCAATAGCTATATAATATTGTAATTCAGTTAATTTTTCTTTATTAATATGGAAACTAGTATTCTATGATGTAAAAAGAATTCCAAAAGAGTGTAAATGATTTTGGGGATTTGTGATAGATAAATTTTAACTATCTTATTATATTATAATACTTGTAAGGCATCATAGACAAGACATGAACTTTTCTTTGATATTGCTGTAAATTTATGTATATTATCTACACAGTCATACACGTTTTTCTTTTAACATGTTAAAAAACTTTCGGAGCTCAATTACCAATTTATATTTGCAAGTTAAGTATATTCACTACTAATTGTAATACCCCGTATTTTTATGACTTTTAAATTTGAGGATTTATTAAATTTAAATTGAGATATGAATTTAATATTAATCAGGAAATTGTTTTAAATATTTACTAGCGAGATGAAAGTTAGTAATCATTGGGAATTTTTTTATTATTGCTTAATGGATAAAGTACTATGTGAAATCGAATTTATTAAAATTATCATGAGTGTGTAATTTGATAATTGTGGAAATTTAAGTCGGGACGCGCCTGTGTCGTGTCAAGACTAAATTATTATTATTAAAAGTGAATAAATTATAAGTCTCCCGTATGGTCATTTCGAGTGCACCAATGTGTCCGCAAGGGTCGAGATAGTCAAAATAATATACCCCGGGGTTTAGTTGGGGTCTCGGGGCGTTTTTAGCGTCCCGGGAGGGTATTATAGACATTTTACATTTTTGGGTAATTAAACCCACGAATTCCTTAAGGATAAATCAGCCTTTAGGAGTTGCCTTCTAGGGTTAGCAATCAGAAAATCAAAGAACGGCCATTAGAGAAGATCTTTGAGAGATTTTCAAGCAACTCAAGGCCTAAGACTCAACCGTTTACACCGCCACCGCCACCACCACCAAAGCATAGAACGTGCGACAAGGAATGCAACCATACCACTTTCGTCCACAAATCAGAAACCCAAATTCCAGGCAAGTATCTATCTTGCTTATATTTTAAGTTAATTGTCACACCATGTTAGATTAGGATGATTTAACCTATGTTTCTTGGAAGAACTCAAGGGTTTAGAGGACCTAATCATATGGTGTAGGGAAAATAAATAAACTCTGGACATCCCAGTCATATGTAGAGGATTACCTACGAAATTTGATAAATATAGGAGTGATAAATCTGGAAAAAGACACAGAATAATGGAAGTTTAGAGGAAAGTAAGGGTCATGATAATTAAAATAAATTGGCCCATTAATTCAATTCTGTTGTTAAATTTATGCATGTTTCACGTAGGAAATCTTGCACATATGTATATAGAACTTGTGGTAATGTTATTTGAGAATTTGGGAGTTGTAAATGACGTTTTTGGAGAATTTTGAAGATGAAACCCGTAGGTTTTAATGGCAGTTTCTGGGCAAGAACAGCTTGATCGATTGATCGATCGACCGACGATCGATCGAGCGACCCCCTTTCCTCGATCGATAGACCCCTCCTGGAAAACTGCATATTTCTCGTCCGGTGGTTTGATCCGGTTAAAATGCATAGGAACCCTTGATTGTTATTATTGGAGTATGATGGGATATAGAGAAGACCAGTAGGACCTAGGTATACCCGTTGAATGAAATTTAGTATAGGATGAGATTTTGGGTTAACGAGGAATTATAAATGTGTATAAGAAATCATGCGTATATTTAATAAAAAGATCGAGACTCGTAATGGAGTTAGACCAGAAGGTAAGTGAGTGTATGCCTACTGAACTTGTACTTAGAATACTTTGAGAGAGGAGGAGTGAGTACGAAGTGAATTAGAAATGAGAATAAAAATGACGAGCCCATTATGCGAAATAATCGAGTAAAATATGTTAATAACGGATAATTATAATTATGGGTCGGGAGCGCACCTAATTTAGAAATGTGGATATTTATATATATGACTGTGTGATTGTACATATATTATGTATCTGTATAAAAATCATACTCGGGCTACTTGGTATCACGGGGGTTTTTGCGCCGGGACGATCTTATCTCGATTGGGCCTTTATGGGGAATATTGACTCGTACCCTAGAACATAGGATTCCTTGGTATAGGCTATCTGATTGATAGTTAGACGGTCCTAAGAGACGTGAGGGTATGTGCTGACCTCTTAGTGACTTGGAACTATGCTTCGCCTCCATTTGTATGTATTTTATGTAAATACATTTTGAGAGTGATTCCGAACTAGTATTTCCCTTAATATGTGTGACACGGGGACTTGATAGCAGAGTATGCCAGCACCATAGATTTTATGCGGGGTGCCGATAGTATATATATATATATATATTATACGAGTGGATAATATATATAACTATACTTAAGTATGGAAACTTTCTACTGTGCATAAAAGTAGTTAAGTAATGAGTAAAACTCCGACTTTATTATAAGTGTTTGAGAATTTTGTGACAACACTTGGCTATTTTTCATATAAAATAAGATATATGTGAGAGCTTAAATTTCAGAAATTAATTATCTTAGCCATCGTAGTTAGCGGTATGAAACTTTATGGGAAAGCTCAGTTAAAATAAACTTTTGAGGTTAATAGTAGGGTAGGCGTGCACACTAGATGAGAGGTGAGGATTTCTCAAGCGAGTAACGCATACTAATATGGTTGTTACAATAGCCGGTAAGCATTTTAAATACTTGCTAAACTAAAATTTTAAACTGTTTTACACTCGGGCTTTGACCCGTTTCTTGTTATTTCTCTTCTCTTGTATATATATGTATATATTACAGGTGCCCAGCCACAGGGGTGTCATGCTTAGATTCCTTGGAACGGACGCGCTGCAGCTTATGTGGGAGTTGCAGGCCATTGCTTAGACAACCTCATTGTTGACTCCACTATTAAATTTAGATCTTATTAGTCTGGGCATGTGTCGCCCGTTTCTCTATTCAGTTTGGATTTTTGTCAGAGATTTATGTTCGTTTATACTTTCAGTATTTGGTACTCTTTGGGATTTAATTACTGTCAGGATGGTTTTAATTATAGTCTTACAATGGTTTGGTTTATATGGATGATTCAAATTCTTGTGTGCTATTATTCATCCTTAGTATTTCAGAATTCTTAAACCGGGGGTTATTAAAAAGGTTTTTAAGTTTGGATATAATAAATTGGAAATGAGGTTTTAAATTGTTTTGGCACTTAGCTTAATTATTTAGGGTGTTCAAATTGGAAATTTTATTTTGCGACAGTGATGCTAAGAACGAATCGACCGTTCAGCTCGATTTTAATGTAATAAAGGACTGATCACCCGGTATTTAATTAGGCGGGGTGTCACAGGTGGTATCGGAGCATCAGGTTCTAGTATCCTTTAGGATTTGTAGGGTTTATCTCGTTTCCAGCTTAGCGCCTTTGATTTAGAGCCCTAATATTAGGAATGTTGTGTTCATCTTTTTGCATTGGAAATTTGTGCTTCTGCGATTTGTCGATGTGAATGTTGAACTTATTCAGATTATTTTTAAACTTTCAGATGGCCCGTCAAGACGAACAAGCTAATGCCATTGGGGAACTTAATGAGGAAGAACAACTCACACCTCAGGTGTCTCCGAAGAGGGTATCAATTGCCGAATTATCAGGCATTATGGCATAGGTTATTACCAATGCAGTCTTACAGTACCACGATCGCAGTATGCAGTTTAGAGGAGGCAAAAGACCTAGAGGGATTAGTCAATTTGATATGACTAGAGTTGACAATAGTGCGAAGACACCAAAATCGCAGAAACAAGCTTCTCAAGACAAAAAAGGCCACAAAGGTAACAAAATTTACGTGGCGAGCCAAATGTGTCAGGGCTAAAAAACCCGGGTAAGAATGAAGTCACAAAAAGGTGTTTCAAATGTGGAATGGACAACCATGAACATCAATTTTGTCCGAATCAGAATGGAGAGAAACTCCAACCCGACCAACGAGAAATATCAAGACTCTGCTATAAATGTGTACAATCGGGTCACAATTGGTGGGATTGTCCTCAACCTGACATCGTTTTTCCTCAAGTTGCTCAACAAGGCCAAGTAAAAGGCGAAACTAGACAACAGTGTAGTAAAATGAGACAGTTTCGAGGCAGGTCCTTCAAATATGGAAAGAATGGCCATAGATGTCATGATTGCCCAGAGGGGAATAGGGCCCCACGGTAGAAGGGTGCCCGTAATAAACCGCAGAGGCCAACTCTACCAACCATCCGAGTAGCCTTAGTTCAGCAGGGTCAATTACAGTATGAACGTGTCTATAACGTCCACCAGGCAGCAACACCTCAGGCACCAACTGCGATAGAAGGTACGTTTTCTATACTTGGTGTTATGGGTCGAGTTTTATTTGGTACTGGGGCGTCACACTATTTTATAGCTACTCATTTTGCATGAGCCTTAGGACTATTAGATACGACAAAGAGTACAGTGTCGTGCGTAGACTCACCATTGGGGAATGAGTCTTTGATTATCTTTTTTTAATGGGGTGTAGATATAGAGATTAGTAGCTTCATTTTTACCTGCGCACATGCTGGATATAGATATGCGTGATCACAATGTCATTATTGGCATGCTAGATCGGTAGGAGTATTGTCTTTGACATTTCGGGACATGAGATGTGTTTGGTGGCTATGCCTCGCCCAGAGGGAGGATTAACCAAGGCGATTGTCAAAGTAGAAGTATGACTTTTATCCTCGGAGGATGAGGCGTGTTTTGTGTGACACGAGCAAGTCACTATATTTTGTTTATTACGAGGGTAGCATGTGAGACGATATTAATGAGTAACTATAAACATTACCATTATGTGAATAGTCCCCTAGTGTAGCGGGATTATCTCTAGTGCTACTCGCGAGGATGAATGGGTGTATTAACAGTGTTATATACTTTTTGAGGTTATTTATTTTAGTGATGTGATATACGAGTATGATATTACCTTGGTTGCTGTTTTATAGAAATGGTTGGTACGATACTAGGCAGTTATTGCAAGGCATCGAAGTGGTTACCTTAGTGCAACATGATTTGTTCTGGCGAGGCATCACCTGTGAGAGATTTGATCTCACATTTATATTATATATTGTAGAGACTCTAAAGGTTATAGTGGATTGAAGAGTTTAAGCCCTGGGGTGTTTAGAGACCTTGTTGTCATGATTCTGTGTGTATTGGGTTTACCGTTGAGCGGAAAGATTTGACTCATCATTATGTTTAGCGCTCAGGACTTGGTGATAGGTAGAGAGCGTTGATATATCTATCCTTTAGAGATGTGAGAGTTAAGAGTTAGACTCATATGTTTGGGGTTAGGATTTTGAGAGTCATGATTGTATGTGTACGAGGTTTGCAAATTGTGATTACCACCAATACTGAACGATAGTGGATTGGAGAAATGTTCTTTGTTTAAGTGTAATTATGGGAGAAGATGTAAATTTTCTGTCAAGAGACGAAATAAAGGTGTACATGTTATGGACGGAGGGCCTAACAGATTTCGATAACCGACAATGCTAGGTAGTAGTGTATTGGGGGGGTTCCTTATTTGGATTTCACTTTGCGAGACATCATATGCATGAAACTTAGCGTAAGGTTGGAAGTAGGAAGATGTTTGGTCATTAGTTTATGAGTTTGGTAACTCGGTCGTAGTCGGAGCATGTAATTATATCTGTAAATTGGAAGTTGAATTATGAATTAAAGCCAGTGGAGCCGGTTACGTGGAAAGAAAGCATTGAAAGTTTTGTTTTATCACCACGAATTGAAAAATAGAACGATGATAAGGAGAATTTAAAATTTCGATTTTTAGGGTGATTAAGAATACCTAAGTGTTGAAACCGCGTTCTGAGCACAAGGGAAATAAAGAGTTGGGATGATTTTAAGCGTGGAATATTTGGGAAGAACTTTTAATACAGGAGAGAAGACTTGTATTTATTTTGATGTATAGAGCATTGGTGATTTATTTAATTTGTTGTATGTATTCGAGAGAATTGTTGTACTTATTTGAAGAAATATGAGATTAGTGGTTTCTCTTTTGTTATTGTGGGATGTAGATGCTCTATACCTAGTATTTTGACAGATTTGGTTAGTTTTATCTATGAGTAGCGCGCCGTTCGCTCTTCCCAGGTGGGCGGGGTGCTACGGAATGTGGGCATCCTGGTTAACTGATGTTAGAATCATCCGATTTGTAGGGATGTGGGAATAAAAATGTGGAATATATGTTTTTGGGACTAACATAATGAGGTGGAATCGGTAGTGTCGATTAAGCATCACGTGAAGAACGATGATCCATATATACGTGTGCGATTAGAGGAGCACACCCGAATTTGGTAAGAAGGCTGTGGGAAGCCACTTAAAAGAAGGGGGTATTCCTTGAGAAGGGTATAATTCAATTATTATAGAGAATACTCTGAGCGGAGTTGTAATTAGTCAAATGTTGAGAGCGACTGACGCATACAAAGAGTGAAGATGTTAGTATGGTATAAAAGGTCCAGAAGTGCACGATGTGATGTGCGCGGATCGGAATTTTCGGTATACGCTAAGGAAAAAAAGGGAGTATTAAGTGTCACTTTAAGTAGAAGTCGATGTTGAGTGGGACATAGTGAGTGGTCTCCGCATGCACCACTCATAGATAGAAATTAGTTGGAACAAGAGGATCAACCAGAAAATTTTGTGGTTATCGAAAATTCCTATAGTGGAAGAGGTCGGTAACGTCGGTAAAGTTTCTTAGATGGGTTGCCAACCTCAAAGTAAGATCAAGAGTTCCTTCGAACGTGTGGAACAAGATGCCCAAGAAGGAAGCGATTGACATTCCTTTAGGGTGATTTACAATATTTGCTAGTGTGCCCCAGTCTTCCTTTGAAAGGAAGGATCGCGCTGGTATGTGGTCCTACACGGCATTTTTCTGAATTAGGTTGAGATTTTTTTGAATCCCATCTTTAATATGGGATCTCAGGAAGCAGCGGGGATATATTTTCATTTTAAGCAGGTTGTATCACCCATTATTCGGGAAGTAAGTGAGCGGTGATTAACCATTAGTGGAGCAGTGTGAAAGAAATTTTGGATTAATTATGATCGCTTCTTCTCCACAGCGGTTATAGCTAACAAGTGGAGTATAGTACGATGATTGGGGAGGATATTACCTAATGGTAGGGTTCCATGGGAGCACTCTTACCTGTTTATTGTGAACAAGATTCTTATTGAGGTTTTGGTGTGGGAAAACCTTAACTTTTCTCCCTCTGAATGTTAAGAGATGGGTGGATAATCAGAATTTCAGATTGGTTGAGTTGGAGTCTAATGACTATGGTGGAATTCCACGACTGTTTTAGGCAAACAAAAGTGGTCAGATGTTCGCATGGTTTCTCTCAGAATGGGAGTTTAATGTTTTGTTAAATCCGAGTAGTTGTCATGTAGTGATGTGCGGACTCCCAATGATATTGAAATAATGGGAATTAATAATGTATAAGCGTGTCTTATGAGAATATTATCGGATAGGAGCACAATGTGAGGCGTCTTTAATGAGAGTATTAAACAAGCTTGCTGTGAGGCGGGGGGTTATAGTGATTGAGCGCCTTACTATGGAGATAGTTTGCCTACTGATAAGATATCCAGATTTATTTTTACCAGGTATACCTTATTTTTCGAATTTCAGGTAGAAATTCCGTTATTAGGGGGGAAGTATGTAATACCCCGTATTTTTGTGACTTTTAAATTTGGGATTTATTAGATTTAAACTGAGATATTAATTTAATATTAATCCGAAAATTATTTTAAATATTTACTAGCGTGATGAGAGTTAGTAATTATTGGAAATTTGTTAATTATTTCTTAATGGATAAAGTCATATGTGAAATCGAATTTATTAAAATTATCATGAGTGTGTAATTTGATAATTGTGGAAATTTAAGCCGGGACGTGTCTGTGTCGTGTCAGGACTAAATTATTATTATTAAAAGTGAATAAATTATAAGTCACCCGTATGGTCTTTTCGATTGCACCAATGTGCCCGAAAGGGTCGAGATAGTCAAAATAATGTACCCGAGGGTTTAGTTTGGATCTCGGGGCATTTTTAGCGTCCCGTGAGGGTATTATAGACATTTTACATTTTGGGTAATTAAACCCAGGAATTTCCTAAGGATAAATTAGCCTTTAGGAATTGCCTTCTAGGGTTAGCAATCAGAAAATCAAAAAACGGCCATTTAAGAAGAGGTTGGAGAGCTTTCCAAACAACTCAAGGCCAAGGACTCAACCGTTTACACCGCCACCACCACCAAAGCGTAGAACGCGCGACAAGGAATGCAACCATACCACTTTCGTCCACAAATCAGAAAACCCAAATTCTAGGCAAGTATCTATCTTGCTTCTCTTTTAAGTTAATTGTCACACCATGTTAGATTAGGATGATTGAACCAATGTTTCTTGGAAGAACTCAAGGATTTAGAGGACCTAATCACATATTGTAGGGAAAATAAATAAACTTTGGACATCCCAATCATATGTAGAGGATTACCTATGAAATTTGATAAATATAGGAGTGATAAATAAGGAAAAAGACAAAGAATAATGGAAGTTTAGAGGAAAGTTAGGGTTCTTGATAGTTAAAATAAATTAGCCCATTAATTCAATTCCGTTGTTAAATTTATTCATGTTTCACGTAGGAAATCTTGCATATATGTATATAGAACTTGTGGTAATGTTATTTGAGAATGTGGGAGTTGTAAATGACGCTTTTGGAGAAATTTGAAGATGAAACCCGTAGGTTTTAATGGCAGTTTCTGGCCAAGAACTTCTTGATCGATCGATCGACCGAAGGACATCGATCGATCGATTGGCTCCCTTTCCTCGATCAATCGACCCCTCCTAAAAATTGCATATTTCTTATCCGTTGGTTTGATCCGGTTAAAATGCATAGGAACCCTTGATTGTTATTGTTGGAGTATGGTGGGATATAGAGAAGACCAGTAGTACCTAGGTATACCCGTTGAATGAAATTTAGTGTAGGATGATATTTTGGGTTAACAAGGAATTATTCATGTGTATAAGAAATCATGCGTATATTTAATAAAAAGATCGAGACTCGTAAGGGAGTAAGACCAGAAGGTAAGTGAGTGTATGCGTACTGAAATTGTACTTAGAATACTTCGAGAGAGGAGGAGTGAGTATGAAGTGAATTATAAATGAGAATAAAAATGACGAGCCTGTTATGCGAAATAATCGATTAAAATTTGTTAATAATGGATAATTATAATTATGGGTCGGGAGCGCACCTAATTTAGAAATGTGGATATTTATATATATATGACTGTGTGATTGTTCATATATTATGTATCTGTATAAAAATCATACTCGGGCTACTTGGTAGCACGGGGGTTTCCGCGTCGGGACGATCTTATCTCGATTGGGCCTTTATGGGGGATATTGACTCGTACCCTAGAACATAGGATTCCTTGGTAGAGGCTATCTGATTGATAGTGAGACGGTCCTAAGAGACGTGAGGGTATGTGCTGACCTCTTAGTGACTTGGAACTATGCTTCACCTCCATTTTTATGTGTTTTATGTTAAATTCAGTTCGAGAGTGATCCCGAACTAGTATTTCCCTTAATATGTGTGATACGGGGACTTGATAGCAGAGTATGCCAGCACCATAGATTGTATGCGGGTTGCTGATAGTATATATATTATATGGTTGGATAATATATATAATTATACTTAAGTTTGGGAACTTTCTACTTTGCATAAAAGTAGTTAAGTAATGAGTAATACTCCGACTTTATTATAAGTGTTTGAGAATTTTGTGACAACACTGTGCTATTTTTGATATAAAATAAGATATATGTGGGAGCTTAAATTTCATAAATTAATTATCTTGGCCGTCATAGTTAGTGGTATGAAACTTTATGGGAAAGTTAAGTTAAAATAAACTTTTGAGGTTAATAGTACGGTAGGCATGCACACTAGATGAGAGGTGAGGATTTCTCAAAAGAGTTACGCATACTAACATGATTGTTACATTATCCGGTAAGCATTTTAAATACTTGCTAAACAAAAATTTTAAACTGTTTTACACTCGGGCTTTGACCCGTTTCCTGTTATTTGTCTTCTCTTGTATATATATGTATATATTACAGGTGCCCAACCACAGGGGCGTCTTGCTTAGATTCCTTGAAACGGACGCGCTGCAACTTATGTGGGAGTTGCAAGCCATTGCTTAGACGACCTCATTAACTCCACTCTTATTTTTAGACCTTATTAGTCTGGGCATGTGTCGCCCGTTTCTCTATTCAGTTTGGATTTTTGTCAGAGATTTATGTTCCTTTATATTTTCAGTATTTGGTACTCTTTGGGATTTAATTACTGTCAGGATGGTTTTAATTATAGTCTTACACTGGTTTGGTTTATGTGGATGATTCAAATTCTTGTGTGCTATTATTCATCTTTAGTATTTCAGAATTCTTAAACCGGGGGTTATTAAAAAGGTTTTTAAGTTTGGATATAATAAATTGGAAATGAGGTTTTAAATTGTTTTGGCACTTAGCTTAATTATTTAGGGTGTTTAAATTGGAAATTTTATTTTGCGACAGTGATGCTAAGAACGAATCGACCGTTCAGCTCGATTTTAATGTAATAAAGGACTGATCACCCGGTATTTAATTAGGCGGGGTGTCATAGGTGGTATCAGAGCATCAGGTTCTAGTATCCTTTAGGATTTGTAGGGTTTATCTCGTTTCCAGCTTAGCGCCTTTGATTTAGAGCCCTAATATTAGGAATGTTGTGTTCATCTTTTTGCATTGGAAATTTGTGCTTCTGCGATTTGTCGATGTGAATGTTGAACTTATTCAGATTATTTTTAAACTTTCAGATGGCCCGTCAAGACGAATAAGCTAATGCCATTGGGGAACTTAATGAGGAAGAACAACTCACACCTCAGGTGTCTCCGAAGAGGGTATCAATTGCCGAATTATCAGGCATTATGGCATAGGTTATTACCAATGCAGTCTTACAGTACCACGATCGCAGTATGCAGCTTAGAGGAGGTAAAAGACCTAGAGAGATTAGTCGATTTGATATGAATAGAGTTGACAATAGTGCGAAGACACCAAAATCGCAGCAACAAGCTCCTCAAAACTAAAAAGGCCACAAAGGTAACAAAATTTACGTGGTGAGCCAAAAGCGTTAGGGCCAACAAAGCCGGGGTAAGAATGAAGTCACAAAAAGGTGTTTAAAATGTGGAATGGACGGCTATGAACGTCAATTTCGTCCGAATCAGACTGGAGAGAAATTCCAACCCGACTAGCGAGAAATATCAGTACTCTACTGTAAATGTGTACAACCGGGTCACAAGTGGAGGGATTGTCCTCAACCTGACATCGTTTTTCCTCAAGTTGCTCAACAAGGCCAAGAAAAAGGCGAAACTAGACAACAGTGTAGTAAAATGAGACAGTTTCGAGGTAAGTGATTCAAATGTGGCAAGAATGGCCATAGATGTCAGGATTGCCCAGAGGGGAATAGGGCCCCATGCCAGCAGGGTGCCCGTAATAAACCATAGAGGTCAGCTCTACCAGCCATCCTAGCATCCTCAATTCAATAGGGGTAATTATGGTATGGACGTGTCTATAACGTCCACCAGGCAGAAGCACCTCTGGCACCAACCGCGATAAAAGGTACGTTTCCTATACATGGTGTTATGGGTCGTGTTTTATTTCGTACTGGGGCGTCGCACTGTTTTATAGCTACTCATTTTGCACGAGCCTTAGGACTATTAGACACGGCAAAGAGTACAGTGTCGTGCATAGACTCACCATTGGGGAATGAGTCTTTGATTTTCTTTATTTGACGGGGTGTAGATATAAAGATTAGTAGCTTCATTTTTACCTGCGAACATGATGGTGTTAGATATGCGTGAGCACAATGTCATTATTGGCATGCTAGATTTTCGGTAGGAGTATTGTCTTTGCCATTTCGGGACATGAGATGTGTTTGGTGGCGATGCCTCGCCCAAAGGGAGGATTAACCAAGGAGATTGTCAAAGTAGAAGTATGACTTTTATCCTCTAAGGATGAGGTGTGTTTTATGTGACAGGAGCAAGTCACTATATTTTGTTTATTGCGAGGGTAGCATGTGAGACGAGATTAAAGAGTAACTATAAACATTATCATTATGTGAATAGTCCCCTAGTGTAGCGGGATTATCTTTAGTGCTACCCGCGAGGATGAATGGGTGTATTAATAGTGTTATATACTTTTTGAGGTTATTTGTTTTAGTGATGTGATATACGAGTATGATATTACCTTGGTTACCTTTTTATAGAAATGGTTAGTACGATAGTAGGCAGTTATTGCAAGGCTATCGGAGTGGCTGCCTTAGTGCAACATGATTTGTTCTGGTGAGGCCTCACCTTTGAGAGATTCAGGCTCGCATTTATATTATACATTGTAGAGACTCTAAAGATTATAGTGGAACGAAGAGTTTAAGCCCCGAGTTGTTTAGAGACCTTGTTGTCATGGTTCTGTGTGTATCGGGTTTACCGTTGAGCGAAAAGATTTGACTCATTATTATGTTTAGCGCTCAGGACTTGGTGATAGGTAGAGAGCGTTGATATGTCTATCCTTTAGAGACGTGAGAGTTAAGAGTTAGACTCATATGTTTGGGGTTAGGATTTTGAGAGTCCTGATTGTATGTGTATGAGGTTTGCAAATTGTGATTACCACCAATACTGAACGATAGTGGATTGGTGAAATGTTCTTTATTTAAGTGTAATTACGGGAGAAGATGTAACTTTTCTGTCAAGAGACGGAATAAAGGGGTACATGTTATGGACATAGATCCTAACATATTTCGATAACCGATAATGCTAGGTAGTAGTGTATCGGGGGGGGGGTCCTTGTTTGGATTTCGCTTTGCGAGACATCCCACGCATGAAACTTAACGTAAGGTTGGAAGTAGGAAGATGTTTGGTCATTAGTCTACGAGTTTGGTACCTCGGTCATAGTAGGAGCAGGTAATTATATCTGTAAATTGGAAGTTGAATTATGAATTAAGGCCAGTGGGGCCGGTTATGTGCAAAGAAAGCATTGAAAGTTTTGTTTTATCACCACGAGTTGAAGGGTAGAACGATGATACGGAGAATTTAAAATTTTGATTTTTAGGGGTGATTAAGAATACCCAAGTGTTGTAATCGTGTTCTGAGCACCGGGGAAATAAAGAGTTGGGATGATTTTTAGGGTGGAATATTTTGGAAGAACTTTAAATAGAGGAGAGAAGACTTGTATTTATTTTGATGTATAGAGCATTGGTGATTTATTTTATTTGTTGTATTTATTCGAGAGAATTGTTGTACTTATTTGAAGAAATTTGAGATTAGTGGTTTCTCTTTTGTTGTTGTGGGATGTAGATGCTCTATACCTTGTATTTTGATAGATTTGGCTAGTTTTATCGATGAGTATCGCGCCGTTCGCTCTTTCCGGGTGGGCGGGGTGCTACGAAATGTGGGCATCCTGGTTAACTGATGTTAGAATCATCCGAGTTATAGGGATGTGGGAATAAAAATGTGGAATATATGTTTGTGGTACTATCATAATGAGGTAGAGGTGGTAGAGTGGATTAAGCGCCGCGTGAAGAACATTGATCCATATATACGTGTGCGATTAGAGGAGCACACCCTAATTTGGTAAGAAGGCTGTGGGAAGCCATTTAAAAAAAGGGGTATTCCTTGAGAAGTGTATAATTTAATTATTATAGAGAACACTCGGAGCGGAGTTGTAATTAGTCAAATGTTGAGAGGGACTGACGCATACAAAGAGTGAAGATGTTAGTATGGTATAAAAGGTCGAGAAGTGCACATCGTGGAGAGATGTGCGCGGATCGAAACTTTTGGTATACGATAAGGAAAGAAGGGGAGTATTAAGTGTCACTTCAAGTAGAAGTCAATGTTGAGCGGGACATAGTGAGTGGTCTCCGCATGCACCACTCATAGATAGAAATTGGTTGGAACAAGAGGATCAACCAGAAAATTTTGTGGCTATCGAAAATTCCTATAGTGGAAGAGGCCGGTAAAGTCAGTAAAGTTTCTTGGATGAGTTGCCAACCTCAAGGTAAGATCAAGAGTTCCTTCGAACATGTGGAACAAGATGCCCAAGAAGTAAGCGATTGACATTCCTTTAGGGTGATTTACAGTATTTTCTAGTGTGCCCCAGTCTTCCTTTGAAAGGAAGGATCGCGCTGGTATGTGGTCCTACACGGCATTTTTCTGAATTAGGTTGAGATTTTTTTGAATCCCATCTTTAATATGGGATCTTAGGAAGCAGCGGGGATATATTTTCATTTTAAGTAGGTTGTATCACCCATTATTCGGGAAGTAAGTGAGCGGTGATTAACCATTAGTGGAGCAGTGTGAAAGAAATTTTGGATTCATTATGATCGCTTCTTTGTAATACCCCGTATTTTTATGACTTCTAAATTTGGGGATTTATTAAAATTAATTAGAGATATTAATTTAATATTAATCCGAAAATCATTTAAATATTTACTAGCGTGATGAGAGTTAGTAATTATTGGATTTTTGTTGTAAATTACTTTATGGGTAAAGTAAGATGTGTAATTAAATTTAGTAAAATTATCATGAGAATATAATTTGATAATTTTGGAAATTTTATCGGGACGCACCTGTGTTGTGTCGGGATTAAATTCGCATTATTAAAAGTGAATAAATTATAAGTCACACGTATGTCATTTTGAGTGCGTCAATGTGTCCGGAAGGGTCGAGATAGTTAAAATAATGTACCCGGGGGGTGTAGTATGGGTCTAGGGGCGTTTTTAGGCCTAATGAGCATCCCGGGAGGGCGTTTTAGACATTTTGTATTTTTGGGCATGGAAACCCACGAATTTTCTAAGGTTTTATCAGATGTTAAGGGTTTTCTTCTAAGTTTAGCATAACCAAAAACCAAGAACGACCATTGGAGAGGAAGAGGAGAAGCTTTCTAAGGAGTTCTAGGCCAAGAACTCCACTGTTTGCACCGCCGTCACCGCCAAATTGTAGATCGCGCGACGAGGAACACAACCACACCAATTTCTTCCACAAATCAGAAACGCAGATTTCCAGGCAAGTATCTATCTTTCTTTATTTTAGTTAATGCTTCAATTATATTAGCCTAGGGTTGATTAGAACTAATTCCATGAAAGAAAGCATATATTGAAGACTAGAATTCATAGGTTATAGAGGTAATAATCATGTTCTGGAAATCTATTTCACATGTAGAGGTTAAACCACGAATTTTCATTGAGTTAGGAGTAGAAAATCTGGAAAAAGAATGGGAAGAACTAAGTTAAAGAAAAGATTAGGGTTCTTAAGGTTTATATAGATTTTGCCCTTGCCAATTGTTATACTTGATGAAAACTCACATGTTTTACGTAGAAAATTATTTATTTGGGTATATAGCACTTGTAGCATCATTTGTTGGGAGTGGAACATGATGATTTGGATGAGTTTGGAATAGGATTCCCGTAACTGGATTTTCTGCAGTTTCGTTATAACTTCTTGATCGATCGATCGACCAAAGGGCATCGATCGATCGACCCCATTCCATCGATCGATCGACCCCTCCTGGAAAATTCATATTCTTCCTTTAAATAGTTATTTCGATTAAAATGTGTAGTAACCTTTGGACCTTATTAATAGAACATTTTGGGACATAAAGAGGATCAGTAGGACTTAGTAAAAATGGGGCATTTAAAGTATGGCTAATTTAAAGTTAACGGGGAGTAATTTATTCATAGGAAATTATGGAAACATGTAATTAAAGGAGTAAGTCCCGTAAGAAAGCTACGTTAGAAAATAAGAGAGTACCTACTGAATTTATAATATTACGAGTGAAATGAGGAATGTATGGAATAACCTATAATTAAGAATAAAAGAGACGAGCCGTTATACGGGATAATCTGGTAACATGTACTAAGAACGAATATCATAGTATGAGTCGTAGGCGTGCCTAATTTAGAAATGGGAATGGTAGTATACATATATATGACTGTGTTTGTGTATATACTATATACGTGTAAAAATCATGCACGTGCTACTTGCTATCACTGAGGTTACCGCGCCGAGACAGTCTTATCTCGATGGGACCTTTATGGGGGATATTGACTTGTACCTTAGAACATAGGAATCCTTGGTACAGGCTATCTGATCGATAGTCAGACGGTCCTAAGAGATGTGAGGGTATGTACTGACCTCTTAGTGACTTGGAACTATGCTTCGCCTCAATTTGTATGTGTTTTGTATTAATACAGTTCGAGAGTGATTCCAAACTAGTATTTCCCTTAGTACGAGTGACGGGGACTTGATAGCAGAGTATGCTAGCACTATAAATTTTCTGTGGGGTGCCGTTAGTATATACATATATATATATATTATATAACTGATTAATATATATATAGACTTGAAATTGGGAACTTTCTACTGTGACTAAAAGTAGATAAGTAATGAATAAATATTCTGAATTTATAAGTGTTTGCAATGTTTGGGGCAATACTGAAAAACTTTATAATAAAATGAGATTTATATGAAAATTTTTCTTTCAAAAATTAATTATCTTAGCCCTAGTAATTGTCGGCATGAAACCTTATGAGAAATTTAAGATAAGCTAAACTTGTGGGGATTAATAGTGCAGTAGGTGTGCACATTAGAAGAGAGGAGAGAAATTTCTCAAGAGAGTGCCGCATACCAATATGATTGTTGCATTAAACTAAAATTTTAAACTGTTTTACAATCGGGCTGTGACCCGTTTCCTGTTATCTCTTCTCTCTTGTACACATATATATATACTACAGGTGCCCAGCCACAGGGGCGTCATACTTAGGATTCTTTGGAAGGAACGTGCTGCAGCTTAGGTGGGAGTTGTAGGCCTTTTGCTTAGACGACCTCATTATTGACTCCACTCTTAGTTTTGTTTTATCCAGTTGGGCATGTGTTGCCCTTTTTCCTTATTCAGTGGGTTTTTGTCAGAGATTGTGATTCATTTACTTCTAGTAATTTTACTTTGGGACTTGTTACTGTCAGTATGTTTTTCCTTTGTGGTTTTAAAGTTGGATTTAGTTAATTGAATGCTTAAATTGCTTGGATGATCTTTTCTAGTTTAGTTATTTGTGTGACTCTCAAACGGTGAATTATGAAAGATTTTATTATTGGACTTGAATTAAAAATAGAAATAATGTTTTAAATGGTTTCGACACTTAGCTTAATTATTTAGGGTGTTTAAATTGAAAAGTTTATTTTACGACAGTGATGCTAAGAATGAACCAACCGTTCACCTTGGTTATAATTTAATAAAGGACTGATCACCCGGTATTTAATTAGGCAGGGTGTCACATTCTTCTCCACAACGATTATAGCTAACAAGTGGAGTATAGTACGGTGATTGGGGAGGATATTACCTAATGGTAGGGTTCCGTGGGAGCACTCGTACCTGTTTATTGTGACCAATATGCTTATTGAGGTTTTGGTGTGGAAAAACCTTAACTTTTCTCACTCTGAATGTTAAGAGATGGGCGGATAATCAGAATTTCGGATTGGTTGAGTTGGAGTCTAATGACTATGGTGGAATTCCACGACTATTTTAGGCAAACAAGAGTGGTCAGATGTTCGCACGGTTTCTCTCAGAATGGGAGTTTAATGTGTTGTTAAATTCGAGTAGTTGTCATGTAGTGATGTGCGGACTCCCAATGATATTGAAATAATGGGAATTAATAATGTATAAGCGTGTCTTATGAGAATGTTGTCGGATAGGAGCACAATGTGAAGCGTATTTAATGAGAGTGTTTAACAAGCTTGCTGTGAGGCGGAGGTTATAGTGATTGAGCGCCTTACTATGGAGATAGTTTGCCTACTGATAAGATATCTAGATTTATTTTTACCAGGTATACCTTATTTTTCGAATTTCAGGTAGAAATTCCGTTATTAGGGGGGAAGTATGTAATACCCCGTATTTTTGTGACTTTTAAATTTGGGGATTTATTAAATTTAAATTGAGATATTAATTTAATATTAATCCGAAAATTATTTTAAATATTTACTAGCGTGATGAGAGTTAGTAATTATTGGGAATTTGTTAATTATTTCTTAATGGATAAAGTCATATGTGAAATCGAATTTATTAAAATTATCATGAGTGTAATTTGATAATTGTGGAAATTTAAGCCGGGACGTGTCTGTGTCGTGTCAGAACTAAATTATTATTATTAAAAGTGAATAAATTATAAGTCACCCGTATGGTCTTTTCGAGTGAACCAATGTGCCCGAAAGGGTCGAGATAGTCAAAATAATGTACCCGAGGGTTTAGTTTGGATCTCGGGGCATTTTTAGCGTCCCGTGAGGGTATTATAGACATTTTACATTTTGGGTAATTAAACCCAGGAATTTCCTAAGGATAAATTAGCCTTTAGGAATTGCCTTCTAGGGTTAGCAATCAGAAAATCAAAAAACGGCCATTTAAGAAGAGGTTGGAGAGCTTTCCAAACAACTCAAGGCCAAGGACTCAACCGTTTACACCGCCACCACCACCAAAGCGTAGAACGCGCGACAAGGAACGCAACCATACCACTTTCGTCCACAAATCAGAAAACCCAAATTCTAGGCAAGTATCTATCTTGCTTCTCTTTTAAGTTAATTGTCACACCATGTTAGATTAGGATGATTGAACCAATGTTTCTTGGAAGAACTCAAGGATTTAGAGGACCTAATCACATATTGTAGGGAAAATAAATAAACTCTGGACATCCCAATCATATGTAGAGGATTACCTATGAAATTTGATAAATATAAGAGTGATAAATCAGGAAAAAGACACAGAATAATGGAAGTTTAGAGGAAAGTTAGGGTTCTTGATAGTTAAAATAAATTAGCCCATTAATTCAATTCCGTTGTTAAATTTATTCATGTTTCACGTAGGAAATCTTGCATATATGTATATAGAACTTGTGGTAATGTTATTTGAGAATGTGGGAGTTGTAAATGACGCTTTTGGAGAAATTTGAAGATGAAACCCGTAGGTTTTAATGGCAGTTTCTGGCCAAGAACTTCTTGATCGATCGATCGACCGAAGGACATCGATCGATCATTTGACGCCCTTTCCTCGATCGATCGACCCCTCCTAAAAAACTGCATATTTCTTATCCGTTGGTTTGATCCGATTAAAATGCATAGGAACCCTTGATTGTTATTGTTGGAGTATGGTGGGATATAGAGAAGACTAGTAGTACCTAGGTATACCCGTTGAATGAAATTTAGTGTAGGATGATATTTTGGGTTAACGAGGAATTATTCATGTGTATAAGAAATCATGCGTATATTTAATAAAAAGATCGAGACTCGTAAGGGAGTAAGACCAGAAGGTAAGTGAGTGTATGCGTACTGAAATTGTACTTAGAATACTTCGAGAAAGGAGGAGTGAGTATGAAGTGAATTATAAATGTGAATAAAAATGACGAGCCTGTTATGCGAAATAATCGATTAAAATTTGTTAATAACGGATAATTATAATTATGGGTCGGGAGCGCACCTAATTTAGAAATGTGGATATTTATATATATGACTGTGTGGTTGTGCATATATTATGTATCTGTATAAAAATCATACTCAGGCTACTTTCTATCACGGGGGTTTTCGCGCCGGGACGATATTATCTCGATTGGGCCTTTATGGGGGATATTGACTCGTACCCTAGAACATAGGATTCCTTGGTACAGGCAATCTGATTGATAGTCAGATGGTCCTAAGAGACGTGAGGGTATGTGCTGACCTCTTAGTGACTTGAAACTATGCTTCTCCTCTATTTGTATGTGTTTTATGTTAATACAGTTCGAGAGTGATTCCGAACTAGTATTTCCCTTAATATGTGTGATACGGGAACTTGATAGCAGAGTATGCCAACACCATAGATTTTATGCGCGGTGCCGATAGTATATATATATATATATATATATTATATGAGTGGATAATATATATAATTATACTTTAGTATGGGAACTTTCTACTGTGCATAAAAGTAGTTAAGTAATGAGTAATACTCCGACTTTATTATAAGTGTTTGAGAATTTTGTGACAACATTGGGCTATTTTTTATATAAATAAGATATATGTGAGAGCTTAAATTTCAGAAATTAATTATCTTGGCCATCGTAGTTAGCGGTATGAAACTGTATGGGAAAGTTAAGTTAAAATAAACTTTTGAGGTTAATAGTACGGTAGGCGTGCGCACTAGATGAGAGGTGAGGATTTCTCAAGAGAGTGACGCATACTGACATGGTTATTACATTAGCCGGTAAGCATTTTAAATACTTGCTAAACTAAAATTTTAAACTTTTTTACACTCGGTCTCTGACCCGTTTCCTATTATTTCTCTTCTCTTATATATATATGTATATATTACAGGTGCCCAGCCACAGGGGCGTCATGCTTAGATTCCTTGGAACGGACGCGCTGCAGCTTATGTGGGAGTTGCAGGCCATTGCTTAGACGACCTCATTGTTGATTGTACTCTTATTTTTAGACCTTATTAGTCTGGGCATATGTCACCCGTTTTTCTAATCAGTTTGGATTTTTGTCAGAGAGTTATTAATCCTTTATATTTCCAGTATTCGGTACTCTTTGGGATTCAATTACTGTCAGGATGGTTTTAATTATAGTCTTACACTGGTTTGGTTTATGTGGATGATTCAAATTCTTGTGTGCTATTATTCATCCTTAGTATTTCAGAATTCTTAAACCGCGGGTTATTAAAAAGGTTTTCAAGTTTGGATATAATAAATTGGAAATGAGGTTTTAAATTATTTTGGCACTTAGCTTAATTATTTAGGGTGTTTCTATTGGAAATTATATTTTGCGACAGTGATGCTAAAAACGAACCAACCGTTCACCTTGATTTTAATTTAATAAAGGACTGCTCACCTTGTATTTAATTAGGCGGGGTGTCACACTAATAAGATGTTTATTCATTGCTGTTCAAGTTATACTAAAATGGCGAGCTCATAGAGTTCACAACATTGTAAATTTTGAAAGAGATAAACAGGCAAGGGAATAGTTCAACTTCAATATGAATAGTCACCGAACATTCCCACTTTCAATCTAACTAACGAGTCTCACTTTGAGCATAGTCAGACCCCAAGTGAACCCCTTTTCAAACTAACAAAAAAAGAAGAAAATGGAATTGGAAACAATTTCAAGTCCCCCTCCTAAAAAAATCAATCAACTCTGATCAAACCTACTACTCGTAGAAGAGTTAAAACCCTAGGACCTCCGCAAAAGGGAAATTCAAAAAACTTCGTTATAGGTTATTTCAATGCGTTCTTAACCAAAGACATCACGGAAGAGGAGTGTTGAAAGTTTGATCACAGTGTCATAATCTTAGTGAAATCCTATGACTTCCAAAGTAAGGCATTTAAAATCGAAAACCAATTCGTACCAATGACAGTAAATGATGCGTCACTTATATTTGAAATCCCAATTATAGAAGCATAAGTGAACTTGGGATATGAGTTCAAGAGAGATACACCATTTGTGCAAAGGATATTTAGATATACTAGCATCATAAATACGAAAATAATACAAAATCAATTGAGGATTGTAATTAATGGAAAGAAAACAAAAGATGCTAGAGATGTACCAACCTTGCTATGCTTATACCTTTTACTATTGTTTTTAAAATCAACATGGAACATAGTGTGGTTATCTATGAAATACACCGAGGATCTTAAGGGTATGGGAAAGATAAATTGGTTAAATGTGATACTTAATTTATTTATGTCTTCAGTGTACCAGAATTTGTACACATAACGAGGGAAGGTTCGTGATTGTGTTCCGTTATTACTTGTAAGTAACATAAAAATATATTGTTTTGTATCTTTTCAGCTTCAAACGTAGAAATAGAGGCGGATCTTCGGGGGGGGGGGGGGGGGGGGAGGCCCGTCGTGAGATTTTGTAAAATAATTATTGAATTATTTTTAGGGGTGCTATACGTAAAAATAAAAAGTTAAAGGTAAAGTTAATAAGATTTTTAGAAATTTAGGGTCAAAATGTTAAATAGTTTAAAACAAGGTGGTTTTGCGAAAAGGTAAATAACTTTCCTTATACAAACCAAGTGCCGACCATATTTCTTTTCTTCTCTCTCTCACATATATTTTCACCTCTTTCTCCAAACTAGGAGCTGACTACCATCAAAAGTCTCTCTCCACCCCTTTGCTACCGCCAATAGCCGACATCTCTGCCTCTTGCAGGCATCCCCCGCCCCTTGCTACCAACCACTGGAAAACCAGCCGAAAAATTAAGGTCTCTCATTATTTATTACCTGTTCATACTTTTATATACTCACAGATATTATTTATTCTCATTTTGACATCTTTATGCTTTATCACCATTTTGACATCTTTATACTTATTAGGCTGTTCATGAAATGAATCATACTTTTATGGATTTTACATATACCTATTATACTTTTATGGAATTTATTATATGGAATACATATATATAATAAATATAGTCAAATTATATAAAAAAAAGAAACATGAAACTAGAACAAAAATATTCTATTAAAAACTAGATTGTTAACCTGTTTGTGATACCTCTTTGTTAAAAACCATAATATTATAAATTGTATATTTGTTATAATACAAAATTTTCTATTAAAATTTTTTCTTTTGTTATAATACACAAACATTTGTTGTTAATTTATTTCAAATGTATTTTTAGGGGTCACGGAAAAATACATCAAAGAAAAAGGGGTGATGAAACTTATTCTAAATCTAAAGTGCAATCGCGAAATGTGGGGTCAAATAATATGCAACTGGAAGAAAAAGCACAACCTTCCACAAATGCCTCCCCTTATGTAGATGTCAATTTAGATGAGCTCCCATCAGATCCTGTTTTGAGAAAAAATATTTATGAGTATGGTGATTTCAAGTGGATAAATAATATTCGACGAGCATACTTGCAGAAGGGCCCTTGTCAACCTAAAAATAAAATTTTTCCTTGGAAAATAATTGTAACTGATACATGTATATTTATTCTTACGTGGTTTAATGAATTTTGGAGGTTGTAGTATAGCATAATTGCCGATTTTATATTTTTATCTTTTTTGTTATTTATTCAAACCTAAGAAAGTGGGTCAAGGGGGTGGTGAGAAATTTGTTAGTAAGCGCTTTTCAAATTTGGGAAAAATGAGAAGTTGATAGATCATGTTGGGAATCATACAAGAACTCACAATCAATATTTGCATGCTTGTGACAACCTATTGAATCAAGCTCAACACATAGATGTTTGTTTGTCTAATCAGTCTGATCAAACTCGAATGATTTATCGTACTCGTTTGACTACATCATTTGATTATCTGAACTATCTTTTACACTAAGGTTTGTTTAAATGTGGACAGGATGAATCTGAAAGGTCAACTGTAGGGGGAGTGCCCACCAAAGAGTGATTAACTTAGTTAATTGTTGATTGACCTACGAAAAAGGAGGATGAAGGCCGCCCGAGCAAGTTACCTCGAAGATGCTCTACATATTTGGCTTGAAGGACCTACCTCGAAGACTCTCCAACGTACCTGGCTCGAAGGATCCAATCCCTAGATCGAAGTCACTTGAATGAAGATAGCTTGTAATGAAAAATAGAATGATCTGTATCATGTACTTTATCTTGTAATATATGTTGAGTGAGGTTGTTTGGTACCCACGAGGGACCATGCCTGGTAGGGCATGGGAGAGCTAACATGCTCTATCGAACAACCTCCTCCTGGGAACCTCGCAGGGACATGGTTTGGAGGATTGAGAGCAAGGGAATTTTGGGAATATAATTACCAACCCTCTTGGCACTCTTGGGCAAAACTTCACTTACTTGTTCGAGCCACTACAGCCAAGCAACCCCAACCCTTACTTGTTCGAGGGAACCTTCTCGAGGTACTTCAATCTTGCATCTTGGTTCTAATATAGTTCTTAACCAATAAACAGAAACTAAACATTCGAGCTACCTATCAGCTGAGCAACCTTTGAAGCAGATACCATCCCTCTTGACTGATGTGACTATACACCTGCCAGAGTCACTGTTTAACCACTTTCTGACGTCATAACGACTGACAATTAGGGACTCGAAGTTACAGCACTCAAGTGGGTTTATTCTTAGCACAGTAGGTCTAGTTCACCAAACCTAACCCTCTAGTCATCCTAAGGTAAGCTCCAAGCTGCCATGTCATGTCCCTCATTAATGCCCACCATAGCTCCAGCCAATGAAATAGTTTCCCGCCAAATTTTGAGATCCCAGGCATTTAATGTAATGTCTTCTACATTAATGAGAGGTACTTGGGCATTTAATACGATCGATCATATTGAACGCGGGAAAGTTTACTCGAGTAACTTTCCCTTCATATAAATACACCATACAAATAGTTTAACGCATAGAGCATTCTAAACCTAGAATTCCTGCCCAACTTCGCCATACACGAGAGCTATTGTGAGAAAATAACTTCCCGCATCTATTGAATACCCTTATCATTGGGCATTAACTGAGCTTGAAGTTCCTTCCTTGCCTTTATTGTGCCTAGAGTGCTTGCTATTTCTTCCTCCGACCACGCCACTTACTGGTCCCATCTATTTATTTTGCCTGTTGTGTATTTATTGTCCCAACATATCATTTAATTCAAGCCTGAATACTAAATCCCTTTGTCTTTTATTCACCTGTATTAATTGTTAATATTTAATACTACACGGTGTTGATCCCGATTTTGATAAGGGGTTACGCCTCACTTGATACTAATCGTATTCCAAGAACGCACATATTACAATTTTCCTTGGAAAGTAATTGGAATTCATAAATGTATATTTATCCCTACGTGGTTTAATGAATTTGGGAGGTGGTTGGAGTATAGCACAATTGATGATTTATATTTTTTTCTTTTTTATTATTTATTCAAACCTAAGAAAGAGGGTCAAGGGGGTGGTGAGAAATAGATGCCGCTACAAAAATAATTGCCGCTATAAAAATTCCAACACACTTAAGTAAACCATTAAGCGCAACGGGAATATCAAAATATTAAATGCAATGAAAATAAATAATCCCCCTAAATTAATTCTCCCCTATCAAATAATGACCTACTTAGAAAGACGTCTCCCCCTAAGATAGATCTTAAAACCTAAAGGATTGGAAACCACTTCTCCCCATTTTTGTTTAGGAATAGACAAAGGATTCGAAATTAATTAATTACTCATTTCTCTCCCAATTTAACTAAGTACCATTTCACCCCCTAAAAACAACATAAGGGATATAATTATGGGGAACCAAGTAAAACATGATGGTGCATAAAGTGATAAGAACATTAAAGGATATAGGCAACAATGAAGTTCGACTAATCCATTCAAATAAAAATATCAACTTAGATGCGATGACAAAATATACCACTAAAATGTACTATTATAAGCATGGGATATCAAACAAAGTTCACAACAAGATAGATACTCATTTTGAATTCAAAGCATAAATGGACTAGCTAGCATGGAAAATACTTAAAACAAATAAAATATCATATATATGTATACACAATAGATACAAAATATGTACAAGCACACATATATAGATATAAACACACAAATGACACAAAATTAAAATAACATAAGTTTTCCACCCTCTTATGGCATAAATGTGTCATATGGAAACGTAAGTGAAGGGGGGTGAACTAGAGACCAATGAATTAAGACCCAATCACTTAAACATGTTTACGGAGTTCTCATTTGATTGCAAAACTTTATCAACTAAGATTTAGCCATTTGTGACAAGATAAAGTGAACTCTATGAACAATCATGCACAATGCATACAAGCCTAACATATTAATGATTCTACAAACCAATAGAGTCATGACAATGATAGCGCAACTAGGATAAACGAACACAGTGTAAAACCGTTGATATATCACCTAAACGCCCTCAAAATACCCATATAATTCTATTGAATGAATATATCAAACTAAACTACATAGGCCTTGGCTAGATATTTGTTCTTTTAATGCTATATTCTTTTAGTCCTTTGGACCACGTATTTCTTTTAGGTCCATTACAAATGGTGGCTTACTCGCAAAGGATAATGTTTCCTTTTAGAGCCCTTCCCCATGCACATTTATATATCATTTTTTCACACAAATCTCACGTGCAATGGATTTAACATGCATAAATCCTCCTAAGTCACAAGATATGTAGATGACTAGATTAGTAGGAGAACACCTCACAAAGCTCAAATATACATGTGAAGTTAAAATTCAAAAGAGCTCGTGAATGTGTGTGAAAAGGCATATAAAACTGAATCCGTTAAGCAAGTCAAACTCAAACTACTCCATGTAACAATGACAAAGAACATTTTAAGGATTTGAAAATTTTAACCAAAGGTTCTAGTCACATGGTATCGAAATGAGGATTCAAACACAAACGTATGCCACCAAAGGTGTGTAAAATCAAAATACGCAAAAAAAATCTTTTTGAGTTTTTCCAGTTTTTAAGTAAAACAAAATTTATAACTCAAAATACAAAACAAAAATCTTTCTGTATTTTTATATTATGCCCAAAAATGTAAAATAAAATACGAAAGATAAACTTGTCATAAGTCAAGTAAAGTTTATATAATAAGGGATGTGCTTGAATAAGACAAATAAACATACAACTAGTAAGGATATAACATTAGGCACGACTAGTGTATGTAAACATGCAAGAAATTACTCATATGACATAGCAAGTGAGGAGTCATGTGCAAGCATGCTTGAACCATCAAAAACTGAAAATTTTGAAAAACCCAAATTTTCCATAATCGAAAAAATTCTTAAAAATAGGATCACACAATATTTTAGTGTAACGTGCTCTGATACCACTTGTTGGAAACGCTAGACCCCCAAGTTCAAAATTTTCTTTTAAGTGTTAAATATAAAATTTTGAAAACTTTTAAATTCATTTTTCTTAAAGATGCAGAGTAAAGATGGTTCCACACAACACACACAAATGATAAATTTTATTTTATTTTCAGATTAAAATTAAACTAAGCACAAAGTGAATATATTAAACAACAAATGGATATTTCACTTAAACCAAATTAATTCAACCCAAGTCCTAGGAATTTTCCTAATAATAATTAATTCAATTATGCAAATTAGGCCAAACCAAATTATCAAATTAAATATATGACTTGATTAAATTATGTTAAATTTCCCTAATTAATTTCGCACCAAATTAAATATTCCAATTTTGTCTTTTTACCTAAGCATGCATCTAATGTGATTTTTCCCAAAAAAGATAAAATAAACAAACCACTATGCCGCGATGTACGAGGAAAACCTAAATGGAAAAAACCTCGGACGACCCCTAGCCTTAAATCCACTAAGTACGGATTTACTGTTACAAGACAGATGACTTACTACACTCGACTCGACTCCTTCAAGCCCCGACCCGTCTTCTTTAAACCACTTTTGCCTAGCCGACAATCCCGGACTCCACCAGAACATTGTAATCCACCAATGAAGCTTTTTGGGACAAACCGTCAACCCACACCCGAAGCCTTTCTCCGAGTGGGAACGCCGCAGCAAACAAGTCTTCTCCTTTTATGGGATGTAGAAGCAAACCCAAAAACTCTTTGATAGGTAGAGTAGAACCTGGTTCCAAACAACTCCAATTATATATATATATATATATATATATATATATATATATATATATATATATATATATATAGAGAGAGAGAGAGAGAGAGAGAGAACTTGGAATAAACAAACTATTGGGTGTATACTTGGTTTTTCTCTTTGAATAAAATCAATTGAATAACAAACACCACGGGACTTTTTGTTGGAAGATATTTTCTCTTAAAGAACCTTTAGAAGTTGTGAAAAAGTCTCTCAAAAAGGTTGGTTCTCACACCTATAAAATCTGGCAAAAGATAGTGGGGAAAAAGTAGTGGGAAAATGGGAAAAACTACAAAAAAAAATGTTCCCGCCAAATCTCGTTCGAACGACATTTTCGTTCGAACGACCCTTCTTACGATAAGTCAGTGAGATAATGAGAATCTAGTTAGAAGTTCTCGTTCGAACGACCTGGGAATCTCGTTCGAACGAGATCCCAGTTCATTCGAACGACTTGTCAGAAAATAGAATACTTCATTTTAAGCCCAAAACTTTTATGAAAAGATCTAAAATACTATTTTTCGAGTAAACAAAAGTTGTTAAAACTATTTTAAAAATAAACCCAAATGAAATTATCCAAGGTTCTAAATATACATAATTGCATTCATACATTTTTTGAGACCTTGGAACAATGATGTTGACGACGCATAAACGAGGCATAAACCGCAAATGATGCCCACTAGAAATGGTGGCCGCTATGTCTTCAATTTTTCGTGTCATAGGCTTGAAGGATACATATGAATACTATCTTATGACTCAAATGTTTTTTTCCGGAATTGAGGCAACAATACATAAGACTCAATTGGAAATTTATTTCCTTACAAATCTCCCGCTTTGGTTATTCCGGGACAAAAATCGAACAAAAATCCTAGGGTCGTCAAGCTCAACTAGACTCAAAATATCCCACCCAAAATAAAACATACAATGCTTGACTCAAAAACCACTTTAGGACCACTTTGACGCTTTAAATAGATGCCCCTACAAAAATTCCTGCACACATAAGTAAACCATTAAACGCATAGGGAATATCAAAATATTAAATGCAATGAAAATAAATACTCCCCCAAAATTAATTCTCCCCTATCAAATAATGACCTACCTTAGAAAGACATCTCCCCCCTAAGATAGATCTTCAAAACTAAAGGTTTGGAAACCACTTTTCCCCCTTTTTGTTCAGGAATAGACAAAGGATTCAGAATTAATTAATTACTCATTTCTCCCCCAATTTAACTAAGTACCATTTCTCCCCCTAAAAACTACATAAGGGATATAAGTATAGGGAAACAAGTAAAACATGATGGAGCATAAAGTTATTAGAACATTAAAGCATATGGGCAACAATGAAGTTCGACTAATCCATTTAAATAGAAATATCAACTTAGATACGATGACAAAAGATACCCCTAAAATGTACTATTATAAGCATGAGATATGAAACAAAGTTCGCAACAAGATAGATACTCATTTTGAATTCAAAGCATAAATGGACTAGCTAGCATGGCAAATACTTAAAATAAATAAAATATCCTAATATGTATACGCAATAGATACAAAATATGTACAAGCACACATATATGGATATAAACACACAAATGACACAAAATCAAAATAACATAAGTTTTTTACACTCTTATGGCATAAATGTGTCATATTGAAACGGAAGTGAAGGGAGTTGAACTAGAGACCAATGAATTAAGACCCAATTACTTAAACATGTTCACAGAGTTCTCATTTGATTGCAAAACTTTATCAACTAAGATTTAGCCTTACGTGACAAGATAAGGTGAACTCTATGAACAATCATGCACAATGCATACAAGCCTTATAATATTAATGATTCCACAAATCAATAGAGTCATGACAATGATAGTGCAACTAGGATAAACGGACACTGTACAAAACCGTTGATATATCATCCAAACGCCCTCAAAATATGAATATAATTCTTTTTAATGAATATATCAAACTAAACTAAATAGGCATTGGCTACATATTTGTTCTTTTAATGCCTTATACTTTTAGGCCTTTGGACCACGTATTTATTTTAGGTCCATTACAAATGGTGGCTTACTCACGAAGGATAGTGTTTCCTTTCGGAGCCCTTCCCCGTGCACATTTATATATCATTTTTATCACACAAATCTCACATGCCACTTATTTAACATGCACAAATCCTCTTAGGTAACAAGATATGTAGATGACAAGATTGGTAGGAGAACACCTCACAAAGCTCAAATATACATGAGAAGTTAAAATTCAAAAGAGCTCGTGTATGTGTGTGAAAAGGCATATAAAAGTGAATCTATTAAGCAAGTCAAACTTAAACTACTCCATGTAACCATGAAAAAGAACATTTTAAGTATTTAAAAATTTTAACCAAAGGTTCTAGTCACATTGTAGCGAAATGAGGATTCAAACACAAACATATGCCACAAAAGGTGTGTAAAATGAAAATACACAAAAAAATTATTTTTGTGTTTTTCCAATTTTTAAGTAAAACAAAATTTATAACTCAAAAGACAAAACAAATTTTTTATTTTATTTTTATATTATGCCCAAAAATGTAAAATAAAATACAAAAGATAAACTTGTCATAGTTCAAGTAAAGTTTATATAATAAGGCATGTGCGTGAATAAGACAAATAAACATATAACTAGTAAGGATATAACATTAGGCACGACTAGTGTATGTAAACATGCAAGCAATTACTCATATGATATAGCAAGTGAGGAGTCATGTGCAAGCATGCTTGAACCATCAAAAATTGAAAATTCTGAAAATCCCGTATATTCCGTAATAGAAAAAATACTTAAAAATAGGATCACACAATATTTTAGTGTAACCCGCTCTGATACCACTTGTTGGAAACGCTAGACCCCCAAATTCTAAATTTTCTTTTATGTGTTAAATATAAAATATTGAAAACTTTTAAATTCAAATTTCTTAAAGATGCGGAATAAAGATGGTTCGAGACAACACACACAAATGATAAATTTTAATTTATTATCAAATTAAAATTAAACTAAACACAAAGTGAATATATTAAACAACAAATGGATATTTCACTTAAACCAAACTAATTCAACCCAAGTCCTAGAAATTTTCCTAATAATAATTAATTAAATTTTGAAAATTAGGCCAAACCAAATTATCAAATTAAATATATGACTTGATTAAATTATGTTAAATTTCACCTAATTAATTTAGCACCAAATTTAATATTCCAATTTTATCTTTTTACCTAAGCATGCATCTAATGTGATTTTGCAAAAGATAAAATAAACAAACCACAATGCCGCGATGTACGAGGAAAACCCAAATGGAAAAAACCTCGGACGACCCCTAGCCTTAAGTCCACTAAGTACGAATTTACTGTTATAAGATAGATGACTTACTACACTCGACTCGACTCGACTCCTTCAAGCCCCGACTCATCTTCTTGTAACCACCTCTGCCTAGCCGAAAATCTTGGACTCCACCGGAACCTTGGAATCCACCAATGAAGCTTTTTGGGACAAATCGTCAACCCGCACCCAAAGCCATTCTACGAATGGGAACGCTGTAGCAAACAAGTCTACTTCTTTTATGGGATGTAGTAGCAAACCCAAACAACTCTTTGATAGGTAGAGTATAACCCGGTGCAAACAGCTCCAAGAATATATATATATATATATATATATATATATATATATATATATATATATATATATATATATATATATATATATATAACTTGGAATAAACAAACTATTGGGTGTATACTTGGTTTTGTTCTTTGAATAAAATTAATTTGAATAAAAAACACCAAGGGACTTTTTCTTGGAAGATATTTGCTCTCAAAGAGCCTTTGGAAGTTGTGAAAACGTCTCTAAAAAAGGTTGGTTCCCGCACCTATTAAATCTGGCAAAATATAGTGGGGAAAAAGAAGTGGGAAAATGGGAAAAACTACCAAAAACTGTTCCCGCCAAATCTTATTCGAATGACATTTTTGTTCGAACGACCCTTCTAACGATAAGTTTGTGAAAAAATGAAAATCTCGTTAGAAGTTCTCGATCGAACGACCTGGGAATCTCGTTCGAACGAGATCCCAATTCATTTGAACGACTTGTCAGAAAATAGAAAACTTCATTTTAAGCCCAAAACTTTTATGAAAAGATCTAAAATACTATTTTCCGAGTAAAAAAAAGTCGTTAAAACTATTTGAAAAAATACACCCAATTAAAATTATCCAAGGTCCTAAATATACATAATTGCATTCATACCATTTTGGAGACCTTGCAACAATGATGTTGATGACGCATAAACGAGGCACAAATCGCAAATGATGTCCATTTGAAATGGTGGCCGCTACATCTTCAATTTTACGTGTCATTGGCATGAAGGATAAACATGAACACTATCTTATGACTCAAATGTTTTTGTCCAGAATTGAGCCAACACTACAAAAGACTCAATTGGAAATTTGTGTCCTAATAAATCTCCCCCTTTGCTTATTTCGGGACAAAAACCAAACA
Organism: Sambucus nigra; assembly: GCA_949130495.1. Classification (NCBI taxonomy): domain Eukaryota; kingdom Viridiplantae; phylum Streptophyta; class Magnoliopsida; order Dipsacales; family Adoxaceae; genus Sambucus; species Sambucus nigra. Next base: position 678,010,150 of record OX422209.1, read on the forward strand.
AAAATCCTAAAGGGTCGTCAAGCTCAACTTGACTCAAAATATCCCACCTAAAGTAAAACATACAATGCTTGACCCAAAAACCACTTTAGGACGACTTTGCCACTTTAAATAGATGCCGCTACAAAAATTGCTGCACACTTAAGTAAACCATTAAATGCATAGGGAATATAAAAATATTAAATGCAATGAAAATAAATGCTCCCCCTAAATTAATTCTCCCCTATCAAATAATGACCTACTTAGAAAGACATCTCCCCCCTAAGATAGATCTTCAAAACTAAAGGTTTGGAAACCACTTTTCCCCCTTTTTGTTCAGGAGTAGACAAAGGATTCAGAATTAATTAATTACTCATTTCTCCCCAAATTTAACTAAGTACCATTTCTCCCCCTAAAAACTACATAAGAGATATAAGTATGGGGAAACAAATAAAACATGATGTTCATAAAGTGATAAGAACATTAAAGCATATGGGCAACAATGAAGTTCGACTAATCCATTCAAATAGAACTATCAACTTAGATGCGATGACAAAAGATACCACTAAAATGTACTATTATAAGCATGGGAAATCAAACAAAGTTCGCAACAAGATTGATACTCATTTTGAATTCAAGGCATAAATGGACTAGCTAGCATGGCAAATACTTAAAATAAATAAAATTTCCTATATATGTATATACAATAGATACAAAATATGTACAAGCACACATATATAGATATAAACACACAAATGACACAAAATTAAAATAACATAAGTTTTCCACACTCTTATGGCATAAATGTGTCATATGGAAACGAAAGTGAAGGGCGGTGAAATAGAGACCAATGAATTAAGATCCAATCACTTAAACATGTTCATGGAGTTCTCATTTGATTGCAAAACTTTATCAACTAAGATTTAGGCTTATGTGACAAGATAAAGTGAACTCTATGAACAATCATGCACAATGCATATAAGCCTATCATATTAATAATTCTACAAACCAATAGAGTCATGACAATGATAGCGCAACTAGGATAAACGGACATTGTGCAAAACCGTTGATATATCATCCAAACGCCCTCAAAATATGCATATAATTATTTTGAATGAATATATCAAACTAAACTAAATAGGCCTTCGCTACATATTTGTTCTTTTAATGCCATATTCTTTTAGGCCTTTGGACCACGTATTTCTTTTAGGTCCATTACAAATGGTGACTTACTCACAAAGGACAATGTTTCCTTTCGGAGCCCTTCCCCGTGCACATTTATATATCATTTTTTTCACACAAATCTCACGTGCGACGTATTTAACATTCACAAATCCTCCTAGGTAACAAGATATGTAGATGACTGGATTGGTAGGAGAACACCTCACAAAGCTCAAATATACATGAGAAGTTAAAATTCAAAAGAGCTCGTGTATGTGTGTGAAAAGGCATATACAAGTGAATCCATTAAGCAAGTCAAACTTAAACTACTCAATGTAACCATGACAACGAACATTTTAAGAATTTAAAAATTTTAACCAAAGGTTCTAGTCACATGGTAGCGAAATGAGGATTCAAACACAAACATATGCCACAAAAGGTGTGTAAAATGAAAATACACAAAAAAAAAATCTTTTTGAGTTTTTCCAATTTTTAAGTAAAACAAAATTTATAACTCAAAAGACAAAACAAATTTTTTATTTTATTTTTATATTATGCCCAAAAATGTAAAGTAAAATGCGAAAGATAAACTTGTCATAGTTCAAGTAAAGTTTATATAATAAGGCATGTGCTTGAATAAGATAAATAAAATACAAATAGTAAGGATATAACATTAGGCACGACTAGTGTATGTAAACATGCAAGCAATTACTCATATGATATAGCAAGTGAGGAGTCATGTGCAATCATGCTTGAACCATCAAAAACGAAAAATTCTGAAAAACCCATATATTCCATAATAGAAAAAATACTTAAAAATAGGATCACACAATATTTTAGTGTAACCGGCTCTGATACCTTTTGTTGGAAACGCTACACCCCCCAATTCTAAATTTTCTTTTAAGTGTTAAATATAAAATATTGAAAACTTTTAAATTCAATTTTCTTAAATATGCGGAATAAAAATGGATCCACACAATACACACAAAGGATAAATTTTAATTTATTTTCAAATTAAAATTAAACTAAACACAAAGTGAATATACTAAACAACAAATGAATATTTCACTTAAACCAAATTAATTCAACCCAAGTCCAAGAAATTTTCCTAATAATAAAAATTAATTTAATTTTGCAAATTAGGCCAAACCAAATTATCAAATTAAATATATGACTTGATTAAATTATGTTAAATTTCACCTAATTAATTTATCACCAAATTAAATATTCCAATTTTATGTTTTTACCTAAGCATGCATCTAATGTGATTTTGCAAAGAATAAAATAAACAAACCACTACGCCGCGATGTATGAGGAAAACCCAAATGGTAAAAACCTCGGACGACCACTAGCCTTAATTCCACTAAGTACGGATTTACTATTACAATACAGATGACTTAATACACTCGACTCGACTCCTTCAATCCACGACGCGTCTTCTTGCAACCACCTCTGCCTAGTCGACAATCCCGGAGTCCACCAAAACCTTGGAATCCACCAATGAAGCTTTTTGGGACAAACCGTCAACACGCACCTGAAGCCTTTCTCTGAGTGGGAACGTCGCAGCACACAAGTCTTCTTCTTTTATGGGATGTAGATGCAAACCCAAACAACTCTTTGATAGGTAGAGTATAACTCGGTGCCAAACAACTCCAAGCAAAGATATGTATATATATATATATATATATAGAACTTGGAATAAACAAACTATTGGGTGTATACTTGGTTCTGTTCTTTGATTAAAATCAATTTGAATGAAAAACACCAAGGGACTTTTTGTTGGAAGATATATGCTCTCAAAGAGCCTCTGGAAGTTGTGAAAACGTCTCTCAAAAAGGTTGGTTACCGCACCAATTAAATCTGGCAAAATATAGTGGGGAAAAAGTAGTGGGAAAATGGGAAAAACTAGCAAAAACTCTTCCCGCCAAATCTTGTTCGAATGACATTTTCGTTCGAACGACATTTCGTTCGAACGACCCTTCTAACGATAAGTTTGTGAGAAAATGAAAATCTCGTAGAAGTTCTCGTTCGAACGACCTAGGAATCTCATTCGAACGAGATCCCAATTCATTCGAACGACTTTCAGAAAATAGAAAACTTCATTTTAAGCCCAAAAGTTTTATGAAAAGATCTAAAATACTATTTTCTGAGTTAAAAAAAGTCGTTAAAACGTTTTGAAAAAATACACCCAATTAAAATTATCCACGGTCTTAAATATACATAATTGCATTCATACCATTTTGGAGACCTTGGAGCAATGATGTTGATGATGCATAAACGAGGCACAAACCGCAAATGATGTCCACTTGAAATGGTGGCCGCTACGTCTTTAATTTTATGTGTCATTGGATTGAAGGATACAGATGAACACTATCCTATGACTCAAATGTTTTTGTCCGAAATTGAGCCAACACTACATAAGACTCAATTGGAAATTTGTGTCCTTACAAATCTCCTCCTTTGCTTATTCCTGGACAAAAACCAAACAAAAATCCTAAAGGGTCGTCAAGCTCAACTTGACTCAAAATATCCCACCCAAAATAAAACATACAATGCTTGACCCAAAAACCACTTTAGGACGACATTGCCACTTTAAATAGATGCCGTTACAAAAATTCCTGCACACTTAAGTAAACCATTAAATGCATAGGGAATATCAAAATATTAAATGCAATGAAAATAAGTACTCCACCAAAATTAATTCTCCCTTATCAAATAATGACCTACTTAGAAAGACATCCCCGCCTAAGATAGATCTTCAAAACTAAAGGTTTGGAAACCACTTTTCCCCCTTTTTGTTCAAGAATAGACAAAGGATTCAAAATTAATTAATTACTCATTTCTCCCCCAATTTAACTAAGTACCATTTCTCCCCCTAAAAACTACATAAGGGATATAAGTATGGGGAAACAAGTAAAACATGATGGTGCATAAAGTGATAAGAACACTAAAGCATATAGGCAACAATGAAGTTCAACTAATCCATTCAAATAGAAAAATCAACTTAGATGCGATGACAACAGATACCACTAAAATGCACTATTATAAGCATGGGATATCAAACAAAGTTCGCAACAAGATAGATACTCATTTTGAATTCAAAGCATAAATGGACTAGCAAGCATGGAAAATACTTAAAATAAATAAAATATCCTATATATGTATGCACAATAGATACAAAATATGTACAAGCACACATATATAGATATAAACACACAATTGACACAAAATTAAAATAACATAAGTTTTCCACACTCTTATGGCATAAATGTGTCATATGGAAACGGAAGTGAAGGGGGGTGAACAAAAGACCAATGAATTAAGACCCAATCACTTAAACATGTTCATGGAGTTCTCATTTGATTGCAAAAATTTATCAACTAAGATTTAGCCTTATGTGACAAGATAAAGTGAACTCTATGAACAATCATGCATAATGCATACAAGCCCATCGTGTTAGTGATTCTACAAATCAATAGAGTCATGACATTGATAGCGCAACTAGGATAAACGGACATTGTCCAAAACCGTTGATATATCATCCAAACGCCCTCAAAGTATGCATAGAATTTTTTTGAATGAATATATCAAACTAAACTAAATGGGCCTTGGCTGCATATTTGTTCTTTTAATGCCATATTCTTTTAGGCCTTTGGACCACGTATTTCTTTTAGGTCCACCACAAATGGTGGCTTACTCGCAAAGGATAATGTTTCCTTTCAGAGCTCTTCCCCGTGCACATTTATATATCATTTTTATCACACAAATCTCACGTGCAACATATTTAACATGCACAAATCCTCCTAGGTAACTAGACATGTATATGACTAGAGTGGTAAGAGAACACCTCACAAAGCTCAAATATACATGTGAAGTTAAAATTCAAAAGACCTCGTGTATGTGTGTGAAAAGGCATATAAAAGTGAATCTATTAAGCAAGTCAAACTTAAACTACTCCATGTAACCATGAAAAAGAACATTTTAAGGATTTAAAAATTTTAACCAAAGGTTCTAGTCATATTGTAGCGAAATGAGGATTCAAACACAAACATATGCCACAAAAGGTGTGTAAAATGAAAATACACAAAAAAATTATTTTTGTGTTTTTCCAATTTTTAAGTAAAACAAAATTTATAACTCAAAAGACAAAACAAATTTTTTATTTTATTTTTATATTATGCCCAAAAATGTAAAATAAAATACAAAAGATAAACTTGTCATAGTTCAAGTAAAGTTTATATAATAAGGCATGTGCGTGAATAAGACAAATATACATATAACTAGTAAGGATATAACATAAGGCACGACTAGTGTATGTAAACATGCAAGCAATTACTCATATGATATAGCAAGTGAGGAGTCATTTGCAAGCATGCTTGAACCATCAAAAACAGAAAATTCTGAAAAACCCATATTTTCCGTAATAGAAAAAATACTTAAAAATAGGATTAGACAATATGTTAGTGTAACCCGCTCTGATACCACTTGTTAGGAAAACTAGACCCCCAAATTCCAAATTTTCTTTAAAGTGTTACATATAAAATATTAAAAACTTTTAAATTCAATTTTTTAAAGATGCAGAATAAAGATGGTTCCACACAATACACACAAATGATAAATTTTAATTTATTTTCAAATTTAAATTAAACTAAACACAAAGTGAATATATTGAACAACAAAAGGATATTTCATTTAAACCAAATTAGGCCAAACCAAATTATCAAATTAAATATATGACTTAATTAAATTAAGTTAAATTTCACCTAATTAATTTAGCACCAAATTAAATATTCCAATTTTATCTTTTTACCTAAGCATGCATCTAATGTGATTTTGCAAAAAGATAAAATAAACAAACCACTACGCCGCGATGTACGAGGAAAACCCAAATGGGAAAAACCTCGGACGACCCCTAGCCTTAAGTTCCCTAAGTACGGATTTACTATTACAAGACAGATGACTTACTACACTCGACCCGACTCCTTCAAGCCCCGATGCATCTTCTTACAACCACCTTTGCCTAGCCGACAATCCCGGACTCCACCAATGATGCTTTTTGGGATAAACCTTCAACCCGCACCCGAAGCCTTTCTCCGAGTGGGAACACCGCAACAAACAAGTCTTCTTCTTTTATGGGATGTAAAAGCAAACCCAAGCAACTCTTTGATAGGTAGAGTAGAACCCGGAGCCAAATAACTCCAACCAAATTTATATATATATATAGAACTTGGAATAAACAAACTATTGGGTGTATACTTGGTTTTGTTCTTTGAATAAAATCAATTTGAATAACAAACACCAAGGGACTTTTTTTTGGAACATATTTTCTCTTAAAGAGCCGTTGGAAGTTGTGAAAAAGTCTCTCCAAAAGGTTAGTTCCCGCACCTATTAACTCTGGCAAAAGATAGTGGGGAAAAAGTTTTGGGAAAATGGGAAAAACTACCAAAAACTGTTCCCGCCAAATATCGTTCGAACGACATTTTCATTTGAACAACATTTCATTCGAACGACCCTTCTAATGATAAGTCACTGAGAAAATGAAAATCTTGTTAGAAGTTATCATTCGAACGGCCTAGGAATCTCGTTCGAACGAGATCCCAGTTCATTCGAACGACTTGTCAGAAAATAGAAAACTTCATTTTAAGCCCAGAACTTTTATGAAAAGATCTAAAATACTATTTTCTGAGTAAACACAAATTGTTAAAACTATTTTAAAAAATACACCAAATTAAAATTATCCAAGGTCCTAAATATACATAATTGCATTCATACCTTTTTGGAGACCTTAGAACACTGATGTTGATGACGCATAAATGAGGCACAAACCGCAAATGATGTCCACTTGAAATGGTGGCCGCTACGTCTTTAATTTTACGTGTCATAGACTTGAAGGATACATATGAACACTATCCTATGACTGAAATGTTTTTGTCCGGAATTGAGCCAACACTACATAAGACTCAATTGGAAATTTGAGTCCTTACAAATCTCCCCCTTTGTCTATTACGGGACAAAAACCAAACAAAAATCCTAAAGGGCCGTCAATCTCAACTAGACTCAAAACATCCCACCCAAAATAAAACATACAATGCTTGACTCAAAAACCACTTTAGGACCACTATGCCGCAACAAAAATTCCTGCGGATAGGGAATATCAAAATATTAAATGAAATGAAAATAAATACTCCCCTAAATTAATTCTCCCCTATCAAATAATGACCTACTTAGAAAGGCGTCTCCCTAAAAGATAGATCTTCAAAACTAAAGGTTTGGAATCCACTTCTCCCCTTTTTGTTCAGGAATAGACAAAGGATTAAGAATTAATTAATTACTCATTTCTCCCCCAATTTAACTAAGCAACATTTCACCCCCTAGAAACTTCATAAGGGATATAATTATGGGGAAACAAGTAAAACATGATGGTGCATAAAATGATAAGAACATTAAAGCATATGGGCAATAATGAAGTTCGACTAATCCATTCAAATAGAAATATCAACTTAGATGCGATGACAAAAGATACCACTAAAATGTACTATTATAAGCATGGGATATTAAACAAAGTTCGCAAAAAAAGATACTCATTTTGAATTCAAAACATAAATGGACTAGCTAGCATTGAAAATACTTTAAACAAATAAAATATCATATATATGTATACACAATAGATACAAAATATGCACACGCACACATATATAGATATAAGCATACAAAAGACACAAAATTAAAATAACATAAGTTTTCCACACTCTTATGGCATAAATGTGTCATATGGAAACGGAACTGAAGGGGGGTAAACTAGAGACCAATGAATTAAGACCCAATCACTTAAACATGTTAACGAAGTTCTCATTTGATTGCAAAACTTTATCAACAAAGATTTAGCCTTATGTGACAAGATAAAGTGAACTCTATGAACAATAATGCAAAATGCATACAAGCCTAGCATATTAATGATTCTACAAGCCAATAGAGTCATGAAAATGATAACGTAACTAGGATAAACGGACATTGTGCAAAACCGTTGATATATCATCCAAACGCCCTCAAAATATGCGTACAATTCTTTTGAATGAATATATCAAACTAAATTAAATAGGCATTGGCTACATATTTGTTACTTTAATTCCATATTCTTTTAGGCCTTTGGACCACGTATTTCTTTTAGGTCCATTACAAATGGTCGCTTACTCGCAATGGATAATGTTTACTTTTGGAGCCCTTCCCCGTGCACATTTATATATCATTTCTATCACACAAATCTCACATGCAACGGATTTAACATGCACAAATCCTCCTAGGTCACAAGATATGTAGATGACTAGATTGGTAGGAGAACACCTCACAAAGCTCAAATATACATCTGAAGTTAAAATTCAAAAGAGCTCGTGTATGTGTGTTAAAAGGCATATAAAAGTGAATCCATTAAGCAAGTCAAACTTAAACTACTCCATGTAATCATGACAAAGAGCATTTTAAGGATTTAAATATTTTAACCAAAGGTTCTAGTCACATGGTAGAGAAATGAGGATTCAAACACAAACGTATGCCACAGAAGGTGTGTAAAATCAAAATACACACACAAAAAAATCTTTTTGAGTTTTTCCAATTTTTAAGTAAAACAAAATTTATAACTCAAAAGTCAAAACAAAAATCTTTTTGTATTTTTATACTATGCCCAAAAAAGTAAAATAAAATACAAAAGATTAACTTGTCATAATTCACGTAAAGTTTATATAATAAGGCATGTGCTTGAATAAGACAAATAAATATACAACTAGTAAGGATATAACATTAGACACGACTAGTGTATGTAAACATGCAAGAAATTACTCATATGATATAGCAAGTGAGGAGTCATGTACAAGCATAATTGAACCATCAAAAACAAAAAATTCTGAAAAACCCATATTTTCCATAACAGTAAAAATCCTTAAAAATTGGATCACACAATATGTTAGTGTAACCCGCTCTAATACCACTTGTTGGAAACACTATATCCCAAATTCTAAAAAATATTGAAAACTTTTAAATTCAATTTTCTTAAAGATGCGGAATAAAGATGGTTCCACACAACACACACAAATCATAAATTTTAATTTATTTTCAAATTTAAATTAAACTAAACACAAAGTGAATATATTAAACAACAAATGGATATTTCACTTAAACCAAATTAATTCAACCCAAGTCCTAGAAATTTTCCTTATAATAATTAATTCAATTTTGTAAATTATGAAAAACCAAATTATCAAATTAAATATATAACTTGATTAAATTAAGTTAAATTTCACCCAATTAATTTAGCACCAAATTAAAAATTCCAATTTTATCTTTTTACCTAAGCATGCATCTAATGTGATTTTGCAAAAGATAAAATAAACAAACCACTACGCCGCGATGTACGAAGAAACCCAAATGGTAAAAACCTCGAACGACCCCTAGCCTTAAGTCCACTAAGTACAGATTTACTGTTACAAGACAGATGACTTACTGCACTCGACTCGACTCGACTCGACTCCTTCAGGCCCCGACGCTTCTTCTTGCAACCACCTCTACCTAGCCGACAATCCCGGACTCCACTGGAACCTTAGAATCCACCAATGAAGCTTTTTGAGACAGACCGTTAACCCAAAGCCTTTCTACGAGTGGGAACGTCGTAGCAAATAAGTCTTCTTCTTTTATGGGATATAGATGCAAATCCAAACAACTCTTAGATAGGTAGAGTAGAACCCGGCGGCAAACAACTCTAAGCAAAGATATATATATATATATATATATATATATATATATATAGAGAGAGAGAGAGAGAGAGAGAGAGAACTTGTAATAAACAAACTATTGGGTGTATACTTGGTTTTGTTCTTTGAATAAAATCAATTTGAACAACAAACACCAAGGGACCTTTTGTTGGAAGATATTTGCTCTCAAAGAGCAGTTGAAAGTTGTGAAAAAGTCTCTCCAAAAATTTGGTTCCCGCACCTATTAAATCTGGCAAGAGATAGTGGGGAAAAAGTAGTGGGAAAATGGGAAAAACTATCAAAAACTGTTCCCGCCAAATCTCGTTCGAACGACATTTCGTCCGAACTACCCTTCTAACGATAAGTTAATGAGAAAATGAAAATCTCGTTAGAAGTTCTCGTTCGAACGACCTGGGAATCTCGTTCGGACGAGATCCCAGTTCATTCGAACGACTTGTGAGAAAATAGAAAACTTCATTTTAAGCCCAAAAGTTTTATGAAAAGATCTAAAATACTATTTTCTGAGTAAACAAAAGTCGTTAAAATTATTTTAAAAAATACACCCAATTAAAATTATCCAAGGTCCTAAATATACATAATTGCATTCATACCTTTTTGGAGACCATGGAACAATGATGTTGATGATTCATAAATGAGGCACAAACCGGAAATGATGTCCACTTGAAATGGTGGCCGCTACGTCTTCAATTTTACGTGTCATAGGCTTGAAGGATACACATGAACACTATACTATGACTCAAATATTTTTTTCTGGAATTGATCCAACACTATATAAGACTCAATTGGAAATTTGTGTCCTTACAAATGTCCCCCTTTAGCTATTCCGGGACAAAAACCAAACGAAAATCTTAAAGGTCCGTCAAGCTCAACTAGACTCAAAACATCCCACCCAAAATAAAACATACAATGCTTGACTCAAAAACCACTTTAGGACTACTTTGTTGCTTTAAATAGATACCGCTACAAAAATTCCTGCACACTTAAGTAAACCATTAAACGCATAAGGAATATCAAAATATTAAATGCAATGAAAATAAATACTCCCCCTAAATTAATTCTCCCCTATCAAATAATGACCTACTTAGAAAGACGTATCCCCCAAGATAGATCTTTAAAACTAAAGGTTTGGAAACCACTTCTCCCCCTTTTTGTTCAAGAATAGACAAAGGATTCAGAATTAATTAATTACTCATTTCTTCCCCAATTTAACTAAGTACCATTTCTCCCCCTAAAACTACATAAGGGATATAAGTATGGGGAAACAAGTAAAACATGATGGTGCATAAAGTGATAAGAACATTAAAGCATATAGGCAACAATGAAGTTCGACTAATCCATTCAAATAAAAATATCAACTTAGATGAGATGACAAAAGATACCACTAAAATGTACTATAGTCAGCATGGGATATCAAACAAAGTTCCAATAAGATAGATACACATTTTGAATTCAAAGCATAAATGAACTAGCTAGCATGGCAAATACTTAAAACAAATAAAATATCATATATATGTATACACAATAGATACAAAATATGTACAAGCACGCATATATAGATATAATAACACAAATGACGCAAAATTAAAATAACATAAGTTTTTCACACTATTATGGCATAAATGTGTCATATGGAAATGTAAGTGAAGGGGTTGAACTAGAGACCAATGAATTAACACCCAATCACTTAAACATGTTTACGGAGTTCTCATTTGATTGCAAAACTTTATCAACTAAGATTTAGCCTAATGTGACAAGATAAAGTGAACTCTATGAACAATCATGCACAATGCATACAAGCCTATCATATTAATGATTCTACAAACCAATAGAGTCATGACAATGATAGCGCAACTAGGATAAACGGACATTGTGTAAAACCGTTGATATATCATCCAAACGCCCTCAAAATATGCATATAATTCTTTTGAATGATTATATCAAACTAAACTAAATAGGCCTTCGCTACATATTTGTTCTTTTAATGCCATATTCTTTTAGGCCTTTGGACCATGTATTTCTTTTAGGTCCATTACAAATGGTGGCTTACTCGCAAAGGATAATGTTTCCTTTCGGAGTCCTTCCCCGCGCACATTTATATATCATTTTTATCACACAAATCTCACATGCAACGGATTTAACATGCACAAATCCTCTTATGTCACACGATATGTAGATGACTAGATTGCTAGGAGAACACCTCATAAATCTCAAATATACATGTGAAGTTAAAATTCAAAAGAGCTCGTGTATGTGCATGAAAAGGCAAATAAAAGTGAATTTATTAATCAAGTCAAACTTAAACTACTTCATGTAATCATGACAAAGACCATTTTAAGTATTTAAAAATTTTAACCAAAGGTTCTAGTCACATGGTAGCGAAATGAGGATTCAAACACAAACATATGCCACAAAAGGTGTGTAAAATCATAATACACCAAAAAAAATCTTTTTGAGTTTTTCCAATTTTTAAGTAAAACAAAATTTATAACTCAAAAGACAAAACAAAAATCTTTTTGTATTTTTATATTATGCCCAAAAATGTAAAATAAAATACAATAGATAAACTTGTCATAATTCAAGTAAAGTTTATATAATAAGGCATGTGCTTGAATAAGACAAATAAACATACAACTAGTAAGGATATAACATTAGGCACAACTAGTGTATGTAAACATGCAAGCAATTATCTCATATGATATATCAAGTGAAGAGTCATGTGCAAACATGCTTGAACCATCAAAAACTGAAAATTCTGAAAAACCCATATTACCATAATGGAAAAAATCCTTAAAAATAGGATCACACAATATTTTAGTGTAACCCGCTCTGATACCACTTGTTGGAAACGCTAGACTCCCAAATTCAAAATTTTCTTTTAAGTGTTAAGTATAAAATATTGAAAACTTTTAAATTCAATTTTCTTAAAGATGCGAAATAAAGATGGTTCCACACAACATACACAAATGATAAATTTTAATTTATTTTCAAATTGAAATTAAACTAAACACAAAGTGAATATATTTAACAACAAATGAATATTTCACTTAAACCAAATTAATTCAGCCCAAGTCCTAGATATTTTCCTAATAATAATTAATTCAATTTTGCAAATTAGGCCAAACCAAAATTTCAAATTAAATATATGGCTTGATTAAATTAAGTTAAATTTCACCTAATTAATTTAGCACCAAATTAAATATTCCAATTTTATCTTTTTACCTAAGCATGCATCTAATGTGATTTTGCAAAAGATAAAATAAATAAACCACTACGCAGCGATGTACGAGGAAAACCCAAATGGGAAAAATCTCGGACGACCCCTAGCCTTAAGTCCACTAAGTACTGATTTACTGTTACAAGACAGATGACTTACTACACTCGAGTCGACTCTTTCAATCCCCGATGCGTCTTCTTACAACCACCTCTGCCTAACCGACAATCTCGGACTCCATCGAAACATTGGAATCCACCAATGAAGCTTTTTGGGACAAACCGTCAACCTGCACCCGAAGCCTTCTCCGATTGGGAACGCCACAGCAAACAAGTCTTCTTCTTTTATGGGATGTAGAAGTAAACCCAAATAACTCTTTGATAGGTAGAGTAGAACCCGGTGCCAAACAACTCCAAGCAAATATATATATATATATATATATATATAGAACTTGTAATAAACAAACTATTAGGTGTATACTTGGTTTTGTTCTTTGAATAAAATCAATTTGAATAACAAACACCAATGGATTTTTTGTTGGAAGATATTTTCTCTCAAAGAACCTTTGGAAGTTGTGAAAACGTCTCTCAAAAAGGTTGGTTACCGCACCAATTAAATCTGGCAAAAGATAGTGGGGAAAAAGTAGTGGAAAAATTGGAAAAACTACCAAAAACTGTTCCCGCCAAATCTCGTTCGAACGACATTTTCGTTCGGACGACATTTCGTTCGAACGACCCTTCTAACGATAAGTTAGTGAGAAAATGAGAATCTCGTTAGAAGTTCTCGTTCAAACGACCTAGGAATCTCGTTCGAACGAGATCCCAGTTCATTCGAACGACTTGTCAGAAAATAGAAAACTTCATTTTAAGCCCAAAACTTTTATGAAAAGATCTAAAATACTATTTTCTGAGTAAACAAAAGTCGTGAAAACTATTTAAAAAATACACCCAATTAAAATTATCCAAGGTCCTAAATATACATAATTGCATTCATACCTTTTTGGAGACCTTGGAACAATGATGTTGATGACGCATAACCGAGGCACAAATCGACAAATGATGTCCACTTGAAATGGTGGCCACTAAGTCTTCAATTTTACGTGTCATAGGCTTGAAGGATACACATGAACACTATCCTATGACTCAAATGTTTTTGTCTGGAATTGAGCCAACACTACATAAGACTCAATTGGAAATTTGTGTCCTTACAGATAGGTGCCGATCAGTATGAGGTTCAACAACTGTTGAGGATATAGTGTGATGGGACGAGGTGGATCGTATGCTGAGGGTGACACCAGAGGTGGGTTAAGCGGCTTTGGGTAGCATTGCCAATTCTCGATTAGGGATATAGGTGACATTTTACCCTTGAGGGATGGATCCTCGAGATTTTCTTGTAGATTCATCATTGACTGTGGGAGCTTGACGTTGACCATATTACATGCTTAATGTAGTGGCATTGCACCTAAAAAGGGCCTTAAAAAGGAAAAAATAAATGCATATTTTATTTGATTATCTTGATTTATTGGTTTACTCTACATGCACTTTAATTTGCTGTTGAGTTTTTATTTTGAGAAAGAATAGAAAAAGTGTGTTTTTTGAATTTTTTTGAATATGTTTGAGTAGAAGGTGTCCTCGATGGCTTGGCTAAAAAAGAGCTTCCCTTTTGAAGGGATTTATTTTGAGTATGAAGAATGACTTTTTTTGGAATTTTTGAGTAGAGGAAAGCCTTGGAGGCTTGGTTGGTATATGGATTAGGGGAATAAAAGGCAAGGTTGTAAAGCGGGACTTGTCGCCTTTTTTAGATTGTGTTGAATCTAGCGTGTTCAACATACTATAATGATGTTGGTTTTGCTGGAGCTGCCGCTTTGTGCCTAAGTTCGAGGTTCTTGCTTGTGATTGGGGACCTGATGGTGGACCCTCAATTGCTTGCTATTTTGGCATGGATGTCATATCATTGTAATCCCGTAGCGATGATACTAGTGAAGACCTTGAACTATCTAGATGCTTGGCGGGAAGGCCGTTCTGATTTTCTGAGAGGTGTCCCAATTATGTTGTTCATGTGGTTGTCTGAGAGATTCCGTTTGGCGGTCCCCCTGAATATCCTTTGGAAGTTGTGCTGAATTTATTTACTCACTATTTCATCAGCTTTGGCTTGACTATCGAGAACTAGAAAAATTGGTTTGTGGAGCACGGGGCTCGAAAGCTGTGTTGGTAAGTACCGGGTGGGGAAAGTTGAAGCCCATTCTATAACTGAGGGAATACCAGTACGTTTTGTTGGTTGGACTTCGGCATACCTCTTTCTACTTTCCTTGGCGGCTCCTACACTAAGTTATATGGGAACAAATCATGCCTTCCCATATTCTGGACATTTTTTCATGGATAATTGACGGAACGCATGGGGATGCGGTTTGGCTCTTTGTGGGAGAATCGTCGGCCTTCGACCTGTCCTTCCAAATCTTTTGGTAAAGTTTGACACATTTTTTAGGACTACGTGAAATGGCTATAGAGGAGGGTAGTGGATAAGATATTAGACGAAGAGACCGGGCAGAAATGGATCGCCATGTTTGACACCATAGAAGGAGGTGTAGTGGTTTTCCATAGGATGGTACGGGCTTACCGCTGTATGGAGTTCCTCCTACACTCTATTCAGGTAGGAGAAGTTTGGGGGCCTCAAGATATAGATAATAACGGGTCTAGTTCTTCTGAAAGTTGCGGGTAGGGACTGGTGCCATTTGTGAAGCTTTTGTGTGTTTTATGTATTTGGTTAATTTTTGTTGGGAATATATTTTGGGAGGGTTTTTTTAGTAATAGTTTAGCTTGTTTTTGTTTTCATGTAATCGTGCTGAGTTTTCTCATAATGGAAGAAAAAAGGATTTTAATTATATTGTTGTGCCTCTAGATGAATTTTACATTTGAATTATCTATACTAATATCTAAGGCATACATAATCCTTTTATTCATGCAAATGATAAAATAAACTATCATTCTCTGGGATAAGAAAAGAATTGCACTTTGTGAAAAATACGAAAGCTGTGCTCATGTAAAGCGTATGAGCTGCCTAAATACCTCTGGGGGTTTTGAAAATTTTTTGAGTTTCATTTTTGAAAGTAAACATATTTTTAGAGGATCAGGCTCCACGTAGTTCTGACTAGAGGGAAATGGAGAATTTTTTTAGAATATAAGGGGGATGAAAATATTCGTACCGCACTAAGATTTTGGAATACAAATAGAATTTATTGAAATGGTACAGTTTGACTGGACGGGCCATCTCTTCTCCATCGAGGTGAGTGAACATAACTGCGCCACCAGATAATCTTTTTGGATAGCATATGGCCATTAATCGTGCTCGCATTGGATTTTCTGCATCATTTCTTCAATGTCCGCACCTGCGATGCAGTGTAAGTGGGTTCCATTAAAGTTTCTCTTAAATAGTGCTTTATCGCAGACAATGTACTGGGCAACTAGTCTATGGAGGGTTGTTGGATCTTTCTTGTTAGAATCTTGGGGGAACCTACTGTTCTTGAAGAGGTGCCAAATAGCGTAATACCAGCATTCATCCATATCAGAATCTTCTTCCGTGATTAGGTCGATATGGTAGCAGTGGGTTGGTTTAGTTTTCTTTGGACTAGGAAGGGGTCCATCGTTATTCCCTCAGGCATGTTAACCATAAAGTCTAAGGTAGCAAGGGCATCGACTAAGATGTTCCATGCTCGGAACAAGTAGTGGAAGGTAATATCTTGGAATTGGGAGTCTAGTTCTTTTAGGTGGGCACGAAAGGGTTAGAGTTTCTCGTCATTGACTTTCCATCTTCTGAGGACCTTGCCGATGACGAGGGATGAATCCCCGTAAACGTCTAAGCACTAGATTCCTTTCTTGATATCAACTTTGAGGCCTATGGTGCATGCGTCGTATTTTGTCACGTTATTAGTATAGGGAAAGTCTAGCTTGATGGCAATGGGAATGTGATAGTCATTAGGGGTGATTATGAGTATCCCAATGCCATATCCTTTCTTGTTGGCGGTGCTATCAAAGACCATTTTCCATCGAAGGTATTCTTAGGAGGTACAAAGGATATTTTCATTCGAGAACTCAAAAATCCAAATGCCGGCTTATTCTATAGTGTGGTCAACAAGGAAGTCAGATATATCTCTTCCTTTCATGACTTTCTATGTGACATACACAATATCGAATTAGGTTACCAGTATCAACCATCGGGACATTTGTCTAGACAAAGAAGGTTTCTCGAGTAGGTATTTGATAGGATCAATTTGGGATATAAGTTTGATGGGAAACGAGAGCATGTAGTGCCATAATTTTTGAGTGACCAGACGAGGGCGACACATGCTTTCTTTAAGGAAGTGTAGTTGACTTTGTTTCTAGCTAACTTGCAACTAGAGCAGTAGATGGCCCTTTATTTGTGGGATTCTTTAAGGGTTTGGGCCAATAAAGACCTAGCTGCAGTGTGTTATGGTCAAGTATAGGAGTAAGGGTAGACCAGGTTGCAGTGGCATGAGTACCAGTGGTCAGGTTAAATATTGCCTGATTCGATCAAAGGCTTCCTGATAATATTTTTTCCAAACTTTGGTTGAATCCTTCCAAAGGATTTTGAAGATGGGTTC
Organism: Sambucus nigra; assembly: GCA_949130495.1. Classification (NCBI taxonomy): domain Eukaryota; kingdom Viridiplantae; phylum Streptophyta; class Magnoliopsida; order Dipsacales; family Adoxaceae; genus Sambucus; species Sambucus nigra. The sequence continues at coordinate 678,027,878 of OX422209.1, forward strand.
ACAAATAGAAGTCAACATGCTGATGAACCGGTTAATATACTGTAATTTTCCAAGGAATCCTCGACCTTCTTTCTCCGTTTGAGGTGGTGGCATTTTAAGTATGGCTTTTAGTTTGGCAGGATCTGCATCACTCCCTTTTTCTCTAACTATGAATCCCAAGTTCTTTCCTTTGGTAATGCCAAAAACATATTTCTATGGGTTAACTCACACCTGGTATCACCGTAGTCGCCCGAAGAACTTTCGGAGAGCAGGAAAGTGACCGTCCTGAGTCTTAGACTTGATGGTCATATCGTCCACATAGACCTCGACTTCTTTGTGTCTTATATCATGCAAGATGGTTATGGAATCCCTCTAGTAGGTAGCCCTTATGTTTTTCAGACCAAATCGCATAACTGTATAAGAGAAGGTTCCCCAAGGGGGATGAATGTGGTTTTCTCTTGATGATTCGGGTGCATCTTGATCTGATTGTATCCGATAAAACAATCAACGAATGACTTGAGAGAAAGAATGGTCGTACTATCCACAATCATGTCAATATTGGGCAGTGAATAATCATCTTTCGGAGAAACCTTGTTCAAATATTGGTAGTCCACGCACATGCGAACCTTTCCTCCTATTTTTGGCACGGGTACGATGTTAACTAACCATATAGGATATTTGATCACATGAATGAAATCCACGTTCAACTCTTTGACCACCTCTTCCTTAACCTTGAACGACCATTCGATGCGGAGCTTTTATAGTTTTTGTTTGCCCAATTTGCATTTTAGGAGTGTTGGAATCTTGTGATGGGATATTTTAGGATCGATGTCGGGCATGTCATCATAGGACCATGCAAATACGTCCATAAATTCCCTCAGTAGTTCTTCGAGTTGCGCACGTTCATGCTCGTTAAGGGTGGACCCTATCCTAATCTCGGTCAGTTGGCTATTAGAAACGAGATTAATAACAACAGTTTCATCTTTAATAATTTGAACATGGTTATGTTGTTTATTATTAATCTTATCAAGATCAGTTAAGAATTGTTCATTTGGAAAATCATCATCATCAAGAGTTTTGTTATAATCACGATAATTAATGTAAGGCCAACAAGATGCTCAAAATCTTCGTTTATTTCATTTGCAGAAAATACGGCGTTAAGAACCTCATTGAATGAGGTCTCAATTACATTGTGATCAGAATAGGGATGAATAATAAAAGAATAGGAAATGGGATAAACATCTAGGTTAGGTTGCATTTCGGCAAATGGAACTGGTATACCATGTTCGTTTACGAGAGGTGCATCAGTAGTTTTAATCAGGAGGGATGGATCCGAGAGCCTAAGTGGATCATGCAAAGTGTTAGCCCCAGTGTCTATAAATTGAATGAATCCTCAGAGTCATTTCCCTCAGAATTCTCGATTGCAGTTGTAATCTTCTCAACAAGCGATTTTACATGATGCTGGGAACTTTTTGCCCATGAATAGCTGTTTTGGAAGAAGATGTCCATTCCTAGCTTCATCTTATTTCCCACATGATCATACCACAGTTTGGTAAAGACACGAAAGTAAAAATATTCACCTTCATTGAGAAATCTTCTGTTTAAGGAATCCCGTGAGACAATCTTGGTACTTTCTAGCCTTCTCTTTAACTGAGGTTGACGGAGCATTCTAAGTTCCTATGATAATGGTTGATAACCCAAACCACATAGAGGAGAAGCCTTCTTTAACACCAAAGGTTCCCTCTTGTCGTCTTCCCAACCCCAGTCCAGGCATGAAGTGAATATTCTTGAACATCTGTATCATATTGACATTATCGCGAGGGCTGTGCTCTGGACACACTCTATTTTCGAAATTATCCCATGTTAGGAGCGAAAGTGGTTTGACTCAAAAACTTGACAGAAGCATATCATTCACCCCATATTGTATCTCTAGTACCGGATTACAGATGCTTGCATTCACAGTGTTGTCGTCACCTCCTAAGATGTTGATGAGCTTCCCAATGGTGAAGAACTTCAATTTTTGATGGAGGGAGGAAGACACACCCCTGATACCATCGAGCCATAGTCGTCCGAGAAATAGGTTGAAACAAGTCGATATGTCGATGACTTGAAATTCAGTAACGGGATTTATAGGTCCAACCCCTATTAGAAGCTTTATGAATCCTATCACTTCCCGACGAGTATTATCATAAGCACGCACCACGGTAGAAGTCGAAGCAAGGTCGCTTACTTTTAATCCCAAGCTGTTGAGGGTTTTTAATGGATAAACATTAAGTGTTAACCCATCGTCGACAAGCAAAAGCAAGACGGTCTTTCTTATGACCTCAATGGAGATATTGAGATCATATTTGTGATTTGAAACAAACTTAAGAATTTTTTCTTCAAAGAAGGAGAGCATTTTAGTAGAGGTTAGAGATTTGACTAGATTCACTACTTCTTCTGGAGAGGTGGAAGGAGGGACTGTGGGCCCGATAAGTAGTTTAATCAAGGCATTTCGATGCAGCTCGGAAGCCATAAAGAGTCCCTACAGAGTGATGTTAGCCTGAGTTTTATTCAATTGATCAAGGATCTTTCCTTCCTTAAGGGTTTTGGTATATGGAGTTTCTCAATACCTTTTTCCTTATCGATCATTGTTGATTGAGGGTTCGAAATTTGGTAATGCCTACTAAATCTAGTCATATGGTTTACAGAAGAGGGGAAAAATAAAAACCCTATTTCTTCATCTATCTCGTGTTGTTCAACCACTTTGTTGATCTTTCCTAGTATAACCTCAAACGATATCATTCCACATATACTGACTACTGGGCTATTCTTTTCAAGGTTTTTCTCTTCATCTGAACTATCGAATTCGTCTCCCCATCCAGTGGCAACGATGTCATCCTTCCACGAGAAGTTAATGCCTTCTACAACCTCAATGGCCTCTTTGTATAGATCCTACCACTCAACGGGCAAATGTAGAAGTGAAAGGACCAAGCGCCCTTGTAGTTTCAAAGCATCGAGTAGCTCGAACATATTACAAATTTCATTGGTCTGTCAGAATAAGTCTGCCATGATCTGGATGACATTATTTAATCTAGCTTCATTGGTGGGTACTACCCAACTATCTGACTCATGAGCCCACTTTCGAGCTTCCAAGAATAGTGTGCTGAATTTCTGGCAGTCAATGGTCATCTCTTAGGAAAATTTTACCCCGAACTCTAGGAGCTGATCAATACTGCTGATAATTCCATATCTTTTCCTACGAAATGAGTACGAATAACAATGCATGCTCTTTTAAGAAGTGACAGGGCATGATCGAAAAAATAGTTATGGTGTAGGAGAAAAATATGGGCAAACTTTGAGGGGTTTAGCGAATATACGAGTATGATGGGCGATTTACTGGGTACAACCTGGGTAGATGAGTTAAATTTTGGATCTTCTTCTAGGAAGATAGTATTTATATGATTTGGAAATGGATTATGGGTAGTGTTTGGTTTACGATTGGCTGGTGGGGAGATAATACCCCATTCATTCAGACCCTGGATTCCATTTTGGAGATGGAAACATTGGTCAGTGGTATGGCTTTCATTTTGATGGAAATCATAATGGGCATATGGTTTGAAATTTTTAGGGAACGAGTTTGGTAATGGACGAGGGTCCAATGGCTTGATAAGGTTTCGGCTCAAAAGGGCTTGGTAAACTTTTGAGAGGGGAGCGTAAAGCTCTGTGTGTTCTTTTTTGACTGGGTTAGGGAGGCTTTCTAGTGCCCATGAAGTGGCATGCTGAGAGATGTTATTGATAGTTGAAACTATGGTATTAGCAGACTTCTCATACTTTATGGGAGTCAACTGTCCGAATATTTTCTTCGGCTCAACTTCTGTCTTAGCAAGACTTTCTTCGATCTCCACTCCTATTTCTCGAAGGGCTAAAAAATGGGGGTAATACTATCCTCCTGTCATTGCTCAAACATGGGGTAAGAAGTTCTTCTTCACAATACTGACTTGTTCCTCTTTGAAAGGTCGGTTGGTCATGGTGGCCTCCTTTCCCCTCCACCTTGCTATGAAAATACTGATAGTTTCCCTAGAATTCTGTTTGAGAAGTTCTAAATTATGGTGGGTAGCCTCTAATTCCTCGTTATACTTGTACTGTCACATGAATTCATGGGAAACATCCTCCCAACTGCAAATTTTGGATTCCTCAAGAGATGAAAACAAACAAAGAGCACTGTCCTTTAAAATCTATTGGAACATCTGGGTTATTATTTCCTCGAAGGTACTTAGGAGAGTATGGCTCAGTGGAAACATCGGAGATGAATAATTAGGGTTCCACTACCCTTGAACCTCTCAATATTGGGCATCTTGAATTTTTTCGGTAGCCTTGCTTTAGGGTAGGTAGACATATGGGTGTAATCCATGTAGTTCTCAAAGATTATGATCTGGTAAAACTTCTTGGTCAATAGCTTAAGTTCCTCATTGACCTTATTCAACTCTTTTTCCTTTGGATCGACGGTCACGGGAAGGTTACCCCCGAGTTGGGCAAGATTCGAGAGAGGAAGCTGAGCTGGCGATGGCCCATTGGTAGGGCGGGCACGTGAAGTGTGCTAATACTCTTTCAGGACCCAAATGGCTCAGGTGAGGGTTTACCCATATCATGAGGGAAGATAACCTTGAGTTCTTCAGGAATACGGACCCGATTTCATTGCATCTCATGAACCTCGATTTGAAGGTTGTCTATCTTAGCAGTAAGTTAGGCTTGAACTTTCATCAAATCGTGCTGCACATTCGGTAATGGGTATGCATTCTCTATCGAGAGCGGGTGAAGGGGGATTTTGGACTTAGAGGAAGTAGCTGGAGGACTAACAGAGACTCGGGGTGATTTGACTGAAGACCAAAGAAAATAGGGAGTCAGGCCAAGGGTCGGGTATGCGATCAACCTGAGAGGAAAAAGATTCAAATTTATTTTTGAAAGAGAAGAGGAATTTTTGTTTTATCCCAGGACGGAAATGTTTTGACATTTTTGGAAAAAGGAGAATAAAATGTTTTTGGCTATTTTGATAAAAGGAGAAAAAGTGTTTTTGACATTTTTGGTAAGAAATGAGGAAAAATGTGAAACCGTCTCAGCATGATTATTTTTGTTATTATGTTTTCACTTGTATTAGGTTTACCTAAATGCTAAAGAAATATTGGACAGGACCCGTGCCTGGGAAAAATTAGGTTTGAAAATATGTAAAACACGGTTTGACTTTTTACCAGGCTCATGGACATGGTCCCATTTTGAAAAAAGACAAAATCGCACGAAAATTTGGGCGACATGCTGACCCGTCATTTCGATAGAGTTTTAGGTAGTAATCAGCAAACTAAATATGAGTGCCCTAGGTTTGACGCCTATATGAGGGTATGAATTTATTGCGTTAGTGGAAAGGTTCCCACCTTTGGCATGACTTACATATATACATCTTGCTTTTGAAGGTGATCGGTACATGTGGACAAGTCATTTGATATACCTGAGCGTACGTGAAATGCCTCACTATATACCTAGTGGGGACAGTACGTGTGAGAGCGAGTTCGATATACTCGATGTACATGAATAAGTTCTCTGCTATATTCCTTCCATCATGACCTCAGTCAATGGTACAATGCGGGGGGAACCGTTCGATACAGGTCGAAGGTACTTGGACAATGGAAGGTGAGAGTCATATTGCTTAGGTTAACTGGACCTTCTGGACCAAATTTGGTCAAAGCTAATATTTTTTGGTGATGTAATGTGAAAAATGCATGATTCTTGATTAGTAAAGGGTATTTTATTTAGCATGATGAGTGCTATAATAATTGGGAAGAATGTACAAGTATCATGGCAAGTAAATCTAGCATGGAATTTAAAGGTTCCAGTAAGCATGTATTTGTTAGAGTTAGTGATGTGTGTGGTAATGAATCTAAGCATGTATAAACTACAAGTGATGTGTGACAAGTGTGAGTGAGCATGGATATATACAATTGTGATAAGTGGAGGTGTGTGCTAGTGACACCTAAGAATGGATATCCTAAGTGGTGTGTACAACATATGAATTTAAGTGATCCCACGTGTAAGTAGTGTGAAGTGTACATGGAGTGTATCTACAAGTGTGTGAGTGGGGGAGTGATATAATCATGAGGTAGATATATACAAGGAATAATAGAGGAGAAAAAAGGTAACACATAGGTAGGTGCATACGCACATAAGTAGAAAATGATAACACCCATGCAAACCGAGTCTAGCCCTCTTATGAGCTCTTCCCCAGCGGAGTTGCCACTGTAGCCATCCCTTCCCATTCAGGGATCTCTCCTCCCGCCTTTGGGGGGGGGGGGTCCTTATGCTCACGCGTGCTCGGGGGAGGGAGCGCCCTCTTCCTAGGAGCGGTTCAGCCGTCATCGATGCGGGATGATGTAAAGAGATGGAGTCGCCAAGCTATTTTGCACAAAATAGGCAAAAGAACATATCTTCGCCTCGAGAGAGTGACATAAAAGAAAAACTGATGCTTATGAAACAAACAATTCAGAGGTTCAGGGGCTAAGTTACCGAATGGGAAGGTGTTAGGCACCTATCCCGCCCATTCAGTCTCTCATGGGCTTATGTTACTATTTTTCTCAATTTCTCCGTGAAGTGTTTGCACATGTATACATAAATAGAGATCGGAATTACTCAACCCATATCATGGAAAAGATAGAGTGAGGTCATCCACAAGAATGATCCCAAGATAATAATTAGAAAATATGATGTATGCGCTTATCAAGATATCGATAGTTATAATGAAACGATAATATTTATTAAATAAAACGCAAATATGAATCACAAGTATGAAATGAGTAATAAATAAATCAAATGAAAACATAAAAATTGGAAAATTGGAAAATTGGACTCGAGTCTCGGGTTTTAGCCTGAAATGCCTACGTAGCCTATAAAGGCAGCAAATTCCACATAGTTCGCATGAGACATAAGGGTTGGGTTTATCCCATTGATTCCAAATGGGAGTTTATTATATGTGTATGTGTAAGAAAGTTATTTTCGTTTGAGAAAATGTGGTGAATAATCCCGTTGGAATTTATAGGCATAACCCTCATTTTCCTTGTTTTGAGTTTTTAATAGAAAATAAAGTATGTGTAATATAACTAATAAAGGATGAGATGTTAATGTGTATGAACTATAGTAAAAGCTAGGTTAATAATTTATGTAACTAATGCAAAAATAAAGAAATTTAAAGAGAGGGAAGGATATTTGGACCTTCTTCGGAGAATTGAGGCTTGATCTTGATCCTTGATGAGCTCCCTTGAATGTTGAGATGAATATTGTATGAGAGACAGGGGCACAGGCAAGTGGAGGATAGGGAGGGAAAGTGCCCCACCCCAAATCTGGAGAAAACATTTGCATATGACCTTTTTTTCTAGAGTAACCCACCTCTATTTTTTTAAAGAAAAAGAAGAACGCTTAGGTTCACTGTAATGCAACTCCAACCTATTTTATAACCCCTTTGTATCCTTCATACTTAATAAGGCCCAGTGGCACGCCAATTAAGCAAATAATATGCGCATAAATTTCCTTACCAAAACAAAATACCTTTCACATATTCAGTTTTATTCATTCTTTCTTGTTTTATGTTTTTTTGTAAAATCTACTTAGGGTTTCACAAAATTGACTTACTGTTTTTGTAATTGGTTTAGAATTTAGGGATAATTTTATTTTTATAATTTCACTTGGAATACTATATTTAGTCGTTGAATATAATTCTAATTTTATTGTTAATATCATATCGTTTTGTAATAAAATGGCATGTGGATTAGATATTAGTATATTTTAACAATAAATCTTGTTCGGATGAAGATTTTTTTCGGTGCCCCTCCCTTACAAATTTCCTGGCTCCTCCACTGATGAGATAGAATGAGATTTTGCTAAACTGAATATGAAAATGACGGGAATGAAATATGGAAAGGAATTTCACACAAAGAAAGTTCGTTGATTGTAGAAGAATGTTGTTGATGTCACTGATATTGATGGATCTGAGGCGTGTCCTAAGAGTGAGCTCATGCCCTCCTTTTATAGGGTAGGGGGATTGTCGATTGGCATACCCCTAGCTCTACCAATCAGTAGGTGACCCTAGACACACTGCTGATAGGCAGGGAAATGAACCAGCTAATCGGTAGTCTCGTGCAGATTTTTTGAGAAAAATGGTCGTAGAACGCAATCTGTTAATCCAAATCGTGCAAGGGGAATACCGTTAGAAATTTAATTTATAGACCTTAAAGAGTCCTTTGGTCCTCTCCCGAGTGTGGGAATTTACTTTAGGTCAAATGGGGCTCGGAAGCGCTTGTTTGTCCTTTGGACGAGAGATCATTGGACGGTAATGGATCGTTCATCCAAACTGTAAGTCAGAATCGTGCACGGGGTGGACCGTTGGAAAGGTTATGTGAGGTACTTAGATATTACAAAGCGCTTCACTAAGTTCAGAGAGTTGACTTTGGTCAATCGGGGCCTGGAAGATCCCGGTGTCCTTTTAGAGTAAAATGGGTCGTTCGTCCGTACCGTAAGGCTGATTCGCGTACAGGGCGGACTGTTGGAAAGGGTATTCAGTTACTTTTGAAGATTCAATTAGTCTCATTTGATCTGAATAGTTGACCTTGGTCAAACGGATCCCAAGAGTGCCTGGTGGCATCTGGATCAATTTTTGAGGCAAAATGTTCGTCTGAACGGTTATGCTCTTTTATGCACGGGGTAGACCGTTGGAAAAGAATTTTAGTTTCTTTCCAGGGTTCATTGAGCTTTCTCTCTAACGATAGAGTTGATTGGGGTAAAATTGAGGACCGAGCACGTCCGGTGGCCTCTAGATTAATTTTTGATAATAAAATGGTCCCTTCATCCGAACCGTTATGCCGATTTGCACACAGGGCAGACCATTGGAAAGGGGATAAGATTCATTATTTTTTTCTCTGATGATAGAGTTAACCGAGGCCCAAGAGCGCCCGATGGCCTCTAGATCATACTCGGAGTATAATCCATGATTTGTAATGAATTGAGGAGGTGCTAGGGATCTAAGGAGAGAATTAGGGTCCTAGAATGTGGTGTCTACAGACTTGGTACCTCGTTCGAATGGTATACCCATTTCGTTCGAACCGTATTCCAACGACTTATCAAATGACATTTCAAAGAAGGACAAAAAATAGATTCGTTTGATCAGAGGAACCTCATTCTAACGACCTCGTGTTTCTCATTCGAACGACAATGCTAACTCAATCTAACGACCAAATGAGATTTCAAATTTTTTTCTTAAAAAGTATTTTAAAAAATTCGGAAATACAAACTCTTAAAATTATAAAATCCCTTCAAAAATCAAAGGCTTTACTAAAACAAACATAACTCTTTTAAATTTTGTTGATATGAACGATTCTTCAATCTTCTAAAAAGTCTTCAAGTTTGTCTTTAAATCCATAGAACTATTCATGTAGGTGTAGTGTATGTGTAAAGGGATAAGACAAAATAAAAATACATTGATCAATTATAAAACTCGTTCTTACAAATTATCTAACAAACCATATCTTGCCCTTACATTATTTAATTTGATAAGAAAATATTGTGACGTATGCTTTAAGAACTTGATGGGTACAATGGTTCACTCACCTTACTGGATAACTTTAGTCTCATCAAGATTGACTCTACCCCTAATTTTAACATTTTCACTTGATTAATGATCTACTTTATGATTAAACATCTTGAATGCATTGTAAACAAGCTCTTGTTTAACACCTCATATTTTCATAGTATTTTAAATTACACGTGTGCACATAATTTAATTCATTTAAAAAATAAAGTGACTTAAATAAATATTGATTAGCGAATATAAGGATTAATATTTATGTATATTTATATTTAAGTGGTGATAAGAAAATGAAAACATGTTAAATTATATTACGCCATAAGTGAGTAAAAGTGACGGGTATAATGGTATCTCATTCGGGACACATGAATAGAGCCATGTTGAGCATGAGATGGAAATTGATATTAGATACTCAGATGGTAATTTTTGGTGTGCTAATGGTCTAAAATGTGTCAAAATAGTCAAAAATAGGTACCCGGGGTTTATAATTGTGTTACGAGGGCTTTTTAGGCTATACGGGTGCAGTAAAATGATATTCGGGTCATTTTACATACGAGGGATGACTCAATTTCGGGATTTAGAGTGTTTAGATTTATATTTAAGTAAGGTGGATAGAATTTGAATCTATCTAGCCATTCCAGAGGGTAGGATTTTGAGAGAAGAGAGAAAAGAGAAGAAAAAAAGGGAGAAAAATGAAGAAAAAAGGATACGGGTTGGGGATCAATTCATCCGAGTTAAAGAAAATTGCCAAGAGAGGAATTCAAGAAGGAAATATCATAAATTCATATTTCTTAAGGCAAGTATTTAACTTTCTTTATTGTTAATTGTAGTTTCAAATATTCATGAAAAATTGGAGTGGAAAACACACAATTTTTGAGTTCGGAGAACCATGCAAAATTGGGTTTTAAATAATGTAACCATTGAAGATGAATATAATGACGATAATATTGTAAATATTATGTGATTATAATGAGAAATATATGTTATTTATTTATTTAAAAGAGAAAAGGGTGAATCTTGAAACTAGGGTTTATTATATAATGATTTATTGATTTAATTGATGAATCTGTCAAAAATTTTGACGTCACTTCATAAGCATGCCATTTTATCTTTACTTTGAATTATACTATGAGATATAGATGATAATAAAGTTATTTATCTTATCTTTCAAATGATATTTGAATTAATTCATTTGGACTTCTTTGGAGGGAGTAATAGTCGTTTTAGTAAAAGGTGTTTAATTGGTTAGAATATCTGATTTTTCCAAATTTTAACGTCATTTCAAATTCATGCCATTTTCTATTTACTTTTAATTATACTATAAGCCATATATATAAATAAAGGTATTGATCTTAGCTTTCCAATGAGCTTTGAATCAGATCATTTGAACTTATGTGGAGGGAGTGATAACCATTTTAGTAAAAGGTGTTTTAATTTGTTAGATTATTAGATTTATGCAAATTTGTGATTTTTAAGAGTTCTAATGGGATATTAACTCTTATATTTTTACCTATTTGAAGGAAGTGCGTGGGATGATCTTTTAAAACTCAAACCAACTTATTCTAAAGAGACTGAGGAAGTTTCGTAGGCTAACCGGGAATGGATTCTGTGTAGGGACATATGTGACTTAGCGAGTAAATGACCAGGGTGGAAATTGTGAAATTGGGTTGGATTTCAGGATGGATAGGCTAATGCTTTGTTAGATTAACTTGTTGACCAGAAGCATCTAACCATTGAGTTCAATAATAAGTAATTGAATACTTAGCTAGATTAGGAAGTCAGGTTAGACTTTGGGATTGGATAAGCTAGTGCTATGAGAGATATTATGCATGATAACCGACTTTATATATACACACGTATGAAGTATGACCTTATATATATATATATATATATATATATATATACTAGAGGAATGCCCGTGCCTAAAGGCGCGACAAAAATTTTCAAAGTACGTAATCATAATACGATAAAAAAATTCCAAGTACATAATTGCAAAATGGCAAAAATTCTAAAATACGAATGCAAAACAGAAAAAAAAATCCCCAACAAAATAAAGTGTAATTTTAAAAAAAATGTCAATAATCTCCTTTGGTTATATAGACACATATAAAAGTGTATATATATAGACACATATAAAACACACACATATATATGTATATATACAACACATGACCACATAGATATAAATATACCTCCGTAACTGTTAACCCAAACTTCATAATTGTTTAAAATAAAACCTTCCTAAAACCCATGCCTGAAGGCATGGCGAAACATTCCAAAGTACATCATCACAAAACGACAAAAAATTTCAGAGTATGTAATGAAAAAAAGAACTAAAATATTGTTCCCCCAACAAAACAAAGTGTTATTCAACGGAATGTCTATTTTTCAATTTAAATTTTATTTCCCTTTTCACATTTTTTTCTTTTATTTTCTCATATATCTATATTTCAAAGGTTAAATTAATGTTAACCCATGTCAATGGCACGAAAACAATAATTTAATTGATTTATTATTTATCTAACTTATTAGTTTTAATCTTTATAGAAAAATTTAACAAATTTAATAAAATATACGAAAAGATTTTACAAAATTATAAAGAACTTGCACAGTTGAATTTATAAAAAAAAATCACTTTCTTCAATTTTTCATTTTTTTTTGTAAAAATATCTACATAGTGTAATGGTTTCTAATTTCATTGATTTTTTTCGTACTAAGTTTATTATTTCTAACCCAATTGACGAAAATACTAATTATAATTATCGTAAACACTTAGGGAGAGTTTTTAACTTCCTAATGCAGTTCCCAGTTATCACTTTTTAACTTGCGAGTTACAAATTGCCGGGGCCAGGTGATGTTTAAATTTCTAATTTTTTAAAGAACGACATGATCATAAACTGAACGAATGAACCTTATATTTTAATTTTGTATATTCCTCAACAAATCCATGCTAAATAATTCGTGTAAAAATTATTAGTGAACATTTTTATTTAGATCGTGACTGTGACTTAAAAAACACGAATTTTTATTACATACATCTCCAAAAAACTTTTGTAATACATATATATATAAACATCGCACAAATAATCCCCTCCAAAGGAAGCTCATTCTCACTATAAAGTTGCAACAATGTATTAGAAAAGTTTATGATATAGGGCCATGTCACAGAGAGGACATCGGTAAATGGACTATATAGTCTCCCGCACAAAAAGAATAAGGTTTCATTTCCCTACATGGAAAGACCAAAAGTCATACATCTCACAAAACCAACAAAATAAAAACTGTTGTGTTTTTCATGAAAAACCCAGAAAAACATGTTCCTCAATCACCACAACCTGTACATCACCTCAACTTTTACACCACCACCATAAGCAACATCTCCAAATAAAACTAAAAAAAGAACCCATTCAATAAATGAAAAAAAAAATCCAGAAGCATTGAACAAATTTTATTTATAACTTTGCAGGAAAACAAAATATTTTTTATAACTTACAGGAAAACGAAATATTTTTTATACACGTGTCATGCCGTGTCTAATTAAGACGTGTTTAACCAAGTCATATTACGTTTCATTTTAATTAGGACGTATATAATTTATTTATAAATAAAAGACCTTCTGCATGAATATATAAACTGACTTTTTAATAAAATATTTTCTTTAGAACTTATAACTTTTATTATAAAACAGGGCTTTTAGAACTATTTTAAAATAAGTTTATATTGTGGACTATATTTTTTCAAATAAAAAACGGTTTTTATTAATAAAAATCTGACTATTCGAGAAAACACCTTTTAATATATCATAAAAATATAAAAGCCAATGACATCCTTGAAAACCTACAGTTTTCAACAACTCTAAAAAGATGACTTGCTCAACAGTTGCGATTTGAAGTAGCAAGCATGTGAGAAACCCGCTTATGGAACCTACTAATCCATCTCAAGTCCACATTCCAATCTTCCTTCGATAGACCTATATAGTAAATAATATCAGCTATGGTTCTAGGGGGAAGAAGCTCTAGTTTATCAAATACCTGTAATGCAAATCACTCATTTAACAAGATTCGTCAGCGAGCCGAAACAATACCTATAATGCAAATCACCCAAAACCACCATAGGTGGTGAGTGAGCAGGAAACCCTACTCAATTAAAACAGAGCTATAAAATAGTAAGAAAGCTCACATTACCACAGTAAATACCCATAAATAACCAATAAAAAAAAGGAAAAAGAAGAAAAAAACTTCTAAAAATGATACCCTATCTGAGATCTCCACTATCAACATCTTAGTTTAAGATGTTGAATAAATAGTTGAACACACCCACATAGAGACGGAGAAAATACCTTTCAGACCTTGAAAATACCTTTGTAAAAGGTAATTAAAGCTCTTCTTCATCAAAGACCTTCTTTAATTAAAATATTTGAACCTAGGTTTCAGGTCTGCATAGAGAAAATAGATAAAGATGCGTAAGAAATGGGTTGAGAGACAGGTAAGGAAAGAGCGATATGTCAACCAAACACCAGCCTTACCCTTTGGTCATTTCCTAAAACACGAAGTAGAGAGAGAGACTTTGTAATTTAGAAAAAAATCTTAAATCTGAATGAAACAATTCATACTTTCCCTGTGAAAATGGTGCTCCATTTCAGTCTTAAAAAACCCACGCAAACAAAAAAGAGAATAAAAGTGAGGTTGAGACAAAAAGTGGTACATATAAGTGTGGGAGAGAGTGATAACCTTTGTGGGTGAGAAGTTTATGGTCAGAGATAGGTCGTCGATGGATAAAGAGATGGTTACAATATATATAGGAGCAAGAGAAGTGAGATTCAGAGAAATATAAAAGTGGGAGGATCAAGTGGCGGTGGTACAGTAAAATCCCATCACGTTTGAATTTTGAAGGTTTAAATTTTAAAACAATAGATGCTATAGTATAGTCCCATCAACGTGGTCACTGCAAGTCTTGAGCTTCATAGTTGGGAGGTTGGCGTGCACTCGAGCCCTGTGATCCTGTAATTAGGTGTGTGTCATGACTGACTTCACGTTACCCAATGATTCATTAATTAGAAATTGTCAAATAAGAGTTTACAAAAATACCCTTAATTTTCAACCATTGGATTCAGTTTTACACCATTCAATCCTAGCCTCTAATTAAGTTATCAACTTATTGAATAGTGTCAAAACTTATACTCCTTATATATATATATATATATATATATATATATATATATATATATATACGTGTTTATGTGTGATTGATTTTATGTGAACATACCTACTCTATTATGCCATCATTGGAGGTTGCGCGTAATGGACAGTCCACCCTGGATTGATCAATATGTGTTGGATTATTATCTAGGTCATAGTATTGTTGCATGACCACTATCCTGAGTGAGGATAGCTGAGTTTCGAGTCTGGATGGGGTAATGTGGTATGGTTATGACCCACAGATGTATGTTTATTACTGCCTTTATTTTTTATTTGTGATTTTCGGATCGGTGGTGAGATTTCGACCCAGTGGCCCAGGGATGGTATGGGACATACCTAGTGCGTGATAGCATACTAGGGAATGCATCCGAGAGAAAAACTCGGGGATGCTATGTGTATACGTATAAAAGAGTGTTATATGTATATGTGTCCTTAAATGATTATGTGAACATAAAATTATAACTATTGTGTAGTTACGTTGACTATGTAACGGTTTGAATATAATTGAGAAGTAATAGGTTAAAGCTTATGTGATAGGTATGTGATAAATAAGGTAAAGTAAAATTAGCGTAACACAAATGGGCTAGCGGTTTAGCGTGTTGAAATACATTAGGAATGACAAGACTAGTTAGACAGGGTAGCATAACTAGGTAATTAAAATACATGCTTTAGGTGTGCATTATAGATAAGGGGTGAGGATAATCTCACGTGAGTGCGACACTAAATGAACATGAATAATTATTGCAGCATATTTATTAATGCATTTAAATACTTGCAAATATTTTAAAAATATTTTGGGTACTGACCCGTACCAAAAATATTTTCAAAACCTTTTAGGTGCTCAACTACAGGGACGACATGGTTAGCTTGTCATTCCAGTTAGTTGTGGATGCAGGGAGGATTTGTGTAGACGCCTATTTCCATTCTATCTATTTAGGATGATTATTCTAGTATCTTTTGGGCATGTCGCCCATTGTCGAACATTTTCTATTATCATCAGACTTTGTTTATATTATTTCATTTATCAGTTGGGTCATTGTACTTGGGATTCATCGAAAGTTTATTCGTTTAATTATTTAATTATGCTATCACTACATTATGTTCTAATTTTGTGAATGTTTATTTCATATGGTATAATTTTTTAACAAAGCATGTTAACAAGTTTTTTTAAAATTTGACACTGAGCTTAATAAGTTATTAGTAATTGATTGTTTTTTTATAGTGATGCTAAGAACGAACCATACTGAGATTCATGTTTTATTTTAGTAGATGATTGGCCGCCTATTATTAGAATAGGCGGGGTGTAATAGATGGTATCCGAGCATCTGGTTCTAGTGTCCTTAGGATATGTGCGGACTTGCTACATTTTCATCGTTTCAATTCTTTGATGAAGAGCCCTATGCTTAGGACTGCTAATTCATGTTGCGCTTTCACCTTCTTTTTCTATTGTATGTAGTTGAAGTTAATCTCATAAGAATTCAGTTTAGTTTTAGATGCCAAACAATAGGAGAGGACGACCATTTGGGGCCACAAGGAGGGCCATAGAAAGAGAGGCTCAGCCAGAGCCATAAGTTGAATAGGGAATGGTGACTACTGCAGAGGTTACCAGCATAGTTGCACAAGTAGTTAATGATTTAATAACTTCCATGGAACTGTGACACCCTGCCTAATTAAATACTGGGTGATCAGTCCTTTCTTAAATTAAATCAAAGTGCCCAGTTGGTTCACTCTTAGCATCACTGTCGAAAACAATTTTTCTTTATTTATCACCTAATAAATAATTAAGCAAATGTCAAAACATTTAATTTTATAGATTAAATTCCATTATTTTGAGTTTATATGCATAAACCATTTTATGAACATATATAATAATATTAAATACCAAACCATCCAAGTGGAATAAACAGGCTAGATTAATCATTCCAAATAAAATATCCCAAATCGAAGGACAATGTAATAATTAAAACAATCCTAACTAAAGCTGAATTCTGAAATAAATAAAGAGTACAAAGTCACTCTGAACTAAATAAAAACTGGAAATGGGCGACACATGCCCTATCTAAAATGACTAAGTGAAGATCTAAGATGACAAGGATGAAGTCGTCTAAATGCAAAGATCTTCAACTCCCACACTAGCTGCAACACGTCAACAGTCCAAAAATCTAAGTCTGACGCCCCTATGGCTGGGCACCTGTAATACATATATCTATACGAGAAAGAGGAGATGATAAGAAACGGGTCAGAGCCCGATTGTAAAATAGATTTAAAATAGTTTAGCAAGTATATAAAATGCTTGTCAGTTGATATTACATACATGTTAGTGCCTCGACACTCACTTGGGAATTCCCACCTCTCAACTAGTGTATATGCCTAAAGTACTACTGAATTAATCTAGACAAAGCTAACCCAGTCAACTAGTCTATCCCAATCTCCCCTCATCAATCTTGATTCACGTGATCACAAATATAATTTATACATGATAACTATTTCTTACGAATTTACCAAGCCAGCTATGTACATCTCAATACAGCCTTAAGTTCTCAACCACTTAATTTATTTAATATTAATTATTCAATTTTTATCTACTTACAAGCACAGTAGATGAATCACAAGTACATATATTTATAACTCATAATATATATACTAATAGGGCACCCCACATAAAATTTATGATGCTGGCATACTTTGCTATCAAGTTCATGTACCTCTCGTACAAATGAGGTAAATACTAGTTCGGATCCACTCTCGAACTGTATTAACACAAAATACATATATGGGAGGTGAAGCATAGTTCCAAGTCACACAGAGGTCATCACATACCCTCACGTATCATAGGACCACCTGACTATCATTCTCAGATAGCCTGTACCAAGGATCCTATGTTTTAGGGTAAGAGTCAATATTCCCCATAAAGGTCACATCAGAATAAGACCATCCCGACGCAAAAACCTCTGTGATAGCAAGTAGCGCGGGTATGGTTAAACATATATGTTCACACTATATATATATATATACACTCATATGTGTGTATTCACATTATTCAGATAGGTACACCCACAACCCTGTAATACCCCGCATTTTTTTCGATATTTATTTATGGGATTAATTAAATTAATTGAGAATTAATCCGGATAAAATACTAACGAGATGTGAGTTGGTATTTGATTATAATGTGTATATATGGCAATATATGAATATTGGAAATATTGAATTAGTCGTAATATTGATATACGACAATTTGGGAAATTTTGTTGAGACGCGTGTGACAGTCGCGTCAAGAAAGTAATTATTTAATTAAAAAGTGAATTTTATTTCTATTAACCATATGGTCATTTTGAGTGTGCCAACGTGTCCGGAAGGGTCGAAATAGTCAGAAAACACTAGCCGGGGGTTAAGTTTGGGTCCCGGGGCATTATTGGGCCATACCGGTAACTTAAAAGGGCATTTTGGTAATTTCGAAAATTTGGGAATTAAAACCCACGAAAATTAGAAATAAAATCTGAGTTATTCTTTATCCACTAAACCCACTAACTACACTAAATGACTTAATGGGCTACGGGAGTTATTGGAAGAAATAGAAAAGAAGTTCCTAAGGCAACCTCTAAACCTCCATTGTCATCATCTTTAGAGAAGAACTTGTAGAGAGAGAGGGAGAAAAGAGAATTCTGCAGAGAGAGAGAGAACAATTCAACCTTCAAGATTCAACATCAAAATCAGAGAAAGATTAGAGGCAAGTGATTTAATTACAATTGATTCAATGTTATGCTTTTCCATGTTTAGGGAAATTATCGAATTTATCTTGGAAGATTGATATAGACCCATGAATTTGAAGATTAAAACTATGAACTATGTTAGGTATTGCATGTAGAAACATTCTGGACGAATTATGAATTCAAAATATAACCCTTGATGATCTAAAAACGGATTTAAGAAGAGATTTATTAATGTTCTTGAAAGAAATAGAAAACTAAGGTTCTTGATGAAGTTTTGATCCAAACAAAGCCCTTGGTTGATGAATTATTGGTTTTAGAACGTTAACAATGTTGTAGGATGGTTGAATGATGATATTATAACGTTATATTAGATTTTCATGCTTTATAATGGAGTTTTGGGACGTTTTGAGGACTGCAAAACGAAGCAGTCCGTAGCCTACCTGGTGCGATCGATCGATCGACATTCATCAGTCGATCGATCGACCACCATCGATCGATCGAGGTTCAAGGTCGATCGATCGACCATCCCAGAAAGAGTAAAATTTTCCTAGTTAAATTTTAATGTTGTTAAACCTTAGAAATTATTATTGGAGACTTTATGAATATCCTTAGACTTAAGGAAGACCAGTAGGTATGGTTATAAAATTTGGACCTTAATTAGAATTCAAAATGAGGAATTATTCTAAAATCTAATGAAATCCGCTGAGTGAGATAATGTTAGAGTTAAAAGATTAAATTTGAATAATTTGGTGAAATGAGGTTTGGGGCAAAAGTAAGGACCTTAAGAATAATGATGTTATATGTGGGAATAATAGGAAACTTAATAGTCCCTTTGAGATAGGTTTTAAGTACAAGAAACTATGACGTGAGATGTGTCGACAGTCTACATTTTATATTATGAGAAGACTTAAAATGTATAAAATTGGAATAATGGTATAAGGATGTAGAATGTACCTTTATTAATAATGAGACATCTAAGATGTGTGAATGCTTAGTATATGATTTTTGTGTATGACATACCTACCATACTTGCTATCACGGGAGGTTTACGTTCGCTTAGGGCCATCTAATCCTTGTGTGCCCCGATTTAGTTTGGTACCTAGAGGACATAGTTCAAGGAATGACTTAATTGTGAGTTATTAAGACTATGGAGCGTAGGTATGTACGTGACCCATGGATATGTTGAATTATATTCGCCTCCATTTTTGTGTGTTGTGCTTATTCTAACAATTCCTGAGAGATTCGGAATATGTAATCCTTATATACGTAATGTACCGGGAGGGATAGCAGAGTATGTGTGCACCGCAGCTTAGCCTCGGGGTGCTTATATTGTATATTTATGATGTGAATAATATACGGTTAAATGAAAAGGAATTGTTATGTTTAATTATGAGAATAGTTTATAGTAACTCCTTGAGAAGATATATACGAGGATAACCTCCTGTAAATGGAAATGCTAATAATTGAGAATCCGAGTTCAAGTAAAGCTATCTAATTAAGTGATAACATCGGGAATTCATATTGTGAATCGAGTAGTTGGGTTAGAACTTATGACGGTCTAGTTAGACATAGCTAACACATGAATGGGTACAGGAACGTTAGGAGTGCACAGTTAGACGAGAGGTGAGTATTTTATGTGAGAGTACGTCCTAACATGTATTTTGCATTCATTGTTTTAAATGTTATTAAAGCACTTGCTGTTTTTAAAATACTCTCCACTTTCGGGCTCTGACCCGTTTGCTTTCAAATCTATTTTTTTTGTAAAAACCTTTTTAGGTGCCCAGCCACAAGGACACCATGCATAGTATTTCCAGTCAGGTGACGAGCTGTAGCTGTTGTGGAAGTTACAGGGCCTTGCTAGTAGACGCTTCATTTGCCTTAACTCTATATTCAGATTTCATCAGTTGTAGGGCATGTCGCCCATTTCTTTTAGAGACATTTCATTTCTTTCAGTTATTCAGACTTTTGATTTGTAATTAATTCAGGATGCAGACTTGTTTTATTTCTTTTCATATTGGGATTGTTGTGAGGAGTATTTCCTCTAGACTCATTTTTATTTGTTGATTCACTATAGTTGGACTTTATCGTGAATGGTTGTGTTACATTTCTATATTTCATTTATTGCATGTTAATCAGATTTAATTTAAAATTTGACAACTCACTTTTTAAATAATAGGTGGTTAGTAATCATTAAAAATGTTTTCGACAGTGATGGTATTAACTGGACCAACAAAGGAGTAGCTATTGGGTATTTAATTAGTCGGGGTGTCATAGGTGGTATCAGACCATCAGGTTCTAGTGTCCTTTAGGATCTGTACGGCTTATTATATTTCCGCTGAGCTTTCTTTGATGTAGAGCCCTATATTTTAGGACTGTTGTATTCTTTTATGTATACATCGCTCTTCAGCTATTTTAAGTTTATAACTGCAAACTTATAGACTTTATTCTCATTTCAGATGCCTCCACGACGTGCGCAGCGAGTTCCTAGGGATGCACAGCCCGAGCCACAGCCAGCTCCAGTACAGGGCACCATGAATGCCGCCGAGGTTGCAGCCATTGTAGCCCAAGCGGTAAATGCCGCTCTTTCCGTTGTACAGCAGGCACCACCCCAGGCGCCAGTAGCCTCGCCAGTTCAGGCACATGCATTCTCGTCTTCTTGGGAACGTGTTCGAGATGCTTTTCAGAAAGCACACCCTCCGGAGTTCGCATGTAGCTCCGATGTTGTGGTATCTAGTCAGTGGAGGAAGGATATTCAGAGGCACCTGAGGATGTATGAGTGCACCGGTGTTCAGAAGCAGATACTAGCTACTTTCAAGCTAGTAGGTTCTGCATTGCAGTGGTGGGAGTCTATTACCACCGCAGAGGAGAAAGATACTCTCTCTATACAGGAGTTTTGGGTGCGGTTCGACCGCAAATATTTTTCGTCAGCTGTTCATACGGAAATGAGGAGGAAGTTGATGAACCTTAGATAGAAGGGTAAGACTGTGGCCGAATATGAGGCCGAATTCACTAACTTACTGAACATTGTACCGGATGAGATACTGACAGAAGAGAAAAAGATTCAGAAGTTTACAGACGGGTTGACTTGGAGGATCCGTCAGCACTTATTGGGGAATCTATCGTTGGCCACTTATTCTGATATGGTTAACGCTGCACTGCTCCATTTCCAGGACCACCGCTTTCACTTGACAGAGAGGAAGCGATCAGAAGAGTCCAGTCATCAGGGCAGGACAGGGGATATGGTGCCAGCGGGGCACAATCAGCTCAAGGTCAGTATAGGCAGGGTGATCAGGGTTACCAGCAGGGGGATTCCAAGAGATTCCGATAAGGGGGTTTCATACACGGACATGGAGGTTTTAGGAAGGGCCATCAGGGTCCGAACGGCCATCAGGGCCAGTAGGGTCAAAATGGTCAACAGCAGTAGTTTCACCAGGGCCAGCAAGGCCAGGGCAGAAATAGTAACGGTCACCAGGGCTGTGGTCAGCAGGGACAGCGAGGGGGAAACTTCCAGGGGAAGTGTTTCATTTGTGGTAAGATTGGCCACAAACGTCAGGAGTGTCTTGATAAGGGCAAGGCCCCACAGCAGCAGAAGCAGGGTGCTCGACACGAGCCACAGAGGCCTATGTTTCTCGCAACCCTCCCAGCACCACAGATGGCAGCATTACCACCCATTCCAGCAGTCCTAGTTCAGTAGGGATAGCTCCAGTATGGGAGAGTGTATCAGCTCCAGCAGGTCGCAGCCCCACAGGATCCACCAGCCATTGAGGGTATGTTCTCTATTCAGGGGACTATGGGGCGCATTTTATTTGACACGGGGGCTACACACTATTTTATTGCTATGAGATTTGCACGCACCATTGGGTTATTAGACACCGCAGAGAGCACCGCTACTTGTGTAGACTCACCGTTGAGTAGGGGTTCCATGATTTCGCTTATATGTAGAGGTGTGGGTATAGAGATCGGGAGGTTTACTTTACCCGCTGACATGTTAGTGTTAGAGATGACCGAGTATGATGCCATTATTGGTATGGATTGGCTAGTAGCATACCGAGCCATGATTGACTATTTTAGTAGGAGTATTATCTTTGCCATTCCCGGGCAAGAGATGTTTTTAGTGGCGATGCCTCGCCCTGAGGGAGGATCGTCCACTCATTTGTACTACATAGAGGAGGAGACCTCTAAGGAAGTGGTGATACCACTTGATTCGATTTCGATTGATCGAGAGTTTGCCGATGTATTTCAGGATATACCTGGATTACCTCCGAGTAGAGAGATAGATTTTGTGATTGATTTGACACCGAGCACTCGGCCTATTACCCGCGCACCTTACCGTATGGCTCCAGCTGAGATGAGAGAGTTACGGGATCAGATTGAGCAGTTGTTGGGTCAAGGGTTTATTCGGAGGAGTACTTCACCGTGGGGTGCCCCTGTGTTGTTCGTAAAGAAGAGGGATGGATCGTTGAGGTTGTGTGTGGATTACCGGGAGTTGAATAAGGTCACGATACGGAATAAGTATCCGTTGCCCCGAATCGATGACTTATTCGACCAGTTGAGAGGAGCTTCTTTCTTCTCAAAGATTGATTTGCGATCGGGATACCATGAGTTGCGTATCAGGGAAGAGGACGTCTCGAAGACTGCTTTCTTAATGAGATATAGTTCCTACGAGTTTCGGGTTATGCCTTTTGGCTTGACCAACGCTCCAGTCGTGTTTATGGACTTGATGAATAGGGTGTTCAGAGAGTTCCTGGACCAGTTCGTCATTGTCTTCATTGATGACATTATGGTTTACTCCCAGACAGAGGAGGAGCACGCCAAGCATTTGAGGCAGGTTTTGCAGACGCTATGTCAGAACGAGCTGTATGCAAAGTATGAGAAGTGTGGGTTTTCGCTGAAGGAGGTCCAATTTTTGGGGCATATTATTTCCGATCGGGGGATATCTATTGATCCGGGGAAGGTATCCTCGGTGAGGGAGTGAGGATAACCCACGACACCAACTGAGATCCGTAGTTTCTTGGGCTTAGCAGGATACTACAGGAGGTTTATTCGGGGTTTCTCCAAGATAGCGAGTCCCATGACACATCTGACTCGTAAAGGTGTGCCTTTCATTTGGAGTGATGCCTGTCAGTTGGCATTCGATGAGTTGAAGGACAAGTTAACCTCAACACCTGTGTTAGCATTGCCGAGACTGGGAGTTGAGTATCTTGTTTACACTGATGCATCCTTACAAGGACTTGGAGGTGTACTGCAGCAGGAGAGTCAGGCCATAGCTTATGCTTCCCGTAAGCTTAAGCCTCACGAGAAGAATTACCCTACTCATGATTTGGAGTTAGCGGCAGTTGTATTTGCCCTTCGGATTTGGAGATATTACCTTTTGGGGGAGAAGTTTCGATTGTTCACAGACCACAAGTACCTACAGTACCTATTCACGCAGAAGGAGTTGAATATGCGGTAACGGAGGTGACTTGAGTTTATGAAGGACTATCAGTTTGATATCCAATATCACCCGAGGAAGGCTAACGTGGTAGCAGACGAGTTGAGTCGTAGGCCAGTGGATGAAGTGGCAGGGGTGTGGAAGGCAAAGTGGAAGGAGTTGGGACACCAGGATGCAGTGGCCCGATCGTTCATGTCTATGATGACTGTTACACCGCAGATTGTCACGAGAGTGGTAAAGGTACAAGCATATGACTCGTTCTGTCAGGAGCAGATAGTTCGATTATTAACAGAGGGAGACGAGTCCTATACCGTTAGCTCAGACGGGGGATTACGCTTCAATGGGAGACTGATAGTTCCGAAAGGGGAGGAATTGCGACACGAGGTGATGGCGGAGTCGCACGGCTCACGGTTCGTGGTACATCCCGGTGGGGACAAAATGTACCAGGACATGAGACGTTAGTATTGGTGGAGCGGGATGAAGAGAGATATTGTCGTGTTTGTTTCTAAGTGCGCCACTTGTCAGCTGGTAAAAGTGGACCATCAGAGACCGGCAGGACTTCTACAGCCATTAGAGGTCCCGATGTGGATGTGGGAGAGCATCTCCATAGACTTTATCACGGGGTTGCCTACATCACAGAGAGGTCACGACTCCATTTGGGTAATTGTGGACAGGTTGACCAAAGTCGCTCATTTTCTACCCGTAAGGACCGACTACACTACGGGACAGTATGCCCAGCTCTTTATTACAGAAATAGTGAGACTTCACGGTGTGCCCCTAAATATCGTGTCCGACAGAGACAAGATATTTGTTTCACGGTTTTGGGAGAGTTTTCAGGAGGCCATGGGCACGGAATTGCGGTTGAGTACGTCCTATCATCCGCAGACCGATGGGCAAACCGAGCGTACAAATTAGATGTTAGAGGACATGTTGCGGATGTGCATCATTGACTTCGGGGGTGGATGGGAGCAGTATCTTCCACTGGTGGAGTTTGCTTACAATAACTCCTACCAGTTCACCATTGGCATGGCTCCATTTGAGGCGCTGTACGGTAGACCTTGTCGTTCCCCAGCATGTTGGTTGGAGGTGGGGGACAACAAACTACTTGGGCCGGAAGTAATTCAGGATACTTCGGCGAGGATAGAATTGATACGGAGTCGCATTCGGGTAGCTCAGGATCAGCAGAAGAGCTACGCTGATGCGAAGAGGTTCTTCAGGGAGTTCCAAGTGGGGGACCAGGTTTTACTCAGAGTATCTCCTATGAAGGGGATTATGCGATTTGGGAAGGGGAAGTTGGCACCGAGATATGTGGGA
Organism: Sambucus nigra; assembly: GCA_949130495.1. Taxonomy (NCBI): domain Eukaryota; kingdom Viridiplantae; phylum Streptophyta; class Magnoliopsida; order Dipsacales; family Adoxaceae; genus Sambucus; species Sambucus nigra. Next base: position 678,053,114 of record OX422209.1, read on the forward strand.
CCATTTCCTATCATCGAGCGGATTGGGTCTATTGCGTATAGACTTGGGTTACCGGAGCATTTGCATAGGATTCATGATGTGTTTCATATTTCCTCGCTAAGGAAATATCTTAGAGATGATTTAGCTCATTCTCACATTGCTTTGGAGGACATCGATCTCCAGCCCGATAGCTCCTACGAGGAGGGGCCGATTGCTATTTTGGACCGAAGTGAGCGGAAACTGCGGTCAAAGATAGTTCCGTTAGTGCGTGTTCAGTGGAGACATCATAATGTCGAGGAGTCCACATGGGAGCGCGAGGATGAGATGCACGAACGTTATCCAGAGTTATTTTTACCAGGTACTTTTTAGTTCCGAATTTCGGGACGAAATTTTGTTATTAGGGGGGAAGTATGTAATACCCCGCATTTTTATCGATATTTATTTATGGGATTAATTAAATTAAATGTGAATTAATTGAGAATTAATCCGGATACAATACTAACGAGATGTGAGTTGGTATTTGATTATAATGTGTATATATGGAAATATATGAATATTGGAAATATTGAATTAGTCGTAAGATTGATATACGGCAATTTGGGAAATTTTGTTGAGACGCGTGTGACAGTCGCGTCAGGAAAGTAATTATTTAATTAAAAAGTGAATTTTATTTCTATTAACCGTATGGTCATTTTGAGTGCGCCAACGTGTCCGGAAGGGTCGAAATAGTCAGAAAACACTAGCTGGGGGTTAAGTTTGGGTCCCGGTGCATTATTGGGCCATACCGGTAACTTAAAAGGGCATTTTGGTAATTTCGAAAATTTGGGAATTAAAACCCACGAAAATTAGAAATAAAATCTGACTTATTCTTTATCCACTAAACCCACTAACTACACTAAATGACTTAATGGGCTACTGGAGTTATTGGAAGAAATAGAAAAGAGGTTCCTAAGGCAACCTCTAAACCTCCATTGTCATCATCTTTAGAGAAGAACTTGTAGAGAGAGAGAGAGAAAAGAGAATTCTGCAGAGAGAGAGAGAACAATTCAACCTTCAAGATTCAACATCAAAATCAGAGAAAGATTAGAGGCAAGTGATTTAATTACAATTGATTCAATGTTATGCTTTTCCATGTTTAGGGAAATTATCGAATTTATCTTGGAAGATTGATATAGACCCATGAATTTGAAGATTAAAACTATGAACTATGTTAGGTATTGCATGTAGAAACATTCTGAACGAATTATGAATTCAAAATATAACCCTTGATGATCTAAAAACGGATTTAAGAAGAGATTTATTAATGTTCTTGAAAGAAATAGAAAACTAAGGTTCTTGATGAAGTTTTGATCCAAACAAAGCCCTTGGTTGATGAATTATTAGTTTTAGAACGTTAACAATGTTGTAGGATGGTTGAATGATGATATTATAACGTTATATTAGAGTTTCATGCTTTATAATGGAGTTTTGGGACATTTTGAGGACTGCAAAACGAAGCAGTCCATAGCCTACCTGGTTCGATCGATCGATCGACATTCATCAGTCGATCGATCGACCTTCCCAGAAAGAGTAAAATTTTCCTAGTTAAATTTTAATGATGTTAAACCTTAGAAATTATTATTGGAGACTTTATGAATATCCTTAGACTTAAGGAAGACCAGTAGGTATGGTTATAAAATTTGGACCTTAATTAGAATTCAAATTGAGGAATTATTCTAAAATCTAATGAACTCCGATGAGTGAGATAATGTTAGAGTTAAAAGAGTAAATTTGAATAATTTGGTGAAATGAGGTTTGGGGCAGAAGTAAGGACCTTAAGAATAATGATGTTATATGTGGGAATAATAGGAAACTTAATAGTCCCTTTGAGATAGGTTTTAAGTACAAGAAACTATGACGTGAGATGTGTCGACAGTCTACATTTTATATTATCGGAAGACTTAAAATGTATAAAATTGGAATAATGGTATAAAGATGTAGAATGTACCTATATTAATAATGAGACATCTAAGATGTGTGAATGCTTAGTATATGATTTTTGTGTATGACATACCTACCATACTTGCTATCACGGGAGGTTTACATTCGCTTAGGGCCATCTAATCCTTGTGTGCCGGGATTTTGTTTGGTACCTAGAGGACATAGTTCAAGGGAATGACTTAATTGTGAGTTATTAAGACTATGGAGCGTAGGTATGTACGTGACCCATGGATATGTTGAATTATGTTCGCCTCCATTTTTGTGTGTTGTGCTTATTCTAACAATTCCTGAGAGATGTGGAATATGTAATCCTTATGTACGTGATGTACCGGGATGGATAGCAGAGTATGTGTGCACCGCAGCTTAGCCTCGGGGTGCTTATATTGTATATTTATGATGTGAATAATATACGGTTAAATGAAAAGGAATTGTTATGTTTAATTATGAGAATAATTTATAGTAACTCCTTGAGAAGATAAATACGGGGATAACCTCCTGTAAACGGAAATGCTAATAATTGAGAATCCGAGTTCAAGTAAAGCTATCTAATTAAGTGATAACATCGGGAATTCATATTCTGATACGAGTAGTTGGGTTAGAACTTATGACGGTCTAGTTAGAGATAGCTAACACATGAATGGGTACAGGAACGTTAGGAGTGCACAGTTAGACGAGAGGTGAGTATTTCATGTGAGAGTACGTCCTAACATGTATTTTTCATTCATTTTTTTAAATGTTATGAAAGAACTTGCTGTTTTTAAAATACTCTCCACTTTCGAGCTCTGACCCATTTGCTTTCAAATCTATTTTTTTTTGTAAAAACCTTTTTAGGTGCCCAGCCACAAGGACACCATGCATAGTATTTCCAGTCAGGTGACGAGCTGTAGCTGTTGTGGAAGTTACAGGGCCTTGCTAGTAGACGCTTCACTTTCCTTGACTCTATATTCTGATTTCATCAGTTGTAGGGCATGTCGCCCATTTCTTTTAGAGACATTTCATTTCTTTCAGTTATTCAGACTTTTGGTTTGTAATTAATTCAGGATGCAGACTTGTTTTATTTCTTTTCATATTGGGATTGTTGTGAGGAGTATTTCCTCTAGACTCATCTTTATTTGTTGATTCACTATAGTTGGAATTTATCGTGAATGATTGTGTTACATTTCTATATTTCATTTATTGCATGTTAATCAGATTTAATTTAAAATTTGACAACTCACTTTTTAAATACTAGGTGGTTAGTAATCATTAAAAATGTTTTCGACAGTGATGCTATTAACTGGACTAACTTGGCATTTTGTATTGATTTAATAAAGGAGTAGCTACCCGGTATTTAATTAGTCGGGGTGTCACAAACCCATAACATATTCTAACCATACGTGGCACGTAGCACCAGAGTCCTACGTTTAATTAATTCATTCTTTTATTTTCTCAATTACTGCAAGTTCTTAAGTACTTCTCGACTCTCTAAGTGTATCATTTTGATAAATATCAAATCAGTAGGTGTACACTCTCTACCCTATTGATCCAAGTCATCCTTAATTCTCACAAGACCTAATTTAACATACACACGATCTTCACCCCATTTTATACCCTCGTGATCCCACGATTAAATATCATATCAAATCGTACTACCCGAACCTTGCCTACAACCCTACTAGTCCTTTCCAAGTCCCATTATGGTATTTAAGTTATGTCTAAGGGTCCTTATACATTGGGGTTGGATTAACATTAAAAGGAGAGAAGATTAAAAGTCTATGAGGAGTCGATCGATCGATGGGAATGGTCGATCGATCAACATTCTTGAGTCGATCAATCGATCGATTAGATATTGGCCCAAAAATTCTGCACATAATGCCTACGGGTTTCATCAACTTTAATCCTCAAAACCTCTACCAATTCATCCCAAACTCCCAACCAAACATCACAAATGTTATAGTAATAGGTATGAACAAATTCTAACGTAAAATCTAGATTAAATCCTTAAGGAATCATCATTAAATGGGTATAATTCATGATTTGGTCTCTAACCCTAGTTTACCATATTAATTCAAGAATCCACATGATATTTCCATATTTCCTCCTCTACTCATCATTAAAATTTGTGATAAATGCTCTACATGTGAAAAGGACAGCAACCTAACATGATTTTTATTCAATTATGTGAATTCCAGTCTTCCAAATACATTTAAATCTCCAAAAAAACTTATAATTATATTTCCAACTCTAACATGGATGGAATATCAACTCAAGAACATCAAGATAGATACTTTCCTGGAAATCTAAGGTCTGAGTTGTAGAAGATGATGGGTATATCTATGCTCCTCGTTCTCCAATCTACGCGTTGGTGGTGAAATTGGTGGGAACGGTGTAGGATTGATGGTTCTCCCCCTTGGATACCTCGTCTCTTCTCCCTTCTTTAAACTCTATGCAACTCAAGTGTTTCTAACCCTCGAAGACTCTATCTTCCATCAGATATAACCCTTTAATTTTCGTCATTAATTAAGGCCCAATATTAGAAATTACTAAAATGCCCTCCCAGGTGCCGGATAGGCCTAAAATCGTTCGAAGACCTAAACTAAACCCCTGGGTACACTTTTCTGACTATCTCGACCCTTCCGGACACATTTAGGCACTCGAAATGACCACACGGGTGACTTATAATTAATTTACTTTTTATTTCCTTAAATTAGTCCCGACACGACTGACACGCGCGTCCTGACTTAATTTCTGTAACAGTCATATTATTCACTCGTGATAATTTTAATAAATTCAATCTCATATATTGTTGTACTCATTAAGTAATATTCAACATAATTCTTACCAATAATTACTAACTCTCATCACGCTAGTAAATATTTATTTTAAAAGTCCAGATTAATATTAAATTAATTTATCCCAATTTAATTTAATAAATCCCATAATTAAAGGCCATAAAAATACGGGGTATTACGAGGGATCACTCTTTTGCTTTGTTTTCTTACTTAGTCCTGTTGCATCTTTTTATATTGGCTACGGCTATAACGATTGTAATGATGCAACTATTATAGCGCTATTCAGTGTGAGGTCAAACGGTACTCGCGAGAGACTAGGCCTGGCAGGGCCTAGGAGAACTTTCATGCTCTATCAGGAAGCCTCACCGTGGGAACTTTAGAGGGACTTGGTTTGGAGGATTGGGAAGTGAGGTAGCATTAGATCTTGTCCTGACCATCTTAGATACACCTGGTAAAACACCGAAAGACCTTTGATCGTGTAATCTTGGGCGGAGCAGCCTTGAGTTCCATCGTGCGTTGAGTTATGAACCAAAAATCCCTCTACTTAATGTCACAACTACTTTAGGTGATGTCACTAGCCAGCTAAGCAATGTCAAATATTCACTTGAGTAAACCATCGTGGCATTCGGGGCTGTCAGACAGTTGGTGAGCCACCTCTGTGATGACAGCCCCCTGACGCATAGTGGTTGGGAAAAAAGCATGTCTTGGCATTTAATGTTTATGATGTGGAGCTGACTAGTCCATCAGGAATTTAATGTTTGTGACATAAAGTATGAGGGATGTCTTTCACAACTGTGAAAGACTAAGGCACCTCGAGAGTGGTGTCGGGGGCTATTTATGGGCCTCAACCACTTCTGAGGGGGGGATGTTCTTTCAGAGTCCTTCTCTAGAGAGATTATCATCAGAGAGACCATTGTCATTTATTATGAAGATTTTAATATCTAACCAGAGATCTTTCAGAGGTTGTTGGTGTGTTTGGATGCCTGCCAAGGTGTATCTAGTGTGCTTACTCCTCTCTTCCTGTGACTGATTTACTTTTGAGTTTCCTCTATTATTGTTTGAGTTATACACGAGTGCATTGTGATTCCAATCTGAGTGTTGATAAAATCTAATATTATGTGTTTACTTGTGTTCATTAAAGAGTTTTTGGGTTATCATTTGTCATCATACCTATAGGGATTACACCTCAACTAGTACTACCAGGCTTCAAGGGGACTACCCTCTTACATTTATACACTAATCTTGTATTTTGTATGAATACAGCATCCCTAGGCTGAGACTTGTGATGCATGCATACTCTGCTATCAAGACCTGGCACATCACGTACTAAGTAAAGGACTCCCGGTTATGAAACACTCTCGAATCATAAATACGATTCACGCAATTTGGAGGCGAACATAGTTCTAAGACTTTGGGCTACGAACATACCTAACGTACCCAAATGACCGGTCACACTAACATCCTCACAAGTAATGCTCAGTACCTAAGTTCTATGTTCTGAGGTACAAGTCTAAAATCCCCCAAGATGGTTCATCAGGATAAGACCGCCCACGAAACGAAACCTCCCGCGATAGTAAGCAGCGTAGGTATGTTCAATACAAATAATAAGTAAAAAATAGGTATTCACATCATATATATATATATATATATATCATCAGTATAGGTATACGCATAACCTACAATGTATATCCCGTACATAGTGTATGTAACTCTCGAATATCCTATGTATTGTCAATTTATCCCGTACGTAGTATATGTAACTCTCAAATATCCTACGTACTGTCAATTTACCATTATACTACTCATCGTATTTTCCCGAGTGTTCTCCCACTACTCGAAGGGCCCTAACTACCTCATTAGATTATTTCAGTAGTTAAAATATCCATCTACTGCTGGTCCGGTCTTAGGATCACTCGCACTCATCGTGACCCATTCTAATTTTCGTGAGATCATTAAATATTAAAATAAGCCCGTTGTTCACTCGTAGTCTCTGTGACCCATTCTAATTTTCATGAGATCATTTAATATTAAAATATGCCCATACTTTGATTGCCTTAATTCTCTTCAATTAGGGAAAAATTCCAACTCTAACCCCTCAAAAATCTAAACAAACCAAGACCAGGACTAACAGGTCCCCTGAATCGATTTGAGTGTACAAGCGAACCGGTTCGGGTGTACAGTCAAACCAATTTGAGGGGAATACCGAACCGGTTCGCTGAACCAGACAACCCACCTTCTTCCTGTTACGATTTTCCACCATTGATAACCCTCAAAACCTCCATAATCCAATCCCAAACTCCCAACCAAGTATACCAAACATTATACTAACATATATCATTGATTTTTAACATAAATAAATCCCTAAATTATTAAGAAAATCCTTTAAATAGAATTAATTCAACATCAAATTTCAAAAAACCCTAGGTTATCATTTTATTCAAAAACATCAATAAGAACCCAAACTTCTTCACATGTTCATAATACTAATTCGTCATATTCATTCTACATGCATAAGGGAGTAAACCTATCATGATTCCTACCCAAGAATATGATTGTAAACCTTCCAAATTAATGCTAATATGCATGTCTTTAAGAGAATATTCATTTTACAATAACATGTATGGTATATCTTTTCAGAATTATAAAGATAAATACTTCCCTCAAATCGTAGGTCTGAATCTCTACGAAAAAGTGGTATGGTTGTGTTTCTCTCCTCCCGATCTACACAACGGTGGTGGTGCAAGAATGGTGTGGAAAGTCCTAGAACTCCCTTAGAACGCTTCTTTTTCCTCCTCTGGTGGCCTCTCTTAAGTTTTGTAACTGTTAACCCTAACTTCCTCAACACATATACTGATATACTCATATAAAATTCTTAGGTCTCTTTTCTCTAAAAATCCAAAAGACCAAAATACCCATCTGGGGTGCCGGTTTGGCCTAAAAATGTCTCGGGACCCAAATCAAACTCCCGAGTACACTTTTTTGACTTTATCGACCCTTCCGAATACATTTTCGCACTCAAAATGACCATTTGAATTACCCATAATTAAATCACAAATTATTTCATAAATTTATGTCCCGACACGACTGACACAAGCGTCTCGACTAAATTACCGTAATTGTCGTATTTCTCACTCAAGACTACCATAATGCGTTATTATTAGTTTATTACTCATTCACTAAGTAATAATCAATTCAATTCATACAAATAAATATTAACCCTTGTCTCTCTAATTAATATTTATTTTAGCCCGAATTAATTTCCAATTAATTTCCTATTTTTATTTAGTTAATACCAATTTAAAAATCATTAAAAATATGGGGTGTTACACAAGCCATCTACGCAGAATTCCAATATGTCATGAAATATTATCATCATGGTATGATGGTTGGTGGGACCTGCACTTTTCAACCCAAAGGGCATGACCATATAATGGAAATTTCCCAAAGGTGTTCAAAAATCGGTTTTTTCTACTTCTTCCAGATCTATTCTAATTTTAAAATAGCCCACATATCCGTTTATGAAGTTATACATTTCATGGTCATCTGTAGCATCTACCAGACTGTCAATTCTAGACAATGGGATATCATCCTTTGGGAAAGCACGATTTAGGTCTCTAAAATCTACAGAAACCCGTATTTGCTTCTTGTCCTTCTTTGTTATAGAAATAATGATTGGGAGCCAAATGGGGTGGTGGATGGGTTTGATGAATCCCGACATAAGTAATTACTCTACCTATGACTTGATCTCCAAGTTTAGTTGATTTTTGTAAATCCGAGTGGCTTTTCTTATCAGCAAAGAATTTGACAAAACATTCAGCTTATGGGAGCTCACTTTCGGATCTATCCCAGGCATCTTTGTGTATCTCCGTGCAAACACGTATGTGAATTCTTTGAGCAAGCTAACGATCTCTTCCTGCTATTTGGGACTCAAACCCTTAGAAATGATGATGGTCCACTCGTCACCCTCTTTTATTTCTTCCAACTCCTGGAGCTGCTCTCATGCCCCATCTTGTATACATTTTGGAGCTTCTTCTAGATCCTTAACATGCTCGACTATATGGAACTCATCAACCATAAAACATTCGGGTGTCGAGTCAATGCTTTCATCCCAAAATGCCTCCCATGCAGACTGTTATAAACGGTAGTTAACTTTCCCATTGGGAAAAATAATTTTCTTTCAAGTCCGTGGGGTACATGCCTCATCCTCAAACTCCCTATTTCCTTTTTCTCCGCCCTCAAAGGGAGCCACTCGTTGGCCCAATCTATCATATACTGACTTCTTGAGTTGAGTACCTTCTTTGACAACACAGGTTTATTTTTCCCCTTGATCAAACATCTCCTTTATCAGTCCAACTCCGTATAAAATGCTACATTAACCAATTGGGCCTCTTCTACCGAGAATGGCCTTTCAGCAGCTTTGATCACAATCTTTGATTAGCGAATATTTTCTTTCGCACATTGGTGGAATATCGAAGGCACAATCTCGTGTGTATGTGTGACACCTCGCCTATTTTAATCACGGGTGATCAGTCATTCATCAAAACAAACAGGAATCTCACTTGGTTCATTCTTAGCGTCACTATCAAAATAAATTTTAATTACTAATCAATTTTGTCAAATTAATACGTTGACAAATTTTATCTTTCATTATTACAACAACATGAGTAGATAAATTAAACTGACCAAACCATCGACACAGTATTAGTTTGAATAATCACTTGACAGGTATATAAATGAATAAGACAGAATAAACCATCAGTTCCCAAAATAAATAATCCAACTAATCTGAAGTAAATAAAACTGAATCTAAATAAGTCAAATAAATAAATTGAAGAACTAAATAGTCTGAAGGGGAAACACACCCAAATGAAATACTGAAAGAAATATTATCTAAAAGTGAATAAACTGAAGTGTCTAAATCAACTCCAGCAAGCCTCCACAAGTTTTGCAGCTATGCATCCCTCGATAGAATCATCAAGCTTGGCGTTCCTATAGTTGGATACCTAAAATGTTTTGAAAATATTATGACACAGGTCAGAGCCCAAGAAAATAATTTGCAAATATTTTTCAAGTGTTTAAATCACATTTTATTAGATACACATGTTAGTTCCATGTACATTCCCTTGAGATCCTCACCTCTCAACTAATGTGCACGCCTAACGCACCCTATTCAGCTATGCTACCAAGCCCAACTAGATAATGTATCTCAGTGACCTTAATAGGTCTATCTCCCTCGTATCACACGTATGACACGCGAGTCAACATAAATAATTAATGTTACGCATGTATTATTATTGAGTCAAGTATTTAAGTCTCTCTACTTAAATTACTTTTAAATATACACAATCTATCAGTTATACTATCACACCTAAGTAGTTATATCACACTTGTATTTCATTTATCACACGTATAATAAATACAACTGTATCATCCTCGGAATGGCCCCTCATGATGTTGGCATACTCTGCTATCAAGTCCATGTACCTCTCGTACCAAATCAAGGACTAATGGTTCGACATGTCTCCTCGAACCCAAAATTAATCAACACACAATAGAGGCGAACATAGTTCTAAGCCTTTGGGATACGCACATACCTAATGTACCCAAATGACCTTCCAGTCCCACTAATACGCAACACATAGTGAGCCATCCTATGATCTATGTTCTGGGGCCTACATCCAGACCTTGCTGGAATCGTCAAGGTGGGATAGCCCTCTGCGCAGAATCACCCATGATAGCAGGAACTGTAGGTATGTTCACACACACAATCAAATAATAACAATAGGTATTAACACAACATATATATACATATTATTCAGTAGGTATGAACACAACCTATCATATCAACCCGTACGTGGTATATATCTCTCGCATACTCAACGTACTCGTTATAGCCTCTTTTTATATTTTCCCGAGTATCACTCACTACTCGAAGGGTACTAGTTAACATTTTATTTATTCTAGTACCTATAACATCTCATTACTACTGGTCTGATCTTAGGTTCACGCACACTCCCCATGGCCCGTTTTAATTCTCGTAAATTTTTTAATCTTCATATTATGCTCGAGAGGTTCTAGCCTTAATTCTCACCTTTTGGATAAGACTAAGTTCTATCATGGGCATACTGGAATTCACTATATCTCTAATTATAGTTTAAAAGTAATTCAAAAGTATCTTGGTTCATTATTCGCAAATTTATACAAAAGAAACTGGGCAAATCTGGGCAGCCGAATCGATTCGGTAAAGAGGCCAAATCGATTCGCCTACCAAATCGATTCGTTCCTTGAGCCGAATCGATTCGAAATGCTACAGGTCATCTTATTCAACACGTTGTTGCATTTTCACCATTTTTACTCATCATAACTCTCATATATCACACCCAAACTCCAGAATGCTTCAACCTAACATCAAATAATGATATATAAACAATTACTAACATGAATAATACATTAAATCCATTCCAAATCTACCCAAGAACAGATTAAAACCCTGATTTCTACCAAAACCCTAGTTTATGAATTCTTCATTTATAATCAATCATTTACCTAGATATCACATATAATTTGATTTCGTGTCCTCTACATATGTGGACTTATTCTACATGTAATCTCATCCCAAATCATGAGTTTTATTCATTAAACCCCAAGAATATCATAAATTATCATCAAATCAAAACCTTAAACTATATGGGTATTATAACTCACTAAAAATATGAGAGATAAACACTTGCCTTATTAGTAGCAGGACTGATTTCGTGTTGAGTGTGATAAGGATGCCTTCCTTCCGATCATAATTTCGGCAACTTTGGTGGAGAGAAAAGGTGTTGTACCTCCACGAACTCTCTTATCTTCCTCCCTGATGGCCACCTTTCTCTTAAGATTGATGTAACTGAAGCCCTACACTCCTATGGGATGATATATGATTCGTATCAAATATTGCATATTTCCTCCCGTTATCTTTATGCATTCTAGCGCTTTTACGGTCCTAAATGCCTATATTTATGCTCATTAACCAGACAACCTTGGATTTGGATAGATACATATTTTGCAGGGGTTAATTGTGCTTTTGTAGGTACTAGAACGCTAAAAGTGAGGATCCGTTGCATTTCGGAGAAGTTCCGTCGTTGGACGTTACTTCAAGGGCATTTTAGTCAATTAACATTTCTTATTCAACTCATGGAAATTCTACGGATGCGTAGTTCATTGAGTTAGCATCGCGTGGCCATAAGCGATGCGTCGTTTGGAGTTTGGACGAAAAAGATATGCCTGATTCCGTAATGAAACTTTTCTTCCTTGTGATGACCAAATGCAGCCTGAAAACAGAGAACCGGTCGACCGCGGTTTGAAATTTTGCCGTGGGAAGGAGACAGTGCACTTTGGCTTAAGGGACTGGTCGACCGCGCCCCTGCGACCGGTCGACCGGTAGTGCCAGATATTTTGGGCTCTTTCCTTCTTCTTTCCTTTTTCTTTTTACTTTTTCCCACTTACTATAAATACCCTTTTTTGTTGTAAATATAGGATATACTTAGTTAGAATAGATTGTAGAGAGTGGTAGTTAGGGTTTTGGGGTTTTTGAAAAGTTTGGTTTTGATTCTTCTTGGTTTGACACCCAATTGGGTTGTACCATTATTCATCGTCCCTACCATTTAATATAATTTGTATTTCTTCATTTATTGCTTTCTAGTTAATTTACAAGCTTTCTAATTTAGGTTTACATGCTTAATTTACATGCTTTGATTTACACGCTTTCTAGTATAGATTTACCGCGTTTATTTACCATTTTCCATTTACCGCGTTTTTAACATGCTTTCTAGGTAATTTAAATTAGGTTGTGTTTGAATGGAACTCACCTGGGTTGACTCGTTGCTTTGCTTTGGTGATGGTGTTTACGGGTCTATTTCAGGTGCGTTGTCCTAGTTATTGCGCCTAGTAGATTTGACGGGGCATATCATGTATGTCCCGTGCTTCCAATATTTCGTGCGCAATTTCCAGGATATTTTTTGACGCCAAAATCTTATTAGGCTTTTATGATGATTTAGGGGCGTGAAAACCCTTGGTTTAATTAACTGTCGAAATGAGATGCATTTGTAATAACTCGTCGACCGATGTAACCATTTTATACAAATTAACTCGGGTGAGGGATATTCGACGCAACCTATAATTTTACTCGCTTTCATAATCTAGTTTCAATACCATTGCCTAGATTAATCTTTCCTTTTATGTAACTTTTCCTTTTAGTTTGTAATTACCTTTTACACTTTTATTTCCGAGTATTAAATCACTTAAATTCTGACAACTCGTCTCTGTGGAATTTCGATACCCGACTTACCGTTGTGCTTGCCTCGCAAGTGTAGTAGTAATTTAGGTTTTTGTATTAATTTGGCAAAACGAAAACAACGACTAGCGTCTTTACACATGCTACTTTTCGCACTTGATCAAAATGGCGCCGTTGCCGAGGACTAGTTTGTTTTAGACTTTATTTGATTTAGTATTTCATAGTATTTTCTTTCTATTTGTATTATTTTCTAATATTAATATTATGCAGGACTTCCACATTTAAGCACTTAGAAACGCTCGAATTTTTCCCGCGCACACTTACTTTGTGGAATCTGCCATTTCGAGCCATTTTTGGGGTCAGCATGTCTTATTGCAATTCTTTCGGTAATCGTTGTTATAATCCTCAAAATTCTCGTAAGCCTATGACTTTCGGTGAATACTTAGAATCCCAAAAAGTTATAAATTCACATTTTACTTTGGGCGAGTATAACGAAAGTCAAAATTTGGGTAATTGGAATTTTGATTATGATGATAATGATTTTGGGCCTTTACCTCCTTATAATAGGAATTTTGAAACGAATTGCAATAGTTTTCAAAAATTTCTATAATAATGAGTTTAAGTTTAAGTCCGATGGTAATTTTCAAAGTTCCCATTTTCATGCATCCGCATCTCGACCCATGACTTTCGGTGAGGGTTTGTGTATATATGAAAATTAGAAAATTGAAAATCGGTATCGGGAAGAAAATCGTTCGTGGGAACAAAGTTGGATTTATTATTTGAGTCCGACGACGATTTTGCTTCCGAGACTTTCGAGGTCGAGGAATGTTTTGAACCAAATGAGGTACTTGTGCCTACTTTGGAACAAACCATTCTAGACTTTGCCCATCGCGTAATAGATATTGAAAGCGAGGATGAAAATGACGTAATATCTATTTGCAATGAAATGATTTCTTCTTTGGCCCCCAAAGAAGAACATTTCATTGAAAATGACATTATTTCCTTTGAAATTCCAACTTCATGCGATGATCATTCATCTCATGAGTTTGAATTTCTTTCATCCCCATTTTCATTATCTATTACCCCACCGGAACAAGTACCCGATGATTCGGTTTCATACCTTAATGTTTTAAACCCTATTGCCGATGAGGAGTGCTTGCTCGAGTCGCCCTCCACAATCGCATCTTTGCCTTTGTGTGCGCCGCCTCCCATTCCAACTTCAAAATCCTTGGGAGGATATTCGGCTTTTCTCGGTCCCCACTTGTTTTTTTCACCTGTGCAATCCAAACCCCCCATCGTCCCTCCAAAACTTTTAATTGATGATGGTTCCTTTCTTCCGCCTTACACATGCCTTCCATTGTTCAAACGGAATTCATATTTTTCGTAAGGTGTGCTTGTATGTGAGGGTACACCGGTTATCCTCCAAAGTCAAATCGTTTTTTCGGTGGACCCTCACCTATTTAGACTTCTAGTGTACAATTAGTGTGAAGCCTAAATAGTAGGTTGTATATAGTTAGCTTTTTATTATTTATTTCCTTTTTAATTTAGTCTAGTGTAATTAGGTAACTTTTTGTTATTTGTTTTTGCTATGCTCGGTACTAACTTGTTTTGTATATTCTTTGGACTTGTTCTTACGGGGATCGCTCCAATTTTGGGTAATATCGCTCTTTTCCTCTCTTTAACTTGGTTCTTAATTTACATTGAGGACAATGTCAAGTTTTAAGTTAGGGGGTGTGGGATATTCTATCCATTTCTTTAGTTAGTCCATGTTTTTGCTCACATGTTAGTTACTTAGTATGCTTTTCTTAGAAAAATTCAAAAATTTCAAAAAGATTTTCTTTCTTTTTTCTCCTTTATTAGGCATTTTGCATTTGTTTCCGATGATAAATTTCAATAATTTCCTGATCCAATAGACAACCCAATGATGCATGTTCTCGATTTTTGAAGTTATTAGACTTTAGTCTCAATTATTGATATTATGAATAACTTCATGAATTAAACTTTAATCCCATGAGCACATGCACTTTTATTGTTCTATTGATTTGGTTTAAGATTTTTATAACTCGGTAATCTTTTGTTGCATTGTATATACTTACACCGAGTAAGCTTTGTACCTTTCGTCGTTTGTGAGTGTATACACTATTCTTTTCCCATTGAAAATGTTGAATTCGTTGGTAATCTCTCTATTCTTTCATTTGACCGTTCATTAATTGAGTTCATACTTGAAATGTGTTACTTGAGCATGAATTTCATATATTGTTTTGATTCAAGAATTGCGTAAACTTTTGGAAATGATCATAGGCCATCTTTGTTATATCACCCATATTAACCTTGACATCACTCTTATATATTTACCCTCGTTAACCCCTTTGAGGCTAAATATAGCCTTTCGTTTCATAACCCAAATCCCATAACCGACTCTACATTTGAGTTTTAAACCATACATACACTTTCCATACCTTTGTTTGGAAGGTTACTTGGGATTGAATGATGATGTTTTGATGTCGGTTGCAATTTAGGCATATGAGAGTTTGAAAAGTAAAGAAAAGAAAGTAGTGAAAAAAGTGAAGAAAAAGAGAAAGCAAAAAAAAATGAGAAAATGAGAAAAAGAAGAAAAGAAAGAAAAAGTAAGTTGTAAATATTGTGTATATAGTTCAATAAGCTTTGATTACTCTCCCCGATGATATATCTAATGCCTTTTGGAACTTGTTTTTCCAATTTAGTTATTTCTCGCATTTTTTTCCATTATCCCGAGTTTTCATTCCGAACACTTTGAATCTGTACATACATTCCTTCGCTTCGTACCCTAGCCATACCTACATTACAACCCTATTAAATTCCTATATGATCTGAGGTGCATGTAATTCAAAAGTCATAATAGTTTTGATAATTTGTGAAAATGCATTTCGCCTATTTTAGTGTGCGGTATCTTTCATTGAGATTACAAGTTTTTATTTCCTATATAGCGTTCTTCATTGTGACATGTGTGCGGCCTAGTTTCCATTTACATTTAAAATTTAGCCCACATGTTCCGTGTGTTACCTCCCTGTTTTGAGTGAATTCGCTTGATGAGTGTAATGCCCGTGAGGATTGAATATATGCTTGATTTAATGTTTATCTGTTTTATTTAAGTTTTTCGCCAAATCATACTTTGCATGTGCTCGCTCCCCTCCCACATTTTAAGGTTTCAATTCTATGAGGTGCATTCTATAATGTTAATGATTTGAACTTTTGTTTGAATTCATTCATTTTGCTAATAATGTGTATGAAATCTTTTTGGCCATTGTCGGGCTTGTCGCATGTTGGGTTGGGCAGATTTTGAGGAAGCCATGTGATGTTTGTGGGTATCATCCCTGAAAACCCTCACGAGACCACACTCGTCCACTATGGTAACCTAGGGATTTAACCGCTTATTGCATATGCTAAATGCAATCGTCCTCCCTATGAAAGTGGCATTTATATTTCGATGCATATATACATCTTGTACCGCCCTCTGTGGTCTGGTTTTCTTTGTTTCATTACTAGGGACTAGCAATGTTTAAGTTAGGGTGTGTGATTTGTATCAAATATTGCATATTTCCGCCCGTTATCTTTATGCATTCTAGCGCTTTTACGATCCTAAATGCCTATATTTATGCTCATTAACCAGACAACCTTGGATTTGGATAGATACATGTTTTGCAGGGGTTAATTGTGCTTTTGTAGGTATTGGAACGCTAAAAGTGAGGATCCGTTGCATTTCGGAGAAGTTCAGACGCTGGACGTTACTTCAAGGGAATTTTAGTCAATTCACATTTCTTATTCGGCTCATGTAAATTCCACGAATGCGTAGTTTATTGAGTTAGCATCGCGTGGCCGTAAACGGTGCGTCGTTTGGAGTTCGGACGAAGAAGATATGCCTGATACCGTAATGAAACTTTTCTTCCTTGTGATGACCAAATGCAGCCTGAAAACAGAGTACCGGTCGACCGCGTCCCTCGGACCGGTTGACCGCGGTTTGGAATTTTTCCGTGGGAAGGAGACAGTGCACTTTGGCTTAAGGGACCGGTCGACCGCGCCCCTGCGACCAGTCGACCGGTAGTGCCAGATATTTTGGGCTCTTTCCTTCTTCTTTCCTTTTTCTTTTTACTTTTTCCCACTTACTTTAAATACCCTTTTTTGTTGTAAATATTGGATATACTTAGTTAGAATAGATTTTAGAGAGTGGTAGTTAGGGTTTTGGGGTTTTGAAGAGTTTGGCTTTGATTCTTCTCGGTTTGACACCCGATTGGGTTGTAAGTTACACTATTCATCATCCCTACCATTTAATATAATTTGTATTTCTTCATTTCTTGCTTTCTAGTTAATTTACAAGCTTTCTAATTTAGGTTTACATGCTTAATTTACATGCTTTGATTTACATGCTTTCTAGTGCAGATTTACCGCGTTTATTTACCACTTTCCATTTACCGCATTTTTAACATGCTTTCTAGGTAATTTAAATTAGGTTGTGTTTGAATGGAACTCACTCGGGTTGACTCGTTGCTTTGCTTTGGTGATGGTGTTTACGGGTCTATTTCAGGTGCGTTGTCCTAGTTATTGCGCCTAGGAGATTTGATGAGGCATATCATGCATGTCCCGTGTTTACTACCTTTAGTGCGCAATTTCCGGGATATTTGTTGACGCCAAAATCTTATTAGGCTTTTATGATGATTTAGGGGCGTGAAAACCCTTGGTTTAATTAACTGTCGAAATGAGATGCATTTGTAATAACTCGTCGACCGATGTAACCATTTTATACAAATTAACTCGGGTGAGGGATATTCGACGCAACCTATAATTTTACTCGCTTTCATAATCTAGTTTCAATACCATTGCCTAGATTAATCTTTCCTTTTATGTAACTTTTCCTTTTAGTTTGTAATTACCTTTTACACTTTTATTTCCGAGTATTAAATCACTTAAATTCTGACAACTCGTCTCTGTGGAATTTCGATACCCGACTTACCGTTGTGCTTGCCTCGCAAGTGTAGTAGTAATTTAGGTTTTTGTATTAAGTTGGCAAAACGAAAACAACGACTAGCGTCTTTACACGCGCTAATTTTCGCACTTGATCAATATACTCCTTCAATTTTTGGATTTCTATCTACCAGAAACTCCCGAATGACTGAAACGCCCTCTCGTGGGGTCGGTTTAGTCTAAATTGCCCCGGGACCCAATTTATATGCTCGAGTATACTATTTTGACCCGTTTAGAACAAATGGTGACCTCAAAATCACCCTCTGAGTCACCCAAAAATAATTTCCTTCCTCAACCTCATATAGTCTATACACGACACCCGGTTGAGATATAACACTATCACGTCACTATCACTCGTTATGACGTAAAATAATCATTTACTATTCACTTAGTAATTATATTCAATAAACATTAATCATTTTCTCTCCGATTAATATTTTAATCAATAAATAATATTTAATTTATTAAATTATGTCACACATGTAATTTAATATTCACCTAATTATATCCATTTTTCAATACTCGAAAATATAGGGTGTTACATACTTCTCCCCTTACAAAGGAATTTTTCTCCTGAAATTGAGATATACTTGCGGTAAATGATGTCATCCTCCCACTCCCACGTCGACTCATCCTCATTGTAATGCCCCCACTGAACTCTAACAAAGGACACCACCTTAGATCGCAGCTTACGCTCATTATGATCAAGTATCGCCACCGGTCTTTCCTCATATGAGATATATGGCTGCAAGTCGATCTCCTCTATGGAACATTCCAGAAGGCCCTCTCACTCTTCTGGTACCTCTTCAGCAATGACACATGGAACACATCCTGGATCCTCTGTAGGTGCTCCGATTGTCCCAGTCTATATGCTACAGGTCCCACCCTATCAATGATCAGAAATTATCCCACATATCTCTGCCCTAGCTTCCCCTTCTTGACTAACTTCATAACCTCTTTCATAGAAGACACCTGCACCAACACCTGGTCACCAACCTCAAGCTCTATGTGCCTCCTGTCTGCATCAGCGTAACTCTTTTGTTTGTCTTGAGCTATACGGATGCTCCCTCAAATCAGCTCAATCTTTACAATGGTGTCCTGAATCATCTCTGGACCCAATAACTTGTTGTTCCCCACTTCCAACCAGCAAGCGAGCGAACGACAAGTCTAACCGTATAGTGCCTTAAATGGTGCCATGCCGATGGTGAACTGTAGGAGTTGTTATACACAAACTCCACCAAAGGAAGATACTACTCCCATCCTCCCTCGAAGTCAAGTATGCATATCAGAAACATATCCATAAGCATTTGATTAACTCTCTTTGTCTGCCCATTTGTCTGTGGGTGATACGTTGTACTAAACTATATTTTCGTGCCCGTCGCCTCCTAAAAGCTCTACCGAAAATGGGATACAAAGATCTTGTCCCAGTCAGACATAATATTAACTGAAACCCCATGTAACTGTACTATCTCAACAATAAGCAATTATGCATACTACCTAGTCTCAAACTCCGTATGAACCGGAATAAAGTGAGCCACCTTAGTCAACCGATCCACTATCACCCATATGGAGTCGTGACCTTGTTGCAATAATAGTAACTCGGTAATAAAATCTATGGATATATTCTCCCACTTTTGCACGGGAATCTCGAGTGGTTGCAACATACCCATCATCCTCTGGTGGTCTACCTTCACTAGCTGGTAGGTAGCACACTTCGAGACAAACTCCGCTATATTTCACTTCATCCCCGACCACCAATATTGTTTGCATATATCCTAGTACATCTTATCTCCATCGAGATATATCGCAAACCTAGACTCGTGAGCCTTTGACATCACTGCAAGTCTCAAATCCTCACCCTTTAGAACAATAGTCTCCTATTAAAACCCAATCCTCCTTATGAATTGATCAAGTAAGACTTTTCCCCATCAACTAATAACTGGCGAACCCCATCTTGGCAATACTGATCCATTGCCCGCGCATCCACTACCCTCATAATAATCTCGGGTGTGACAGCTAATACGGACATATAGGCCCTGGAAATATCGTCAGCGTATTGAAGCTCTCTCCACTTTGCCTTTCAAACCTCCGCTATCTCCCCAGTAGGTCGTCAGCTCAACGTGTCTTCCACCACATTATCCTTCCCAAGATGATATTGAATATCAAACTAGTAATCCTCCATGAACTCCAACCATCTCCTCTGCCTCATATTTAGATCCTTTTGCATGAATAGATCCTTAAGTGATTAATAGTCTGTGAACATGGTATAATGATACCCCAATAGTTAGTGCCTCCAAATCCTCAAGGCAAACACAACCACAGCTAACTCCAAGTCATGCATGGGGTAATTCCTCGCGTGGGGCTTAAGCTTCTAATATGCATAAGCTATGTCCCTCTTCTCCTATTGTAATACACCCCCAAGTCCCTATAAGGATGCATCTGTGTAGACACGATACTCCACTCCTCCCCTAGGTAGTATAAGTACAGGTGTTGAGGTCCATTTGTCCTTTAACTCAACGAAATCTAATTGACAATGATCATCCTAAACGAACGACACCCCCTTGTGGGTCATATTCGTCAACAGGCCAACAATCTTTGAGAATCCCTGAATGAGTCATCTGTAGTATTCGACCAGCCCCAAAAAACTATGAACTTCGATTGGTATCGTGGACTGTCCCCACTCCCTCACCGTCGATACTTTACTTGCAAAAACTTCACCTCCTGAAGACAAAACCCATATTTCTGAAATTTAGCATACAACTGGTGATCCCAAAGTGTCTGTAAAACTATCCACAGATGCTCGACATGCTTATCCTCAGAGAGAGAGAGTAAACCAGAATATCATTGATGAACACAATCACTAACTAGTCGAGGAACTCTCTGAAAACCCAATTCATCAAATCTACGAATACTACTAGCACATTGGTGAGCCCGAATGACATCACCCTAAACTCGTATGACCCATATTATGTCAGAAAAGCAGTCTTAGGAATGTCCTCCTCTCTAACGCGCAACTGATGATAATCAGACCTCTGATATATCTTGGAAAAGTAAGCTGCTTCCCTAAGATGGTCGAATAGATCATCGATCCAAGGCAACGAATACTTATTCTGAATTGTGACCTTGTTCAACTCTCGATAATCGATACATAACCAAAGGAATCCATCCCTCTTCTTAATGAACAACATAGACGCACCCCTCGATAATGTACTTCATCTGATGAAACCTTGCCCTAGGAGCTGCTGAATCTTCTCCCTCAACTTCCTCATCTCAGATGGGTCCATGAGATAAGGCGCTCGGGCAATAGGCCTCATACCCAGCGCTTGGTCAATGACGAACTCATTTTATCGGCTAGGCGACAACTCGAGTATCTCCTATAATAAGTCCTCAAACTCCCCCGTCGTTGGGATTGAGTCTAACAAAACAACCAACTCCTGTGAGGTATCCTCCTCAATGTAGTATAGATGTGTGCTCCACCCTCCCTCAGGAAAAGTCATAGCCACTAAGAACATCTCTTCCCACTAGAATTGAGAACACAATAGTCCTTACGAAACAATCTACCATCGCCCGGTATCCAGTTAACCAATCCATACCCAAAATGATGTCATATACCTCCATATCTAATACAAAAAGGTTGATAGCTAAACATGATCTTCCCACATCGATGTCTATACCCCTACAGATTGAGTGTGTAAGTGACCTACTACCCTATGGTGACTCTACACACATAAGTAGACTACCAGTTGTCTTTAATAGGCCGATGGCTCGTGCAAATCTGGTCTCTATGAAAGAGTGTGATGCTCCCGTATCAAATGAAATCCTACCCTCAAGCCCGTGAATAAGAAACGTAGCCTCTACTATTGGTTGTGCCTATGGGGCCTATTGTACGACTGTATCTTAGACGTTATAGACACGTCCGTACTATAACTTCCCCTGTTATAGTGGGGCAGGTGGGGCTAGTGTTGTAGGTGGTCTATATTCATGATGCTCCTGCATGGCGCCCTGCTATTGTGGTGCTCTACCCTGCTTTGGGCAATCTCTCCTCTTGTGGCCCGTCTGTCCACAAATAAAGCATTGGCCTAGTAACTCTTTGCCTCTAGACTTGATGGTCCTGACGATGCAGACCCTGTTGTTGGCCATAATGGCCTCGACCCTACTGGCCTCCCCAATTGTTCCCTTAGCCCTGATAGCCCTAAGGACCTGCTGCTACTGAGGACCCTACTGGCCCTACCTATAACCTCTATCGGGTCAATATCCCCCAGATCTAAACCTCTTGGCCTGATTCCTTTGTCAAAAATCTTGCCCTGGTGTCTTCCTGACTATTGTTGTGGTGGTGCTTTGTTGGCACTATTTCCCCGTGCCTTGCTCAACTGGCTAGGCTCACCTCATCTCGTGCTTCCCTTTATAAGGAATAAATGGTACTAATAGTGTAAAAGTGTGGCATTGATGACATCTGTATAAGTTACCAATGCGGGGTTTCCAATAAAATGTTGTCTAATCCTCCAGGCTAGCCCATCCATAAACCTCACCTTCTTTTTTTTTCTCACCGTTCACCTCGTCTAGCACAAAATTAGCCAAACAAGTTAACTCTTCCTCATACTCAGCTACTGAGCAGTCAACCTGAGTTACCTCACTGAACCTATTCCGTATCTCTGTCTCAACGGCTAGCGAAAAGTATTTATGGTCAAACCGCACCTAAAACTTCGCAGTAGACATCGTGTCCCTCTCCTCAATAGTAGTAACCGATTCCCACCACTGTAATGATGCTCTCACCAGCCTAAAAATGGACAACATTTGCTTTTGTACATCGCTCACTCAACCATGTGCAGGTGGTACTAAATATCTTTCTTCCACTACCACGCCGCAATCACGTATTACCTACCTTGAAACTCGGGTGGGTGGCCCTTGTAAAAAGTCTCCCTAACTCTCTGCCAATCTAACGTCCTTGAGTGGGCCTAGACAATCGGTACCACTAGCTGTTGTAGCTACTGGGTGTGAGGAAAATGGAGAGCCATGGTAGTTATAGCGGCATTAACTGCCTGTGCCACAATCGCTTCTACCTCTGCTGCTGAAATTGTCCCCTGTGGTTGCGGTGCCTATGGCACCTACAGAGCCTCTCTCATATTGTCTCTTTGGATGCTACTCTGTACACTCGTCCTCTCTGGGGTGGCATCTAAAAACATATCAAATGGTATGAGTTCATACTCAATACAAATATAAATAACAAAATAACAAAATCTCAAATGCGTAATCATGAATCCAATAGTCCTAATAGTAGGGCTCTATGCCAAATGCGTAATCATGAATGCTATGCTGAAATCATAGTAAGTAGTACAGATCCTAACCACGGGTGATCATTCCTTTATTAAAACAAATAGTAACCTCATTTGGTTCATTCTTAGCATCACTATCCAAAAACTTTTTAATTACTAATCACCGGTGTCAAATTTTATCTTTCATTATTACAACAACAACCGTAAATAAATTAAACAAACCATACCATCTACATAATAATAGCCTGAACAATCACTTGACATATATATAAATAAACAGACCGAATAAACCATCGGTTCCCAAAATAAATAATCCAACTACATTCTGAAGTAAATAAAACTGAATCTGAATAAAGTCTGATAAATAAACAGAAGAACTAAATAGTCTGAAGAGGAAACATGCACAAATGAGATACTAAAAGAAAATCTATCTAGATTGAATAAACTGAAGCATCTGAAGCAACTCCTACAAGCCTACACAAATGCTACAGATACGCATCCCTGGATATAATCATCAAGCTTGGCATCCCTGTGGTTAGACACCTAAAAGGTTTTGAAAATATTTTGACACGGGTCAAAGCCCAAGAAAACTGTACAGTTTGAAAATATTTTTCAAGAGTATAAATCACAATTTACATCAGTTATTTGATACGCATGTTAGTTCCACATACAGTCCCTTGAGATCCTCACCTCTCAACTAATATGCACGCCTAACGCACCCTATCGAGCTATGATACCCATCCCAACTAGATAATGTATCTAAGTAATCTTAATAGGTCTAGCTTCCTCGTATTACACGTACGACACGCTACACAATATCAATAATTAATGTTACCCACATATTATTATTGAATCGATTATTGAGGTCTCTCTACTTAAATTACTATTAAATATACATAATCTATCAGTTCTACTATCACACATAAGTGGATATATCACACTTGTATGTATTGATCACACATATAATAAATGTAACTATAGCATCCTATAATGGCCCCTCGTGATACTGGCATACTCTGCTATCAAGTCCATGTACCTCTCGTACCAAATCAAGGACTAATGGTTCGGCATGTCTCCTTAAACCCAAAATCATTTAACACACAATTGAGGTGAACATAGTTCTAAAGCCTTTGGGCTACACACATACCTAACGTACCCAAATGACCTGTCAGTCTCACTAATACACAACATATAGAGAGACGCCCTAAGTTCTATATTCTGGGG
This sequence comes from Sambucus nigra, assembly GCA_949130495.1. Classification (NCBI taxonomy): domain Eukaryota; kingdom Viridiplantae; phylum Streptophyta; class Magnoliopsida; order Dipsacales; family Adoxaceae; genus Sambucus; species Sambucus nigra. The sequence continues at coordinate 678,077,614 of OX422209.1, forward strand.
CACACATCCAGACCTTACTCGAATCGTCAATGAGGGATCTCCCTCTGTTCTGAACCTCCCATGATAGAAGGCAGCGTAGGTATATTCACACACATAATCAAATCATAACAATAGGTATTAAAATAACCTACATATACATATTATTCAGTAGGTATGCACACAACCCGTTATATCAACCCGTACATAATATATATATCTCACAAACTCAACGTACACATTATTACCTCTTTTCATATTTTCTCGAGTATCACTCACTACCCGAAGGGTCCTAGTTACCACTTTATTTATTTCATTAGCTATAACATCTCCTTACTACTGTACTGATCTTAGGTTCACCCACACTCCCCATGACCCGTTTTAATTCTCGCAAATTTGTTAATCTTCATATTATGCCCGGGAAGTTCTGGCTTGAATTCTCCCCTTTTGGCTAAGCCTAAGTTATATTGATACGACGCAATTATTGCGTATTTCATCCCTCGAGCCTATGCATTTTAGCCCCCTCGGATATCTTATTCCCTATATTTATGCTCGTTTAACAGGCAACCTCGGATTTCTACGTTAACATGTTTTACAGGGGTTAATTGAGCTTTTATAGGTATTTGGATGCTAAGTGTGAAGTTCGGACGCATTCCGCTCAATTTCCGTACGCGATCGTACATTCAAGGGCATTTTGGTCTTTTCTCAGCTTGAGCACTGGCCCCACATCTTCACGGAAGTTGTATCCCTCCTCGCAAGCTTTGCGTGGACACAAACGGTGTGCAATTTCAATTCAGAATGAAGAAGTTACGGTGATTTTAGCGGACGGGAAATTTAAGCAGCCCGAAACAGCAATGCAGTGTGCTGATACCTGCTTGATCGATCGATCAATCAAAAGGATCGATCGATCGATCCTTTGTGATAGTGGGCTATTTTGTTCATGATCGATCGAGTGACAGTTTGGGTTGTATCAATATTCGTGTAGGTTCGAGGGATGAAATACGCAATATTTGCGTCGTATCACACCCCCCAACTTACACATTGCTAGTCCCTAGCAATGAAATAAGATGCACAAAGAACTATAAGCAAACCAAAAGCAGGAGATAGTACGAAAGTATGGTATAAACGCAAAACGCCACTTTTGCGGGTGATTCGATTGCATTTAGCGTATGCAATAAGCCGTTAAATCCCTAGGTCACCCTAGTGGATGAGTGTCGTCTCGTGAGGGTTTTCAGGGATGGTACCCACAAACATCACATGGTTTCCTCAAAATATTCCCAACCCAACATGCGACAAGCCCAACAATAGAGAAAAGGATTTCATAGGCATTATTATCACAATGAATGAATTCAAACGAAAGTCCAAATCATTAACATTATAGAATGCACCTCATAGAATTGAAACCTTAAATTGTGGGGGGGGAGCGAGCACATGCAAAGTGTGATTTGGCGAAAAACTTATATAAACCGGATAAGCATTAAAGCAAGCATATATTCAATCCTCACGGGCATTACACTCATCAAGCGAATTCACTCAAAACAGGGAGGTAACACACGGAACATGCGGGCAAAAAGAGTAAATGTAAATGGAAACTAGGCCGCACACATGTCACAAATGAAGAACGCTACATATAAAATGAAAAATGTAATCTCAATGAAAGGATACCGCACACTAAAAGAGGCAAAATGCATTTTCACAGATTATCACAACTATTATGACTTTTTAATTATATGCATATAAGATCACATAGGACTTGTATAGGGTTATAATGTAGGCTAGGCTAGGGTATGAAATGAAGGAATGTATGTACGGATTCAAAGTGTTCGGAAATGAAAACTCGGGTTAATGGGAAAAATGCGGGTAATATCAAATTGGAAAACAAGCTCCAAAAAGGCATTATATATATCATCGGGGAGAGTAATCAAAGCTTATTTAACACTATACACAACATATACAACTTTCTCTTTCTTTTTCTTTTCTTCTTTTTCTCATTTTTCTCTTTTGTTTTCTTTTGCTTTTTTGCTTTCTCTTTTTCTTCTCTTTTTCACTACTTTGTTTTCTTTACTTTTCAAACTCTCATATGCCTAAATTGCAACCGACATCATAACAACAACATTCAATCGCAAGTAACATTCCAAACAAAGGTACGGAAAGTGTATGTATGGTTTATAACTCCAATTTAGAGTTGGTTATGGGATTTGGCTTATGAAACGAAATGTTATATATAGGTTCAAATGGGTTAACAAGGGTAAACATATAAGGGTGAGGTCACCACTAATATGGGTGATATAACAAAGAGGGCCTATGATCATTTCACAAAGTTTACGCAATTCTTGAATCAAAACAACATATGAAAATCATGATCAAGTAACACATTTCAAGTATGAACTCAATTAATGAACGGTCAAATGAAAGAATAGAGAGATTACCAACGAATTCAAAATTTTCAATGAGAAAAGAATAGTGTATACACTCACAAATGACGAAAGGTACCAAGCTTACCCGGTGTAAGTATATACAATGCAACAAAAGATTACAGAGTTATAAAAATTTTAAACCAAATCAATAGAACAATAAAAGTGCATGTGCTCAAGGGATTAAAGTTTAATTCATGAAGTTATTAATAATATCAATAATCGAGACTAAAGTCTAATAACTTCTAAAATCGAGAACATGCATCGTTGGGTTGTCTACTAGATCGGGCAATTATTGAAATTTATCATCGGAAACAAAGGCAAAATGCCCAAAAAAGGAGAAAAAAGAAAGAAAATCTTTTTGAAATTTTCAATTTTTCTAAGAAGAGCCTACTAAGTAACTAACATGTGAGCAAAAACATGGACTAACGAAAGAAATGGATAGAATATCCCACACCCCCTAACTTAAAACTTGACATTGTCCTCAATGTGAATTAAGAACCAAGTCAAAGAGAGGAAAATAGCGATCTTACCCAAAATTGGAGTGATCCCTATAAGCACAAGTCCAAAGAATCTACAAAACAAGTTAGTACCGAGCATAGAAAAAACAAAAAAATAGAAAGTTAACTAATTACACTAAACTAAAATAAAAAGGAAAGAAAAATTAAAAAGAAAGAAAGCTAACTATATACAACCTACTATTTAGGCTTCATACTAACTATACACTAGAAGTCTAAATAGCTGACGGTCCACCGTAAAAATGATTTGACATTGGGGGATAACCGGTGTACCCTCACATATAAGCATTCCTTCCGAAAAATACGAATTTCGTTTGAAAAATGGAAGGCATGTGTAAGGCGGAAGAAATGAACCATCGTCAATTAAAAGTTTTGGAGGGACGATGGGGGGTTTGGATTGAACAGGTGACAAAAACATGTGGGGACCGAGAAAGGCCGAATATCCTCCCAATGATTTTGAAATTGGAATGGGAGGCGGCGTACACGAAGGCACGAATGTGATCGTGGAAGGCGACTCGAGTAAGTACTCCTCATCGGTGAAAAGGTTTAAAACATTAAAGTTTGAAACTAAATCATCGGATACATGTGACGGTGTGATAACAGAGAATGAAAATGGGGATGAAAGAAATTCAAACTCATGAGATGAATCATCATCGCATGAAGATTGAGTTTCGAATGAAATAATATCATTTTCCATGAAATGTTCTTCTTTGGGGGCCAAAGAAGAAATCATTTCATTGCAAATAGATATTACATCATTTTCATCCTTGCTTTCAATATCTATTATGAAATGGGCAAAGTCTAGAATGGTTTGTTCTAAAGTAGGCACAAGTACCTCATTTGGTTCAAATCATTCCTCGACATCAAAAGTCTCAGAAGCAAAATCGTCGTCGGACTCAAAAAGTAAATCCAAGTCGTGTTCCCACAAACGATTTTCTTCCTGATAACGATTTTCAATTTTCTCATTCTTATACACGCAAGCCCTCACCGAATGTCATAGGTCGAGGTGTGGATCCATGAAAATGGGAACTTTAAAAATTACCATCGGACTTAAACGAAAACTCATTATTATAGGAATTTTGAAAACTATTCGAATTCGTTTCAAAATTCCTATTATAAGGAGGTAAAGGCCCAAAATCATTATCATCATCATCAAAATTCCAATAACCTAAATTTTGACTTTCGTTATACTCGCCCAAAGTTATATTTGAATTTGTTATACTTTGGGATTCTAAGTATTCACCGAAAGTCATAGGTTTGCGAGAATTTTGAGAATTATAACAATGATTACCGAAAGAATTGGAATAAGAAATGCTTACCCCAAAAATGGCTCAAGTGGCGGATTCCAAAAAAGTAGGTGCGCGCGAGAAATATTCGAGCGTTTCTAAGTGCTCAAATGTGGAAGTCCTGCAAAAAGGTTAGCAAATAATACAAATAGAAAGAAAATACTATGAAATACTAAGTCAAATAAAGTCCAAAACAAAATCATTCCCGGCAACGACGCCATTTGATAGACAGGGTTTTGCCGTGGCGCGAGAGTCACCTAGTTTTGAATTTGGCTCACCTGAACTATACAAAAACCTAAACTTATGACTACACTCAACGGGCGAGTATAGCGGCCAAGTTCGGGTATCGAAAATCCACAGAGACGAGTTGCTAGAATTTATATGATCTAGTGCTCCGAAATAAAAGTGTAAAAGGTGATTACAAACTAAAAAGGAAAAGATGCATAAAAGGGAAATATTAATCTAGGCGACTGAAAATAAACTAGACTAACAAAGCGGTAAAAACTATAGGTTGAGTCGAATATCCCTCACCCGAGTTGATTTGTATAAAATGGATACATGGGTCGACGAGTTATTTAGAATGCATCTCGTTTCGATAGTTAATTAAATCAAGGGTTGTCACGCCCCTAAATCCGCATAAAATCCTAATAAGATTTTGGCATCAACAAATGCCCCAGAAATTGCGCACGCAAGGTCGTAAGCACGGGACATTCATGATATGCCCCGTCAAATCTTCTAGGCGCAATAACTAGGACAACGCACCCGAAATAAACCCGTAAAAACCATCACCAAAGAAAATCAACGCGTCAACCCGAGTGAGTTCAATTCAAACACAACCTAATTTAAATTAGCTAGAAAGCATGTTAAAAACGCGATAAATGAAACGCGGTAAATCTACCTAGAAAATGATCAAATCAAAGCATGTAAATCTAATTTAGAAAGCATGGAAATTACACTAGAAAGCAAGAATAATGGAAATACAACTATATTAAGTGGAGAGGGTAAATGAATAGTCAACTTACAAACCCAAAAGGGTGTCAATCCAAGAAGAAATGAAGAAGAACTAACCAAAAACCCTCAAACCCTAAGCTATTCTACCCTAAAATCTGTTCTAAAACGTTCATATCTAATATCACAACAAAAATTGGTATTTATAGTAAGTTGGAATAAGTAAAGAAAAGAAAAGGAAAAAGAAAATATAAGGCAAAATATCTCCTGGAAACAGGCGATCGATCGATCGATCATGAACAAAATAGCCCACTGTCGTGAAGGATCGATCGATCGATCCTTTTGATCGATCGATCGATCAAGCAGGTATCAACAAGGCTACTTGGATTTCCCGTCCGCTGAAATCGCCGTAACTTCTTCGTTCTAAATCGGAATCGCGCACCGTTTGCGGCCACGCGAAGCTTGAGAGGAGGGCTACAACTTCCGTGAAGATGTTGGGCCAGGTGATCAAGCTGTGAAAAGAATAAATGCCCTTGAACGTGCGATCGCGTACGAAAATCGAGCGAAATGTGTCCGAGCTTCACACTTAGCATCCAAATACCTATAAAAGCTCAATTAACCCCTGCAAAACATGTTAACGTAGAAATCCGAGGTTGTCTGGTTAACAATCATAAATATAGGGAATAAGATACCCGAGGGAGCTAAAATGCGTAGGTTCGAGGGGTGAAATACGCAATATTTGCGTCGTATCACACCCCCTAACATACACATTGCTAGTCCCTAGCAATGAAATAGGATGCACAAAGAACTACAAGCAAACCAAAAGCAGGAGATAGTACAAAAGTATGGTATAAATACAAAAGGCCACTTTCGCGGGCGATTCGATTGCATTTAGCGTATGTAATAAGCCGTTAAACCCCTAGGTCACCCTAGTGGATGAGTGTCATCTCGTGAGGGTTTTCAAGGATGGTACCCACAAACATCACATGGTTTCCTCAAAATATTCCCAACCCAACATGCGACAAGCCCAAAAATGGCGAAAAAGATTTCATACGCATTATTAGCAAAATGAATGAATTCAAACAAAAGTCCAAATCATTAACATTACATAATGCACCTCATAGAATTGAAACCTTAAAATGTGGGAAGGGGAGCGAGAAAATGCAAAGTATGATTTGGCAAAAAACTTATATAAACCGGATAAGCGTTAAAGCAAGCATATATTCAACCCTCACGGGCATTACACTCATCAAGCGAATTCACTCGAAACAGGGAGGTAACACACGGAACATGCGGGCAAAAAGAGTAAATGTAAATGGAAACTAGGCCGCACACATGTCACAAATGAAGAACGCTATATATAAAATGAAAAAGGTAATCTCAATGAAAGGATGCCGCACACTAAAAGAGGCGAAATGAATTTTCACAGATTATCACAACTATTATGACTTTTGAATTACATGCACCTAAGATCACATAGGACTTGTATAGGGTTATAATGTAGGCTAGGCTAGGGTATGAAATGAAGGAATGTATGTATGGATTCAAAGTGTTCGGAAATGAAAACTCGAGATAATGGGAAAAATGCGGATAATATCAAAATTGGAAAACAAGTTCCAAAAAGGCATTAGATATATCACCGGGGAGAGTAATCAAAGCTTATTGAACACTATACACAACATATACAACTTTCTCTTTCTTTTTCTTTTCTTCTTTTTCTCATTTTTTTCTTTTGTTTTCTTTTGCTTTTTTGCTTTCTCTTTTTCTTCTCTTTTTCACTACTTTCTTTTCTTTACTTTTTAAACTCTCATATGCCTAAATTGCAACCGACATCATAACAATAACATTCAATCCCAAGTAACATTCCAAACAAAGGTATGGAAAGTGTATGTATGGTTTATAACTCCAATTCGGAGTTGGTTATGGGATTTGGGTTATGAAACGAAAAGCTATATTTAGGTTCAAATGTGTTTACGAGGGTAAACATATAAGGGTGAGGTCAAGGCTAATATGGGTGATATAACAAAGAGGGCCTATGATCATTTCACAAAGTTTACGCAATTCTCGAATCAAAACAATATATGAAAATCATGCTCAAGTAACACATTTCAAGTATGAACTCATTTAATGAACGGTTCAATGAAAGAATAGAGAGATTACCAACGAATTCAACGTTTTCAATGAGAAAAGAATAGTGTATACACTCACAAATGACGAAAGGTACAATGCTTACTCCGTGTAAGTATATACAATGCAACAAAAGATTACCGAGTTATAAAAATCTTAAACCAAATCAATAGAACAATAAAAGTGCATGTGCTCAAGGGATTAAAGTTTAATTCATAAAGTTTTTAATAATATCAATAATCGAGACTAAAGTTTTATAACTTCTAAAATCGAGAACATGCATCGTTGGGTTGTCTATTGGATCGGGCAATTATTGAAATTTATCATTGGAAACAAAGGCCAAATGCCCAAAAAAGGAGAAAAAAGAAAGAAAATCTTTTTGAAATTTTCAAATTTTCTAAGAGGAGCCTACAAAGTAACTAACATGTGAGCGAAAACATGGACTAACTAAAGAAATGGATAGAATATCCCACACCCCCTAACTTAAAACTTGACTTTGTCCTCAATGTGAATTAAAAACCAAGTCAGAGAGAGGAAAATAGCGATCTCACCCAAAATTGGAGCGATCCCTATAAGAACAAGTCCAAAGAATCTACAAAACAAGTTAGTACCGAGCATAGTAAAAATAAAAAAATAGAAAGTTAACTAATTACACTAAACTAAATTAGAAAGGAAAGAAAAAATAAAAAGAAAGAAAGCTAACTATATACAACCTACTATTTAGGCTTCACACTAACTATGCACTAGAAGTCTAAATAGTTGAGGGTCCACCGTAAAAACGATTTGACTTTGGAGAATAACCGGTGTACCCTCACATACAAGCATTCCTTCAGAAAAATATGAATTCCGTTTGAACAAGGAAGGCATGTGTAAGGCGGAAGAAATGAACCATCGTCAATTAAAAGTTTTGGAGGGACGATGGGGGGTTTGGATTGAACGGGTGATAAAAACATGTGGGGACCGAGAAAGGCCGAATATCCTCCCAATGATTTTGAAATTAGAATGGGAGGCGGCGCACATGAAGGCACGAATGCGATCGTGGAAGGCGACTCGAGCAAGTACTCCTCATCGGCGAAAAGGTTTAAAACATTAAAGTTTGAAACTGAATCATCGGGTACTTGTGACGGTGTGATAACAGAGAATGAAAATGGGGATGAAAGAAATTCAAACTCATGAGATGAATCATCATCGCATGAAGATTGAGTTTCGAATGAAATAATATCATTTTCCGTGAAATGTTCTTCTTTGGGGGCCAAAGAAGAAATCATTTCATGGCAAATAGATATTACATCATTTTCATCCTTGCTTTCAATATCTATTATGCAATGGGCAAAGTCTAGAATGGTTTGTTCCAAAGTAGGCACAAGTACCTCATTTGGTTCAAAACATTCCTCGACATCAAAAGTCTCGGAAGAAAAATCGTCGTCGGACTCAAAAAGTAAACCCAAGTCGTGTTCCCACAAATGATTTTCTTCCCGATAACGATTTTCAATTTTCTCATTCTCATACATACGCAAGCCCTCACCGAATGTCATAGGTCGAGGTGTGGATCCATGAAAATGGGAACTTTGAAAATTACCATCGGACTTAAACGAAAACTCATTATTATAGGAATTTTGAAAACTATTCGAATTCGTTTCAAAATTCCTATTATAAGGAGGTAAAGGCCCAAAATCATTATCATCATCATCAAAATTCCAATAACCTAAATTTTGACTTTCATTATACTCGCCCAAAGTCATATTTGAATTTGTTATACTTTGGGATTCTAAGTATTCACCGAAAGTCATAGGTTTGCGAGAATTTTGAGAATTATAACAATGATTACCGAAAGAATTGGAATAAGACATGCTTACCCCAAAAATGGCTCGAAATGGAAAATTCCACAAAGTAAGTGGGCGCGGGAAATTCAAGCGTTTCTAAGTGCTCAAATGTGGAAGTCCTGCAAAATATTAGCAAATAATACAAATAGAAAGAAAATACTATGAAATACTAAATCAAATAAAGTCCAAAACAAAATCATCCCCGACAATGGCGCCATTTGATAGACAGGGTTTTTGCCGCGGCGCGAGAGTCACCTACGCGTCGATTGTTTTGAATTCGGCTCACCTGAACTATACAAAAACCAAAACTTATGACTACACTTAACGGGCGAGTATAGCGGCCAAGTTCGGGTATCGAAAATCCACAGAGACGAGTTGCTAGAAATTATATGATTTAGTGCTCCGAAATAAAACTGTAAAAGGTGATGACAAACTAAAAAGGAAAAGATGCATAAAAGGGAAATATCAATCTAGGCGAGTGAAAATAAACTAGACTAACAAAGAGGTAAAAACTATAGGTTGCGTCGAATATCCCTCACCCGAGTTGATTTGTATAGAATAGATACATGGGTCTACGAGTTATTTAGAATGCGTCTCGTTTCGACAGTTAATTAAATCAAGCGTTGTCACGGCCCTAAATCCGCATAAAAGTCTAATAAGATTTTGGCGTCAACAAATGCCCCGAAAATTGTGCGCGCAAGGTTGTAAGCACGGGACATATATGATATGCCCCGTCAAATCTCCTAGGCGCAATAACTAGGACAACGCACCCGAAAACCCCCCGTAAAAACCGTCACCAAAGTAAAGCAACACGTCAACCCGAGTAAGTTCAATTCAAACACAACCTAATTTAAATTAGCTAGAAAGCATGTTAAAAATGCGTTAAATGAAACGTGGTAAATAAACGCGATCAATCTACCTAGAAAGAGATTAAATCAAAGCATGTAAATCTAATTTAGAAAGCATGGAAATTACACTAGAAAGCAAGAATAATGGAAATACAACTATATTAAGTGGAGAGGGTAAATGAATAGTCAACTTACAAACCCAAAAGGGTGTCAATCCAAGAAGAAATGAAGAAGAACTAACCAAAAACCCTCAAACCCTAAGCTATTCTACCCTAAAATCTGTTCTAAAACGTTCATATCTAATATTACAACAAAAATTGGTATTTATAGTAAGTTGGAATAAGTAAAGAAAAGAAAAGAAAAGGAAAAAGAAAATATAAGGTAAAATATCTCCTGGAAACAGGGGATCGATCGATTGACCCAAATCGTCGATCGATCGATCATGAACAAAATAGCCCACTGTCGCGAAGGATCGATCGATCGATCCTTTGGATCGATCGATCGATCAAGCAGGTATCAGCAATGCTGCTTGGATTTCCTGTCCGCTGAAATCGCTGTAACTTCTTCGTTCTGAATCGGAATTGCGCACCGTTCGCGGCCACACCAAGCTTGCGAGGCGGGATACAACTTCCGTGAAGATGTTGCGTCAGGTGCCCAAGCTGTGAAAAGACTAAAATGCCATTGAACGTTCGATCGCGTACGAAAATCGAGCGGAATGCATCCGAACTTCACACGTAGCATCCAAATGCCTATAAAAGCTCAATTAACCACTGCAAAACATGTTAACGTAGAAATCCAAGGTTGTCTGGTTAACGAGCATAAATATCGGGAATAAGATACCCGAGGTGGCGAAAATGCGTAGGTTCGAGGGATGAAATACGCAATATTTGCGTCGTATCAATATACTCCTTCAAGTTTTGGATTTCTCTCTATCACAAATTCCCGAATTACCAAAATGCCCACTCTTGGTGCCAATTTAGTATAAAATCACCTCGAGACCCAATCTATATGCCCGAGTATACTATTACGACTATTTCGGCCCTTTTGGAACGAACCGTGACTTCAAAATCACCCTCCGAGTCACCCAAAAATAATTTCCTATCTCGAATTCATATAGTCTACACATGACACCCGACTGAGATATAAGATTATCATATCACTGTCACTCATTATGACGTAAAATAGTCCTTTACTAATCACTTAGTAATTATATTCAATAAACATTAATCATTTTCTCTCCAATTAATATTTTAATCAACACATAATATTTAATTTCATTAAATTACGTCACATATGTACACTTTAATATTTACCCAGTAAATTCAATTTTTAAATACTCAAAAGTAAGGGGTGTTACAGTATGCATCCACACTAACCCTATCAAGAGCTAGTAGCTAGTGTTGGCATTGATAATGTGATACCTAATGTGGGATGTGAAGTTTCCTAACCTTATCCCCATGTTTACATATTTGAGCGACTACATTCCCGCACTATCAAAGTCAGAGATCACAAGTAGCACTGGCACTGGCACATTCTTCTATTGGGAAATACCAGTCTCATACAAGGTGCTGATGGCCATGATGTTAATCGATGATCCCCCATCCAATAGTTCCCTTGGAAAGCTAATTCCATTCACTAGGGCTGTGTTATATAAAGAATAATTGTGGTAGTAGGGTACCTTCCTGTCTACCTTTGAGAATGCTACTTTAGACATGTATCTTGTAATCAACCTTCCTATAGGACCATCACAATTAATAGAGGGAAACCCACACTATTGGACATTATTGTTTATGTATCATGCTTTACTCCGATCTGGTTAAAGAACCATTTGAATTTTATGCTCCTCGCAATAGCTACGCACTCTAAATCAATTTCTTCAACCTCATATGTTTGTGTATTCCACACATATTCTACTTCTGATGTCCCCCTTTATTAAAGCGAGGATTACAGCCACTCTCCCTCCTGAGGGACTTACCCACTCGCCCCACTAATTTTCTTGTTCTTCTCTAGCCAAGTCAACTAAACATTCTTCATATGCTCTTTCATTGCTTCACTATTCTTCAAGTTCATGAGCTTCTTCTTCATCATACGCCACCACCATGTTCACCATACCATAGTGGTGAGCCAAAAGGATTTTCATTGATATCTACTGGTAGGATGATCTACGTACCATTAGCCACTTGCTCACCAATTATACTTTACAAATAGTTGTAGCCCTTCTTAATAACATATCGGACTCTCTGGCGTAACTCGTAAAACTTTGCATCTGCTTTCTCTGTTGCTGTTAATATCAGTCCATTAGAGTGGGGAGGACCTGCCACCCCCTCACATACCAATTTTTTTATAACAGTCCATGGCCTCCACTACGCTGCAAGGCAACAGAGGTGGGATATCATCTCCAAACTTTATTTTTTCAACATTATTGTTCATAAATTCCTGGCCCCTTTCTTACCTGTATAGTTCCCGTCAACATAGTTAACAACCTGTTATTTAGAAACTCTAAACCTTCCTATTATTAAAAGCACTTATGACCTCCAACCTTGGGACCTGGGTTTGATGATCATGGCTATGTTATGTTCGCTTGAGTAAACTCTCTAAAAGTTCCATCCCGGGTTTCGTTGACCAGTTGGATCTTAAGTTCCTCTAATAGCCCCTCAATGTAAATTTGCAATAATTTAGCCTCTGATACATCTTCATGAACATCCGACGCTCTTTCTCTAAAGTGTTTGATATAGTGAATCAACTATTCATCAGGATTTTGCACATGCCTTAGAGTGAATTCATCTTCTGCCAAGAAAAACTTTTACAAAAATGGCATAAGCCTCTCTTCCCAAGTGGGAATGCTATTTGGCACCAAGTGGGAGTACCACACGTATGCCTTTCCAGTGAGGTTTTTTGAAAACTCTTGTAGCTTCAGCTCTTTGTCATTTCCATGAACAACGAGGTATTCCACAAACCTTTTCACGTGCTCCCTAGGGTTTGTCACATTTCCTATTGAATTTTATAAACTTAGGAAGAACATACTCGTTTGGGTATGGTTTTTTGTTGATGCTTTATGGGTCAGGATTTTGTTATTCCTCATACATGTGGGATGACTCCCTTTGAGAGGAAAGTAATTTCTTCAGCCCCTCCATTGTAATTACAGTAGAGGGTGACTCCTTCGTCCTAACTTTCTTCATTATTGGTGACCTTACTAGCAGCGCCACCTACCCCGCCATAATTTTTCATGGTGGAGCCACCTCGATCATTGATGTTGATACTTTTATTGCTCCTCTTACAAGTGACATCATAGGTGTCATGCAAGTCTGGCCTAAACTATTCATGTACACATTATGTTGCATCAAAAATTCAAAAACATTCTCATTAAATTCATCCCACTTAGTTGTGTGGCCATTGATGTGTTGGTATATCCTCCTTGAGGGGTAGTTCCCTTGTTTTGATCACCAGGACCTCCTCACTAGTGGTTTGATCAGTCTGAACTCCATTACCATCTAGAGTATCTTTAAACGCTAGCTGCTTTGAAACATTGTATTCTTCTTTATCCATGTAAATGAGAATACCTCCCCAGCGGATTCACCAAATGTAAGAGGGTAGTTGTACTAGGGTCTATGAATATTTTAGATTTGATGAGGCGTGACCCAATCCAATGGAAGTTGTCTTCAAGATTTACAAAGTCTCAAGAACGGCTAAAGATGAAAACTATTTATTTCTGGTAATCATGGAATTTTTGTAATTGTTATCTAAAAAGACAATGATTAACTATAAACTTTTCAACAAAATCAACAGACAAAAGGGATAACTTGGAAGTGATGGTTCTTGGGAGTGAAGAGATAAGCATTTAAAATACTAAGGAGAGAGTTGGGGAGATAATACATTTTAGTGCTATTTTAACAAAGTAACACTACTACCTTTGTTTTATGATTTGACTTCCCAAGGGCTCTATTTATAGGAAAATATTAGAGTTGATCTGGCATGTGCATGCCAAAAGGATATTCATTTGAGACAATATATGAAATGTACTTTTTATCCTATTTTACTGTCTGTCATCCATCCATCCTAACAAACGACATCTGGTGCAACACAAAGTTAAAAAGTAAATATGTCGGGCATAGTGCCAAAAAAACACGATTTGCTAAATATATTATCAAATGGTAACTTGGTGAACAATCTTTTAAAAGATTGTGAGTGGCCTTGGGGGCCACTAGCCAATAATAATTTTTGAAATAATTTGTGAGAAGAACCTTGGCTACTCTCCAATTTGACTAGGTGTGGGTTGTGTGAGTGAATGAGTGCCCTCTTAGGTCCCTCCTAATGGTATTCTCTCTTTCCTAAAGTATTGAAGTGGTTGGGACTTAACTTGCCCGATAAAACTTCCCTCTCAGGCACCAAACCAAAACTCCCTAGAGATCCCAACTGGCCTGCTCAAGCCTTGATCGCTCGATCAAGGCTACCTGTGAAAGAAAGTAATAATGTTAGTAACTATTTTAATATACAAACAAGTTTATAATTACTTGACTGTTCATATAGAATCCTCTCAATCTCTTGAGTCTGCTCGCATACTATCTTTCATAACTTCGGGTTTCTTATTGTGCGGCCCCTTGTCATCCTTAGGAACTATTTGATGTTGTCCCCTTTTTTATCTTGGGTCCACTCGTTATGGCAACCTCTCGCTAACTGATCTATTTCATCATACTTTTATCTTCTTTGCTCTTGGGCTCACTCATTATGGCCTAATGCCAAATATTCTATTTTGTATCTCTTCTGTCTTGGGCCCACTCGTTGTGGCCCTGCTCATCAAATGGTCATTTTGGCATGTCCGTTTTTTAGGCCACTGGCTTGGGACTCCCTCGCCCTCTTGGTCTCATTTAGTTGAGATTTCCTTTGGGAATTGATCAAGGGTGAAAAGTAGCGCGTGTCAAACGCAGATCGTTGTTTTCTATTCACCTCTTCAATACAAAAACCTAAACTTATGACTACACTCAACTGATGAGTATAGTGGCCAAGTCCGGGTATCGAAAGATCCACTCAGACGAGTTGCTAGAATTTTTGAGATTTAATATTCCGAAATAAAAGTGTAAAGGGTGATTACAAACTAAAAAGGAAAATATGCATAAAAGGTAAATGATTAATTTAGGCGAGTGTATTTAAACTAGATTAACAAAGCGAGTAAAACTATAGGTTGCGTCGAATATCCATCACCCGAGTTAATTTGTATAAAATGGATACATGGGTCGACGGGTTATTACAAATGCGTCTCGTTTCGACAGTTAATTGAACCAAGGGTTGTCCCGCCCCTAAATTCTCATTAAAGCCTAATATGATTTTGGCGTCAACAAATATCCCAAAAATTGGCACGAAAGGTCGTAAGCACGGGACATACATGATATGTCCCGTCAAATCTCCTAGGCACAATAACTAGGACAATGCACCCGAAATAAACCCATAAACACCATCACCAAAGCCAAGCAATGCGTCAACTCGAGTGAGTTCAATTCAAGCACAACCTAATTTAAATTACCTAGAAAGCATCGTAAAAATGCGGTAAATAGAGCGAGTAAATAAACGCGGTAAATCTATCTAGAAAGCACGGGAAGAAAGCACATAAACTAATTAACAAAGCATGTAAATCTAACTATCAAAGCAAGAAATAAGGAAAACAACTATATTTATTGGTAGGGAAGATGAATAGTGCCACTTATAAAGCCTAAAGGGTGACAAACCAAGAGAGGAAGAAGAAGAACTCTCCACCTCCAAACCCTAACTAAAACTATCTACCCTCTAAAAAAATATCTAACTATATGAATCTATATCTGATATAAAACCAAAAATGGGTTTATATAGTAAGTAACAAAAGAAATAAAGAAGAAAGAAAAGAAAAAGGAAGAAGAGCAAAATATCTGGCATCAATGGTCGACCAGTCGCAGGGGCGCGGTCGATCGGTCCCTTAGGCAAAAGCCCACTGTCTCCTTCCTACGGAAAAATAGCAAATCGCGGTCGACCGGTCCCCCGGATGCGATCGACCAGTACTCTATTTTCTGGCCTCCTTTGGTCATCACATGGAAGAAAAGGTTGATTACGGAAACGGCCATATCTTCTTCGTCCGAACTCCAAACGATGCACCGTTTACGGCCATGCGATGCTAACTCAATGAACTACGCATTCGTGGAATTTCCATGAGCTGGAAAAGAAATATGAAATGACTAAAATGCCCTTCAAGTAGCGTCCAATGACGGAACTTCTCCGAAATGCAACGGATCCTCACTTTTAGCATTCCAATACCTACAAAAGCACAATTTACCCTTGCAAAGCATGTATATCTCCAAATACAAGGTTGTCTGGTTAATGACCATAAATATAGGCATTAGGGACCGTTAAAGTGATAGAATGCATAAAGTTAACGGGCAAAAATATGCAATATTTGATACGAATCACACCCCCTAACTTAAACATTGCTAGTTCCTAGTAATAAAACAAACAAAACCAGTCCACAGAAGGTGGTACAAGACGTATATATGCATCGAAATATAAATGCAACATTCATAGGGAACACGATTTCATTTAGCATATGCAATAAGCCGTTAAACCCCTAGGTTACCCTAACGGACGAGTGTCATCTTGTGAGGGTTTTAGGGATGGTACCCACAAACATCACATGGTTTCCTCAAAATATGCCCAACCCAACATGCGACAAGCCCAAAAATGGCGAAAAAGATTTCATACGCATTATTAGCAAAATGAATGAATTCAAACAAAAGTCCAAATCATTAACATTACAGAATGCACCTCATAGAATTGAAACCCTAAAATGTGGGAGGGTAGCGAGCACATGCAAAGTGTGATTTGGAAAAAACTTATATAAACCGGATAAGAGTTAAAGCAAGCATACATTCAATCCTCACGGGCATTACACTCATCAAGAAAATTCACTCAAAATAGGGAGGTAACACACAGAACATGCGAGCATATAGAGTAAATGTAAATGGAAACTAAGTCACACACATGTCACAAATGAAGAACGCTATATATAAAATGAAAAATTGTAATCTCAATGAAGGATACTGCTCATTAAAGGAGGAAAAATGTATTTTCACATATTATCAAAACTATTATGACTTTTAAATTAAATACACTTTAAGATCACATAGGACATGTATAGGGTTGTAATGTAGGCTAGGATAGGGTGTGAAATGAAGGATATATATGTACGGATTCAAAGTGTTCGGAAATGAAAACTCGGGATAATGAAAAATGTGGGCAATTCCAAAATTGGAAAACAAGTTCCATAAAAGGCATTGAATATAACAATCGTTAGAGTAAACAAAGCTTATTGAACACTATACAACATTTTGTTTTCTTTTTCTTTTCTTTTCTTTTCTTCTTTTTCTCATTTTTCTCTTTTGTTTTCTTTTGCTTTTTGCTTTCTCTTTTTCTTCACTTTTTTCACATCTTTCTTTTCTTTCTTTTTAAACTCTCATATGCCTAAATTGCAACCCGCATCATAACAACTTCATTCAATCCCAAGTAACATTCCAAACAAAGGTATGGAAAATGTATGTATGGTATAAAACTCAAATGCGGAGTTCATTACGGGAATGGGGTTATGAAACGAAAGGCTATATTTAGGCTCAAAGGGGGTTAACTAGGGTAAACATATGCGGCGAGGTCAAGGCTAATATGGGTGATATAACAAATATGGCCTATGATCATTTCCAAAAGTTTACGCAATTCTCGAATCAAAACAATATAAGAAAATCATGATCAAATAACACATTTCAAGTATGAACTCAATTAGTGAACGATCAAATGAAAGAATAGTGAGATTACCAACGAATTCAATGTTTTCAATGAGAAAAGAATAGTGTATACACTCACAAATGACGAAAGGTACAAAGCTTAATCGGTGTAAGTATATACAATGCAACAAAAGATTATCGAGTTATAAAAGTCTTAAACCAAATCAATATAGCAAGAAAAGTGCATTTGCTCATGGGATTAAAGTTTAATTCATGAAGTTATTCATAATATCAATGATTGAGAACTAAAGTAACTTCTAAAATCGAGAACATGCATCATTGGGCTGTCTATTGGATTGGGAAATTATTGAAATTTATCATCGAAAACAAAATCAAAATGCCCAAAAAAGGAGAAAAAAGAAAGAAAATCTTTTTGAAATTTTCAATTTTTCTAAGACAAGCTAACTAAGTAACTAACATGTGAGCAAAAACATGGACTAAATAAATAAATGGATAGAATATCCCACACCCCCTAACTTAAAACTTGATATTGTCCTCAATGTTAATTAAGAACCAAGTCAAAGAGAGGAAAAGAGCGATATTGCCCAAAATTGGAGTGATCCCCATAAGAACAAGTCCAAAGAATCTACAAAACAAGTTAGTACCGAGCATAGCAAAAACAAATAACAAAAAGTTAACTAATTACACTCGACTAAATTAAAAAGGAAAGAAAAGATAAAAAGAATAAAAAACTAACTATATACAACCTACTATCTAGGCTTCACACTAACTATACACTAGAAGTCTAAATAGTCGAGGGTCCACCGTGAAAACGATTTGACTTTGGAGGATAATCGGTGTACCCTCACATACAAGCATGCCCTCCGAAAAATATGGATTTCGTTTGAAAAACGGAAGGCATGTGTAAGGCGGAAGAAATGAACCACCGCCAATTTAAAGTTTTGGAGGGACAATGGGGGGTTTCGATTGAACGGGTGACAAAAACATATGGGATCAGGAAAATTCGAACATCCTCCCAATGATTTTGAAATTGGAATGGGAGGCGGTGCACACGAAGGCACGAATGCGATCGTGGAAGGCGACTCGAGCAAGTACTCCTCATCGGCGAAAAGGTCTAAAACATTAAAGTTTGAAACCGAATCATCGGGTACTTGTGACGGTGTGATAATAGAGAATGAAAATGGGGATGACAGAAATTCAAACTCATGAGATGAATCATCATCGCATGAAGTTTGAGTTTCGTATGAAATGATATCATTTTCAATGAAATGTTCTTATTTGGGGGCCAAAGAAGAAATCATTTCATTGCAAATAGATATTACATCATTATCATCCTCACTTTCAATATCTATTACGAGATGGGCAAAGTCAAGAATGCTTTGTTCCAAAGTAGGAACAAGTACCTCATCTGGTTCAAAACATTCCTCAACTTCGAAAGTCTCGGAAGCAAAATCGTCGTCGGACTCAAAAAGTAAATCCAAGTCGTGTTCCCACAAACGATTTTCTTCCCGATAACGATTTTCAATTTTCTCATTCTCATACATACGCAAGCCCTCACCGAATGTCATAGGTCGAGGTGTGGATCCATGAAAATGGGAACTTTGAAAATTACCATCGGACTTAAACGAAAACTCATTATTATAGGAATTTTGAAAACTATTCGAATTCATTTCAAAATTCCTATTATAAGGAGGTAAAGGCCCAAAATCATTATCATCATCATCAAAATTCCAATAACCTGAATTTTGACTTTCGTTATACTCGCCCAAAGTCATATTTGAATTTGTTATACTTTGGGATTCTAAGTATTCACCGAAAGTGATAGGTCGAGAATTTTGAGAATTATAACAATGATTACCGAAAGAATTGGGATAAGACATGCTTACCCCAAAAATGGCTCGAAATGGCAAATTCCACAAAGTAAGTGCGCGCGGGAAATTCAAGCGTTTCTAAGTGCTCAAATGTGAAAGTCCTGCAAAATATTAGCAAATAATACAAATAGAAAGAAAATACTATGACATACTAAATCAAATAAAGTCTAAAACAAACTATTCCCCGACAACGGCGCCATTTTGATCAAGGGTGAAAAGTAGCGCGTGTCAAATGCTGATTGTTGTTTTCTATTCACCTCCTCAATACAAAAACCTATACTTATGACTATACTCAACTGATAAGTATAGCGGCCAAGTTCGGGTATCAAAAGATCCATTGAGACGATTTGCTAGAATTTATGAGATTTAATATTTTGAAATAAAAGTGTAAAAGGTGATTACAAACAAAAAAGGAAAATATGGATAAAAAGTAAATGATTAATCTAGGCGAGTGTATTAAAACTAGATTAACAAAGCGAGTAAAACTATAGGTTGCGTCGAATATGCCTTACCCGAGTTAATTTGTATAAAATGGATACATGGGTCGACAGGTTATTACAAATGCGTCTCGTTTCGACAGTTAATTGAACCAAGGGTTGTCACGCCCCTAAATTCTTATAAAAGCCTAATATGATTTTGGCATCAAGAAATATCCTGTAAATTGCGCACAAAAGGTCGTAAGTACGGGACATACATGATATGCCCCATCAAATCTCCTAGGCACAATAACTAGGACAACGCACCAGAAATAAATCCGTAAACACCATCACCAAAGCCAAACAACGCGTCAACTCGAGTGAGTTCAATTCAAGCACGACCTAATTTAAATTACTTAGAAAGCATCGTAAAAATGCGATAAATAAAACGAGTAAATAAACGCGGTAAATCTATCTAGAAAGCACGGGAAGAAAGAACGTACACTAATTAACAAAGCATGTAAATCAAATTATCAAAGCAAGAAATAAGGAAAACAACTATATATATTGGTAGGGAAGATGAATAGTGCCACTTCCAAAGCCTAAAGGGTGTCAAACCAAGAGAGGAAGAAAAAGAACTCTCTACCTCCAAAGCCTAACTAAAATTATATACCCTCTAAAAAAATATCTAACTATATGAATCGATATCTGATATAAAACCAAAAATGGGTTTATATAGTAAGTTACAAAAAAAAATAAAGAAGAAAGAAAAGAAAAAAGAAGAAGAGCAAAATATCTGGCATCACCGGTCGACCGGTCGCAGGGGAGCGGTCGACCGGTCCCTTAGGAAAAAGACCGTTGTCTTCTTCCCACGACAAAATAGCAAACCGTGGTCGATCAGTCCCCTGGACGCGGTCGATCGGTCCTCTATTTTCTGGCCTCCTTTAATAATCACATGGAAGAAAAGGTTGATTATGGAAACGACCATATCTTCTTCGTTCGAACTCAAAATGATGCACCGTTTGCGGTTAAGCGATGCTAACTCAATGAGCTACGCATCTGTGGAATTTCTATGAGCCGAAAAATAAATTTGAAATGACTAAAATGCCCTTGAAGTAGCGTTCAACGGCGGAACTTCTCCGAAATGCAATGGATCCTCACTTTTAGCATTCCAATACCTACAAAAGCACAATTAACCCCTTGAAAACATGTATATCTCCAAATCCAATGCTATCTGGTTAATGAGCATAAACATAGGCATTAAGTACCGTAAAAGCGCTAGAATGCATAAAGTTAACGGGCGAAAATATGCAATATTTGATACGAATCAGGCATGCTCATTTTGCCCTCATCTGGCCTTGCACCCACTCGTCTGGCGCCCCCTCGCCCTATTGGGCTTATTCGTGCCCAATTGAGTGGGTTCTCCTTTATAATTTCTAATTACCTAGGCTAATTAAACTATGAAATTGCAAGTTTAAACTAATTAAAGCAAATACTGAATTTGGTTTTGAAATAATTTTGGAAAAGGAGGTTGGGATACAATCCCCCAAACCTTAGGGTTTTAATGATAAATATGAAATTCTACGAATTAATTAATAATTAATTAAATGAAAAATGACAAATCAATACGAAGCACTAAATATGTTTGGGCATTAACCCGTGCGCTATTAATATATTCACCGACACATATAATACATCCTCAAACATTCGGGTTGCTTTTAACAAATTGAGTTAAGAATCCTACACTATTATCCCCGATGAATATATCAAACTCGAGAATTTAATTACTTAATAATGACGAATTTTTCATTTCAAAATAGGAAATTCTAAGTTGGGCTGATGTTCTACGAATAATTTAGCTAGACATGACAACTATTTCTACGCAAATCACACTAATAATGCAAGCATTCATATTGAAATATAAAGAAGAAAAGAGTTGAAATTGAATACTAAGATGATGAGAGTCTAAAGTGCAGGAATTAAGAACTTCACACCAAGTAGAAATTGTAAAACAAGAACAAACTTTTCTTTATTGCTTTACAAGTGATGAATTCTCCATTAAATGTAACTCCAATTATTATAGATGGATTTTAAGCTTTACAAAGTATGAAGTGTGTTTATTTAGAATCCTAAAATCTCTATATATGTAGGAAAAAAGGGCCAAGAGGCTAAGTATAAACCCTAAAGACTCTAGCTAAAAAATAGGAAAAGATAAAAAATCCCGCATAAAATCGAACCTCTTGACCAAACCTAACCGGTTTTGGGTGAACCTATTAGGAAAGTGAACCGGTTCGCTCCAGGTGCAAACCAATTCAATTTTCAATAAAGGTTTTTGCGCTTGGAATTGTAATGAATTTTTATTATTTTTAGTTTCCACCACTAAACTTTTCTCCAACTTCAAATTGCTAAAATTTCTTCACCGTAACTCGAAATGAGGTATCAATTCTTTTTATGTACTTGAGCTCTACGACTTTCATGTTTACTCCTCTGGGTTTTGGCTAAAAAATTATCTTTTTGCCCTTGATTGTCCTTTCCTACATTATTTCCATCATTTTGCGTTATTCTCTTCCGTCCACTTGCATGAATTACCTGTAAAACACATGAGAAATACATAAAACAAAAAACACTTGCCAAAAAGGTTAGTTGCATTAAGTATGAGCTACGTATGGGATAAATGTGATGATCGAGACCATAAAAATATTAAAATTAAAGGGATACATATGAAATATTAATGTTGAATCACATGTATGGTTCATTTAATTATTTTTCTTACCGTCTTGTAATATATCTGCTTTTCTTTATACATGTTAGGGAATTTGTCACTTTATATTGAAACAAATGTATATATTTATATTATTACTTTACCTTGAGATACAAATCATTTGAATTATGAGACATGAAGACTGGTAAAGAAGGGATACCGAATATGTGTATTAAGAAACATGAAGGATGACACAAGGGATAAATCATCCAAAAACTCCTACGATTGAGCAGGGGAGATGGAGGATTGAGGAAGACTTTCGCGATTGGGAAGGTACTCGAATCAAGGAAAGATTTAGTACACATTTTACAAGGGGCATGTAAATTTTAGGTATCCTTTTACTCTTTTTATTCATCCGATTACAAGTAACTCGTGATAGGAGTTTAACTTGAATTGCTGAAAATATAAACTTTAAATACCTTTTTCATTATCTTAAAGACTCAAACTAGTCTTCTCCATATATTCCTGTCTTCTCAAATAAGTTCAGCGATTGTCATTGCATTAACTGTGATGGGTGGGGTTATTACCCATCCATTCCCAGAGTTCATTCATCGCTTCTTGTTGGATTATATATGTTGAACATATATGTCGAGCCGTGTAGTAATGTATACACGGTTGTGGGTCCTACAAAAGGTAGCATAGAGTTGACCCTCAACATGAGAGCTTTCTCATCCAAAGCAGCTGGCGTTTGAGTGTCGCTAAAGAGAAAATGAGCCATGTTTTCTATTATATACTGATTTTATAATGCTTTTTCAGCAAACAATAGACTTTTTAAGGTCCTTTGCTCGAATAATACAAATTCCAGAATATATATATGGGATTATGGTATTTTGTGTGGACATATATATGTGTGTGTGTGTGAGTGTGTGGCTCTGTGGGCTTTTTCGGATTTGAGTGTTGCAATTCAAATTGTTAGTTTGGAAATATATAAATATATTCATATGGTTATTTCATAATATATTGAATGTGATATGATGTTTAAGAAATGGGAATTGTGATAATATTAATGGCTTTAGTTGGAATGTCGATGAGGAGTGAAGCCATGAGAGGGATGAAAATAAGAGAGTTGGGGGGGGGCACGTGAATGCATATTTGTTTAGTTAATGTTGGTCATTTTATTTCTATACAATCCATATATAATATTCTTTCAACTTGTAGATCATCCGTGATCCAATGCTTCTCAGATGCAAAGAATGTAGGACCAAATTGAACTTTTACAGGCTAAGCTATTTTACATTTTGAAAGGATTTCACTGCACCATTTAAGTAACTTCACGTCCAATTGGTTCTAATAATGTCAGCATTTGCGCATAATCTATTAGTTTTGGATATTGAATTGCCTTTTCCTACCATATATGATTAGGCAAAAGATATTTTTGCTTGGGGTGAGTAACGGATAGCTACATCGAGAACTTCAAGAATGTCGTAACAGTTTTGAGCATCTGAAAAAATAAACTATACAGGCTCACCCATTTCTTCACTGCTATGTCCCCTAGAATGCTGCACTTTCTTCATGAAATCTCAAATTGTTAAATTAACATATAGTGTTTGAAATTTAGGAAAATTATTGGTATCATGTGATTGAAACTCTTAAGATGAATAATGAGACTTTTCATTTGAGGATTCCTATCTGGTTCAACTTTATATTTTAAGGTCAATTAAAGTTTCTTTGTTCAACAATCTACAGCTATGCAATTTTATGGGCTTGAATCAAACTCATTTTCTTAATTTAGTTGATTGTCTAGTTTTTGAGACATTATTGTTTATTATTAACGGACATTTCTTTCATTAATAATGAGAGCCGCATATAGTGGTATTAATTTAATTGAGATAAAAATGTTATATGTATCTAACCACGTTTCATTAGGTTTGATGATTTGTTATTATAGCCTCCACTTTCATTGCAACATTCTCATCTAGGGTACCTCAGGCAGAATCGAATGGTGATGAGCGATTTACAAAATACATCATCATATCGGGGACAATAATGAAATTAATATACAATTCCAAAGGTTATATTTAATCATTTACATATATATGTGTGGATGGATTGATTGATTTATTCATATAGTTTAGCTTGATTTCACTACACCAAAATTAGCCACTTGACATGGTCAAAAACCTTGACAAGTCAACCTTATCACGGTTAAAAACCGTGACATGGCCTGGGGTGACAACAAATTTGTCACAGTCATGTCGGGTCAAAGTCCGTGACAATTTTGAACTTGTCACAAACGTGTCATGGTCAAAAACCTTGATAAGTTCGTGATATGGCATGGGGTGACAACATAACTGTCATGGACATATCGCGATCAAAGTCCGTTATAAGGTATCCATGTCATGGACGTGTCATGGTATAAAATTGGGTCATTAAATTATTATTCGTATCCAACCCCTTTACTAATCTGATTATCAGTTATCAAAATGCAAATAATCAAATTCATATTGAATAAAATAAATCTAATACATATTCAGGCAAAGAGGATAAGATAATAATTACTAATCATAAAATTAGGTCATTAGTTGCAGAACATGAATCAATATCCTAAATGCTATAAACGCCTAAAACCAACCAACTCAATGTCCACCTAAATGTTTAAATTCACCAGTTAATACAACTCAAGAACTCTAAACAACGATATAACTACTATTCGGCAGAATCACAACCAAAAAGTATAACCCTAATGAAATTGCAGAAAATCAGTGCAATAATCTGAAGCATTTCCTTTCATCATACCTGATTGGCGCTGAATGAAACGACCACACCAGCAATGTCAGTGATCCTCTGTAAACAATCAAAATAAAATTAAGAACTCTTCGGGATACTTGATCAATTTCATATAACAAAGGTGAAATTCATTTAATAAAAGGTCCATTGAAAACTTGAATAGCTCTAGAATGTAACCCACAACTCATCTCCAACTGAGATGCCAACAACTCGCCACCCATAACTCGTCTCCTACTGAGATGCCAACCGAAGGTCCAACTTCAAAATAACTAAAAAAATTATTCAACATACATTCACATGTACATATAAAGATAAACAACTCATATAAAAGAGTGAACAGATTGTCACCACAGAAAAATCACAATAATATCTTTTTGAAGTTAGGAAATACAAGATCTTCATACTAAAGAATTACCACCCTCTTACTTCTTTTTTACCCTTCGATTTTCACATATACCAAGACTCTCCTAATTCCATCTTTGACAAACCCTAATTTCAAACCCATATCATCAATACCCCCAACTAGTTCAGAACATCCCCCCCCAAAAAAAAAAATCATCAAAAATAATTAAAACTTTATGACTGGAAAAACAAGAAATCCCTCAAACGACCATAAACTATTTGAGGAAATTAGCTATACCCAATTTAAAAATATATGAGAGAATAAACAAATCGATAAAAATCCTATACAATAAATTATTATTTTATAGATTGAACAAATTGATTGGAAAGAAACGATAAAAATCAATTGCAATAATCTCAAATTAGAAAGAATTGAACATCATTTTTGTTTTGTTTGGGTTACCTGAGAGAGGGGGAGAATAGTCGCTTATGTGTGCGTGTGTGTGTGTGTGAGAGAGAGAGAGAGAGTAATGTCAGTCGCCTAAGAAAAAGAGTGGGAGTGTCTTGATAAAACAAATGAGATAATTTGTTTGAGTTAGGGTTATAATTTCTCTTTGGTTGTCACGATCATATCAAAATGTTTTACCGTGACAATAAATAAACGTTATCATGATCAAAGACCTTAACATGACCGTGACAACTCCCTTGTCAAGGTATTTAACTATAAGAATGGCTTTGTATTTTTTTGTCAAGGTTTTTTATCGTGACAACCCTTTGCGGGTGAAAAGTGACAAAAAGGGTTTTTGGTGTAGCGTTTGAATTTCTGATTCCTTCGGTCCTAGTAAAGTGGTAATCTTTCCAATTGAAGGAAGAAGAATACAACTTGTTAGAAAGCCTAACGATGATAAAGGATGAGATAAAAAAATATTTACTAAGAGGTATGAAATAGTTATTTAAATCTTTTCAAGATTGCATAAATTTTTAGTCGATGCTAAATATACTGCCAATTTCTTATAATTTGCAGACTAGATTGTGTTCTAGCGTGCATACTTTACATTTCTTGCAGCCTATGGGGGCTTAAATCATAGTTGAATAGCATATCATACATACACGAATGTTGTTAAGTTCAAATATTTAGTAGAATTATTTATACTACTTGTAATATATTGATAAATTATCTAGCTTTAGCTTGCATCCTTTAATGTCCCTGAACTCTGCTTGCAACGTATATTAGTTACTCTCTTATCTATTCACAACATTGAGATACATGCTTTGGGTTTGTTTCATTAAATTTTTTAATTTTTTATCTTTCATTAAAACTTCTTTTTGAGGTGTCAACGCAAACAGTAGTATCATTAAATAACTTTTCTCTAGACTATCAAAGAAGTAATGACAAATAAATTAGAGAAAAATAGGAGCCCAAACACATATATACATTATGTATTGTTTAGTCATATGCATTGTTTAGTTACATATTAATTTTATGTGACACCGCAATTATTAAAATAATGGGTGGCCAACCCTTACTAAAATAAAATAGGAATTGCATCTGGCTCATTCTTAGCATCATTGTCGAAATTAATTAATTACTAACCACCTATTATTAAATTAAGTCGAATCTCAATTTTAATCTTTATTAACAGTAACATACTCATACCATAATATAATTATACAACTAAAGTAAATCAACAATAATAATATAAAACTAAAACATAAGTCTCTTACATGCCAAAACCTTAACTAAATAAACCATCGATTGAAATAATATCCATATAATCATTCTAAATAAAATGAAATAAAAAATAAATCGTCCAACGTAGGCAATATGCCTGGAAATGAAACTGAACCTATCTATAATGTGATGAAAGAATCGGATATAACAATATTCTGCAACATCCACAAGTCTTACAACTCTGGTACCTGATAGAACCATCAAGCTTGGCGTCCCTGTGGTTGGACACCTAAAAGGTTTTGAAAATAGATTTGATACGGGTAAGCACCCAAAAAAATTTTAGAAAATATTTTTCAAGTAATTAAAATGCATCATTAATTATATGTTCTGTCATATTTAAATTGGTATTGAACTCTCTTGAGACTGTGACGCCCGCCTAGTTTAAACACGGGTGATCAGTCCTTCATTAAAACAAACAGAAATCTCATTTGGTTCATTCTTAGCTTCATTGTCGAAAAACTTTTTAAATTACTAACCACCTATGTTAAACTAAGTCGGTGTCAAAATTTTATCTTTCATTAATCACACAGCCACAAGCAACATAAAATAATCTAAACCATCCACACAATGATAGAGTTTAAAACATCACATGATAAATAACTGAATAAAATAATATCGAATAAACCACGGTTCCCAAAACAAAATCCATCTACAAGTTTGAAGTAAATAAACCAAGTCTGACAAATACTGAAATGAAATGTTGAATAGTCTGAAGGGGAAGCACGCCCTAATGAAATGCTGAAATGAAATCTTATCTAGGAATGAATAACTTAAGTGTCTATATTGAATCCTATAACCCTCCACAATGTTGCACCTACGCATTCATGAAATGATTCATCAAGCTTGGCATCCCTATGACTGGACACCTAAAACATTTTTGGAAAAATAGGAAAATATAATCGACACGAGTCAGAGAATGAGAAAATAGTTTGAAATTTGCAAGTGTTTAAATCACAATTAAATTAGTTATTAGATACACATGGTAGTTTCCACGTACACTCCCTTGAGATCCTAACCTCTCCACTAATGTGCATATCGAACGTACCCTATCTTTCTATGCTACCTATCCCAACTAGATAACATATCTAAATAATCTCAATAAGTCTAGCTCACTCGTATTACCCAAACGACACACTACCACAGTCTCAATAATCAATTTTTATCCACATATTATTATTGAGTCAATTAATTATATTTCTTTACTTAAATACTTTTTAGATGTACAAAATCAATTAGTTCTTCTATCACACATAAGTAGCAATATCGAACTTGTATAGATTTAACACACACATAATATATACAACTATAGCATCCCCAGAATGGCCCCTTGTGATGCTAGCATACTCTGCTATCAAGTTCATGTACCTCTCGTACTAAATCAAGGACTATTGGTTCAGCATGTTTCCTCGAACCCAAAATCAGTCAACACACACTGGAGATAAACATGGTTCTAAGCCTTTGGATACGCACATACCTAACGTACCCAAATGACACACTAGTCCCACTAATACACAACACATAGTGAGTCGCCCTATGTTCATATTCTGGGGCATATATCCAGCCCTCACTAGAATCGTCAAGGTGGGATCGTCCTCTTTGTAGAAACCTGCGCATAGTAGGCAGCGTAGGTATGTTCACACACAAAAATCAAATAGCAACAATAGGTATTCACATGACCTATATATATATATATATATATATATATATATATATATATATATATATATATATATATATATATATATATATCATTCAGTAGGTATATACACAACCCATCACATATAAATTTGTACATAGTATATAACTCTTGAATACTCATCGTACTAATTATCACCTCTTCTCATAAAATCTAGAGTATCACTCACTACCTGAAGGGTCCTAGTCACCCCTTAGCTAATATCAGGAGTTAATTCATCCCTATCCTACTGGTATTTGTCTTAGATTACCATTTACCCTTCCCGTAACTCGGCTTATAACTTCCTGACACGCGACACATAAGTGAACTCTTGTCGGCCTAAGTCTTAAAACTTACACTCATTAAGACTAAGCTGACCACAAATGTGTGTCTACTAGACTTACCTAAGTCCTTATGTAGTTAAAATATCAATACTAAGATTCTGGGTAAATCAGGGCAAAGAAAACTTTGCAATTAAAACAAGTCCCAATTTCAGCAACAGTCGATCGATCGAAGGATTCAATCGATTGATCGAACCTGGGTTTGACACCTTCGTCCCAATTGCATTTTTCTCCATGTTTAACACCTCAAACCTTCATAGATCATTCACAAACTCCCAACTAACATAACTAAATATCATATATATATATATATATATATATATATATATATATATATATATATATATATGGGGGTGATTTCTAACATAAATCATGTATTAAATCCATACAAATTTCATCTAAGATCAGATTAAAACTTTATATTCACAAAAACCCAAGTTCTAGTGTTTCTCATGCATAATCATCCATTTACTTAGATTTCTCCCATTTTAATTGTCACATATAATCTGATTTCGTGTCCTATGCATATATGTTCTATTCATCAAACTCCCAAGAAGATCATCAATTTTCATTAAATTAGGAAACCCTAAACTACATGGGTATTATAACTCATAAAATCATACAAGATAAACACTTTCCTTATCAGTACCCAATCTGATTTCATTTTGAATATAATGAGAATGCCTTCCTTCTCTTTCGATCACAATTCCAACAACTTAGTGGGGATAAAAGGTGTTGCACATCCACTCTTCCTCCATTATGGCATCCTTTCTATCAAGATTAATGTAACCCTAGCCCCACACTACTATGGGTTGATATAGTCCTTCAATTCTCGGAGTTCTCTCTACCAAAAACTCCCGAATGGCCAAAACACCCTTATTTGCTGCTGGTTTGGTCTAAAATTGCCCTGAGACCCAATCAGCACACCCGGTTACACTATTCTGACTATTTCGACCCTTTCAGAATCAATCGTGACCTCAAAATTACCATCTGATCCACTCTACCATACTTTTCCATCTCGACCTCATATAATCTACACCCGACTCCCGATTGAGATCTAACACAATCATATCACTATTACTCTTTATGGCGTAAAATAACAAATCACTATTACTTAGTAATTATATTCCATAAACATTAATCATTACCTCTCCCAATTAATATTTTAATCAACACACAATAATTACTTCCACTAAATTACGGCACACTTGAAATTCCAAAAATTACCAAATTAATTAATTTCTAATTACTCAAAAATACGGGGTGTTACAGAGATATTACTCACCTCTCATCTTAAAGTGCACACCTAATGTTTATGTTAACCGCCTAGTCATGCTACCTGCCTGACTAGTCACATACCCTTCTTAATTCTATATGCTATCTCATCACCACGTATTTTACCGAATTAATTCTAATTTTCATTAATAATTATAATCATCTATTTATAATCTATTAATTACAGTCACTAACGATCACGAGTTAATTCCACATTATCCACTTCCAATTAATAATTATAATCCTCAATTATAATTTAATATCAATAACTGTTATTAGTTATTATCCACTTCCATTAATAATTATAATTCTTCATTATAATCTATTAATTTAAGTCATTAACTTTCACCAGTTAATTAAACATTTTTCACGCTTAATGTTTAAGCGGTGTATATTTTGTCACATTAATATACACAATATTCACATCATAATATATATATATATATATATATATATATATATATATATATATATATCACACGCTATATATGTATACCGGTCATCCCTTCGAGCTAACACTCCTCGAGATACGATTGTCTAGTGTGTTGTTCTTCAGGAGAATACTTCCTCAATCCTGAAAAAACCCAGGATGGAATCACCTACAATACCTAAAAATAAAACGTATTGGAGGCGATCATATTCCTAAGCCAGTGACAATAACCATACCAACATTACTCCACTCAACTCCAACCTTATTAGGCATGTATGGCGCTATGATATGGGGTCGATACTTAGCCTGCTTTCACTCGTAAGGGAGTACACCCACATCACGCAACCTCCACTAATAACGCCCCTAGAGTGGTATGTTTAATTAATTATATCATTCAAACGGATAAAATAATACATATATATTATCTCTATACTTGTATATATTTTCTCAAAATTCCATTTAACCGTGTTTGTCACTCGTGGTACAAATAAATCATTGTTTATTCATAAAATTCCATATAGTTATGCCTATCACTCGTGGCACATATAAACCATTTTCACCATATTGTTCATAACCATAGTTAATAAATTATTGACTAAATTAATCAATTAAATTCTCACAATATTGTTCATAACCATATTTAATTAATCATTTACTAAATTAATTAATTAAATCTCACAATACATTTCTAGACACATATCATTCAGACTGCATCCCTATATTTCTATTTTTCATCCAATTTCCATTATTCATATTTGAATAAAATTCTTCCCATTTCAAATTCTAAATTGCATCCTGATAAATCTCAATAATTGTAACCCATCACCCCAATTCAAATATTTTTTCCAGAATTCACAATTGTCCATGGACACCTAGTTCAATTCTCGAATTGACCATTTAATCTTTTCTAAAAAACAACATCACTATTTGTAACAAGGAGTTCAAATTGATTCGGTTATGGGGCAAACTGGTTTGCCCCTATAAATCTGACCAGATTTTTCCCAGTCCGAATTTCACAAATTTCAACCTCAAGCATGATCACCAACATAATTTATTTCAATGTCAATTGTGTTTGATAAATTTTATATCAATGGGACTCATCACTGCATATAATCATCATCTAAACATGTAAATTTTATGGAGATAAATGTCATCTCTACAAGTTATAGCACACTTTCTGATAGTACGGATATTGCACCACATGCCGCGGTCAGTGACATCAGTGTTATCATCTATAGGTCGCAGCCCAAAATACTATTGGATACATAAATGTCTTACATAAGGGCTCCGAACACCTATTTTGATATATACCGCAGCCCTTAGCCTCAACAATCAATTGCCGCAGCCTCTCTAGCACAGGATGCGACCCCACATATTGAAGGCGCGACCCTAGTTCACTCATCTAACGGGTCGCATCCCTTCTTTATTCACGACGAAAGTTCGACACCTACACGTATAAATAAAGTTCCACACCAGGGGATTGGGTCCCCACACTCGAGGTCATATTCTACAATACATGGAGAAGCCTTGCCAAATTATCTCTACACAACCTCAACATACAGCTTGGTGGCTACTCACCTACATCGTAGTCCTATCTTCGGCACTCCTGAAACTGCTACAGTCATGTATTCTTCTCCCTCATCTATCTTATACGCCCAATGTGGCATTATAAACTTGTACAATAACGATATGAATATAACGAGGAGGCACCAAAGTGGACGTAGGCTCTTTTATAGCCGATCCACTCTATATTTTGTGTTCATGTCTCTTTACTTGTTTTATTTCTACTCTTTAGTTGACTTGCTGATATGAGAACGAATTACGGGTGATTTCTCGTATCATCAATTTGGTGTCGTCTGTGGGAATGAAATATTTCGATCTTGTTTCTCTTTGTTTTGAGTTCTTAAACAGCTTATCTTATTCATGGGGATCCTTCGGATCATCGTCTCATGAGTAAATTTTGGTTATTGAGCTCTATTTTATACTTACACCCTTAAATGGGTATTTTGTATAATTAAATCCGTTTACGGGTCTCTCTTTTATGACATTAGGTCTATTTTACCCCTATGATACCGCCTCACCTAGATAAGGCTGCAAAGCTTGATGGGCTTTTGCCCCGTAAAGGTGGGTGATTAGGGAAGAGTTATATTTACTCCATTTTTGCTATTCTTTGCCTATGATCTAGGGTTTAGCATTGGAATTGGGCCATTTTATGCACCAAGAGGTTATTCTCTCATGGATAGACCCTAGTAGGTATGCTCTCCACGAGTTTCGGGAGAAAAACTCAATTTTTGGGTTTTAATTTTGGGATTGTTCCCTCACTGCCTGGGTAGGGATGTAGTTCAGTAGTTTAACTGCCTTATACGCCGCGGACTCTACTGGTGCATTTTCATTACAGAAGCTTCAAAACATTAAGGAAAGGACTTAGGTGGTCTTTAGCTTAACCTTGGTGAATATCATTCAAAGGCCACGACAGTACACTTATGTGCTTTACTGGTCGCGGCCTCATCAGTAATATCATGCAATAGTTCAAACGTTGTATCCCAACTTCATACTTGGTTAATCCAATATCTCTGTGATTATTCACTTCTGTTAGTTTTATCTCAGATTATATATTTTGTAAAGACTAACAAAGCAGAAAATGGAAGGAGAATCCAGCCAGAGCACAGAAGTCAAAGATGAGATTGTGCAGCTGTACAATCACCTCAACCATGACATGCTTCACTCCATACCCAAGTCAATTATTTGACTCAAAGGGTCCTCATGCTTGAGGCCGTAAACTCATCCAATGTGGGTGCGACACCCAAGATCATTAATGTCGTAGCCCTAGTAGTTCCAACTGCGAAAGTAGCCAACATGAGCCAAAAAAGGAAATCGAAGAAGTCAGAGGGGAGCTCTAAGGCTTACATCCCGTTGGCCTTCCAAATTGAGGACATCCTTGAATGCATAAAGGAAGATAGGCTGCTCAGATGGAAAAAGAAGCCTAGGGCTCCACCCCATAAAAGGGACAAAAACAAGTGGTGTAAATTCCACCAGAATCACGGCCACGACACTGAGCAGTGCTACGCTCTGAAAGATGAAATTGAGAGGCTCATAAGGCATGGGATGCTACAGCGCTTCCTCAAAGGACACCAAGGGGATGCATCCTAATCTGACAGGCCACCTTCCTCTTCTTATGCCCATATTTATATTTTATCTATTTTTGTTCTTAGTGAACTCTTTTAAATAGTTCCAATTTAAGTTTGTATTGAAGTAGCAAAGTCATATATATATATGATTACATATATGAAATCAAGTTCACTTTATAATGTCATATTTTGATTTTTCGATTCCATTAAATAATATCTTATGAAAGACTCTTTGTCTTAAACAGATCTCTATTCGAGATAATATGTTATATCAGGAATGACAATATCTAAATGGGCCCATAATGCCCGATAAGACACCTGATTGTCTAAAAGCAAGTGACAATTGAAAATGACGAAAGCAACTATCGAGAGTAGCTATCTAAATTAGTCTGCAACATCGCTCACAATGCCCATTCTTAGCTTTTGGGATGCGTCATAATAATCAAGGGCTTACAATGCCCGTTTTTAGCTTTTAGGACGCGTCATAAGAATCAGGGTTGGCTGATGTTGTAAGCCCATAAGAATCAAGACCTGCCATAGTTTCTTCAGCAGCTGTCGTGACCTCAACTTCTGCCCGTAACCTGACTCTTTCTTCTGTCATAGCCTTGATCTCAACCACACACTACTGATTCTTAGCATCGCCAAGGTCCCAGGCAAGAATTTTCTCTTTAGAGTCTGAGAAGTTTTTTATAACTCTATGCCTGAGCTCTTGGTATAGACGCAGAGGTAGGCACGATTGTTGATATGGTAGAAGTCTCTGGAGCCCTTGAATGACTCCAAAGTGCTGGCAATCGCCAGTTGAAGGGTCTTACAATGATCTTCCTCCATCTTCTTTATAACTGCGGCATGGGCTTCAGCATCATTAGCAGCCTTGGTCTCCATCTCCTCATACATATTTTGAAGAAGTCCAAGCTTGTTATTGGAAAATTCTGTAGCCTGGGAAGCTTTCGCAGTCTGATATTGGGAATTCTTGAGGGACTCGACAGCCTGCCTAAAATTCTCCTCGGCTTCCTCCCTAGCTTTGACGACAGCTTTAAGGTTCATCTGATCTGCCTGGAGTACCGCGGCAGCAAACTTTTTGTCAGCTTCAAATGAAGAGTTCCTTGCACTCTCTAAGTCTACGAAGTGAACTCTATCTGCGACCTCTTTCAACTTGTACAAGGCCTCAGACTTCCTCTTCTGTAATATCATGACGTTCGTGGACTGCAAAGAGGTCTGAAGTTGGTAAATTATGAAATGTGAATAAAGTTGGGAAGTTACTTGCACTTACCCTTAACAGACTGTGGAGACCATAATCCTCCAAGTCATCGTGGTCTTCATCCACGAGCCGATCAAGATCCGTGGTGTCTGGGACCCTCTTCATCCCGCAGACAGCCCTCGCAGTTGTGTCCCAAGAGGATTCAGGGTTAGGCTGCCTGAGCTGGGGCCACGTACGACCATCAAGATTAATACTAGCACGACACTAAGGCGGCGCCAGGTTGCCATTAACAGTAATAGTTACTAGTGGTGGAGAATTTGAATGAATAGGGGCATCAAACGTTGATATTAGTCATGTCGCGGCTAGATTAGCCCCAATGTTGTCATCAAAAGTACCCTCAGGCCTCTCGTGAGGACCCTCCTTCGCAACTTGGAGTTGAGGCGCGGCAGGAGTCGTTTGTTTTGCAGCCTGATTTTGGTCACTTGAAGGGACCGCAGTAGGGGCTTTGGTCTTGGACTCTTCCTCTTCCTTTGCCTAACAGTATTGTTGAGGACAGTTACGTCCTCAACTATTTCTGCCAGTTGGGCAGCCAAGAGCTCCCTATCAACTTCCTCACCTGAATGAAGTGCAGCAGTAAAAATATGGTTTTAAAATAATTACCGAGGAAGAAATTATTGGTAGAGTTATTAACTTCTGCGACCATCTCTTTGGGAATAGATTTATTGGGGAAGTATCCCGCTTCAAATATAGAGACAGAAGTTATAGGTGTGATAAACTTCTTCTCCTCAGCAGGAACTGTCACGGCCTTGCCAACTCTCTTCTCTTGTCGCTTACTCAGTTGTAAGTTGTCAAAACTTGCAGAAAAATACAAAGGTTAGTACAGAAGCGAAGTGGAGAATAATATGTAACTATAAAGAGGGGACGCGGCTATAATTGAAAAATCACCTAGTTTGGAGGGACACCCCCATTGCCGCGGCATCCTAAATGATCTTTCCGTCTCACTCTCTTCAGGGTAGATCTCCCACCCTACTCCAGAAATGTAAAAGTATTTGCCCTTCCAGTTCTTTACATTGGTAAGCCTCCCAGAGTAAAGGGTCTCATCCCTGCCGTAGACTAAAAAGTAGTAATACCCCGCAAACTTTACGAAATTTTCCTTGGGGCGGTAGAAGTGGAAAAACTCTGCAGGAGTAATGTCCCTCTTGAATTGATTCTCCCATAGTATAATTGCTGTAAGAATGGCCCTCTATCCATTGGGATCTAATTGGGCTAGGGCTAACCTCATTGTTTGAAAAATTATTCTAATAGGAACAAGGACAGGCAGCCGCAACCCATAAATGAATGCGTACAAGGGGAAGCAGACCCCATCGTCAACAAATTCCGTGCATGGCCTTTGTTCTGCGGCACGTGCTGAGCACATCAAGTTCTCTAAAAATTCAAAGGCCTCAGCTACCTGATCAACCCATTCTTGGATCACAGTATTGCGGATGCTAAGTGCAGTAAGAGGTCGATCAGCCCTCCTGAATGTGCCAGTAGGTTCATCCCTAACTTTAAATTGACCCCCTGCCATGGCATTATCGTCTACGTCCATTGGTTGGTGGCTAAAATTAGCCTCTTCCTCCATAATCGCATCATCTGAATCTGAGTCTAGTACCACACAGTTGGGGCAACCCTTCAATCTGAATCTGAGTCTACCTGATCAACCCTTCAATTGCCAAGGCCCTATTGACTTCAAAGGGGGCACTGAAGGAAGTTAAGTAGGGGAGGCTCCAAAATGTTTTTCCCAAAAGCCGCTAAAAAATTCGTCTAGGTCAATGTTCATATGGCTGCAGTAGTACCTGAAAATCAGAGAGTCCGTAATTATGCGACGTAGCCAATATGGTTCTAAAAAGCCTCTAAGAAGCCGTGGCGGGAATAATGATATGAAGATTAAGGTGAATAGAAATGATTAGCAAGATTGGCTAAATATGTCAAGTGTTGGGTTCTAAAGCCCTAAAAGTAAATTATCGTCGCAGCATACTGTTTTGGGGGAAAGATGTGGATGATTTCTTGTATACCGTAGTCATTAAATTATGGGCTAAATGTCGCGGACTCTAATCTGAGAACCTAGGGAGTTGTCACAAGCCTCAATTAAATATTTACATGCTGCAGCCTTCGCTTACTACAGGCCACAGAAGATTATTATACCAATTGAAGCATTGATACAAGACAACCTTAATTTACTAAAGGGATTTTACCATGCCGCGGCTACTCACTCAAACAGGTTAGTATTTAATCTTTGTAAATTCAAAGATTAAAAGCCCTAAAATACGAAGATCCCCTCTCAAGAACGTCAAGAACAAAATGGGTTACCTAGTTCAAACCCTAAAGTCTAACCCAAACCAATAAAATCCCTTTATTGGGTCAACATTGAAGAATCGATTCAGTATAAGATCAGTTACCTAATTCAAATGGGTACTATTAGTTAGGAAATTGGGAGAAACAAATATATTCAAGCAGCAAACACAATTGCAATTCAATAAAATATATTCAAATAAGTTCAATTCGTAAATGAGTGTAGCAGATATAAGTCGGGATTGGGTGATTCATAAAAGCAGAAATTCAGAGGTTCAATTGATGATTTGTGAATTATGAACTGAAAAAGCTATTAAAGAGGTTGGTAATTGAAAAAATTACCTGGAAATGAAGAAACCTACGGTGCTCAGCCTTAAACCACCTCAAAACACCTCAGAACCACCACACGCAGATTTCGAAAGTCATCGAAAAAATCAAGAGGACGAACGAAAATAGGTTGGCTATTGATATGCTCTCAAAGATTTAGAAAGTGTAATGATGTCCACGGCCAGAATAATTTATATAAGAGGGCGCCGGAAGACGAAGCGTCGCCTTGGAAGTACCGCTGCACCTTGAGAGGATTTGACTACTCAACCGCAGCCCTAATCGCAATCTCTTGGCACTACGACTTTAGAGCTTATTGATAGTACAGATATTGCACCACATGCTGCGGATAGTGACATCAGTGTTATCATTTATAGGTCGCCGTCCAAATTCCTATTGGATACATAAATGCCTTACATACGGGCTCCGACCACCTATTTTGATACATACCGCAACCCTCAGCCTCATCAATCAATTACCGCAGCCTCTCTAGCACATGATGGGGCCCCACATATTGAAGGGTACGACCCTAGTTCATTCATCTAACGGGTCGCAGCCCCTATTTATTCACGGCAGTAGTACGACATCTACACCTATAAATAAAGGCCCACACCAGGGGATTGGGTCCCCACACTCGAGGTCAGATTATACAATACCTGGCGACGCCTTGCCAAATTCTCTCTACACAATCTCAACATACAGCTTGGGGGCTACTCACCTACATCGTAGTCATGTATCCGGCACTCCCGAAACCGCTATAGTCATGTATTCTTCTCTCTCACCTATCTTGTACGCCCATTGTGGCATTGTAAACTTGTACAACAACGATATGAATATAATGAGGAGGCACCAAAGTGGACGTAGGTTCTTTTATAGCCTAACCACTGTATACTTCATGTCTATTCACTTGACTTGCTGATATGAGAACGAATTACGGGTGATTTCTCGTATCATTACTTTCAATCACAAATTTTCTTTATATAAATTCCACTGTATCAGAACTCAAAATTTCAAAGTTTCATGATTAAAAATTCATCCAATCATTATATGTCAAAATCTATTGGCATAATCATTTCCCCCCAAATTACAAAGTGTGAATCCCATCCCAAAAATAATTTTCCTAACTTTAATATGATAGAAATTGAAAGCATAATTAATTAGCAAGATAATCACTTGCCTTAACCATTCGTAATGTCTAGATTTGATAAAGAGCGTGATGCATCTCCTAGAACCCCTTCCCAAATTCTTTAATCCCTTAGTGTTCTTGAGTTGTTCTTAACTTTCTCTTGAGTTTTCTCTCTAATTATCTTCACTTTTCTCTTTAACTCTTGGTAACTCTCGACTAAACCTTTAGATTATGAGAATGATTTTTTTTTCACCCAACCTTTCATTTTATAAGTCTTTATCCCAAAATTGGCTTTTCACATGTCAATAAAATGGCCAAAATAGCTTTTAATTAATCCCAACTAGTCTAAAAAGTCCCCCAAGGCCCAAACCCAATCCCTGGCTACTTAATTTAGACAATTTCAATCCATTCTGAATCAACCATGCACTCAAAATCACCATCCGAGTCACTTAACAATAGTTTCCCGTCTCAACCCTCCTAAATAAATTTTCGATTAAGATATTAATAACTTACAACATATTTCAATTTTATTTAAGACCGTGCAGTAGTAAACAAAACATAATTCAATTTTATTTACCATCACGCACTAGTTAACAAAACATAATTAAATTCTATTTACTATCACACACTAATAAATATAAGGTCACTTAAATATTAATTAATTTCACCCCCAAATTGATATTTAATAATTTCTCATTATTTCTTCATTTAATTAAATTATGACTCACTCACATAATTTAAATGTGCAGTTTAATATATATATATATATATACTCTCACGCTCTCCAACATACCTATGAATATACCCATTTTAAAAAATAGTAAAAAAAATAATTTTGAGATGATATTTTTTATATGGGTTCATGATATTTCAGTGTGCCCTGTAAAAAATCAACTGAAAATAATATTTTTTTGTCATTTTTTAAAAATAGGTAAAAAAAAAACTGATAGTTTTTACCTTTTAAAACTGTCAACTTGCTTAGCTATTTTTTAAAAATAACAAAACACATTATTTTGAGCTGAATATTTTTACAGGGGCACACTGAAATATCATGAACCCATATAAAAAATCTCAACTCAAAATTATTTTTTTTACTATTTTAAAAAATAGGTATGCTCATATGTATGTTTAATGAGGTATGCTCATATATATATATATATATATATATATATATATATATATATATATATATATATATATATATACGGGGTATTACATTTTATTAGTTTATTCTCTATCGATTAGTTACGCATTAGTTTTTTTATTAGTTGAATTTTGATTAAGAGATACGCTGTTTGTCTTTATTTCAGGTTATTTATGTAGTTTGTGATGCGGAGCAGACAATATGTGTCTTATAACTTAAACTAGAATGCCTCTTTTGCTTTGTTTCTCATCAACATTTCAATTGATTTCATGGATGTTGTCTCACTCGAGCCTGCACAAAATGTGGTGTAGATATGGGAAAATATTTATAATAGGTGTGCAAATTATATGATCATGATGTACTCAATTAATACAATTTGTATCTCCTCGAATAAAATTACATTCGATTTTGTTTTGCAAGTTGACTTCTCTACTCTAGAAATGTTCATCCATATGGGTTAGCTATATTTAAACTTTGGGATATGTACAATGTATAAAAGTGTTTGAACTTCTCCATCCCCATGTACCCCGTTATTGAACATATGAAGAATTATTTTCTTGGGTTTCAATGTAGTTTGAAATTACTATATGTGAATTTCAATTCATTTTATCAAATTGTTAACTTGCAGAGTTTTAGATATAATTGTTATGTTTTTGTCATTTTTATTGTTTGCAAAAGAATGTTTGCAAAAGTAGCAAAAGAATGTTGTGACACCCCGCCTAATTAAATACCGAGCGATCACTCCTTTATTAAATTAAATCAAGGTTAACAGTTGGTTCATTCTCAACATCACTGTCGATAAAAATAAATTTTCCAATTTAACACCCTAAATAATTAAGCTAAGTGTCAAAAACATTTTTCATACAAACTTTCCAATTTTTAATTAAAGAAAAAGATTTATTTATTTAAAACAACATTTCTACAATTAAGAATCACACCACAAAAAGCCAAATAACATAATACATTCGTCAATCGAATGTCAACATAAGAAACTAAAATCACAATGCATCCTGAATAAATCCCATAGAACAATACCCGAAATAACTGAAATATAAATGCCCCAACAACAAATGAAATGATGAAAAGGGGCGACACGTGCCCAATAAATGAGAGTACTAGGAGTGGAGTCAATAACGGAAGCCGTCTACTCAAGTGACCTGCAACTCCCACCTAAGCTGCAGCTCGTTCTTCTCAAGGGATCCTAAGCAAGACGCCCCTGT
Source organism: Sambucus nigra (assembly GCA_949130495.1). Lineage (NCBI taxonomy): Eukaryota > Viridiplantae > Streptophyta > Magnoliopsida > Dipsacales > Adoxaceae > Sambucus > Sambucus nigra. The sequence continues at coordinate 678,119,349 of OX422209.1, forward strand.
GGCCGGGCACCTGAAAATATACATATATATACAAGAGAGAGAGAGAAAAAGAAACGGGTCAGAGCCCGAAAGTGTGTTTGATTTAAAATACGTTTAGCAAGTATTTAAATTTATACAGGCCAATGCAACAACACATTAGTACGTCCCTCTCCTGAGAAAATACTCACCTCTCTTCTAATGTGCACACCTATCGCACTAACCTTCCCAACGGTTTGTTTTAACATTTATCATATTAGTCTTTCTAATAGATTTAACTTAACTTAAATTCCTCGAAAGATTTACAATACACGATTTCAATTTAAAAGATGTTCCAATTTGTAGCCAAAGTTCTCTATCTTTAACTTCGTAAAAATTTATAAAGTACCCGTGACATTTTATACTTTCTCAAAACAAGTATCTATAATATAAGTCAACAACCATGTCCTACTTATCCAATCACAACAGTCTGTCTCAAATTTCATAATCTCATATATATATATTAACTACTCGTATAATATATATATATATATATATATATATATAACAGCACCCCGAATAAAACTATGGTGCGTGCATACTTCCACTATCCAAACCCCATACCACTCAAATCAAGAGGAATACAAATTCGGAATCACTCTCGAATTGTATTAACACATACACAAACAATATTGAGGCGAAGCATAGATTCCAAGTCTCTAAGAGGATGGCACATACTCGCGTCTCTTAGGACCGTCTGAACTATCGATTCGATAGCCTGTACCAAGGATATCTATCTTCTAGGGTACAAGTCAATATCCCCCATAAAGGTCCCATCGAGATAAGACTGTCCCAGCGCGGTAACCTCAAGGATAGCAAGTAGCGCGGTATGTTTTTCACATGCATATAATATATGTACACACAATCATATAAATATACCCCTTTATCATATTGAAATAGGTTCTTCTCTTCACCCGTAATTATACCATTTATCCTTAATTTCACAGTTATAGAATTACGTATAAGGTTTTATTCCTAACCTTAACTCGAAGGGCTTTCTCACTTATTACCTAACACTCGTGGATTATATCCCCACAAATCTGAAATTCAGTAAGTGACTTTATTAGATTCCAACGTAACTCTCTTACGCACCTCACCCTTTAAATTCATAAATCTAACAACCTAAGGTAAATATCCCATAAATATCATTCTCGTTGAATATTAAAGGTTCCAACATTATTACATATACCCTACTGGTCCTCAATGTTTCCCAAATCATTTTATTTAGAATGCCCAAAAATTATTTCACGATAAACTTAATTTAACTAATTAAACAAGGGAAATAGGAGTCTGTCAGGAGGGGTCGATCGATCGAAGCTTGGGGCTCGATCGATCGAACCTTCGATAGATCGATGCTCTAGGCTCGATCGATCGATCAAGTAGGTCTGGGCAAAATTCTGCAGAATGAAGCTACGGGATTCATCAAACTTCTTCATCCAAAACTATGTTTTTCCATTCTAATCGTCCCAAAAATCCTACTATCATCATAATAACATTATACCAGGTGTTTATAACGTAAAGCATGTGTATAACTATCATTAAACATGGATTTTCAACCTAAAATCATGTCCAATCATCAAGAACCCTAGAATTTTCTTAAACAGATTTCTAATGAATCTTTCTCCAATATTTCTTTATTATGATCACCAAATTTCGTGGATTATTACCTCTACATGGCAAGGGTTCCCAGAATTAACATATACATCAATACTACATGGGTTCTCCTATAAAAAATGGGGTTTTCTTCCATAGTTTTTATCACAATTCATTCCTAAACTAACATGAAGATTGCATCAACGAAAATAGCAAGTTTAAACACTTGCCTGGGATTTTGGTATGCAGATTCACGGCTGATTTTGGTATGGCTGCGTTCCTCGACTCGTGATCTACGCGGTGGTGGTGGTGGCGGTGCAAACCGGTGGCTTTTTGGCCTTGGATTGCCTTGGAGCTCTCTCCTCTCTTCTCCAATGGCCGTCACTTGATTTGTGAATGTTCTAACCCTAAGAGGCTGACCTAATGGCTGATATAGGTTGGCTGAAATTCGTGGGTTTAATTACCCACTTATGTAAAATGACTAAAATGCCCTCCCGGGGCACCAATTAGGCCTAAAAACGCCCCGAGACCCAAACTAAACCCCGGGTTTACTTTTCTGACTATCTCGACCCTTCCGGACGCGTTGGCGCACTCAAAATGACCATACGAACAACTTATAAAATATTTACTTTTTATTTAACAAAATTAGTCCTGACGTGACACGGGCACGTCCCGACTTAAATTTCCGAAATAGTCATTTAATTCACTTATGACATTCAATATAACCAATATAATATATTACTATTCTCATTAGTAATATTCAACAAGTTTCCCATAATTACTAACTCTCGTCACGTTAATAATTATTACATAATTAATTTTCGAATTTTTATTAAATAAACCGTCATATTAAATTTAATAAACCCCCAAATTAATATAGCATAAAAATACGGGGTATTACAAATGTGTGTGTGTGTGTGTGTGTGTGTGTGTGTGCAAATTTCATACGTCAGTTTAATAGTAATGTGGTGTAAAAAGATAGGGACACTGGATTGTGAAAAAAAAGTTAGACTAGTTTGAGGATGGGTGGGTCACTTGCTAAGGCTCCGATTTACTATCTGGAAAAATAAAGTGGAAAAATAGTTCTTGGGTAAACTGAAGTGAAGTGTAGTAAAGTAAAAGGAAAGGAAAGTTACTTTCATTTATACTATTGTTTAGTAGGAAAGTTAAGTGGGAAAATCATTATTGATCGTCATCAAGAGAAATGAATGGTTGTAAAGTCAAGGAAAAGGAAAATTACTTTCCTTTAGGCATTTTCTTTGGTTATACGAAAATTAATAAAAATCATATATACATATTATTTATATCGTTATAATGTTACAAAAATAATACCCCTTATGTCCCAAATTAGTAGTTTGCTTTCTATTTTAGATTGTCCTAAACTAAGAGTCCACTTTCCACTTTTGGATATAATTAACAAACCAAATTCCATGATAATGGACAATGGTTGCTCTTGGACATTGATTGAGTGTCTCCTCAATCTATGAAAAAAATGAGTACGAACTCTTAATTTGGGACGGAGCGAGTATTATAGTATATTTTCTTATTTAAATATCCAAATAACTTGAACATGACAGAGTATGAAATAAAATTAAAAAGTAACATATTAATTCATAAAAATATCTATAAATGCCATACTGTAAATTCTGATTATTCATGACAAGATATGTTAATAGAGATAATAATAAATAAATAATTAGTTGTACATGGGATATATGTTAAATTTTCCCCTAACATTAATCTTGTGTTGTACTTGGGATGTGTTTTAAGGGGAAAAATAGGGGCCATAAGATACCACTCCTTAATAAAGATATTGTTTATACTACAATCCACATATAAGTTTTTGCAGGAATTAGCCATTACATAGTAAAGCCTCAATCAAATCTTTATTTTATACATTTGTAATCAGACTTGTATACCCTTTAGTATAAAAAACAACGTCATCTGTCTCATAGCTCCAAATTCCTATATTCTCTCCATTAACCGGTTCTGTATATTAAAAAAATATCTTAAATTCACTCTAATAACTTCTCACACAAATCTATTCAAACCCAGTTAAACCAAACTCAACATTATCTTCATTCCACCAAAGATACTAAATAGGAAACAAGGATCAAAAGATTAGAAAAATGTGTAAGTCCTTAACCAATTTTCTATATTTGTGTCTCAATCGGAACATGCAAGATATTTTGAAACTTTTTTCTATAATAATATGACAATCTGATCAAGATACTTTGTTAAATATGTGTTATTTGATTTAACCAAAACAAATTGAAAGGAGGCCCATTTATCTTCAATATTCTCTTACTATATGTCTAGTTGTTCTGTATTGAATAATATAAGTGCAGATTAGTAATTGGTCATTGAATACCCCTTATTTTAAAATGTATTGTGGGGGTAATAATAGTTGATTCCAAATTTGTTTTCATTTCTTAATACATCCACTATATATACTGGATGATGATTTCATTTTTATGGTAGATATATTGGTAAATTGATTTGTGGGGTGATATGATTGACAGATACCCCCTCCCCCCATATATATATATATATATGTACTATAGAGAGAGAGAGAGAGAGAGAGAGATAGATGCTTATAAAATGGTAGAAAATTGGAAAGTGAAGTTTATGGAAGAGTATTATTTAGTCCCACGGTGTTTAGTTGATAGTTAAAATAAGATTTTTAAATGTTATGAAGTGTTCATTAACTATCCATTTTTTAACATGTATTGTGGAAAATTCTATTCTAAATCCAGGATTTTATTCTCTTGTGATACATCCCTAATGACTATTGAAATAGGTTTTACATTTGTGCTATATTGATATAGATATGTTATTTGATTGAAATGTGATGCGATATGTTAGCGATATTTTATAATTTGTATCCCTATGAAATTGTAGATACCAATGTGTTTATGTACATAAGGATTTTTGGTATATGTATTTATACATAACTAGGAAATTAATTTTACAAAAAAATAGTATCAATTATTTATTATACAAGAAATTTCCAATTATTTGTTGCATAGTCATTCGTATGAACATACACAGATATAATATCCATCTCTGATATTTACTACTGTGTTGTGACTAATTCTTATGGCTTAGATTGTTATTGTAATGGATAGTATATTTATACCCGTACAAATCACACAAGTTACTTCATTTTCAGTAAGTTACTAGTTTACATAAAGATTGACAACAATGAATTAGAATTATAAATTATGTCCCATAAATTCGTGTAATCATTTTCCTTTATTGGGTTAATGAAAACTAATCATGCCTAATATAGTATATTTTGTTGTACTTCACTCAAATATGCACATTATAGGTCTATGATATCTTACTCACCATCATGCGCACTATATTTAGTTGCATTAAAGGTGCAACTATAATATATTACTCACTTTCATGTACTCCCTACTTTGATTTCATGTTTTGTTGTTAAAAAATTACAAGACAGGAAACACATTGGAAATAACTAATAAAGTTTATGGCAGAAGATAGTGATGAAATCAAGGACCAGAGAGCATGACTAATTTAGATGTAGATTGGTTGCATTTAATTCATTCATGCGGGAATACGGAGTCCACTTTATAAGGAACATATTTGTTCAATAAAGGAAACTCCTTTTTTGGAATCTATTTGATGCATCCTATAATAGTAAGGTTAAATATAAATATGTGAAGAAAGTTATCTCAAAATCATATCTTTTATTCAATGGTATAGTCTAAATTTGAAGAAGTGCGTGTTTGGAAAGACTTCTATTGAGAAGACTCCCATGTAGGTGGTATCCATGCACATGGGTCACCAATTATGGTTGGTAATAAGAAGAAGAAAAACCAAACTCGTTTTGTCGATAAATATTCCAAAAATGCGGGTAAAATGATAAAAATAAAGGGGATTCAAATAAACCATCAAAGAAAGAAAACTCCATTTAGTTTCCCTTAATTTTTCAATTTTATATTTTCTTCCCTAACACAAGTTCATCAATTAGATGGTATATAAGGGATTATATTGAGAACGTGGAAGAAATCAAGAAATATAATTTTTTAGTGGCAATACATGAGAATCTATTCAAGTCAACAATGTTGTCATTGAACACTCTAAGTACTGTATCACAATGCTAACTTTTGTTATTGATTAGTTATTTAATAATTACTTTAAAATGAAAATACCTATTTTATTAGAATCTAACTATGGAATTGTAAAAGTTTGTCTTATTTTCGTGAAGTTTTGGCTATGTGAAATATCAAATTTGATTGACCACGTAATTGGAATTGGCGATGGACAACCTAAATTTGGGTGATGGAATCCACAAGAGTTATACCCACTTATGGATAGAGTCAAACTGTCACAACTGAAGGTATCTTTTTCACTAATTGGAAAATTTAATGTTATATAATCAGTTACCCATCGATTTCAAAAGTGTTCAACCTTGACGTAATCCTTAATAAAATCATAAATATTAATTCCATTGGATTGAGTGGCGATAGAAGTATATGGGCATACAAGCTGTTAATATTCCACATGTTACATGAACATGTTTGAAATGTTAAATTAATTATATATTCAACGTCATCTAAGATATCATAAACATCGTTACTTTCTTGACTAACATACTAATGACATCCCATACCTAAATTTTCCTTTATGATCTTTTCAATTTTAGGACATAACAAGCTAGTCCCTTTCTCTGCTCCGAACCTTATATCATGCATTAATTTAATCAATTTCAATTGAATTCCATCAATGAGTTCCTTAAAGATCCACAAGTGAATGATTTTGCAATATTAAATGCCATTTTTCCATACCACATACCTTGAAAATGAGCATTTGCCCAATTTTTATATGGCAAGCAATTTAGAAAGTTGATCATCGTATCATCACACCTTTTCAACAAATTATCCATACGTTGCTCGAATAGAAATTCTAGGGCTTCATACAGAAATGATACAAATAACCCTACAATCATATCACGATACTTTGGTCGTCCTTCTCGGGGATATATCATACATATATTTTGTTTTATATGATGAATAAAATACGAATGAGGTGATGAAGGAAAATCTTGAAGACAACATCTTATAATCCATCATTTCTATTAGAAATAAAAGTTATTACTCGATTTTGATCCTTTAGTATATCAAATAAAAGACATAAAACCCACTCCTCTATTTTTTAGTCCACAATGGCGAAAGTTACGGGAAAAATTCCTGAAAAACAACATAGATAACCAATTATTATTTCATTTAAAATGTATTTACTATGTTGTATAATATACCCAACACATATATACAGTGATAAGTACCTTTGAAAGGTATTAAATTCTAATATTAAGTCGGATTCCAACAAAATTGAATATTATAAGGTATCTAGGAGGTATAAACGATATCGAGCGTATAACACAATAATTAGAGTTGTTGAAATTGTACTTATACTACACGCTAAAATGCATGAGTAATATACGTATGACTTTATTATATAAATAATATAACTCATTCGACACTGAAGTTGAAATTATACTGAATTGTAATGACTAAGAATTACATGTAAATAGTTAATGGGAGATGTAAACGTATATTGACTTTACTGATATGTGAAAACATCATCTTTTATCTGTATCTATGAAAAAAACACATCATATTTAAACCACACATAATAGTAGGAGTACAAATAAACAACAAAAATCTTATATGTAAACAAGTCATTTTAGTTATCTGTTATATCATAACGTAACTAAAATATCTCATAGTTAAATGAATCAATTTAGTAACTCAAATTAAAATAGTGGTACATGAAGATATATATACTGCATCTTGAAAATTATGAAAATTATGAAGGAATAACTCATAGTAACAATCATATTGTACTGTTATGGTATATTCAAATATAAGTAAAATATTTTACCATAAGTTATTGGTTAATGATTAATAAATTATATGACCATGCTCTAATAGATATTATATTTAGTCTTAGAAGAATTAACCGGTGTTGGTATCTATATCATATGCATTATGGAAAAATAAAATCTTTAACTATGAAAAAGCATAATACATAATCAAAATATTATACCTTGGTTACCATTCTCTCCCGTTGTAGCTAATAGCTGATGTTTATACTTATTCTTCAAAAAGGTACCAACACTGAACAACATTGGCCGATAATATGCAAAATCTTTGATAAATGCACCAAACGCAATAAATAATCATTTAAACCTATCAGTATCCGTTCAAGCTCAATAAAAAAAATGTGAACTCGGGTTTAATCTTATAAAAAGTTCCTTTTAAACATCTAATAATTTAAAAGACAATTCCTCCCCACAATTTAACACGGCTTTCGCCAATTCTTTCCCATACCAAGTTTGATGAGATGAAATATCCAACCCAAAATTCTATTTAAGTTCCTTGACAACTTCTGTTAGTTTTATCAAAAGTTTATCCCTAATCTGGTTAACTAAATGTATGACACTAACTTTGAATTCATCATTTAACCTTTGCGAGTACGAATTAACCCACTATATGTATGAATATTGTTAAGGGTCTTTATATAAAAGAATCCTTTTATTAATGATATTGAAGTGTTAACATGCCATTCACATCCATCAGTATTTTTCTTAGAGCACTTGTTGTTACCTTAGTTTTTCCATTCTTTAAATAAACAAACTTAAAAACACTTTAACTGCATATTTAGTCAACTTGTCTCTAAATTTCGCACACCCTCAAATCTTATATCTGTGTGTCTTATGTATGATCTCCAACATTCTGAGAGCAAAGTATTTCTTTTGGAAAATCTATTTTCACTCAAATATATGTAATTTTTTTCCATTGCCATTAGGTAAGTTCAATGACTTTAATAGACTAGGGCTCTCAATAGAGAAAATGTCAACAAAATAGTCCTTTAACATTAACTATGATAGCACCATTCCCCTCATATTTCTATCACATTCAGTCAACAGTTTGATTATTCATTATTTGAATACTTAAGACGGAACATAACTTTCTTCAACCTAATAATCGTATCACACACTTGCACATGATATCTGCAAATGTCATTCAATTATGTATATGCACCATGATAATTGTAGACATGTATCTAAATTGACCTATAATTGAACCTTCAATGTTGTACATCATCATTTTTGACCAAATAGGCTAGATTAGATACCCTAATCTAGAGTATTCGGTGGAATATTAGGTATTTAAATGAAATATAGAAGAATAAAACATATAAATGATGATTACCTTGTAATTTTAGATATACAAATAGTAATTGTGGTAAAAATCTAATGAAATTAACTCGATAAAGTTGGTGAATGAAACCATTTTTTACGCCTAGGATTTATTTGTGAGGACAAAGATTTTAAACAAATATACAAAACTTTTTGAATTATCCATAAGTTTTTTTTCCTAGTAAAATCAATGAATTTATGTGTATTGTATCAAAGTCCATTAAACAGTATTAGTGTTGAAGATTTTTATCATGTTTTCCAGACATGATAAAATTAAGACTTGTGAATGTGCCATTTATCAAATTATAACACCAACAACGTTAAACACAACACGACCTACCCGATTTTTTAATGTGTTTGGAAGGAGTCTAACGAATGTGGGTGCTTAATGGTTTGCCCCGTTAAACACAGTAACTTAATGAATTAAATTTGAGTTTAGTTACTTAGTGTAAATACAAGACATGACCCATTAATACCATGCTTAAACACGATCCAAACACAACAAGAACCCGATAAAAAATAACATGGTAGATACGAAAAACATACCACATGTTCTTGAAATGACCAAAGAGAAAGGGCGTATACTAGTTATGGTGTAATGAATTAAGATATCAATTAATTATTAAAACTAATGATGTAGTTAAAATGGGTTGTGAGGTTCTATGACATGCGGTGGATTATCATAGCGGGCTAGATAACAATGGCTTTATCATTTATATATATTTTTGCTTCTAAGTTGCGTAACATTTGTGACTTGCTGGGTTTTGACCTGTTTTATACGTGGTGACTTTTGTTGTGCAAGAGATGGTCTGCATATGTATACTCTCTCTCTCTCCAGCTAGCACATATCTTCCACTCTCTCCTCTCCAATAATCATCATTATCATAGATAAGAGTAGGTTCATCTCCTTGATAGATTACATTTTATTTCGGTAAATTAAATGTATGTATAAATAAAATAAAAAGGTTACAGGACTAAGAGGGAATACCCTCACAAGGATAGAGCACATACACTACTATCCATCACAAGAACAAAATACAACTAGTAGTATTATAAAGAACATGTCAAAAGTAATAGAACAAAACACGGGCGTGAAAGCCCCATACTAAGGTCCTAAAAGGAAAAAAAATGAATTATCCAAATGAGTAATGGGTACAAGGCCCAAACACTCCCTAAGACAAAGGCAAAATAGACAAACCTAAAATTGGAAACATATCCCAATATGGGAAAATAACTGATCATCAAGCCCAACCCATCAATAGGATGCTATGCCTCTACACTGTCCAAACCACGAGGGTTCAACCCGAGAAATAACCCAGCACCAAACCCACCAGGTACCATCAGGTACTACTCGAGATCTGGTCAAAATCGATTGTCGAAAGCCACAAAATGCAAAAGCAACACCACCAAAATAAAACTCAAGATATTATAAAAAAAGAACAACAAAGACCAACCACTGTGGATGGATGCAAGCAGCCGAAGATTGACATATCTAAAAAATGTACAACATCACAATAAAAGCAACCGAAAGGACCAAGAAATCCAGTGCCCAACCCAACCAGTCCCGATAAAACCACAACATAGACAAGCCATTGCTAACACCGATCTTTGCAGACGGCATGTGTCTGACCAAACCCCGATGATCCACAAAATCTAAAAAAAAGCCAATGCAGTCGAAAGATAACCAAAAAGATAACAAAAGAACATAAGAGCAACAATAATTGCCCGGGAAAAAACACCATCCATAGTAGCTATAGAGCACTAAATCTCACAATTTTAACATCGTAAACAAAACAAACCAGACATGACAAAGAACATCTTGCGATTAATGCAAGCAATCCTCAGAGTGAAGACGACCACCTAAACAAGCCTTTCCGGTGAAAATTTACGGCAATAACACCCAACGTCCAGTCCAATGCCACCCAACCAAATCCCTTACCCGAAATCACCACCGCTCAAATCAACCAACATCGAACTCGGCCTATCCTCAACCTGACGTGAAGAACACCAAGGAAATATGGCGATTGAAGAGAGTGAACTTCGACAAGTATTTTGGGGCGGAAGGAAAATAACTGAGTCTCTCTTAATGCGCTATCGTCGAGGTTAGATGCCAAGTTCGTCCAAAGATCTAACCCGACCCTTATGAACAAAGTCTCTTTCGAGATGGAAACCCCCCATCCAGTAACAACAAGAGAACATTGACAAAAGAGGCCATACCCATCTTTAAAATGAAAAGTAACCCATTTTTAGCCTCACCTGAAGAGCACCAAAGAGTACATCAGTTAGAATGGGATGGAAATACCATAAAGAAGAGCGAGGAATACGTGAGGCGACGGTTGTGTAACACCCCGTTTAATTAAATACCAGGTGATCAGTACTTTATTAAATTAAATCAAAGTGTTCGGTAGGATCATTCTTACCATTACTGTCGAAAAATAATTTTCTTTATTAATCACCTAATAAATAACTGAGCTAGGTGTCAAAACATTTAAATTTATAGATTAAGTTCTATTGTTATAATTTATTATGCGAAACCATTTTTATAAACACAGATAATAATATTAAAAACCAAATCATCCAAATGAAGTAACCAAGCTAGATTAACCAATCCAAAATAATATCCCAAATCGTAGGATAAAGAAATGATTAAAACAATCCCAACAATAGCTAAATACTGAAATAATAAAGAGTACGAATCTCTCTCTGAACTAAATGAAATATGGAAATGGGCGACACATGCCCTATCTAAAAATGACTACATAGGAGAATGAGAAGACAAGGATGGAGTCGTCTATGGTAAGGACCTGCAACTCCCACATTAGTTACAGCACGTCAATAGTCCAAAAATCTAAGCTTGACGCCCCTGTGGCTAGGCACCTGTAATACATACATACAAGAGAAGGAAGAGATAAAAGGAAACGAGTCAGAGCCTGAGTGCAAAACAACTTTAAAAATAGTTTAGCAAGTATTTAAAATGCTTACCAGTTGATATTACATACATGTTAGTACTTCGAGACTCCTTGCGAATTCTCACGTCTCAACTAGTGTGCACGCATAACGTACTGCCGAATTAACCTCATTAAATCTAACCCAGTTAACTAGTCTAACCCAATTTTCATTCACCAAGTCTAATCCAAGTGATCGCATGACCATATTTTATATCTGATAACCTTTTCTTATGAATTTGCCAAGCCAGTTATATTTATCTCAACTCAGACTTAAGTTCTCAACCACTTAACTCATTTAATATTAATTTCTCAATTCTATCTACTTACAAGCACAATCGATTAATCACAGGTACATATATTTATCACCCATAATATATATACTAATAGGGAACCCCACATAAGTCTATGGTGCTGACATATTCTGCTATCAAGTCCCCGTATCACTCGTACAAAAGGTAAATACTAGTTTTGAATCACTCTCGAACTGTATTAACACAAAACACACATGTTGGAGGTGAAGCATAATTCCATGTCACTAAGAGGTCAGCACGTACCCTCACATCTCTTAGGACCGTCTGACTATCATTCTCGAATAGCCTGTACCAAGGATGCTATGTTCTAGGGTACGAGTCAATATCCCCCATAAAGGTCCAATTGAGATAAGACTGTCCCGACGCGGAACCTCCGTGATAGCAAGTAGCACGGATATGATTACACATAAATATACAGCATTATATATATATATATATAGGGAGAGGTTCAAAAGTGAACCAAAAGAATGAACTTTTTAATGAACCTACTAAGACATTAAAAAATTGATCCGTAATTTCTTGTTATAATTGGTCCGCGCCAGCGGCAACGGATAATTTTTAAATCCCCCCGCTGGCGCGGACCAATTACAACAAGAAATTCAGGATCAATTTTTTATATCTTAGTAGGTTCATTAAAAAGTTCATTCTTTTGGTTCACTTTTGAATCTCTCCCTATATATATATATATATATATATATATATATATATTCACATTATTCAGCTAGGTACACCCACGACCCATAATACATGCGAACCATGCGTGGCACATAACGCCCGAGTTCTACGTATAATTAAATCATTCTTTTTATTTTCTCAATTACCGCAAATCCTTAAGTACTTCTCGACTCTCGGAGTGTACCCTCTTGATAAATATATAATCAGTAGATGTATACTCCCTACCCTACTGGTCTAAGTCCTTCTTAATTCTCGCAAGACATAATTTAACGTACGCACGATTTCCCATTCAATTTATACCCCCGAAATCCCATGGTTAAATGTCATATAAAATCGTCTTCCCCGGACCCCACTTATACCCTACTGGTCCTCCTCAAGTCCCATTATAATATTTAAATTATGCCCAATGGTCCTTACACATTGGGATTGGATTAACATTTAAAAGGGGAAGAAGTTTCCATTTCTAGGAGGAGTCGATCGATCGATGAAAGGGGGTCGATTGATCGATCCAATCGATAGATCGACATTCTTGAGTCGATCGATCGACCAATCAGTTATAGCCCAGTATTCTGCATATAAAGCCTACGAGTTTCTTCCAACTTAAATCATCAAAACTCCATTAACATGTCCCAAACTCCCAACCAAACATCATGAACGTTATATAAACCAATATGGATGATTTCTAACGTAAAACATTCATTAATTCCTCAAGTTTCGTCATCAAATGGGTTAATTCAAGAAATTATCATTTAATCCTAATTCGTCAAATTTTCTCAAGAATACATTTCATTAAGAAATTTTTATCTCTACTGGGCATCAAATTTCGTGGATAATATTCTACATATAACAAGATATTCATTCTAACATGGTTTCTACTCCAAAATTGCAATAACAATCTCCCAACAACATTATTTTTTTTCATGAAGACATAATTTAATTAACTCCTACACTAGCATGGATGTGTTATCAACTAGAGAACAAAAAGTTAGATACTTTCCTGGAAATTAAAGGTCTGATCCGACGAATTCGAGTAGTATAGGGACGATCATCTTCTTTCGATTTACGCGTTAGTGGTGGAATTGGTGAGGATGGTGTAGGGTTGGTGGTTCTCCTTCTTGGAAGCCTTCTCTCTTCCTTAGCCTCTCTGCAACTCCAAAGTTTTTAAACCTTGAGGACTCTAATTCCCATTAGATATAACCCTTCAATTTTTGTCCATAATTAAGGCCAAAAATTGGAAATTACCAAAATGCGCTCCCGGGTTACCGATTAGGCCTAAAAACGTCCCGAGACCCAAACTAAACCCCCGAGTACACTTTTTTGACTATCTTAACCCTTCCGGACATATTGGCGCACTCGAAATGACCATACGGGCGACTTATAATTAAATTACTTTTCATTCCATTAATTTAGTCCCTACACGACACACGCGCGTCCTGACTTAATTTCTATAACTGTCGTAATATTCACTCGTGACAATTTTAATAATTTCAGTCTCATATATTACTTTACTCATTAAGTAATATTCAACATAATTCTTACCAATAATTACTAACTCTCGTCACGCTAGTAAATATTTATTTTAAAATTCAAATTAATATCAAATTAATTTATCCCAATTTAATTTAATTAATCCCATAATTAAATACCATAAAAATACGGGGTATTACAAGTTGAAAGTTGGATGCAAATACAAACCTAGAGAGAGAAACTCTCAGCTATCCAAAAAGGGAGGCAACCCAACTATATTTTATTTCAGGTTTGTGAATTGTCTACTATAGACTCAGTTGACATGTGTTATTAAGAGGACACTTTTAACATGCGCGTTTTATATTTCACTTGAGATGGGTTTTGTAGTAAACTTTGTATTGACATGTATGTGAGTCTGAAGTTTAGTTGTATAGATTTCTCTTACTCTATCGTAGTTGATGGTGCATCTTATGAGTTTATGTTTGAGGCTTATCATGTCACTGTTCTATATTTTCACATGTTTCATTTGTTTCCTTTCATGCTGAGAATAATATCTAATTATTTTTATAACCTGTATATTGTCACACCCCGCCTAATTCTGGCGTCGGCCGCCACCAAAACTAAGTCGGGCGTGAGTAAATAAAATACCATTCTTAGCATGAGACAGATATGAGACATAAATAAATCAGTCCATAAGATAAATAATTGAATCAATCTCAAATGATCATCAACGACTAAGCGATAAAAGATCCATCACATGCTAACTCCAAAATAAATCCATACTCCAATAACGATTAAATAAAATCTGAATAATCCAAACAGAAATCCTCTAAACAACTTTGGAACCGAATGGCCCAATAAAACTCCAATGAAGTCTCATAATACGACTGAAAAATAAAGTCTAACTAAACGATGCCATAAAGTAAATAACTCCAGCTGCACCTCCAATGATAACTCCGATAAACTTATGCAACTTCTCCAAATTAAATCCTGAAAAAGATTAGTCAACGCATGGGTCAGAGCCAAAGCCCCGAGCAAGAATACACACTACTCTCCTCAAATAGGATCCCTGAATCCAGACAGTAGCATTATACGCAATAAATATCACAATAGAATATTTTAAATTAAACGGGATAATTAAACGCGATAATTATAATCTACTAACTACCCACAAAAATTCCCATTTATAAAGGCACACCAATATGATTTTAAATTAACCCACCTTCCCATAATGTTAAATTTAATTAATTTAACCAAGAAGATTATTACCAAAACCCGTCCCCTTGTCAAGTCCGCCGTCTGGTCCGTTTTTATCCTGCGACCCTCGCGATATGACAAGGTTCCACACACGCACCCGTCCCCTTGTCAAGTCCGCCGTCTGGTCCGTTTTTATCCTGCGACCCTCGCGATATGACAAGGTTCCACACACGACACGACATAAATCGTCCTCTGACCCGTTTAAACTGTCAGCCCCGACACATTATGTCGCCACAAATTTTAATACCCGTTTTTATCTTAGGCATTAATTCTCAAGTTCTCAATTTATAATCACCCCACCCTTTTTTTTTATCGATGTGAGATCCTCAAAATACCCCTTAGTCCCATAACTAAGGGTCCCCAAGTTATCAATACGTCCTATCCTATGTATAGGAGGATTTTCTAACATATATCTTAACTTAGTCTCATGCTTAGGCTAGCGTAACGACGATAAAGTACCAAAAATCAGCCCACCCCCAAGATGATAAAAAAAAAATGCGATAATCTACCCTCACTAGTCCCATACCTAGAAGGCGTAAATCATCAAAAGGCCTACCCACTAGTCCCATACCTAGAAGGCATCCTAAAGTATAGGGAGAGCAATAATACCCAACAACCCGTCGTCACAAAGGTAACATCATAATTCCAACAAGTCACACAACACAAGCATAATTAATCAATATATAAACTACGCATGATAGTCCAATTCAATTAAATCTTTAATTTAATTATCACAATGTCAACAATATCCAAATAATCTCACTTAATTATTTTAAATTAAATATACCAATTTTTCATCATATATATATCAAAACCCAAATTTTATTATCTCTACATGTATTACATGAGTTGTACGCACCCAAAAATCATTTATTTTAAAGCTAGGGTTTTTCTACATGCCACCTACACCAATAAAACCCAAAATCACTCATCAATCCTACGTACCCAAGGGTTATGAATATTATTCAGATTAAAAGATTTTATAAAAACAACCCCATAATTAGTATTCAATTTTTCTAATTAAGTTACTAATTATTTTTAAGAAAACATGTAATTAAGTGTTTAGGCGACACTTAAAACGCATAATACTAAAGGAAAAGAATAGAGTATTCATGCCTGCAAAGATTGTGTTGAAAATCTGATTAGAAATCTGGATTCCTCTCGAAAAATTAGCAAAAGAGTGTTCTTGAACGATCTTGATTAAACCCCAATTAAGCCTTCAAAAACTTGTGCCAAAACTTGTGACAAAAACTTGATTTTGTTGAAGGTTGATGATTATGAGGGAGAGGAAAAATATTTGGAAGTGTTCTCTGGTGAAAAACTGGAGAAAAAGTGATTATGAGAAGTCTCCCTACGGATTAACAAGGTTATATAGTGATTAGGAGTCCTAATCCTACACAAATTCTTAAAAAAAACAGCTTACAGTGCACGTTTTCTGGGAGGGTCGATCGATCTACCCCCCCGTCGATCGATCGATCACCCCGAAAAACTGACAGTTTGCCCAAAAATGCCATAAGGCAAAAATATTGTAAAATCAATATAAAATCCGTTTTAACTCCGATTTTAATTCCGCTTGAAGTTTTGTTCTTCTAAAATCATAACTAACATATTTTACCAATAAAAATTTTAAAATTCAAAAATTTATTTTTCTCGAAAATTCTTATTAATTAATTAAAATAATAAATAAAAATACGGGGTGTTACATACTTCCCCACTAGCAAAGAATTTCGTCCTCGAAATTAGACGAAGCATACTCATCAACGCATAAATCTCGCAAAAGAAAATAAGGCTCATATATGCCTACCCGTAGAATGCCATAATTGGGCGCTCATACACCCAATCCTACGCGCACCTACCCCACGAACAACAAAATAATATATATTGCCTATATACATACACATAACTATGAAAATAACGGTGTACCACATGCCCTCACAAATCCCCCACTCGATCCTATATCCGAAAGTCATCAAAATTCTAACTTCCTCAAATTAAATCTCAACATCAAAAATCGATACCTACGGTACCTAACATCTGTACTAAAATCTCCAAAAAATTATCGTCCCCAAAATCCATTCTAAGGATCCCCACATCAAGCTTACTAATTCTAAACTCAATGTCTACAACGTCCTTAACTCAAAACTTCACATCTCCAAGAAACACATCTAACACGCATGCTAGAACATCTACCTTAAGAAGTACGAATCAACAAAGGGAATCAAAGATCGGTAACACGGAAACTAAACGGACTCATAACCTACGAGACCTAAGACCATGCTCTGATACCATCTGTCACACCCCGCCTAATTCTGGCGTCGGCCGCCACCAAAACTAAGCCGGGCGTGAACTAAATAAATACCATTCTTAGCATGAGACAGATATGAGACATAAATAAATCAGTCCATAAGATAAATAATTGAATTAATCTCAAATGATCATAAACAACTAAGAGATAAAATATCCATCACATGCTAACTCCAAAATAAATCCATACTCCAATAACGATTAAATAAAATCTGAATAATCCCAACAGAAATCCTCTAAACAACTTTGGAACCGAATGGCCCAATAAAACTCCAATGAAGTCTCATAATACGACTGAAAAATAAAGTCTAACTAAACGATGCCATAAAGTAAATAACTCCAGCTGCACCTCCAATGATAACTCCGATAAACTTATGCAACTTCTCCAAATTAAATCCTGAAAAAGATTAGTCAACGCATGGGTCAGAGCCAAAGCCCCGAGCAAGAATACACACTACTCTCCTCAAATAGGATCCCTGAATCCAGACAGTAGCATTACACGCAATAAATATCACAATAGAATATTTTAAATTAAACGGGATAATTAAACGCGATAATTATAATCTACTAACTACCCACAAAAATTCCCATTTATAAAGGCACACCAATATGATTTTAAATTAACCCACCTTCCCATAATGTTAAATTTAATTAATTTAACCAAGAAGATTATTACCAAAACCCGTCCCCTTGTCGAGTCCGCCGTCTGGTCCGTTTTTATCCTGCGACCCTCGCGATATGACAAGGTTCCACACACGCACCCGTCCCCTTGTCAAGTCCGCCGTCTGGTCCGTTTTTATCCTGCGACCCTCGCGATATGACAAGGTTCCACACACGACACGACATAAATCGTCCTCTGACCCGTTTAAACTGTCGGCCCCGACACATTATGTCGCCACAAATTTTAATACCCGTTTTTATCTTAGGCATTAATTCTCAAGTTCTCAATTTATAATCACCCCACCTTTTTTTTTATCGATGTGAGATCCTCAAAATACCCCTTAGTCCCATAACTAAGGGTCCCCAAGTTATCAATACGTCCTATCCTATGTATAGGAGGATTTTCTAACATATATCTTAACTTAGTCTCATGCTTAGGCTAGCGTAACGACGATAAAGTACCAAAAATCAGCCCACCCCCAAGATGATAAAAAAAAAATGCGATAATCTACCCTCACTAGTCCCATACCTAGAAGGCGTAAATCATCAAAAGGCCTACCCACTAGTCCCATACCTAGAAGGCATCCTAAAGTATAGGGAGAGCAATAATACCCAACAACCCGTCGTCACAAAGGTAACATCATAATTCCAACAAGTCACACAACACAAGCATAATTAATCAATATATAAACTACGCATGATAGTCCAATTCAATTAAATCTTTAATTTAATTATCACAATGTCAACAATATCCAAATAATCTCACTTAATTATTTTAAATTAAATATACCAATTTTTCATCATATATATATCAAAACCCAAATTTTATTATCTCTACATGTATTACATGAGTTGTACGCACCCAAAAATCATTTATTTTAAAGCTAGGGTTTTTCTACATGCCACCTACACCAATAAAACCCAAAATCACTCATCAATCCTACGTACCCAAGGGTTATGAATATTATTCAGATTAAAAGATTTTATAAAAACAGCCCCATAATTAGTATTCAATTTTTCTAATTAAGTTACTAATTATTTTTAAGAAAACATGTAATTAAGTGTTTAGGCGACACTTAAAACGCATAATACTAAAGGAAAAGAATAGAGTATTCATGCCTGCAAAGATTGTGTTGAAAATCTGATTAGAAATCTGGATTCCTCTCGAAAAATTAGCAAAAGAGTGTTCTTGAACGATCTTGATTAAACCCCAATTAAGCCTTCAAAAACTTGTGCCAAAACTTGTGACAAAAACTTGATTTTGTTGAAGGTTGATGATTATGAGGGAGAGGAAAAATATTTGGAAGTGTTCTCTGGTGAAAAACTGGAGAAAAAGTGATTATGAGAAGTCCCCCTACGGATTAACAAGGTTATATAGTGATTAGGAGTCCTAATTCTACACAAATTCTTAAAAAAAACAGCTTACAGCGCACGTTTTCTGGGAGGGTCGATCGATCTACCCCCCCGTCGATCGATCGATCACCCCGAAAAACTGACAGTTTGCCCAAAAAATGCCATAAAGCAAAAATATTGTAAAATCAATATAAAATCCGTTTTAACTCCGATTTTAATTCCGCTTGAAGTTTTGTTCTTCTAAAATCATAACCAACATATTTTACCAATAAAAATTTTAAAATTCAAAAATTTATTTTTCTCGAAAATTCTTATTAATTAATTAAAATAATAAATAAAAATACGGGGTGTTACATATATTTTAATGTTAAGAAGCGATCGACCCTAATGTTAATTAAATATACAAGTTGTTATAACAATGCCTCGTCACCAACTCTCTTATCCTCCGAACCACATGTAGAAGATTACTACCTACATTCTCAGCAACCATCAAGGTTAAACCTAGTTTCCAAAGTCCTCCCAGGCTATTAGTATATATACAAGTATTCAAGACTATACCCTAAACTCTGAGCTACTTATTCAACTATAGTGTATTAACATGAAGTTTGGGCCAACCTCAAATGCATGAGTTGTTGACACACAAACATATTATAATGAAGTGCCCCATAACTTCCCCTAAGGTGTACAATATTACTATACCCGATCATCAATATATAGTAATTAGTTTATAATGTCATGAAACAATTCATATTTAAAGAGCATCATAAAGACCAACACAATGTTCAATAAAAACAAGGCAAAGTTTATTAATTAAGGGACCACGAGACCCAAACAAAATATATTAATAGGGAATATTCGCTTAAAAAATACAAATAGATGTGGCGTGCCATTAAAATTGAAAGTATACAATTATACCATAACCACGTAATAACATGAACAATGTTGAAAGAAGTCCAAACATAATCAGTGAAATATTAAAAATTCCACATTAGGGTTTCTATCACGGTAGATTGAGTTTTTTTTAGGGATGCTTAGGGTTTTGCGAATGCAAAATTTGTTTAATCATTAGAAATAAATAAAAATATAAAAATCTCATGAGAGCCATAAAAACAGGGTATAAAATATATCACTCTCCCTTGCGATTACTTTGGTTCGATTTGCATGGATAAAGCAATTAAGAAATGAAGGGTTAAGACATAAGAGATAGAACTTATTTAGAATTAAAAGAGAGAGATGGATATGAAAACTTTTTTTAAACTTTACATGGATCTAGAGTTGGTAATTTTTGACCCGATAACCTATTTATGGTAATAACCTGAAATGACCCGAACATGACCCGATTAGCTTGTATAGATTTAAGAGTACTTAAAACTTATACTAAAATAAAAATCAACGTGATCCGAAAATGACACGACTAACTCGAATTATCCCCCGTACATGGATCAATATGCTAAAAGGGATAATATGTAAATGAAGAAGATGTCTTGTATTTCTGACTAAACTCGACGAAATAAGATGGGCATGTGCGTTTTTGCAACAACGTTTGCAATTTTGGGGCTCTTTGAAAAGAGTTGAAAGTTTGAGGGGAAGGGATGTGGAGTACAAAAGTTGAGATAGTAGTAGGTGTTTAGTGTAATTTAGGGTAATAGAAGTAGATGCCTAGTCAAATGATGAGACAGTAGTTAGATCCGAAGAGGTTTTGTTTGTGGTTGCATATTCTGAAGAGCAATCGGAGCGCGATGGAGGGAGGCGGAGGTCCAGCGCCGTTTCTGGTGAAGACTTACGACATGGTGGATGACTCCTCCACCGACGAAATTGTGTCGTGGAGCTCCACCCTTAATAGCTTCGTCGTCTGGAACCCACCTGAGTTCGCACGCCTTCTACTTCCCACCTATTTCAAGCACAACAACTTCTCCAGCTTCATCAGACAGCTCAATACATATGTATGTACGCCTACTATTTCCCTTGTTCATTAATCTCATGCCTACCATTTCCCTTGTTACTACAGATTACTTATTAATCAAAATTAAAGATGCAACAATATCTCCGACTCAATTCCTCTTCTACAATTTCTGTTTTTTTTTTCCCCAACAAAAGCCGACCTCCCAAAAGATCAATTCAGAAAATCAAAGAATTTCCCAAATCAAGTGGCTAATCCATTGTTGATCGATTTGGAGGTGGATTTTTTTTGGTAAAAACATGTCGTGCAAAAATCGTTTCGACTTAGACCTTAAATCATCCGCTTGTATTCTGGTAGAGAAATTCTTAAATGAATTAGATAATGTAGAAAATTTTCTTTTAAATTAAGGTTTTATGGAATACTAGGTAGAGGCTATTGTGATAGTAATTTCGCACAAATTAGTGACACATAAATAAATAAAAGGGTTCTTCTATTGACAATTTTTCAAATATATGGCCTTCAAATTTGAAGTATACTTTCTTTGTGACATTTTAACAAATACTTGATGTCAATATTTGACTTGAATTTTGTGGATTTAACCAAAGCTTAAAGTGTATTTGATCCCTAAGAGGATCAAAATCACTTATTAACCAATATTCACCCCGTCAACCACAACGGGTGAGCAGTAAAAACTACATAAACTCAACCTATGTTCCAATTTCTTTGTTTCCACACACAATTCGCATCCACGCGCGCAAAAAAAAATCACTATAAAAATAACTAATATCCATTTCCCTCATTTTTACTTCGCAAAACAACATAAATACCATTGGAGCCCAATTTTAACAACAAAATGGAAAAAAAAGGCACTTAAAAGATGAACGATAAATTTCACTTTACATACGAACAAGCGTGCCACAATTAATCCTTAGTCAGGTTAAGACAAAAGAAACTCGTACAATAACAAAATTAAAATAAATAAAAAGACAGATTCGGGGGATAAAGTAACTCCGGATTTCATCTCATTTCATGTGGGTCGTTTGTTGAAACCTATCTTCTCGTGGTAACAAATGGAGAGGAGAGAGAGTGAAAGGTTAACCTCATCTTTTCCCCATCGAGTTTTATTATTTGTGTTGCTTGATTTCACCACAATCACTGGAAGCGATGGTGGAAAACACGGCCAAGCTGCTGCTGCTGCTGATGTTGATGATGAAGAAGAGGGTTTTGAGAGAGGCCAAAGATAGAGAGAGTGTAGTCGTCTAAACCCACTAAGAGCAACTGAATCAATTTGGGTATATGTTGTGTTATATTTCATGTGGTTCTTTGTTGGTTGGGATACTTAAGTTGAAGTTGATGCTCTCCGTATCTCCTCAGTCAATACTGGATATCAAATATATCTATGATTTCACCAAATCTGACTCCAAAATTTGAAAAGTCATCAAAGGTGAAAATACCCATACACAAAAGCGATGGGACTGAGATTGTGAGAGTACCCATTTTAAACACCTAAATTTATCAGTCTTTGAAGCTTGAGACAAAATGAAAGGATCACATAAAAATCTAAAAGATTCTAAACTTGAGCCCTCAAATCCATATTGAAAAACCCATGAATCAAACCTAAAACTCACCCAAAATCTCTCTCTCTCTCTCTCTCTCTCTCTCTCTCTATCTATCTATCTATCTATCTATCTATCTATCTATCTATCTATTGGTTGTGGGGGGTAGAAGAATTAGAAGATGGGGGCTTAAGTCCAATAACACATTATTAATTGAGGGTAAAGTAAAATATACGCCATTCATTAATGAATTTGAGGTGCATCGTGAGAATATTAAAGTGCCCCATATGCAATTTGCTGATGACATTATTTTCTTCGTGGTGAATGTAATTTTGAAAATATTATTCGATTTGTAGTAATTTCTGGA
This sequence comes from Sambucus nigra, assembly GCA_949130495.1. Lineage (NCBI taxonomy): Eukaryota > Viridiplantae > Streptophyta > Magnoliopsida > Dipsacales > Adoxaceae > Sambucus > Sambucus nigra. The sequence goes on from OX422209.1 coordinate 678,142,986, forward strand.
AGAAAATTGGGTCTAAAAATAAATGTGGGAGTCCCTTCGCCGGCGGGGTGGGGTGGGATGTGGGGTAGGGGTGCAATAGCGGATAAAGCGCCTAAAAGATTGGATGGATGGAAGAAGGGATGTCAATCTTGAAGTGGTCGACTTGCGTTAATTCGTTTGGTCTTGAATAGTTAAACATTTATTGGCCATCCCTTTTTAAAAAAAACCGTATATATTGCAAAACGTTTGAAAAATTAATGAGTAATTCTTTTGGGAGAGTTGTGGGGAAATGAAGACAAAAAGTGGCGATCTGAGTGTGGGTAACTTAATAAATAATAATCTAGCTCTCTCGGTGAAGTGGTTATGGCGATCTTCCTCTAGGTCTGTTTAGGCTTTATCGTAAGGAGAAAATTTCAGACTCATAGTAAAGGATGGAATCTTAAAGTGTTGGATAGTGTATCTCTTTGCAATTGCCTAGATTCTTTTCTTATTTATGGTAAGCTTAAAGCAGATGTGAGGGAAACTAAAATTTGGGAGGATGCATGGATGGGGAACTTCAAACTTTCTTTTTTGTATCCAAGATTATCTTGTAATTCCTCTCTTGCACACAAGTCGTTGCTTTTTCATTGATTATTTTGTAGAGGATGAGTCGTTGCTTTTTTATTTTTATTTTTTTTTCTCTTAAAATACATGTTTGAGTTACTTATGGGACTTAAACTTTTTTAGACATCTCAATGATATATAGAATTTGGGGAATTCGTCTCTCTTCTTGGGGTTTTTGAGGGGTAACTATTATAAATGACATCTGACAAATGAAGTTGATAATTCTTTACGTGGCGTTTTCGTGCAAATCATATTTTGAATAGTTCCCCACCTTTGGCCCTTGCAACTTAATTTGGAAAGAACCAATACTTTCAAAAGTCCAAGTGTTTACATGGTTGATAGCTCACAAAAACTTCAATACTTGTGACTTGATGGGACACAAAGGGCTAAGAGATTCCTACCCACTCTCTTGATACATCCTATTTTTTGGGAAAAGAATGTGATGAAAATTGTACCAAGATCTTGGTATGAATTTTTTGCCATTGATATTATGTTTAGACAAGACAGTAAGAAATGGAAGACTTTATGTGGATATGCTTTGTTCTAATAATGGCTTTGATGGTATGGAAGGGAAAAATGATGGGCCTTTTAGGGTAAATAAGCACCGCATGAGGATATATGGGAATTAATCAGATTTTAGCTTCTCTTTGGGCATCTGCCATGAAATATCATTGCAAAGGAGTGACTCTTCGTAAATAGTCAATAAATGGGCTTGATGTAGAAGATGATCATACCTTAGATTGTTTATGGACAACAATAATTGGAGGCTTCTTTTTTAGTTATGCTTTAGTGAATTAGTGGTCCAGCCTCTTAGGTAGTGTATATATTTCCTGTTATCAATAAAATTGTCACTGATTCATACGAAAAAACTCGGAATCTTTTAACAGTTATTAAAGCATTAATGAGTTATATGAAAACGTGTCTCACAAGTGGCAAACTAAGGCACTTACTAGAGCCCTTTGACATTCATCTCAAAGGATCTTGAAACCTTCTTTGATTACGTATTCATTGAGGTGGGAGAGGGTCGTATATTTTCTTTTGGGAGGATAAATATATGTTGCGCTTCCATCCAAACTTTTATTCGTCCATTAAATTCATCCCAAACTGTCTTAACATCTTCTTAGAGTTCATATCCATTGAGGTGTGGGAGGTTCCATTCAAACTTTCTCTCTCCTCCCCCCCCCCCCCCCCCCCCCCTTCTCCCCTAACACACACACATTTATATTGGTTATCAAAGAATCACTTTGCTTCATTTGATAAATGATACTTTCACAACATCTTGAAATCATTTAACCGATGAGAGATTGTGAAATTTCTTTCTTTGTTAGGAAGGCGATGATTGATGTGTGGGGATAGTTCCCTTGTAATCCTTTCATTCAACTTTTGTGTGGTTCTTCATTTAGATCTATCTTTACACCACATAATTTTATTTGGATTGCTTGTATCTCAATTAAATCCATATTTTTAATAGTTGGTGGCCCACGTTAAGGTGAATACTCGATGGAAAATGGAAGATCTAAAATGTGGCTCCCTAATTGTGTGTTTTGTCCTACAAAGGGTAAGATAACCTTTATCCTTTTTTTGGAAAATTGCAAGCTTCATTAATTATCAGAATAAACGAGTACACACAAGGCCAGAGCCCACTGACCCACAAACACAGACTACATCACACACTAACATCAGGCCCAATCATAAGTGCGGCCCAAACAACATCCACAACCTAGCAGGTTTTAAACTAAAAAAGGCACTCCTTAACATATTTATAGCCCATGGTTGGAACAAAATCTACACTTTTTTGACATACTAGTGCTGGAATTAAAATATAAATAAAATTCTCTCCTTGTTTAACCTAGGGTCGGCTGCCTAAGGCCCACTCACCACATCATTCTCCCCACGTGAGAGAAAGCTCCCGCTTGAGCTTTATCGGGTATCCCTTCATTCTCCGAATGAACTATGACATGTGTAAGTAGTGCGTGCTCTTCAACTCTGGCTCCAAGATGGTCTTTCTCTTGTCGAGTCTCCTTAGAAAGCAAAACATGAGCCCACTTCTGAGGCAGTTAAATTAGTGATCAGATAAGTTGTGCCCCAGACATTTAAAATTGGAGGTGGATGGTTGTTTTTGAGGAGTTGGGTTAGCAGGTGGTACTATGGTTTTGAGTAAATAGCATTGCATAATTGCTCCTCCAATTTCTTGACATAGTTTCTCATGTGAGTAAATGTCTCTAAGGGTGAGTTCGTTCTTAATCTTATCGTATAATTCATTGAAATAACGATTGTGTTTTTGATCCTCCGTCTTGCTAAGATCTGCTCAAGTGTATAGGAGGTGAAATTGCTCCGTGTATTCTATCACAGTGGATGGGTCTTGCCATAGATTTAAACCTATGAAATAAGTCCAAATTTTAAGTTTTCGGATGAAAGAAGCATTAATGTACTTATTCATTTTAGCCCATAAGCTTATGAGATTCTTCTCCTCGTCCTTTCCCATCTGACATAGCGTATTTTACCAAACTCCCTCATTTCCCGTGAACTTAATAGCAACTAAGTGAACACACTTCATACCACGAATTCCCTTTGCAACGGAGTAGATCCAATAACCTACCACATCGGGTTCAACTTACCTTCAAAGTTAGGAACATCAATACTAATATCATTTGACATGCTCTTTTCTAGTATGTGAATCAATTGGGAGATTCGATTGATTCATGTTAAGCTCTGCGAACATATCATCGTTTTCATCATAGGAACCCCCTTCGACCTTATCCAAACTCCGGTGACCCATTCGACACCACATGATGGTCGACGACCCCAAAACTACCTAACCACACACCCCCGTAACCTCCCTACAACAACCAACCTGCTTCGACCTTCATACCGACTGCATTCCGCCCTAATCCGTCATCTCAGGAGGGCAACGATCTTCATCAGGCCTTGACGAGCCTCTCCGACGATTTTTGAACCTTATCAGAGCTTTGTTAGGTTTGAACGGACTTGGACCAGTAGCGCAACAATAAAGGGAGGGTGAAAACCCTAGACCCCCAAGTTTTCTTGCCCCTCACCGTCGTCCCACCAGTTTTATTACTCCGACGATGTCGCCGAAGGTAGGTGATGGTCACCGGGTTGGTGGAAGCTTCGGTGGCTCCACAAAGTGTCAAGGCAACAACCTTTTATGGTAAGGCACATTCCCTAGTTAGGGTTTCTCTTATCGAGGCCCAGTATGAAGGTAATACCCACTTTATCTTTCCTTCTTTTGAACCCAAGTCTACCCCTACTTATGAAGCTTTAAAAAGTACACTAACACCCCCTCAAAGTTATTTGGACCCTCTCCCAACTTTTGAAATTTACCTTTTAGCCCCAATCTTTGAGAATTCCCAAAATAGCCCCGAAGCTTCTGCAAATATCAAGCAAGACCCAAATATTTAAGAAATTATCTTCCAATCCCCGAACTTTTCAAAAGTTACAACTCAGCCCCATTTACCCTTTTAACCCACTTGAGAGTTGATTTTATTAGGGTTGACAAATTTGGGCAACCTCCCAATTTTAAAGAACTAGAAAATATTTAATTTGAGAACCCAAATATGTGAAGAAAATAATTTTTGCCCCAATAAAAGATAAAAAAAAGTATTTTTCAATTATCTATTAGTTTGGCACGGGAGGCATCATTCTAGCCCTCATGCTTGAGGACGAGCTTTTTCAAAGGAGGGGAGAATGATGTGTATGGATGAATGGCACGTGGGTGGAAGTGGGCCAAGAACGACATTTATTTTATTAGTTGCCTTTTATTTTTATCGCATTTTTTCTTTTGTTGTATTATTGGGTTAATGGTTTGAGATCTAGATGGACATTATAGGAAAGGTTGTAAAAGGGGTGCTACTAGGTCATGTGACATCACATGGGCCTAGGCCCACTTTCCTATTAGGTATTAATGACCTAATTTTACCCATTCTCCTATAAATATCCCCTTCCCCCATTTATTAAATCATACGACTTTTCTCCAATTCGAGTATTGCTCTCTCTTGAGTGTATTTTTGTTGTGGCATTGACGACTTCATTTACGTCATTAAGTGCCAATCATCTCTTTGATGGATTTGGTAAAACCCTTAAGAAATATTTATTTTAGAGTTACCAAATTCCTAGCTAGTCATTCCAAATACATCCCTAAAATATTTGGAGATTAATTAATGAGGTTGAAACTATGTTATTTGCAACATTAAATTTAACATTGTTAAGCATTTTGTCTTGATCTCACTCGAGTAATAGAGGCCCAAAATCCATAGGGTAGAGTTGTACATACCTTTCCTTGAAGATAAGTAGAATTTTCCTAGTCTCACACATTAGCCCTTATCGGATAGATGCAAATGAATTTGGTTTTTTAATTTTAAGTAACCTGGTTGTGCATATCTCGACAAACAAGCAAAAGATATATCTTTCCCCTGAAATAAACTGCACCATTGATTAATACATATTTTACAGGTCATTATTGGATAGGTTATATACTCTATTATATTTATATGGGATGCAAAAATATTTATTTTGGACATTTCCTGAATGAATACCTTTTCCAATGTAGGGTAGAGATAACCTGACATACGGAGTTAACCAAATTATATACTCCTTAGTTTATTTTTCCCTCCAATAACACATGTATACAGTTATTGGAACTCTTTATGTTTAAATGTTTTTATTTATCTTTTTTGCTCTAACTTATCTTTTTGTAACTGCACATATGTTCCCTTCAACCCTTTTTTTTCCTCACCCCGTGAGGAAAAACAAACCAAATCAACAATAAAGTGTTATTGGCTCAACATAGTACACATTGATTTATGTTAGAAATTGCAATTGTTATTATTAATTTGACCGAGTTCATAGACTAACGTGATTTAATTTGTTAATAGGGTTTTCGAAAGATTGATGCTGAAAGATGGGAATTTGCTAACGAAGATTTTGTGAAAGACAAAAAGCACCTTCTGAAAAACATCCACCGTAGAAAACCCATTCACAGTCACAGTAACCCTCAAGGTTCTGCAGTTGATCCTGAAAGAGCAGCTTTCGAGGAAGAAGTCGATAAGCTTTCCCGCGAGAAGACCACCCTCGAGGCCAATCTTATTAGGTCCAAACAACAACAACCTGCTCCTAAGCTTCAACTTGACGAGCTAACCCAGAGACTAGTTGATATGGAGCAGAGGCAGGTAGGTTTACAGGCCTTTTTAGAAAAGGCTGTTCAGAATCCCGATTTTGTTGAACATCTTGCCCTAAAACTCGAATCAATGGATTGCTTAGCATATAATAAGAGAAGACGATTACCTCGAATCGATCACTCTCAAACAGTTCAAGAAGATAGTTTCGGAGATGATAACAGTAGCTCGAGACATGAGTTTGGGAATATTTTTGGCCAAGATTTCTCAAAAAAACTCACGCTAGAGTTATCACCAGCTGTTTCGGATATTAATCTCATTTCACACAGCACTCAAAGTTCTAATGAAGAAGGGTTAAGCCCACAAAGGAGAGTATCCGAACATTCAAAAGTTTCGTACACGAGATCTGGGAATCTTTTATATGCCCCCGAGACACTTGATCTATCAGATACAGGGGCAGATTCTTCTTTTTCACGTGACGTGGGACCTAGCGAAAGTAGGAGGTTCAATTCTAATGAAGAAGGCGATGGCCATATCTCTTGCCATTTGAATCTTACACTTGCATCTACTCCATTGTTAGTCGACAAAAGTCAATATTCAACCAGGATTCCCCAATTAGGTCAAGAAATTGGTAAATCCAATGTCGGTGTTAATGAAGGTGATGTTAGGGTTTCTCAAAAGACCAGACCTTCTGAGGAAGATGCAACTTTGTCGGCCCCACATGATGTGCAAATTAACAAGCAAGCCCCTCGGGTAAATGATTTATTTTGGGAACAATTTCTAACTGAAAGACCAGGTGCTTCCGAGACTGAAGAGGCTAGCTCAAATTTCAGGGGAAAAGCATATGGTGAGCAGGAGGATAGAAGATCAGGCCATGGGCTTACTCTTTGAGCTCCAAAGTTGTTGCTTCTCTAGGTTCCTCTTCTTCCCACTATTTGTAAAATCATATACACATATAGTAGCCATGTATCTATTATTGATTTGATGTTATGCTATCTTCTTCTGTTTAATGGAGATATCGCCGAGTTTTCAACTTTTTTGCATTTGCTGGTTTTAAGCTCACATGGTTGCCTAAGTTGTAGGATAATCCCATCGGCAGGCAATGTGGTTTTCAATTCAATTATCAGGTCATGATTCTTAGTGGATTTGTTATTCATCTTCTATTATATGGTTATCGTCTTGTGAAATTGAACTACAGAGGTGTTGTTGGGATTGTGGGTGGGTGGTATCAAGGATGGGGGAGAAATTTGGACCCACAGAGCGTGGTGGGTGATTTAGAAATTGGATATTTAGGGCCAAAAAAATTATGTTTATTGTCTTGGGGGATAGACTTATAACATATATATTTGTAAAAGATAAAATTATAGGATTAAATTTTACAAATCCTAATATTTTGTTTTGGCCACCACTCGGTGTAGAGGGAGTGGCCACTTGATGTTTTGATATTTTTACACAATAAATAGAATTAACCATTGTCTTAATCCATAATAGTGATAGAAAGTTAGAGGCATTTGTTACTGTTTTTGTTTGTGACAATCAAGTTTGTAATAATTTTGCTATTTTGAATAAATGTTAAGAGTATTAATATGTAATGTTTTTGAAGTGCAAGTATTTCTTAATTTCACTACCTTAAAACTTGAAAATGCTAGACTTCCCCAAGTATACCCATTAAAGATGGTTTAGGGAGTGTAGCATTGTTCACACACAAAAATAACTTTTTGGTGTTTGTCATTGAAAGATGGGGGCCATCTAGGTGACCAATATGGTGGATGAGTCAGAGTGGTGACTAAAAATATATATTATTGAGAGCGCTAGAGCGATTTATATACATTAAATATTTTTATATCTATATTATTAATAAATTTATAAGTAAGAGTGCACATGAACTAATGAATCAATTTATTTAATTAAATTCCCCAACACGCATTCAATTTTTAATCAAATTTTAATTTTTAATTAATTAAGGGTGCATGCGAGTTGTGTCCAAATATTGATTTGCAATTTACAATCCAAACATGCAAAAACAATCAAGATGAGGAAAAATTCTTTTTCAGGGTGAAACCTTTGATTCAAAACTATTGGAAGTTTATGAATACAAACGACTTATAAGGCACTTAGCTACACTAAGTTAGACACATAGATCTTCAAAAACTCCAACAGATATGACTCAACTCTAGAGTCGTCCACGGGTAGCAGTCCACCATCGGTATCCACCGATCCAGCCTTCTTCTTCAGCAGTGAAATCTCGTTTCACAAAATCAACCGTAGGGAAAAGTGATTGTATCCCAGGAAGCCTTTTTTGATTGATAAAAGTGAACTTGAATAATTTTCGAGGGTGAGGAATATGATTATGAGGAGTTTTGATCACAAAGGAGAACTCAAAATGTTTTTTTTTAAGTTTTAAGATATCTGATCCCGTTTAGTGTTTTTACAAGAAGGAATGATAAAAAGGATAAACATAGAAGATATTGGGAAGATAATCTTTAAAAAACTAAAATTCTCCCGATCGTTCGAACAAAACGAGATGTCGTTCGAACGACACCCAACATCTGGTTAAGACTTCAAATATGGACTTCTAACAAGTCTCAGAGGAACGTGCTTTGCATCTCGTTAGCATCTCGTTCGAATGACGGTCAACCTCATTCGAAGGACGTATCGTTTTTTTACAAAAAAAATTCTTATAAAAAAATTGAGTTTCTTTATGGAAAATTATCCTCATAAGATATAAATAAACCCCAAAAAATTAAAAGCTTTTTACTAATCCAATCACATACTTCTACCATGATTGTTGAGATGACCAAATCTTTCAATCTTTGACGGTCTTCAATGGTAGTCTTCGAAAATCGAGAAGTTGTGACGGTGACGTATTTGTGTAACGGGATACACCAAACCAAAATAAAATATAATATGAACAATCATAAAACTTGCTCTTACAAATCTACCTCTTTGTCTATTCTGGTACAAAACACAAACCTTAGCCAAATTGAATCTTATGACTTAATACAAACACTAGCCTCCCAAAGTACAAATGAAAATGGAACGTAGAATATGTGCAAGTCTTCAATCATGAAACTGGATCTTTCCTTTGGCAAACATAGTCTTCATTCTGTGTGGGTCCAATTGGCCATCATCCAAGAGGAACATCCTATACACATGCGACAAACAATTATATCATGATTCATAGAGTTTTAAACATAAATAAAAACTCCCCCTCGATTTGTTCTCCCCTTTTTTGTCCGAATAGACAAGGGGTTGAAACTAAATATGAAATAAAGGTACCACACGAAGAAGTAAGATATTAACACAATTATAATCAAGGAAGCTTAGGTGATGATAATCTCAAAACGCAGTGTATCAACCAACTATTTTTGAAAATTTTCATTTTTCTTTTAAAGATAAAAGTACAAAATCATAAATACAACACATCGGGAATAACACTAAAATATTCTAATCATAATGTGGAATGTTAGGGGGTGAACATTTTCCATTGGTAAATCAGCATATATAGTCATATTATGTGTGCACGAAGTTTTGAGACACTTCTAATGAAAGAGACCAAAGTCTACCTTAGGCGTAAAATAGGTGCACTCAAGTGAAATTGACTCAACTTAATCAACATGACATGAACATCAATGATTCTCACACTATTGATACCAAACTATGTAATTATTTTTCAAGACATCTTAATTGTGCAAACCCATTGATCTTCGACTTGAACTCCCCCAAATTCTCACATATATGATGATAAACTCTCAATGATTGTTGAAGAAATTAATGCTCATGTGTAGCGAAACATCAATGAATCAAAACTTGGCATGACACTTCTGTTTTTATGTGCCTCTAATCTTTTTAGGCTCTTTTATGCAAATGGTGGCTTTTAACGCAAATAGTATTTTGATATTTCGTAGTCCCTTCCCATTGCTTAACATCTAACAAGTATAGCGAAAGGGTCATGACTCTTATGAACCCAAGATTATGTCTCCCTTAAATCAAGAATGGGGTCCAACGTTGTAGCATAAGGAAGAATGGGATTGACACCAAGGGGTGCATCATCCTCACACTGGGGGCTAGGAGCAACAAGCTCAACATCTCTAATCATGACGTTTATTGACTCCATAACCTTAGAGGTAGCAAGGTTAAAAACCCTATAAGCCATACTAGTCGATGAATATCCTAAAAATATTCCCTCATCGCTCCGGGAGTCGAACTTTCCTAAGTGCTCTATTTCTCGCAAGATGTATCGAGTACTCCCAAAGACATGAAAATATGATAGGTTGGGCTTCTTCCCTGTCCACAACTCATAAGGCGTGTGAAGTGTGTGCGGACGGAGATATACCCTATTCATCATATGGCATGCGGTGCTCACCGCCTCTACCCAAAAATGTCTAGGCACATTTCTCTTAAGAAGCATGAATCTAGTCATTTCTTGTATCGTCCGATTCTTCCTCTCAACAATCCCATTTTGTTGAGGAGAACGAGCGACCAAAAGCTCATGTTTGATGTCCACTTCATCACAATAATTATCCACTTTAGCTTCTTTAAATTCATTGTCGTTGTCATTACACATCCGATTAATAGTGACACCGTGTTGGTTTTGTAGGACATGATACTTGGCTGTAAGGAACTCAACCGCATCAAACGTTTTTCTAAGGAATCCTACGATAGAGTATCTAGAAAAGTCATTGACCATCCTGAGAATATATCTCTTACCACCTAAACTCTTCAAGCGAATAAAACCATAAGATCCATATGATTTAACTCCAAAACACGGGAGGTGGTAATGGTATTCAACTTTTGATGGGAGCTCCGAATTTGTTTTCCTTATTAATAAGGTCCACAAACCGAGAAAGTTGGTTTCCCAAGTGATGGTAAGCCACGAACTAGGTTCTTTTGAACTAATCTCTCAAGATCTCTACAGTTCACGTGACCTAGTCGTTGATGCCATAGGTCCATAGTGGAGATCGTGGCACCGTTGCACACAAAGGAGGACTTGGGCACAATCTCATAACAATTATCTTTTGTCCTCACACCTTGTAGTAAAAGTTCACCAGATTGGTTATAAATATTACAATCGGACCGGTCAAACATTACCGCAAAGTTTGCTTTGCATAGTTGGCTTATGCTAATTAAGTTCTCTTTCAACACTTTCACGTACAACACATTGTCTACTTTAGAAAATTCGGGTATCTCAACACATCCACTGCCTAAAATACTAAACATACTCTCGTCTCTAAAAGTGATTTTACCTTCCTTCCAATCCTCAAGGTGAGTAAAAAATGAGATGTCACATGTCATGTGCCTAGAGCACCCATTTTCAAAATACCATTAGGAAGTATTTTGAACCTTGAGATCAACGTGCACAACAAGGGCTTTGACGTACTGCTTTGGTACCCAGGTGGAGGTAACGATTGTCGAAATTGAGTTTCGGGTAATTTTAAGGTAAAAGTAAATCATAATTGGGTAAACGAGTCGTTTTTGGGTTTTAAGGTTTTAAACCCTTTTCTCCTTATAAAAGGAGGGAGAGAGGGAGAAAAGAGAAGAGAAGAGAGCAAGAAAAGAGAGAAGAGAGAGAGGGAGGAAGAAAAGGAGGAGAAAAGGGAGATCTCAAGCCAAACTCCACCGGGCTCAACTCGGGATCGTCGGATTATATCCACAAGGCAAGTGTTTACTTGCTTTATTTATTTTTGAGCATAAATATCTCATATCATTGTTGGTATAAACAAACCCTAAAGATTTTGGGTTGGATTTTCATGGATAAAACAGGTTTTCGGGAGTTAAAACGAATAAACCCCAATATTTTCCTAATTGGAGAAACTTAGGATTTAATTGAAATAAATTGTGATTTCGGGTTCTAGGACGTTTAGAACCCTTATTATATGTGTAGTAGTTGTTGGTTGAGGTTGTAGGATGTTGGGTGAGGTGACAAAAGCTTGGGAGAAGCTTTAATGGCCAAAACAGCTTCTCGGAGAAGAAGCTGCCCGACATGATCGATCGATCGATCATGGAGGCTCGATCGATCGACGGCCATGGGTCGATCGATCGACCCCTGCTGAAAGTAGGCAATTTTCCTAGGGTGAATTGGATGGGATGAATTTCAATTCAAATTGATTCGAGGTTATTTATTTGATAGCATAAGGGACCTTTTAGGACTATATGGTCCTTAAATTAAGGAAATCTAGGAGGCTTAAATGAGGGTTTTAAATGTATAACCCTTAAACTACATTTTCGAGGAAAATAGAAAAAATTGTAAAGGTTGAAGGTTTATGGTTCCTAAGTATGGGTGGGGACCTCTAAGGGATTATATAGACGAGATGTAGTCCTCGGGTTGTGGAAATAGAATCCACGACCTATTAAATTTAAGGTTGACCGGGGAAGGATAAATCCCGGGATATTTATGTGGGCTTTTAGGCCTATATAATTTATGCGTATAGGAAAGCATAATTATATTGGTATTGGTTGAGTGAATCCTATGAGGTTATTAGGATGGAAATTTGGAGATATCCAATAAATCCTTAGATGGGATTTAGGTATGTATTATTTATAAAGGTGAGGAAATCCTTTGGGTTTAGTATCATGCGTATATGAATGCATGATTATGATTCTTTGAGAGAATCTTTGGGATTATTGGTCATCGCTAGATATGATTGGCAATTATGGCTATATATATATATATATATTCGAGGAGGAATATATGGTATATATATACTATGTGATTAAAGTATATATATGATGTGATGTAAATGACTTTTGAAAATATAAAATATGAATGATTTTCAAATGGAAAAAAAAGAGATGATTTTCATAAATGATAATTTATGTATACACACCTCTCTAAATGCTATCATAAGGGAAGTTCGTGTGTGAGGTGAAGCCCCCTGGCTAATGAATGCAGGGTGGATATAATCCTAGGCCATATGGGCGATTATTATATGTTTTACTGCGCTGGTGATGTAATTCTGGGTGTGGTTATGACTCTCCCATAGGCATATGGCCGCTTCCCGACGTTTCGGTAGGTTCCCAAGTTGTCTTGTTTGATAGGCCCTGGATGATGATAGCCATTTAGGGGCGCGTCTAGTGGAGAAACTCGGAGGGACGGTCTTAGTTATCTTAAAGCAATTCATGATAATGAATTGGCATTAAATACATTTCTCGGATGGAACAAGGGAAATGGGATAAACGATTTGGCTTTGGATACATTTCCCGGATGGAAGAAGGGAAATGGAAGCATGTGATATGGAAAAAGCATTTTTATGATAATAAAAATGGCTTTTGAATACATTTCCTCGATGGAAGAAGGGAAATGGCATGTTATAAAACGGAAAAGCATTTTTATGATAATAAAACTGGCTTTTAAAAAGTTATATGATATGTTAAAGCAATTCATGATAATGAATTGGCTTTTAAATATATTTCCCGGATAGAAGAAGGGAAATAGAAAGTTTTGAAATGAAAATGAATTGGTAAACATTTTGAAAATAGAATGGACCTCAGTCCGGGAGATATCATCCGGAGGTATATTGAATTATGTATATTAGAGTAAGTATGTTATGTGTGTCGTTGTATAATATATGTAGTTATACATTAGTTTTGTACTATAATGGATCTCTACCATTAACCCTGCCAAGTAGTAGTGTATCGGGGGGGTTCCTTGTTTGAATTTTGCTCTGCGAGACACCCCACGCACGAACTTGGCATAGTGTTGAGACTGGGGAGAAGTTTAACCCTTTGTGCTCTAATATGGAGAATTTTTATATGGTAAATATAAATATATATTTGTTGTGTACAGAGGGTCTAATGGATCTCGACGATCGACCTTATCGCGTAGTAGTGTATCGGGGGGGTTCCTTGTTTGGATTTCGCTTTGCGAGACAACGCACGAACATGGCATAGTGTTGAGACTAGGGAGAAGCTTAGCCCTTAGTACTTGGATTAACTAGGATTGTTAGAAGATGCGTGATGGTTTAGTTAGGTCAGTGAGGTCTGACTAGGACGTTTAGAGAGATGCGCTAGGAGTGCACTGTTAGAAGAGAGGCGAGGGGTATCTCATGGGAATGCGATACCAAATTTAAATGAAATAAAACCTTTTTCTAAAAATAAGGCATTTATGCACTTGCTAAATATTTTCAAAACTCGGGCTCTGACCCGTTTATCTGCTTTTCCCTCTCTTGCTATATATATGTGTGTGTGTGTGTGTGTGTCCAGACACAAGGACGCCTGGATGGCACTTCTTTCGAGTCAGACGTCAGCTGCAGCAGCTGTGGATGCGTGCATGTTTTTTATTGACGCTTCTATCATTGTACTCTAGATAAGACGTACTGTATAAACATTCGGGCCAATGGCCCAATTGCATTTATTTATTCTTTACCGCCTTTTAGTGTATATATATATATATATATATATATATATATATATATATATATATATGTGTGTGTGTGTGTGTGTGTGTCCAGACACAAGGACGCCTGGATGGCACTTCTTTCGAGTCAGACGTCAGCTGCAGCAGCTGTGGATGCGTGCATGTTTTTTATTGACGCTTCTATCATTGTACTCTAGATAAGAGGTACTGTATAAACATTCGGGCCAATGGCCCAATTGCATTTATTTATTCTTTACCGCCTTTTAGTGCGGCATTCGATATGGTTGTATATTTTGATCGAATGTTTGGTTATTTTATTTCATTTCAGTTTCATTTACGCAAATTGTGTGGATGTTTTAATTGTAGTTGTTTAAAAAGAATAGTTAAGTAAAAATTTTGACGCCAGCCTAATAGGTTATTAGTAATTAAAATGGATTTTCGACAGTAATGCTAAGAATGATCCATATGAGACTCCTGTTTTAATTTGATATAGGAGTGATCACACGGTATTTTATTAGGCGGGGTGTCATAGATGGTATCAGGTCATCAGGTTCTAGTGTCCTTAGGAATCTATGCGGACGTACTACGCTTTCAGCGTTGCTCTCGATTTGTTATAGGGCCTCAGGATTAGGATTGTTGATTTCTCTTGTGAGATTTCGTTTTCCTGCCATAGTATGAGATTATGTAAATCTTTTGCGCGCTCGTTCGAGATTCGTGTGCGGGGCTTGGATGGCAGAAGGAGGCGGGGCTTAGCTGGAGCAGCTGGTAGAAGTTGGGGACGTGGACCGTAGTAAAGGTCACTTCCTTTGTAGTGTTTTCTAAGGATTGTCGCAATGACTACTAAAGTATAGTAGTTATGAGTATCGCAGTACCGCCGTAGTAGAGAGTGGTACTAAGGTTGAATTTCTCAGTGAAGTTAAGGGTTCGAAAGGGATCTTACGGATAGTTTTAACCGTGAGTCCCCATGATTTAGCAGGAATGAAAAGAATGCTGTTTTGGATTATTCACATAAGGATCGGTCAGAGACAGACAGTGGATAAAGAGTGACATGGAGAATTTGTGTATCCGTGGACCCCATTGGTGGACATCCACCCGAGGAATTTATGGAAATAGGGTTGAAGATTGTAGTGGAGTTTCCTTTTAACGGAGGAGTTAAGAGGACTAGTAAGATGATTGTAAGGAACATGGCAAAGTTGTTATTATGAGTTTCCCCTCAGGAGGAAGAGGTATAATTAGCGTGGCTAGATAAAGTCGCGGTGTTTCATTAGCCCTAGACTCGTGTGTGTAATTTGAGTTTTGTGGCGGTCTCGATAACATTATATTATGTATGCCTATGTGTTTTCCACGACAACGGAATTTTTATTTTTCTTCATTCGCCATAAAGGCGGGTGTTGATATTTTGAATACATACACATATATATATCTGGTTTGTGATACTCGTTTTATATGTGTTAGACGAGTATGGTAATATGGTGAGTATAATATGTTATGGTATATTCAGAGCGATAGCAGGCCAAAGATGGCAAGACTATTGTGTCCGTAGTTTCAGGGTGGAACGAGTGGTTGTTGCGATACCTCACCTGGATACAGGTTGAGTTCTCCTTTGTGATGTGCATAAATGGAACTTCAATGAGTAGATGTTTCATTATTATGATTTGAGAGCGCGACGACCTTATAGATTTGATTTAAGGCCGCAGGATTATTGTTGAGCTGTAAGATTAAGCTCATTATTGATTGTGCAAGGACTTAAAATTAGTGCGAGCGCTAGGTGGTGTGACTCCTAGTTAGAGATAGGAGTTCAGACCACCTTTTGTTGGAATAGGGGATAGGGTTATCCCGGTTGCATGTTTGAAATAATGGACCTCCATGACCGACGAAGTTAAGTAGTAGTGTGTGGAGGGGTTCCTTGTTTGGATTTCGCTTTGCGAGACGCTCCACGCATGAACCTTAACGACATCGGGAGTGGAGAGATGTTATAGGATGCAAGGATGTGGGTTTTGTTGATAAGTCATATAGTGTGAATGAAACACTATAGAATCTGAGCCATCTGATGATGGTATGGTTGTGGAAATGTTGTGCTACGAAAAAACACTAAAGTGGTCCTATCACCACAAGTGGATGGGTGAAGTAGGACTTAGAGAATTGATTCGAGGATTATAGTTATGCCTTAATGAAAAGGCAAATTTTGAGGAAATATGTTTTGGGTATGATGTTCGTGACACTTTTGCAGAGAGTGGGCACTTCGATTAGTTAGATTTTCCTTCTCGCTCAGGTGGGAGGATAGAATAATAGAAATGCATTCGTAGGTTAGCGAGGTAGGATTTAGGACGTCCCGCTGGTGTGCCTTAGGGCGCTATATCTCAATGACCGATCACGCGAGGGAGTAATGTAACGGGAGGGTTCCTTGTCTGGATTTCGCTTTGCGAGACGTCCCACGCATGAAACCAAGCAAATGTCGAAAGTTGAGAGAGGCCTTGGGCACTAGGAATATACTTAGGATTATACTTGTTTCGCGTAGATAGGGTAATGCTTAGACCGTAGCGTTAGTAGGATGTAAGTTTAATAGTGTTGGTTGCATCGATATAGGAAGATTTTGGGAAGTTAGCCACGAGAGGATTGGTTGGTTAACCCTAAGAAGAATTGAATTTCGCGGGTTGGGAAGACCCATGTGTGAATATTACACCGAGGAAATGAGACCCTCATGTAGAGAGAGTGTTACGTGTCGAGTATTTACAATGTATGTGCAGATGTGCATGAGTTAGAAAGGTGTATGGGCACCTTAGTGAGTTGGTTTTATATACTGCCTGAAATAGAAAAGGGGCGTAGTATATAAAGTTGAAGATTATACCGTGAGGCACTAGAGATGATGGGTGCAATGTGACGTTATTAGAGTCACTTTATGACCATGGTAGCCGTATAGTGTATGGTTGGGAACTATTGGGTTAGTATCGTTCCCCTTGAGGTATTCGAATTTGGAGCGATTCTAGGATTGGCGGTGTAGGTTGTACCTGAATTTCGAGGACGAAATTCCGTTGTAGGGTGGGAGTATGTAACAACCCGTCCTTTTGGAGACGATTAAATTCCATAATTGAATATAAATTGGAATTTGGAGAATTTCCCGGAACAGTAATTTTTGGGATTTTCAAGGATTGGATGATTGACGATGGATGAAATATTTACTTTTGGGGTTAAATAAATATGTCGAGGTATTTTAATTAACTGTCGCCGTTGAGTAAAGCGACACGAGGTAAGATTTTAAATTGGGAAACCCGCATTAAGTCATGTGGGGTTAAAATAGTGAGTTGCGGCCAAGTACCTCGGATGGGAATTTCGACTGTGCGGTGAGTCTCGGAATGGCCGAGATAGTCGGAAAAGAGTGTCCGATTGTCGAAATTGAGTTTTGGGTAATTTTAAGGTAAAAGTAACTCGTAATTGGGTAAATGAGTCGTTTTTGGGTTTTAAGGGTTAAAACCCTTTTCTCCTTGTAAAAGGAGGGAGAGGGGGAGAAAATAGAAGAGAAGAGAGAAAGAAAAGAGAGAAGAGAGAGAGGGACGAAGAAAAGGAGGAAAAAAGGGAGATCCCAGGCCAAACTCCGCCGGAGTCAACTCGGGATCGCCGGATTATATCCACGAGGCAAGTGTTTACTTGCTTTATTTATTTTTGAGCATAAATATCTCATATCATTGTTGGTATAAACAAACCCTAAAGATTTTGGGTTGGGTTTTCATGGATAAAACGGGTTTTCGGGAGTTGCAACGAATAAACCCCAATATTTTCCTAATTGGAGAAACTTAGGATTTAATTGAAATAAATTGGTGATTTTGGGTTCTAGGACGTTTAGAACCCTTATTATATGTGTATTAGTTGGTTGAGGTTGTAGGATGTTGGGTGAGGCGACAAAATCTTGGGAGAAACTTTAATGGCCGAAACAGCTTCTCGGAGAAAAAGCTGCCCGACATGATCGAAAGATCGATCATGGGGGCTCGATCGATCGACAGCCATGGGTCGTTCGATCGACCCCTACTGAAAGTAGGCAATTTTCCTAGTGTGAATTGGATGGGATGGATTCCAATTCAAATTGATTCGAGGTTATTTATTTGATAACATAAGGGACCTTTTAGGACTATATGGTCCTCTAATTAAGGAAATCTAGGAGGCTTAAATGAGGGTTTTAAATGTATAACCTTTAAACTATATTTTCGAGGAAAATAGAAAAAATTGTAGAGGTTGAAGGTTTATGGTTCCTAAGTAAGGGTGGGGACCTCCAAGGGATTATATGGACGAGATGTAGTCCTCGGGTTGTGGAAATAGAATCCACGACCTGCTAAATTTAAGGTTGACCGGGGAAGGATAATTCCCGGGATATTTCTGTGGGCTTTTAGGCCTATATAATTTATGCGTATAGGAAAGCATAATTATATTGGTATTGGTTGAGTGAATCTTATGAGGTTATTAGGATGGAAATTTGGAGATATCCAATAAATCCTTAGATGGGATTTAGGTATGTATTATTTATAAAGGTGAGGAAATCCTTTGGATTTAGTATCATGCGTATATGAATGCATGATTATGATTCTTTGAGAGAATCTTTGGGATTATTGGTCATCGCTAGATATGATTGGCAATTATGGCCATATATATATATATATATATATATATATATTCGAGGAGGAATATATGGTATATATATACTATGTGATTAAAGTATATATATGATGTGATGTAAATGACTTTTGAAAATATAAAATATGAATGATTTTCAAATGGAAAAAAAGAGATGATTTTCATAAATGATAATTTATGTATACACACCTCTCTAAATGTTATCATAAGGGAAGTTCGTGCGTGAGGTGAAGCCCCCTGGCTAATGAATGCAGGGTGGATATAGTCCTAGGCCATATGGGCGATTATTATATGTTTTACTGCGCTGGTGAGGTAATTCTGGGTGTGGTTATGACTCCCGTAGGCATATGACCGCTTCCCGACGTTTCGATAGGTTCCTAGGTTGTCTTGTTTGATAGGCCCTGGAAGATGATAACCGTTTAGGGGCTCGTCCAGTGGGGAAACTCGGAGGGATGGTCTTAGATATATTAAAGCAATTCATGATAATGAATTGGCTTTAAATACATTTCCCGGATGGAACAAGGGAAATGGGATAAACGATTTGGCTTCGGATACATTTTCCGGATGGAAGAAGGGAAATGGAAGCATGTGATATGGAAAAAGCATTTTTATGATAATAAAAATGGCTTTTGAATATATTTCCTGGATGGAAGAAGGGAAATGGGATGTTATAAAACGGAAAAACATTTTTATGATTTTAAAACTGGCTTTTAAAAAGTTATATGATATGTTAAAACAATTCATGATAATGAATTGGCTTTTATATATATTTCCTGGATAGAATAAGGGAAATAGAAAGTTTTGAAATGAAAATGAATTGGTAAACATTTTGAAAATAGAATGGACCTCAGGCCGGGAGATATTATCCGGAGGTATATTGAATTATGTATATTAGAGTAAGTATGTTATATGTGTCGTTGTATAATATATGTAGTTATATATTAGTTTTGTACCATGGGCCTAATGGATCTCTACCATTAACCCTGCCAAGTAATAGTGTATCGGGGGGGTTCCTTGTTTGGATTTCGCTCTGCGAGACACCCCACGCACGAACTTGGCATAGTGTTGAGACTGGGGGGAAGTTTAACCCTTAATGCTCTAATATGGAGAATTTTTATATGGTATATATAAATATATATTTGTTGTGTACTGAGGGTCTAATGGATCTCGACGATCGACCTTGTCGCGTAGTAGTGTATCGGGGGGGTTCCTTCTTTTGATTTCGCTCTGCGAGACACCCCACGCACGAACATGGCATAGTGTTGAGACTAGGGAGAAGCTTAGCCCTTAGTACTTGGATTAACTAGGATTGTTAGAAGATGGGTGATGGTTTAGTTAGGTCAGTGTGGTTTGACTAGGATGTTTAGAGAGATGCGCTAGGAGTGCACTGTTAGAAGAGAGGTGAGGGGTATCTCATGGGAGTGCGATACCAAATTTAAATATGAGATAAAACCTTTTTTTGAAAATAAGGCATTTATGCACTTGCTAAATATTTTCAAAACTCGGGCTCTGACCCGTTTATCTACTTTTCCCTCTCTTGCTATATATATATATATTATATAGGTGTCCAGACACAGGGATGCCTGGATGGCACTTCTTTCGAGTCAGACATCAGATGCAACAGCTGTGGATGCGTGCTGGTTCTCGATAGACGCTTCTATCATTGTACTCTAGATATGAGGTACTGTATAAACATTCGGGCCAATGGCCCAATTGCATTTATTTATTCTTTACCGCCTTTTAGTGCGGCATTCGATATGGTTGTATATTTTGACCGAGTGTTCGGTTATTTTATTTCATTTCAGTTTCATTTATGCAAACTGTGTGGATGTTTTAATTGTAGTTGTTTAAAAAGAGTAGTTAGGTAAAAATTTTGACGACATCCTAATAGGTTATTAGTAATTAAAATGGATTTTCGACAGTGATGCTAAGAATGATCCATATGAGACTCCTATTTTAATTTGATATAGGAGTGATCGCCCGATATTTTATTAGGCGGGGTGTCACATATCTCAAGTGAGTACGCTAAGTTAACTTGATTAATTATTGTGCTAATTGAATCAATTTAAGCACTTGCTATTTTAAACTATTTTCAACTTGGGCTCTGACCCATTTTTCTGTCTATCTTTCTACTGTTCCATTATTTTAGGTGCCCAGCCACAGGGACACCAACCTTAGGAGACTCTATTCAGTTGCCGTGCTGTAGCTGCTGTGGAAGTTGCAGGATTATTGCTAGTAGACGATTCAGCCTATCCTTCCTTTTTCAGTTATTCATCTTGCTTGGACATGTCGTCCTTACTCATGCTTACTTTCAGAGATTTAGTCGTTTTAAACTCTCTTTTGGATTTGGTTTCTTCCATTTGATTTATTGTATGGGATTGTATTTGGAGATGTTTACTCCAACCATTTATTTTACTTCAGTCGGACTGTACTTATGTTACTGTGATGCATGGTGTTTATTGATATTCTTTTGGTAGTAGTTAATGACAAGATAAACTTTGGACATCAACCTTTTTAAAATACTAGGTGGTTAGTTTTATTAAATTTAAAATTTGTGTTCTCGGCAGTGATGCATTATCTGAACCAACTTGATATTCTGAAATTGATTAATTAAGGATTGATCATCCGATTATTAATTAGGCGGGGTGTCACAGGTGGTATCAGAGCATCAGGTTCTAGTGTCCTTTAGGATCTGTTCGGCGTATTACGTTTTTCGCTTAGTGTCTTTGATATAGAGCCCTACTATTGGGACTGTTGCATCCTTATTTCGTGTTGTAGATTTCGTACTTCTGCTACAATGTAATGTATGGACGGTGGTTTTATAAAAATTCATTTAAATTTCAGATGTTGCCTATAGAGGAGAGACACACTAACACCGTTGAAGAAGTAAATGCGGGACAAGACCAACAAATATCTCAGGTGCACCAGGTAAGAGAGGAAATCACGGAGATTGCGAATATCGTGGCACAAGTAGTGACTACTGCAATATTACAATACCAAATTGTAGTGTGCAACTTACAGTGGGCAAAAGAACAAGAGAAGTTTATCAATATGACATTTCGAGGAATAATAATGATGGGAAAATACTGTCGCAACAGGGACAAGCTCCTCAGTGACATCGAAACCAAAAAGATTGTGAGAACTGTGGAAAGAGCCAAACCCGCCAAGGCCAACACGTCCATCAGGGTCAGCAGGGCCAACAGCAGGGCCAGAATGGTCAAGGGAGGGGTGGCGACGAACATCAGGGCCGAGGACAACAAGGACACGGGGAGGACCCTTCCCAGGAAGATGTTTCACGTGTGGCAACACTTGCCACAAACACCAGGACTGCCCTCAGAAGGGTAGAGGTCAGCGAGACCATCAGGGCCAGCAGGGTCAACTAAACAGAAACTGCGTGGGTAAGTGTTTCATATGTGGTGAACGGGGTCACTACCGTCAAAATTGCCCTAGCAAAGGCAGGATCCTCCAACAGTCGTTGAATGTTCACCCGACACCACAGAATACCCAAATTGGGGAAACAGGGATAACCACCCCAGTAACACAGACTTTACAACAACTGCAGGTAGTACAGTATGGGCGTATCTATAATGCTCGATATGCTGTCAGGCCACTGATACCACACCTATCACCCACGTTTGGAGGTACGATACTTTATCATTTATAGTGTTTCCTTTTAGTTACGAGGAAAATTTCAAATAACATATGTGCGTTACAGCTTACTTGTACTACTTAAGAATCATGAGCGTAAAATGTATCATTATCCCGATTTGGAACCAGATCATTCAAGTTTGTGTGATAATGGACCATTAAAATAATATTAGGTGTCCATTAGTACTGGGTATGAGAAGAGAAAAACAATTATGCTAAGTGTCATCCGAGAGGAAACGGGGCCACTTGTGTACATAAGGTATTAAATCCTACAGAGACTTGTGGAGTATGTCGTCGAGTTATACCAAACCCAGGTGGGTAGAAATGTTTACTATAGTAACTCAGGAAAGAATGAAATATCTCTGGGCATGGGAATAATTTTGTGTCAAATTGAAGAGCCTAACGCCAAATTAGTAGGATTAATGTGTTGAATATCTTTTTCGTGACATGAGAATAGATGCACTATTGTTAGCAGGAAACAGGGATATTGGGTACGAGATAAATACTAAGGACCACAACTTTCGTTGACCGATAATGTTAGTTAGTAGTGTATCGGGGGATTTCCTTGTTTGGATTTCGCTTTGCGAGACATCCCACGCACGAAACCTAGCGAACGTCGGGAGCTGGGGATGGTCGGTCTTTAGCATATGAGTTTGGTACCCTGGTCCGTAAGGGAAACCATAACGTTAACTTTAATTGTATTCCTACGCACGGTCAGTAGAACCGTATGATATGACGTAAGAAGTGATATCAAATGTTTTACATCGAGAATATATCGGTGCAATAAGGGAAGATGATAAAGTCACGATACGGAATAAGTATTCATTTCCCCTAAATCGATTACTTATTCGATTAGTTGAGGAGAACTACCTTCTCCCCAAAGATTGTCTTGGGATCAGGATACCATAAGCTGTGTATCAGGGAGTAGGAGATGTCGAAGACTACTTCTTAACGAGATATAAGTCCTATGAGTTCAGAGTCATGCCGTTTGGGCTGACAAATGCTCCAACCGCATTCATGGACCTAATGAACTGAGTGTACAGAGAGTTCGTGGGTCAGTTTGTCATCGTCTCCATAGATGACATCCTGATTTATTCACAGACTAAGGAGGAGCATACCGAGCACTTGAGACAGGTTCTTCAGACACTATGAGAGCATCAACTGTGTGCTAAGTATGAGAAGTGCGGATTCTGGTCACGGGAGGTACAGCTTTTGGGGCACGTTGTGTCAGAATTTGGGGATATAGGTTGACCCGAGCAAGGTGTCGACGGTGAGGGAGTGGGGGACAACCCACGACACCAACTAAGATACGCAGTTTCTTGGGGTTAGCTGGGTACTACAGGAGGTTCATCCGAGGCTTTTCAAAGATAGAGACACCTGACTCGTAAAAAGGTTCCATATATCTGGAGTGACGCCTATGAGCTAGCCTTCGATGAGTTGAAAGATAAGTTAACCTCAGCACCGGTGTTAGCATTACCCAGGCCAGGAGTGGAGTATCTAGTCTACACTGATGTGTCCTTATTAGGACTTGGAGACGTACTTCAGCAGGAAGATCAGGCTATAGCTTATGCCTCTCGTAAGCTTAAGCCTCCCGAGAGGAATTACCCCACCCACGACTTGGAGTTTTCATCGGTCATGTTCGCACTACGGATTTGGAGACATTACCTACTAGGGGAGAAATTTCGCTTATTCACAGACCATAAATCACTACAGTACCTCTTCACGCAGAAGGAATTAAATATGCATCAATGTCGGTGGCTCGAGTTCGTGAAGGATTATCAATTTGATATCCAATACCACTCGGGGAAGGCTAATGTGGTAGCAGACTCATTGAGCCGTAGGCCATTTGGTAAGGTGGCCGAGGTGTGGAAAGCGAAATGGAAGGAGTTAGGGAACCATGATGCGGTGGTTCGATCGTTCATGTCTGCAATGACAATTACGTTCCAAATTATTGTGGGAATAGTACAGGCTCAGGCAGATGATCCATTCTGCCAAAGTCAGATAGTGAGGCTTCTAGCTGAGGGGGCTAAATCTTACACCGTGGGTTCAGACGGGGGACTACGTTTTAATGGAAGATTGGTTGTCCTCGAGGGTGAAGATCTGCGACACAAAGTGATAATAGAGTCGCACGATTCTCGATTTGCGGTGCATCCCGACGGGGGATAAGATGTATTAGGACATGTGTAGACAGCACTGGTGGAGTGGAATGAAGAAGGATATTGCCGAGTTCATCTTGAAGTGTGCCACTTGTCAGTTGGTAAAGGTAGACATCAGAGACCGACGGGACTTCTACAGCCATTAGAGGTTCCTATGTGGAAATGGGAGAGCATTTCCATGGATTTCATCATTGGATTACCCACATCGCAGAGGGGTCACGATTCGATATGGGTCATAGTGGATCGGCTGACCAAGGTAGCCCATTTTCTGCCAGCCAAGATAGACTACATCGCGGGACAGTACGCCCTGTTATTCATAGTAGAGATAGTTAGACTCCACAGAGTGCCTCTCAATATCGTGTCTGACAGAGACAAGGTGTTTGTTTCTCGATTTTGGGAGTGTTTTCAGGAGGCATTGGGTACGGAGTTGCGGCTGAGCACAACCTATCACTCGCAGACGGATGGTCAGACAAAGCGAACGAATCAGATGTTGGAGGACATATTACGGATGTGCATCATTAATTTTGGCGGAAGTTGGGAGCAGTACCTTCCACTAGTGGAGTTTGCCCATAACAAATCCTACCAGTTTACTATCGATATGGCTCCATTCGAAGCCCCATACAACAGACCTTGTCGCTCCCCAGCATGTTGGCTAGAGGTGGGGACAACAAGTTACTGGGTCCGGAGATAATTCAGGATAGTTCGGCAAAGATAGAGTTGATACGGAGCCGTATTCGAGTTGCTCAGGATCGGCAGAAGAGTTATGCTGATGCAAAACGTTATTTTCGAGAGTTCAACATTGGGGATCATGTATTACTTCGGGTGTCTCCTATGAAGGGAGTTATTCGCTTTGGGAAGAAGGGAAAGTTGGCGCCTAGGTATGTAGGGTCATTCCCCATCATCGAGAGGATTGGGCCAGTTGCGTATAGACTTAGATTATCGGAGAACTTGCATAAAGTCCTTGGCGTGTTTCATATCTCTTCGCTAAGGAGATTTCTTCGAGATGATTTGGCCCATACTCATATTGCTTTGGAGGAGATAGACTTATAACCTGATAGCTCATACGAGGAAGGATCGATTACTATCCTGGATCTTAGTGAGAGGAAGTTGAGGTTGAAAGTAGTACCACTAGTACGTGTTCAGTGGCGGCACCATAATGTTGAGGAATCAACTTGGGAGCGCGAGGATGACATGCGCGAACGTTATCCAGAGTTACTTTGCCAAGTATATATATTCTTTTCCGAATTTCGGGACGAAATTCTGTTATTAGGGGTGAAGTATGTAATACCCCGTATTTTTAAGCATAACTATTTTTTTTATGGAAAATGGGGATTAATTAAATTAAAGGGAGAAAACTTAAATTGAAATTAATCCGATTTTATGATAATAATCACTAACGGGATGAGAGTTAGTAATCATTGAAATAATAGTATGGTCAGGAATGAGATACACAACAGTTATGTTATAAATATTTGGGACGCATATGAGTCGCGTTAATTGTGTATATTTGGGGAGTTAAAAGATAATTTATTTTGTATAACTTGGACGACTGTTTTGAGTGCGCCAGAGTGTCCGGAAGGGTCGAAATAGCCAGAAAATACTATTCGGGTATGTTATTTGGAGTTCGGGCTTTTTAACCCAAAATGGCACCCCGGAGGGGTATTTTGGTCTTTAGGAATTTTAAGGTAATTAAATGGACGAAAATTGGGTGAATTAAAAAGGCATTAAGGGTTAGTGACTGCCAGTTTCAACCTACGTGAGAAGAGAGGGAAAGAGAGAGAGAACCAAGGAAGAAGAAGGAGACTCCATTGGAGCCTTTGCCAAGAATTCAACCTTTCACAACAAAAAGTACACCAACGCGTAGATTGTGTCAGGAGGATCGTTCCTATACCAATTTTAACCCGCAAATCAAAAGTTCATTTTTAAGGCAAGTGATTATCTTGCTCTTCTCTTAGCAATTATTACTCATGTTAACATATATTGAGGTTTTAGAACATCGAATACCAATTTGGGTTTTCCTTTGATGAAATCGTGTAGAAATATTTAGAAAAATCTGATGGGGTTTGCATGTAGAGGATTTTCCCCTTAATAGAATGTGAAAGTTGATGAACTAGATGTAAATCACGAATTAAAAGGGAGTTTTTATGAACAAATAAATTATGGGTTCATGTTAATAGAGTTAGTGGTAAAATTTGGGGATTTATTAAAATTACATGATGATTAGACAGATTTGACCTCCAAAATTATGTTATTAGGTGTTCTAAGATGACTTAGGATAGTGGGAAACATTGTATTTGGGTTGGAGTGAATTTAGGTTGAGTTTTGAGTGGTAAAAATTTGGAAAAACGAAGTTGAGAGACGAACTGGGCAACTTCGAAAATTTCGTTAGAAGTCTAGTCCAGGTCGTTCGAACGAGACTTCTAACGAGATTCCAGTAGCCCTTCTAACTAGTTTGGTGGTTCGTTCGAAACCCTTCATTTGAACGACCCTCGTTCGAACGCGATTTCTGGGCCTTTTAACGAGATTCCAGAATGGCCCTTTTTAAGCCGATTTTGTTTCGAACTTCCCGTAGTCTTATTTTAATGAGTGATAAACTAAAATGATCGTCGAGTGACTTATATTGATAATTAATAGTGAGACGAAAATATGTCGACCCTCGGAAGGTATAAAATTCATAAAATTGAGGAGGTGCGAAAATACAAGGTAGGGTATACACGAATAAAGTACAGGTTATAATAAGAGTTAATATACATACTGCAAACACTAGACTGTGGAAAAACTAATGAATTCATATAAGTTGTGTGCATGCTTATTGTTCAAATATTATGTGTATAACATACCTAGCTACTGGCTATCGAATGGAGGTTAACGCGTTGTGGACAATTGAATCTTGTGTGCCTTCGGGGGTTTAGAGTTGTACCACTAGAGCATGGAATCTAGGTACGGGCTATCAGTGAGAACGATAGTGATGACAGTCGTATAGGTGTGTAGGTATGTGCGTAGCCCATCGTCTTGGGACTATGTTCGCCTCCAATATGTGTTTATGTTTCTATTAGTTCTCGAGAGATTGAACATGTTGTCCTCTATGCGTGAGCTTTGCAAATGGACTAGATAGCCGAGTATGCGTAGTACTGATGGGTTCTTAAATATTGCTATATTTATATAATTTGATATGTATACATAAAGCGAATAAGGTGTGTATACCGGGAATCATGTTTGTTACCTTCTGCTGTTGTCAATATAGTTTATGTACACTTATGGTACTATCTGCTGGACATTTAGAAGAATACGAGAATAAAACTAAAGAAATCCTAGTTCTATATCGAAATCATAATTACGTCGATTATGAGTTATTTAGGGAGACTTTCAAACATTATATTATACACTTAGTAGTCAGTCAGGGCATCGTGACTAGTATGGGTAGTTAGGCTTGTTAGACGTGCACACTAGATCGAGGGGTGAGTATCTCAAGTGAGTAAGCTAAGTTAACTTGATTAATAATTGTGCTAATTGAATCAATTTAAGCACTTTCTATTTTAAACTATTTTCAACTTGGGCTCTGACCCGTTTTTCTGTCTATCTTTCTACTGTTCCATTATTTTAGGTGCCCAGCCACAGGGACACCAACCTTAGGAGATTCTATTCAGTTGTCGTGCTGTAGCTGCTGTGGAAGTTGCAAGATTATTGCTAGTAGACGATTCAACCTATCCTTCCTTTTTCAGTATTCATCTTGCTTGGACATGTCGTCCTTACTCATGCTTACTTTTAGAGATTCAGTCGTTTTAAACTCTCTTTTGGATTTGGTTTCTTCCATTTGATTTATTGTATGGGATTGTATTTGGAGATGTTTACTCCAACCGTTTATTTTACTTCAGTCGGACTGTACTTATGTTATTGTGATGCATGGTGTTTATTGATATTCTTTTGGTAGTAGTTAATGACAAGATAAAATTTGGTTATCAACCTTTTTAAAATACTAGGTGGTTAGTTTTATTAAATTTAAAATTTAAGTTCTCGGCAGTGATGCATTATCTGAACCAACTTGATATTCTGAAATTTATTAATTAATGATTGATCACCCGATAATTAATTAGGCGGGGTGTCACAGGAGAGGGTAGTATATGAGAGCTAGATTTTTCGAACCCCAATCGTATGATCTCACAAACTCCAAATCCTCCAAAGCAGCCAAGCATCCAATAGGAACGCTGTCTCTTGCAGTCAGGAAGAAAATATGTCCCACACAAAAAAATAAAAATGCTCTAGCAGTGTCCTTAGGGCCAACAATCAAATTATTTAACTTTATGGCATCAAACCACTTGTTTAAGCTTCACACTTTCACCCCACAAGAATCACTGTAATTTGGTTCAATGCCGGGAAAATATTTTGTAATAATGTCACCCCGGATTTGAGTTTTCCCATCAAGTACGATCAAGTATTTTCTATCATCCATCGATACCATAGGATCGCTTCGGATGGGAATACCTGTAAGATGGGATGGATAACAATCAATTGTAAATTTAATTATTGTACTAATCAATGTTATTAATCAGGTAATTTTTTATATAAAAAAATTAACCAGTCAAAAACGTAAAATCATAAGGAG
The DNA here is from genome assembly GCA_949130495.1 of Sambucus nigra. NCBI lineage: Eukaryota > Viridiplantae > Streptophyta > Magnoliopsida > Dipsacales > Adoxaceae > Sambucus > Sambucus nigra. The sequence continues at coordinate 678,172,086 of OX422209.1, forward strand.
TAATGGTCAGCTCCCCGATAGGTAGTTGGAACATGTTGGTTGTGTCCCACCAACGCTCACCGAGCGCTTGTACCAAGCCCCAACTTGTCTTGGGAATTTCAGTGTCCAACAATTCTCCCCAACCGCTATGGTGTATAAAATGCATGACCTCGGGAGATGTCTTAAAATGTTTGTATGTGGTTCTAAGACTATGCCAATTACCACGCATCTTTAATGTGTTGTCGTTTGTGGCCGTGTCCGGAGAAGCTTTAATGTGATCTCCGTCGTCCACAATACGCCTATAGTTTTCAAAAACTATACGTCGCTCAGTAGTAGGAATCTCGGGCTCTTGCCTTTCTTCTCGAATTTTTTTAGACTTTCTAGCCCCAACAGCGCGTCTAATTTTTTTTCCAAATTGTTCCATTATCAACACTGCAATGTCAACAAAAAGTTTTCAATTTTCGAGCATATTGGGTACTGAATAAATAAATATTATGTAATATTTTATTTGGTAAAACAATCTTGACGGCATAAAAATTTGCTATCAAAATCAATAGCAAATTGAGTTTAACTATTTTAGTATATCATATATTTCGTAAAAAATTACACATGACATAATATATAGGGATTTTTCGAAATAGGTTTCAATAAAAATAAAATTAATTCAAAAATAAATTTTACAACTAACATAACACAAAAAATTAAATTAAATTATATAATTACACATGAATATTTTGTAAATCGTTGTGTAGAGCATATATTAACATATCACATTAACTAATAATATTTTTTGTTTTTTTTCTATATAACATTAACTAATATATTTTTTGATTTTTTTATACACAACTATTTACTAAATAATGTAACATTAACTAATACTATTTTTTGATTTATTTCTAAACAACTATTTACTAAATAATATATACAACTATACAAAATAAATATTACAACAACTATATTATAAATAAATATAGCATGGAAATTAAAACGACCAAAAAATTACCTTTTTTTTAGCTGCGAGATGAATTCTTTGTTAAGCAGAATTTGGTTTTCTTTTTTTAGCTGGGGTTGAATTCTTTGTGAAGAATTTGCTTTCGGTAGCCTAGATATTTAAAGGGTTATTACATTTATTTGGGTGGTTGGTAAAAGTGGTTGATATAATTAAATTGGGCCCTTCGTTAATTACCATAAAATGTGTAGGTGGAAGTGTGAAGGGGAGAACCCTTAAACGGAACATCATGTTCCGCATAAGGGGCTGAGTTAGCTTACTAAAGAGAAACTTCTTGTTCCGCGATTGGCAACGGATTTCTCAGCACGACGTCGTTTTGCGTCTTATAGAGTATATTTGATGTATATTTTTTTTGCCTGTAACAATTTCGGTAGTTTTTGTAATGTATTTTTAGACTAGTAATGTGTATTTTTACCCTGTGCATAAGGGTTGCTCTAAGAGATCAGTAATGTTATTAAGTACCAATTTTTTTTCCAAGTCTGTGTTCCAAGTTCATTAAATGATTGTTCATACATTTGGGATACAACATTTTAATGTGCTTTGGATACACACTTAGTAAATAATTTAGTGTACACAAACTTTTCCATAAGAGATATAATATGTAACTTAGATTGTTAGTTTGAACGCCAGGTACGTAAGGCGGTTAGAAGGCAGTTCAACGAGGCAATTCGGAGTATTGAAAATCCTTATAACAAACGTGTATTGTCATATACACAATGGAATTTAAGTTAATTGCTTTAGACTAAGGAAAGGAAGAAGAAGAATAACTTCATCATTTTTAGAGTAAATTAATGTGGTAAAACCTTTGCCAGCTATACGTTTACTTTATGATCGACAATTAAAGGGCATTGACAAGAGGGAAATTATATTACTCGTTAAAGGGCAATGAGATTAAAACTTGTAAACGAAATAATTTTTTGGCGGTAAAACTACCAATATTACTGTAAATATCAAGATCTAGGTTCAAAGGGAAACTAAGTTTTGAATGAGTCTAAAAGTATCATTGAGGAGTTCAATATTCATACCCATTCATTGCAAGTCCGAAGTGAAAGTGAGGTTGGCACAATTGAAATCATATATGCGTTTAAGTTAACCGCTTCTATGCTTTCTCATATGAAATGTCATTCGAGTGTTTCGTTGGACAAACACATAAGAGGCAACGATATTCAAAATGTAGAAATCCTTAGCCAAATAAACTTGAGGAATATTATTTCCACTCCCGTTAAGAAATTATTTATTACTAAGTGTAGACATCACATCATTGGAAGAAGGATAGTCTTTCTTCTCATAAGGGTAATAAAATTTTCATATAATTCCTACGAACTATATTGGCGAACAATAAACTTTTGGGGTAATAACAACTTTAGCTCCACAAAGTAAAGAAGTGAAAATATTCTGTTTGATTCGACTCATTAATCGTAAGAGAATAAAATTCATGAACCATATCTAGGCAACAAATTCTCTAGATACTTATTACGAAAATGTTTAAAAGTAAGATCGACACCATCACAAAAGTCTAAACTGATGGTATTCTTATCAAAAGCAAGAAAGAGGGATAAGAATATTGATGAGTTCTCTAAGATTGTCCAAATTCTTAGAGCGTAAAAGATGAATCTAAATGCATCAAATGTACATTTGAAGCTAGTTCAAGTTCTTGGGATACATAATGACAAAGTGTAGGACTGAATCCTAACAAGATTAGGTCAAAATCTTGCAAGAAGTGAACGACCAACCTCCGACAATTAAAAGTAGAAACTGTATAGATATCATCATCTACATACAGAAAGCCGTATGCTTTGGAAGAAGCTTGTACAGTTTGGGAAGGGGTTTTGATTGATCAAAAAGAAGAATCTACTTCAACCGATATGCCCTTAGGCACGGCCATACATAACATAGAAATCACACTTGGAAAGGGTTGACAATTAGCTAGAGTAGCGGGTACTGTAGCGAAACTGATTGCAAAAGAGGGGAAATCGGCCACATTAAAATTACCTTCTAGGGAGGTTCGTTTGATATCCAAAAATTGCTCAACAACAGTCGTACAAGTGGGGAATGTTGGGGTGAACCACAAAAGTTTGGGTAGAGCCGGATCTAAGTGTTGGCTAGGTAAGCGTCATGTAGTAAGGGGAGTAGTTATGAACCCTGTAGACCATCCCCATGGGGGTGGTGAAGGGAGGGCCCTAATTGGTAGAAAAAAACCCACAACCCCTTGGGGTCCCTTTCGATCCACAAGGATAAAGATCAAATGAACACTCATTCTCTTTCTGTCAAGCGAAGATATATTTCTAACCTCTCAATAACTAATGATCAAGCGAGACACAAATTCTTTAGTTCGAATTTTTCTGGTGAGTGTATGTTGATTGCCCTAAATCTATTCATCCATATCCTTTGACAGGTACCGACCTTTCTTTCAAGTTGCAATACCCTTTAATTTAAAGAAAATTATTTAAATAATATAACAATATAATAAATTAAATCTGAAACATTTTTCATGTACATGCTCTAATTAAATTAGTATTTATGTGTAATTTACTAAATTTTTGTTTGATTTGTTCTTTTAATTACCTAGCACGTGACATGTTAGAGAGGGTCACATATTTTTGGTCATGGAAATTCTAGATAGGTTGGAAATATTCAGAGCTATTCAAAATTTATGTTCAGAAGAAAATGAATTCAAATCTACATTAGTTGTTGGATCATTAAAATGGAGTTAATGCATCTTTATGATGGGTTCACAAGGGATTAAGTGATGGATAAGAGGATATAGGGCTTTGGCCTACTTTTGTAGGCATGTTAAGAGTTATTTATATTCAAAATGAGATAATTGAATTTAAAATTAATATTAGTTTGTGAATAGTTAATTTCCAGTTATGAGGCTAGTTAATGGAATTTTTATAAGAAGAAAATGAGTGGTTATGAAATCAGGTGAAGAGTGAGGTAGAGGTAGGGGAGATCTAGGTGAGCAATTTTTTAAAGATTATTATTTGATTATGAATCGACTGTATCAGAGAGCACAGAGAACAAAAATAGAGAGAGAAAGGAAATTTTGTGGAGAAGGGACATAAAATGACATTGATATGAGATAAATTTTAGACAAAGATAAGAAAAGGAAGGTTTAAAAATATACATATCAATTTGAAGTAACTCTTTTTAAGGCAATGATTTTCTCTTTTTTACCCCTTTAAGGCTGCTAGAATTTATATATTACCTCCACCTAAATCTAATCAATGAAGCTTATTTGAATATGATTTAAAATTAATAGAATAAAGTCACTTCTCATGATTGTGCATAAGATTCTTCATTCTTATTATAAGATTTTAAAACCTAATTTTTAGTTCATGGTTTATGAATCTTAAGTGGGACTTGTGTATGTTCATTCATAATTAGCTACAATTGAAATGAAATTTTAATTTTCTGCTTATGAACCCTTTGGAATTAGATGGCTTTGATGATTAAATATAATTGTTAATCTTGAAAATTTTGGATGAGTTTTAATAAAAATCATATAGTTGTTATTCTTAAAAACTTAGTTGATTTTAATAAAAATCTTATGATTGGTATTCTTGGGAATTTAGTTGATTTTGATAAAAATCGTATTATTATTCATTTTTGGGAATTTGGTTGATTTTGATAGAAATCATATATTTTTTCACATTCTTCCACCATAAGGAAAGCTTGGGAAATATGCTTGAATTATTCACAAAACATGAATTATATTTATTGTAAAATTAATTAAAATTATGTGAGTCGATTTCCAACTTTTCCATTATAGTAACCTAAGATGTAGGAATCAAAACCTAAGGGGTAAGGAAGTGGCATTTTAAGATTGGATGTGATTATAACATGTGGAGTTGTGTTACTCATCGGATGTGACGTTTTATACATCATGTGTGGAGGGGCACTCTTAAGTACTTATGGAGGATTAGTGATTTAAGATGGTTTAATCATGTCATCAAGTAGTAATATTATATGTTATGGTAGTTCATATTTATTTTATGTATGCACCCTGTAGGTGAGTGGACATAAGATATGCTAACTCTATTTAGTTTGTCTAATTTTGGTGATGGATTATGTATGTATCACGTCAGCATGTGTGGGACACAGGGGGTGCTGACTTGATTTGTTATCTGGACACGCTAATGGATTATGTGTGCATCACATCAATATTTTCATATGTAAGGGTCATAACACTTTTTTGTTGTCTAGTTGTGGTGACAAATTATGTGGTCGTCATGTTAGCATGCGGGGTTTATGGGTGATAACTTTATATTAGTGTTTAGCTGTCGTGATGGATTGTATGGGTGCCACATCAACATGAAAGGTATGTAGGGGTACTAACCGTCTTTCGTTTCCTTTTTGCGAGGGTGAGATATTAAATAGTGTTTACACCATATTTACTGGGTTCATCTCGTGACGTTTTTAGGCACGTGGCTAGATGATGGGGAAGTTAGTGGAGGTCATATGGTGGTTATTGCGGGAATTATTGGTGGAATAAGTAGGTAGTTTAAAGAGGTTTTATTTGAATTTGAATTAGAGGTTATTTGGAGGTAAGTATGGGTGGTTATTATAGAAAATTACTTCGTATTCAAATCGGAAGTTACTTGGATAAAAAAAGAGTTAGTTATTATAAAGAACTATAAATTCATCCCTTGAGAAATACAAAAGAAGACCTCCGACAGATTAAACAAACACATGTCTTTACATTTTATCCTTTAATTTTTAGCAATGTAATCTTACTCCCATTCAATTCAATGCAAGTCTATTTACATTCCAACCATTACATCTCGTCCTTCACATTTTAGCCTTTACTTTTTAGAAATGTACATAACTCGTTTTGTCATAAGGAAAAGTCCTATTAAGTTAGGCATGTCTATGAACCTACATATGTTGTGCGTGGATGATTTCATTTTTAGGAAAAAACTAGTAGATAATGAGATAAAAGAGAGAAATCCTATATACATGTAGTTATACTTTAAAGGTAGACATGAGCATTACTTTATATATCATATGTTATACTTATACGTTATGTTGCGTCGATGATGGGATAGTGATGTTAAGAGAGTATTGAGATTAAAATTTAAAGGTTTACTTTAAATGTAGACATGAGCAATAAGCATATTAAAAGAGTCTTAAGATTAAAATTTAAGTGAAATGAAATTAAAATAAATTAGCTCGCGAATAGGGTTATAAGGCTAATTTATTGGGTCTTCAAGATGGGAAAACTAATAGTTATGGGCGGAGATAAAGAGTTATGGAGATGGAGATTTGGGTGAACACAATTTCTACAGTTATTGGATGACCGTGGGATCTCTTTATTTTATAATAGAGTTTCAGTGGGTTGCGAGTGTAGAAAAAAAATTAGAGAGACAGAGGAAATTTTATGTAGAAGAGATATAAAATAAAAGAGAATATGTGAGAATTTAAGAGTAATTTGAGAGAAAATTTTACACAAAGAAGGATTTTTTTTCAAAAGAATAAAAATGTGATCAATATTTAGAAGTCAAATTTGAAGCAACTCTTCTTAAGGCTAGAATTTTATATTCTTTCCCCATCAAGTATTGGTAGAATTTAGTTTTTAGGGGGAAATTGTGTGTATATAAGACAAGAAAACATATAAAAATGCCAGGGAGGAGAAAATCCTAAAAAAAATAGACAACATGGGAATACCCCTGAAGCCATACAACTATCTACACTAGGGGAAAAAACCACCCTAAAACAAAAGAAAAAGAGAAGCTAAATTGACCAGACTCAATGGAGGTGGTAGAATTTAGTTATTACCTCCATCCACTTCTATTTCTTGAAGTTGATTATAATATGATTTAGATGTGATAAATTAAAAAAAAAATCCCTTGATTAGTAGTCAAAAGTTTCATTCTTATGATATTTTAAAATCGTAATTTTTATTCATAGTTTATGAATCTTAGAGGAGGCTTATTTATGGGGGTGAATAATTGAATTTAATTGAAAATATAATAATTATCCTCTTCCAAATTCTTGAGAATATTTATGGTTAAATGAACTCCAAGTGAGTACTCTAATAGAGCACTCACGTGGAGTGTATTAATCTACACCCTAATTTTAATCTTGAGAAGTTTGGATGTTATTTATTTAGAAACATATAGTTTTTTGTTCTTGAAAATTTTGATTTCAATAAAAATCATAGAAATTTCATTGATTTTGATAAAACCATATAATTTTTAATATTGAGCGTTTAAAACAGAAGGATACAAAGCAGATATCATAGTATTCATATCCGTATCCATCAACTCCACGTGCTATCCGAATCCGTATCCGCCTGAATAATAATTTCATCTATACTTATCCTAATCCTCTCAGATTTCTCGGATTCGGATTATATCCTTATACGTTTTTATTATTTTGACTAATATGTTGTAATATAACAAGAGTTTTTATTATTAAATTGACAGGATTGCAATTTTTTATGTGGATTCGTAGGTGAGCAAACCCAAACATTTCTCACACATTTGAACGCAGTTTAATTTCAATAATACATGCACCTCTAACACATTAGTCAAACCCAAACACATCTAATATATTAATCAGTACCATCACTAACACATTAACTATGTTAACCACATCAGAAAACTATGTCGCCCTAGAAGTTTTTTTTACTCGATCGATACTTAATGATAAATAATGAGACAAATAGAGTGTACATCCAAATCAACCAAAGAAATTTTTAACAGACTTTAAACTAAAAGCCATTCTCATCATAAACGCAGAGCAAAGCCAGATAACAAGGATACAAACAAGTAGTAGTTATGCTCTTTTACTGCCAATACAAAGAGGACTTGATATCGAATAAACCCATTATCGAACATCAGAAAAAACCCATTAGATTGAACAATGACTCATACCCTTAGATGGATTAGATGAAATCATAAAAAAAAAACTAAAGTACATCGAACAGGTCGTCTGATTTTTTGATGACACCAGAAAAAACCCAAAAAAACATTTGAAAAATTGATGAAATCAGTAAAAAAAAAACTCACCGGATTTAAGTGGGATGGGAGATGTGATGGAATGTGGTGAGGGAAAGGTTGTTGATTGTTTTGTCAACATTGGCTGATTTGGGGTGTTGATTATTTTGTTAACGTTGGCTGATTTGGGGTGTGGCTTTTTATTTTTATTTTTGCCCAAAGGTAGGGTTAGAAATTGACCCTATTATCCTTTGTATATTTAGTGTATTACTTGTTTATATGCTAAATGTTATTATGTTAAATGCTTCTCTCAAGATTATATACGATGTTATTAAGTTATATTAATATTACTATTATTATATACTTCAAAAAATATTTATATTCTTTAATTAAAAATATTTAAAATAAATAATAAATGTAATTATTTTATGGATTCGGATATCTGTCAATATGGATAGTCCATCTTGGATACGGATTATCCATCATGGATACCAGCATTATCCGTATCCGTATCCGTTTTTTCGGATATTTAAAACGTGTATCCAAATTCGCTCTTTCGAATACTTATTCGGATATATATCCGCTAAATTCGGATACGAATACCAGACGGCTTCGGATTTTCGAATATCCGTTTTCACCCCTATTGAACCTTTAGATAAAGGCTTGGAAAAAATGATTAAGTTATTCATGAAATATTAATTGTTATTATTATTATTATTATAAAATTAATTAAAGTCAAGTGAGTTATAAATTTTCCTTTATATTATGCCAATGATGTAGGATGGAAAGTTTGATAATTTGTAATCGATATAGGTTGTTCACGTGGATAATTCATCCAGCAAGACTAGCAATAAAGTAGGACTAATCATGGAAACATCATAGGGAGCCTACATCCTATATTCCATTCGATTTGGGTTCAAAGCTTCGAGCAATAATGCATAGTATATATCCCAAATTATTGGGGTTCGACTTTATTTGTCAATATAATTTCAGTAAATCTAGTCCTTTAGAAACTCCCAAGTGGTGGCGATACATATACGAGGGGAATATGAGTCCATGTTAAATAATATGGATACCTACCTAAAGAAATTAGGAATGACCAGGGCAGTTGGACACCTTCTTGGTCAAACACATTCCTGAGTTTAGAGCACCAATGCCGAGTGCCTTTTTTCGCTAGCTCCATTAGATAAAGGGATATTGTTGATTAAATCCCACCACCGACCTAGCATTGAATTTGGGGAATTTAATTAAGTAAACCAAGCATACTATGGCCCTAGCTATATGGATAATTTTGTAAAGACGATGTCCTCCCATGAGGCAAAACCAAAGAAAGAAAAGTAAAAAAATAAGGCCTACAATTACACCATCTACGATGGAATGTTGTATTGATACATATTCACATGGTCGATCGTAATAAATGTTCCCTATAAATGGAGGAAAGGGAGATCTTGTGCGAAATTCATTAAGGAATATGCAATAGAGATCCAGGGAAGTAAAGCCTGGTTCAGTGGGTGATTAATAAGGGTTATTAGTGGTCGTCCGTGGTAAATATGCTTGGCGATGGAATCAGGGCCAGAGAGTGTCCAACTTCATCCATCATATAACCAAAAAATTGTCACCTATCCTAGCCTTGTGAACTTTGACTTTGTGGGGAACGAATATCTCTGACTCATTCAAGAACAATTGAGGGTAGTGAGAATTCCTTTTGGTATTAATTGATTACTTCACTAAGTGGGTGGAGGACAAGCCCCTCACTTTAAACACTGAAAAAAGGTCAATCCATTCAACTGGAAGCTCATTATCTCTTAGTGTGGAGTACCATACACTAAAAAAAGGTGTTTATTAGGACTGAGGTTTTGGAGACACCACATTTTAGGGTCTGGAAAATCATCTTTTGTACGGTTAAAAAAATGAGTCATTTTGAACATTAGTATTAGAGACAAAACAGGTATCATCATATAAAACATATAAAATGTGATGGCTTATTCTTACGCTCCTTAAGATATTCAGTTTACGAGACATATCTCAGTCCTTATATCGATCTGAAAGAGCTATATGTTAGGGGTTTAAGCTCCAATTATGTTATTCAACCTCTTCTAAAACATATTATATAATATATATAGAGAGTGAAATATGAGACGATGGGGGCGAGTCATTGTTTTTCAATTCATAAACAAGAAAAAATGTATATGGTATGAGAAAATATGTTTCGACATCCTGAAGAGTCGTTCAACTGACAAAATATTGCATTTTCAAAGAACATGAATCATTTTAAATGGGCATGGATGTCATTACCCCATAAACCCAATTGAACTTTGAATAAATTCTTTTACTCCAAATTTGAAAAAAAAAGGTTTCTACACTCAGCCCTAACTCCAATATGGACCCCTTGTTTGAATCATTTGATCAAACCAATGCCAAAAATATTCGTCTAAGTTTTGCATATTTTTATTGTTGGTTTTTCATTTATGTGGTTGTTTCCATTTGCAATTTCAGAAAAAGATTCTATCAAGTTATCTATAAATCGTATCGTGAGTTTTATGATATTCAAAACAATATTTATGTTTGCAAAATTATTCATCCCGTAAATATGCTTGACCTTAATAAATGGTCAATTCATTATTGGGAATGTATGTGTGAGTTTTTAAAATACAGGGGAATGATTTAAAGATTTTATCTTAATTTTCAGATGTGTCTAATTTTATTTATTTTTGTTTAGTGGCTAGAATTGAGAGGACAAAGGTGTTTCAAGTTAAATCAAGATGAAATTGAAATAAACAAGAGGTAACTTTATTTCTTAATTTTAATTTTAATTTATTTATTATTATTTTTATTATTATTATTATTATTATTATTATTATTATTATAATAATAATATATGATTTGTAGTGGTGATAAATGTTGAGGGCGAACCAAATGGAAAACCCAGATTGCAAATTGGTGGTTGTAGTATAGTTTTTAGGTTAATTATGAGAATATATGTTTAATTTTTTGAGTTGTAATTGAGATTATCCATATTTACTATTCAATTATTATTTTTCATTTTTATGATGGATCCAATTAATACTCATATGAAGTACATCATCATTTATATCAACTAGTACACGCACTGTGTCGATTGTTGGGAAACCACTATTGACATTTGAAAATGAGCAAAAATTTCGTCCCTAAGATCTTTGATTAATCATGCAATGGAAAAAAAATAAGAACTATGTTTAAAGAATAAACCGAGGGTCAATACCATAGCGAATCTTATTATGATTCGTATGATGAGAAACAGGTTGAGGATTATGTGAATCTTGTTAGATTCTAAGGTCTTTTAAAACCTTATTAGATAGCTCCGGATGCCTCGAATCTTCTAGCCATGTTATGCATCCAAGACATAATTAATAATGCATATAACCACATAACTAATCATATAATCTTTAACAAGTATCACTATATAGAAGCTTAATTAGAATCTAATGCAGCCAACATATATATCAAGTGAGTGTGCACTTTCCAAACATGATAATTAAAATGTTTAATACTTACTAAAGGGAGAATGGTTGTACCCGGGCCACGTGGCAAATCACGTGAATGGTGCGTGTTGAAAGATCATGAATTAGGGATATCACGGTTTAGGAAGATCACGTCTCTAGGAGACCACGAATTTGAAGGAAGACAAGGTCGAATCACAGAAAATTATGCTAATGGTTTGGGAGACCAGCTTTAACGGGACTTCATGTTGTGTAGTTAAGATAAACATAAAGAGACCTCGAGGAATAGGACACTTAAGCTTATAAATACAAGCGACCTCACTCATAATGGAAAAAAATTAATTGTAACTTACTCGAGACAAGTTGTACTCTTAGCAAGCCTCCCTAGCAAACCAATTGTCATTATTCTTCCTAGGTTAATAAATGGATCTCCCATTTCCCTGTGAACATAGGCATATCTCACCGCCAAACCACGTATGTTATCTTCTTTGTTCTTTTGCTTCACTCAAAACTATTTGGGGATAATCTCCAATTGTTAATTTTATTGTGGGTCAATATCCCTAACAATTTGACGTCATTTTTGGGAAACACGAAGTTCTGACCACTTTTACAGCCACTTAGTCCAAAAATTTATCATGAATGCAAATCAGTCTCACCCCACGCATGCGAGAAGTCACATTAAATCTGAAATATGCATCGTAAGGAGGGAATACACTCCCGCTAGGCTCCCTTCTCTCCCACGACATTCTAGGTCTAGAGGACGGTCACCCTAGAGATCGAGGCGACGAGGCCTAGTCAAAGATATCGCACAGTGATGTTCGATAGATCAGAGGGAAGTGTTGTTCCCTACTTGGGCGGTATTTATGAGCAGAGGCTAAACGACTGAGATTAATAAATTGCCCATTTGAGGAGAAAATTAACTCAGCCGTCAAAACATCGCAGGTCTAACTTCGTACTTAGGAGCATCGCAGGAGACGACCTTACTCTCCGAGAAGTCACGGATCATATCAAACTCGTAAGGCCTCCCATTCAAGAAGACCTCGAGCAATGCACCACCGCCAAAGACATAACAACCATTTCATTGGGAGGGATTCCATCAACTATAAGCACCATCAATCCCAATCTATAGAGTCAGCACAAAGTAACAAACCTTCTCGCTCAGAGCTGCAACCGAATAGAATAAGGAGAGACGATCTGAGCGGACTCATTTTTAAAAAGAGTTGGAAGGGTGACTAAATCCAAATTTGGCTAAGATGCCCAAATCTAACTAGAAAGGCTCTGGGACATGGATCCCATCCCCCTTTATTGAAAAGATAGAATCTTTTGAGCCTCCTAAGAAATTTTCCATGCCTAAGGTGGAAATATATGATGAAAAGGAAATTCTTAACCATCACATAAGGAATTATCGGTAGACCATATCTCTTTAAAGCCGTTACTATGCCTTAATGTTCTGGGTGTTCTCGTATAATTTAGGAGAGATCGATCTGAAGTGGTTCGAGAAGTTGCTTCCATAGTCAATGTTCTCTTTTAGCAATATGGCTGAGAAGTTCACAACCCGGTTCATCACAAGCTGTAAATTACCAAAGAAGTTGATTCCCCGATCTCTCTTAAGAAAAATAAGGGAGAGTTTATCAAAAAGTATTCTCAAAGGTATTGGGATCTACACAACGAGATTGATGATTATAATGACAATTTGGTGATCTCTTCATTCAAGTTCGATTTGGAGAAATTAGACGACCTTTATTAATCACTGATGAAGAAGCCTCTACAATAGATGATCTCATATTTCGCATTGAGAAGTATTTCAAGGTGGAGGACGAACTCACCAGTATGGAATCTCCAATTGACCAAAAGATTAAAGAATCTAAGAAGGGCTCTAAGAAGGGAAATCAATCATTTTTGTTAAAAAATGGACCCCAAAATGAAACCTCAAAGAGTCGCCCCAGAGCTCAGGCCAGCAAAAATAACTACAAGGAACTGGAGACAGTCTTTAAAGAGCTGATCTATAAGCTTATTCCACAGATAAAAGATAAGCCCTTTTTCAAGAGGCCTCCAATTATGACCATCGATCCAAATGATATGGACGCCAATCTCATGTTCACCTATCACTAGGACTAATGACACCTCACAAAGAATTACAAATGTTCAAGAATCATCTGGAGGAGCTCATATAAGCAAGGAACATCAAGAAACATATTAGTAAAATGAACCCAAAAGTTATAACAGGATCAATGTAATTCAGAAAGAAGACGAGGATCTTTCACTAGTTAGATTGGTCACCGCCATTCACGATTACATCGATCCAACCCAACATAATGGTAAGAAGCTTAAGGAAAGGGAAAAAATCATAGTTAATATCCAACATGCATTCTAAGTGGATTTATCCAAGCCAATTCTTTCCAAAAGATAGAAAAAATACTTGAACATTTATTGCACTATTGTATTCACCGATGAAGACTTGGTCGGCGTTATTATGCCCCAGTTTTCACCCTACGAATCGCAAACTTTGATGTAAGAAGAGTGTTGGTGGACCAATAAAGCTCTTTAGAAATTATGTACCTGACTATGATCTACAAGATTAGCTTCAATATCAAGGACCTTAACATAACATAGTCCCACTGATTAGTTTTATTGGAGATATGGAGACTCCCCTATGGAAGATTAAGCTGCCGATCACGATCGATTCTACAATCAAAGAGGTAGGGTTTCACATCATCCCGTCGGAGTTACCCTACAATGCCATAGTGGGTAGAGGATGGCTTCATAAGATGAGAACTTTCCCTTCTGATATGACGCAAATATTGCGTATTTCACCCATTAACCTACGCGTTATTAGCCCCCTCGGGTATCTTAATCCCTATATTTATGCTCGTTAACTAGACAACCTCGGATTTCTATGTTAACATGTTTTGCAGGGGTTAATTGAGCTTTTGTAGGTATTTGGATGCTTAGTATGAAGTTCGAACGCATTCCGGTGAAGTTCCGTACACAACCGCACGTTCAAGGGCATTTTAGTCTTTTCACAGCTTAGGTACCTGGCCCGACATCTCACAGAAGTTGTAGCCCTCCTCGCTAGCTTCGCGTGGCCGTAAACGGTGCGCGATTCCGATTCATAATGAGGAAGTTACGGTGATTTGAGCGGAGGAAAAACAAGTAAAGCAAAAGAGGAGAAGAGAAGAAGAAAAGAGGAATGCAGTAGGCTGCTGCAATCTGCCCTGCTTGATCGATCGATCGACACTTCTGGTCGATCGATCGACCATTCTAATTTGTCGAATTTTTGCCTAGGTCGATCGATCGACCAAAGGGGTCGATCGATCGATGCTCTGTTTTCTGCAGATATTTTGCCTTCTTTTCTTTCTTCTTTATTTTTATTCCAACTTACTATATAAGCCAATTTTTGTTGTAATAAGAAGGAGAGCAGCCCATACACGATTTTAGGTTAGAATAGTTAGGGTTTTGAGGGTTTTGGATGGTTCTTCTTCATTTCTCTTTGGATTGACAATCTAATTGGTTTGTATGTTGACTATTCATCTCCCCTACCATTAATATAGCTTGTTTTCCATTAATTCTTGCTTTCTAGATAATTTACATGCTTTGTTAATTAGTTTACTTGCTTTATTTCTTGCTTTCCTAGTTTAATTAGTTTAATTTAGTTTAATTCATGTATTGCCCCTAGATAAATAGGGTCGAGATTTCGTTACGCCATTTTCGGGGGTCGACCTCGAAAGTTAGGGTTTTGGGTAAAATTGCATTTAATTGAAACCTCGCGTATTAAAGTCGGATTATTATGCGTTTAACTTTCTTTGTCATGCAACGTTAGTGTTTATAGCGATAATCCGAATTTAATCCATGTGTGACCATTTTCCGTTAAATGTTTAATCTCGCAACTTTGGATTAGATTCCTTATTGCGTGATGTTTATGCTTAATTGAAAATGATCGATTAAATGTTTTCAAACCGAAATTCTAATTAGTAGTTGTTTAGCCCGTGAATGTGTGTATGCGATCCCGATCCTCGCTTTACTTTATTTTAGTGTTAACTTATTCTTTTATTTTGTCACCACAACCAACCATCACCTTTTCATTTATTTATTTTACAACACTTTTATTCCTGAAGTAATTAAACAATTAACATCTAAAATTCAATCACTCCCTGTGGATTTCTTACGATACCCGACTTATCACTGTGCTTTCTTGTCAAGTGTAGTAGTAGCTTAGGTTTTCTCTTGTATCGCAGCAGCAAAACACACAACGATTGTGTCCTCACACGAACACACTTTTTCCGCCCGGTCACCTTCTTACCTCCACTAGAAGCTCAAGTTCTTAACCGACTAAGGAATGGTTGAGTTAAGGGGAGATCAAGCAGTAGTGCGAAGTTATTTCATCTCAGCCATCAATGCAAACTAGATTCAACCCAAGAAATGTCAGGATAATGATAATTCAGAGGATGAACAACCTAAGTAGCAATCAAAGGGCATTTGGCTGGGAGTAGATAAAACTCAACTAGCTCCTGCCGAATGCATGTTGGATGATCTCATCTCCATTCCTCTAGATTCATCACAACAATAAAGGACTTTTCTTATTGAGCTAGAGCTACATGATTAATGGATCAACTCGTTCATTTTCTTAGAACCAATGAATACGTCTTTGTGTGGTAGACTTATGATGTTTCAAGAACAGACCCAGCTTTCCACCTACTACACGTAGATCCAAATGTCAAGCTGATCAAGCATAATCCTAGAAAGTCGCCCATAGAAAAGTTGAAAAATATAAAGATATAAGTGGACAACATGATTCAGGTCTGCTCTATAAGAGAAGTCCAATTCCTAAATTGGATCTCTAACACCTTTATCATTAAGAAAAATAGTGGAAAGTGGAGAGTTTGTGTGGACTTCACTGACCTTAACAGACACTACCCCAAAGATGTCTTCCTATTACTACAAATAAATAAGCATGTAGATTCCATGGTAGGACATCAAAGCATGAGCTCAATGGATGCATAATCTGGTTACCATAAGATGCTAATGTTCAGTCAAAACCAGGAGAAAACCTCGTTCATCACAACCTTGGACTTTACTGTTGAAAAGTAATGCCCTTCGGTTTGAAAAATGCAGGGGTGACTATTAGCGACTCATAACCAAGATGTTTAAAAACCTGATCGATTCCACCATGTAAGTATATATTGATGATATGCTTATCAAAATTAAGCAGACGACCAATCACATTAGAGACTTCACAAAGACTTTTAAGATTTGCAGGGAATACAAGATGAAGCTCAATGCCTCTAAATGCATTTTTAGAGTTTTCTTTGATAAGGCTCTATAGGATATTTAACAGGGACATCCAAGTCATCACTGGAATGTTAAAATCCCTAAATCACCTCATTTCAAGATCTTCGAATAAGTGTCGGTCATTTTTCCAGGCACCAAAGAAAGCAAGCCCCACCATTTGGACAGAGGAGTGTGATCAAGCTTTGTAAGGAATTCAATTATACTTGGGATATCCTCCCTTACTATCAACTCCAAAAGATAGGGAGGATCCGTACCTATAATTGACCATCTCAAGGCATGCGGCCAACATCGTGCTGGTCTATCTACATAATGGAGAGAAGAGGCCAGTAGCCATACTCTCCTTAAGGCAGAAACCAAATATATGCCTAATAAAGAGTTAGTTATGGCATTGGTGACTACCAATAGGAAGTTGAGGCACTTTTTGATGCTCATACCATAATCGTTCTTATGACCTATCCTCTAAAAGTTGCACTTAAGAAATTCGATCTCTCAAACAGAATGACCAAGTGGTCCATTGAGCTGGACTAATTTGACATTAAGTATAACCCCAGAACGATAATCAAGTGTCAAGTACTAGCAGACTTCATGGAAGAATATTCAACATCACTAAGAGGAAAGGACGAACAGCCACATCCCATCCGGGAGTCATTGGCGATCAATGAGGATGAGCAGTCTTAGAAGATCTTTGTAAATGGAGCATAAAATGAGAAGGGCAGAAGAGTTGTAACAGTTTTTGTGACATAATGAGGTAGTCTTATTGATAAAGCCATTAGATTAGGATTCAAAGGCTTAAATAACGAGGCGGAGTACGAAGCTATGGTACACGATCTTTGTAGGGCGCTAATTTTGGGTTCTCAACATATTATTGTGTATTGTAACTCCAGACTAATTACAAACCAACTCAATGGGGAGTACTAATCTAGGGATCCTAGGATGATAGGTTATAGGAATAAGGTGAGAGGTCTTCTTCAATAGTTTAAGTCTTCTTCAGTGGAGTAGCTTATAAGGAACAATAACAACCACACAGATGCTTTTACCACTCCGGCTTCTACCATAGATATTGAATAAAAATAATGGTCAAAGTGGAATACATAGACCAACCAAGCATCAAAGAGTTTGAAAATGATCTCAACGTTATCCAAATGGATTTGGCTCCTTCCTGGATGGATCCTATCATCTCCTACTTGAAAACTAATGAGCTACCCTCAGATTCCAAAGAATTAGACAAAATAAGGATCATATCATATAGGTTTTGGTTCAATTCTGATGGAAAATTGTACCGACGATCATTCACCGGCCCTCTACTGAATTGCGTTCACCAAAATCAAGTGGAAGGACTTTTGAGAAAAGTTCATGAATTCAGTTGTAGAGCATACATGGGTGGAAGATTGCTCTCCTATATGGAGATATCTCAAGGATATTGATGAACATTCATGTAGAAGAATACTTTGAGGTTCTTAAGAGAATTTCGCAAGTGTCAGGTTTTTTAACCATTTATCAAGTAGCACATAAGAGATTTGAACCCCCTCACAAGCCCATGGACTTTCGCCCAATGGGGCATGGACATAGTGGGTCCACTGCCTATTAAACTAGGGAATCATAAGTACTTGATAACAACGACTGACTACTTCATAAAATGGGTTGAGGCAAAATTACTCACCCATATCAGATAATCTGATGCCAAAAGTTTTGTCTGGCTGAATATCATCACAAGGTTTGGTATCCTAAGAGCATTGGTCATTGATAACATATCACAACTCGATAATGACCCCCCCCCCCCCCCCCCCGTGGTTTTTATACAGAATAGGGAGTCAGGGTCCACTATGCATCAGTAGTCTTCTCCCAGTGAAATAGGTAAGCAAAGGTAACCAATAAAACCCATGTATCAGGAATCAAGCGCCGTTGGAGAGAGCCAAAGGGCGATGGGTGGATGAGCTTCCATATGTTCTTTGGGCATACAGGACAACCCTGATAAATCTAACAATGAAGACTTTACACTCCCTTGCTTATGGTAAGGAATCAATATCCCATTTAGAGATCAAACTTCCAACACTTACACCAAAGATATTTGAAGATAACCATAATGACAACCTAATACCTCATGAGTTAGATCTAGCTAAGGATAAAAGGGATCAATCTCTAATGCATTTGTCCACCTACCAACAAGAACTGACAAATCAACATAATATGAAGGTCAAGGTTAGAGAATTCTAGGTCGGCGACCTAGTCCTCAAAAAGTTATTTCCTACTACAGAGAAGACATCATATAGGAGACTAAAAATGAACTGGCAAGGACCTTACCGAATATCCTCAAAAGGAGGTGAGATATCATATCATCTGGAAGAGTTATATGGGAAAATAGTTCCAAGGTCATGGAATGCCATGAACTTTAAAAAGTTTTATTATTAGATAGGAAGTCAGATGATTTTTATTTTACTTTAATGCACAATAAAATGATCTGTGATTAACTATCTAAATTGTTAAATTATAAATCTTAAACCCACTCAAGCACTGGTATGACCGATGAGGGAGGTCAGCTACTTAGAAAAGGAAAAAACCCACATAAGAATTGCATGGTATAGCTCAGATTGAGTTGGTCACCTACGTTTGGCAACAAAAACCCACTTAAAAAAGTGGTATGATTTGAGGCAGATTATCCAAAACCCATGAATAAATGGTATGATCTAAAGTAAATCAGCCTAGAAGAGGAAAAAACTCACATAAAAATTATGTGATACAGCTCAGACATAAGTTACTCGCCTACGTATGGCATAAAAATTCCAATTGAAAAAATTGAATGATTTGAGGCAAATTGGACAAAAACAAATTAAAGAAGCGGTATGATCTAATGAAGATCGACCAAGAAGAGGCAAAAGCCCACATAAGAATTGTGTGGTACAACTCAGATGTGAGTTGGTCGCCTACGTTTGGCATAAAAAAACCACTTGAAAAAGTGGTACGATCTGAGTCAGATCAATCAAAACCTAAAAATTAATATGATATAAAGTAAATCGGCCTAGAAGAGCTAAAAACCCACGTAAGGATTACATGGTACAAACTAGACATGAGTTGGTCGCCTATGTTTGGTATTAAAAATCCACTTGAAAAAGTGGTAGGATTTAAGGTTGATCAGTCAAAACCCGTGAAGAAGTGTTATGATTTAAAGTAGATCAACCTAGAAGAGGCAAAAACCCACGTAAAGATTACGTGGTACATCTCAGACATGAATTGGTCGTCTATGTTTGGTACCAAAAACCTACTTGAAAAATGGAACGATTTGAAGTAGATCAGTCTATAAAAAGAAAAAATCCACTTAAGAAGTGGTATGATCTAAGGTAGATCAATCTAAGAGGGGAAAAAGTCCATCTAATAAAAATTGGCATTTGTCAAGCATTTTATTCACTGACTGTCGACGTGAAATGAACAAACTGCACATCACTTGGGATCAAATCCAAGTGACAAAGGCTGACCAGGTTCAATCATATAAGAACTATTTGTGTTTCTTTTAACAAAATGGAATATCAGGAAAACAAATAATGCAAGGCTAATGATTAAGCATGGTGTGATAAGTACAAATTATAAAGCAATAATACTATATTAATGCACACCAAAAAGGGTAGCAAAAAGCAAAGCATATATCGTTCATTAATGTTTCAAAAATAGCTAGAGGCCTACATAAATGACCACTACGGGTCAAAAATAAAATTAAAACAAAAACTTAACTAAAGACTCTGGTCGCCAGTAGTGGGTAGGCCGGATGACTCTGTACCCACCCCATCGCCATAGAATGGGAGATTAGGGGTGGTCCCCCAGGAATAGAAGAGTGGTCAAGAGGATTGGTGGAGGCCTTGGCCTAAGTATCAATGACATGATTGTCGGCTAGAGGATTCGCTAAAGGGGGGTGTTTAAAGTAGGAGAGATCTTGCCTTCGCTAATTCCCCTACTACAGGCTGGCCACCCAACCCTTGTTAAAGTTAATAGACTCGTAATAGTCCAGTTGAGCAGTGACCTCCTTGGAAACCACCTCATACCCTTCGTTTTAGTTATTATTTAGTTCATCCTCACGGGTCTTTTCCATCTCTCACTTATGCTTCTAAAGGATGAGTTTATCCAAAATCTTACGCTAAAAGGAGGTCTTAAGCTTGGAAATTTCGGTTTCCACTCTGCTGAACTCATTTTGAGTTCACTTGGTTTCCTTCACCGCCTTCGTCTTAGCATCTATCTCAGCCTTCAACTTTTTATTCAGATCATCTAGATGCGGGCATTGCGTGGTGATCTAGCCCTTCAGAGCGATGTTGGCCTTTGTTAGTGAATCAATGCTTTTTTTAATAAACATCTACTCGGCTAGGGAGCTCCTGGGTGACCTACATGCTTTGCATAAAAAAAGAAAAAAGTTAGAATTAAACTATGGCTCACAATTTAATTAAATAATAAAGTACATGCCTTACGAGAACGCTATGCCATAAGCCCTTCTTGTGCAGCCTCTCCAAAGTGCAGCCTCTCAATTCATGCATGTCACAAGGTAGCATCACCGATTGAGCGACTGAGAAGGATACTTCCAAGTCTCTGTGGGTCGAATCGACCTCTATCACTGCCCCGCTCCCCACGCGGAAGGAGATCTTCCAGGGACGAGAATGGCTCCCTTGGGGAGGAAGAGTCTTTGAGAATTCCCCCTGTCGTTGTTGGGGCTCATTGATGATGATAAGTCGATTGGAAATGACAGGGGCAGGAGGATCACCGCCAACCTATGTTTTATCATATTTCCTCTTTTTGTCCCGATCGGGCTCCACACGCTATCAATTTAGCTCTAAGGCCTCATTTTCCCAATGGTGATCAACTTCTTCTTTCGCTAATCAGTAGCAGTGGTCTATTCGGTCTAGTTAATGCTGATCGATTTCTTCTTTAACTTGTCCCTGGTAGCTTTCAGGTTAACTAGTTCCCTTAGCTTACCAGTCATGTCCTCTAAGTTGCTGGGTGAATAGTGGAAATGAGAAACCTTATACAAAAAAATCCTCTAGGACGAGTAAAGATGCTAGCGTCATAAGAAAATAGTTGATTAAGCTTGTGCAAGAACGAATCAAGGTCCTCTATTTCTTCTTCTTCTTCTTCTTCTTCTTCTTCTTCTTCTTCTTCTTCTTCTTCTTCTTCTTCTTCTCCTTCTCCTTGGTCGGAGTTTGAGTCTGTTAAGATGATGTGTGCGGAGGATTCACGTAAGTAAGCCCCTTTGTTTGCCTTACTGGGAGTAGGGTTAGCTATTGGGATAGAGTCATCATCGACTACAGTACAATCGGTGACTAGAACATTTGGGATGGTTGTGAAGTTGGTTAGCAATTGAACTATTAGACCGTAATCAAGTAAGGCGTTGGCCACCATCTAATATGGATGAATGCCTATTGATTAGGCATAAATTCTTCACATTTATCCCCTTAATTTCGGTATTTTTATGATCCCGTGCGGTATAAATCTCTTGGATTTGTCTCATATTTATGCTACTATCCCTTTTTGGCAAGTATTTCGTATTTTGTATATCTCTTATGTGTTTTACTGGTATTTCATACAAGTTAGTGCCAAAGAGAACTCAAAACAGTGAAAGCAAACCAAGAAATGGGGAGTTAAAGGGCATTTTCGTAATTTTTTAGCCTTATTCCGGAGGTGGGGCCAACTGGAAAGTTGAAGAGCTTTCAATTACAAGAACACTGGAAAAACGGTACCTCAATCCGAGCTACGATGAAGAAGTTATGCCCATTTGAAATTGAGAAGAAATCCAAGAAAAAAAGCTTTCAGACCCAAACCGAACTGAAGCTGAGGGAAAAGAACTGGTCCGCCCATTTGTCATGCTTTATATCCGTTACAAAATTAGTCACGCTTTCTAAGTGTGACAAATTAGCAGATACAAAATTTTTATTTTGTGCTTATCTTTTAGCCAAAAGAGTTTTATATTTTGGGGACTCTTCTAAACGACCTCTAGCCTATATATTTAGTCATTAGGGCTCCTTTTATTAAGATTTCATT
Organism: Sambucus nigra; assembly: GCA_949130495.1. Classification (NCBI taxonomy): domain Eukaryota; kingdom Viridiplantae; phylum Streptophyta; class Magnoliopsida; order Dipsacales; family Adoxaceae; genus Sambucus; species Sambucus nigra. The sequence goes on from OX422209.1 coordinate 678,194,795, forward strand.
GATGTAAAAGCTTCATAACAAGTAGGAACATCTAGGAGAAGAATTTACATACTTTGCACCATTAATTCAAGAGCTTTTCCGATTTTTCTTCAACCTTTGATTTCTTCTTATATGTTCTTGTTCTTCAATCTTGGTAACTTTTATTTCCAACACTTTTATTATTATTTCTCATGTTTCATCTCTCTTTCCAAGCAATTATGAGTTCATGCAACGTAGAAAACGTAGTTTTCATTAATTTCACCATGTTAGTCTAGGTTTTTAAAGGTCGGGATACATGAACTCAATCCGATGTGTTAATTGCATGTGTATAAAATTAGTCCTCTAAATTTAATGATTTATTACGACCGTATTGCGTAGAAACACGACCATTATAGATCTTTGGATCTCGTTTGCTTCTAGGATAACCGGGATGCTTCAGAATGCAATTCGAGTGTCACTATCGCAATACCGATTTACTCGTCCTCTGATTAAGTATGATGCGGGCTTGAACCTCATATACGTAATGCTTGGGAGTACTAAATTCTGGGTCTAATTAATCATTTAAATTTACGATTAGTTTTATATCATTAATACACTAGGGTTGGGGGATTATATTCTTGTCCTGTTTTCTTCATCATATAGTTTAAAGTTTTAAATCATTCTTCATCAGTATTTTAGGTAATTTAGAATAGTTGCACTCTTTCATAATTTCATAATTGCATCTAGTTGTAACCAATTCCCAAAACAATCATCTTTTCCTTTTTCTTTAGAGTTAGATTTAGGATTTCCTTATCTGTCCAACGTCGTTACAATTCCATTGTCCTATTTCCCTGTGGATACGATCCCGACTTACCGAGTTTATTACTAACGTGACATGCTTAGACTTGAGCCTAGAGAGTCTGCACTTCTGAGACACATTCTGAGTCGCGTCACCTATCGAGGTCTAATTCCTCTCCAAATCCTCAAGGTTATCCTGATAATCAAATGACTTGGTATTCAAAAATCGATCTGTAAAAAATCAGGTCGATCAGTAACGAATTCTAACTACTTGAAGAAAGTAAAACGACTAAACGACCTACTAGGTGCCCCCTTGGTGGAAGGATCCCTAAGACCGTAATTGGTTTCACCATAAAGATACCTAGAGGCCACAAGTGTATTTTTTCTGTATCCTTTTAAGATTCGGGGAAAAGATGAGAGAAAATTATGGGCCTTTTCCCGAGCTTGGAAGTGGTAGAGATCTGAACTTGGGGAAGACCTTAAGTCATTGCAATACCTAATATCCTCAAGACCTAGGTTCGTCCCATAGATTTAGTTGATGTAAACTGTAACCATCATAAATTGTTAGAAACTATCATTTTCTTGAACTGGGATTATTTCGTAATAATGGAGCACCCTTATCAGTAATGGCTGAAGGGGAAAACGAAATCCCCCTTCTAATTTAGCAACCGTTATAAAGGCTACCTCACCAAAGGAAAGATAAAATATATCCTCTTACTTTAGGGATACCCTTATGTTAATAATATCAAGAATTCCGTACTTATTATGAAATCCTCTAAAGTTATTAGCTGCAGAAACTTCATACTTTGTATCATGTCTAGACATGGTAAGAAAATGAAGAAGAGGAAGAACGAATATACGGTGAAAATTTATTTCGAGACTAAAAATGCAGAGAGAGAAGAATCAAGTAATTTACCTTAGCAAATGTAAGTGTCAAGGTATAATTCCTTGAAAGCCTTATACCTTATATTCCCCATCACGCCAGCCATCGTCCGTCGCTTAGGATGAAGCGCCAAGCGCTCACGTGCCATTATGACTCTAAAAAATAGCACTTAAAGTGGCCCTAGACTAGAAGTACGTGCAAAAATAATCGTTAAGATTCCATCGCGTGGCCCCAGGCGCGGGTGCGTGCAAATTTGAGAAAGTATCCCAGTAATAATTTTTAGACACGTGGCAGGCAAATTAAAACAAAGTTAGGTTGGCCAATGTGTTGGTTGATCATCCCAACCTTGGGGGCAATTAAAGGGAGAATGGATGAACTTTGGCCATGTGGCATATCAGTGAATGGAGTGTGCTTGGAAATCGTGGATCAGGGAGATCACATATTTAGCCGACCACAAATCTGAAGGAAGATAAGGTGAAATCTCAGAAGATCATGCTAACAGTTTGGGAGACCAGTTTTAATAGGACTCCATAACGTGTAGTTAAGATAAACATAAAGAGACATAGAGAAATAGGACCCTTAAGCTTATAAATAAGGGTGACCTCATTCATAATGGAAAAATATAATTGTAACTTGTACGCAACAACTTGGACTCTCAGCTAGCATCCGTAAAACTCCAATTGTCATTATTCTTCTAAAAAACCAATGTCCCCCTTTCCCTGTGGACGTAGGAAGATCTCACTACCAAACCACGTATATCTCATCTTATTTATTCTCGTCCTTCACTCAACTATTTAGGGCTAATGTCCAATTACTGCTTTTATTATGGGTCAGTATCCTCTTACACTTTTTTTCAACCTTGTGAATCATTAATTCTACTTAATAATACAACTAACGAGTATAATCATGTTTTAGGGCATTACACATATGATCCTTGCTCTTCATCTTGAACAAGTATACCATTATCATATTGGTATCCGAATCAACTTTACAAGCATTTGTGTCCTCAACTCTTACCCAATCATAATAAAATACAACCTCTTTGAAATATTTATAGTCTAATTCGAAAATGTTTTGCATAATAAGTCATTTATGCTACAACAAGGTTTTTTTCATTAGCACTCACCTTGAAATACGTAAGAGCCTTATATGAAATGTTGTTGTTTTGTAACGAAGTATTTTGCTTGTGCAACCTTGGCAAGAATATATGACCATTCAGCCAATACTTCTTAAACTCTTGTGCTATGAAATTAGAACCACTGGTGAGAAGTGCAAGCTTTGATGTGGCATCACCCATCTCCAATAACTAAAATTACGATTACATAAAGTTAATTAGATATTTTTAAAGCTTGCAATCATTTATCATTTAATAAGGGAATTAAATATAACAATTCCTATGATACCCAACATCTAAATTAACTGTCTAAATGTGAAACCATGCTTCTCTTTTTATTACTATCGAACGCATTATATTTTTTTTATATTGAATTATAAAATTTATCAAGAAGGAGATGAAGTATATTAAATAACAACATGAACTTACTCTCTCCATTCATCCATATCTTTATGAGTTTTAAACATATAACAATCCACTTGCACATATTCTAAATATGCCCATTTAACTCGTTTGCTCATGACTTAATCCCCTCATTGGCCAACTCATCTCCGACATCTATAATGTTAAGGTCATGCACATATTCCCTATTGAACACTCACGCCTATACAATAATGTAATCCTCCACCATGGATCCTTCAATATACCTCGTATTCTTAACACACTATTTGAAAACTTTCATCAACATATATATTAAAGTAATTTAAAATCAACAAGCCATGTGTTAAAGTAATTAAATTAAATTAAACTATCACCTACTTATATTAGTAAGTATACCTTTCATAAAAACCTAAAGTTTCTAAAGATAATATGCTTTCCCATCTTTTTAGAATCCCCCTCTCTCTACCTTCCTTCCTCCAACTACCAAGCACTACCTTTTCCTCCTCCTCCTCCTCCTTCCTTTGAACCTTCCTTCTTTCATGGATTCTTCTTCTGATGCACTTATTTCAATAGTCCTCATCTCGTATGATGTTTTGGTTGTCCCAGTAGATGTTTGGAGTCCTAACTTGGATGTTACTAATATTGAAAAAGACTTTGAAGAAGGTCAATTCATGGCCTCAGATGAAAGTGGTACTAAAGCCAATGTTAATGTATCTAGAATCCATGAGATTAATGAGGAAACGAATTCTTATTCAGAGTTATTTATAAACAAAAGTTTTACATTTGATGATGTTACTGGTTTTGTGCTTTCCAATGCTGGAACCAAATAATCAGTTACTCCTATGATAAAATGGTGATGCTTATAATTGTTATTAGTACAACCTCCAATAGTGGTGCTGCTACTACCAGTTACAAAGTTGCTAGAGTTACTATAGTTGGGTCCACTATTCCTAAGTACCTAAGATGTTAGTTCGAAAAAGGTAGAGTACATATATTAGGGGCTAAGGCTGTTATGACCACCCGATAGAACATTGTTAGGGGTGCAACTGGTACAGGTTTTTACCATACCGTACCATTTTGGATCGAGAAAAAATGGTTTTGGTTTCATATTACTAAATACAGAAAATCGATTTTACCGAAATCGAAAATACCGTAAAAAATTTGGTTGGTTTTGGTTTTTAGATATAAAAAACCGATTTACCAAATTTATCGTACCGACTTATCATACCAAATTTACCGTACCAAAATTACCGAATTTACCATACCGAAATACCGTACAAAACTTACCGTATATTATCATTCCATATCAATTACCAAATAAAAATTATATTTAAAAAAATATACTTACCCAATTATCAAGACCCTCCATTTTTAAACTAATCTCATCCATTCATTTCCCTTAATATAAATAACACCAAACCCTAAACTTAAACAACAACATCAGCCGCCCGCCCAAATCAGAAATCTCTCTCTTTCCAAAGCACAAGGTAACTTCTTCTCTTTCCTAACCCGAATCAATGCAATATATATATATATATATATATATATTCCTTATTCAGAGTTGTATACCTGTTTCGTTGTCCCTATTTCGTTCCTGTTGCTACTGAGCGAAATGCGAAAATGGGTGTAGGGATGGGTTTAAATTGGTCCGGTTTAGATGCGTTTTTGCTTTGTTGCTTGGTGTTGGAGTCTCGCTCCCTACTATTTTTTGGTCCGATTTGGATTTATTTGTTCCTATTTTGTTCCTATTGGTAGTCCACCGAAATAGGAACTTGTGTTGTTGGTAGAAACAGAGGTAAAACAAGTGCTGTTGGTAGAAAAGTTAAACCCATTATTCACTTTTTATCCATAAACCCCTATTATATTAATTCTGAATTTATTATATCCATAAACCCATATTATTATATCCATAAGCCCATATTATTATATCCATAAACCCATATTATACTGTTTGGTATTGTCTTGTGTTATATCATTTTTGGTATTGTCTTGCTGCAAGACTTTTGCATTTATTTCCTAAAAAGTTCCAAATTAATTTACAATGAGTTTAGTTTCAAGTAATGCATTTAATCGATTAAATGAGTTTAAAATTTTACCGGAATCATATTATCGAAATATATACCAAATTTACCGAATGCATAAACTGATATGAAATTATAGTATTTACTGGGAAAAACTGAATTGAAACCGAAATTATCGAAACAAAAAAAATCAAAAAAACCAAAAAATTGGTCGGTTTGGTTTTGATTTTTATTTTGATTTACCGGTCGATAAATTGGTACGGTATGATTTTACCATTTAGATTGTGGTTCTGGTATTAGTAAGGGGTCGTTACCAACCATACCGTACCGGTTGCACCCCTAAACATTATTCTTGGTGAATTTCTTGTCACTTCTTTACAGAAAGGTGGAGCCAATATATCTTCTTATCCCGTGGATAAGACTTTAGGCCTACAAAAGGATGGCTGCTCAACAACCCCAGCTAGAGATAATGTCACAACAATAACCACTATTAAGCAAACTGGTGGGCAGTCCAAGACAAAGTCTTGGAAGTCTGTTGTTACTGAGAAGAATGAACCCAAGATGCATTTAACCTACCACAAACCTATAGTTTGAGAAGGTGATTGTCAAACCACTACATGAGGTGGATGGTAAAGGTTGTGCCAAATGGGAAAATAGTACATTAGGCTACTTTATAGGAAGGAAAATTCTCTTCTCTTTGATCAACACTATTACTGTGGGAATGTGTCTAAGTATGGGCTATCCAAGGTTATAGGATATGGAAATATCTTCTTCTTCTTCTTCTTCTTCTTAATTTTTGGTAACTCTTCATTGATATATGAAGTACTGGACAATGGGCTTTGGAACTTTATGGGAAAACCTGTTATTTTCAAAAAGTGGCAACCTAACTTCAGTTTCAATAAGGATTCTTTAGGAAGATAGCTATTTAAGTTAATTTCAATGATATACCAATTCAACTTTCTACTAAGATGGAACTTAGTTACATTGCCAATTCAGTAGGTCTCCCACTTTATGTTGACACAATAATTGAAGAGTTGAATATGCTAAATTATGCTAGAATATGCATTGAAGTGGAAGGAAAAGGAAACTTATCGAGAAACATTGATGTTTTAATGGAGGATGGAACCACTATTGTTGTAAAGGTTGAATACCAGGGGATGCTCCATCATGTAATCATTGTTGTGACTATGGGAACTATATCATGAAATGTCCTAAAGGAAAAGGGTGTGGGTTATTAAAGATAATAAAAGTATTAATGCTGAAGGCAATGAGGCGAAGCGTAGTGAGAAAGATGAGAAGAATGGTATAACTGATGAAAATGGTTGGACACATGTTACCAAGAAGATTCCTAACCTCCAACATGCTGAAGATGAGAGAAATTTGGAAGGAAAAATCAGTAAGCCCAACCTAAGACCGGAGAACCCCATTGAGAATAATAGCTTTGCCTTTATAGCTAAAGAAGACATAATAAGCTTACCTTTAGAAGTTGGGAAATGTGAGTCTAAACTAGAGCCTACTGGGATAGTTTTGAAGATTAAAGTAATTGATGAGATGTGGAGGAAAGAAAAACCATATGCTAACTATAGCCAAGGAACAAGAACCTACAGTAGCAAGAATAAGAAGAAACCGAAGGATCGTGTGGGGAAAAACACTAATTTTGGAGGTAAAGGCAAGAAAACTCACTTTAGATGTGTTATCGTCTAAAACTAGTGTATGGATTATGGGCCTTAGCTCGAATATACCAATAATAAACAGTAATATATACGAGATAATAAGTAGTGAACTGCCATTTTAGGATGACTGGTGAGATAGATGAGAGAAAAAGAAGAAAACCAGGGTTTAAATGGTTCCGCCCAAAGCGATGCCTACGTCCACATGTGTAATGATAAATGTATTAATTTCAATGGGCAATACCCATGAAAATGTGATGGATACAAGGTCTCATGTTTACTCTCAATCTTCCACTATAACAGTAGGAGGAAAATCTCTTTCCATAGTTATGAAGGATTGTGTGCTATTTTTAGGCTGTTATAAGAGAGAGAGTGTATTGGGACAAGTGGAGTGCCTTTATAGATAAGGAAATTACACCTTTTACATTCCAATAGGTGGATAATCACGAGTTTGTTATAACACGATAAAGGAGAAAAAATTTGTATCTCCCTCATGTATGCATTCGATATAAGTATGACTGTTGGTCTGCCATGACATGGTATAAACTGATATAAGCTGGCATTGATGAGGTTACGGTAACGAGATGGTTGATAATATATTAAGGCTTAGCATACTTCATTACCTTTGCCAATTAAATTAAAGTTAGGCTGACCTCATTATCTGACTTTAATGAGGACATGTGTTACCTCCCGAGAGGATCACAGGGTGTTCCATATTTATGGTATAACAAAATCCCTCAAGACTTCACTAATGACTGAAACTTGTAGCAAGTTCAATGGAGTGTTGGATTTTTGGAGTAGGTTTTAGGTGAAATGAATGGATGGAGTGTTAAAATAGGAGAATGTTATCGACCGTCAGGTGTCTGGTTACTTTTTATTCTTCTCGGTGCGCACGGAGAAGGTAAAATTATAACATTTTGGGTTTGACATGGGACTTTCCATGTATCAAGTGATTAGAGTCGGTGTCTGACGCAATCTTCATGCGTGCATAGGGCAGTGCCCGCGTAAGTTCATATGGCGTCTATTTTTTTTCTAAGCATGACATCACGCGTCATGAGTGGGTGGATATTTCCATCAAAAGAAGATATAAAAGCTCTGAACTCGAAGTGTTCGAACTTCTACAACCTTTTAAAATTAAGTAATTTTTTTTAGAGAGAAAACCCTTCGTTTCCAAGAAAATCAATTTGTCTCCGGCCAATATTGTTTAGCTCCCTCCATTTTCCATGATTTTTCCTTGTTTCTCTTATCTGTATCAGAGTGTAGGTGTTTTTATAGTCACTTTTAACCTTTCTTAGGACTTTTAGGTATGTCACTACTTGTTCTCTGAGTTTCTAGGATTTTTTATCAATCTTCTAAATTTTTTGCGCAATTCTTTCTATCTTCTTTTATTATTAGACTTAACTGTGGTTGGTTTTTATTCAGAGGGTCATTCATTTAGGTGGCCATTGAGTTGGCTGGCGTAGGGTTTCATCATTTTTATGAACTTTTTTGGGTTTTCTAGGTTTATTTATGTTCGAACCTTTGATTTTTGACACTAAATAGCCCCCAAACTTTACGGTACTCCAATTCTCATTTTTCCTTGATAAGTAAACAAACCTACATCCAGAGTTAATTAGAATACCTAACTGAATTAGAAGAATCTTATCTAGGTGTCCTTGCAAGGAAATTTCCAAAACCCCTTTAAGTTATTTGATCTGAATACGAACTTGGGCATCCCAATTATATCCCTGACTCAGCCCCCATCGGTGGTTCTGCGTCATTACATGGTGTGGAATTTGAAGGTCCTGAATTTATGGGTCCATAGGTGGATGATCAGGTAGGTAGTTGGACGGTGTGGGTAATTTCGTTAACATTGTGCATACATGTCTATTATTTATTTGGATTCATCATCTGAGAGAGTTGTATATGACATACCCATGCCCTCCCTTTTCCCCTACTAAGGTGCATCTTAGTGAGGAGAGTATTTCAGGGTATTATACTAACTCTTATGATCCCTACACAATTGATGCCTGATAGTATAGTTATGACATTCTGGAGGATGAATTGGATGATTTGAGGGATAAGTATGGCATCCTAATTAACATTTCTACTAGACTGCCTAATAATGAGGAGAGTGTTTATGACACTCTGTGCTCAAATAAAGTATGCCTCCCCTTATGGGAACACTAAGTGAGGCTCTATTTTCCTCTTTACCATATCATTAGGTTCATTTTGAATGGATATAGTGTTACCATTACCCAACTCCCTCCCGATTCCTACCGTACTATCCTAGGGGCTATGCTGTTTAGTAAAGGACAAAATGGCTTCTACTTTATAAGGGATATATTCATATATGTCCACGACGTAAACTATAATTCTAAGGCCTTAAGGTATTATTACTTTTACCCTAATTGGTCCCACCTAAGAACGCTTAAGGTCGTCCAAACTAGTAACCATAGCTAGAAGGGTGAGTTTGTGTTTACGAAGGGTGATTGGGATTTCGGGATTTATGAGAAGGACAGGTCATGTAGGGTTCCACGTAAGTGGATTGGGCCGAGAAAAATGAGTAAAACCTCTAATTTTACTTTCATTTTTACTTCACCATCAAGTTATGTATTTCTGACGTCTATGATCTCTTTTTCGGTGTAGAAGGCTCATAAGCTCTTAGTTGCGTTATGAGACCTTATTTAGGCTTACTGCATGCCCAACCCTCCTAAGTTTGGGGAATTATTTTTTGTGCCCAAGTTTGTAAGTGTTGGGTATCATACATCTCCTAGTGGTGCCCTTTATAGAGATAGTGGTTCCATTAAAAGAAAGGGTGTTGTTTGAGACTAACCCAGGCACTGAAGCTACCTAAGGTGCTGAGGAAGAAGTTGGAACATATAGAAATTTTTCCCATATATGCTCGTCTCTTATTTGTTTTCAATGAAATGACTAATTTCTTGACTATTTGTGCAACTCCTTCCCTTATAACATCATATCAGGTCATTGAGTCTTCTTACGGGATGTCTCCTAGAAATTTTTTCAAACTTCCATGGACTAGGATCACCGTAGGAAGATTGAAGCTGAGAAAAAGAGGAAGAAGGCAAATGCTGAGGCCAGGGACAAAAAGAAGGTTGATGTTTATAAGAGAGCATATACTGAAGATTAAAAGCAGGCTGAGATAAATGCCCGAAGAGCTGCTAAAATCGAGGCTTCCACAAGGGATAAATTGAAAAGGAAAGCCCCCTGTCTTCCATTCCTACTGCTATTGGGGATAAGAGGCCCCTTGAAATCCCTAGATCTTAGGGTCATCTAAAGGTTCCAAGAGTTGGGGTCATTATTAAAAGAATCCAGCTAGAGGGGAGGCTATATAATTGGCTTTTCCATGCCTGAGAGTCGGCCTCCTTCTATGAGGAGGTTAAAAACTTAAAATATGATCCCGACCATCTTATCACTTTTGAAGATTGCAAAAAGAATCAGACTCCATTTATCAGCATATGAATAATGCTACCGACTTGTATATTTTCTATGAGCATGAGAAAGACTCCGAGTTTTTGAGGGTCTATGACCCTGATGCTCTATAGAGGCTGGCTCAGTATCATCTCACTATGGTAAGTTTGATAAATTTATGTTGGTCTTGAAAGTTTTATGTTTTATCACTTTTATGACTTCATACTTTATTGCCAGAGCTTGATAGCTACCATAATTTTGAGGTAAAAGGGGATGACCAATCATGTGGCTTACGTGGAGTAGAAGAGTACTATTGAGATGTTGACCAGGGAGAACACTGATCTTAAGGATAGCCTACGCGAGATAATGGATGATATGAAAAAGACACTAACTGAGCTGTAGCAGAAGGATAAAGAGGTCTTCCCCAAGACAATATCTCTTAGCCAGGTCGAGGAGGAAGTCCGTAAGGTAAAGGACCATGCCAATACTAATTTTGTCCAGTTTAAGATCTTGTAAGAGGCCTTAGAAAAAGCAAATAATGATATGGTGGCATCCAATTAAGCTTTGGATGCTTATGCAAGTTTAGGGGGGCTTCGACGCTGCTGAAGAGACAACGGTGGAGAAGTTCAATTCATGAGTTGATTACAATGTTGAGAGTATATACCATTTCCTCGATAACTATAAAGAAATGAAGAGGAGGTATATGAATCACTTCCTTGATATAGTGGAGGAGGTCAACAAATGGCAAGGCAATGACAAAGAGGCCAAGACTTTGGCCATTGAATAATTGATAGAGGCAGACGAATTCATTACCGAAGATGTTTAGGCTAGTGAAGCTACTATTCCCCCATTGAGGAAATTATTATGACTGATATCCCTATTGATGCTCTAACTCAAGATGTCACTGTTATTGAAACTGACAACGTCTTTATGGCTTAGTCCTCTTTAGTCTCTCTATTTTAGTGAATATCTTTGTATCTGTGCGATGAACATTTTACCTATTTTCACATGTTTTAGTCTTTAAAGAACGATTAATAATTATAATTTGCAATGAGTACTTTATTTATGCTTGCTTCGACATCTATTGCTACCTTGTTATCTTCCCGTATGCGTATGTTCAGTATTTGTACTTCTTGGTAACACTTTTTAGTTAGCTAGATTTCTGGCCACTTGTGATAAGTGTTTGTGGTCGAATCTCTTTGACCAAGTAAATATGGTCGAATATCTTTGACCTAGTTAATTTTAGTCTTATGGACTTACTATAGTGTTTTGCGTACTCGCCATTTCAGCTTACTAGCTATTTGGTAGTGAAATGGTCCTGGTAGTAGTTTAGTCTTCTGATCACGTGGTCGTCTCTTGCCTACCTTATCTGCATTACTAGCTATCAATATTGGATGAACTTGGGTTGTTCTAACTTAGTTTTTGTCAATGCTTGTGCCAACTTACTGGTCGTATAGACAAATCTTATCGTTCTCATCATTTATCAACATTGATTTCTCGAGACGGCCAAATGTGTTAGGATCTATCCTTACATTAATTAATTATGGTCAGATCTTATTACCATATGACTGCAACTGATTTTCCATATTTGGATAAACTTTTTGATTGTGACCTATCTGAAGACGAGGCCATATATGAAGTTAAACTTCTTATTTGTGGCTCGTTAAAATATGAAGCCATGCATGAACATGTGTGGGGGAATTTATGATGTTCATTTATCACCAAATTTAATTACCAAGGAATGAGAAGACTTTACATTTTTTATTTCAACTTGTTCCATGCCACTACTCATAGTATTTCCTCTAGTGTTCTGAGTTCTGTGGATTCTTAAACTATTATCCTTCCAAGGGCCGACCATATCAATCCCCCACAAGGCAAAAGACCAAGGGGATGTGACCTACGTGATTGAGGCTCCCTAACTCTTGTGGATTGTGGTATATTTCTATCATATTTCACACCTAGTTTCATAGTCTGCACTATATGCTTTCATAGTGAGCCGATAGTAGCCTTGTGTGGTTACCTGTTTCACCAGCGATTTGCCAATCGAGTGAGATCCCCATGAACCTTCATAAACTTCCTTTGTCAAGTCATTGACTTTAGTTGGATGGACACATCTGAACAATGATGTCATAAATCCTTGCTTAAACAGGATCCCCCATTTTAGCACGTACCTCACCACCTTATACTAGACTCTCCTTACTTACTTTAGATCTACCGAGGTTGCACTGGTCTCCAAATATGTTCATATAGGATCCATACAAGATGGCCGCCCTAAGTACATCTCCATCACACTAACATTCTCTTCATCGGTACTATAATGCATGAGGCTTTCTATAGGCACTATTGTCTTCAGTTTGTTCTTGTTACTAATGCCAGACGAGTGAGCGCATCTACCCGCGCATTCTTAGCCCTTGGGATTCTGATCATTCTAACTATTAGTAATTTTGATAATATGTTTTTTCTTTGACTAGGTACTTTGCCATGGATTCCTCCCTTGACTCATAAATACCTAGTATCTAGTTTACTGTGAGTTAAGAATCTCTATGTACCAGTAACTTCTCGATGCCAAGTGATGATGCTAGTTCGAGTCTTGATATGAGGGATTCATACTCTGCCTCATTATTAGAGTCTTTAAAATGGAACTTAAGGTCATACTCCATGCTAACCCCATCATGCATTGTTTGTACCACTACTAGTAGTGCATAATGAACCATCTATGATCAATTGAGAAACTAGAAGTTCCCCTTCAAAGCTTCCATCAACCGGACATCTAGTTTTGAATAACTTTTTCATTTTTTGAGATTACAAGCTCATTCTTCTTGTCAAGCCGATGACTCTGGTATGCTAATGACCTAGTCATCTAGACCTACCATTGAGCTATCTTTCGTAAAAGTCTTCTTGTCTGGTCAAATTATTAAACTCTCTTTCAGTTAATTTTTCTTGATCTTCTTTGTGACTGAGTAATCTTTTATAGAAGTATGCTCTGCCAATTTTGCTGCTAGGCCCTCCCCCGTAGAAGGCTGCTCAATAGGTTTTTCTTCATAAGTAAATTCTTTTATGAAATCGGTTATTTCTTGGACATTGATTGCCATCTTCGATTCGTACTAAATGTCATACTCTCCTAAATCTACTGATCAAGCCATCAGTCTGCCTCATTTCTCATACTTATGAACAACTTGGCATGGAGGCAGTTTTATATAGATGATAATAGTGTGCGCTTAAAAGTATGGATTCATTCTTTTAGAGGCTTCAATTTGGGCTAAGGATAACTTCTCCAGTCTAGCGTACCAAAATTTCACTCTACGGTATGTCATACTGGTGTAATAGACTCTGTACCCCAACTTCTTATTGGACCAGGGCTAAACTGATTGCTGACTCAGACACGACCAAATACAAATAAAGCTTCTTACGCTGGATTGTCCTTGATAACAATAGTACATACCCTAGATACATCTTCAATTCTAGTAATGTTGTCTTGCACTCATCGTTCCATTCCAATGTCTTTCTTATAATATTGAATAATGGAATACACTTATCAGTAGCTCTTGATATGAATTTATTTAGTACCACCACGCGTCCTGCTAGCCTCTGAATTTCCTTCTTACTTGCTGAGGGTTATAGGTTGATCAGTTCTTGAAGCTTATCAAGGTTGGACTCAATGCCTCTTTGGTTGAATATGAAACCTAAAAATTTCCCTTCCATTATTTCGAAGATGCACTTTTTTGGGTTGAGCTTCATCAGGTGTTTTTCCAACTGGTTAAAAGCTTATCCTAAATCTCTGATGTGGTCGGTAGCTTTTCTGCTCTTTGTTAGCATATCACTAATATAATCCTCCATATTTTTGCTGATCAAATCTTCAAAAACTTTATTTACCACTCTCTGATATGTTGCTCTAGCATTTTGAGCCTGAAGGTCATAATATTATAACAGTAAGTACCTCGACTAGTGATGAACGAGGTCTTCTCCCGATCTTCTGGCTTCATCTTGATCTGGTTATACCCTAAATAAAAGCCCATAAAATTGGGTAACTCATGTCCTGTTGTAGCTTTGGCTGACTGGTCAATCCTGATCAAGGGGTAGTGGTCTTTGGGGTAATCTTTGTTCAAGTCAGTGAAATCAACACACATATGTCACTCATCATTTTTTTCTTAGACATTACCACATTTAAGAACCATTTTGGGTATTTGACATCCTCATTGAAGTTTTCCTTTTGAAATTTGTCAACCTCTTATTGTATAGTCATGTTTTTCTCTTGACCGAGGAGATAACGCTTCTTCTTTACAGGCTTAGTAACCTTCACTAAAATTAACTCATGGAAGACAACTCTGGATCAATCCCCAGCATGTCCTCGTGACTCAAAGAAAACACACTTTTTCCCTGCCTAAATTTTTTTGCTAACTCCTTTTTGAGAGCAAGATCCAATAATGAGCCGATATGGGTGTCCACTCTAAGTGCTCGTCATTTAGGATTACCGATTAAATCTCTTCTATAACCTGGAATTTGACTAACTTATCTTCATTTTAAGGATCTAATGTCTCGATCTAATAAGTTATAGCCAGTTTTTTCTGCTCTTCCTACTTTGCGGAGGTGTAATAACACTATTTGGCTTCGACTTGGTTTCCCTTTACCACACCGACCTCATGATTTGTGGGGATCTTCAGGCACTGGTGGAGGGTGGATGGGATCGATTCAAACTTCTTAAACCACGCTCAACCAAACATGATATTATACGTTGAATAAAAGTTCTTATCTAGTATAAAAAAGGATCATTTTTTTGGTATATGGGTAAAGTGTTGATTATGACTTCTAACTTAATTATCCCCATGGGGTACATCTTTTCCCTTAAAAACTGATAGGAGGCCTATGATATGCCTCGAGTTTATAATCTCTTAACCTCAGGTTCTTCAAATAGTTGTTGAATAAGACGTCGATTGAACTGCCATATTCGACCAGAACTCTCGCCACTTTGCACTCGTGTACCATCATCCTAACGACTATAGGATCTTCATGCGATTAAATCATCCTAAACTAATCGTCCTTGGAAAATCTAACTACCAGGCAATCTTTATTCACTTTGCTTGGAAAAGTCTCCACAGCGCCTATCAAATTGATTTGTCTGATGTGAACATAAGTCGTTGACTCATTGACGTAGTATTTCATCTCCATGGGTCCATCTTCGCCTCTAGTGTCTCCTCCTGTAATGAAATTAAACCTAAAAGAAATCATGTTATCTTATTGTACATGCTCCTTAGGCCTCTTGGGCAGGTCTAGTCATCCTCTGAATCATCATCCTTGCCTATTTTATTCTCGTTAGCCTTTCTACAAGAGATTCTGATAATTTTTCGGCTTAAGCTCATCACTCTAGTCTATTCGGCCATTCCTATCTATGAATTTCGACAGTTTGCCTCATCTGATTACATTTTTAATCTCATTCTTTAGATCGATTCAGTTATTGGTGTTGTGGTAATCATCTTTGTAGAACTCATAATACTTGATCTTATCCCTTCTATTTACAGGAGCCTTAAACTTTTTAGGCCATTTCAAGTCCTTACTTCCTCGAATTTCATCAAGGTTGTGATATACGCCTATGGTCAATGGGTTATACTCATCGTATCTCTTTGGCTTATCAACTTTCTTATCTTTTGGTTCTCTCTTCTCCAAGCTCTTGCTAGCATTAGCTTTGGAGTGGTGCAACTCCTTGGTTTCCATAATTTATTTGGCATTTATGATCTTGCATGCTCTGGCCAATAAGTAAGTCATCGTTCTCGGTGGGTCTTTAACCAGTACTGAATATAACATCCCCGATAGTAGACGACTCATCAATGCCATGATTATAGTATTCTTGTCGTAATCGATTACCTATAACTTCTCATTATTAAAGCGAGTGATGATTTCGGGTTATCTCATCGCCTTTCTAGAAGATACTTAGCAAATAAGCCACCCTTTTGCCGAGCTTGGCTTTGAATTAAAATTTTTTGATGAAAAGATCAACTAGCTCCTGAATATTCAAAATTTTCCCCTCGACAAACAACTATACTAGATTCGTGCTAAGCGGTGATCAAACTGGAAAATACTCGATAACATATTTCATCATAAATTGAGTAAATGTCAATAGCATCTTGGTATTATTATACTTGTAGTACTGGGCCTGTCTTGTCATTATGGTGGTTTAAATTTTATGAGTGTTGGATAGCCCACAATGACGAAGTGAATTGAGATCCTTTCATGAAAGCTCTCTATAAGGGGTTCTTTGCCTTTGCAATTTCACCTTAGATATCCTCTAAACACCGAATCAACCCCTTGCAGGAATATTCTTCCTGCACGGCCTTAATGGAAATGGATTTTCCTGATAAGCCTTGGCTTTGAGATGGGCTCTCTTCTTAAGAATTCTATTGGCTTGAGCCGATCCTCACACTCTTGTCCTAGATTTGGCCGAGCATTATGTTCTTAGGGGAACTGACCTCCTTGGTTCTTCCTTGTGCTCCCTAGACTCTTTACGATGTTTCCCTAACATCACTTATGGCCCAGATGATCAAATACAGAGACCCTACTCATCCTGTCTAACACACTAGTCCTCTACTCCTCCTAAGTTTGCTCATTGTTGATCGTCCTTAGGGTCGAAGTATCCCCTAGACTGTATGACCTGTCATATCGTGAACGAGAATGTCTGGATATGCTTTCTTCATCTTTTGAACCAAAATTTAATATCCTTGGGTTCTCAATCACTCTATCGTGGTAGGTGCAACTCGTATCCCTGTTAGGGGAAAAAGGCGGCATTTCATACCTCCTCTCGAGTATTATCCCCCCCAACTGATATGATGGAATCTGCTCTGGGCTTGCCTTACATAACCAATAATGTTTGCATCAACTGATTCACACTATCTTGCATAGATTTTTATCCTCTAGTCAGGTTCAACATGATTCTTTATAGGTCACCCATACCAACAAGTTTTGAAGGAGAATTTCCCTTTACAGCACGACTACTTATGGGTTTCTCCAATTTTCCCAGAATTTGCTAAAAAATAGAGTACCATAGTTGCGAAAAACAGAGTGTACCAAAATAGAAATATGGATTTTAAGGGGATAAATTCGGAATTAGGCAACAACTGATTGGGGTTACTTAATGAAAATCAAAATGTATTTGCGAATCAATAATGGTAGGAAATAATAAATGGCTTGTCGACTCTTCTCACAACCAACACCAATCTGTTATCGTCTAAAAATAGTATATGGATTTATGGGACTTGGCCAGAATATACCGATAATAAACAATAACAGATAAGAGATAATAGCTATTAAAACGCCAATTTAGTATGATTAGTGAGAGATGTGAGAAAAGGAAGGAAACCATTGTCTATGTGGTTTGGCCCAAAGTTGTGCCTACATCCGCAATTGTAGTGTCACACCCTTCTTTTTGGTATGAATAAACAAAAAGTACACACAAAGAAATGAATTAAAACTAAGGAGGAATAACATAACTTTTATTCATTATTAATATGTTACATAGGGTTGAACCACCGCAGGGGTGAGTTACACGTTTCTAGTACACACAATAATAGAGAAAATTGAAAACCGCTACTCCTTGCTCCTATATGGTTTAATCTCTACCCATATGATCACATACATAAATAGGTGATCGATTTCTGTCTCTAGTAGGGAAGAGATACTATCTTCTTTCTCCTGGCGCATCTGGAGAAGGAAGGAATTAACACAAATATGCTAAGCAGATTCTACCAGTCTATAACAATGATATAGATATATATGAGAGTTGGAGTGTGTATAGAATCAGTGTTTAAAATATTGACAATAATAATCTAATAATTCCATATTTATTAGATTATAAAACATCAAAATATTGGAATTCATAATTCCATAATGATTGGTCCGTTTAAGAAATATGGTTCATTACTAGTTTAGCTAGGTCATGTAAAGAAAATCAAAGAGTTTTCAACTAATAATACCATTCTCATTAGTTCACTAAAGGGTATAAAGGTAATTACGCCATCAGTTAACCTAGAATAATCAATAAACCCAAAACTTTTGGGGAAAAGTAATCTCCTATGCACATAATTGAAGTGGCACTCATACGTATGTAGCAATAGTCATGGCTGTTGATACCAAAAATTACCCACCTACGTGGACCAATCAAAAGTGAATACTTGTCCTCCTATGTGGCCAAAATTCTAATCAACAGATAGTAGCTTGGCAGGCATGCCGACCAACATAAAGAATGTCGACCATCAATACCAATGAAGAGTCACCATACCAAAGGTTTTACCACACATGGTTTATACAACCAATCGTCACATTCATTATGTACGGGTGTAAATGCTTAAATATATAAAGGCATTTCATCCTTTGATATTCCAACCCTTAATCTTCAGGGCATTATAAATACATTGTATCCCCTTCATTAAGGGCAAGGTATAACGGATTCTAGGCTATTCTTATTGACAAGAGTATCTAGCTTTCTCTAACCTCCGAAATCAATACTATAACAATGGGTGTAGGCTTTCTTACATAGTTGAACCACTTTAAAAACCTTGTGTCTCTCTTTTAATTTGCATTACAATTATATATTTTATCTGTGATTATAAAATTGGATCAAGTCCAGTTTTTTACATCAACAGATTGGCGATGTCGGTGGGAACGTGTGTTTAATCGCCGTTCTCAATCTTATTTAAGGAGAAATGAATGATCTAGATCCCACTACTTGAAACAAAGACAACTCGCCTAATCCATCTGCTCCGCCTACAGTAGCCGACCTAAATGGGATCCTAGCCAGTATGTCCAGACAGTAAGCAGTTCTATCACCACGGAGAGAAATGCCGCTTCCACCTCCTAGGCATAGTCAATACAGTTATTCCAGATCATCTCAGGATAGGACTTATCACCCAGGAATTAATTCCTCAATCAGAGCCTTCGAGCCTTATGATAATTATTCTTTGTCTACTGAAAGGCCAAGCATCTTACAGATATTGAGTCGAGATTCTCCTTTCGATCGATTAGGACCCCGAGCAAACTGAACCATCCTAGAGCAGTATCCAAGGACACTCAACATCTAACCAACCAGAGTGAAGCCATGATCAGATCAAGATCAAGCATCCGACGATATGTAGGCATTGAGGAGACTTCTTAAGAAGAGAGTTCAATGCATACACATAATCGTGGTAGTCAAGCTGTTTTGCATAAATATGAGTGGGAAATCCTTCATGGAAAATCCTATACAACGAAGTTTTGTTAAATGTGTAATACCCCGTATTTTTAAAGATTTTAAATTATGGGATTAATTAAATTAAAATTGGAAAATTAATTAGAAATTAATCCAGATTTAAATACTAGCGAGACGAGAGTTAGTATTTGATTATGATAACTATGTTAATATTACTGAGCGAGTATAGTAATATATGATTTTGAGTTTATTAAAATTATCGTGAGTTGAAAATACGATAGTTTCGATAATTAAGTTAGAACGCACGTGTTAATCGTGTCAAGACTCAATTTAATGGATTTAAAAGTAAATTAATTTTATATCATCCGTATGATCATTTTGAGCGTTCCAGAGTGTTCGAAAGGGTCGAGATAGTCAGAAAACACTAACCGGGAGTTTAGTTTGGGTCCCAGTGTAGTTTTATGCCAAACCGGCAACTCACGAGGGTATTTTGGTCATTTTATTATTTGATGAATAGTGACCTACGAAAATTAGGTTGAGCATATCAACCAACCCTTAGAGACATTAGGGACATTAACTGTCAAAATCAAGGGAGAGCAACGTGAGAGGAAAGGAGAAGTTCCAAGGGTTCCCAAGGCCAAACCAACCACCGTAAACTACCAACACCGTCGGATTTGTGACCAAAAAGAGAGGGGGAATCAACCACCACCTTCATCAAATCATTAAAAATCCTAATTCAAGGGAAGTGATTTAACTTGAAATATTTCAGCGTATATATGATTGATGATAGTTTAGAATTGGAGAAAAACTATGGAATAGGAAGAATCTATAAATTTGGAGATTAAATCTTAATCTGGATAGGTCTTGCATTTAGATTAACTTCTGGAAATATAGTAGCCACGTAATCATGATCCATATGTAAATAATTATGAAGTTATGTTGAGATTATAAAATGTTCTTGAAGATAATAGAGGAAATAGGGTTTTTATGAAAAATATGTGATTTAATCCAAGATAATGATGACCCATGATGATATGATGATTCTGATACATTAGAACATATGAAATTATGTTGGTATGTTGATCTATATACCTATTTGGTAGTTTGGAATTTTGTAATGGAGAATTAGAGGTGTAAAAATAAGAAAACCCGTAACCGTGAAAAGATTTCTGGGCAAATATCTGATCGATCGATCGACTCAAGAATGTCGATCGATCGATCGACCCCTTTGGAAAATGTGATCTATTTCCCTTTAAATAAGTGGTTGACTCTCAACCTTTATAACTCTTTAGTGATTATTGATTGAACATAATGGGACTTAGGGGAGGTCAGTAGGATACACTTAAGACCCTAAAAGGGTTAGTACGTATGGGAATGAGTGGGAGAAAGTAAGCGTAATTAACCGAACGGATGTGATTCGAAATTTAGTATATAGGGAGTTTAAATTCTGATGAATGGTAATTTAAGGGTTGGAACAGTAGTAAGGGGACTTTAAGTTGCTGAGATAACCTTAGAGATATATGGGAGACCTAGTAGCCTTTTGGGGTAGGTAGGGGTACTCAAATTCGTATGACGAGAGTTGTAACACAAAATTATTGATACGTGTAATATTCAGAACATAACTAATATGGGTGAAACTTAATATATATATATATATATATATATATATATATATATATATATATATATATATATATATGAGATGAGATTACCGATATTGGATTCATATATATACCAATTGTGTGATTTCCTAGTATATGGATTGTTATGTGTATGACATACCTACCATACTTTCTATCACGGGAGGTTGTTTAGGAAAGGGGATAGTCTGGTCTTTGTGTGCCTTCGAGGGGACTTTAGATTTGTACCTCAAGAACATAGGACTGTGAAGGATTATTTGTGAGTTAATGAGCCAGCTGACTATGGGAGCGTAGGTATGTGCGTGACCCATAGGAATGTGAACTATGTTCACCTCCAATCTGTGTGATTTGTATTGATATAGTTCCTGAGTGATTCGAAACTCGTTATCCTCATGTGCGTGATGTACCGGGGTTCAATAGCAGAGTATGAGGGCATCGTAGGTTCTATCCTTGTGGGGTGCCTGATTTGTATATGATATATATATATATATATATATATATTAATACTTAGATTTGGTTCTAACATACTTCATCAATTTAGATATTTCAATCTAACTTATCTACTAAGCAACAAAACAGAACTATCACAAATGGGGTTATTCAAGAAAACACATAAGGTAGTCCGATTGGGTAAGGAATTGACATATGCTGGCTAGGCAGGGTAGTGTAACTAGCAGATGAATTACATATGCGTTATTCATGCACAATTAGTTGGGAGGTGAGGGTCTCAAGAGAGGGAACCTAACTAACATGGTTAATATATGTGTTGTTTAAATTCTAATTTAAACACTTGCTGTTTTTAAAATATTTTTACCTCGGCCTCTGATCTGTTTGCTTCTAAATCTATTTTTTTGTAAAAACATTTTAGGTGCCCAGCCACAGGGACGCCAATCATAGGAGTTCCATTCCGAAGACGTGCTGTAGTTGCTGTAGAAGCTATAAGATCTCGGTATTAGACTCCTCCATATTTATCCTTGGTTCCTTCAGAGTCATTCATGTCAGTTAGGGAATATTGCCCATTCTTATTTAGAGATTGTAGATATAGACTTTCTTTATTTCAGATGTTGGTTTATTTATTTAGACTATTGTATTGGGATTTTATTTTACTCTGGTATTATTATTTGAGTGTTTACTCCAGACTCAGTTTATTTCTTTACGTTGGTTATTCATATGAGATTGTTTATGCGATTGATAGATGATGATTTAATTACTTAGTTAATTGTTAACTTAATTAATAAAATTTGGCATCTCTCTATTTTAAATATTAGGTGGCTAGTAAGTAACTAAATGTTTTTTACTGTGATGCTAAGACTGAACCAACTTGATATTCTGTATTAATTTAATAAAGGAGTAGCTACCCGGTATTTAATTAGTTGGGGTGTCACAAAAGTATCCTTTTTTATTCAAACAATTGTGGATTTTCCTACTCCTTCAAAGTTTAAAGCTCCTGTGGTTACCCCCAAATATGATGGAAAAACTGATCTAGTTTTGCAAATTTAACAATATCAAGCCACCACTAATATTTATTCGGTCCCCGATGAGATGATATGTAGAGCGTTCTCAAGCACCATTGTAGGTTATGCTCAGATATGGTATAATAATTTTCCCTGAGGATAAATTATCAACTTCAACCTGCTTGCTGAGCTATTTATTAGCAATTTATGTTTCGGGGCCAAGCCAGTAAAGAGAGTAGTCCATCTCTTGAGTATAAGGTAGGAAGTAAGGGAAACAACTAGGGAGTACATCACTCGTTTTAATAACGAGAAATTGGAATTGGTAGATTATGAGGAAAAAACAAGCATCACTGCTCTCATGAGTGCGTTTCTTCTGGAGAAATTGTACCATACTCTGGCCAAAGATCCTCCTAAAATAATGACAGATCTCATGGCTAAGGCGAAAAAAATAATGAATGCCGAGGAAGTAATGGCTACAAATCAAAATCCAGCCACAAAGACTGAGAAGAAAGATCATAAGGAGCAGAAGAAGCCGAAGCCGAAGCCGAAAAAAGAGGATAAGCTCAAAAAATATGGAAACTAAACTCCATTAAGTGTTAGCATTCAACATATCCTTGAGGAGATTAAAAATAATAAGGATCTGCAATGGCCTAAACGGTTGAAAGCACCTCCTAATAAAAGGGAGAAATCTAAATATTGTGAATTCCATAAAAAGTACGGCCATACAACAGATAACCGAATCACTTTTCAAAATGAGATAGAATCTCTCATCCATCGAGGAAAACTCAATAAATTTATTGATCGAAGTGAAAGCAGAGAAGCTAGAAGAAGATCAAATTCTCTATGCAAGCCCAGAGATGATAGGAAGAGAAACCATAAATATGATTATGAGGATGATCCCGATCTGCCTAAGAAGCCAAAGCAGCTAGAACGTGAGGTAGCTATGGTCAGTTTTAGTTCATTTGATTGTCATGTCAGTACAGGTGGCGATGCAGGAGGAGGAGATCACACTACTGAAAGAAAATCTTATTTGAATGAAGCCTAAGCTTGCTCTTATATCCAGAGAATTAATCTAAATGAAGAAGACCGACCTAGGAGGGTCAACAAAGACAAACTAGTGATTAGATTTTCAAAGAATGATCTTTCTGGGATACTTTATCCCCATGATAAACCATTGGTTGTAAAATTCAGGATCCAAGATATTATCATCGCTAGAATTTTGATTGATAATGGAAGCTCGACAGATATTATGTTTTACCTTTGCTTTTAGAGTTTGGATTTGACATTCAGCCAATTGGAACCCTACCATAGGTCATTAACAGGATTTTCTGGTGAAAGAGTTTACCCTCTTGGGACAGTCAAGCTAGAAGTGTACTTCGACACTTGGCCAACAAGTCTTACGGAGAAAATATGCTTATTTGTGATGGATAAAAATGTTTAATCTGCCTATAACGTGATCTTCAGTAGGGTAGGATTGAAGAAGTTTGAAGCAGTACCATCAACAGTTCATCAATGCTTGAAGTTTTCAACCCACTTTGGTGTAGGTGTCGTAAAAGGTGATCAAAAGGTGGCTAGAGAATGTTACTACTTCTCCACCAAGCAAGAGGATTTGATCGAATTAAAGAATAATAATACCACCTATCAGGTGGATACTATTAAGCCCAATAGTGAATCTGAAGTTAAAACTTTAGATCCCCGAGATGAGAAAGAATTAGTCAAGGGACAAATTATGGAAGCTACTAAAAGTATTATCCTGGACTATGACAAACCAGAAAGAACTACGCAGATCGGTTCAACACTGGACCCTATCCTTAAACATGAGTTGATTACATTTATGAAGTAAGAGAAATATATTTTCTTAGAGCCATGAGGATATGCCTAGGATTGATCCCAACTTCCTTTGTCATGAGCTCAATATCAATAAGGATGCCAAGCCTATAAGGACATTATTTATTTTCCAATTCACATTTAAGTATGTCATATACCGCTACAACTGTCAAAGACTTATTGAAGTTCAATCATGCGTCAAGACAGATCTGAATATTAAAGTTCTTCAACATTTAATCCTACACGAGATTAATTTTGGTGAGGTTGTGTTTTTATACCTTTACAGTTCACTTAGAGTGTTGGGATAATTTTTCTATTAAATTTTCTAAGTCTTGAAGCGGAGTTTTTCGCCAAAGAATTTTTTTCTAAGTGTTGAGGTGACTTTTTTTATCCAAATAATTTTTTCAACGGCTTGTTTGAGCGAGATAAGTCATTCGTTCGAGCGACAGAGCTATCTCGCGTGAAGTCGTTCGAGTGATAGCCTACTTCATTCAAGTGATATGCCATTTCGTTCGAGCGACGTTCCGCCTTAAGTTATTTTATATAAAGCGTGTTAAACCACTCCATTTTCGTTAAAAAGAACTGACGTTTTTCATTCTGCACAAACTGCAAACTAGCAGAATTCTTTGTCTTCTTCATTTAGGGTTCAAATACTTTTGTTTTCAATTCACAAATCATCCCAATCTTTATGTGAATTGTTTTGTAACCCAAGAACACAATTTTGTGAAGTTTCTCTTGTAGAGAAGATCTCTATTATTGATTTATGTGCCAGTTGAGGGAGATGCTGGGCTGATGTGACTGCGTGCAAAGGGAGTACTCGTGGGTGTTCATGGGCTCACTAAACTATGTATGTAATGAAGTTGCTGCGGAATTACATTGTTGATTTAGGTTGCAGCCTAGGGGTGCAACTGGTACGGGTTTTTACCGTACTGTACCGTTTTGGATCGAGAAAAAATAGTTTGGGTTTCATATTACGAAATACCAAGAACCAATTTTATCGAAACCGAAAATACCATAAATAAATTGTTTGGTTTTGATTTTTAGATATAGAAAAATGATTTACCGAATTTATCGTACCGACTTATTGTACCGAATTTATCGTATCGAAATTATCGAATATACCGTAACGAAATACCGTACCAAACTTACTGCATATTACCATATCAATTACCAAATAAAAATTATATTTAAAAAAATATACATACCCAATTATCAAGACCCTCTATTTCTTTAAAATAATCTCATCCATTCATTTTCCTTACTATAAATAACACCAAACCCTAAACTTAAACAACAAAATCAGCCACCCGCACACATAAGATGAGAACAAACCAATAATCTCTCACTCTAAAGAACAAGGTAACTTCTTCTTTTTCCCCACCCAAATCAAAGCAAACTATCTATATATCTATTTTTTCCTTTATTCAGAGTTGTATGCGTGTTTCGTTGTCCCTGTTTCGTTCTTGTTCTTATGTTGTGTTTTTTGAAGAACATAAAATTATTTTTACTTTAATTATAAATATACAACTAATTATCTCTTTTCGTTCATGTTCTTGTTCTTAAGTTGCATTCTTTTCCCTATTTCGTCAAAACATCAAACTATGTATATAGCAGCTCCTCCTATAATACTTGTTGCGTCAAAACATCAAATTATGTTGCATTTTTCCTTAAGAATACCTGCTGCATTTTTGGTATTGTCTTATGTTATAGTAGATTCGGCTTAGACCTGCTGCATTTTTGGTATTGTCTTGCATTTTTTGTACTGTCTTATCTTATAGCATTTTTGGTAATGCCTTATGTTGTAGACTCAGAATTCAGACACTTTTTTTACGAGACTGAGATGTTAAAATTATATAGAGTACATACATATGCTTTCAGATTTGTGAAAACAACACCATACAATATATTGATTTCAGATTTGAGATTAGCTTTTGATTGTTGTACCATCCAGTATATTTGAAGTTATATATTTGAACAAAATCCTAAAAAGTTCCAATTTAATTTACAAAGTTTTTTTTTTAAATTTGTAGGTTTTAATCAACAATGGTTTTGAAAGGCAATATATGTGTGCTTATTGCAACCTCTAAGGTGTTGGGAAAGAGAAAATGGAACAAAAAAATTATAAGGACATTTTTGTCCATTGTCAATATGTATGTCGTACGCCGTTACACCGTTGAAGAAATTCAAGATCACATCTACAACATCGGATCCGAATATCAAAGCGTCTTCAACATCATAACCTTTGCGAGAATGAACTTGGTAAAGTTTTGTTTTTAAGTCCCTTAAAGTTCATACTTAGTATTGGGAAATTTTTATGAAATGTTTTTTATAAAAATAAGAAGTAAGTTTTTTTTTTCAAGAAAAATGAGGCTTTTAAAAGTATTTTAATTTTTCTGGATTACCGGACCGGTCCGCCCATATTTTAAACTAATCGATCCGCCTCCGGACCGGTCCGCCTACCTACTGGACCGATCCTCTTTGCACCAGTATACCACGGATCGATTGCAAACCGAAGAAGCCTATTTTAAAAAAGAACTGATCCGAGGTCGGACCGATCCGCCTCCTAGCCGGACCGGTCCTCCTGGGATAAAATCGAACAGTTCCGTGAGTGTTTTTACCACCAACTCATAATTCTTATAAATATACCTATTTCGGTGGAGTATTTTTTAAGTCTTTGAGAAAACGTTTCTAAGAGTTCAAACACAACAAGACTTCATTTTTTGATGTGCCAAACATCTTTTTGATTCACACACAAAAATTCCAATTACTTTTGTGAATCTTTTGGAACCCTAGAACACAAACTTTGTTACTGTTCATCTTTGTGGAGAGATCTTTGCAACCGAGGGCTGCATGTCATTGCTGAGGGAGTCTCCACAAAGTGTTATGACTGTGTGTCATTGAGGAGTGTTGCGGTTCTTCCTTTGTTGTTTGGGCTGCGAGTCCTTGGAGGGTGCTGCGTGTATTCTCTTGCTGAGTTCAAGACTGCGTGTCTTTGTGGGTTGGCTGCGTGTTGATCCATTGCAGATTTTCTATGTAATTGTAAGTTGAGATTTATATATTCATAGTGAAATAAAGATTTTACCCGAAAGGGTTTTTTTCCTGAAATTTGTGTCTTAGCATATTTATGTGTCACATGATTTATTTATTTATGGGTTGACACACGCACCTTAGATGCATGTTTAGGGACTCTAATTAAACAAGGGTTACTTGGAAACTTGGGAATATAATTTAATCAATTATCACACAGTCGCACTCTTCAAATTGGTATCAGAGCGGGTTACGCTAATTTGTCGTGTATTCCTATTTTCCGCAAAATCGTGTGATATTGATTTTTTTTAAAAATAAGTTTTGTGAAAAATTGCAATTTTTCCAATGGAACGCCCATTTAAAGAGGAGCCTATTTTTGAAAAAGTTCACGACCATACTGAAAATTTAAAAAATTTGAATTTGAAACTTTGCAAAAGAATTAAAGTTTTGGAAAAAGAAAATTCTCTCTTTAAAAGTAAGATTGAATATTTGCAAGCGCTTCAAACTCAAAGTGATATTTGTCGTGAGCACTTTGGTAATTTGTGTATTGATTTTGATTTTTTGAAAATTGCCAAAAAGAAGAGTGATGAGAGTGTCCTTGTTTTAGAGAAGGATTTAAAGGACTTAAAAAATTCTAGGGTTCCCGTTTGTGCCGTTGAGGATAAAAAATTAATCGATGATTTTACGGTACGTGAAAAGACTCTTAAGGATAAGTTTGTTTTAATTAAGGGTGAGCGCGATAAACTGTTAAGTTTAATTGAAAATTTGAAAAAGAAATTTCTGTCTTTGGAAGAGTCTAATTCTTTGCTTGAGTCAAAAAATTTGAAGTTAAAAAATGATTTGACAGACTCAAGTAGGTTTGATAGTGATGGTAATGGCTCATCTTGTTCTTATGCTTCTAATGCGAAATCCAAAACCATTATTTGTTTTAGAGGGTCAATCAATTTTCAGGATGTTAGAAAAGGTCAACTCATAGGTGTCGTTGCACCCGTTTACACATGTTCATATTGTGGTAGGAAAGGTCACCTTAGGAGATTTTGTTTCGATCTTGGAAAATTTCCTAGGAAGTCTATGTCTAGTGTTCCCGTGGTTCCCAAATCCCCTTCACGACGTTTCACATCTATTTGGATTAGGAAATCACTTTTGGATACGCTAGATTTTAGACAAGTTGATTCCCATTTGCTTTCCCATGATTCTTCTCTTGTCATATCATATAGATGATTATGTTTGCATGTTTGTCATGCGCTAGTTATGCTTTTTGATATATTTTTTGATAGCGTTGTGACATGTACTTTTTGTATATATTTTTTTGTTTTGAATTTTTTTTTAAAAATACAAAAAGATTTTCTATGTTTTGAGTGTCCATTCATATATTTTTTTGGTCAAATTTGAAAATCCAAAAAGATTTTTGTATTTTGGTTGCACCTTTTATGGATAAACACTTAGGATGACCGAGTCACAACATCATTCCATTATTTTCATGTGACTATTTGATAGTGTTTTGAGACAACAGGTCAATTCATCCATGTGCTTTATAATGTTTGGAGTCATTAAGATGTAATTAAGTGTTACTTCCTACATGTTTGACTTATGTTTCCTTTATTGCACACATGCACGGATTTGTTTGATTATTGTGCTTGTCTTATCACATGTTGGTCGGGTGTTTTCACTTCAATCCTCTCCTTAAAACAAACCAAGCGCGATAAATTTTGATAAGGAAATTGTGCATATAAAAACCGTTTTGTGAGTTTGTGTGTTTTGTTTGAAAACGGGGAAGGGCTGCGAAAGGTTCATTTTGCCTTTGCGAATACTAAGCCACCGTTAAATTGGACCTAAAAAATGGAGGAATTTTATTATCCGGGGTCCAGAGAGAGGTTTAAAAGAGCCCGAAAAAATTTGAAAGCAATAAAAAGAAATTCATGCCATTTATGGGCCATTTAGGTTTTTTGACCAATTCTCCAAAGTTTGAGAATTTAGATTGCCTCTAAAAGAAAATATATATGAGGGTGTTTGGTTGGAGACTTAAAATGGGTTTGCACGTCCTTGATATGCTTGAAAATGCGCTACATAGTTTTGGACGTTATTGGTGTGGAAATCACTTTGACTTTGAATACTGAAACTACATAGTTTTGGACGTTATTTAAAATGGGTTTGCACGTCCTT
Source organism: Sambucus nigra (assembly GCA_949130495.1). NCBI lineage: Eukaryota > Viridiplantae > Streptophyta > Magnoliopsida > Dipsacales > Adoxaceae > Sambucus > Sambucus nigra. The sequence continues at coordinate 678,224,314 of OX422209.1, forward strand.
GATATGCTTGAAAATGCGCTACATATCGAATTGAAACTACAATTACTGAAACCAAAAAGACCCAAAAATACTGAAAAAATTGAAAACCGATCGGTTTGGTTTTGGTTTTTGTTTTGATGTACCGACCGGTAAATTGGTACTGTACGATTTTACCATTTAGATTGTGATTTTTGTATTGGTAAGGAGTCGTTACCGACCATACCGTGCCATTGCACGCCTATTGCGCCCTATGAAAGTTTGCTGCGATAAATTATTTGTAGATTTCTTTTGTAATCATTGTGAGTATTATTAGTGAAATAAAAGGTTTGTCCCTTCGAGGATTTTTCCTGAAATCTGTGAGTGAGCAATTCATATTTGTTTGTGTTGGCATGATCCACTATACCTAGATGTATGTTTTAGGGCTGAATTAAATTAGATTAAAAGTTGACACCGATTAAATAAGGTTACTTAAAAATTTGCAAACTTGGTTTAATCAAGTATCAGACATACCTTTACAAATTGGTATTAGAGCAGGTTACACTAGTTTATTGTGTATTCCTATTTTCACAAAAAAAATTGTGATGTTGATTTTTTTTTAAAAATCTGTTTTGTGAAAATCGAAATTTTTCCAATTCAGCACTTATATAATCGGATGCCCATTTTTTACGGGTCTAATTATGCCTAATGGAAAGCACGTATGATATATGAGTTAAAGGCCATTGATGAGTGCGTTTAGGTTATTTGTAAAGGAGGCTGGACTCCTCCCAGTGTCACCACAAATACTATCACTACTTTAAAACCCGTGATAGACTGGACTGAGGACGAATTTAAATGGAGCACTTTTAATTCATGTGGGCTGAGTGAAATTTCTGGTGCCTCACTCCCGAGGAGTTTCGACGTATTATGATGTGCACCATGTCAAAAGAAGTGTGGGAAATTTTACAAATTACCCACAAAGGAACAAATGCGATCAAAGAGTCTAAGATTTAAATTTTAACTCCTCAATTTAAAACATTTACCATGCTTGAAACTGAGTGTTTTATGAGTTTTTTTCACATTTGTCTGATATTGTCAACACTAGTTTCAATCTTGGCGAGCGCATTCTTGATGCATGAGTGGCTAAAAATATTTTAAGATTGCTGCCTAAACATTTTATCCCTAAAGTGACTGTTTTAAATTCCTCGGGTAATTTGAGCAATTTAAAATAGGAAGAGCTGGTAGGATACCTCTAGACATATGAGATTGACTTGCTCCCTGAAACTGTCAAATCAAAGGATAGAGGGATAGCACTTAGAGCCTAGTTTAGGAAGGAAAAGTAAGTGTCCAAGAGTGAGAAGAAAAAGAAAGAGAGAGTTTGTGATTCCGAGTCTGAGGACGAGTCTCATTTTGATATGTCCATGCTTGTGAAAATTTTTAAAAAGTTTCTCAAGTTTTCACAGAAAATTCTTCCAATAAAAAGTTTCTTGAGAAAAATAAAAGGAAAGATGAGACCAAAGAGAGCGGTGAAAAAGAGAGTGAGAAAGAGAAAAAGGAAGAAGAGAAGTGTTTTGAGTGTGAGGGTGGGGGACATAGAGCTTTTGAGTGTCCCACTAGGCTAAAGAGAAATGTCAAATATATTACCATTCCAGCCACTCTTAGTGATAGTGAGGAAGAGGTGAAGGATTCATGGGATGAGTCTTCACATGGGAAATTTATTGCCTTTTTATCTAGTCATGAGAGCACACCCAATTTTTCCCACGACGATGAGGATAATTGTGCACGTGAGACCCCCGATGAGGAGGATAGTTTGAGTGTTCTAGGTGAGGGTGAAAGTGAGATCCAAAATGCATTTAGATATTTGTACGCCGAGACCTTAAAGACTAAGAAATTGAATAAGGAGTTAGGTCTTAGGGTGAGAGATTTGGAGAGAGAGTTAGAGGTTTTTAGGGTTTTTGAGGCAAAAGCAAGTCAACTCGAGAAGGTGGAGGTTTATTTGGGTGAACAGTTGATTGCTTTAGATCGAGAAAAAAGTGATTTGACCAACACGGTGTCTAGTCTGATGACATGTGTATCTCAACTCGAGAGTGATCTCAAAAGTGCCTGGGAGGTTAAAGTCCCGGTAGAAAACACAACTAAGAAGGTTGGAAAGATGGTTCTCAATCCTGCATTAGGTGATGTTAAGAGAATAGAAATAGGTCATGACAGTGCGTCCACTTTACATCCTACACCCGAGTCGGTTCCCAAGTTAGTGAAAGATCCATATGGATCTCAACCCACCCTACTTAGGCATCCTGTTCACGAGAGGAGAGTGCATCCTAGACGTTTTCAGAGAGGTGATCCTAGGCCCGTGTATGTTTTCACCCACTGCAATAGGAGAGGACACCTTAAGGATTTTTGTTATAAGTTGGGTTATATGTCACATTTTGCTACTACACGTGTTCACCCACACGCACCCACATATAATGCTCCAGATGACTATGTGAGAGAGTTTGCACATCTTAGGGAGCAGGTAAACTTTTTAGTCTAAGACTTCACATGACTTGATGGATGTTTTTCTTAGGATGTCACCGCCTTTGAAAAACTCCACCATACCTAATGGTTGAGGTTTAGACTTGTTTGCTAGCATGGGATGATTTTCATGATGAAATTTTATGCCTATCGCTAGTGTGTATCATTTTTGATATATTTTTCGAAAAACCAAAAAGATTTTATTTTTTATAAAAAAAATTAAAAAAGCCAAAAATATTTTATTTTGATAAATTTTTTGGAAAGAGACAAAAAAAATTTTGTATTTTGTTTTGCACTGTTTATGGATGGACATTTAGGATGACCGAGTCATAATTTCATTCCATATCCATGTGACAGTTTGATAGTGTTTTGATATGAGTCATCATTTTATTTTTGTGCTTTACAATGTGTGGAGTCATTGAGATGTGATTTGTTGTTACTACCTACATGTTTGACTCATGAGTTCCTTTAATGCACACTTGCATGGATTTGTTTGACTATTGTTCTTGTCTATTACATGTTGGTCGATGTGTTTTCATTTCAATTCTGTCTTTAAAATGAACCAAATGCGATAAAACTTGACAATGAAAGTAGTGCATGTAAGAACTGTTAATGTGAGTTTGTGTGATTTATTTGAAAAACGGGGAAGCGCTACGAAAGGTACTAATTTATCCTTTGCGATTAATCCACTGTTTAAATCGGACCTAGAAAATGCATGCCACAAAAACAGAAGCCAAGGTCCAAAGAGCCCAAAAAATTAAGGCAATAAAATAAAAAATATTCCATAAAGTGGGCTAATAGGATTTAGTTTCATCACCTCAAAAGAAAAATAAAAAGCATTATTATTTATGAGGGAGTTAGGATGGAATATAAAACGAGTTTGCACGTCCTGACAAAGTCATGAAAAAGCGTTATATAGTTTTAGACATTATTGGTGTGAAAATCATGTCTGACTTTGATTTGTCGATTTGATTAAGACGATGTCATCTAAATTCACATTTTTCGACACCAAAGGATGATTTTGAGATTCATTCATTAGGAGTACACATATTCATCGTGCATGTATGTTATGAGTGATTGCATTGATTTGCCAATCGAATTGTTCACACCCAGTTATTCTGTTTACATGATTTGGTTATCTTAGTGTAAATTCATGGTGTGTGTTGTTTATAAAATTATTTTTGCATTTTTGTTTGAAAATTGAAAAATTAAAAACTTTGTGGATGCCTTTGAGGATTACTTTGCATGAGCGTAGTTTGATCCATGTTTGCTATGCATATTTATTGTGACAACTCCATGTTTATTTTTGTTTATTCATTTTCTTGTTGATTAGGCATAAGTTCTTCCTAATTTATCCCTTAATTTCGGTACTTTAATCACCTCGAACAACGTAATTGGATTGACTTTATCTCATAATCTTGCTATTGAACTATCCTAACAAGTACACCGAGTTTCTGGTATTTCGTTATGATTTTACAGGTATCTAATGTCAAGAAATGGAAGAAGGAAATCGGAAGAATAGAGAAAGTCAACAAGACAAGTCAAAAGGGAAAAAGAGTCATTTCTACCCAGAATCCGAATGAGGTACCTAAAGAGAAGTTGAAGGTATCATCCTCACAAGCACCTAGGAAGAAACGGCACCTCAATCGGATACCCGGAGCAAAAGATATGGGAAGTCAAAGTTTGAAGGAAAAGTCAAATAGGCAGACCGGTCCGCCCTCAACCCGGACCGGTCCGCTGTGCTAACTCCAGAGAACTGCGAACCGAAGGCGAACCGAAGAAGACAAAAATTAAAAGAACCGATCCACCCCCGGACCGGTCCGCCTGAAAAATAAAAGAACTGATCCGCTTTAGAGGCAGACCGATCCGCCTAAGGTCCGGACCGGTCTGCCCATCGAGATTTTGTTTTCTGATTCTCCTCTAAAGACTCCGACTTATACTCAACTTCTTGGAATTTCATGTAGGGTATAAAAACCCGAATTATTTTCATTGTAAAGTAGGCAAGAATGGAGGGGATTAGTTTAATCTCTCTTATTCTTCCATAAACCCTAGTTGTAGATACAATTTCCAGTTTTATTCAAGGATTGAAGGTTTATTCAAAGTTGTGTGATTACCAATTTTATTTATTGCTGCGATTATTCCTTGGGTAATTTTAGTAAGTTGTTTCTTCTTTGTGATTCTATTCTACAGTATTCCATCAATTGTCCTTAGATTAATCATGAACACTTGCATGTTAAACACTGTTTTCATCACTTTCGGTATGTCCGACTAGATTTCCAAGGTCGGGTTACATGAACCCAACCTGATGTGGTAATTGCACGTATAAAATTAATCCTCTGAATTTAGGGATTAATTGTGACCGTATTGCGTAGGGACACAACAATTGTAGGTCTAAATATCTCGTTTGCCCCTGGGTAACCGGGATGATTGAGAATACAATTCGAGTGTCACTATCGTGATACTGATTTACTCATCCTTTGATTAAGTATGACGCGGGCTTGAACCTCGTATACGTAATGCTTGGGGGTACTAAAGACTGGGTCAAATTAATTAGATAAATTTACGATTAATATTATAACTGCATTACACTAGGGTTGGGGGATTGTATTCCCGTCCTATTTTCTTCATCATCTCATTTAAAAGTTCAAATCAAATTTTCATTCACATTTTTAGGTAATTTAGTGTAATTGCACATTTTCATAATTTCATAATTGCATTTAGTGTAATCGAATCCCAAAAAAACCAAATCAATATTTTCTTTTCTTTTTAGAGTCAACGTTAGGATTCCTCCGTCTTATCCCGTCGTCACAACTTCGTTGTCCTTTTTCCCTGAGGATCGATACCCGACTTGTCGGATTATTACTTGAACGACAGGCTTGCACTTGAGCCTAGAGAGTACACACTTTAGAGACACATTCTGAGTCGTGTCAAGTTTTTGGCACCGTTGCCGGGGAATTAGGTAGACTTAGCATTAGATCGAGTCAATCCAAAGCTTTGACCAAAAAATCCAAAAACATAAAAAAATATAAAAAGCACAAAAAGATTCACCACCATCTCTCACAAACTTAATGCAAAATTCTGAAACCACTCCCACACCCCATAATACTCCAACCAGCATTCACGAAAATCCACTTGTTGAGTATAACCCTGATAGTCCCCACACTCCAAACGCCCCACAGTTCTGGATCCCACCTCCCACACCGTCACACTCAATCTCTAGCAACACTCCCTTCTCCTTCGTAGGATACACGTCGTGCACACCCAGTGAGAGCGCCGAATCGTCAAGTGAGAGAGAGATGTCGCAACATAGTAATGCATCTACCGGTGAGGAAGAGCCTCCGTATCGCCCGTTGAGAGAATTCTTATATCCTGAGTGCACTGTCACTCCGGGATGCATTATACTCCCGTATAATGCCGGGCAGTTCCGATTCAAAAATGGGATGATCCAGATGCTACCACACTATCACGGTATGGATTCTGAAAAGGCATACCTGCATATAAGGGAATTTGAGGATGTGTGTGATACTCTCAATGATCAAACTTGCACACAAGAGGTGATTCGCCTCAAACTCTTCCCATTCTCATTAAAAGATAAAGCTAAGACCTGGCTATGGTCTTTACCTCCGAGCTCGATTCCATCTTGGAACGAGTTACAATCCAGATTTCTCAAGAAGTTCTTTCCACCACATCGAACAATCTCCATAAAGGCCCAGATTCAATCGTTCAGGCAATTGGATAATGAGCCATTCCATCGATGTTATGAGCGTTTCAATGAGTTAACTGCTTCGTGCCCCCATCATGGATTTGATACAGCTCAAATCATTTCCTTCCTCTATAATGGGTTAAACCTTAACTCCAAGCAACTCATTGAAGCCATGGGTAGTCGTCCGTTTATCGAGCTAGATTGCCACGATGCTGAGCTTCACCTGAGGTATGTCGCCGAGACTACCCAATCATGGGATATTTCTGATCCCAATGCTCAGAATAGAAATCGTCAAGCGACCGCCACTCCATCGGCGTCCGGCCTATACCATGTAGATAAAACCTCTATGTCGGACTATCGGATGGACACCCTTGAGAAAGGATTTCGAGATTTATGCGAGGTAGTTGGATCTATCAAGAATCCCGTCGAAAAGGTGTGTGCAATTTGTGAGGCGGGACATTCAACTGAGGAATGCCCGACGATACCCGCCTGCAAAGTAATGTTGCAGGAGCAAGTTAGTGGTATAGGAGGCTTTAAGGGTAATTTCGGTGCCCCGCACGGGAATTCATACAATCCTTCGTGGAAAAATCATCCCGGATTTAGCTACGGGCAACAACATGCTGCAATGAACCCTCCTTCGCATGTTGCCCCTCCTCCTCCACAATAATTTCAACAAGCTCCACACATGCAAGGACATGTGCAAGCACCACCACCTCACGGAAATTATATCCCGCCACAGCGGAGAACTCTCGAGGATACGATGAATCAATTCATCACTAGCCAGACCGCAAACAATGCCAAATATAATCATCTAATTGGCGACATAAATGCGAACCTGTCCAAAATTCAATCCTCGTTGAGCGTTCAAGAGAAGGGCAAGTTTCCTGCCCAGGGCCAAAGACCTCCCCAAGGTCAAACTAGTGTTAGCTCCACTTCTACTGATCATCAGGAGCAATGTCAAGCTGTGACCACTCTTCTTAGTGGGAGAGTCGTTGATTTATCACCTCCCCCACACGACACAACCAAAGACAAGGTGATTTCACCCGGCACGAATGAGGCCGAAGATGTCCCCTCGAATGAGAGTGATAAAGATGACACTAGTGAGCCCGAGGTAGTAGTGAAACCACCCTCCGCGGCACCGTTTCCTCAAAGGTTGATTCCTTCCCAGAAAGGAAACCCACGTGATGACGTGCTAGAAACACTAAAGCAGGTAAAGCTGAATTTACCATTCCTCGATGCCATCAAATAAATTCCAGCTTATGCAAAAGTCATCAAAGATTTGTTGACGGTAAAAAGGAAGATGAAAGTAAAGAAGAATGTCTTCCTAGCACAGAACGTGAGCTCCATCTTACTCAATGAGCTCCCTCCTAAATTCAAAGATCCCGGTGCACCCACCATTTCCTGCATCATTGGAGAGAACAAAATTGAAAAAGCCTTACTTGACTTGGGAGCAAGTGTCAATATCCTCCCTTACTCCATTTATCGGCAACTTGTTTTGGGCGACCTCAAGCCCACAAGAATCACTCTCCAATTAGCGGATCGAACTATGAAGGTCCCACGAGGTGTAGTAGAGGACGTGATCGTTCAAGTTGACACTTTCTACTTCCCGGTAGACTTTGTCATTTGGGACACGGAGCCTTCCTTAATCTCGACCAATCATGTTCCCATCATTCTCGGGCACCCATTTTTAGCGACAGCTAACGCTATTATTAACACAAGGAATGGGCGAATGCAGCTCACTTTTGGGAATATGACATTAGAGACCAACATCTTCAACATAGCTCAACATACGGGAGAGGAAGATGATATTCACGCGGTGAGTCTCATAGATGAGATAGTAGAGGAGTACATTGAGGAGAATTATTATGGCGATGCCTTAGGATCCTGTCTGGTTTCGAGCAATGAGACTGAGGGGACGTATACTGAGTACGAGAGGGAGATTGGGGAGTTAAGAGTTACTCAATGAGAGAGCGTCGGACGAAGACGCGAGAGATGTGAATTGGGTTTCTAAATTCGAGGAGTTACCACCACGGGATACACGCGTTGTTCCCTCCGACGAAAAGTTTCCAACTCTTGAATTAAAGAAACTCCCCTCCCATATCAAATATGCATACTTAGGAGAGGATGAGACATTTCCTGTTGTTATCTCCTCTAGCCTAGATGACGAGCAGGAAGGTAAGTTGTTAAAAATTTTGAGGAAGCACCTAAGTGCTTTTGGTTGGTGTATAGATGATTTGAAGGGGATAAGTCCTCTGATTTGCACCCACAAGATTCACCTCGAAGAGGATGTCAAGCCCTCTAGAGAAATGCAAAAAGACTGAACCCCAACATGAAAGAAGTTGTGAGAACCGAGATCATTAAACTATTGGATGCCGGGATTATCTACCCAATCTCGGATAGCAAATGGGTGATCCCTATCCAAGTCGTCCCGAAAAAGTCGGGTATGACTGTGATTGAGAATGCTAAGGGAGATCTTGTTCCCCAACGCACCACCACCGGTTGGCGTGTTTGCATTGATTATCGGAAACTCAATGCGGGAACAAGAAAAGATCATTTCCCCTTACCATTCATTGATCAAATGTTTGAGAGAGTTGCGGGCCACCCTTACTATTGCTTCCTTGATGGTTATTCCGGATATAACCAGATTGAGGTGGATGTACTTGACCAAGAGAAGACGACTTTCACTTGCCCTTTTGGTACGTTTGCCTACAAACGTATGCCATTCGGCTTGTGTAATGCACCCGCGACCTTTCAAAGGTGCATGTTGAGCTTATTTAGTGACATGGTCGAAAGAGGACTTGAGGTGTTCATGGACGATTTCAGCGTTTTTGGCACCTCTTTCGATCTTTGTCTAGAAAAATTGGAACAAGTACTTGCTCGATGTGTGGAGAAGAACTTAGTGCTGAATTGGGAGAAATGCCATTTCATGGTCACTGAAGGAATAGTTCTCGTCCACATAGTATCATCTAAAGGCATAGAGGTTGATAGGGCTAAGATAGATGTCATAGCCGACCTTCCCCCACCGAGATCGCTTAAAGACGTGCGCTCATTCTTGGGTCACGCCGGGTTTTATCGAAGGTTCGTTAAGGATTTTAGTGCTATCGCTAGACCCTTAAGCAACCTTCTCATAAAGGACAACCCGTTTGAGTGGACCGAGGCATGCCAAAGCTCCTTTGACAAATTAAAGAACATGCTCGTGTCCGCTCCCATCATGCAAGTTCCGGATTGGTCCCTACCATTCGAACTTATGTGTGATGCAAGCGATTACGCGATTGGGGCCGTTTTGGGCCAACGTCAAGATAAACAAGCTCATGTCATCTACTACGCTAGCCGGACCCTTACCGGACCTCAACTCAACTACTCTACCACGGAGAAGGAGTTGCTAGCAGTAGTCTTTGCCCTTGATAAGTTCAGATCGTATCTCATTGGTTCTCCTATAATTGTCTTCACCGACCACGCGGCTTTAAAGTATCTACTTGCGAAGAAAGACGCCAAGCCGCGCCTCATAAGGTGGATCCTACTCCTACAAGAGTTCAATCTCTCTATCAAGGATAAGAAAGGAGTAGAAAACGTCGTTGCCGACCATTTGTCTCGACTTTCGTCCGACGTACCTAGTGATCCCATTCCCATAGACGAATACTTTCCGGATGAGCAAATTTTTGCTACCTCTTCTTTACCTTGGTTTGCGGATATAGTAAACTACCTTGTCACGGGAGCCGTCCCTCCCGACTGGACACCGCAAGATAAGAAGAGGTTTCTTACTTGGTCGCGCATGTTCTTCTACGATGATCCATTCTTGTTTAAATATTGCGCCGACCAAATCATCCGACGATGCGTACCGGATGACGAGATCCCGAAAGTCATCCAGTTTTGTCATTCGGAAGCGTGTGGAGGCCACTTTTCCACGAAAAAAACGGCCGCTAAAATTTTGCAATGCGGTCTATATTGGCCCACATTATTCTGGGATGTGAACAATGCTTGCAAATCTTGCAATAGGTGCCAACGGATGGGAGCCATTACTCGATGAGACATGATGCCTCTTACCCCCATACTCATCATTAAGATCTTCGACTGTTGGGGTATTGACTTCATGGGTCCCTTTCCCCCTTCCTTTGGTTTCCTATACATCCTTATTGCGGTAGATTATGTTTCTAAATGGGTAGAAGCGATAGCTACCAAAACAAATGACAACAAGGTGATGATAAAGTTCCTACAGGAACACATACTTTCCCGCTTCGGTGCTCCGAAAGCGATAATTAGTGATAATGGCAAGCACTTTTGCAATTGGCCATTCGGGAAGCTTATGAGAAAGTATGGCGTCCTTCACAAGGTTGGAACGACGTATCACCCACAAACAAATGGGCAGGCCGAACTAGCGAATTGTGAGATCAAGAACATTCTCGAGAAGACCGTCAATCCTAACCGGAAAGATTGGTCAATTAGACTGAACGATTCGCTATGGGCCTATCGCACCGCATACAAAAATCAGCTTGGCATGTCCCCTTTCCGCTTCGTGTATGGCAAACCTTGCCATCTCCCCGTGGAGTTAGAACACAAAGCGTATTGGGCAATTAAGGAGCTCAATTATGCCAGGGATAAAGCCGGTGAAGCTCGCAAGCTTCAAATAAATGAGTTAGAGGAGATACGTAATGATGCGTATGAGAATGCCAAAATTGCCAAAGAAAGGATGAAACTCGCTCACGATAGCATCATTCGACACAAAGAGTTTCTTCCCGGGCAAAAAGTTCTTTTCTATAACTCTCGGCTTCATCTCTTTCCGGGCAAGTTCCGGTCGCGATGGTCTGGCCCGTTTGTTGTCAAGAATGTTTTCCCCCACGAAGCTGTCGAATTAGAAGATATAAAAGGGGGAAATACATTCAAAGTAAATGGACAACGCCTAAAGCCATATCTTGAGGCGTGCGAAGAGGAAGTCGACACCGTTTGGTTTTCGGACCCCGTTTACGGGGTAGAGTGAACAGTTTCAGTAGGTCGTCGCACCCCCGACGCGTATGGGGTGAGAGTCGTGTGTGTCGTGTGCGTTAGTGAGTGTCGTTAGGATTTTGGTACATTCGGGTTTAGCATGTGCATGTTCGGGAATTGGGTCAATTCGGGTGACCGGTGATATTGAGAGGTCCTTAGTCTATATTTGGTGAGGAGCGCGTTTTAAAAGTGCAATATTTCGAGGAAGAGAGGTTGAAATCCAGTTTCGGGGAAATTCCAGCCTAAAATCCCCAAGCTGGACCGGTTCCTTTAATTTAAGGCCGGACCGGTTCCTTTAATTTTAAGCCGGACCGGTTCGCCTGTCGAATTTTTTGGAAATTAAAGACCCGGACCGGTCCGCCCCTGGACAGGACCGGTCCACCTTCTGCAGATTCGTTGAATCCCTTCCTCCCATTCACCCCCCCTTCCCCCCAATTACCATCCTTCCCTCCCATTCGGTTTCCCACATCCCCATACACCCTTTCCCTCCAAATACCTTTCCCTCCAACCACCTTTTCCCTCCAAATCCTTTCCCTCCACTATAAATTCAACCCTACCCTTCCTCCTCTCTTCACACCTCCAACAAAATTTCTCTCCTCTCCCTCTCCAAATTTTTGTGAGTTCCATCTTCTCTGTCTCCATGGCCCCCCGTGCTGCCCCCACCAAATACGCATCCACCGACATCCTACACTCCGGGAGCAACGAGTTCCGCTCCTGCCAAGAGGAGCGATGGTGCACCAACTTCTTCGGGACAAGCCGAAAACTCCATATGGAGCGCGCGGTTCAATGGAACGCGCTGCCCAATTCTGTCACGGCCCTATTCATGGCCCGGGGGTGGTGTCTTTTCCTCAACGAACCCCATGACGCCGTGTGGGCTTCCGAGGTCCGGTTATTCTATGGCACGCTTGTGCGGACGGACCAATTTGAGGCCCAAGCTTACGTTGATGGAACGGTCGTTCCTTTTTCCTTAGCCATCCTCACGGCCAAATTGGCCACCTTTGGTGTCCCGGACCCCCAAAACTTCACATATCCTAGGAACGTTCCTCTGGTCGCTAAGGACGTCATCATGGAGCACATTGCCCCAAACGTGGCTTGGGCGGGCGAAACCGTCGCTGTTGGACGACTCAACGAAACGGCGCGCCTCACTTTCCAAAGTGTATGCGCCAACATTCTTCAAACGTCCAACGATTCCGCCATGAGTCCTCGGCAAGCCACCTTGACCTATCATCTCTTCGATCCCCAAACTTCCATCCATTTGTCCCGCACATTGTATGCCGACATCATCGCCGCCTCTTTGGATTAGAAGGGTACCGCCCCTTTGCCCTATGCCCGTTTGATCACGTCTATCCTCCAAGACGCCGGCATTGAGGCCCCTGCCGAACGCACCCGGATTCCCGGTCCCTTTGGACAGGGCATTCGCACTAAGAGTGCCAAACAGCTCGCCATAATCCGGGTACGGCAGGGGCATGATAGCGAGGAAGAGGCTTCCTCGGAAGAGAGCGCAGGGGAGGAGGCCGCCGAAGCGGACGTTGAAATGGGTGACGTCGGTGCCGACGACGAGTCGGCGGACGAGGAGGACGACCCGGACTTTGAGTGGGCGGGTACCGATATTTCGACCCGGTTGTCCACCCTTGAGAACCGATTCGAGAACTTTGTGATCGACTACCAACGAGATCAGAATCGGGCGGCTCGAAGGCAAGCGGATATCTACCACCGCCTAGGGGACCCTAATGAGCCACTACCATCACATTTTCATGACCACTATGGCCCCGACGCGCCCAGCTCATCCCATTTCCCTCCCCCGTGATGTTTTTTTGATTATGGACTATTTTGATGTATTCCTTCTCATATCCTACATATGCTGTATTCCTGTTTGTACCACAGTCTTATGATATAAAAAGTTGCATTTTTCTATATTTGTTTGTTTTAATTATTGCACTTATTATTTTGCCTTATTTAGATTTTAGTCCTTTTTGCTTGAGGACAATGCAAAAGTCTAAGTTAGGGGGGGTCACAAGTGCATATTTCTAAAACTTCACAAATTTTCAAAAATGCCCAAAAAAATTTCCAAAAAAAAAAAAAAAATCATAAAATTTTGAAAAATCCAAAAATGTTTTTGTTCAAAATAAATAAAAATTGGAATTCAAATTTTTCAAAAATATCATTAAAAGTCAAATTGGAGTCTCAAATTGTAAATATCCGACATACACAAAGCCGAAATTGACCAAAGATGGAAATTGAGCAAAAATTGACGACTTAACGAATAAATGTGGAGATTAACAAACCCGGTGAGATTCGAGCCTATCACGTTTTGCGAGATTTTAAATCAATCCGAGTTAATTGTTAACTCAAAGTTCTTTTTAGCGCTTAATAAGTTGTCAAGGATCTCAACCCTTTCATTTTGATCGGTTTCGAAAAATGTGTGCAATATTGCCTTGAAAAACATGCCAAATTAGTCTCTAGCTTAAATCCACCTCGAAACGCATATGGTAACGCAATTAGCATTTTGGACAATGAAGTAGGCCCTCGTTTGTCATCCCAAAAATATTGGCCAAAAAAAGATGCGAAAAATCACCCTTTTTGCAACCCAAATTGAGCCGAATAATTTTCCCTTTCGTTTGACAACCCGAAAAACCCAAAATAGCCGGAATTGTGAAAAAAATAAAAAATTCAGATTTCAAGTCCAAAAAGTGCATATAAAGGGGCAAGAAACAAAATAGTGTGCTCAACAAAAATAATAGAAAAAGAAGAAAAAGATGAGCAATAGCCCGAAAAATGCACAAATGGACATCACGAATGACTTTTCCAATTCCAACTTTCCTTACCTCCTTCATTTTACCCAATATACCCCAAAAACCCGAAAAAGTCCTAACCGAGTCCAAATTGCGAAAAATTGAGTACCGCGTGGAGAGCTAATACACCAAAAGATAATATAAGAGGGTAAATGCGCTAAATAAGAGGCAATGTCCCCGTTTTTACAACCGTAATCCATTGATGAGATCCTTTCACCATGAAATTTCCATCTTTCTAATTGTATGCGTGATTTTGCTTCCATTATATTTACTCTTTTTATCACACATACCGAGCGAAAAGCCATATTCCGAGTGGTTCGTTTGAGAGAGCTTCCAGTGAGAATTTGAAATCAAAACGAATTTCCAGATAAGTAACGTAATGATTAATCGGTGGAAATCGGCGGTTATATTTCTGGCTTCACACACACGCACTACAGTTTGAGACTTATAAACATGACTTAATGATGACTATTTTTTGGAAAAGTTTTAATTATACAATTTTTGGTTATTTTGAAGTTCCTTGAGTCGAATTTTGTGGGTATATTCTCTGCAAACCCTCACGAGACACAACTCGTCCCACTAGGGTAACCTAGGGGTTTAAAGGCTTGTTGCATACGCTAAATGCAATCGCGTGCCCGCGAAAGAGGTATTTTATCCCAATAAAATGTTTTTCAAGAGTTGAGCCTTGCTATAATTCTTTTACATTGCTCGGGACGCGCAAAGTTCTAAGTTAGGGGGGTTTGATTAGGCATAAATTCTTCCTAATTTATCCCTTAATTTCGGTACTTTAATCACCTCGAACAACGTAATTGGATTGACTTTATCTCATAATCTTGCTATTGAACTATCCTAACAAGTACATCGAGTTTCTGGTATTTCGTTATGATTTTATAGGTATCTAATATCAAGAAATGGAAGAAGGAAACCGGAAGAATAGAGAAAGTCAACAAGAAAAGTCAAAAGGGCAAAAGAGTCATTTCTACCCAGAATCCGGATGAGGTACCTAAAGAGAAGTTAAAGGTATCATCCTCACAAGCACCTAGGAAGAAACGGCACCTCAATCGGATACCGGAGCAAAAGATATGGGCAGTCAAAGTTTGAAGGAAAAGTCAAATAGGCAGACCGGTCCGCCCTCAACCCGGACCGGTCCGCTGTGCTAACTCCAGAGAACTGCGAACTGAAGGCGAATCGAAGAAGACAAAAATTAAAAGAACCGATCCTCCCCCGGACTGGTCCGCCTGAAAAATAAAAGAACCGATCCGCTTTAGAGGCAGACCGATCCGCCTAAGGTCCGGACCGGTCCGCCTATCGAGATTTTGTTTTCTGATTCTCCTCTAAAGACTCCGACTTATACTCAACTTCTTGGAATTTCATGTAGGGTATAAAAACCCGAATTATTTTCATTGTAAAGTAGGCAAGAACGGAGGGGATTAGTTTAATCTCTCTTATTCTTCCATAAACCCTAGTTGTAGATACAATTTCCAGTTTTATTCAAGGATTGAAGGTTTATTCAAAGTTGTGTGATTACCAATTTTATTTATTGCTGCGATTATTCCTTGGGTAATTTTAGTAAGTTGTTTCTTCTTTGTGATTCTATTCTACAGTATTCCATCAATTGTCCTTAGATTAATCATGAACACTCGCATGCTAAACACTGTTTTCATCACTTTCGGTATGTCCGGCTAGATTTCCAAGGTCGGGTTACATGAACCCATCCTGATGTGGTAATTGCACGTATAAAATTAATCCTCTGAATTTAGGGATTAATTGTGATCGTATTGCGTAGGGACACAACAATTGTAGGTCTAAATATCTCGTTTGCCCCTGGGTAACCGGGATGATTGAGAATACAATTCGAGTGTCACTATCGTGATACTTATTTACTAATCCTTTGATTAAGTATGACGCGGGCTTGAACCTCATATACGTAATGCTTGGGGGTACTAAAGACTGGATCAAATTAATTAGATAAATTTACGATTAATATTATAACTGCATTACACTAGGGTTGGGGGATTGTATTCCCGTCCTATTTTCTTCATCATCTCATTTAAAAGTTCAAATCAAATTTTCATTCACATTTTTAGGTAATTTAGTGTAATTGCACATTTTCATAATTTCATAATTTCATAATTGCATTTAGTGTAATCGAATCCCAAAAAAACCAAATCAATCTTTTCTTTTCTTTTTAGAGTCAACGTTAGGATTCCTCCGTCTTATCGCGTCGTCACAACTTCGTTGTCCTTTTTCCCTGAGGATCGATACCCGACTTGTCGGATTATTACTTGAACGACAGGCTTGCACTTGAGCCTAGAGAGTACACACTTTAGAGACACATTCTGAGTCGTGTCACTTGTCTATTTCGGTCAAATAAAAATGGGGAGAATGAATTATGGGGGAGTTTTTGCATTATGGGAGAGATTTGATTATTGATTGATTTATTCTTATATCATTAAAACTCGATGCGTCACGAAGGTATTTGCTTTATCTCACGTGTGTAGGTACAAAATTGAAGATTATTATGTTGCACACCATGATAACAAAAACTTAAAGATTTGAAGATTTGAAGTTAAAGAATTTGAAGAAAAGTTTAAAGATGTAAGTCTGAAATTTTTTGATACCTTTGCAGTTTTGGGTTCATGGGAGGGTATTAGATTTGTATAGGCATTTTTGATTTGATGATTCAAATGTTTTTATTTTGTACCGGCATAGACATATGGGAGATTTATAAGGACATTATTTTATTGTTCGCTTTACATTGGAGTATGTCGTATACCTCTACAACCGTTGAAGACTTATTCAAGTTCAATCATGCGTCAAGACGGATCAGAATATCAAAGCTCTTCAGTAATCAAGCCTCCGCGAGATTTATTTTGGTAATTTTTTGTTTTTATACCTTTATGGTTCACTTAGAGTGTTGAGATAATTTTTCTAAAAAAAATTTCTAAGTGTTGAATCGGAGTTTTTCGACAAAGAATTTTTTCTAAGTGTTGAGGCGGAGTGTTTTTATCAAAATAATTTTTTTAGCAGCTCGTTCGAGCGAGATAAGCTAGTCGTTCAAGTGACATAGCTATCTCTAGCGAAGTCATTCAAGCGATAGCCTGATTCGTTCAAGCGACATACCATTTCGTTCGAGCAATGCGCCGCCTTAAGTTTTTTATATAAAGCGTGTTAAACCACTCCGTTTTCGATAACAAGACCTGACGTTTTTCATTCTACACAAGCTGCAAACTAGAAGAATTCGTTGTCTTCTTCATTTAGGGTTCAAATACTTTTGTTTTCAATTCAAAAATCATCCCAATCTTTATGTGAACAGTTTTGGAACCTAAGATAACAATTTTGTGAAGTTTCTCTTGTAGAGAAGATCTCTATTGCTGATTTAGGTGCCACTTGAGGAGGTGCTGGGCTGACGTGACTGCGTGTCAAAGGGAGTGCACATGGGTGTTCCTGGGCTGACTAAATTGCAGTTCTTATGGAGTTACTACGGAATTCCATTACTGATTTAGGTTGCGGCCTATGAGATTTTTCTGCAGTAAATTCTTTACAGATTTTTCTTGTAATCATTGTGAGTATTATTGGTGAAATAAAAGGTTTGCCCCTTCGGGGATTTTTACTAAAATTTATGAGTCAACAATTTATATTTGTTTGTGTTCGCATGATCCATCACACCTAGATGTATGTTTTAGGGTTGAATTAAATTGGATTAAAATTTGACACCAATTAAATAAGGTTAACATGGAAATTTGCGAATCTGGTTTAATCAAGTGTCACACATACTTTTACAAATCCGATCAAGTAGAGACGAAGGGTTTTTAGTCCTGAGAAGAATTAAGCTATTCAAGAAGAGGTCAAGAAACTTCAAAAAGGCCGGTTTGTGGAAGATGTGAAGTATCCATCCTAGTTGGCCAATGTTGTAATGGTCAAGAAGAAGAATGGTAAATGGAGGATGTGCATGGATTTCAAGGTGTTAAGAAAGAATTTTGAGTGGAATGCCGAATGTGAATAAACGTTTTAGGAATTAAATAAGTATTTGGGATAACCTTCTTTGTTATCCCGACCAATCTTGGGAGAGAAATTATACTTGTACCTAGTTGTTTCTGAATTTGCGGTTAGCTCAACTTTGGTTAGACTAGACAATGGGATCCAAAGACAAGTTTATTACACCACCAAATCATTCAGGGGATCTGAGATTAGGTATCCAGCTAGGAAAAATTGTCTTTAGTACTTATTGAGGCTTCTAGGCATATGAAACCTTATTTCCAAGCACATACTATCGTGGCATATACTGATTTGCCTCTTCGACAAGCACTCCACAAGCCTGAGAAGTCAGGAAGATTGATGTACCAAGCAGTGGAGATGGGAGAATATGACATTGTTTATGAACCACATTATTCATTAAAAGTCCAAAGTTTGCAGATTTTATCATCAAATTCACATATCCATAGGTTCTCGACCAACAAAACTTGCATGCCACGCAGACTTCTAGAGAAGATAGTGCAGCTGAGCAAGCTGAAATCATTGTCAATCAACCTGAGCTATCCAGATCTCAGGAATAGGTAAAAAAATATGTAAAGGAGAGCAAGAAAATATTCCTTCATGGAATTCTGTTTGAAGAAAGCTTCAAGGATGATATCTCGTTATGGAATTTATACGTCGATGGATCTTCATGTGCAACTAGAAGCAGGGAAGGTACAATACTCGATACTCTTGATAACGTTGATGTTGAATATGAACTTAAGTTTCAATTCAAAGCCTCA
Organism: Sambucus nigra; assembly: GCA_949130495.1. Lineage (NCBI taxonomy): Eukaryota > Viridiplantae > Streptophyta > Magnoliopsida > Dipsacales > Adoxaceae > Sambucus > Sambucus nigra. The sequence continues at coordinate 678,243,012 of OX422209.1, forward strand.
AACAATGAGGCAGAATACGAAGCTTTAATAGTTGGACTAGATTTTCCCATTCATTAGGTGCCGAGAAAGTAATGGCTCACAGTAATTCATAGTTAGTGGTCAACCAAGTGCTTCATATATATGGAGTCAGGGGGAGTTGATGACTAGATACTTCGCCAAAAGCATGGAAGCTATTTCCAAGCTCTCAGTCATGCAAATGCGTAGGATTACTAGAAGGGCCAACGCCCGAGCAGATGTACGGGATCTCCTAGCTTCAGCAACCATAATTGAACTCAGGCGCACCATCCCAATAGATATTCTAGATAATAGGAGCATTGACGAGGAGTTGATGGTTAATTTCATTATTGTACATTTGGGACCTTCCTGGATGGATCTAATTAAAACCTATATTAAGGATGGAATCATACCACCTGATCCCAAAGAAGACAAAAGGCTTCGATATAAAGAAACTTGATATGTGTTAGACAAAGGAGACTTGTACAGAAAGATATTGGCGATCTCCCTGTTGTGTTGTGTCCATCCAATGGAGGTGGAAGATTTGATCAAATAAGTGCACAAAGGTTCCTGTGGAGCTTATTCTGCTGGTCGATTATTCCTTCAACGAATCAACACTCAGGGATACTACTGGCCGACTTTGAGGGCAGATTGTACAACCTTTATAAGAAAGTCTGACAAATGCCAAAATTTCTTTGCAATCCATAAAACGCCCAATGCCGCTCTCACACCCATAACTTCACCTTAGCCATTCGCTATTTGTGTAATTAACTTGGTTGGCCCACTGCCGACCAACAAAGGTAGGTTTGAATATTTGGTTGTTGCTGTTGATTACTTCACCAAATGGGTGGAGGCAGAACCATTGGTAGATATGGCTTATGAGAAGGTGTATCAATTTATTTGGAAGAATATCATATGAAGATATGGGTTAACACATGCCTTCATTAAGGATCATGGAATTCAATTCGATAACGATGATTTTGAAGTGTATTGTGTCCAATCCAAGATACTGAAGCTTCATTCTGCACCAGACCATCCTCAATGTAATGGTTAAACAAAAGTAATAAATATGACTTTTCTTAGTGGGTTGAAGAAAAGACTTGACGCTGCAAAGGGCAATTAGACTAACGAGTTATATTATGATCTTTGGGCTTACAGAACATCATCGAGAACAACAACTAGAAAGACACCTTACATGCTTTCATTTGGGACTGAAGCTATGGTACCAGCTGAGATAGGCCTACTAACCCACAAGGTACTAAACTATGATTCTCCAACTAGTGACTTGATGAGCCGACTAGATCTAGACATGTTGGAGGAAGTCTGAGAATATGATGCCTTGAGAAATGCTGCATACCAACACAAAATTTCTCACTTTTATAATAAAAGGGTTAAGATAACCAACCTTAAAGAGGGTGATTATGTTCTTAAAAAGGTGATACATAAGAACAACAAGCTTACGGCTAATTGGCATGGCCCATATCGCATTTTCACTATTATCCAACCTGGAACCTATCAAATTGAGACTTTAGAAGGAGAAGAATTTAAAAATCCCTGGAATGCCAAGCATCTCCGAAAGTATTATCAATGATTCAAGGGATTGTTACTATTTTATTTCTTTTGATTTTATGATTCAAGTTTCAATAAAATATTAATTTTAGTCCCTTCAATTTTTTCTATTTTTTTGGAGTATGGCGATATATCATCACACAAAAATAAGAAAAAATAATAAGTCAGAATGTCTCTTGCCGATCAACAGTACATACATGTTTAATCAATTCAATTGCTTGCAGAGCTACTCGCTAAAATGCAAACCTCCTGTATGACTTTGTATAAACAAGTCAGGAACAAGAAATAAATATTACTTCATGTATGGCTTTGTATAAACAAGTCACGAACAAGAAGTCTTATCCGACTAAGTTAAAGGAACACAATCCTAAAATTCTTAGTCGATAAGAATAATTTACTTCATGGATGACTTCGTAAAAATGAATCACGAACGAGAAGTTATTCACTTCATGTATGATTTCGTGTAAACAAGTCAAGAATAAGAAGTGTAAAACTTCGTATACAACTAAAAAAGTTACAAATAAGTTTTACTTAACTAAGTTTAATGCAGGATGGAACATAAATATTCCTAAAATATCGGGATACAAACATATATTCCTCATACACTTGGTCACCACTGATAACTAATGTTAAATTTGGATTAATATATCTAAGTACATTAGTAGAATCAATGACATTACAATCACAAGTTGACTAAGTGATTAAAATAATCATAAGTTAATAATACAAATATATGGATTTTCATTCATAAAAACTGTATTACATTCAAATGAATAACATAATACATGAGAATTATTCAACATGACAATTTCCTTCAGTTTTGGAGATCGATTGAGATGACTATACTCTTTCCATTCTAGCAGAAGGATCATCCAAAGTATTGGGAGAAATAATGAAGTTAAAATCCCTTAACATTCTTCTGTTGCTACTGCTCGGCACATTGATCAGGTGAGGAGGACGAACAATCTCGTGAACATCATGTAAACCATAGTCCCCTAAGTATTTAGTGATCAGGAATTGGGGAATAACATCAACATGGATCCATGAAGTTTCTAACTTAAAAGGGGTATTATCACAATCTAAAAGACCAGGCTCATTCTAATACCACAATTGGTTATTACGATTATGTTTTAACAAAGTTAAATAATTAGTCTAACCCCATTTATAGCCTTCACGATGGGACTGAGTGAGGTGATCATCTACATGATCTAAAGCCTCATTGTAGCCTTACATCCACACCTCTCTAGGTTGTTTGCGAAATTGAAAGGTCAACCTTTCAACTTGCTGTTGAAGTTTCTTCAAAACACAATCCTTTACCTTCAACTGTGTAAGCTGGTTGGCAAGAGCTTTGTCCTTAGCTTCGAGCCTTGTAGATAAGTCGACAATATCCTGATTCTTTGCTTTTAGTTCGGCATCCTGATCGACTAAGGTTTTCTTGGTCCTAGATTCCTCAACAGCTAGTCGGCTCATTTTATATTCTTTAGAAGATTATGCAGGTTTGGATTTCTTTACAATTTCAAGTTCTTCCATTAGCCTGGCATTTTCATTCTCCAAAAAAGAGGCACCTTTATTGGCACCCCTAATAAAATATTGTTTGAAAGTTTCCAACTCATTTCAGAGTTTGTTATTCTCCTCCTCCAAGAGATTGACGATCTATCTAGATTCATAAAGTTCACGATTTAACAAGGACTCCCTTCTCTTGTACGGAGAGGCATATTTTTCCAGTTTCTTCTCAAAACCCAGCCTTCACTCAATGATTTGTATTTGGCTTCATAGTCGGCATGCAGTAAAGATTTGTCTTCATTATGGCCCATGTAAAAATCTTCAATCATCTGAGAGTATGCAACATTATTAGCCACAACCCAATCAAGAAAGAATATGAGATAAGTGTATGCATCCATTTCTTGATCAGAAGCATCTACGCCGAGCAAGCCTATAATTCTTCATCTATCAAGTCCAACTGACCAGCTTTAAACTGATTATTATGGCGTTTGACTAGGCCGAAACCAGTGGAAGCAATTTGTTCCATCTTGGCAATGAACTAGAAAGATAAAGCAACAATTGATTAACAACAAAAGAATATAAAGCAACAGCTAAGCCATAAAAAATGATAAGTTAATTAAAGAAAACAATCCTTTCATTGATAAATTGTGATATTACAAAAAGGTACATCAAAACAAGACAAAAAGAAGACAATAGAAAGGTGCAAAATATAAATACTAGAAGCCGAACAAGTCTAAACCTTCTTTTAATCCTTCTCTACCTTAAGGTTTATCTCTTGGTCGGAAGGAGGGGTAGTTGAGTCAATAGGAGCTTTGTCTTTCTCGGATGGAAGAGCAATTGATTCAATGTCCATAGAAGATTCCCTCGAACCTGCATCATCATCAATTTCATTATCAAGGTTAGGAGGGGAGCCTAGATCATGCCTAAAAAATAGATTTGAGTCTTTAGCAGAACCAACTTCCCTCAAAGATGCCGACCAATCTTCTTTGAGGAATTTATTCTTAGCCTATGTTATTTGAGTTGAAGTAGCAGAGATGGCCTTACCCCAACCCTTGTTGAATGAATCCTCTCTGGTTTTATTTTTTTCATCCTTCTCACTAGTAAGGTCAACAGACAGTTTAGCTAATTTCTCTTCAGTAACCTTTGTCCTTCTCTCAACTTGAGTAGAGGCCAAAGTACCCACAGTCATAGTTTTATCATCTTTTTGTTGTGCTTTTTTGGCAGCCCTAATCTTCTCCTCCCAAATCTTCTATTATGTATCCAAAGCCTATCTGGACCTCTTCAGGAATTTTTAAAGACCCTCAAAGGCCTCCTCTACTTCTCCCAAAGAAGAACATAGCTGATCGTTCTTCTCCAACATTTGGTTGTAATCAACCAAGAACTGCAAAATAAGAACCAACTCATTATAAATCAAAGAAGACATGAATAGTATCCGACCAACTTCAAAATATGAAAACTTACCAAGGCTAAACTTTGAGGAGCCCTTTCCAATAGTTTTGATCAGGGCATGGAGGCAACAATAACTCTATGGTCTTGGAGGTTACCATCCTTGACCAACCTCCTAGCCAAGCTAGGACTAAAGGCTACAAATGATCCAGAAGCAAATGGGACCTTAACAACCAATCCCAGTTGATTGGCATCAACAACCTTCTCAACATGCTTATCAATAAGACCTCTTCTTAGTCTTTTGAGAAGAGACTCATCACCTTTGGTGGCGGGGGGCTTCTTTCTAGCCTCAACCTTTTTTTTAGACATTAGTATCAACTGGTTTCTTAGCACCAATAGTAGAGTCCTCCTCCAAGAGATTAGGAATTTTCCTTTTTCCCATGCTAACAGATAAGGGAATATTAGAGTCAAAAGAAAAAGTGCCACCAGTAGCAACTTCAGAACTAACACAAGTAGATTCAGTTGCCAAAGAAATCAACACTGGATCCCTCTCCAAATCTATTACAATTGAAGGCACAACAGTTGTTAGCCGAGCTACAAAAGAGTTTATGGAACTTTTATACTTTAGTAATACAAAAGCTGATCGTGAATGATCTTCTCCTATCCTTTTATTAAGACCCCATAAGAATTTGAGTTCTTCCAAACGTACTTCACCTGTCTTGGGACACTTCCTCTTACATTCTTCTGTAACAAAGTAATAAGAAGTAATAGTTAGCATACATAAAAAAAGAAATTAGTAAAAAGAAAAAGGGCAAGAACTGAAATAACAACCTATCCCATTCCCTGACTGCGGGCATTTTGGACCGTGGTAGGCCACTCCATTCTCAAGTGGAGCATGTTGACAATTCTTAACTGTTAAAGCATGATTCCAACAATCCTTATTGGAATTAGGAAAATTCAACACTAAAGCCCTATTGGCTTGTCTGGTTTTTAAATAATAGGTGTTCTCCTCTATAATAGATTATTTATGACATAACATAATCTCTAGAATCCCAATATGGGTTCCATAGATTTCATTCAGTCTATTCACACCATTAACGATCCTCCAGGTGTTAGGAGCTACTCTTATTGGAACGACATCGAAATATTGGCAAAAATGAAGAAGAAAAGAATTTAGTGGAAATATGAAACCACACTTAGTAATAAATAAAGTTAGGATCCAATGACCCTCAACCAAAGAATATACATATAAAGAACCATGGGGTATTTTTAAATCAACCTAAGAGGGGATTTTCTTTTCTACCCTAAACTCCTCTAGAGAATCATCATCAACTATGTGAACCACGACTCAGAAAGAAAGGAAGTGAAGAAAAATAAAGATAAAGAAAGAATTCTTACAGAAGATTAAGGATTCAGTAAGAACTATGGAAGGAAAAGATGAATGATGGCAAACGATCGTACAAAAGCTCAGAAATAACTACTACAGTTTGAAGATTTGAGGTAAGGTAAAATCTGGAAAAGCCTCTCGCCTTTTATAGCTTGTCTCTAAAATAGCAAAAGTAAAGATTAAATGTACCAACGATTGACATTCCGTCGGATTGTCGATATAAAAGGTGTAAAATTCCCATTTACCCTTTGGTGGTTTGCTAAAATTCAAATTATTCACAAAAATGCCATCTTAAACAGGTGCAGTAAAATTTTACAAGTGTGGGAGGTCGACTACCAACTAGGCACCATGAAAATACTCCAAAGTATTTCCACAATTGAATGTTCTATACTTTCACACAAGCATCAAGCATAAAGCATTGGGAGCTTATGTTGATACCAAAAATTACCCACCTACATGGACTAATCAGAAGTAAACACTTGTCCTCCTACGTGGCCAAAATTCTAATCAGCAGATAGTAGCTCGACAGGCATGCCGACCAACATAAAGAATGTCGACCATCATAACCAATAAAGAGTCACCATACTAAGGGTTTTACCACACGTGGTTCATACAACTAATCCTAAAATTCATTATGTATGGGTGTAAATGCTTAAATGTATAAATGCATTCCATCCCTTGATATTCCAACCCTTAATCTTTGGGTCATTATAAATACATTGTATCACCTTCATCAAGGGCAAGGTAGAACGGATTCTAGGTGTGGTGACAATTAATATCAACACAAATGATAAGTGAATGCGATCACCAGAATAAGTAAAAAACATAAAACAACTGCAATCACACACAACACAAGATATACATGGTTCGGCAAAATGGCATACGTCCACGGTGGTGCACTCTGATTTTTATTTTTGTTTACTCCGGGGGAGTTTTTACAAAATCGTTCCCTTTGCCCTAGGCTGAGGGTTTAATATATACATGTCATTTCTCAGAGAGTGGGGGTGTTGGGCTCCTCCACATTAGCCCATAACTCCTAGAATATATCGTGAGAGATTTTAAGGGTTGAATAGGTCATAACTGAATTAGTTATGTACGAGGCCTTTAGACTTTGGGCCAGACTTAATCGGGCTACTCATTTGGGTTGGAATGGTTAATCGAGGTACCCACAATTGCCCTTAAAATTCTTGGGTCACAATTTGGGCTCAATACTTTTACATAATAGCCTTAATGGAATTTTTGTGAATCACATAGCACCTTGGGATTGAAGCATCTCTCTTGAGTAGATTTAGGCAATAGATTTGCTTCATTACCTGTGCGTCATAATTGAGAGGGTTTAAATTAGTTTGGAGAAGCCATTTCCTAACGTCACTTCAAACTTCTTTGCATTCTTAAGATTTCTCCAACTCCTTACTATGCTTTCTCATTTCCAGGTCTCGTCTTTCGCCTTCGAGCTTTTTCCTTACCTTCTCATCTTTTTTGCTTGTGGCTTTGCATCATCTCAAGCTGATTCTCACTACGTAAGTTCTTTAAACTCCTTATCATTGTTTTTTGTTGGAATTTATTCATTATCGATACTAGGGTTTCTCTTTTCTGATGGAAAAAATTGGCAATAGGTAGATAACTGACTTTAGGAAGTTCTATAATATTCCAAACTGGGTAGGCATTAAATGTGCCCCTGTTCCTTATAATATTAGGGACATTGAGGACGGTCACTGGATACATGTTCTTCTGTTATCCAAGGGGGTCTTACTTTTCCCCCAAATTGCTTATTTTTGTATTTTTAAATTACTTCTATATAGTCCCTACACAGTGATCGCCAAATGTTTGGAAAATTGTCAATGGTGTTTATAGAATTAATCAGCACTATGGCACCAATATAAGTCTTGCTAAAATTTGCTATTGCTATTATTTTTCCCGAATAAGCTCTGGTCTCCTTTATCTCAAATCTAGGAGTCCTAACAGGGTATTGGTAGTAAATCTACCTAATTCCCATAAGGACTACTAGCACGAGGGGTTTATTTCCAGAAACTGGCAGTTACCTCCCCAAAGTGAAGGGGCGAAGTACATGGTACTTGAGATTCCCTTTTATGGGGAGGAATATATAGGTAAGCATAGCCCTTATTCTGCTCATGGATTTTCTGTTATTGTACAATTTTTTCCATATTTCCCTCTTCATCTTTTTCAGCAAAGTCAAAGAACTCAGAGCCTGCTCTTTGCGAGATTCGAGCTGCTGAGCCGGTCAAGGCTTGGAAGATCAGGGAATACTTAGCTGACGGTGAGCATCCACGATCAGCTGCATTACTTTTGGAGTTCAAGAACATTGGGTCCAGCTTAATTGCCCGTCCTATGGATAGTATTCCTCATCTAGATATCACCGAAGTGGTCGTTGCTGACCCCATTTAATTGGGCAAGGAGGAAAGAAGTTCTGGTGAAGAGAGTGAGGGAGTTGACAGGGGCCCAGCTGAAGGTGATTATAGTGAAGAGAGCTCAAGAGGAGAAGAGTCTTACAGTTCGGAGGAAGGTTTAAAGATTCTGGAGGACTCATAGGACTCTTAGGATAGCTCTAGTGAGGAAGCTATGGCTAAACTTAGGAAAAATCTGATCCAGGATGATGATGAAAATAATGTGCTGCTCGCTCGCAGGTTAAATAAGCAAAAATCTAGGAGTGGGGATGTTGCCACTAGATCCCAAACTGCTGCTCACGAGCAAGAGGGGAATAAGAAAGATGAGGCATTAGTGAAAGAGATGGAGACAAAGAAAGAAGAAAAGAGGAAGAAGAAAGAGAGAGAGGTAGAGAGAAGGAGAGAAGAAGTGAGGACCAAGATAGGGAAGTCTTTGATGCCTGTGTCTGCCCTGGCTGAGGGGGCTTCTGTTGCCCTTTCCCCTCAGTTAACTCTAGCGGTGCTCGAGAGAGCAGTTTTACCCGCTGATCGCTAGAGGTCGTCTAGTATAGGGAATGACCAGTTAGCTCTGAAGGCAAGTTAAGGGCTAGCCTTGGGGAGTTTCTTCTAACTCTTCTATTTTCACTGTTCTCCTTTTACTATCTCTCTTACTAATATTCTTTTTCTTTCTGTAGTTTATTTTTGACTTCATCGTCCTCTATCGCAGCCGCGATGAGTTGGCGAGGAAGAATGCTGAGTTGGAGGTGAATGTGAAGGCTTCCACTACTGCTCAGAAGTCTCCCGACCTCGCCTTGGCCAAGGCTAACAAGGAAAAGGAGGCAACGGCTAAGGAGCTCGAGGAGGTGAGGCAGTCTTATGACTTGGTCTGCACGAGTAAGCTAGCGGTGATCAAGGAGAATAAGGTGCTTGCTGTGAAGGTGAAGAAGGTGGAGTGTGAGGCTGCTACTCTCAAGGAGAGTTCGTACAATGCTGGATGGGTTGCAATGTTCAAGGACGCTGAGGTCCAGATTGCTGGTGACTGCTACTCTCAAGGGGATGGTGACTCACTTAGGACTGCCGCAGACAAGGGGAAGTAACCGGCATCCTCAGAGCAGACTGAGGTGGCCAACTAGTCTTCCCTAGGGAACTTTTTGTATTTTTTTTCTTTGTATTTTAATTGTTTTTTCTTTTTACTTATGTACTTGAACTTTGTTTCAATGAAATGAAATTCTGCTCCCTTTTGCGCACTGATTTATTTGTTCTTTACTTCTTATATATTTTGTAGGTCATTGATGTTGAGGAATATATTCATGTTTCCTCTCAACTAGGACAAATTCTTGGCCGTAATGCGAGCAATCGAGTTCGCCGTGATTTTGTAAGAATTTTTAAGTCACTTAGGTCGAGGAACCAAGAGTGTAACGATTAGTCGGAGCTCATTGCTAAGCTGAAGGACAGGCTTCAAGAGATGGAGGAGGTCGGTGCTTCTGTTCAAGAAGAAGTGGATGCTCTAAAGGCTAAGCTTTTAAATGCCTCTGAAGTTAATCAAGTTGGGGAGGTACTTCAACAAGAGAATGATGATCTACGGAGAGAAGTCTCGTGGCTTAGGTAAAATTCACCGAGCACTGCCCCTTGAGTTTTGCATGATTCCTCTTCATCGGCTGGTTTGCTAGTTGGTACTGATGACAGTGGTTCAACTAGGGAGATTACCGAGCTTCGAGGTGATGTTCACAGGGCATACGTGATAGTTGCGGGACTCTAAATAGATGTTACCTTACTGAGGCACTTGTTCAAAATAGGTGCTTGACAGGTGTGGGCTGATGGTTATGACCATGGTTGGATCGATGCTCCGATGAAGTTGAAGGAGGTTGAAGAGTTATCCTTCATTAGAGGATGGTTGAGTGATCTTAGATAGTTGCAGGTTCCTAGGAACTCCGTCCTCTGGTATCGTCAAGAGATCTCCCCCTTAACTTTGATGCCAAACCCATTCAGGAGGGATGATCGATGGGTTCCCATAGATGAGATCCCAAGGCATCTCATGGAGCCAAACTCAAATGAAGTCGAGGAGGAATTGGCTCCTCGTCCAGATGATGGCCGAAGGGCACGGGTCGCTGACTATCTTGCTTAATGACCTAGTTCCCATTAGGATTTAATTTACTAAGCATATGTAACTTCTTGTATATGTAATAATGCAATAAAACAGTTATGCTTTGGATAATTTACAGACTAAACATGTGTTGCATATTTTTTACTTCATTGATTTCTTGTTCATCTCTCTTGGGCCTTTCGAACCGACTAGACTTGATATAGACGAAGTTGGTTTCTTGAGTGAGTATCCCCCAGTCCAGTATGCTTTCATTATACCATTCTACCTTACTTTACCTTTTAGGTTGTGTCGTCACACTTCCTTAGGCCTAAGTGTGGCAATAGCGAGGATACACCAGGCGTTGAATGTTCTATCCGAGCAGAATTTTTGAGCCAAACAATGTTGGTGACCAACTTGGGTTGGTCATGTTGCCTAAGGGTCCCCTGTAGGGCTTCATATATTGCCAGGGGCAGTGCTACGAGGTCATCCATGCTTGATGATGAAGGCCTGAGGAGGGTTATTACATACTATCCCTACTTTAACACGCATCTCGTAATTTTAGTTTTGTGTGTTAAGGGGGGAGCTCGTAACTTGGAAAAGGTGCATGAATCATAATATATTTCAATACTTCATAAAATGCCATTCTTTATTAATCATAAATGAATTGGAAATTTCAACATTGAGTTCAAAAAGTAAAAAATAAAAAGAAAAACTAGAAGTTGAATTTCTTTAAATTGGCAGCATTCCATGCTCGAGGTATCTCCCTGTCCTCCCGCGTTTCTAAGTGATAAGATCCTTGTAGGTCAGATCTTACCACCTTGAATGGACCCTCCCAGTTTGGTCCTAGCTTACCATCTGATGATTTTATAGTGCTTCCAAGAACTTTCCTAAGGATATAGTCCCCGACCTAGAATGCTCTTGGATTGACCTTTTTGTTGTAGTGCCTTACTAGCTGCTGCTGATAAGCTGCTAGTTTCACTAGAGCTAGTTCCCTTCGTTCTTTAGCTAGGTTAAGTTCAGTGAGCAGAGTTGTCTCGTTCTGGCCTTAGTTGACCAGGGTGGTTCTCATGGTAGGAAGGCTGACTTCCAAGGGGATAATTGCCTCCATTCCATATGTTAGTGTGAATGGTGTTTCTCCAGTCGCTCATCGTGGGGTAGTGAGGTAAGACCATAGGATGTGGGGTAGTTCAGTTTCCCATGCCCCCTTGGTTTGCTCCAACCGCTTCTTCAATCCATCGATCACTGTTTTACTTCAGCCAGTTCGTTGCTCTGAGGATATGCCATAGAGCTGAAGTAGTGCCTGATCCCGTAGTCGTTGCAAAAACCTTGGAAGAGGCCAATTTTGAACTGGGTTCCATTGTCAGTGATGATGGTCTTGGGGATCCCAAAATGGGTGACGATGTTCCTCCATATGAATCTTACCATGTCCGTGTCTCTAATGTTTGCCAACGGCTCCGCCTCTATCCATTTGGTGAAGTAGTCTGTTGTGACTAGTAGATACTTATGATTATCGGCTATGGTAGGAAGAGGGCCTATGATGTCCATTCCCTATTTGGCAAAAGGCCATGGGCTGATAAGTGACTTCAGGTCATAGGCTGGCTGGTGAACCATAGGAGCGTGAAATTGACATTTTTTGCATTGGCGAGCATAAACTCCGGAGTTTTTCTACATGTACGGCCACCAATAGCCTTCTTTTATTGCTCGAAAATCTAGATACCTATCCCCAATGTGACTCCCATAGATTCCCTCATGGAGTTCGCGAAGAACTTGCTTGACGTCCTTCGGGTGAACGCATTGGAGGTAAGGACCAGTGAAACATCTCTTGTACAGTTTTCCCTCAGAAGATAAGTGAAAGTGAGCATCTTTAACTCTTATCTGATGAGCTGTCTTTTTATCGTCTAGTAGCACACTGTCCTTCAAATAATTCCTTAAGGGGTAAATCTAACTGGGGGCTGTCTTAATCTGGAGAACACGTCCCATATTTGGCAGTTCATCGATCTTGTCGATGCTTAGCTGGGCGAGAAAGTCAATCGGAATTGTTCTCTTCAAGTCAGAATTGATCGCTAAACTTAAGGTTGCTAGTGCGTCAACATGGTTGTTCTATCCTCTGGGAAACTATTGGACGGTGACTTGTTCAAATTTGGCCATTAATTTTTTGGCTGTGGCGAGGTAGGCTACCATCCTTTCATCCCTAGTGTTAAAATCACCACTTATCTGGTTGGAGACCAACTGTGAGTCACCGAACATTTGGAGCTTCTTTGCTCCTAGCATGTGCGCCTTCTGTAGGCCTGCTATCAGTGCTTGATATTCTGCTTCGTTGTTGGAGGCTTCAAATCTAAGCCTGATCCCTTGCTCAAGGATTGCATATTCAGGGGTAATCAACACGATGCCTACTCCTACCCCCTTGGAATTGGGGGCACTGTCAACGAACAGTCTCCAGATGCCTGATGCTAAGAGAACTTCCTGCTGATGAATAGTTTGAGGTTGGTCACAAGGATGTTCTCCTATAAATTTTGCGATGAAGTCGATGAGGACCTATCTTTTGATGGCATTCCTTAACTAGAATTGAATGTCGAATTGCCCGAGCTCGACTGACCATTTTGATAATCTGCCTGACAGGTCCGCTTTTCTTAGTACTGCTCTGAGAGGGTGGGATGTAAGTACAATGATGGAGTGGGCTTCGAAGTAATGTTTCAATTTTCTTGAGGCTACCACTAGCGCAAATGAGAGCTTTTACAATGGTAGGTATCGTTGTTCGACGTCCAAGAGAGTCTTGCTCACGTAATAGACTGGGTGTTGGATCCCCGTTCTTTCGTATACTAGTGTAAAACGCACAGCATGGATGGAAACTGCGAGGTATAGGTACAAAGAATCATTCTCTTGAGGTATTACAAGAAAGGGTGGTGTGCTGAGGTAAGCTTTGAGCTCCTCTAATGCCTTCAAGCAATCCTTGTTCCATTCGACATTTTTGCTTTTCTTCAACAAATGGAAGAATGGCTGGCACCTTTCGGATGACTTCGAGATGAACCCATACCCCTGAGTTTTTGCACGTCTCTTATCGTATGGGGGGATGCACCCTATTGATGGCGTCAATCTGGTTTGGGTTGGCTTTAATGCCTCTCTTGCTAACTAAGTACCCAAGAAATTTTCCTGACTGGACACCGAAGGAACACTTACTTGCGTTAAGCTTCATTCGGTATTTCATGAGGATTTCGAAGGTCTTTGATAGGCCAGAGAGGTGGTATTCTTTAAGCTTGATCTTAATGAGCATATCATTAATGTAAACCTCCATGGCGCTCCCCATTTGGTGACCAATCGCTGGTAAGTTGCTCCTGTATTTTTTAGCTTAAAGGGCATGACCTTATAGCAATATAACCTAACTGTGGTGATGAATGATGTCATGTCTTGATCTTGCTTATGTAGAGGGATTTGGTAATACCCGAAGTATGCATCTAGGAAACTCATTCTTTCATGAACTGCTGTGGCATCCACCAATGGGTCAATCTTTGGGAGAGGAAAACTGTCTTTAGGGCAAGCTCTGTTAAGGTCGGTGAAGTCAATGCAGACTCTCCATTTTTTATTGCTTTTCGGGACCACTACTGGGTTAGACAGCCACTTAAGGAATTGAACTTCCCATATGGATCTTGCATCCAGCATCTTTTCCACTTCCTTCTCCACAGCCTTGGCCTTCTCGAGTACAGTTCACCGTGCCTTTTATGCATTCAGCTTAAAAGCTGGGTCAACGTGCAGCCGATGACAAACCACACTGGGATTAATCCCAGGTAGCTCGTAGGGTTCCCATGCAAAAACGTCCAAGTTATTACACAAAAGTACTGTCATTTCCTTCTTCTCTCGATCTGTGAGAGAGGCTCAAATAAAGAACATCCTATCTTTCTTGTCGCCTCCAACAGCGACTTCCTCCAGGTTCTCAATGACCCGCTCATAAGGGAGAAGCCTGGTCTCCTCCACTCCAGGTCTTCCATATTTTAGTTGCTATTTGGAAGGTATCAAACCTTCATGTTCTTCAACCTTCTCCTTAGCTTTCTCGACCTTCTTCTCTAGTTTGGGGGGGAATAATTGTTATAAAGCACTTTTTCTCCATCGCCTGATCTCCATGGATCTCCATCACTCCTCGCTCAGTCACATATTTGAGTTTCTGATGGTAGGTAGAGGGGACGACCTTCATCGCATGTAGCCACCCTCTGCCAATGATCGCATGGTAGGGTGAGTCAATATCGACCACTAGAAATTAGATCATCTTTGAGATATTTCCTGCCCTCACTGGCAATATAATATTTCCTAAAGGGATGGTTACTTTTCAAGCGAAGCCAACTAGAGGAACGGTGGCTTCCGGTGATGCTTTACTTCAACTTTCTAAATAGGTCTAGATACATTACTTCGGATGAGCTACCTTGGTCGATGAGCAACTTGTCGACGTCATAGTTAGCTTTCCTGAGTGTAATGATCAAGGCATCATGATGCGGGGTCCTTACTCCCATTAAGTCTTCATCCGTGAACACAATATGCTTGCTGTAGTCGACGTTCTCTTCTCGCTGACGCTTTCCTACCTGCATTTTGGCTGGATCGATTTGAAAAGCTTGCATTACTATGGTAGGCTTTTTGACTTCCACCCGAGCTGAGTTTTCTTGAATCTACTTTAGATCGGATGCCCTATAAATCAATACGAACTCATGGCCGACGTCCTCCTCGAGCACATTGTCATGCCTTTGATCTCCATTGTCAGTGACCTTCTCTGCCTTCTTTTCCATAAATTCGTTCAAGTGTTTAGTCTGAGTTAACTCTTCAAGGTGAGACTTGAGGGCTTTGCAGTGCTCGTTTTGTGCCCACCCTCTTTATGGAAAGCACATCTCAGTGTGTTGTTCCTTTTTTATGGGTCTCCTCCCATCTTCCTGGGCTACTTAATGAACAACTCGTCCTTGATCTTTGCTAGAATCTTATAGATTGGTTCTTTAAAAACTATGTTCACTGCCTGAAATGCTTTAGAGGCATCACTTTTGTTCCCATTCTTGGGGATGCTCTTCACCCTATTTTTGCTTCCTTTCTTTTGGTTCTCAACTTTGTCACTACCCTTGCCGACGAACTTGGCGCGACCATTCTCCCCTACATTGAGACGGGTCACATATTCAACTTTTTTGTATTTTTTAATACGATCCATTAGGTCATCAATGGTCGTGGTCTTCGTAGTGAGGGACTGGTGCAAGAGGCAGGAGATAGGTAGGCCAATTTTAAAGGACTCCATGATGACCTTCTCTGAGAAGTTCTCGACCCCATTGAATAACTCCCAATATCTCTTCACATAGTCTCTGAGGCTCTCCTAGGCTATTTTCTTCATTGTCAACAAAGCATACATCCTCTTCAGATGGGAACTATTGGTAATGAAGCGAGATGTGAAAAGTTCTGCCAGGGACTCGAAACTTCTAATGGATCTGTGAGAGAGTTTTTTAAACCATTTTTGAGCTACGTCATGCAAGCTCGACGTAAAGATTCGGCACATCAACCCGTCCTTATGGTTGCAGAGGGTCATGGCCTGCCTGTACTGCCTAATATGGTCAATAGGATCAGTCTTTCCATCATAGATCTTGAATCGGGGCATTGTGAATTTCTTAGGGGCTTCTTCTTCTATCTCCCTTGAGAAAGGGGATTTCATCTTGTTCCTGAGAGCTCGACTGGCTAGCTCTCTAGTCGACTTGGCACCCCTATGTGTGGGGTGTTGGTACATTCTCTCCGGACCAGATTTCGTATGTCGTCGTTTCCTAGGCCTAGGCTCTTATAACAACGAGCTGATTATTATTACTAGGTCAAGTTGTCATCTGACCTGTGTCCCTCAAATCTTTGAGATCCACATCTATGGCTCCTTCCTCGGCTGTGAGACCTACTCACTTGAGGGCTAGGAGTGCAATAGTTACGTTGCCTCGTGCTGCAATGGATTTCTCTCTCCATCTTCTCTAGTCTTCTCTTTAGGTGAGCGTTCTCGACCTCCTGCTTGATAGTGGATTCCTCCTGCTCTTGGATCTTGGCCTCATAGGTATCGATCAGCCTAGAGACTTGCGTGGACCTGGCTGGTCCCTGACTTTCTTTTGAAGCTTGTCGTT
The DNA here is from genome assembly GCA_949130495.1 of Sambucus nigra. Classification (NCBI taxonomy): domain Eukaryota; kingdom Viridiplantae; phylum Streptophyta; class Magnoliopsida; order Dipsacales; family Adoxaceae; genus Sambucus; species Sambucus nigra. The sequence continues at coordinate 678,259,431 of OX422209.1, forward strand.
CTGGGTGAGGCCTAGGATTTGAGCGTCGAACTTCATATCTAACCCTACGAGGGGTTGGTTGTTCTTGAATATCCCGTACTTGAGGGGCATTGTTGTTGTGACCAGACATTCTAGGTTCTTGTTGGTGAAGGCTTTCTTAAAGGAAAATAATCGTTTCCCACAAACGGCGCCAATTGTGGTGACTATTAATCTCAACAAAAATGATAAGCGAATGCGATCACCAGAATAAGTAAAAAACATAGAATAACAACAATCACACACAACACAAGATATACATGGTTTGGTAAAATGTCCTACGTCCACGGTGGTTCTCTCTAATTTTTATTTATGTTTACTCCGGGGGAGTGTTTATAAAATCGTGCCCTTTTCCCTGGGCTGAGGGTTTAATATATACAAGTCATTTCTCAGAGAGTGGGGGTGTTGGACTCCACCACATTAACCCATAACTCCTAGAATATCTTGTGAGAGATTTTAGGGGTTTAATGGGTCATAACTGAATTAGTTATGCACGAGGCCTTTAAAATTTGGGCCGGACTTAATCGGGCTACTCATCTGGGCCGAAATGGTTAATCGAGGTACCCATACTAGGCTATTCTTATTGACAAGAGTACCTAGCTTTCTTTAACCTCTGAAATCAATACTATAACAGTGGACGTAGGCTTTCCTTCATAGCTGAACCACTTTAAAAACCTCGTCTCTCTCTTTTATTTTGCATTGCAACTATATATTTTATCTATGATTATAAAATTGGATCAAGTCCAGTTTTTTACATCAACAATGACTCTCAATCATCTGAGACGAGTAGGCCAAGTAAAAATTTTCGTGGGATAACACGTCAGTCTACTTCCTAGTTAATACTGATGCTTAAAGTAAAAATAGCACAAAGTGCTACGAAAAACTGAATCAATAAGGTACATGATACCAATTATTAGATGAGAAGGGTTAAAATTAATCCTTAAGTTTAAATATTGGTGATAATTCAAATACTGATGACGGTTAAAAAATATGTAGTATGGAAGTATAATAACATGCATATACTCAGAGTAAATGGGTCTATCACATAGTGATATCAATAGCAGTATTTCAAATACGCAAAGTATAATACTAAAAAGGTAGGAAAAACCTTCTTGCTTGGTATTCGGTTGACTTGCTGTTACATTGGGATATTCAAAAGAACTGGGGTTTGATCTTCTGTTATACAATGTGTGTTATATAAGTATTAAAGTTTAGTCAGTCAGTTTTGTATTTAAAACTGTCTTTGCTAAAGTTTTGGGGGGCTTATTTTTAATTATCTCGGGACTCTAAAATATTGACCTTAAGCTCATTTTAAAACTTTGGATCAAGCGAGTTTTTGTCTTAAAATAGTTTGATGTATGTTTAGGCAAAGTTTGGGGGATCAAACTCATAAGTTAAAAAAGTTCATAGGGGTTGATTTGTAATTTTAAAGAAATTTCTTTAAGAAAAAACCTTGTTTTTATATAACTTGAGCTAGGAATATCCAAACATGGTCTTATCTTACACCATTTTTTTTATTAGAAAATTTTTAGGGAAAAATCATAATTTCCTGATTGGCTACGTGCCCTCACACGGGTGGTCAAGGTTTCTTAATATATTCTTCATCTTTAACCTATCAATTATAACTTTTTAGGGTTTTAAGTTTTAACCGAGGTTTTCTCCTTCGTTGTAATACCATGTGAGATGACTCCTTAAAAACTTAACCAAATTTTTCACGTGGAATCCAAATATATAAATTTTATGGATTGGCATTCAGTATAACGCCAGTTCTAAAATAGTGTTTTTTCCCTAAAAATTTGTCCTAACTTTCGTTGATTTATAGAGTATGGCAAGGTCTCTTATGAATTGGTTTTTTATTTATGCTATATGTGAGAGTAGTTTTGTTTTGGTTTCAAAGATTATGATGAATTGTATATTGAGAATTTTGAATTTGCAGGTTTTGAGTTCAAAAAACACTTTTGATCGATTTGAGCTCTACATGGAAATTCATGGCATTTAACCATTACACTCAAGATCCTTAGGTTATAATGAAGTTATTCTTGGATTCAAATCAAAGTTAAAGGCAATATATCGAGTTTCACCATTAAAGCTCAAGCTTTAATGGTGTTCCTACTAATTTTTCTATCCTAGGCCATTCTACACGTAAAAGCTTGCATTTTATGAGTCTTCTAACTATATTAACTATGCAAAAAACTACTAGAATTGAAAGAATTGGAATGAAGCAAAAAATGATGAGTTACCTGAATTGAGAGAAATTTTGAGATTTGAAACTGAACTGTGGGGTGAGTTTTTTACTGCTTAGGTCGATGGGTATTTATACTATTTCAAGTGAGGATTTGATTGGAGCTAAAAGGAGGTGGATTTGAACTAGTTTAAGGGAGGTTTTAGTTATGGGTAAATGGGATGCACAAGGGTTCATAGGGTTTTCCATGTGTTTTTAACCTCTTATGCTGATGTGGGGTAGCATATGGATAGGGTTTGAAATAAGATTTAAGAAGTTATTGGTTTTAATCCTTCATTGTTTATATAATTACTTTTATAGCCCTAAAAGTACACTTCTTATAAAGTTTAGGGGTAGTTTGGTAATTTCATAAAGTTTCTAGGACTGAAACTATAATGTCATATTAGTTGAGGTCTAAAGGTTTGTTTTGATGTAAGGTTGCGACTTATGGACTAAATATATCTCAAGTTATCTTACTTTAAAATTTTCGGGTGCTATTTTATAATTAAAATAAGTTGGGGTATTGATTATTCATTGCTTGTTCTGGTTCCCGTATAACTTCTTTCTAATTTTGATGCTCCCAAAGTACTTTAACATAGGGGATTTCCTTGTTTATGAGATACTTCACTTGGCGATCAAGAATTTGAATAGGATGTACTTTAAATTCATGGTTGGGTTCAAATGAAACATCTTGCCATATGATGGTATGGGATGTATATGATATATATTGGCATAACTATGATACATGAAACACGTTGTGGATATCAGATAATTCCAAAGGAAATTCCAATTGATAGGCTACGGAGCCAATTATTTTAGAAACTTTGAAAGGTCCAATATATATGGGGGCTAATTTTCCTTTCTTCCCGAAATGTAAAATTCCTTTTCGGGGGGATGCTTTCAGAAATATTTTCTCACTTTCTTGAAATTATAACGGTTTTGGACGATGGTCTGCATAAATCTTTTATCGATCTTGGGTTGTCTTCAATTTCTCTCGAATCTGTTGTATTACCTCAGTGGTTTCTTGAATTATTTCTGGACCAAAGTGTTTACTCTCTCCTGACTCTGTCCAACATGCAGGGGATCTACAAATGTCGTCCGTATAAAGCTTTAGCTGGGGTAGCTTTAACACTAGCTTGATAACTATTGTTATATAAAAATTTGATAAGGGGAAAATATACATTCCAGTGGTCAGACATATCTAATGTACAAGCACGCAACATATCATCTAGGGTTTGAATCATACGTTTTGATTTTCCATCCATTTAGGGGTGGAATGCGGTACTTAAGTGAAGTTTAGTATCCATTGTAGCTTGTAACGCTTGCCAAAATTTTCCTATGAAACGAGAATATCTATCTGATATAATGGATAAAAGGATTCCATATAATCGAATAATTTCTCGAATGTACAACTTGATAAGCTTTTGGAATGAATTGGTGGTCTTTAAAGATAGAAAATGGGCAAATTTAGTAAGTCGATCTACTATCACCCAAATTGAATTATGTCTTTGGGATGTACGAGGTAGTCCACTAACAAAATCCACGGTAATATGATCCCATTTCCATTCGGGAATAGGTAAGGGTTGAATAAGTCCACCAAGTTATTAGTGTTCTATCTTTACTTGTTGACAAGCAAAACATCTCCTTACAAAATTCTTGATATCCTTTCTCATTTTTGGTCACCAATATTGCTTCTTCAAAGCATGGTACATTTTCAAGCTTTCGGGGTGTATCATCAATTTTGAACGATGAGGTTCTTACAACACTTCTTTATCCTAGAGATGCATCGTCAGGTACATATAATCTATATTTCTAAATGGTAGTCATGTTTCTTTATCATATGAAAAATCTGGATTTTTGCTCGAAATTTTTTGTATAAAAGAATCTTGGGTTTACTGAATTAAGATTTTACTTCTTAATTCGGGATAAACGATAATGTTAATTTTTTTTTGTACAAGGGGTAAATAATCGTAGATTATATTGCTCTATGGTACCAGTAATATTGTAGGAATTTAAAGTATAAATTCTTCCTACGGGATTTCGACTCAAAGCGCCAGGTTGAAATTGGCAATCCTTCAAAAATTATGTCCACCATCATTGTCTTAAGTTCAAGTCCTTCTGGGTAAAGATATACTTCAAACTTTGGTGATCTGAAAAAGACTTGAAAAATTACGCCATAAAGGTAACATCACAAAATCTTTAATGGAAAAACTACGACTGCTAGTTCTAGATCATGTACCGAATAATTACGCTCATGCGTCTTGAGTTATCATGACCCGTATTCTACCACTTTTTCATTTTGCATTAACACACATCCCAATCCTTGTAATGAAGCATCGGTATACACCTTATAATCTACATCACTATATGGAATAGTGAGGATAGGAGCAGTAGTCAACTTATCCTTTAACACTTGGAATGATTGGTTACATTCTTAAGTCCATACAAATGGAACTTCTTTCCTAGTTAGTTTTAAAAGGGGAAGAGCAATGCATGAAAATCCATCGACAAAATGGCGATAGTATCCAACTAATCCTAGAAAAGTCTTTATTTTAGTAATATTGGTAGGATTTTTCCATTCCATAATGGTTGAAATTTTAGCTGGATCAACTTGGATTCCATTTTCAGAAATCACATGTCCTAAAACTTTGATTTCCTCCATCGAGAAGTCACATTTTCTCTTTTTTGCATATAACCAATGGTTTCTAAGAGTACTTAAGACTACCTTCAAATGTTGGGTGTGTTTTATCAGATTTGAGAATATGCGAGAATATCATGAATGAAAATGATAATGAATTAATCAAGAAAAGGTCTAAAAATTTTGTGCATTTGAAGGTCCCTATATAGAGCACACCTAGGTTTTGATTTTCGTGCTTTAGTTATATAGGACTTCATCTAGTTGGACGTGAATTTTGACAAAATATTTATGTAATTTAGGATTGTGTGTTCCCCTATCGACGCCAAGCTCTCCTTGTTCATCTACATTAAATGATATGCTAAGGTAAAATAATTCCTAGTAAGTCCTATACAAAAGAGTATCTAACTACCCACTCATCCAAGAAAGGAAAAGACACAACGACTTAGATGCACGGTTGATGAAAACCTGCAAAACATAAATAAACTTTCTGCCGAGAAATCAAGTTAGTATCATTTGCCCTACCAAAATATTAATATGACAGAATTAATTGTGCAGAAAATTATAAGATAGGATATGTATGAAGAATATCAGCAACAGAAGATTAAAATATGTACTCAACTCTCCCCCATTTTGACTAAATTAGACAATGGTAAGAAGAAGAAAAAATAAGTGTTCATAATCTACAAAATAAGCGTCTCCTACATTACACATGGCTTTAAGAGATACCGGTTATTAGTAGATACCTTTATCCTAAAACCTCGGAGATCTAGTAATCAAAGGGCAGAATAAACACAAGCAAAAATTCAAGTACAATCTCTCCAATCAAATGTGAACTTACTTCAAAAAAAGAGTTATATTAAGGTTTAGAAACCATACCATCAAGCTAAAAATCACAAGCAATAGAAAGAACAACCCTAATTGTTTAAGAGTTTTTGGAGAATTAAACTGATAAGAATATCCATTAGCATCACAATACTTGGTACCTTTATTTTGATTAAACTCACCTCCCCCATCATTGAATAAATCTAAGGGTGTGGTGATTTTTAAGTCCTTAACCTTCTCGTGAGGAGACTTAATATTTTCTCACTCTCGCAAGCGTCACATACATTAGCTGGGCATTTCTTCGACTTTAAAAAATCCATTTGAGGTCTCAAGTCCCAAGTCCTAATCCAAATAGGCAAAGTTTTGAAAGGTTTATGTGCCTTTTGGAATTTAGGATAAAATTTGTAAATCGCTTCACATTTTGTAAATCGCTTCACAAATTTTCATAGGCAACGCACTAAAAATGGGTTCTTGTTAACATTTTGTAAATCACTTCATAGGCAGCGCACTATGAAAATTTGTAAATCGCTTCACATTTTGGTTATGACTTTTAAAATGAGTACCTTTCTTGCGATTACCAAGTCATTCCCAGTTTTGGTAACCAAAAATATCACACCTAGTACAAAATTTACTAGAAGTAGGTTTGTCTAATTTGTGGTCTTTTTCCTCTACATGCTTGACAGATTCATTAGGAACAAATGGTTTAGGAGGTCTATAAAGTCTCTTGGCATGAGGGCAATATTTTGATGTAGATAGTTCTACAAAATTTTCAATTAAAGTATCAATGCCATTTTCAAAATCACTTTCAATTAAGATTTGTTTGCCTTTAGCTTTTTCATATGACTTACTTTCCAACGGAAGAACCATTTCTTCTAAGGCTTTTACAAAGAGGACTGGTTTGGTAAAATCATCATTTTTTGCAATAGGACCATCATAGCCAAACCCTCTATTATCACCATGATAACGTTGGAAAGCTATCAATTCCTCAAGGTCAAAGGGTTTATATCACGACTACGACACATTTTGAAAGAAATTTCACAAACTTGTTTGGATTTTTCAACTTACAAAAGTGCTTCATTATATTTTTCTTCAAAAGAAGATAAATTTTCATTTAAAGTCGCAATCTAAAATTTAAAATCAAGTGATTGTTTTTCAAAATCAATTTTGACATTGTTCATTTTAATGGAATTTTGTTGAACGATCTTATATTGGCTCTCTAAGGTCTCACTAAGCATTTTAACCAAATTTGATAATTCTTGCCTATTTTGCAAAGTCCTGACATATAACTCCGAGTAATCATCATAGCCAACAAAATTTTCATGCTCATTAGTGTCTGTGTGTGAATTGTTTCTATCATCAGATTTGGCATCAAATAAGGCACATTTAGCATCAAAGGGAGCAGTTGTTTCAAGCATTGAAGGTTTACTAACTAATAAAGATTTAGCAGCATCAATTAAATCAAGCACTTCATCAGAATCAGAATAAAAATGAGAATGAGAATCTTCTTCGGAATCAGTCATTCCTGCTAAGTACACATCTCCACAACAGTCATAAACTTATCCTAAAAACGCAAGGCAATTTGGTTCAGAATTTCCTTGGTTGTCTTCTGATTCAGAATGAGAAGAGTCATCCCAAGTTTTAGTTATGTGTGCCTTATGTTGTTTAGAATGCTTGGACTGTGGCTTAAACCAACACTCAGCAATAAAGTGACCAAGTTTCCCACAATTATGACAAGCCAATTCAGATTTATCAACCTTACTACTTTTGTTATCATAATATGAAATTTCCTTTGATGTTCTATTACGGTGCCGAGTGAGCCGACTAGATTGATTATTCACTTGCGTATGTCTCTTAGCAATAGAATTTATTTGCTCCAAAAGTTTCTTAAATTGAGAGGACATAACAACAAGTTGATTGCCAATCTTATCAAGATCATCCGATTCCACATCGGAATCATCATCAGACTCAGATTGTTGTTTAACTACCTTATGCTTATATTTATTAGTATAGGCAGATTTAAAAGCAACTCTAGAAGTATTGGTCGACTCATTCTTAGCATAAGATGTGAGAGTCTTCCTAAAGGCTGATTCAAGTTTCATAGTTCTCAATTTAGAGCTTAGCAATTCAGGTGTGAGAGAAGGATCATTCATTTCTTCAATGATATAACGTTTATGGTCAAATCTAGTCTTAAGAGATCTCAAAATTTTATCACACACATCTTTATCGGAATATACAATACCATTCGCATGCAATTGGGTAATGATATCAGTCAAACGCATATAAAAACCATCAAATGGTTCATTATCGTTCATAACTAGCATATTGTATTGTTGAACCAGCATTTTTGTTTTACATTGATTTACTCTATCGTCACCCTCGTGTGCAATAACTAAAGTATCCCAAGCATCCTTACTAGTAATGCAATGACATATACATTTCAATTATTTTTCACTCACACTCATGAAAATCGCATTTCTGCGTTATTATTGAAATTGCTTATCTTTTTCAGATCAAAACTTAATTCATTAGTTTTCAGCTTTCTAAAAATAGTGCTACCTTCTGCTATGGGAGTAGTGGGGTGTCTATAACCATTTTCAAATAAATCCCACACGTCATCTCCTAAAGTGCCTTGAATAAATGCAACCATTATGATTTTCCAGTATGAAATATTTGAGCCATCGAAAATAAAAGGTCTACTAAAATTTCCAATCCTAAGTAATTGACTTGAATCATCCATTGTTAACAAGGTAAAACGAGTTTGACAAAAGTTTTGAAAAGGAATCTTTCTAAAGTCTAGCTCTGATACCACTTGAGCGTGCGGCTTGCAATAGACTTTTCGTGCGGAAGTAAACTTATTTGCCGAATAAACCCCTAATACCTACAAGTTAACAACGTTATCCAAAAGGGGACCAATTCAAACTTTTACAATTCAAGTAAAAGTTTGAATTGGTCCCCTTTTGGATAACGTCATTAACTTTTAGGTATTAGGGGTTTATTCGGCAAATAAGTTTACTTCCGCACGAAAAGTCTATTGCAAGCCGCACGCTCAGCATTAGATCCAAAAAAGCTGTTGGGGCATTGGTTAAACCAAATAACATTATAGTAAATTCAAAATGTCTGTAATGAGTTCAAGAACCAGTTTTCGAATGTCTTCCTCTCTAACACGTAGCTGATGGTAACCAGATCGTAAGTCTATTTTAGAAAAGACCCTTTCTCCTCTAGATTGAGCAAACAGATCTCCTATTCGGGGTAAAGGATATTTATGCTTAATAGTTACTGAATTCAGTTTACGAGATAATCTATACAAAGTTTAAAACATCCATCATGTTTCTTTACGAATAACACTCGAGCTCCCAAGGTGATGAACTTAATCGAATGAAACCTTTTGCTAGAAGATCATCTAATTGGATATGAAGTTCTCGAATTTCTAACGGATCCATTCTATATGGAGGTATCAAAATATAAATGTATTAGGATAAAGATTGGTACTAAACTTAATTTCCTTAGGAGGGGTAATCCTAGTAAATCTTCGAGAAAAAAATCTTCAAATTCTTCCAACAAATTTGGAATCAAAGATCAAATATAATTCTGGAAATTTGAAGAGTTTGATGAACCTGATCCTTGAAACACAAAAGAATAAGTATTTTCGTTTCGACAATGAATTTTCTTATCTTGACAATTGATATAAGCATGATGTTTGGATAATACGTCCATTTCGATAATAATATCGAAAGTGAAAATATCTAGGATTACCAAGTTAACAAAAAGGGTTCCTGAACCAAGCTAAATTTTATAATTTCAGTAACCTTGCGTTGGTGTATTGATTTCACCTGTTGGTAATTCAATATCCAATGGACTAGTTAGCGAAGTCGGAGATAATTGCATTAATGTATCTAGTATAAGACTAATAAAGGAATGCGGAGATCCAGTATTAAACTAAATATGTGTAGGAACATGCTGAAATATAATCATACCTCTCATCATGTCATGTGAATTATGCATGGGTCATGTAGCATAATTCCTCCCACGATTCGGAATTGGCATAACTTTCTGGGTTGGTTTGGAGTGATTTGGAATAGAACGAAATTTTGGATTTTATGAGGGTTTGTTTGGTTGGCAACGGATTGGAGATGACTTTATCATAGGATATCGGGGCCGAATATGTCCTACCTCATGACATTTGTGACAACAAATCTCGGAACGAGTTATGTTATGACGAATCTGGGAATAAGCTTGTCCACTTTAGGTTGCATATGGATGGGTTTTAGAATGAGATAGAGTTCTGATGACATGGTCATTTCTAATAGTTGGGGATGAAGATCGAATCATGGTTGAAGAATTGCATTCCACAATGGCCGCAATGTCAATCAACTAAGAATACACACGAATTTGTAATGGAGAGAATAAATTTTTAATACTCCGATGTAATCCTTTTTCAAACTGCTTACATATATTCATCTCAGTATCCACATACTCCAGGGCATAACGAGATAGTCCGGTAAACTTAGCCTCGTATTGAGCTATCGAGAGGTTAGCTTGTTGCAATTTTAGAAAATCAACAGTTCATTCGCCTCACTCAATCTCGGGAAAATACTTTTTGAAAAAAGTCTCCTCAAATTGTTCCCAAGTAAAATTAACAACATTCTGATTGGGCGGCATTGTTTGTCACTAGAAATCTTATTCACCCTCAAACATATAGGTGGCTAAAGTTATTCAGACATTAGTAGCTATACCTACTCTGTTCAGAATTTTCACGATCTAGTGCATTCATTTCTCAGCTTCATTAGCACTTGTCTTCCCAAGAAAAGACAGGGTCATTGTCATAGAAATTCCATAAGAGCATTCATTTTATGAATTTCTTCAAAAACATCCTCAAGAGTAGAATGAGTAGTCTGTTGCTGTCGGGCTAACATAGTGTAACAACTCGAGATTTTTGGGACAATAATTTATTTATTTTTTGGAGAAATAAATATTAATTTAATTGGAGAATAATTAAATTGGCATTTGAGGTCAAAATTTGAAGATGTTAGAAAGTTATTCGAATGACAATTCTGAGGGTGCAGTTGATTTCAGAAGGGTCGAGATAGTAAAAATGATTGTACTTGGGTCTTATTTGGGTTCCGAAATATTTTAAGTTCGTTTGGCTCGAATTAAAGTTATCGAGTCATTTAAAGTGTGTATTATCATTTAAAGTTGTGTATTTTTGGAGAAAAGGCTTAAAAGCCTACGGGAGATAAAATCTCCTTAGAGATAAAGAGAAAGAAAGAGAGAAAGAAAGAAAAGAAGAAAAGAAGAAAAGAAGAAGAGAAAGAGGAGAAAGTTTGGGAACTCCGGCAAATCCGTGATTTCGAGGGCGAATCAGACTCTAAAAATTTGAGGCAAGTGATTAAACTTGCTAAATAATTGTTGTGTATCATTTATTTCATGATTTGTGGATAAAATTGTGAATTTGGGGATAAAATGTCGAAACCTAGATTTTTGGGTAAATCTTGCATTTGAGGTGTATATATGGATTTGATGGTATAAAAATAGTTAGGTTGGGTTATATAATGAATTTTGATGTTATATATATGTTTGGGTTGAAGAGAAACGAAGAGAAAATGATAAATATGATTTTTGGAATTTTGGATTTTGGAGAAAAATTGCCATTTTCGTAGCTTCTGAATATGCCGAACCGATTCGGCCCCACCCGAATCGATTCGGAATGTTCCAGCTTGACAGGTCTTTTGACCCAAATTGATTTTCCTTGGAGGCCGAATCAATTCGCTGGGCCGAATCGATTCGGATTGGGCCCGAATCGATTCAGAAATAGGGCTGTTTTGGGGAAGTTTTTCTGGGGTGATTTCGTTCCGTTTCATTTGGGTTTATCAATCGGGAACCTTCACATAAGTTATGAGAAGTATGTTTTGGAGACTTTTAGGAAGTTTCCCTTATAATAAACTGTTGGAGTCATATTGACTTAATTCGAGAGAATACCGTTTGGAGAGTATCGCACCGACTAGTGGGGAAGCCCACTATCATTGAGATTTCTATTTGGAGATAATTATGGATTTATAAGAGAGAGTTTGGATGCGCTTAGTGATAGTGGATTTTAGAATTAAATCCCAAATGGGATAACTTTAAACGTTCATATGATAAATTGAACCATATTATGGATTGAGAATAATAAATGTTGATCGATGTGCATACGGATATGGAGAATATCCTTAACGTAAATTGAATTGGGAGATGTTTCATATAAATAATAAATGTTGGTCGATGTGCATAAGGATATAGAAAATATCCTCAAAGTAAGTAGAATTGAGAGATGATTCATATAAATATAAGTGAGGTGTGCATTCCAAGTGAGAAATAGTATAGTGTATAAAAAGTGGGGAAGTTATGTGAGTTATTGACGAATAGTATATCGAGAGTAAAATATACTAATAAATGATATTATTTCACTTACGCCTAAGAGCGTAATGTGATGATGTATGTATATCTAGTGTGAATGATATATATATATATATATATATATATATATATGTGTGTGTGTGTGTGTGTGTGTGTGTGTGTGTGTGTGTGTGTGTGAAGCATACCCCCTCTATGCTATCATGGGAAGTTGCGCGATGTGGGTGAGGCCCCTAGCTTGAGGAGCAGGGAGCGTATAGTCCCCGGGTCATAGCGTCCATTTTTTATTATGTGATTTTTATTAGGGGTGAGACGTGGTGGGTATGTTTTGTCTCATTCCGGAGAGGAACTTGTAACACCCCATATTTTAGAGGATATATAAATTAATTAAATTAGTGAGTTGGATTTATTTAATTTGGAGAAATTCATTTAATTTGGTGATTTAAATTTAGTTTATTTAAATTGGAGAAATTATTGAATTTGGAGATTTAGAATTTAGTATTTAAATTTGGGGATTTAGAAATTCAAATTAATTCGGGTTATTGAAAATTTTCACATGTGTCGCATTTTGAGGTTGAAATTGGAAAATTTTATAAAGTATCCCGGATGACAATTCTGAGTGCACGGTTGAGTCCGGAAGGGTCGAGATAGTCGGAAAAGAGTACTCTGGGGTAGTAAATGGGTCTCGGGGCATTTTTAGACATGACCGAGCCCATACGGGGGCATTTAAGTCATTTTTAATTGGCCAATAGGCTTAATTACGGGATTGAGGAATTTTAACCTAGGTTTAAGTGTGTTGGGCAGCCATGAGTCATTCCAAAACACAAAGGGTTGAGAGAGGAGAGAAAGGAGAAAGAAGAAGAAGGAAAAAGGATGACAAGAGCAATCCGGGCAAGAATTTCGACATGAGATCGTCGGATTTAATCCCCCAAGGCAAGTGTTTTCTTACTTTAATTTGAGTTGTAGTTAATGATGTAAATAGTTGTAATTATGTCAATTAATTCTGGAAATTTGGAAGTAGGAATTTGAATTGAAATTTGTGGGTTTATGGTGAAGAAGATGAAGAATAACCATTGATAGGGGATTTTTAACTTTGTGAGAAATTGGGTTAATAGTGAAATTATAACTTAATTTTAGAAGTGAACAACATGATTAGATCTTGGTTTTTGAATCTCCATTAGTGGTATTGTTGGAAGAAATTGTTAATGATGAAGTTTGGGTGGATTTAGGATGAATCTTGGGAGGTTTTTGGGTTAAAAGATCTGGGTATAATCGAAGGTTTTGGAGCTTTAATGGCGATTCTGTCCTAGTTGCCCTGTAGAAAATCGCATTTTCTACATTTTGTTGTCTCACGCGCTTCCTCAGAAACTGCTCCAAAATGCCTCAAAACATCAATTTATTAATCTGGGCAGAATGTGGGAAAACTTTTTAAGAAAGTTTTTTTTTTAAATCTTCTTTGAGGTGAATCTTTATAATGCCCTAACTTTTGGCATACGGACTCGGATTAGTGTTCCGTTCACGGTCACACATAGATAGCGAAGAGTATTCCGCTGTCCTGGGAATGTTTTTAATTAGACACAAAAATTGAAAGGTCTAAAATACCCTTGAAGACGGAACGAGTTATTTGATTTTTAGCACAACTTTAAATGAGCATAACTTTGTCATACGAATTCGGATTTATGTGCCGTTTGTGGCCACGCATAGCAAATGGAGAGTAGTACACAGTGCTAGGAATTTCATTACTGAGGCATATATTGTGAAATGTCTAAAATACCCTTGGAGTTTTAATTAGTGATGAAACTTTCCCGAATTGAAACTAAAAATTGTTGGGAACTTTGTGAGACTAATATGAACTTAATCAAGTATATATGAGGTGAGATATATAATTATATAAATTATATTAAATAGTGGGATGTAGTTATTTTGGTATTGGATCGTATTTAATACGAGCGAACTAGTAATAATTGGAATATATATATATATATATATATATATATATATATATATATATATATATGAATGTGTGAATTATATATATAAATATGGGAATACATAATCCAATAGAAAAATGATAATAGGTTACGGGAATACCTAAAACAATGAAAGGTTGTGTGAATACCTAATATTTTAATAGGGTGCGTGAATACATATTTGATTGTTTTATTATGTGTATGACATACCTAGCTGCTTGCTATCGCGGGGGGTTGTGTAGAGACGGTCTTATCCTGAGTGACCTTCGGGGGGATATTTGACTTGTATCTCAGAACATAGGACCGTGAAAGAATTATTTGTGAGTTGATAAGTCCGCTGACTATGGGAGCGTAGGTGTGTGCGTGACCCATAGGTATGTGAACTATGTTCGCCGCCAATATGTGTGATTTGTTTATATGGTTCCTGGGACATTTTCGAACCGATAGTCCTTGTTACGAGACGTACCAGGACATGATAGCAGAGTATGCAATGCACTATAGGTGTATCCTTAGGGTGCTGTGTTAGTATATATATATAATGGTGGTGGATATATATGTATACTTGTGATATAATTACAATGTGATAATTGTAGGCTATTAAGATTGTGTTAATACATATATATAATAGTGAGGGACATATATGTATGCGTATGGTATATCTACAATGAGATAATTACAGACTATTAAGATAGTGAAATCTTATATAAACGTAAATAGTAAATACTTGACTTTAGTGTGATAACACTTATTTAAAAATGATAATTGTTGAGATCAAATATGATATACTACTACGAGGGGTAACTAGAAGGATAATCCTTTTTCCTAGTTAGAAGTGTGTCAGGTGGCTAGGCGGAATAAATGAATGCGATAGGTGTGCACTATAGAAGAGAGGTGAGATTGTCCTCAAGAGAGAGAAATTATGAACATTATATACTACGCATTTCATTTATTGCAATAAAATGCTTGCTAAACATTTTTATAAATCGGGTTCTGACCCGTTTCTTGTACTTCTTCTCTCTTGTCTATGTATATGTATATTAACAGGTGTCCAGCCACAGGGATGCCATAGTTGACTTACCTATTCCAGGGTTACGCAGCTGCAACATTGTGGATGGTTGCAGGATTTGATTTAGACGTATCATTTCTCTATTCCTAGAGTAGGATTCTTATCTCAGTTGTAGATTCATTCAGGTCATGTTTCCCCTTTTTACTTTTAGACTCAGTATTTGGTTTATGTATTCATTTATTGAATTATTATTATTGGGATTTTGAGCTGATTGTTTATTCGGCATGTCATTTAGTCATTTAGTACTGTTTTAGACTCATGGTTTGGATGTATGGTTTATTTGTTATTCAGCATGCATATTTAATTGTTTAATAAAAAGATAAAATTTGACATCAGTCTTTTTGAATACTAGGTGGTTAGTAAAGTTTTAAAAAGTTTTCGACAGTGATGCTAAGAATGAACGCCTGAGATTCCTGTTTTAAATTTGATATAGGACTGATCACCCGGTATTTATTTGGGCGGGGTGTCACAGGTGGTATCAGAGCATCAGGTTCTAGTGTCCTTAGGATCTGTATTGTTTTTCACGTTTCAGTTTAGCGTTCTGTGATGTAGAGCCTTATGATAGGATTGTCGAATTCATCTACGTATGTGATTTCGTTCTCCTGCTATCAAGTATAGTTGATGTGATTTATGTACGAGTGCGGTTAGGTTTCGGACACCGAACATTATAGGACAATCAATGGGGACCGTTAGAAGGAATGCAGGAGGAAGGCGGCAGAAGCAATAGAGTAATCTGAAAATAGTAATGGCGATAGAAGCCACCACAATCGTTGATTAGAAAAGTGATGATAGGAAAATCTCGAGGACAGTAGTTTCCCGTAGCACAATCAAGGATGACAATGGTGAAAATCTTACACTCACCCAGCATAGTCGGCAAGGGGTGGGGAAAGTCGAAAGGACTCTTTCGAGGAGCCATCGATAAGAATCCAGAAAAAAGAGGAAGTGTGATAAACCAATGGAAGGAGAAATCCAACGACAACTATGTAGGGTAGAGTACAACGATACTCAGTAGTAAATTTTGGACAATAAAATTTTAAGCTCATAGGAGAAACGTAAAGTGACAAGAGCCAGTCACTATATATAAGAAGAATATGGGATTAAATGAAAAATTTGAGTACAATTTAATCGTTAGATTTTCGATCTGTTGTTCGAACAGGGGTGCGAATGAAGTTTCGAAACTTATCACAAGTGAGCAAGATAGAAACTGATCGCGAGAGAGAAGTTAACTTGGTTAGTGAACTTCGTACCCGACGAAGGGGATACGAAGTATATGAAGGGTACTTAAGTTATTAATGGGCTCGTGAGTAGAATACAGAAGCGTGAGTGTAAAATTCGAATAAGATGACTAGTGTAGACATCATCAAGGTTGTGCGTTACAAGTTTATATCAACGCTTCCATGGGAAATGAATCTTGAGAATTAAAAATGAGCTGAAAAGAAAGATTGAATTTAACGGTGTTAGTGAAGCACCGCATGAGGGTATACCCAGTAGGGACCCAGTTAAATGTTTTGATTAAATTGAATTTCTACCAAGTAATGGTGGATTCAGTTAGGGCCATTGAGGACAACAACAAGTCCAAGAGGGCCAGCGAAGCCAAATGGACAACGGGGGTAGCAATCGGGGACCCGATGATCAGGCAAGGAAGATAACATGGAGAGGTGTCCTATGTGTAAAGAGTAAGAACACATGTGTATACCGTGTTTATCGCGAATCGGGGATAGAAATGGGATGCCCAGTAGGGGAAACAGTTATAAGAAATTTTGGTTCGGTTAGGACGAGGGCGTTATGTCCCAGAACCATTTGAACCGCCACTCGAGGTGATTGAGATATGTTCTGTGTGACAGTAGTTTGTTAATACTAAATTCACATGTGAAACGGGTTTAGTAGAGATGTCGTGAATATCAAAATAGTATACATATCTTTGTCGTCGCGTAACAGGGCTCTCGTTAGTTCCATCTGCAGGGGAGCAGGTGAGGACACTAGGAGGGTGTCGTATATTATGTGATAGATTTTTTTCTCCTTTTGAGGGATATGAAAGGGAGCATATTTTTATCTTACATAGTGACTGTATACCGAGGGTTGGAGCAATAGTAGACTGTATGGGAAGTCTATGGTGCTCGTTGTGCTAGGGTAAGACATTCTACTTCATGAATCATCACCCGAAGGAGGGTCGAGTCAATATATATATATATATATATATATATATATATATATATATATATATATATATATATATATATATATATATATATATATATATATATATATATTGTATTATACCATAGACTTCGACGAGTATAGTTGTCTCGTTATGTTTAAATCCTAGTGAGTGGGGACTTTTACCGGTGTAATTCAAGGTATATCAGGCAACCGTTGAGCTTAAAGATTTAGATCATTATTGTTTACGTGCTGAGAATTAAGTGATAGCTAGAACACCATATTGTGTGATGCCTTGAGAGACGTGGGCATAGGCAAATTAAATAATGTGTCGAGAGACATGATTCGTGATATCTAAGTTATGTGCTTTGGACCTACGAATTTTGTTGAAAATGTTAGAGAATAGTACATTGAGAAATTTCTTTGAACTTAGTTGCATGATGTTACATGTAGGGACCTTAATTTATGTCTGTGGTGATGAGACGTAGTTGGATGCTAAGCATCGGTTTTAAAATTTTAGTTACTGAACGTGTAGGGAAAACACCTTAAGTTGAGAGCTATTAAAAATATAGGGCCACTGGATGAATATATATATTATAGTGTGCATATACGTGTATATATTTGATACTGTGTTTCATAATAGACATATAAGAATATGTTGGCATTGTTATATGTAATCCCAATGAGTAGGGACATTTACTGATGTGATTCAGGGTATACTAACTTATTATTGCGCGGAGAGATATAGCTCGTGATTTATTCGCGCTAAGAAACTGGTGATAGTAAAAGAACCATATTATATATTGTCTTGTGTAATATGGGAGTGAACGAATATACTTTTATGTTAAGAGACGGGGATTTGGGGGGTATGTGCTATGGACTGAGGTCCTAACGGATCTCAACGACCAACAATGTTAGGTAGTAGTGTATCGGGAGGGTTCCTTGTTTGGATTTCGCTTTGCGAGACATCCCACGTATGAAACTTAGCACAACGTTGGAAGTGGGGAGTTGTTTGGCCATAGGACATAGGTTTGGTACCGTGGTTATTATACATATATAGTTATAACAGTTGATAATTATACTACGACTTAAGGCCGATAGAGCCATATAGTGTTGATGTGAGAAAACTTTGTGGAACACTTTCACCACGACTAGATCGGTGGGATAACCTAAATGATAATTAAGTTGCAATTGGTAGGGTAGTTTAGTATAACCTCACCATATAATCAGCTCAAATATGAAAATCTTAATTATAGCAAGTTTATTACGTTAAGTTGAATTGGGCAGTTATGTGCAGCATATAGGGTGTATGGGCACCCTAGATAGTTAAATTTTTATATATTATCCGCGGTCGATAGATGTAGAAATACATGTGCCAAAAGAGTAAACGAATAAGGGAGTTATCACAAGGGGATGTTGGAGTATTCCCCAGTAATGGAAGTATTATAGCCGTTAGTGGTTAGGCTCATAGTAGTGTCAGAAGTTGGAAGCTTCAAAGTCTTGTGTAGGCACCAACGTGAGATGATACATTATATGATGGAACATTTTAATATAAGATGACTAAAGCAAGTTGGCCACAGGATTGAACGGTAGTGTAGGGACTGTTGGACTAAGGGGTATCGCTAGGAGAAGTGTAATGAGAACATCATAACGATTTAGATTGTGTGGGAAAGGATGAAGGTACACGAGATTATATCTGAAGCTTTAAGTACTAGTCTTATCTGAATTTCGAGGACGAAATTCCATTGTAAGGGGAGAAGTATGTAACACCCCATATTTTAGAGGATATATAAATTAATTAAATTAGTGAGTTGGATTTATTTAATTTGGAGAAATTCATTTAATTTGGTGATTTAAATTTAATTTATTTAAATTGGAGAAATTATTGAATTTGGAGATTTAGAATTTAGTATTTAAATTTGGGGATTTAGAAATTCAAATTAATTCGGGTTATTGAAAATTTTCACATGTGTCGCATTTTGAGGTTGAAATTGGAAAATTTTATAAAGTATCTCGGATGACAATTCTGAGTGCACGGTTGAGTCCGGAAGGGTCGAGATAGTCGGAAAAGAGTACTCGGGGGTAGTAAATGGGTCTCGGGGCATTTTTAGACATGACCGAGCCCATACGGGGGCATTTAAGTCATTTTTAATTGGCCAATAGGCTTAATTACGGGATTGAGGAATTTTAACCTAGGTTTAAGTGTGTTGGGCAGCCATGAGTCATTCCAAAACACAAAGGGTTGAGAGAGGAGAGAAAGGAGAAAGAAGAAGAAGGAAAGAAGGATGACAAGAGCAATCCGGGCAAGAATTTCGACATGAGATCGTCGGATTTAATCCCCCAAGGCAAGTGTTTTCTTGCTTTAATTTGAGTTGTAGTTAATGATGTAAATAGTTGTAATTATGTCAATTAATTCTGGAAATTTGGAAGTAGGAATTTGAATTGAAATTTGTGGGTTTATGGTGAAGAAGATGAAGAATAACCATTGATAGGGGATTTTTAACTTTGTGAGAAATTGGGTTAATAGTGAAATTATAACTTAATTTTAGAAGTGAACAACATGATTAGATCTTGTTTTTGCATCTCCATTAGTGGTATTGTTAGAAGAAATTGTTAATGATGAAGTTTGGGTGGATTTAGGATGAATCTTGGGAGGTTTTTGGGTTAAAAGATCTGGGTATAATCGAAGGTTTTGGAGCTTTAATGGCGATTCTGTCCGAGTTGCCCTGTAGAAAATCGCATTTTCTACATTTTGTTGTCTCACGCGCTTCCTCCAAAACTGCTCCAAAATGCCTCAAAACATCAATTTATTAATCTGGGCAGAATGTGGGAAAACTTTTTAAGAAAGGTTTTTTTTTAAATCTTCTTTGAGGTGAATCTTTATAATGCCCTAACTTTTGGCATACGGACTCGGATTAGTGTTCCGTTCACGGTCACACATAGATAGCGAAGAGTATTCCGCTGTCCTGGGAATGTTTTTAATTAGACACAAAAATTGAAAGGTCTAAAATACCCTTGAAGACGGAACGAGTTATTTGATTTTTAGCACAACTTTAAATGAGCATAACTTTGTCATACGAATTCGGATTTATGTGCCGTTTGTGGCCACGCATAGCAAATGGAGAGTAGTACAGTGCTAGGAATTTCATTACTGAGGCATATATTGTGAAATGTCTAAAATACCCTTGGAGTTTTAATTAGTGATGAAACTTTCCCGAATTGAAACTAAAAATTGTTGGGAACTTTGTGAGACTAATATGAACTTAATCAAGTATATATGAGGTGAGATGTATAATTATATAAATTATATTAAATAGTGGGATGTAGTTATTTTGGTATTGGATCGTATTTAATACGAGCGAACTAGTAATAATTGGAATATATGTATATATATATATATATATATATATATATATATATATATATATATGAATGTGTGAATTATATATATAAATATGGGAATACATAATCCAATAGAAAAATGATAATAGGTTACGGGAATACCTAAAACAATGAAAGGTTGTGTGAATACCTAATATTTTAATAGGGTGCGTGAATACATATTTGATTGTTTTATTATGTGTATGACATACCTAGCTGCTTGCTATCGCGGGGGGTTGTGTAGAGACGGTCTTATCCTGAGTGACCTTCGGGGGGATATTTGACTTGTATCTCAGAACATAGGACCGTGAAAGAATTATTTGTGAGTTGATAAGTCCGCTGACTATGGGAGCGTAGGTATGTGCGTGACCCATAGGTATGTGAACTATGTTCGCCGCCAATATGTGTGATTTGTTTATATGGTTCGTGGGACATTTCCGAACCGATAGTCCTTGTTTGAATACGAGACGTACCGGGACATGATAGCAGAGTATGCAATGCACTATAGGTGTATCCTTAGGGTGCTGTGTTAGTATATATATATATAATGGTGGTGGATATATATGTATACTTGTTATATAATTACAATGTGATAATTGTAGGCTATTAAGATTGTGTTAATACATATATATAATAGTGAGGGATATATATGTATGCTTATGGTATATCTACAATGAGATAATTACAGACTATTAAGATAGTGAAATCTTATATAAACGTAAATAGTAAATACTTGACTTTAGTGTGATAACACTTATTTAAAAATGATAATTGTTGAGATCAAATATGATATACTACTACGAGGGGTAACTAGAAGGATAAGCCTTTTTCCTAGTTAGAAGTGTGTCAGATGGCTAGGCGGAATAAATGAATGCGATAGGTGTGCACTATAGAAGAGAGGTGAGATTGTCCTCAAGAGAGTGGGACCGTAAAAGCAATTATGAACATTATATACTACGCATTTCATTTATTGCAATAAAATGCTTGCTAAACATTATTATAAATCGGGTTCTGACCCGTTTCTTGTACTTCTTCTCTCTTGTCTATGTATATGTATATTAACAGGTGTCCAGCCACAGGGATGCCATAGTTGACTTTCCTATTCCAGGGTTACACAGCTGCAACATTGGGATGGTTGCAGGATTTGATTTAGACGTATCATTTCTTTATTCCTAGAGTAGGATTCTTATCTCAGTTGTAGATTCATTCAGGTCATGTTTCCCCTTTTTACTTTTAGACTCAGTATTTGGTTTATGTATTCATTTATTGAATTATTATTATTGGGATTTTGAGCTGATTATTTATTCGGCATGTCATTTAGTCATTTAGTACTGTTTTAGACTCATGGTTTGGATGTATGGTTTATTTGTTATTCAGCATGCATATTTAATTGTTTAATAAAAAGATAAAATTTGACATCAGTCTTTTTGAATACTAGGTGGTTAGTAAAGTTTTAAAATGTTTTCGACAGTGATGCTAAGAATGAACGCCTGAGATTCCTGTTTTAAATTTGATATAGGACTTATCACCCGGTATTTATTTGGGGGGGTGTCACAGAACTATGACCGCTTCCCGTACGTTGTGATATGGTTTTTACCAAGGCGGTGTGAGATTCCGACCGTTGGTACCCAAGATGATATGTGAGTGATTCCCTGGTAGATGATAGCATTAAGAACCTGCATCCTTGAGTTATAGCTTGTTGGGATGGTTATTATTATACTTGTGTGAATAGTATATTATTTGTATATGATTATGAGATATCATATATTTGTCTCTAGAGTAAAGAGATATATAAGAAGATTAATTGAATCTCATTCCGGGAGATTTTATCCGGACTTATATTGTGATGAATATATTAATGTGGAAATGAAGTGTGTATATATATATATATATATATATATATATATATTACTTTGGGTATCGAGGGCATAAGGACCTCAACGACCAACATTGCCAAGAGTAGTGTATCGGGGGGTTCCTTGTTTGGATTTCGCTTGCGAGACATCCCACGCACGAAACACAGTGCAATGTTGGGAGTGAGGAGAAGTTAGTCCATAGTGATCGTATTTATATATTAGTATATATCTCGACGATCGACAGTGCCAAGGAGTAGTGTATCGGGGGGGTTCCTTGTTTGAATATCGCTTGCGAGACGTCCCACGCACGAAACGCCGTGCATTGTTGAGAGTCGAAATAATTAATTATTTACATTATATAAGAATTTGGGTTGTATACTTCATGCATTGAGGGCATAATGAATCTCGACAATCAATACTGCCAAGGAGTAATGTATCGGGGGGTTCCTTGTTTGAATTTCGCTTGCGAGACGTCCCATGCACGAAACGCAATGCAGTATTGAGAATTGGGAGATGTTTAATCCTTAGCACTTAGATGCAAATAACTCATATATATATATATATATATATATATATATATATATATATATATATATATATATATATATATATATATATATATAACTAGAGTATGAGAAATTCTAGGAAAAGTGATAAGCACCCAAAACTGTACATTTTATACCCCGAATAGACTTACTTTAGTTGCTAATTCTCGACAATATGGGTCTTATGTGCTTAATGTTTATTTTGTAGGCTTAATGTGCATTGCAGAGTTCAAACGCTTAAATCAAGACAATTGTGCGTTTAATGGAGCTAATACCCTTATCCCGTAACCTAGCCTACCCAAACCGAGCCTAAACCTAGCCTAAACCGTGTGTGTTGAGTTTGTGCCCTTTTATTATTTTTTAGATTTTTAGTTTGTGTCATTTTTATTTTTAAGATTTATTTTAGAGTTATTTAGAATTTCTAAGATTTATTTTCTATTTATTTTTATTTAGTTTAATTTTGATTTTTATTAGTTTTTAGTTTTAGTTTTATTTTATTCTATTTTATTAGGATTAGTTTTAGTAGTTTATTAGATTTTATATTTTTAGGACTTTAATTTTTATTAGATTTTTCATTTTTTTTTATTTTCTTTTGTTTTATTATTTTAGTTTTTAATATCTTAGAATTTTATTTTTTCTAGTTTTAATATTTTTATTTTTTATTATTTTTAATTTGTTTTATTTTTAGTTAGGTTTTATTTTTATTTTTTTTATTTTAGTTAAGTCTTTTTATTATTTTAATTGGTGTGCAAATAAAACTCACACACACCAAAACTATCCTCACCCTCACCCTCACCCTCACCCTCACCCATCCTAACTTACACCCTCAAACACCCCTTCATCTTCTTCCCTACACCTTTTTCTCTCTCCTCTCACCAACTCTACCACCATCTCCATGATCAAACACAAAACCCATTACCAAACACTCAACCTCTCTCTTCCATTAACAAACCCAACAAAAAATCACCGCTTCCCAAGACCCATATTCGAAACTCGCGACCCATTCGGCAACCCTCTCCCCTCACTCGCCGGAAGTCTGCCAGCGCGGCCCCTTGTCCCAAACCACCGATGACAGACCGGAGCCATCCTTACCTGCGTCGGCTACCTGCCGACTGCCACAATGAAAACAGCGGCGTCACTCCGGCGTTGCCAACGAATCCGGCAGCCCTTACCCGACCACCTCCGGCCAGTCACACCATCGCCGGCGACACCTTCTAAAACCCAAACCTCCATACCCATTTTCACCCAAGTCTAAAACCCATTTAAGACCCATTTGCTTTTCAACCCATTTCCCTCTTACCAAACCAAAACCAAATCGTGCACCTGCATAAAACACAAACCAAAGCCAAACCAAAAATTAAAACAAAACCCATGTGCCAAATTAAATCCACTCTTACCCTTTTTCCCAATATACTCTTAAAAAACCCCAACTACTAATTCTAACCCAACTTTCCAAAATACCCTTCAAACCAAATCTGAATTTATTCTCACCTCACCACCCACATCCCCTCACCATTCCCACATGCACACTAATAGCCAATTCTCATTTTTACTCCCATGCTCCATCCCCACTATAAATTGAAGAGGAAACCCCCATTTGCAAAAGATCTCAAAATTAGTTTTAAGTTAGGGTGATAAAATTCTCCCACCCCTCTATGTTGAGTATTTGCATTTTTAGTAAATACCTCAATATAGAGGTGTGCATTGAAAATTATCTCTAGGATAAAATTCACCCCACCCCTCTATTATGAATTATTGCATTTTTAGCAATTATTCATAATAAATTGATGTAGTGAAATTTATCCCTTATGGGAGATAAATTCTAACCCATTCATTTATGTTGAGATTTTGCATTTTTAGCAATTATCTCAATATAAATTAATGATCTAGAATTTATTTCTTTGGGTGAATTTTAATGTATAATTTTATAATTTTAGGATTTGCATTTTTAGGAAATCTCTTTTATTATTTAATTGTCCATTATGAATTCATCCACTATCCTTTTTACTTGTATTTTGTAATTTTTAGTTTAGATCTAGTGCTAGGAGATAGGAATTTGTAGAGAGAGAAAATACCATTTTAGTGTAGTTTTATATTAGAATTTTTATTTTATTATTTTTAGATAGTGAGGAGAAAATAAATTGTTGTGAGGATTAAATTGAGTGAGATTCTTGATGTAATTGTGTTTGAATCATTTAAATTAAGGGATGTGAATTTCAACTCAAGGAATAGAAGTTCAATTTCACTTCAAGAGATTGGGGTTTGATTGTTTTCTTCTCTTCTCATTTATTTTAAGCCTTGATTATTAATTTGTCATGTTTCATATCATGTTAGGCTAAAACCCCTTTCAAGGGGTGGGGTGAAACCCTTATTTGATATTATTTTAGTTTAATTAGTTTGATTACTTGAAATTTCCCTTTGAATGTTAAATTTGATCCCTCACCCTTAGATTTACCCCTCGAGAGAGGGTAAATGATTTTCGAGAGAAAATCGAAATTCTAGTGATAATACCCATTTTAGATTCGAACTAGAGATAGGGGTTTCTTAAGTGGGGTATTATCATTTGAATTTCAACTCTAAATTTAATTTCTAAGATTGACATAAATTCTAATTGATCGATCCTAGCGGGTGATTAATTAAAAGGAGTGTAGATCTAATTTTCTAGAGTTGTGGGGTGTTAATTTTAACTTTATAAAAGATTACTATTCTAATTACACTTGCAACGAGAGTTGGTTTGTAATTTTAATATTAATTTGGGAGAATTCAAATAATTAAATTAATTAATTAGAATAATTAAAATTTGTGGTGTAAACCCACTCCTTGATTGTTCTCACAATTATTTACCTCACTTTATCTCTTATTTTTAGTGTTAGACTTTATTTTTCATTTTATTAACTTTCTAGTTTGTTATTATCATATCACATTTAGTTTAGACCTCACCTCACCCTATTGTTTTAATATTGAAAAAGCTAAAAAAATTATAAAAGTGCAAATTCCCAAAAAGAAAATAAAAAGTGAATTACATGTGAATTTGTTCCATTTGCTTTACTCCCTAGAAAGTGGATTGACATCCTTACTTACCACTCTATACTTGAGTTTATTATATTTTGTAGGTATTTAAGGATTTTTTTACTAACTTGGCTTTCATCAACAACGACATACACGCAAAAGCAAAGTTATCAAAAAGAGAATGTTTATGTAGATTTATATGTTAAGTAAGAGGACATATAATTGATATTGTTAGAATTAGAAGTTGAGGGATATAATTTAGATGAAATTTTAAATGGGTATAAATTGGGAGTAGGTTAGATTACCTTGCCCCTAGATAGTGATGGGCAGATATTTGGAGATCATGTGCATATGTTTAGTTGCGCGCTTTAGTTCAGGGGTGAGTTGGATTTTCTGGAGAGTGCGACTCCACTTTAATCATGTTATAATGCATTTATAATTATTATGCATTTTAATGCACTTGCTAAAAATATTTTCACACCTCGGGCTCTGACCCGTTTATATTTTTCTCGTGCCATGTGTATATATTGTATTATTCTAGGTGTTCCTCCGCAAGGACGCCATTGATGTTATCCATCTTTATGTAGATTTATATGTTAAGTAAGAGGACAAATAATTGATATTGTTAGAATTAGAAGTTGAGGGATATAATTTAGATGAAATTTTAAATGGGTATAAATTGGGAGTAGGTTAGATTACCTTGCCCCTAGATAGTGATGGGCAGATATTTGGAGATCATGTGCATATGTTTAGTTGCGCATTTTAGTTGAGAGGTGAGTTGGATTTTCTGGAGAGTGCAACTCCACTTTAATCATGTTATAATGCATTTATAATTATTATGCATTTTAATGCACTTGCTAAAAATATTTTCACACCTCGGGCTCTGACCCGTTTATATTTTTCTCATGCCATGTATATATATTGTATTATTCTAGGTGTTCCTCCGTAAGGACGCCCTTGATGTTATCCATCCAGTGTATTCATGGAGCTGTGGCAGTAGTGGACTGTTGCGGTATTTTGATGTAGTCGATTCTTATCTTTTATGCATCTAGATCAGGATTCAATTAGTGTATCGGGTTTATACCCAAGTGTTGTAGAGTAGCTCTTTTATATTTTTCTTCCCAGATTATTGTATTGTTTGTGAACCGACAGCATATTCGGGTATTTTATTTTATACATTGTGTTGTACTCCTTTATATTATTTTGAGCATGTGTGTCTCTCTTATCATATTTAGATGTTACGTCGTTGGTTAGTTGTTGCATGGTTTGTTTTAGAAATGTAAATAAATGTTTTAAAATTTTTTGACACCCTCTTTGTGCAATAATGGGTAGTTAGCCGTGTTTATTTTAGAATCGTAAGTAGATGCTGAGAATGATCCACTTGAGATTCCTGATTATTTTAGTATAGGGATGGCCACCATTATTATTTTAAGCTGGTTGTGACAGGTGGTATCAGAGCATTAGGTTCTAGTTTATTTAGGATCTGTGTGGGTTTACTGCGATCTTTCATAAGCGTTCTTGAAGTAGAGCCCTAATATTAGGACTGTTGTGTTCACACGTCCATATTTTCTTCTGTGATGAGAAAACAATTGAAAGGCATTCTGATACATTTGTTCTTTTTTCAGATGCCACCAAAGAGAAGTCGTTTAGGCAGGGCAAATAAAGGGGCTGAGAGTATGGAACCCCAATTGCCTCAAAGGATAATGACTATAGATGAAGTTTCCAGTATTGTGGCACAAGTAGTAACTGCTGCCATGTCTGCGATGGCACATCAACCTGCAGTTCAAGTAGCCCAAGCCCATCTAGGACCGTCTTTATGGGAAAGAGTACGGGAAGATTTTAGGAAGGGACATCCTCCAGGTTTTCAAGGGGATTTGATGCGATAGCTGCAAGTCGATGGAAGAATAGTATACAGAGGCACCTTCGTATGGTTGAATGTAGTGAGGTGCAGAAGCAATTTTTAGCCACCTTTTAGTTAACAGGATCAACTCTCCAATGGTGGGAGTCTATCACCACATCTGAGCAGAGAGATACATTTCCCATAACAGATTTTTGGGAACTTTTTGACCGAAGATATTTTCCTTCCGCGATTCAAAAGGAAATGAGGAGGAAATTGAGGGATGTGTTTGAAGTAATAGAATGGTGGCCGAGTATGAAGAAGAATTTACTCGATTGGTGAATTTAGTCCCCAAGGAGGTGAATACAGAAGAGAAACAAATATCGAAGTTCATGCGAGGTTTAAATTGGCAAATTCGGCAGCATTTGTTAGGGAACCCAGCGTTAGTGTCTTTCGCCGAGGTAGTGAATGCGGCACTGTTCCAGTGTAATGAATATCGTCTTCGTTCGCAAGGGGGTAAGAACTTTAGAAATTCGGGTTCATCAAGTAGGTCTGGTGAAGAGAATACCAGTAATGCCAGTGGGTATAAGTCGGACTTTAGAAGATCACAACAACGTTTTGGTCCTCAATATGGGCAGAGAGGATTTGCTAGTAGATGTTTCTTTTGTAAAGAAATAGGGCATATAAAGAGAGATTGTCCTAAAAGAGTTAAATGACCACATTTTGAGGAAGTTTTGGATGTGAATCCCTTACAGCAGATTCGAGGCCATTTTAGGCTGGGGGACTTTATGAGGTAACCCATTGGTGAAAAGATGAAATCGGACTAGAGAGGTGTGATGTAAGTTATTTTCCTTTGTGAATAGGATTATGTTATATGAAGCTTTGGGAGTATTGTATGTGAGATTAATATGAGAGGGTAGTGCTATAACCCTATTATGTATGGAATGACCCGTAAGGGAATTTTGAGCAAGTGAAGCTCTTATATGATTATCTTTTGAGAGAATAAATTATCTTATGATGTGCTAATAGAGAGCTATAACTTTTTTGTGAATGTAAGAATTGTTGAAATGTGTTGAGTAGTAATGGTAAAGCTATTTGTTTTATAGTCGTGTTAGACTTATATAATTATGGTATTACATCTGTGGAAGAGCCTAGTGAATGGCAATATATTATTATGATGGGAGAGATTATTACTGAAATGATTCAGAATTTAGTGGATTATTGTTGAGCGAGAGACTTATCTCATAATTATGTTAATTTTGAGAACTATATATTATTATAATTATGATAATTATAAAAACCTTGTGTCTTGGGCATAAGGTATTTTATTTATATATTGAAAGACATAAACTGTTTTCAAAATAAAACTTTTTATAGGCCTTTGGGAAATATAAAAAATGATTTATACAAAAATGTTTTTAGACTTTAGTCCCGATTTAACTAACTCTCAATCCTCGACGTCACTATATATTAGTGTATTGGGAGGGTTCCTTGTTTGGATTTCGCTTGCGAGACCTCCCCCGCATGAAAGTAGCGAATGTCAAGAATTGAGAGGAGTTAAATCTTTGGACCTTTCAAAATTGTTATATTATTAGTATGTTAGTATAATTTAATATATTTCAAGTTATTGTACTATTGAAGGCAAGTGAAGCCTAATTATGTTTATACGAGTAGAGCTCGAATAAAGGGTGTATGGGCGCCCTAGTTGTTATAATTGGTTTTATAAAAGTAAAATAATTCATTGTGAGAAGTTAGAGGATTGGGTATAGTGTTAGTGAGGATAAGTGTAGTAGAAACTAGTTGAGCTTTGGAGTATTAGGCTTAGCTTAATTTAGAGGGAGAAATTCTTGTAAGTGGGGAAGTCTGTAACAACCTAAGATTTTTTGTACAATAATTTATTTATTTTTAGGAGAAATAAATATTAATTTAATTGGAGAATAATTAAATTGGCATTTGAGGTCAAAATTTGAAGATGTTAGAAAGTGATTCGAATGATAATTCTGAGGGTGCAGTTGATTCTGGAAGGTTCGAGATAGTCAAAATGATTATATTTGGGTCTTATTTGAGTTCCGAAATATTTTAAGTTCGTTTGGCTTGAATTAAAGTTACCGAGTCATTTAAAGTGTGTATTATCATTTAAAGTTGTGTATTTTTGGAGATAAGGCTTAAAAGCCTACATGAGATAAAATCTCCTTAGAGAGAAAAAGAAAGAAAGAAAGAAAGAAAGAAATAGATGAAGAAAAGAAGAAGAGAAAGAGGAAAAAGTTTGGGAACTCCGGCAAATCCGTGATTTCGAGGGCGAATCAGACTCTAAAAATTTGACACAAGTGATTAAAATTGCTAAATAATTGTCGTGTATCATTTATTTCATGATTTGTGGATAAAATTATGAACTTTGGGATAAAATGTCAAACCTAGATTTTTGGGTATATCTTGCATTTGAGGTGTATATATGGATTTGAGGGTATAAAAATAGTTGGGTTGAGTTATATAATGAATTTTGATGTTATATATATGATGAGAAATCAAGAGAAGATGATAAATTTTTTTTTTTGGGATTTTGGATTTTGGAGAAAAATTGCCATTTTCGTAGCTTCTGAATAGGCCGAATTGATTCGGCCCCAACCCGAATCGATTCGGAATGTTCCATCTTGATAGGTCTTTTTACCCTAATTGATTCGCCTTGGAGGCCGAATCGATTCGCTGGGACAAATCGATTCGCTGGGCCGAATCGATTCGGATTGGGCCTGAATCGATTCGGAAACAAGATTGTTTTGAGGAAGTTTTTCTGGGGTGAGTTTCGTTCCGTTTCGTTTGGGTTTATCGATCAGGAACCTTCACATAAGTTATGAGAAGTATGTTTTGGAGATTTTTAGGAAGCTTATAATAAATTGTTGGAGTCATATTGACTTAGTTCGAGAGAATACCGATTAGTGAGTATCGCACCGACTAGTGGGGAATCCCACTATCACTGAGATTTTTATTTGGAGATAATTATGGATTTATAAGAGAGAGTTAGGATGCGCTTAGTGATAATAGATTTTAGAATTAAATCCCAAATGGGATAACTTTAAAGGTTCATATGATAAATTGAACTATATTATGGATTGAGAATAATAAATGCTGATCGATGTGCATACGGATATAGAGAATATCCTTAACGTAAATTGAATTGGGAGATGTTTCATATAAATAATAAATGTTGATCGATGTGCATAAGGATATAGAAAATATCCTCAACGTAAGTAAAATTGAGAGATGATTTATACAAATAGAAGTGATGTGTGCATTTCAAGTGATAAATAATGTAGTGTATACAAAGTGGGGAAGTTATGTGAGTTATTGACGAATAGTATATCGAGAGTAAAATATACTAATTGTGTGATTTTTATTAGGGGTGAGACGTGATGGGTATTTTCGTCTCATTTTCGGGGAGGAACTATGGCCACTTCCCATACGTTGTGATATGGTTTTTACCAAGGCGGTGTGAGATTCCGACCGTTGGTACCCAGGATGATATGTGAGTGATTTCCTAGTAGATGATAGCATTGAGAACCTGCATCCTTGAGTTATAGCTCGTTGGGATGGTTATTCTTATAGTTGTGTGAATAGTATATTATTTGTATATGATTATGAGATATCATATATTTGTCACTAGAGTAAATAGATATATAAGAAGATTGATTGAATCTCATTTCGGGAGATTTTATCCGGACTTATATTGTGATGAATATATTAATGTGGAAATGAAGCGTAGATAATTATATGAGTATATATATATATATATATATATATATATATATATATATATATATATATATATATATATATATATATATATATTACTTTGGGTATCGAGGGCATAATGGACCTCAACGACCAATATTGCCTGGAGTACTGTATCAGGAGGGGTGTCCTTGTTTGGATTTCGCTTGCGAGACGTCCCACGCATGAAATGCAGTGCAATGTTGGGAGTGAGGATAAGTTAGTCCTAAGTGCTCATATTTATATATTAGTATATATCTCGACGATCGACAGTGCCAAGGAGTAGTGTATCGGGGGGGTTCCTTATTTGGATTTCGCTTGCGAGGCGTCCCATTCACGAAACGGCGTGCACTGTTGAGAATTGAGAATAATTGATTATTTACATTATATAAGAACTTGGGTTATGTGCGTCATGCATTGAGGGCATAATGAATCTCGACAATCAATATTGCCAAGAAGTAGTGTATCGGGGGGTTCCTTGTTTAGATTTTGCTTGCGAGACGTCCCACGCACGAAACGCAGTGTTGTATATAGAATTGGGTGAGTTTAGTCCTTAGAACTTAGATGCTAATAACTCATATATATATATATATATATATATATATGAGAAATTCGAGTAACTAGAATATGAGAAATTCTAGTAAAAGAGAATGTTTATGTAGATTTTATATGTTAAGTAAGAGGACGAATAATTGATATTGTTAGTATTAGAAGTTGAGGGCTATAATTTAGATGAAATTTTATGTGATAGCCCACCTACTAAAATAATAGGTGGCCAATCCAATACTCTAATAATCACACGAATCATAGATGGTCCATTCTCAGCATCATTGTCGATTAAAATAATAGTACGAGATAACCACCAATCCTTTTAGAAAACGAATTGTCAAATTTAAAATTTTGTAAATAAAAGAAAAACACTTGGACAATCCAATTTGCAAAAACGGTGGATACCAAAAATCAATGAGTAAATAAAAGCCAATATATAAATCAATAACCGAATAAGCTATCGGTTAACAGACCAATACAAATAGTTACTCCGAGTATTACAATTTAAATATCACAGTATAATAAATGAGTACAAAGCATGGGCAACACGCCCGAATAAATAAACTGAACATAACTAGAGTACAATGGAAAGAAGCGTATATAACAAGTATCCAACAACATCCGAAAAATGTTATAGCTCCATGACAACCGGAATGGAAAGTCAATACGGGTGTCCTTGCAGTAGAGCACCTGAACGGACAAAGAGTTTCATGAAAAATAAAGAAATATAGACAGGTCAGGGCCCGGTTTGATATGATTACCATGCGACTAAAATGCATGACAGTTAAGTGCGTAATTCTCTCGCAATTAACTTAATATTTCTCACCTCTCAATTCTAAAAGCACAACCTAGCGCATTATCAATGCAATGCTTAATAAATCATATATGAAAGGGGAGAACTCATCTACAATACTCAAGGAGACATCAAATCAATATTCACAATTCTACCTGCACAATTCCTATTTCTTTCTTTAGGAATATCTATAAATGGTAATTAATTTTATCAAATGTTTACCAATTCAATATCTTTTTTAAACTTTCTTTACCAATTTTATTTCCTTTCTTCCATCCAGGAAAAATTCATATTTTAAAACCAAGTTTTATTAACATAAAAATTCTTTTCCATTTCATTTCATTTCATTTTATATCTTCCATTTTCCTTATTCCATCCGAAAAATGTATTTAGCTTCCCCATTTCCCTTCTTCCATCCGGGAAATGTAAGTAAAGCCATTTTCTTATCATAAAATGCTTTAGCATCAATAATGTCCCACATTATTAAGAATAGTTATATTCACATACATATAATGATTCTAAGACCGTCCCTCTGGGTTTCCCCACTGGACGGGCCCCTAAATGGCTATCATCTTCCAGGGACTATCAAACAAGACAACCTGGGATCATACCGAAACATCGGGAAGCGGCCATACCCCTGCAAGTGAGTCATAACCACACCCAGAATTACCTCACTAGCGCAGAACAAATATACAATAACCAGTCATATAGCCAAAGGACTATATTCACCCTACATTCATTAGTCAGGGGACTTCACCTTAACGCGCGCAACTTCCCTTATGATAGCTGTTTAGAGAGGTGTGTAATCATAAATTAACATTTATGAAAATCACTTTTCTATTTTGAAATCATCCACTTTTACATGATCGAAAACCATATATACTTAGCCATTTGTGCCAAATTTTAGAATATACATTTCTTATTCTTAGAGTCATATTATTTTAATGACCTAAGACCCGAAGTGCCAATCTCCAAGAGCCCAACACAATACCCTAAATCATCAAAATGAGTCTCTCTCAATAATAGACTCCCAAGAGTCCCAACAATATCATTTTATCTCCAATAAAGTTTTCGGTTAATTTCCTATATCATTCGGACATTAACCTACCCAATCTAACCTTTAGAATGAGCCCAAATAACCCCATACTAGCCCAGGGCACTTGTATACCCAACACAACCCTCTAGGACTCCTCATTACTTCCCAGAGGAAGGTTCCTAAACCTTGAACCAAAAAGAAAATGGCTAAAACAAAACTAAGAAAATCTCACAAAAACAGGGCAACCGAATTGATTCGCCCTAGGGCCGAATCGATTCGCCCCTGGTTGCGAATCGATTCGCCCAAAAGCTAATCTATTCGGTGAGTAAAACCAACCTTTTGCCTCTGTCCGAATTGATTTAGCCTTAGCCCGAATCGATTCGATCTCCCAGACCTATATCCTGCCACCTAACCGAATCGATTTGCTTGGGAGCCGAATTGATTCGGCCCTGCGAATTGGACCAGTTTGGGCTACGGGTTGTATGAACCCTAAAACCCCAAAATCTTAAATCCTCCATTTTCATCAACCTCAACAACAACAATTTCTGCCCAATCATCCCTACACATCATCTAACTAATTTTCTCAACTCAAATCAAATAAAATTACAAGATTAAGGGTTTAATCACCAAAATTAACAAAAACCCATTTATGGTTTAAATCTCCAAAACTAACTATACATGCAAATTAATCACATTAAATCATGATCTAGCAAGTAAGAAACTTGCCTCGAGTTTGTAGCCTCGGATTCTCCTTCGGTAGCAACGGATTTCAACTCCAATCTCTATTTTCTCTCTCTTTTCTCCATTTCTCCCAAGCTCTCTCTTCTCTCTCTCTCTCTCTTTGCTTCTAACACAAGAATGAGAGAATAAAAGGTTTGGGGGACTTATACGGGTGCCAAACATAAATTCCCCTCTTTTAAGTGTTAATACACAATTAAAATGACTCGTAACCACATAATTGAGTCATAACCCGTCAAAAGTGCCCGAAACTCAAAAACACAACTTGGCACATATTTTGACTATCTCGACTATTCTAAAAACAATCGCACCCCCTGTTTTGGCCTTCGGAATAACGTGAACTATTTTTATGTTCCAAATTCATTTTATTTCATTAATTATACTCCAATTTAAATATGAGTCATAACCGTCGCATAACATATAACGACGCGATAAAACACAATATAATGCTATTTACCTTCTCATAACAGTAAATACACAAAACATAGTAAATATTATCCCTTAATATCACGGGAAATAATATTTACTCCAACTTTCCCTTTTTATAAAATTAGCCCATTAGGCAAAATAATATAAAATAGTCTCTCAAAAGCCTGGGTTGTTACATTTTAAATGGGTATAAATTGGGAGTAGGTTAGATTACCTTGCCCCTAGATAGTGATGGGAAGATATTTGGAGATCATGTGCATACGTTTAGTTACGCGCTTTAGTTGAGAGGTGAGTTGGATTTTCTGGATAGTTCGACTCCACTTTAATCATGTTATAATGCATTTATAATTATTATGCATTTTAATGCACTTGCTAAAAATGTTCTCACACCTCGATCTCCGACCCATTTATATTTTTCTCGTTTCGTGTATATATATTGTATTATTCTAGGTGTTCCTCTGAAAGGACGCCATTGATGTTATCCATCAAGTATATTTGTGGAGCTGTGGTAATAGCGGACTGTTGCGGTATTTTGATGTAGTCGATTCCCATATTTTGTGCATTTAGATCAGGATTCAGTTAGTGTATCGGGTTTATACCCAAGTGTTGTAGAGTAGCTCTTTTATATTTTTCTTCCCAAATTATTGTATTGTCTGTGACCCGATAACATATTAGGGTATTTTATTTTGTACATTGTGTTGTGCTCCTTTATTAGTCTTTTTTATGTTATTTTGAGCATGTGTGTGTCTCTTATCATATTTAGAT
Organism: Sambucus nigra; assembly: GCA_949130495.1. Taxonomy (NCBI): domain Eukaryota; kingdom Viridiplantae; phylum Streptophyta; class Magnoliopsida; order Dipsacales; family Adoxaceae; genus Sambucus; species Sambucus nigra. The sequence goes on from OX422209.1 coordinate 678,295,413, forward strand.
GTTACTTCGTTGGTTAGTTGTTGCATGGTTTGCTTTAGAAATGTAAATAAATGTTTTAAAATTTTTTAACACCCTCTTTTTGTAATAATGGGTAGTTAGCCGTGTTTATTTTAGAATCGTAAGTAGATGCTGAAAATGATCCACTTGAGATTCTTGATTATTTTAGTATAGGGATGGCCACCTGGAGACACTGCATGATTCCTTCAGTCTAAGTCTGTTCATGATGAGTTCCAACAGAGGGGGTTCAAGTACTAACCATCCTAAAATAGAATAATTTAAATAACAAAAGTTATAAACAACAATGAATTAACAAGTCTAGTATATATCACATAAAGTTATTTGTATAGTACTATTATACATCATCATTCATATTAGTGTGGCTAAAACTATATTCTACAACATTTAAAATAACTTTTAACGTTAGATTCTTTCTAAGTAGGAATGACTATTTCATCACTAGATGTAGATTCTGGGCTGGCTAGATAATCTGCCTGGTCTGCATCATCAGTCGAGTCACCAGTGGTGATGGAAGAATACCCTCCGTGTATTTCACCATTTAATGTCGCTTCTGGGTACATTGGTGGAGCTGACAGTTCATCTGCAAATGCCAAATTTATAGCTTCTTGAAGTATGACCGGATCATTGGTAAAATGATCCACTTTTCATATTACCAGCATCTCGCCCACTACTCTATTGGTCAACACCAGTCTTTTAATGTCGTTACTTAACCCTACCCACTCTTCTTTAACTCCACGAAACATTTCTCTTAACCTGGACAAAGCCTCTTATCTTACACGTGTTTCCCATATGTTATTTGGCTCGAGATATATGTTAAACGAAAATGTATCCCATGCATCCATAGTGAAAAATGGATTTACCATATAATAATAGTAATAAAAGAAGTTACGAAAAGATTAAATAACTAATATCTTATCTATTTCCCCCATAGAATGCTAACCTAGTGTTATGCTATAGATTTAAAACATGCTTTGATACCAACTTATCACACCTCGCTTTTTGGTATGAATGAACAAGAAGTACACATAAACCTATGAATTAAAGCTAAGGCGGAATAACATAAGTTTTATTTATTATTAATATGTTACATAGGGTCGGACCACTGCAGGGGTGAGTTAGAAAATTAAAAAGTGTCACCCTTTCTCCCATTTGGTTTAATCTCTGCCCATATTGTCACATACACAAACAGGTGATCGATTTTTATCTCTAGTAGAGAAGATATACTATCTTCTTTCTCCTGATGCATCTAGAGAAGAAAGGAATTAGCACAAATATGCTAAGCAGGTTCTACCAGTTCTATAACAATGATATAGATATAAATGAGAGTTGGAGTGGGTATAGAATCAGTGTTTAAAACATTGACAATAATAAGTTGATAATTCCATATTTATCAGATTATAAAACATCCAAATGTTAGAATTCAGAATTCCATAATTATTAGTCCGTTTAAGAAATATGGTTCATCACCAGCTTAGTTAGGATCATGTAAAGAAAGTGGAAGAGTTTTCAACTAATAATCCCATTCTTACTAGTTCACTAGAGGGTATAGAGGTAGTTAATCCATCAATTAACTTATAATAATTGGTCAATCCAAAACTTTTGGGAAAAAGTAATCTACTATGCACACAATTAAAGTGGTGCTCATATGTATGTATCAATAGTCATGGCTCTTAATCATCTGAGACCAGTAGGCCAAGTAAAAAGTTTCATGGGATAACACGTTAGTCTACTTCCTAGTTAATACTTATGCTTATAGTAAAGATGGCACCAAGTGTTAGGGAAAACTGAATCAGTAAGGTACATGATACCAGTTATTAGATGAGAAGGGATAAAATTGATGCTTAAGTTTAATAACTGGTGATAATTCAAATATTGATTATGGTTAACAAAATACGTAGTATGGAAGTATAATAATATGCACTTACTCTCAGTAAATGGGGCTATCACATAGTGATATCAATAGGAGTATTTCAAATATGCAAAGTATAATACTAAAAAGGTAGGAAAAACCTACTTTCTTGGTATTCGGTTGATGTGACACCCCGCCTAATTAAATATAGAGTGATCAGGCCTTTATCAAATTAAAATAGGTTTCTCATATGGTTCATTCTTAACATCACTGTCAAAAAACCAAATTAATTACTAACCACCTAATAGTTAATTAAAACGCTGCCAAAGTTTATCTTCCAATTAAACAGAACAAATAAATAGTTCGAAAACTAAACAAAATTCACAATATACTAGTGTCCAAACCATCATGATATATAAATGAAACAAAGTCATGCCGAATAAACCATCGGCAAAAACAAACCAAAATCGAGTAATAAATCAAGTCTAAACTTCAAGGTAAAACTGACACAAAACTGAATCCATAATACCGACAACAGACCACATGTCCAAACATGATATACAAGAGTGACATCCTATGATAGATCTCAATGAAAGAATTGGCTACTCAAAGTCCTGTCAGCATCCATAGTGCTGCAGCTTCGAGTCCCTAGAATGAAACCATCAAGTATGGCGTCCCTATGGTTGGACACCTAAAAGGTTTTGAAAATATTTTTATAGAAGGAGTTAGTACTCAAAACATTTGAAAACATTTAACAAGTAATTTATTGCAATTAAAATCGGTTATTGATTACATATGTTAGGTTCACGCACACTCCCTTAAGTTTTATCACCTCTCATCTAATGTCCACACCTAACGTTCTATACTTAGCCCACCTAGCTATCATACCCAAGCTATCTCGAATAAAGTATATAACCGTTCTTATCAAGTCTACTCTCTTGTACCACCCATACAACACGCTTCATTATTAACATTTCTCCCACGTTCTTCAGTTTTCATATATCATTCACATATGTTATGTTTAATCATTATAATCAAGTCTCCCTAATTAATTCATAAAGCATTTCATATTTATCACACGATTTCTATAATTAAGTTTCACTTCTTAATTCATAAAGCATTTCAATTTTATCATATGACGTCCATAATTAAGTTTCACTGCTTAATTCATAAAGCATTTCAAAATTACCATTCAACTTCCATAATAAAGTTTCATTACTAAATTTATTATAGAAATTCCCAATCTATTCTAAATCTTGAAATTAAGTTTCTCTCTACTTAATTTATCATTTAGAAGTATATCTATAAATATATCATCTACAAGTCTACTTTTGCACATAAGTAGAATATCATGAAGTCTATATTTCACACACAATATATACTATAAGGATATTGGTCCGGAGAATCATCGACCCCAATCATCCTATCATTTTCATTGGTCTGAATATCCCTCGACCCCAAAGTAAATGTTATACATATTTATATTGGTCCGGATACTCCTCGACCCCAATATCATTTATCTTTAATTTGGTCCAGATAATCATCGACCCCAAATCGACCTTTCCATGTATTGGTCCGGATAATCATCAACCCCAATAAAGAATTGATCATAATTTATGTATATATATTTTTCACACAATATATACTATAAACACATACTATATAATCACCTCCTTATATCACATTTAAGGGGTTAATGGCTCGAAATCCCTCCTCGATCACCAATAGTGATTTATATCTCTTGGCTCAGAATCATACCTCGATCACCAATATATATATATATAGTATACTTTAGGTATTCACATAACCTAAGTAGTACTATACATCAATAGGTATTCACACAACCCTTTAAACATGTTAGTACATTGTATATATATATCTCGCATACTCGCTGTACTATTTACTTTACGATTTATCTCACTATCGTATATATAAGAATGTTCACCCAACTCTAAGGGTCCTAGTTAGTCCTCCTTTTATAAATTTAGTAGTTACCATCTTTAACCTACCGGTATACACGTTAAATTGTTGTTTACTCTCTCTCTCTCCATAGATCAATTCCCAAATTTCCCGATCCATCTTTCCATCGCTAATCCCTTCCGGCCCATGCTCTAAGTCCTACACCCAATTATCTTAATGGACCTTAAATATACCCTACTGCTCTTTATCAAGTCCCTACATAGGTATAATAACACCCCTAAAATACCCTTACATCATTAGAAATCCTAGAAAATTTATACAAGAAAAGAACCCAAAATATGCCAGGGTAGATCGATCGATCGAACAGGTGCAGCTTCGTCTTCTTTAATTTTTCACCCTTTTTGATTTTATCAAATCCCAAGATTCTTCACCAAATTCACATCCAATTATTCATAACTATTTCTACATGAGTTAGGATGATTTTTAATGTTTCAAACACATTAAAACTTCACTAAAATAAATCAAGAATGAATCAAACCCTCAAAACTCTTTCATAATCTAGCTTTGTGTTCATTTATTTCATTCAATTCAAAACCCAGATTTAAATCCATAGTAATAATCAAACTCTTCTGATCTAACATTATCTACAGATATAAACACTAGCTACATGCAATTTTACCCAAACATGTAATCAATTGGTGCTTTTTATCAAATATTTTTCAGTAAAATCAATCTATTCATGAAAACCCTACACATGGGCATTATAACATCAATTTAATTGCAATAAACACTTGCCTTAGATTGATTGATATGATTTCTTGGTTCTTTGTTGATGATTGATTGTTTCCTTCTCCAGCCTTCCTTTCCAATTCCCTTGGCATACAAGATTTCTTCACCATCTTCAAAATCCCTCTTTAAGCTTTGAAAATAAGTTCTCTCCCTTCTCTCCAATGGCCTCTCTAACCTTTTTGTGTTATGATCCTTAAACCCAATCTCTAAATATCAAATATATGGCTCTAAATTTCGTAGGTCCCTTCACCTCTTTTTGAAAAATGATCGAAACGCCCTTAATAGGTGCTGATTTGGTCCAAAATTGACCCGAAACCCAAACTATACCCCCGGGTACCCTATTCCGACTATTTTGACCCATCAGGAATCATTTGTGATCTCTAAATTATCATTCACGTTACTTAAAATATATTTTTCATTTCTCACCTCAAAGTATTCTACACGCGACTCTCGGTGAGATAAAATAAAATACGCACATATCACTCGTTATGCCGTATAATCAAAATTAATAATATATGCACATATAACTCGCTATGCCGTATAACCAAAATTAATAATATATGCACATATCACTCGTTATGCCATATAACCAAAATTATCAATTATTTACTATTCACACTTAGCAAATATCATAGTGAAATATTAAACAGTATCTATCTATCTCTCGATTAATATTTAATAGTCTCAATTATCATCTAATCGCTTTCAATTACTTCACTCGTGTAGTTTAATTAAAACGTATTTTTTCTAATTAATTCCTCAAATTAACTAAATAAAATACACAGATTTACGGGGTATTACAGTTGACTTGCTGTCACACTGGGATATTTGGAAGAATTGGGGCTTGATCTTCTGTTATACAATGTGTGGTATATGAGTATTAGGGTTTAATCAGTCAGTTTTGTATTTAAACTGCCTTGTTAAAGTTTTGGGGGGGTTATTTGTAATTATCTTGGGATTTTAAAATATTGACCTTAAGCTCATTTTTGAACTTTGGTGCAACAGAGTTTTTGTCTTAAAATAGTTTGATGTATGAATGGGAAAAGTTTGGGGATTAAACCCATAAGTTGGAAAAGTTCATAGGGGTTGATTTGTAATTTTAAAGAAATTTCATTAAGTAAAAACCTTGTTTTTCGATAACTTGTGCTAGGAATATCCAAACATTGTCTTATCTTATACCACTTTGTTCAGAAAAATTTAATAAAAAATTTAGGGACAAATCAAAATTTCTTGGTTGGCCACGCTCCCTCACGTTCGTGGTCAAGGTGTCTAAATAAAGTTTTATCTTCAACCTCTCGATTTTGGCTTTTTAGGGTTTTAATTTTTTACCGAGGTTTTCTCCTTCGTTGTTATACCTTTTGAGATGATTCCTTCACAAACTTAACCTAATTTTTCATAAGGAATCCAAATATATAAGTTTAATGGAATTGCATTCAGTATAACGAAAGTTCTATAACTGTGTTTTTTCTTTGAAAATTTGACCTAACGTTCGTGGATTTGTAGAGTATGTCAAGGTCTCTTATGAATTGGTTTTTGTGTATGCTATATGTGAGAGTAGTTTGGTTTTGGTTTCAACGATTATGATGGATTGTACATTGAGAATTTTGAATTTGCAGGTTTTGAGTTAAAAAAACACTTTTGATCGATTTGAGCTCTACATGAACATTCATGGTTTTTAACCATTACACTCGAGATCCTTAGGTTATAATGAAGTTATTCATGGCTTCAATTCAACGTTTAAGGCAATATATCGAGTTTCACCATTAAATCTCAAGCTTTAATGGTGTTCCTACTGGTGTTCTTCTATCCTAGGCCATTCTACACGTAAAAGCTTGCATATTATGAGTTTCCTAACTATATTATGCAAAAAGCTACTAGAATTGAAAGAATTGGAAATAAAGCATAAAATGATGAGTTACCTGAATTGAGGGAAATTTTGAGATTTGAAACTGAATTGTGGGGTGAGTTTTTACTACTTGGGTCAAGGGGTATTTATACTATTTGAGGTGAAAATTTGATTGGGGCTAAAAGGAGGTGGATTTGAACTAGTTTAGGGGAGGTTTTAATTATGGGTAAATGGGTTGCACATGGTCTCATAGGGTTTTCCATGTGTTTTTAACCTCTTATGCTGATGTGGGGTAGCATATGGGCAGGGTTCGAAATAAAATTTAAGAAGGTTTTGGTTCAAGTCTTTCATTATTTATATAATTGCTTTTATAGCCCTAAAAATACACTTTTTGTAAAGTTTAGGGGTAGTTTGGTAATTTCATAAAGTTTCCGAGGTTGAAACTATAATTTTTTATTAGTTGAGATCTAAAGGTTTATTTTGATGTAAGGTTGTGGTTTAGGGATGTGACACCCCGACTAATTAAATACCGGGTAGCTACTCCTTTATTAAATTAATTCAAAATTCCAAGTTGGTTCAGTTAATAGCATCACTGTCGAAAACATTTAATGATTACTAGCCACCTAGTATTTAAAAAGTACGTTGTCAAATTTTAAGTTAAATCTGATTAACATGCGATAAATGAAATGTAAAAGAATAACATCACCATACATCATAAAGTCTCAATAAAGTGACCAACAAATAATAATAAGTCCGGAGGAAAACTCCTCACAACAATCCCACAAACTGAAATAAATAAAACAGGTCTGCATCCTGAATTAATTACAAACCAAAGTCTGAATAACTGAAATATAAAATGTCTCTAATAGAAATGGGCGACATTCCCTACAAATGATGAAACTGAATATGGAGTCAAGACTAGAAAATGAGGCGTCTAATATCAAGGCCCTGTAACTTCCACAATAGCTACAGCTCGTCACCTGAATGGAAATCCTATGCATGGTGTCCTTGTGGCTGGGCACCTAAAAGGTTTTTACAAAAAGTAGATTTGAAAGCAAACGGGTCAGAGCCCGAATGTGGAGAATAGTTTTAAAAATAGCAAGTGCTTTAATAACATTAAAACAATGAATGCAAAATACATGTTAGGACGTGCTCTCACATAAAATACTCACCTCTCGACTACTTGTGCACTCCTAACGTACAATACCCATCTAAGTGGTATTCATATCTAACTAAACCGACATAAGTTCTAACCCATCTACTCGATTCACAATATGAATTCCCAAATGTTATCACTTGAATAGATAGCTTTGCTTAAACTCGGATTCTCAATTATTAGCATTACAATACATAGCAGGTTATCCCTTTTTATCTTTATCAAGGCTTTACTATAATTATACTCGCAATGAAAACATAACAATTCCTTTTTCTTTTAATCGTATATTATTCACATCATAAATATACTATACAAGCACCCCGAGGGTACTGCGGTGCACACATACTCTGCTATCCCATCCCGGTACATCACGTACATAAGGATCACACATTTCGAATCTCTCAGGAATCGTTCTCAGATAATAGCAAATCACAAACAATGGAGGCGAACACAGTCACATCACATGAGTCACGCACATACCTACGCTCCCACGATCAGCAGACTTATTAACTTCCCAATAAGTCCTTCTCTGACCTATGTCCTCGAGGTACCAATCTAAATCCCCCCCCCCCCCCGTAGGCACACAAAGGTTAGATGGCCCTAAGCGAACGCAAACCTCCCGTGATAGCAAGTATGGTAGGTATGTCATACACATAAAATCATACATACTAAGCATGCACACATCTTAGTAATTACCATATTTTATTAGTGGTATACTTCTCATTCTTATACCAACTGTTAAATTACACAATTCATATGCCCCCGGTTTATATGTATTTAATTCATTAATTATCCTCGCATCGTGATTAGTTGCTCGCGTCCTAATCCACAAATATCATTTGGTTCAAACCACTCTTTTATATTTTACTCCTCGATGTATCCCAAATCTCCCAACTATATCAATTAGTCATCAAGGGAATGTTATCTCTACAATTAAATAAGGTTACGGGACACTAGCAATCAAATCAGGCCAAAAAGGCCATTATGTCAACTCGTTAGAAGTCTCGTTCGAACGAGAGGTCGTTCGAACGAAGTGGGCATCTAATGATATCTCGTTAGAACGAAAGGCATCGAATGAATATTCAACTCGTTAGAAGTCAAACTATCAACTCGTTAGAAGCTCGTTCGAACGAGCTCGTTCGAACGACCTGGGCAGGCCTTCTAACGAGGTGATAATTTCGAGCCCAGAATTTCTAAATCGTTTTTCCTCAAACTTTCTCTTCTCAAAACTCATCCAAAAATTATCCCAAGAGTGTTTTAATGATCCTAATCATTCCTAAACATACTTAGGTCGTATCTCAACATATTTATAGGGTCAAATCTTACTAAACAACATGAAATTATCATCAATCCCCAATTTTCCCAAAACCTTATGAGTATGAACCCTAGAAATTTAAAGTCATCAATTTCCATAAATAAAATCCGTTTTTGCATCATAAAAGTTCTATTTATTTTAGTATAATCACCCAATAACAATTTCTACATGCAATCCCTATATCACAACCTGAATTTACAACTCCAATTTTATGGGTTTTTATAAATCTCCCAATACAATGCAATTATATAAATTTCTAAGCATGGAAGAAACATTCACTTGAAATTAACGTAATTAAACCACTTGCCTTGGATTTTTCTCTGAATTTGGTGTTGAATTGATGAAGGTTGCTCTCTCCTTTTTCTCCCAAGGTTGAAGGTTGAAGATGGAGGTTGTGTTTCTCTTTTGGGAACTTCTCCTAACCTCTCCTATAACTCCCGTAGCCCTCTAATCACCTAAGTGCTGGTAATGGGTTAGTGGGTCATTAATTTTCTTATTTTAAACTCCCAAAATTCGTTGGTCATAAACCCCAAAATTCCAAAATTACCAAAATACCCTTTTTTGTTACCGGTATGGCCCAATAATGCCCCGGGACCCAAACTAAACCCCCGGCTAGTGTTTTCTGACTATTTTGACCCTTCCGAACACGTTGGCGCACTCAAAATGACCATACGGTTGATAAAAATAAAAATCACTTTTTAATTAAAATAATTATATTCCTGATGCGACTGTCACACGCGTCCCAACAAAATTTCCAAATTGTCGTATTTCTATCTCGCGACAATTTAATATTCTCAATATTCATATATTGCCATATATACGCGTTTTAATCAAATACCCACTCACATTACCAACTCACATTTCGTTAGTATTTTATCCGGATTAATTCTCAATTAATTCACATTTAATTCAATTAATCCCATAAATAAATATCACGAAAATACGGGATATTATAAGGGATTAAATATATCTCAAGTTATCTTACTTTGAAAATTTCAGGAGCTCTTTTGTAATTTACTGAAACTTCAAGGAATCTAAGTTAATATAACAAACTTGTAGGCTTTTAAACATAGTTCCTTTCTTTTTAGAAGACTTTTGATTTTACACACTTATGAGGGTTTAAATCACGGTTGTAGGTAGATTAGGGTTTGAAGAAATTCCCATTTTTTCCTCGTAGTGGTGAATGTTTTGATTTCAATGGGAAATAATCATGGAAATGTGATGGATACAGTCTCTAATTTTAACTCTAAATCTGGGCAGCATGACAATAGTGAAAAAATATATCTCCCTCGCTATAATGGATTGTGTGCTGCTTATAGGCTATTATAGGAGAGAGAGTGCAGTGGGATAGGTGGAGTATCTTTATAGGTTAGGCAGTTGCACCTTTTATATTCCAATAGGTGAATAATCATGAGTTTGTTATGGGAAGAAGAAGAATTGCGTATCTCCCTCATGTGTGCAGGCGGTATAAGTATGAATGCTGGTATTCCATCACGTGGTATAAACTAGTACAAGATGACGTTGACGTGGTTAAACTACAATGTTAGTTAACACTGCATTAACAGTATTGTGACTGTTGATAATATGACAAGGCTGAGAAAATTCTTACGTGAGACGATCTCATTATCTTAGCCGATTCGATTTAGTGCTAGACTTTCCTCACTATCTACCTTTAATAAGGACACATGTCACCGCCTGAGAGGCCCACAAGGTGTCCCATATTTATGGTATAACATAATGGTTAAGTTATCTTGTTATAAAATAAGGGTCCTAACTCACCCCATAAACATGAAGAAGTTAAGAAGATAATTCATGATAATAATATATCACTTGTCCTCATGGAAACTAAAGTCAAAGTTAAACATATGTCATTGATCAAGAACAACTGCTTTTGGAATTGGGAGTTAAACTATAACTGCTCCAATGATGGGGGATTTACTAGAGTTATTGTGGTATGGGATCCCAATGTTTTTGAGGTGGAAGTAATTTCCAATCACCAACAAGCTCCCTTTCTACTGGCTTCCACCCTCTACCCAAACAACTCTTTCCCCTGGCCTTCGCCTCCACCTACTAACCCGCCATGGCCATTTCCAAGCTATCAGCTACTGTATGGGGTAATGCAATCCCCAATACCACTAATTCCATGATTATTAACTTATCCTTAACTGATACAGTGACATGGTGGGTATCCATATGGCGTGGTGGGTATCCCAATGACTACCACTATTGTTGATGCTATAGTTCCATATGAACACATTCTTGTTACAATCTCAATGGAGATAAATGATGGAATTCCAGCCATTAAAGATGAAGTTGTTCCACCTAGTAAAAAGGAAGATGATGATGAACTTAAGGAGAGATAAATGGTTGTCTCGAATGAAAGTATAAAAAGAGCCATCACCAATGTGTCCAAGATCCCAGAGCTAAATAGGGAAAAGAATGTCTACTTGGAATTCCTCAAAACCAAAGGTTATACTCATGAACATATCAAATAGTTCATAATTTCCAATGGTTGAGATAGTGGTGGAGCTAAGCCTAAAGTGGTTGTTTTGGGGAAGCCAAGGGGGATAAGTCCACTACAAGTTGTTGTCAGTACTAATGCAACTAGTCGTACTGTAATATCCTGCCCCGATAAATTACTTAAATCATATATAGATTTTATATTAGGAGGGGATAAATTATAATTATTGACATTTAAGGGCAACAAATTGGATTAATTAAAGAGGATTATTAAAATGGATTTTTTTATGGGTTGTTAGCATTTATTTATTTTTGAATAATTAAGCAACAAGTACCTTCTTGAGAGATAAATGGTTGGAGAAAATGTACCATTATAGGAGGATGGAACTGTAAATAGAAGCGAAGTCATTGCACAATGGTCGTTCAAACGACGTTAACAATCATTAGAATGAGGGGCTACGTCGTTCAAATGATAGCCACTATCGTTCAAACGACGTTGACAAAAACAGTGTGCGTCAGTTCATTCGAAGTGTTGTCTTGATAACCACCGTGGGATGCTATGCGCTATTGGTCTAAGAATATTTCATGCCTGATATAAGAGGATTTTGGGGATGACATAATTCCTTTTTACGATTAACACCTCCATCATTTGGGTTTATAAGGAAGAAATCGTGTAATGCTAGAGGAGAACTCAATCAGATTTTAAGTCTCTCTCTCTCTCTCTCTCTCTCTCTCTCTCTCTCTCTCTCTCTCTCTCTCTCTCTCTCTCTCATAGCCGTTTTCTCACTTCCCTCACTGCATCCGACCATTTAGAAGTTTCAACAATCTCATCACACCACAACACCGTTATCTCCCTACTGATTATTTTGGAGCTAAGTATATAGGTACAAAAGATGTTGCTGGAGGGTTTTGATATGTATTTTAAGGGGGTTATTTTAGATGAGTATTTGTATAGAGGTGTTTGAATAGGGTTTAATGGAGCTTCCATGGAGGTTACTTGGTGGGCTTTTGTGACTCCCTTTAGGGCCACCATTGGAGGTGGGGGAGTCACCCTTTTTATCACCACCACCACCATTTTGGAGTCACTTATGGTGGGTAATTTATTCTTAGTGTATTTGTGACTATATTTGATAAATACTATAGCCTTGTTGGGTGTATGATTAAGGGTAGATTTATGATAGTAAATAATATGTTCTCTTAGTGGACTAAAATAAACATTTTATGGAAATAAAAATGTTAGAAAATAATTATTTTTGTGTGTGTTTCCTAATAATCTGGAAATAGACATTTTTATGAAATAAAAATGTTAGGAAATATTAGTTGTGTGTGTTTTCTAGCAAATCTGAAATGGGGCATTTTATGGAAATAAAAATGTTAGAAAATACCATTTTGTGTATTTTGGTTAAATGAAATAATACACATTTTATGAGAATAAAAAAATGTAAGAAATGTCATTTGATGTATTTTTTATGAAAGAGGAATAATAGACATTTTTATGGAATAAAAATGTGAGAAATGTCATTTTGGCATATTCTTAATTAAAAAGAAATAATAAAAAAATTTATGGGATAAAAATTTTGGAAAATGATGTTTTGTTGAAATTAAAGAATAAACAAATATTTCAAGGTTTTGGAGTATTGAAAGACGATATATTTTGTGAAAATAGACATTTTAGAAATATTGGTGTTAAACATTTTATGGAACAAAATGTCTAAAAATATATCCATTATTAATGAAAAATATGTTTAAACCATGTAGTGGGATTCTAGATCTAAAATCCATCTTCTTTGCATATAAACTTGTAATATATTAACATAGGATGTATAAACAAGTTTAAAGAAGATTTTATTGGGCTTAAACAAGAAATAGTAAAACTTAAAATTTTAGTTTTCAAAGTACGTGTAATTGGGACTAAAAGACATAATGTGTGAGAACGTTGATAAAAAGTGTTAATTATTTGTTAATGGGCAAATGTTAGTGAGTATAACTTACTAACGATATGAAAATTTAACACTTATGGAATTAAAAAGAAGTAAAGGTATAAAGGGTATTTCTTTCTAATCAAGTAAAAGATTAGTCCATGTGTAAAACGGTGTTAAAGGGTAAAAATGCTTAAGACGTTGGTGTTGGTAACTTAATAGTGTTTTGGGTAAGACTAACACTTGTGAAAAAGGAGTAAAGTGTGATTTGGAAACAAATGGGAAAAATAGTAATTTTACTTAAAGTAGAACATTTTTATAAATAAAAAATGTTCAGAAGGGTGTTACATAGGATGTACCTAAATAAATATAATTTTTGGGAAAAAAATCAAGGTTAAGGTAAAGGGCACAAAATGATAAATTTTCAAGTGTAACACAAATTAGGGCGGTAAAGTCCTAGGTTTTGGCTTCGGTCGGTTAAAAGGGGATAGAAAATAATGTGTACATTTGTAAATTTTTAAAACACATTAAAGGTAATCAGATGACACCGAGATAAAGAAAGAAGACTCTGAATCCCTTGGGTGAAAAGCCCAAAACCACTGGCCAGAGCATATGGTGCACATAGCCGTCAGTGTAGAGCCCGTGTAAGTATGCAGTATTTGAAGTTTTTGAGAAAAAGGTTAAATGAAACATGAAATACAAATTAAGAAATGGGTTGTGTGGTGAATTTGTAAATACAACCTAACTTGAACGAATGAAACAAAGGGACTGATAAAAGGCTAAATGGACAATTTAATGCGTAAACCTACTGATGTCCATAAGATAAGGAAAAATATTAAATAAGGTGGATAAATGGGTGGTTAAGCAACCTAAATGGTGAAACCCATACTTTACACAAGAGTGTGTTGTAAAATGGACTTTCAAAGCTTAAATAAGTATTTTCTAACATGGTGAATGCGTGTATTGAAATGGTGGTTTTCAATTGAATAAAAGGATAAATTTCGATAAAGGAATGGTTTTGCTAAATTAAGTGTAAAGGTTTCAAGTGTTGAACTGGGTGTGTTAAACAAAGTGGGATATGTCAAATATGAACTATGAGAGCCTTTAATAGGAACAAGGTCAATTAATTTGGGTAAGTAGGGTTTTCAGGAATAAATTGATTAGTGCATTGGAACATTTATTTTTTTAAAGGTATATGTATGTAGATATATACATATTCTCGCATGCGTGTGGTTGTAGTGTTAGAGTATTCCTTTCTGCCATTCGTTTTTATATTGCTTGTATAAATACCACTGGGCATAAGCTCATACCCCCACTTTTGTAAGGAAGGTTGGTAGCAGTTTCATATTTTGAGGGCATTTTATAAGTAAGTATATTTAATTTATGTTTTACGTTACTAGCTCTGTTTACTCAGACTTCGGGTGCTCCCTATGTGTCCTTCACATAGTTTATCCTAAAATTGGAATCGCATGCTGACAAGTGAAATGTTAATTAAAATAAAACTAGACTACCAACATTATTTAGGTTGTTTCATTGCACTTAACACCTAACAAATCGATTCGGATCGTGTTAGTTATGGGTAATCCATAAATCTGGGTCGGGGCATTATAAATGGTATCAGAGCTCTAGGTTCAAGGCTCCTTTCGAGTGTGACGTGGTGAGGTCAGTATTAGATCTTTCAACGTCGATGTGGTTCGAGCCGATCATGCTAGTTTGATGATGATTTAGTTTGTATCCTCTATGGTGAAGTCTAGGAGGTTTGCACGACAAGTTAGATTAGTGCCAAGTGGCACACGATTAGATTGATGGTTATTAACCACTTCCGCATTTTGATTAAAATTATGGTAATTTACGGGTGTCCATGCAGGCTTATAGTGGTGACACCATAGTGTTAGTGTGATAAGCTTTCATTAACACTTGGAATATAATCACGAGAGATACTGATAGAGTGAAATGACGCCCATTGGGGAAGTGACACGAGTTTCATATAGTCAACATTTGAGGTTGGTGGTTAGGGTGTCTCGACTAGGCAAAAATAATTTATGATTTAAGGATATGTGTATCACCCTTAGGTGTGGCACATATGGGTATCTGATGTCTGTGAGGTAATTGGGCAAATTCCATCCTTGGGGTAATGCCATAGTTGATGGCAATTTTGGTGAGAGTGTAAATTTCTATGGATTAACACTTAGTGATAGGCACCTTCAGCCTTGATAATGCAACATTTGGTGAATAGGATCTTTAGTGACACTTGTAGTGTATACTTGGGGTACGGGTTATAAATCGTGTCCCATATCCTACCAAGAAGCCATAGTAGTAAGTAAATCAATTAGTGATGTTTTAGAATAGGACTTCTTGTGGCATTATTAGGGTGGGCCTCCTCTTGAGAAATACCCAACGTCTCTTGTCCTACCAAAACTCTAGGTAGTATAAATTTATAGTCTTGAGGTAATAATGTGGTATTGAGGAATAGGATCTCGTGCAGCATCCATGGTAAGGCCATTGGAGCTTATAGGCACTACCCGACGTCCATATCCTACCAAGATAAGTAGAGTTATGTTAACTTGTGGACTGGCACATAGTGTGATATTCACATAACAAGGCAATTCAATTGTCATAATTGAAAAGTCATCGAGGATTCGAGTAAGGTAGGCCTTGAAGTGGTAGTAGCAATACTTATAGTTTACACTGACTTATAGTCACAGATGTTAGGGAGAAGGTAAGAATTCGTAGTGAAGTGTTAAAACTCGTTTAGCTGTCGAGGTAATGGCTAAGTATGAGAAATCCTAGTTGGTGGATAGTCCATGGAAGCATGGGGTGCCCACCAAAAAGAACTTTGTGTATGGCATCATTGAGAATAAATATCAAATTTTGTGATGTCTTGAGGTGTTCGAGGATTTAGGTGCACTATGGTCAGAAGCTCGTAGACTGGTGTCCTTGGGAGCACTAAGTAATATCGATGTGGCCATCGAAAGGTTTGAAGGGTGTACCTAGGATGATAAAGATGTGGACGATGAAATCTCGTCAAACTTGGGGCTTTCACATGAAATGTGTTTGGTGTTCTTAGGAAACCATTTAAGCTCGTTAGGAAGAGGCAATAACATTCTAGTAATGATAGTATTGAGATCATGTGATGATCCTATATTAATAGCCACATAGTGCGCGTGCCAGGTATGGATTTCCAACCAGCATTGATGGGTTATGTAATCCCTAAGGTGGGATAAAAGTCGTATTCTTTTATGAATAATGATCGGATGTTATGTAATGACTAGTATGGGTGTGGTGATACTTGGTTTCGGGAAAAAATAGGAAATGTGTTCGAGGTTAGAGTGACAACGCCATGTGGAGACTTGCAAATTGCGACTTAGGTGTAACATCGAACATGATCGTTGTGGCGGGGTGCCGATAGTATATGCTAGAGAGACCTTAACAATATAAGGATTAGTTATTGGCACGTTTTACCAAGATGGCACGGGTTAGAAGGAGTGGCCCAGTGTGATATTAATTACCCTTAGGGTGTCGATGACGGAGGGCGTGGTCGTCACTTGAATACTGTATGGGTGAAAAAAGTGAATCAGTGAAAATCTTTCATGGTCAAAGGAACGCGATTAGGTGAATGCATCGTTTGAGCCAAGTAATGCCTACGAAATTTAGTAATTTGATCACGATATGTTAAAGCAGACAATAACCAAGGTATGGTGGGTTGGTGACATCGTTACTAGTTTTTGGATATGGACGATATAGATAAGGCGTGAGGTATACACCAATCAGAATGATTCATTTAAACTCAGGGGTGAAAGGTAGGGCCTTTCCCCTAAGGAGGGAAGTCGAGCATTTACATCCTCAAGGATTACTAATTTGTAAATTGTGATATCATTATGAGAATACTTGGGGTTCAGTTCGTCACAGCTAATGACCCAAGTCGGGGTGTATAGTAGAAGTACTACTCAGTGAGAGTGTCACGAATGAGTAGTATAACTCCCAGTACACGGTATAGGTTCACTTCCAAGAGTCAGATGCAGATGTTTATGAACAAAGTTCCTCGGGATGGTTGTATGTCCTTCTGACTCTAGTGTTTTCTTCAGCTTCGATAATCGAAAATCAGCATTCTCACCTATGTGGTGACTCAGATTGGTGCCATGTCTTGACACAATGAGATTAAGCTTGGGAGAGCGCGATGGGACGGGTTTGGCCAACACAGCTCGGTAACTAGGTGAGATCGTCTGTGATAATCCTGCTATTGTATAAAACTTTGCATCGGTGGTTACATTTTCAGTTATATGGCTTGTTCATAATACTAATCTCCCTTAGACTAGTGGACTCTTGACTAGTGATTTGGCAGTCAGTGGCTCTGGTTATGATGAACGGAATAACGATTTGGGAATACAGTATGGTGTTAGAAATCGAGGAAGAAATTATCATATGATATTTCTTTGCCACGATGAGTGGACTGAAGGTTAGACTCTAGTGAGTAGTCAGGGGTGAGGCACCTAGGTTAATGTTAGGTTCATTAGAGTGCGCAGTGGAGGGTGTAAACCAAGCATGCAATAGTGATCTAGTGAAATTATTCTGCCTTGGAGTGAGAAAATGACATGATAGATGTGACGGTTGGTTGCGTCGTGATTTAATTTGGGTGAGCGTTGATCATTAATAATGGTTTGCTTATGGATATTTCGGTAGGCCATAGTTACAAGCATAGATAATGCTAGGAATGCATTATGATTTGAGCATAAGGTGAGTGGAAACCCGGGGTTGAGTGTGTAGCATTATAGTTGATGAAATGGTGATCGTTAGAGCATGGGGCATGCTAGATGTTTGGAGATATCATCATAGAGTACATCGATGATTTTGTCTTGGAGGATTTCTAGGACTTAAGATGGGAGTTAGTGGACCCCGTGAGTTTGGAAATCGTTGGGACAAGAATTTCATGGACGAAATTCGCTAAGGAGGGAAGTTTGTAATATCCTACCCCGATAAATTACTTAAATCGTATATAGATTTTATATTAGAGGGGGATAAATTATAATTATTGACATTTGAGGGTAACAAATTGGATTAATTGAAGTGGATTATTATAATAGATTTTTTTGTGGGTTGTTAGCATTTATTTATTTTTGAATAATTAAGCAAAAGGTGCCTTCTTTAGATATAAATGGTTGGAGCAAATGTACCATTGTAGGAGGATGGAACTGTAAAAGGAAGCAACGTCGTTGCACAATGGTCGTTCAAACGATGTTAACTGTCATTCGAATAACGTTGACAAAAATAGTGCATGTCAGTTCATTATCAGTGTTGTCTTGATAACCATCGTGGGATACGTGGGATGATATGTGCTGTCGGTTTGGGAACATTTCAAGTCAGATATAGGAGGATTTTGGGGATGACACAATTCCTTTTTTTACGATTAACACCTCAGTCATTTGGGTTTATAAGGAAGAAATTGTGTAATGCTAGAGGAGAACACAATCAGATGTTAAGTCTCTATATCTCTCTTACTAACTTAGAGCCATTTTCTCACTTCCCTCACTGCATCCGACCATTTAGAAGTTTCAACAATCTCATCACACCACAACACCATTATCTCCCTACTGATTATTTTGGAGCTAAGTATATAGGTACAAAAGATGTTGCTGGAGGGTTTTGATGTGTATTTTAAGGGGGTTATTTTAGATGAGTATTTGTATAGAGGTGTTTGAAGAGGGTTTAATGGAGCTTCCATGGAGGTTACTTGGTGGGCTTTTGTGACTCCCTTTAGGGCCACCTTTGGAGGTGGGGGAGTCACCCTTTTTATCACCACCACCACCATTTTGGAGTCACTTAGGGTGGGTAATTTATTCTTAGTGTATTTGTGACTATATTTGATAAATACTATAGCCTTGTTGGGTGTATGATTAAGGGTAGATTTATGATAATAAATAACATGTTCTCTTAATGGACTAAAATAAACATTTTATGGAAATAAAAATGTTAGAAAATAATTATTTTTGTGTGTGTTTCCTAATAATCTGAAAATAGATAATTTTATGAAATAAAAATGTTAGCAAATATTAGTTTGTGTGTTTTCTAGAAAATCTGAATGGGATATTTTATGGAAATAAAAATGTTAGAAAATATCATTTTGTGTATTTTGGTAGAAGGAAATGATACACATTTTGTGAGAATAAAAAATTTAAAATTTTCATTTTGATGTATTTTTTGTGAAAATGGAATAATAGACATATTTATGAAATAAAAATATGAGAAATGTCATTTTGGCATATTCATAGTGAAAAAGAAATAATAAACATTTTTATCGAATAAAAATGTTGGAAAATGATATTTTGTTGAAATTATAGAATAAACAAATATTTCAAGGTTATGGAGTATTGAAAGAGGATATATTTTTTGAAAATGGGCATTTTAAAATATTGTTGTTAAACATTAAATGTCTGAAAATAAATCCATTATTGATGAAAAATATGTTTAAACCATGTAGTGGGATTCTGGGTCTAAAATCTGTCTTCTTTGCATATAAACTTGTAATATTTTAACATAGGATGTATAAATAAGTTTAAAGAAGATTTTTTGGGGTTTAAACAAGAAATAGTGAAAGTTGAAATTTTAGTCTTCAAAGTATATGTAATTGGGACTAAAAGACATAATGTGTGTGAAAGTCGATAAAATGTATTAATTTAGTGTTAATGGGCAAATGTTAATGAGTATAACTTACTAATCATATGAAAATTTAACACTTATGGAATTAAAACGAAGTAAAGGTTTAAAGGGTATTTCTAATCAAGTAAAAGATTACACCATGTGTAAAATGGTGTTAGAGGGTTAAAACACTTAAGAAGTTGGTGTTGGTAACTTAATAGTGTTTTAGGTAAGACTAACACTTGTGAAAAAGGAGTAAAAGTGTGATTTGGAAACCAATGGGTAAAATAGTAATTTTACTTAAAGTAAAACATTTTTATGAAATAAAAATATTGAGAAGGGTGTTACACAGAGTGGTCCTAAATAAATATGATTTTTGAGAATAAAATCAAGGTTAAGGTAAAGGGCACAAAATGATAAATTTTCAAGTGTAACATGAATTGGCGCAGTAAAGTCCTGGATTTTGGCTTCGGAATGTTAAAAGGGGACAGAAAATAATGTGGACATTTGTAAATTGTTAAAACAAATTAAAGGTAATCGTATGGCACCGAGATAAAGCAAGAAGGGCCCGGAGCCCTTGGGTAAAAAGCTCTAAACCACTGGCCAGAGCATATGGTGTGCATAGCCGTCGATGTAGAGCCCGTGTAAGTATGCGGTATTGGAAGATTCCGAGAAAAAGGTTAAATGGAACGTGAAATACAAATTAAGAAATGGGTTGTGTGGTGAATGTGTAAATATAACCTAACTTGAACGAATGAAATAAAGGTGCTGGTAAAAGTCTAAATGGGCAGGTTAATGAGTAAACCTACTGATGTCTATATGATAAGGAAAAAGAGTAAATAAGGTGGACAAATGGGTGGTTAAGCAACCTAAATGGTCAAACTTGTATTTAACAAAAGAGTGTGTTATAAAAGGGGCTTTGAAATCTTAAATAAGTATTTTCTAATACGGTGAATGCGTGTGTTGAAATGGGGTCTTTCAATTAAATAAAGGATAAATTTCGGTAAAGGAATGGTTTTTCTAAATTAAGTGTAAAGGTTTCAAGTGTTGAACCGGGTGTGTTAAACAAAGTGGGAGATGTCAAATATGAACCATGGGAGACTTTAATAGGATCAAGGTCAATTAATCTGGGCAAATAAGGTTTTCAGAAATAAATTGATTAATGCGTTGGAACATTTTTTTGAAAGGTATACGTATGTAGATATATACATATTCTCGCATGAGTGTGGTTGTAGTGCACAAGTATTCCTTTCTGCCGTTCGTTTCTATATTGCTCATATAAATCCCACTGGGCATAAGCTCACGTCCACACTTTGTTACGGCAGGTTAGGAGCAGTTTTGTATTTTGAGGGCGTTTTAGAGGTGAGTATATTTAATTTATGTTTTATGTTAGTAGCTCTGCTTACTCGGACTTTGGGTGCTCCCCATGTGTCCCTCGCATAGTTTATCCTGAAATTGGAATCGCATGCTAACAAGTAAAATGTTAATTAAAATAAAACTGGACTAGCAACATTATTTAGGTTGTTTCATTGCACTTAAAACCTAATGACTCGATTCGGATCGGGTTACCTACGGGTAACCCATAAATCCAGGTCGGGGCATTACATGTGCTAACATGAGGAATCGTAGGGACATGGAGACAAATAGTGTAACTAATTCTTATTATAAATATTCTATGTCTTTTGTGGACTAGAATAATAATATACTCCATCCTATTCCACCCATGCCTAACAACTTGACTAGTAATAATGTGGTCCCGATAACAAAAACATGGAAGTCTATAGTGGCAGAAAAGAAAGAACCAAAGTTCAAACTGTCCTACCATAAACCAACCTTCTTCGAAGATTGAGTACAAGTCAACCCCCCCCCCCCCCCATAGAAGTAGAAAAACTTGTACATTCTCAATGGGAATGTACTTCTTTTGGATCCTTTCTTCATTCGAAGCTCCTTTTCACCTTGGTAAGCAATATTGCCTACATATTATGAACAAATATGGACTTACGGAACTCATTTCCAATGATGATGGTTATTCTCTCTTTACGTTTAACACATCATCATGCAGGTACGGAGTAGAGTACAATGGTTCTTGTCACTTTATAGGTAATTCCATCACATTGAATAAATAGTAACTTGATTTCAACATTTCAAAGGATACCATTGAGAGGGTTCCAGTTTGGGTAATGTTTTAAAATATACCTATGCAATATTTCACTGCAGAGGGCCTTAGCTATATATTAAGTGAAATTAGGGTGCCTATTTATGCTGATTCGGTAACTGAAGAAATGATAAGAATCATTTATGTAAGGATATGTTTTGAAATGAAACACCAAGCTAAGTATCCGAGGAACATAGAGCTCATTATAGAGGATTGGAACACAACCCCTGTCAAGGTTGAATCTCAAGCTATTCCCCACTCTTGTAGACATTGTATTACCTTTGGTCATACCAATACAAAATGTCCCTAAATCAATTGAGACGCGGTGGAGAAGAGCTCTAATATTTATGTTCTAAACAACAACTAACCACAAGAATCTATTCAAGATATGATCAAAGTGGATTGGACACAAGTGAGTGGAAAGACCAATAAAACCTTCATTTTTAGGGAGCCAAGTATTCCTTTAGAGATCCATAGTTGCATAACCACTTTAGATCAAATGGAAGCTCCCCCTTCTCCCGATGTGATTATAACCAACTCATTTGGAGTATTTGAATTTGAAAAGGTTGAAAATAAAGAAACTCCACAACTATCTGGTATTGCACCCAAAGCCAAATCAGTAGATGAGCTAGCGAACAAAGGTAAACAAATCAGTACTCCTAAGACCAACATTCAACATAATAGTGGAAGCAAGTCAGAGAGCAAACATCACTTCTCCAAATGGTCAAGCTGGTAGCATGGAACATAAGGGGTCTTAACCCCCCTCATGAACAACAAGAAGAGAGAAAGTTGATGTTAGATAATAAATTATATTTAGTTTGTCTCCTTGAATCCAAAGTCAGAAGAAACATAATAAAATAAGTGGCCAACAATAGTTTTTAGAATTGGAACTATAGTCATTACTATTCCAGTAATGGTGGTGTGGCTAGAGTTTTAATTGGCTGGGATTCAAACATTATTGATGTGGAGGTTCTGAGAGAGCATCCTCAAGCTCTCTTTTGCAAAGTCAATTTTGTTAGAATATGTGGGTACCTCGATTTGTCACCACGGGACCAGACGAGTAGTCCAGTTAATTACGGCCCAAAGTCTGGGATCCCCCCGTCTCAAATCATTTAATTACGACTTAGTCTATTCCTAAAATCTCGTAAGGAGATATTTTAGGAGTTGTGGATTGGCATGGGGGAGTCCAACACCCCCACTCCCCAAAAACAAACCTGTATATAACAAACCCTAAGCCAGGGGCAAAAGGCATGTATTATTTTTCCTGTAAAACACTCCCCGGAGTATAGAGAAATAATATTGAGAGAACCACCGTGGACGTAGGCATTCTTGTTGAACAACGTAAATACTGTGTTGTGTGATTGGCATTCTTTACATTCTTTATTTGCTTTGGTGATTGACTTTTATTATTCATTTGTGTTGAACATAATTGTCACCATAATTGGCCCCGTCTGTGGGAACCGTTTTTCTTCCTTTAAGAAAGCCCTCACCAGTAAAGAATTTGGAATGTCTGGTCACAGTAGTAATGCCCCTCAAGCAGGGGATATCCAAGAGCAGCCTTCCCTCGCAAGATCAGGTCTGAGGTTCAACATTCAGATCAAAGGGCTCACCCAGAACGACAAGTCTCAGAGGAAAGTCAGGGACCTACTAGGTCAACACAAATCTCCAGGTTGATCGATGCCTATGAGGCAAGGCTCCAGGAGCAAAGAGAGGCCGCTAGCAAGCAAGAAGCTGAGAATGCTTGCCTCAAAAGGAGATTGGAAAGGATGGAAAAAGAGCTCCATCGTAGCACCATGCGACGTCAATATCGCACTCCTAGCCCTCAAGCGAGTAAGTCTCGCAGCTGAGGAAGGAGCCCTAGACATAGATCTCAAAGGATCGAGGAGAACTCGTCAGGGGATGAATTGCTCGAACAATAGCGACCAGCTCACCGTTGCAGGAGCCTGGCTCGAGGAATTGATGACATACGAAATTTGGTCAGAAGAGAAATGGACCAGCACCCAGCACATCGAGGTGCCAGATCAATTAGAGAGATGGCCCGACGAGCTCTCAGGACCCAGATAAAATCCCCTTTCTCAAGCGAGATAGAATAAGAGGAAGCCCCAAAGAAGTTCACGATTCTAAGATTCAAGATCTATGACGAGAAGACTGACCCTATCGATCACGTTAGGCAGTACAGGCAGGCCATGACTCTCTGGAACCACAGGGATGCACTAATGTACCGAATATTTCCCTCAAGTTTGCATAATGTGGACCAGAAATGGTTCGAGAGGCTCCCTCACAGATCCATCAGGAGATTTTAGTCCCTGGCAGAGATCTTCACATCTCGCTTCATCACCAACATCTCTCATCTAAAGAGGATGGATGCTTTACTAACAATGAAGAAGATGCCACAAGAGAGACTTCAGGACTATACAAAAAGGTACTGGGAGCTGTTCAATGAGGTCGAGGACTGCTCGGAGCAGGTAGCAGTGGCATCTTTTAAGATTGGCCTGCCCAACTCTTATCTCTTGCACCAATCCCTCACTAAGAAAGAGGCCACAACCATTGATGACCTGATGGCTCGTATCAAGAATCACGCGAAGGTTGAAGATGTGACTTGCCTCAGTGCAGGAGAAAATGGTCGAGATAAGATCGCTCCCAAGGGCAACGACAAGGCTGAAAATTAGAAGAAAGTGGGCAAAAATGGAGGCAAGGGTGGCTCCAAGAATGGAAACAAGAGCGATGCTTCAAAAGAATTTCAGGTAGTAAACACTCTCTTTAAGGAACCAATCTACAAAATCTTAGCGAAGATCAAGGACGAGCCATTTGTCAAGTGGCCCAGAAAGATGGGAGGAGATCCCTAAAAAAGAAACAACGCGTTGAGATGCGCTTTTCACAAGGAGGGAGGGCACAAGACTGAGCATTACAAGGCTCTTAAATCTCACCTAGAAGAGTTGGCCCAGATCGAGCACCTAAACGAGTTTATGGAGAAGAAGGCAGAGAATGTCGCTACTAACGGAGACAAATGGCCCGACAATGTACTCGAGGATGATACTGGCCATAAATTTGCAGTGATTCATGGAGAATCTAATCTAAAGCAGATTCAATGGAATTCATCCCAAATGGAAGTAAAAAATCTTACAGCAGTAATGCAAGCTTTTCAAATCGATCTAGCGAAGACACAATCAGGAAAGCATCGGCAAGAAGATGATGTCGACTACAACAAACACATCGTGTTCATGGATAAAGATCTAGTGGGAGTGAGAACCCTATATCATGACGCCTTGATCATTACCCTCAGGATAGCCGACTATGATGTCGACAAGTTGCTCATCGACCAGGGAAGCTCTTTCGAGGAAATGTATCTCGACCTATTCTGGAAATTAAAGTTGAGCGTTACCGACTTGAAGGAAGCCACTATCCCTCTAGTTGGCTTTGCTGGTAAAGTAACTATCCCATTGGGAAAGATAGTGCTACCAGTGAGGGCAGGAAGTGTCTCCAAGATGATCGAGTTTCTGGTAGTCAACATTGACTCACCATACCAAGCTATCCTCGGCAGAGGATGGCTATATGCGATGAAGCTAGTCCCCTCGACCTACCATCAGAAACTCAAGTACATGACTGAGCGAGGAGTGATGGAGATCCATGGAGATCAGGCGATGGCAAGAAGGTGCTTCATAGCAGCCATCCGCCCTAAACCAGAGAAGAAGGCCGAGAAGGCCAAAGAGAATCTTGAGGAACAAGAAGGTTTGATACCTTTAAAATAGCAGCTAAAGTATGGAAGAACCAGAGTGGAGGAAACCAGGCTCCTCCCCTCTGAGCGGGTCATTAAAAACCTGGAAGAGATTACAGCTGGTGGGAGCGAGAAAGACAGGATGTTCTTGATTGGAGCTTCCCTCACAGAACCAGAGAAGAAGGAATTGACGGTACTATTGAGAAGCAATCTATACGTTTTCGTGTGGGAACCATACGAGCTGCCTGGAATTGACCCAAGTGTGGTTTGTCATCGGTTGCACGTCTACCCCACTTTCAGACCTATCGCACAGAAGGCACGGTGAACTGCGCTCGAGAAGGTCAAGGCTATAGAGAAGGAAGTAGAGAAGCTGCTGGATGCAAGATCCATACGGGAAGTTTAATTCTCTAAATGGTTGTCCAACCCAGCAGTAGTTCCAAAGAACAATGTAAAATGGAGAGTTTGTATTGACTTCACTGACCTTAATAGGGCATGCCCTAAGGCCAGTTTCCCCCTCCCAAAGATCGACCAGTTGGTGGATGCCACAACAGCTCATGAGAGGATGAGTTTCCTGGATGCATACTTGGGGTATCACTAGATTCCTCTGTATGCACTAGACCAAGATGATACAACATTCATCACAACTGTCGGCTTATATTGTTACAAAGTTATGCCCCTTGGGCTAAAAAATGCAGGAGCAACCTACCAGAGGCTGGTCACCAAGATGTTTAAGGAATAAAAAGGAGATACCATGGAAGTCTACATTGAAGATATGCTCATCAAGATCAGGCACAAAGAAGACCACTTCTCAGACCTATCAAGTACGTTCGAAATCCTCACGAAATATCGTATGAAACTTAACGCGAGCAAATGTTCCTTCGGTGTCCAGTTAGGAAAATTTCTTAGGTACATAGTTAGCAAGAGAGGCATTGAAGCCAACTCGGACCAGATCGATGCAATCAATAAGGTACACCCCCCCCCCACACACACACAATAAGAGACGTACAGAAGCTCACAGGCATGCTCGCCGCCTCAAATAAGTTCATCTCAAAGTCCTTCGAAAAATGCCAGCTATTTTTCCAGCTATTAAAAAGAAGCAAAACTGTAGAGTGGAACCAAGATTGCTCGAGAGCATTGGAAGATCTCAAATCTTATCTCAGCACACCACCCTTTCTCGTAATACCTCAAGAGAATGATTCCCTGTACTTATACCTTACCATCTCCATCCACACCGTCAGTTCTGCACTGGTATGTGAAAAGACATGAATTCAGCACCCAGTCTACTATGCGAGTAAGACCCTATTGGACGCTGAGCAGCGGTACCTACCACTGGATAAGGTCGCCTTTGCACTAGTGGTAGCATCGAGGAAACTGAAGCACTACTTCGAAGCTCACACTATCATCGTTCTTACATCATACCCCCTTAAAGCAGTACTGCGAAAAGAGAATCTGTCCGGTAGACTATCAAAATAGTCAGTCGAGCTCAGACGATTTGACATCCAATTTTAACCAAGGAATGCAATCAAGGGGCAGGTCCTTGCCGACTTCATCGTGGAGTTCATAGGAGAACAACCTTATGACCAACCTTAGTCCATGGACTAGAGGGAAAATTACTCAACAGGAGGTATCTGGCGACTATTTATTGATGAAGCCTCCAACTCAAAGGGGGCAGGAGTAGGCATTATGCTCGTTACCCCAGAAGATACAATTCTCGAGCATGGGATCAAACTTGGATTTAAAGCCTCTAATAACGAGTCAGAATACGAGGCTTTGATAGCAGGCCTACAAAAGGCACATGCATTGGGTGCAAAATAGTTATAGGTGTTCATCGACTCACAATTGGTCTCCAATCAGATAAGTGGGGACTTCAATGCGAGGGATGAAAGAATGGCAACCTACCTCTCCTTAGAAAAAAAGTTAATGTCCAACTTTGAGGAAGTCAGTGTCCAACAATTTCCTAGAGGACAAAATAGTCATACGGACGCCCTAGCAGCCTTAAGTTCAACAATCGACTCCAACTTAAAGAGAAAAATCCCTATAGACTTCCTCGCCCAACCGAGCATCATCTAGAGCGAAGAGCTACCATACATGGGCTATATTCTCCTGATTGAATCAACACCCAGTTGGATGGACCCCCTGAGGGACTATTTGAAGGATGGTGCACTACCAGACAATAAGAAGGCCGCTCATCAGATAAGAGTCAAAACTGGACGCTTTCACTTATCTCTAGAGGGCAAGCTATATAAGATATCATTCACCGACCCTTACCTCCAATGTGTTCACCCAAAGGACATCGAGAAAGTGTTGCGCGAGCTCCATGAAGGAATCTACGGGAGCCATATTGGATGGAGATCACTAGCTTTCCGAGCAATAAAGGAAGGCTACTGCTGGCCATACATGTAGAGAGATTCTGGAGTATATGCTCGCAAGTGAGAAAAATGTCAGCTACATGCTCCTATAGTCCATCAACCTGCGAGCGACCTAAGATCACTTACCAGCCCTTGGCCTTTCGCCCAATGGGGAATGGACATCGTGGGCCCTCTTCCTACCGTTGTCGGTAATCACAAGTATTTGTTGGTCGCCACAAACTACTTCACTAAATGGATTGAGGGAGAGCCGCTGGCGAACATCAAAGATGCCGATATAATGAGATTCATATAAAAAACATAATTACCCACTTTAGGATCCCAAAAACCATCATCACTAACAATGGAACACAGTTTGAGAGCGGTCCCTTCCAGAGTTCTTACAACGACCACGGGATCAAGCACCATTTTAGCTCGGTTGCCTACCCCCAGAGCAACAGCCAAGCTAAAGATTCCAATAAAATAATGATCAATGGATTGAAGAAACGACTTAAGCAAGCCAAAGGCGCATAGGTGAGCGAGCTGCCATATATTCTGTGGGCTTACCGCACTACCCCATGGCGAGCAACTGGGGAAACCCCATTCGCACTAACATATGGAATGGAAACAATCATCCCTCTAGAAGCTGGCCTCCCAACCATGAGATCCACCTTGGTCGACTAGGGCCATAATTATGCAGCATTACTCGCCGAACTTGACCTAGCTGATGAACACAGAGAGCTAGACCTAGTAAGACTAGCGAGCTATCAGCAATAACTCGAGAAGTACTATAACAAAAAGGTCAATCCAAGGGCATTCCAGGTTGAAGACTACGTCCTAAGGAAAGTCCTTGGCAGCG
Organism: Sambucus nigra; assembly: GCA_949130495.1. Classification (NCBI taxonomy): domain Eukaryota; kingdom Viridiplantae; phylum Streptophyta; class Magnoliopsida; order Dipsacales; family Adoxaceae; genus Sambucus; species Sambucus nigra. Next base: position 678,324,392 of record OX422209.1, read on the forward strand.
CAGTAAAACCATCTAATGGCAAGTTGGGTCCAAACTAGGAGGACCATTCAAGGTGACAAAAGACGACCTACAAGGAGCCTATCACTTAGAAATGTTGGAGGGCAGGGAGATACCCCGAGCTTGGAATGCAGCCAACCTGAAGAAATTATGTTTTTAGTTTTTTCATTCATTTTTTATTATTGGAATTGGCGACTCATTTTTTTTTATTTTTAATAAAAGATTGTTTGACTGTGGCATTCTATGAAGTGTTAATTTTGTTTTGTGGACTTTATAACTTGCAAACCCTTTCTAAGCGACAGGCACATTGCTCGGCATATAAAAGCAGGGAGTCACCCTCCTCAGGTTTTCATTATGTAATATGAAAAACCTCTTAGCATTGCCCCTGGAAATATATGAATCCCTACAGGGGACCCTTAGGCAGTTTGGCCAAATCGAATTGGTCACCAAATAATGTTTGGCTCAGAAAACCTGATCGGATAGAACATCCAACACCAGTTGTCCTCGCCATTGCCATACTTAGTCCTAAGGGAGTGTGATGACACGACCTAAAAGGTAAAGTGGGGCTGAATGGTATCTCATAAGCATAATGGACTGGGAGGATACTCACATGACAAAATAACTCTACCCATATCAAATCTAGTCAGCTACGAAGAGCCCAAGATAATCAAATGAAAACCTAAAGAAGTGAAAATACACAACACATGTTTAGTCGGCAAAACGCCCAAAACATAAATATTTTATTACTTCGTTACATTTATAAAAAGTTACATTGAAGTAAGAAAATCTTAATGAGGGTTAGGCCTCTGAGTAAGATAATCAACCACTTGCGATCTTCGATCATCGTCCGGATGAGGGGCCAATTCTTCCTTAACTTCATTCGCATCTGTCTCTAATAGCTACCTGGGGATAACATCTATAGGGACCCACTGGTCGTCCCTCTTAAAAGGATTAGGCCTCAAAGTTGAAGGAGAGATCTCGCGACGATACCAGAGTACTGAGTTCCTGGGGACCTGCAGCTCCCTGAGGGCGCTCAACCATCTCCTAATAAATAATAGCTCTTTAAACTCTACCAACCTTATCGGAGTATCTGTCCAATCCTGATCATAACCATCAGCCCACACACGTCGAGGTCCTTTATTTAACAGATACCTCATCCGCGTGACATCTCTTTGAAGCCCAGTAGCAGTCATGTATGCTCGATGAATATTTTCTCGAAGCTCATCCATCTCCCTAGCTGGACCCCCTGCATCTGTACCAGCTCGCGAACCAATCGATGAGGTAGAACCTCGCAAAACTTGAGGGGCGGTGCTCGGCCCTGTGCCAGCTCATGGACCAGCCGATGAAGAAAAACCTCATAAAACTTGAGGTTCGATGCTCGGTTCATGCTCCCTGAGTCGCGACACCTCCCTCCTCAGAGTCTCATTCTTCTATTGAAGAACTTCTCCGACTTGATTGATTTCGGAGGCATCCAGAAGTTTAGCTCTCATAGTGTTCACTTTTTCTTAGAAAGAGGCACCAATTTCTTCCAACTCCTAAAGTTTATCCTTTAGTTTGGCGATGACATCAGATTGGTCTTTGAATCTCTTATTCCTCGACCTGAGAGACTTAAGAATCCTTACAAAGGCTTGGCGAACTTGAGTGCTCGCATTAGGATCGAGGATCCTTCCCAATTAAGAGGTAGAAGGTATATATTCATCCACATCAATCAATTACAAGCCATAAAAAGAATTAAAGAGCAGAGAAATCAACAGGCAGAAAGGGAAAGGATTTCATTTCATTAAAATAGAAGTTTCCAAGTACATCAGCTATAAAAAAAGAACAAGTACAAACAAAGCAAAAATACAAAAAAAGTCCTTAGAGGTCATTGGTTGCTTCCCCTTGTCAACAGCAGTAGGAACACCTCCCATAGATGAAGTAACTATTGTTCCCTAAATAGGAGTATCAGTAGGAATGGTTTGAGACACAAGGACACCACCATCAATGGCCTGGGCAAGTGCCTCATCCACGGTAGGCTTCGGGCCTGGAAGCTCATCGAATAGTGGAGAGTCAATGTCCACTCCAGCAGCCATAAGAGCCTTGTTCCAGCACTTCTTGAAGTTCAATCGACTGATGTAGCCTATTTGAACCTCAGCATCCTCGTACGCAATAGCCCACTCGGCATTATACGAGCTCTCCTTCGCCTTCTTCATCTTCTCTGCCAGCACTCTATTATCCTCCACCACTACTAACTTGTCATGTAGACCAGGTCATACGACTGCCGCAACTCGCCGAGCTCTTTGACCACCGCCTCATTCACTCGATTAGCTTCAGTGAGGGAAATATCGGAAGACCACTAAGCATCTTTGGTAGTCTTCAAACTACCCTCCAGTTCGACACCCTTCCCCTTCAGCTCAGCATTCTGCTTTTCCAAATTAGCATTCCTCTTCACCAGCTCATCGCGAGTGCAATAGAGGATGGCGAAGTCAGTCACAAACTGTAAAAAAGAGAAAATATTAAGAAAGAGAAGCATTAAATAGAATATTTCAAGCATAGAAAAGTAAAGACAGACTTACCAAGGCTAGCCTCTGACTCGCCTGTAGAGCTAACTGGTCATTCCCCATTGTCTTCCGATGATCTGTAGGCAAAGTTACTCTCTCGAGCAACGCAGGAGAGAATTGAGGAGAGATGGAAACAGAGGCCCCCTCGGGTAAGGCAGACACAGGCACCAGTGCTTGCCTTGCCTTCGTCCTCATCTCCTCTCTCCTTTTACCCTCTTCTTTCTCCTTCTTCTCATTCTTAGCTCTTCTCCTCTCCTCCACTTTCTTTATCTCCTCAACCTTCTTCCTCTCTTCCTCCTTTCTCTCTCTCTCCCTCAAATGCTCTTCCTCTATCTTCTTCTTCTCCTGCTCACAAGCAGCAGACTAAGAACCAGTGGCAACTTCCCCACTGCCAGACTTCTACTTCTTTAACCACTCAGAAAGAAGCACATCATCATCATCATCTTCCCTAATCATATTCTTCCTGGGAGGAACCATATCTTCCTCGCTGGAACTGCTCAGCTCACTGGAAGATTCTCGAGCTTCTAAAACCTCTTCCAAGCTGGAAGATCCTTCACCACTAGACCTCTCCTCGCTGGTACCACATTCAGCACCGTCCCCATTATCACCTTCACTATCCTCACTAGAGTTGCTCTTTTCCTCGTCCAATTGGATAGGATTTATAACAACTTCTTCAGTGATGTCTAGCTCAGGGATGCTGTCTACAGGTCATGCAATAAAGCTAGACCCAATGCTCTTGTACTCCAAGAGGAAAGCCATTGATCGAGGATACTCACCGTTAGCCAAGAGATCCTTAATATTCCAGGCATTGACCAACTCTGCAGCTTAAACCTCGTTGATATAAGGTTACAAGTTTTTTGTCCTCACTGAAAGAAAGAGAAAACAATATTAGATAAATCATACATTAACAAGAAGATCGAAGAGCAGAGCAAACATTAAGCCTACCTATGAACTCCTCCCCATAAAAGGGGACCATGAACCTGTGAGACCTCAACCCTTCAGTATGGGGAGGAAATTGCCAATTTCTAAAAAGAAAATCCTCTTGCTAGTAATCCTTGTGGGAATAAGGTAAATTTACTACCAATACCCTATCAGGACTCCTGACCTTGAGGTAAGGAAGACTAAAACTTGTTCGTGAGAAATAATAACAAAAGCATATCTCAGCAAGCCCTAGATTGGTTCTATATAGATGATTTACTCTGTGGACACCATTAACAATCTTCCAGACATTTGGCGAACACTGTGCAGGGACAATATTAAAATAACCAAAGAAGTGCATAAAAGAAATTGCTTGGAGGGAAAGTAAGACCCCCTTGGGACAGTAAGAGGATGTGAATCCAGTAACCGTCCTCTATTTCTCTAATATTTTTAGGGATATGGAAACACTCAATGTCTACCCAATCTGGGAAGTTATAAAACTTCCTAAATTTAGATACTGATATATTGCCTATCTTCTCCATTTATAAACCCTAATTATAAATGCGAGGAAATTTCAACAGAAAAAGCGAAGAGAAGAGCAAGAGGGAATTACGAAGTGAAAACTTAGCTTGGGACGATGCAAAATCATAAGCAAAGACAATGAAGAATAATGAAGTTGGAAGACGAAGGCTTGGGAATAAGAAGCACAACAGTTGGAGCTTGGAGAAGGTTAAAATGTTTGAAGAAACTTGAAACGTCAACAAATAAACACTGCTCCGAGGGATTTTTAAACGTTTCTAATCATAGCACACGGGAAACGAGGTCAGTTGCAGCCTAAATCAGTTTAGAAGAGGCGCTTCTATCTTGGAGAGTGTTGCACAATTTACAAGATAGCCATTATGACAAATCATTTAAAATTATTGAGCCCAAATTGTAGCCTAATAACTTTAGAGGCAATTGTGGGTACCTCGATTTGTCACCACGGGCCCAGACGAGTAGCCCAGTTAATTACGACCCAAAGTCTGGGAGCCCCCTATCTCAGATCATTCAATTACGACTTAGTCTATTCCTAAAATCTCATAAGGAGATATTCTAGGAGTTGTGGATTGGCGTGGGGGAGTCCAACACCCCCACTCCCCGAAAACAAACATGTATATAACAAACCCTAAGCCTAGGGAAAAAGGCATGTATTATTTTTCCTATAAAACATTCCCCGAAGTATAGAGAAATAATATCGAGAGCACCACTGTGGAGGGCATTCTTGCTAAACCACGTAAATACTATGTTGTACGATTGGCATTCTTTACATTCTTTATTTGCTTTGGTGATTGACTTTTCTTATTCATTTCTGTTGAACATAATTGTCATCACAGAATGAATAAATTTTTCTTCACAACCATTGTTTATAGTCACAATTTTCCTAGTAAAAGAGTTCCATTATGGTCCTTTCTTTGACAAAACCATAACCATACTGAAGACCATCAATGGATCATCCTGAAGGATATCAATCTTGTTAAGAGGCAAGCTGGGAAAACAGGTAGACTGAGAATTGATCACATGACTTGCCAAAGATAAATTAATAATAACCCGGATATAATTATGATAAATTGTGTTTGAATCATGCTTATCTTATGTGATATGGATAATTTGTTATTAATATATATATATATATATATATATATATATATATATATATTATATGAAAGGGGGGGTGTTTTACTGTTCCAAAAAATTAACGGTTGAGATCGCATTTTTTTGGAGGATCTAAGGGTTCCAGATTGTGCCACGTAGGATTATACAAATTATGAGATGGCAAATGAGATAACTTACTCTTCCAACCCCGTAAGCTACCCGACATCTCATTCTACCCCTCTCTTACCTCTCACGAACCATCCCTGCAAACCCTACCCCTCTCTCCATCTCACGAACCATACCTTCAGCCGACGCCCAACGCTGCCCCGCGCCGCTCCGCCCCACCCCCCAGCGCTGCCCTGCCCCGCCCCGCCCCTTCCTCCTATTGTCTTCGCGCTGCCCTGCCCCGCCCCGCCCAGCGCCGCCACACACACACAAACACGTACCTGATCTCCCTCCTTATCTGATGGTGCGATTTTCTTCAGATTTTCGTCTTTAATGATTCAAGGTGAGATTTCTAAATTTCTGATTGTTTTTTTCATTCAGATCTGTCAATGATTCAAGGGTTTTCTGATTTGGGGGTTTTCTTGAATTTAGGGTTTCAAAATTTGATTTGGGGGTTTTCTAGATCAAATTAGAGTCAATTTTTTTTTTCATTCAGATTTGTCAATGAATTTGTGATATTCTTGAATTTAGGGTTTCAAAATTTGATTTAGGGTTTTTTGATTTGGGGGTTTTCTATCATTTTTTTGAAATCTGGGTTACATTGAGATTTTGGGAGTGTTTTTTTACTTTTTCAATAGTTTATGGGTTCGATTATTCAATAGTGTATGAATTTGTGATGTTCCATATGCTTGACAAAATAATCAAATGATTTTTTTGGGAAACCTTTTAGAAAATATATGATTTGATACCATGGATATCTATGTATGCTTACATGTATAAAAGTTTTCGTACAAAAAGTTATATGCATATTTATAGATAAAATGACATTGTTGGATTCCTTCTATTTCTTTTGTTTTACAGGAAACAATCTAAGGGGATAATAATTCCAAAGAGAACCATGTCGTGAAACTAATGACAGATGCTTATGTGTGTTTCTTCATTAATTTTTAGTTCGGGGTTATGTGCAGATGCTTATGTGTGTTATATTTTGATTCCATCTTTATGTTATTGAATATCGTCGATCTTTCACTTTGTTCTTGGTAATAGCTGTAGATTTGGGCTATTAAATTAGAGTAATGGAGATCTTTACCTCGAGAATCGTGTGATTTTTAACTGTTACATTTTCGTAGTTTCATAATAGGTGTTCGATAAAATTCTTAACCTAGGCATTTCACATTTTAAAGGGCTATTTTGACCTAAGTATTTCACATTTTATAGGGCTATTTTGGCCTAGGTATTCACATTTTATAGAATCATATGCTGAATATTCTTTTGACTGTTTTGCTCATTTTGACTGTGCACTAAGTACATTTTCTCTCTACCGACAAGTGTTTGAGATTTTAAACACCTCCATTGCGTTATCAGGTTTGTTGTGTGTCAAACTATAAGAACTCAAACACTTCCATCTTATTTCATGGTTCATAACCTCATATTTCTTTTCATTTGTTGGCCCATTAAATGTTTAAGACAAAGGCAATGATTTATTTGAAATGTCTTGAAATTTGCAGGCATTGGAAAATAGGATTTGAAATGTATGCATAATATTATTTTCCAATTCATATTGGATTATGCCGCAATTCAACGCACTTCTGGAACGAACACACATGTGTGCCAAAATTATCTTGCATAATCGGGTAGGACCTGGGCAAGATGGGCGGACTTGGAGTCAGAATGAACTAGGTTACAATTTTCGGAGGTGGGTCTTAACAACTGACCCTACTTTATGTCAAACGCAACCCTGGTCCATACCTGCTGCTTTTATGGGACAAACTGCACTACTACGAGGTTGTGAATCAAGATATGTCTCAAAGGAATAAGGAAGTTGTAGGTGAGATTCCTCTAGAGTTTTCAATTTATCTTGCCACTTTAAGTAGATCCCCTACAATAATAGGACATGTTCATTGTACCCTGTATTTCAGCTACAAGGTACCCTGTGATGCAATGGTAAATTTCTTTCCCCTTATTGCTCCATATCTTTTCTGATAATTACTTGCATCATATATGATTTGGATATGTTTCTCATTTTGAGTATGGATGGAAAAAGATAAAGACTATAAGGACTGTTTGGGTAAGGTTTTGCTGATTGAAGACATAGGTTTTAGCCTTTGGGGGGCATTTCTGAGGGTTTATAGGGCTTAATGGATTGGTTTACTAGGTTTTATATTAATTAGATTGCAGACATTTTTTTTCAATTTTTTAAATGTATAAAAAACCACTCATTGCACTTATTATATTTGTTTGTAGGAACGTCCCCTATCTACAAAAACCACCTTGGCAGTAATGCCGATAAGTAGCCCTCCCTACTGCTTTATGCATATATGCAAATATGCATAAAGCCCTGCCTACTGCATTATGCATATATGCCGAAGCTTCCCCTTTATTCTCGACATTTGATATAGACTAGAGATATTCAATTTATAATATTGAGCAAGTTAATGCAGCCTGATTATAATTTATAATATTGAGTGAGAACTGACATATCAATGATATAAACTAGAGATATTCATGTTACACATAATAATAACCTGTTGTACTGTAGATGTAATTTACTTATTATTTTAACTTAAAGTCTTGTTTTTAATTGACAAAAAAATTTGTATTTTGTTGTTAACAGAGGGCACCATTGGTTGAGGCCAAGCTCCCAGCATAGTAGGCCTTATGTGATGAATGTCACCCATTTTCCAAGTAAGCCACCAATGCCATTTGTGTTTGCTTGAAAATTTGAAATGAGATTTTAGTTTTTTGCAGTTTTGAAATCGATTGAAATTTGTAAGACTTGGTATTTACTTTAAGGTATCCACTAAATTGTTTTTTTTTTATTGTTGGATTTGTTGTTATCCCTTGAGAAGGGTGGATAGTCCAATAAACAAAGGAGACTCTGCCCAATTTTTTTAAAACTTTGACACTTTATTTTTTTAAAACAAAGAAATGTTCTCGCTAAATAGTATTTGTTTTCTTTTCTTTTCATTTTGTCATATTTTTTTATGATCGAGATCAAGTCTTATTTCCCTAAGATTGTCAACTCGGTATAAAAAATAATAAGTATATATAAACTTTTAATGTGCAGTCCCTGCTTTTATAAAAACTTTAGCAAGCATTCCGAATAATTTTCACTATTGTTAATTTTCATTTTCTTTTACATGAATACTAATGGTTTAGTTCTCACATTTTCTTATTATTTATGTTGGCAGGTCACTTTATTTATATTCAGAGCAAGCATTACAAATGCAAATGTGGTAAGACATAAGTCCGATACATAAGTCCGATACATGTTTCTTGATATCAAACTATGCTTTCATCTTTTTTAGTATACTTTGGCAATTGTTATACTTTGGTACTTGATTTTCTCTTTGGCAATGAAAAATATACATTCTATATGCATATGCAGAATATTACTTATTTGCCTCACCTATTATGCATATGTATATATGCATATACATATATCCATACATATATGCATACAGTATGCATATATCTGTATATATGCACTGCATATATGCATCTGCATACAGTATGCATATGCATACATGAAGATTATACATATATACATACAGTATGTGGGGTTACATATATGCATACACCGACTTTTCCCTTTTTTAGAATTAATATTAAGGTGGGGTTTTCTTTTAACTTTTCATATAAAAAATTTGTTTTGTAGACTTTATCTCATTTGGTCGTCCTTTGTTTTGTAGATAAAGAAGTGTATGCTTATGGAGATGTTTCGTAAAAGCTTTTGGCATGGTGTATTTGATTGGAAAGAAATAGTAGGACTTCCGAGGACGAGGGTGAAAGAAAAAATTTGGGGTTTTCTTTTGGCATGGTGGGGTTTTCTTTGGGCATGGTGTAATTTTTTTTATATTGTTGGATTTTCCCTTATCCGTTGGAGAAGGCTGGATAGTCCAATAAACAAAGGAGACTCTGCCCAGTTTTTTTAACACTTTATTTTTTTAAAACAAAGAAATGTTCTCGCTAAATAGTATTTGTTTTCTTTTCTTTTCATTTTGTCATATTTTTTATGATAGAGATCAAGTATTATTTCCCTAAGATTGTCAACTCGGTATAAAAAATAATAAGTATATATAAAGTTGGGGCCTAAAGTTAGGAAAATAGGTAGTTGAGGCCTAAAGTTCGAACGGTTACTAAAGTAGACATGGCATTAAGTAAAAATAGTCCAGAAATTTGTTATAAAAAACTAATTATGCTCACAAAGAAACTATTTGGAAATGTATATTGCAAAAAATGTTAACCCATAATGATTCCATACTTATTTTCTCATAATTTCCCCTCTTACAGGTTTCTTCAAAAGGTTTGCACTGTCAATACTTAATTATCATGTATTCTTATATGTTATTTTGGTTTGTTTTTCGGTTTTTAGCAGGAGAGTTGATAATTGAAGTCACGGCTATCAAGATCTTGAGGTATAAATTAATAAAATGTTTTGATTTGTTCATGTTAATTGGTTGGTTGTCAAGAAAATATGTTGTTTTGATTATTATGTATTATTTTATGTTATTCTATACGGCTGTTTTTTAATATATTACATATATTTTTTTACATATATTTTTTACATATATGGTGTTTTTTTTACATATATTTTTCTCTTGCGTGTTTTTTTTTTATCTTTTTTATACAGGGTGTTTTGTGTCAGGGTGTTTTATGACTCACTCATTTCTGTACAATGTGTTTCATATTGTTGATTCACTTTGTTTTGTTGGATAACGAAATTTTTGCCGCTTTGCATTTACGAATTTTGAAATTTTTTATCGTTTTGCGATTACGTACTTTGAAAATTTTCGTCGTGCCTTCAAGCACGGGCATTTCGCTTGTATATATATATAATGTTAGGTTATTATATTTAGTCTAATTCTACCTTTAAAAATCATGAAATATCAAATTGATTACAAACATGAAATTTTTTCGATAGGAATGTTGATATTGGAGACTAGTTTTTACCCAAATAATATAATGATGGACTTAAGGTAAAAAAATAGATAGTTGTAGACATGTGAGTTAGGTTTGTAACACAACAAACGAAAATCAAACGGAGGTTCGAGTAAGAAGTTATATTGATATTACGAACTAAGGGTAAAGTCGTCCATTATTTAAGTGTTTTTTGTCTTTATTGTATCTAAACGGTATGTTTTGATTTGTTAGAGTGGGTGGCAACCTTAGGCCGACTTTGGCAGCTTAAATCAACATTTCTTCCTCACTTTTAACACACATTTCATCCATGAGAGAAATTTGTCTTGAAGAGAGAGAATTCTGAAGCTTAGGAAGAAAAATGTGAGGAGAAAATTGGGAAAAATTAAAAAAAAAATCACATAAGAGTTCCTAAGGTAATTCTGTCCATTAGTCTTGTTTATTTTTTTTGTATTTTTGATTAAAATGATAGAAATCATCAATTATTTACTAAACTTTCATGCTTTGGTGTATATGTATGGATAAATACAAGTTTAAAGAAAGTCGAATGTGTAAACCCTTCATATTGCTTTGTTTAGTAACCTTGTGTATTCATTGGAATTAAGAAATTCTAATTCGAGATGAAATTAGACTAATATATGCACAACATATCCTAATATTATAATTAAACTCCTTATGTTTAGACCTTGGTGATGGTCATAAATTGGTACATAGTTGTTATTTGTGTAATTTGTTTGGATATGCCCTAAGTTTGATAAAGCTTTTGGCATAACAAATGAACTCCGAAAATTATGAAACTTTAATTTTGTATTACTCAATATTTGTATTGAAAATAGGTGGCACATCATAGAAAGTTATGATGTAGAAAAAAATCATGAAAATAGTTGGAAGTTGACTGAACAATAGAGGAGCTTGTAGGACAAATTTAGTATGTAGTAAAGAAATGGGCATATCTTGCCCTTGGAAACTTGAAATGATGCGTCGTCTTTTGTATTAGAAACCTAATATGATAAGGATTGTATAATACCCAGTCCCAAATTTTAATTTAAATTATATGTGGATTATAAATGAGGAGGAGTTAATTATAATTAAGGAAGAATTGTGGATAAAATTGGAGAAATAAAAAAAGAAGAAAAAAGTTCGTTCAAATGATAAGGGGATGTCGTTCGAATGATATAAGTAAGTCGTAAGAAAGGTCATGAGATGTAGGGATTCTAACGACCTGCTACTAACTTACAGCAGCAAGTCGCGGGAAGGGTCGCACGATCCAAGCAAGGAACGACAAAGAAGGAGTTGTTCGAACGACATAGGGAAGTCGTTCAAACGACGTTGGTCAAATTTTTAATCTTAGTTTACCTTGAACACTTTTACAATCTCAGTCGTTGGATCATTGAGTTTTCAAGCCAATATCATCCCAGAAGGGACAAAATGGGATTTTTGTCTTTTGGGAGGGTTTTATAAGGGTGTGTTTTATGTATTTGGGTTATTTGGAAGTTTGGAGAAATGTAAGAAGGAGACACACACACACACACACACACACACACGTAGAGAGAGAGAGAGATGTGGGTGGTTTTCCACCTCCACCCACCACCAAGCCACCATTCCTCCACCATAGAACAACCATAAACCACATTTTGTGACGTATTCCTCCACATTTGAACCAAATACACCCATTCCACCATTGACAAATAAGGGCGACGAAGTTTAGAGTTATATTTAGGGGATTTTTGGAGTAGATAAAGGTGGATTTTTATGGAGTTGAAGGGGGTTCTTGCTTGGAGGCTTGATCGAGCATGCGTTTTGAGTAAGGCAACCTCCTTGAGGCCACCTTAGGAGGTGGGAGGTTGCCATCTTATTAGACCTTTCATGTCTATCATTTTGGAGCTCCATTAGAGGTGGGAAAAATCTTACACTTGTATTAAGATTATATTTTCATATTGTAGTCTTGGTAGTTAGATTACATGAGTGGGGTTCATTGGATTAAATGATAAAAATTAATGTGTAGAAATAATAAATATTTTTATAGAATAAAATTGTTGGAAAATATTATTTGTTGAAAATAAAGAATGGATAATTATTTCAAGGTTTTGAACTAGTAAAAGTCGGTGTTTTATGAAAATGGTGTATTTTCTAGAAATATAGAAGAAAAATATTTTATGAAATAAAATATTTGTAAATGATGTGATTTTGTTGGAAAATTTGGTGAAATAATAATATTTCAAAGTTCTTGCCAAAAAAATGAAGGTTTTATGAAAAATAGACATTTGTTGAAGTTGAAGAAATGAAAATGTCTTTTATGCCTAAAAAATATATTTTGGCTAATATAATGATTTTCCATAATGAAATGTATGTTTAACCCGTGTAGCACAATATTTGTGTCTAAAATTCATCTTCTCATGCGTATAAACTTGTAGTATTTTGGTACTAACTATATAAACAAGTTTTAAAAAGATTTTGTTGGATTTAAACATGAAATAAGAAAAGGAGAAATTCTTTCCTTTAAAGTATATGAAAAAGGGGTTGAAAATGGGATAAGGATAAAGTGTAAGATGTGACACCCACCCTAATTAAATACAGGGTGATTAGGCCTTTATTAAATTAAAACAGGATATACAAAATGGTTCATTCTTAGCGTCAGTGTTGAAAACCAAATTAATTACTAATCACGCATTAGTTAATTAAGTCGGTGCCTAATTTTATCTTTCATTAAACAAATAATTAATAGCATGCGAAAAAACTAAATTACAACTTTCACATAATACTAGAGTCCAAACCATCTCAAGTAAATAGGTAAATAAACTCTTGCCGAATAAACCATCAGCTAAAATCCCAAACCATAATAATGAATCCAACTGATAAGAATATCTGAATATAAGTCTAAAACTGAAATACTAAATGAATAAAGTCTCAAATGCGGCCAACATGCCCAAACTAAAATCCTGAAAGAAACCCTTACACTAGGAATGAAATGATAGATGCGTCTAATCAAAACTATGCAGGCCTCCATAGTGTTGCAGCTATACGTCCCTGGAAAGAATTATCAAGTCTGGCATCCCTGTAAAAGATTTTATAGCAAGGGTTAGTACCCAAAATATTTTGAAAATATTTTGCAAGTATTTATCATAATTTAGAATCAATTATTGATTACACATGTTAGGTTCACGTACACTCACTTGAGTTTCCTCACGTCTCTACTTGGCCCACCTAGCTATTCTATCCAAGATGTATTTCTGAATATGAAAACGTCTATGTTTCTCTACCGTCCATACAGTACTTTACCTGTTAGTTAATGTTTCACATACGTTATAAAATTTGAAATTACCATTCCACTTATATTCTCATTATTCAATTAATTAAGTTTCGCTAATTAATTCAATCTTTAGATATCCACTATTTTACTGTCTACTGACACACATAAGTAAAGTATTCAATTCGGTTATATATATCACTATTATATATATATATATTAATATGGCATCCCTCAAAAGGACCACCGTGAAACAATGGCATACTCTAGTATCAGTCCAAGTACCTCTCGTACTAAATAGGGACAAATGGTTTGGTACATCTCCTTGAACCCAAAATCAAATAACAAGCAGTGGATGCGAACATAGTTCTAAACCTTTGGACTATGCAAAAACTTAACATACCCAAATGACATGGCGGACACATTAATACACGACACATAGTGAGCCTCCCTAAGTTCTATGTTCCGGGGTACAAATCCAGACCTCCCCGAAATTGGCATGGTGGGATCGCCCACTATGCGGGAACCTCCGTGATAGCAGGTAGCGTAGACTTGTTAACATATATCATCAATCATACAATAGGTACACACGCAACCTATACATGTTCAGTATGCATTCACACAATCTAATTATAATCATTTGTACGTAGTACATATCACTCGAATACTCGTCGTATATTCAATTTATGATTATTATCACTACCGCATTTAAGGGAGTATGATTCTCTACTCTAGGGTCCCTAGTTACCCCTTGTTCTATTTCAGTTGCTAAGTATTCCTTACCCTACTAGTTCATTCCATAAGCTCACTCACTCTTTCTCGTAACTACATTCTCATTCTCGCGAATTAATTACATTGTCTTTTAATCTCGTTTAATCATCGTCTTAATTCTCTCAATAAGACTAAATTCCCATTACCCTATCATGGACGACTACAATATAATAGATTCATAATTATATTCTAACAATATCCCAAAAGTTTTCCCGATAAGAATTTAGGAGCTCTAGGCTGAAAAGCGAAATTTTACATTTTTCTGGAAATTGATGCGTTTTTCAGCATTAACACCCACATAACTTAAATATTTCTTCACCGAATTTGAAATCAATAGTCCCTAACCATTTCTACATGTATTACGATGATTTTGTGACACCCCGTCTAATCAAATATCAGGTGATCACTCCTTTATTAAATTAAATCAAAGTATCGAATTGGTTCAGTCTTAGCATCACTGTCGAAAAAAAATTATTTTATTAATCACCTTATAATTAATTAAGCTAGTGTCAAAACATTTTGTCCAATAATTAAAATCAATTAATTTAGCCAATCACACATTTACTTATTTTTGAATGAACAATTTACGGATAAAACACCATCTAACTGAAAATGAGAACGCTGACATAATCAATCCAATTAATAAAATTCAAACCACCAATCATAGTAATACAAAATCCAACTGAAATTGAAATACTAAAATTAAAAAGAGTACAATGTCTCTCTAACATAAATAAAATTAGAATGGGTGACACATGACCTAACTAAGATGCCTAAATAAAAGAACTGAAATCATAGATGTGAAGGCGTCCAAATATGAGGACCTGCAACTCCCACAATAGCTGCAGCACGTCAAATGATCCAACAGTCTAAGCCTGGCGTCCCTGTGGCTGGACACCTAAAATAATTTCACAAGAAAGAGATTTTGCAGGAGACGGGTCATAGCCCAAGGGTAAAATATTTTAAAACAATTTAACAAGTATCTAAAAATTGCCACAAAGCAAATATTATATGCATGTTAGTTTTTCGAGCACTCGCTTGAGATTCTCATCTCTCAACTCTTGTGCACGCCTAACGTACCTCAAACCTAATTATTTTTTTTATCACACCTAACTAGGTCATAGCCATAAACCTTTTATCACTCACTCGTAGTAATAACCCGTATTCCCCCTCATATAATTATTATTAAGATTTCTACCTTCACTAACCCAAGTAAAATTCTACAATAAGGTTAAGAATTCACATAATTGTTTCGATTCCATTTACATACTCATCTACATATTTGCACGGTAGATTTAATCACAAGTATTTATTTTCCATCACACTACTATAAATAAATACTAATACGGCACCACTAGACTCAGCTACGGTGCGTGCATACTCTGCTATCAAGTCCCGATACATCTCGTACTGAATAAGGACAATCCGTTCAGAATCACTCTCAAACCATATAAATACAAGTCACACATATTGGAGGAGAATATAGTTCCAAGCCTATGGGATACACACATACCTACACACCCATATGACCGTCAACACTATCATTCTCACAGATAGCCTGCACCTAGGTTCTATATTCTGGGTCACTAATCTAGATCCCCCGAAGGCTCCTCAAGATAAGACTGTCCTCTCTTTAAGACCTCCTGTGATAGCAAGTATGGTAGATATGTCATACACAGAAATAATAGTATTATAGGTATTCACACAAACCCATCAAACTCTTTAGGTATACACACAACCCAAATATTTTAATTCATACATAGTATTATTCTCATTATTATTAATGACATGTTTATTGAATTACGAATACTCTCTCTCGTAATTATCAACGATAACTCACCGCTCCAAGGACCTTAAAGTTTTATTCCCAAATAACTTTAATAAATTTTTCCCTATACTGAAATTAATTCCACATTATTTAATCTCACTCGAATTTACTCTGCTGGATAAATTGGAACCAAAAATGAATTTTGCAGAAATCTTATCACGTCGTTCAAATGGAACTACATCTCATTTGAACGAGATAGCAGGTCATTTGAATGAACACTTCCCGTGAGATGCCATCTCGTTAGAACGAGGTCCAATATCATTCGAACGAGATGATGCGGTTTCGTCCCCTACCTCTGCCTGCTGCATTTTTTCGCCATTAACACCCTAAAACCTCTACTATTTACTCCCCAACCCCCAACAATCAATTCCAAACCTAATTTCAACATATAGGGATGGTTTCTAACAATGTAGAACCATTAAATCCTTGACAAATAGCCCTAAAATTCGAAATCCCCAAATTCATATAAATTGGAACCCTAGTTCATCAGTCTTTAATTTCAGCATTCTAATCCCCGATTTAATCATCAATGTTCATCATAAATTTGTGGTTATTCTTCTAACTACATGAACAAATCAATTTCATATCAATTGAGTTCTAATTTATGTGTTCCAACATCATTGTTCATCAAAGTTCCATATAAATCAAGGGTGTTTATTACCTATACTGATATGAACATGATTATTTCTAAAAGACAACAAGAATTAAACACTTGCCTCATAAAAGAAGTTCTTATCTATTGATGTCATTGGTATGGTTGCGATCCTCATTCTCCGATCTACGTGTTGGTGGTCTCGGTGTTGAGAAAGGTGCACTGGTGGTGGTTCTGGCCCTAGAATCCTCTCCTCCTCTTTCCCCCCTTTTGGCCTTTTTGTGTCTAACACTAATAACCCTAATCTAACCCACGTACCTGGCCTTTTTTTCTTTAATTTTCGTCATTAATTATACTCCAAAAATATAAATTACCAAAACGCCCTCTCGGGGTGCCAGTTTGGCCCAAAATTGCCCGGAACCCAAACTAAACCCCCGAGTAGGCTTTTCTGACTATTTTGACCCTTCCGGACACATTGGCGCACTCACAATGACCATTTGAGTGACTTATAAATAATTTACTTTTTACTCCATTAATTTAGTCCTGACACGACTAGCACGCGCGTCCTGACTTAATTACCTTAATTGTCGTATTTCTCACTCGTGAAAATTCTCATAAATTCACAATTATATTTTACTTTATTCCTCAGTAATATTCACTAATATTCTCATGAATAAATACCAACCCTTATCTCGCTAGTTAATATTTATTTTAATCCGGAGTAATTATTAATTAAATTTCCCATATTCAAATTATAATTAGTCCCTTGTTTTAAAAATCTTAAAAATTAGAGGGTATTACATACTTTCCCCTAATAACAAAATTTCATCCCAAAATTCAACAAATAAGATCATACCTGGTAAAAATAATTTGGGATATTTCTCGCACATCTCATCCTCGTGCTCCTAAGTAGACTCCTCGACGTTATGTTGCTCCCACTGAACACGTACAAGTGAAACTATCTTTGACCTTAATCTCCTCTCATTATGGTCTAAGATAGTCACCGATCTCTCCTCGTATGAACTATCAAGTTGTAAGTCAGTCTTCTCCAGCGCGATTGGAGTGTGAGCCATCTCATCCCGGAGATACCATCGAAGTGAAGAAATATGGGACACATTATGAATCCTACGCAAGTGCTCAGGTAATCTAAGTCTGTAAGCCAGCAGTCCAATCCACTCAATAATAGGGAATGGCCCTACGTATCTCAGGGCCAACTTTTTTTTCTTCCCAAATCGCATTATCCCCTTGATAGGAAATACTCGTAGTAATAGCTGGTCCCCCATACTGAACTCCCTGAAGAACATCTTGGCATTGGCGTAGCTCTTTTATCTATCCTGAGCAACCCATACGCGACTCCTAATCATCTCAATCCTGGCTGACGTATCCTAGATCACCTCGGGCCCGAGTATCTTGTTGTCTCCCACCTCTAACTAACAAGCAGGAGAACGATAAGATCTATAGTGCCTCAAATGGGTCCATGCCAATAGTAAATTGGTAGGAGTTATTATAGGCAAACTCCACCAGTGGAAGGTACCGTTACCAATCTCCCCTAAAGTCGAGGATACACATCTGTAACGTGTCTTCTAACATCTGATTCGTCCGCTCCGTCTGTGGGTGATAAGCTGAACTTAATTTCAACTCGGTACCCATAGCCTCCTTAGAACTCTCCCAAAATCGAGACACAAAATCTTGTCCCTATTGGACACAATATCAAGGGGTACTCGTGTAATCTCACTATCTACGTAATAACTTAGCGTACTGTGTCATAGTAAAATCCATCTAGACTGGAAAAAAGTGGGCTACCTTAGTCAATCGATCCGCAATAAGCCATGTGGAATCGTAACCTCTTTGAGAAGTAGGAAACCCCTATGATGAAATCCATGGAAATTCTCTCCCATTTCCATATAGGAATCTCCACCGGTTGAAGAAACCCTACCGGTCTCTGATGATCCACCTATACGAGATGACATGTGGCTCATTTTGAGATGAACTATGTAATATACCTCTTCATCTCGCTCCACCAATACTGCCGCCTCATATCCTAATACATTTTATCCCCACCAGGATGTACCACAAATCAAGATCCATGTGACTCTCACATCACTGCGTGTTGCAGATCTTCCCCCTCTGGAACAATCAGTCTACCGTTGAAGCGTAAGCCTCCCTCAAAAATCACTTAGTAGGACTCTTATCCCCCGACTAAAAGATGGCATATTGATTAGGCATAAATTCTTCACATTTATCCCCTTAATTTCAGTATTTTTATGATCCCGTGCGGTGTAAATAGATTGGATTTGTCTCATATTTATGCTACTAACCCTTTTTGGCAAGTATTTCGTATTTTGTGTATCTCTTATGTGTTTTACAGATATTTCATGCAAGTTAGTGCCAAAGAGAACTCAAAATAGTGAAAGAAAAGCTAAGAAGGCAAGTTAAAGGGCATTTTCGTAATTTTTCAGCCATAGTCTGGAGGTGGGGCCAACTGGAAAGTTGAAGATCTTTCAATTACAAGAACACTGGAAAAAACGGCACCTCAATCCGAGCTACGATGAAGAAGTTATGCCCATTTGAAGTTGAGAAGAAATCCAAGAAAAAAGCTGTCAGACCCGAACCGAACCGAACCGAAGCTGAGAAAAAGAACCAGTCTGCCCATTTGTCACGCTCCAGATCCGTTACTAAATTAGCCACGCTCCAGATCCGTTACTAAATTAGTCACGCTTTCTAAGTGTTACAAATTGGCAGATACGGGATTTTTATTTTGTGCTTATCTTTTAGCCAAAAGAGTTTTATGTTTTGAGGACTCTTCTAAACGACCCTTAGCCTATATATTTAGTCATTAGGACTCTTTTTATTCAGATTTCATTTATGTAAAAGCTCCATAACAAGTAGGAACATCTAGGAGAAAGATTCACATATTTTGCACCATTAATTCAAGAGCTTTTCCGGTTTTTCTTCAATCTTTGATTTCTTCTTGCATGTTCTTGTTCTTCAGTCGTGGTAACTTTTATTTCCAGCACTTTTATTATTATTTACCATGTTAGGCTAGGTTTTTAAAGGTTGGGATACATGAACCCAACCTGATGTGATAGTTGCATGTGTATAAAATTAGTCCTCTGAATTTAATGATTGATTATGACCGTATTGCGTAGTTACACAACAATTGTAGATCTTTATATCTCGTTTGCCTCTGGGTACTCGTGATGATTTAGAGTGCAATTCGAGTGCAACTATCGCGATACTGATTTACTCATCCTCAGATTAGATATGACGCGGGCTTGAACCTCGTATACATAATGCTTGGGAGTACTAAATTTCGGGTCAAATTAATCAGTTAAATTTACGATTAGTTTTATACCATCAATACAATAGGGTTGGGGGATTGTGTCTCTACCTTAATTTTTCCAATTAGTTTTAGTTAACTTCTTTATTTTTCCCTTTTCCCTTTCTCACTCAATCATCTTATTTTTTTTTTCTTTTTAGAGTCAAGTTAGGGTTAACAGTCTTACCTTTGTCGTCACGTTCACTCGTCCTAGTTCCCTGTGGATTCGATACCCAGACTCGCCACTATACTCCGCAAGAGTGTAGTTAAAGTTTAGGTTTTTTTATATTGTGGTTGGAAGCCGACAACAACGACTAGCGTATTTACACGAACGCTCGGTTTCCGACTCGATCACATATCCTCTCCTGAGAAAACAAATTCGTTGCCAGGGCGTGTACCAGCCTCGTCACAATCTGGGGTGTAACGGTCATGGTTTGCATGAACGATCTAGCAATCGCCTCTTAATGTCCCAACTCTCTCCATTTTGCCTTTTATACCTCAGCTACCTCACCCTTGGCCTACGGCTCAATGCGTCTGCTACCACATTAGCCTTCCCCGGATGATACTGGATCTCAAAATGGTAGACTTTCATAAATTTAAGCCACCTGCGTTGTCGCATATTCAACTCCCTTTGAGTGAACAAGTACTGCAGTGACTTGTGATCTGTGAATAGGAAAAACTTCTCCCCCAACAAATAATGCCCCCAAATTCGAAGTACAAACACGACTTCCACCAAATCTAAGTCATGGGTGGGGTAATTTATCTCGTGTGGCTTAAGCTTATAGGAAGCATAAGCTATATCTCGATTCTCCTGCTGCAATACCCCACCAAGCCCCTGTAATGATGCGTCAGAGAAGATGAGGTACTCCACACTTGCCCTGGGGAGTGATAAAACTGGTTTCGAAGTTAGCTTATCCTTTAGATCATCAAATGCCAACTGATACGTATCATCCCAAAGAAATGGTATGCCCTTACGAGTCAGATTAGTCATTGGACCCACAATCTTAAAAATACTCCGAATAAACTATCTGTAGTACCCGACTAGGCCCAAGAAGCTACACACCTCTGTCACTATCATGGTATGTCCCCACTCCCTCACCCTAACACTTTTCTTAGGTCCAGTGATATCCCCGACTCATAAATGATATGCCCTAAAAACTAAATCTCTCGCATCCAGAATCCATATTTTTTGTACTTAGCATACCGCTGATGCTCACGTAATGTCTGTAGGACCCGACGCAAATGCTCAGCGTGCTCCTCCTCGATACGGGGATAAATCAGGATGTCATCTATGAAGACAATGACAAACTGATCTAGGAACTCTTTGAACACCCTATTCATCAATCCCATAAATACTGTCGATATATTGGTCAGCCCAAATGGCATAACTCGAAACTCATAGGACACATATCTCATCAGAAAAACAGTCTTAGACACATCCTGATCCATGATCCCGTAACAGGTGGTAACCAGACCTCAAGTCAATATTTGAGAAGTAGGCTACTCCTCTCAACTGGTCGAATAAGTCGTCGATGCGAGGCAACGGATATTTATTTCGTATCGTGGCTTTATTCAATTCTCGATAATCCACACATAGCCGTAAGGATCTATCCCTCTTCTTCACAAATAAAATTGGGGCACCCTAAGGTGAGGTACTCCTTCAGATGAAGCCCTATTCCAATAACTATTCAATTTGATCCCTCAGCTCCCTCATCTCCAGAGGAACCATACGGTAGGGTGCACGGGCTATCGGTCGAGTGTCCGATGCTAAATTTATCAAGAAGTTTATCTCCCTACTCGGCGATAATCCTGGTATATCCTGAAACACGTTGGCGAACTCCCTATCAACTAAAATTGAATCAAGAGGGATCACAACTCACATAGAGGTCTCATCCTCTATATAATATAAGTGAGTGAATGATCCTCCCTCGGGGCGAGGCATCGCCACTAAAAACATCTCCTGACTAGGGATAGAAAAAACAATGCTCCTACTAAAGCAGTCAAGCATGACCATATACGGGGCTAGCCAATCCATGCCAATAATGGCATCGTACTCAGACATATCCAAGATAAGCATGTCGGTAGGCAAACCGAGGCTCCCAATATCTATACCCACACCCCGACATATAAAGAAAATCAATGCCCCATTACCTAATGATAAGTCTACACACATAATGGTATTATACGCAGTATCTAATAACCCCATAGAAGATGCAAATCTAGTGGTAATAACCGAGTGTTAAGCTCCCGTGTAAAATAAAATGCACCCCAAATTCCATTGAATAGAAAACATACCCTCAACCGCAGGTGGATCTTGTAGGATTGCGGCCTATTGAACGTTGTAAACACTCCCATACTGTAGCTACCCCTGCTGAACCACAACTACGGGAATGGCTGACAAAGATGTGACTGGTGCTGGCGTTAGGAGGGCGACAAGATATATCAGTCTCTGGGGATCCTCACGAGCGCCCTGCTGTTGCTGCGGAACCCTTTCCTTCTGTGGGTATTCTTGACATTTGTGGCCAGTGTCGCTGAAAACAAAACACCTACTAGAAAAATTTCCTCCCCTCTGATTCTGCTGTCCTCGACCCTGTTGGCCGTTACCACCCCTCCCTTGGCCCTGATGGCCCTGCTATAACTACTGTTGGCCCTAATGACCCTGTTGGCCCTGATGGCCATGCTGACCCTGGTGGACATGCTGAAACCTCTCTACCCCTAAGGAAACCCCCTGATTTGAATCTCTTAACAGAATCCCCTAACTAGGAACCTTGTTCCCCCTTATTTATGTTGAGTCTAAGCTACTGGTGCCCCACTGGAACTACCTCCCCTGATCCTGCCCTGCTGGATGGACTTTCCAACTCGCTTGCTCCCCTTAATATGGAAGTGGTGGTCCATGCAGTGTAGTAAAGCAGCATTGAGTACATATGCATATGACTGTAAGGAAAGGTTACCCAGAAGATGCTATATAATCCTCCAAGTCTGGTCGTCCAAGAACATCTGAATATTCTTCTCTTCAGTAGGCACCTCAGCTGGCACCAGGTTTACCAATCTAGTAAACTCCTCCTCATATTCCTCTACAATCTTCCCTTCCTGGGTGAGGTCTAGTAATTTCCACCTTATCTCAGTCTGAATGGCGAAAGGGAAATATTTGGGATCAAATTGCACCCAGAAGTCCTGGATCATCAAAACATCACGCTCCTTAGCAGTAGTAGTGGACTCCCACCACTGTAATGCCGATCCAACCAACTTGAAGGTAGATAATATCTACTTTTGCACCTCCGTGCACTCATACATCCCCAGGTTCCTCTGTATGTCCTTTTTCCATTGGCTGCCTATCACAACATCTAAGCTCCTTGAGAACTCTAGAGGGTGTGCCTTCTAGAAAGCGTATTTGACTCATTCCCAAGTAGAAGGGAATGCATGTACCGAGGAAGGTGTTACTGCCTGCGCCTATGGTGGGGCCTGTTGAACCACGGCTAGTGCTGCATTAACCGCCCGTGCAACTATAGTGCCTACCTTGGAAGAATTCATCGTACCCTAGGCCTGAGCTGGATGCGGATCGGGCTGGGCATTTCTCGCATGCGGTGCTCGTCTCAGAGGCATCTGAAATGAGAGAGAATTTATAAGTCCATGGTTCAATAAATCTTCATATAGCTGAAGATGTATATCAAAATTAAGAATGCAACAATCCTAATAATAGGGCTCTATATCAAAGAACGCTAAGCTGGAATCATAATAAGCCGTACAAATCCAAAAGGACTCTAGAACCTGATGCTCTGATACCATCTGTGACACCCCGCCTAATTAAATACCGAGTGATCAGTCCTTTATTAAATTAAATCAAAGTATTCAGTTGGTTCAGTCTTAGCATCACTGTCAAAACAATTTAATTTATTAATCACCTAATAATTAATTAAGCTAGTGTCAAAACATTTTGTCCAATAATTAAAATCAATTAATTTATGCATTCACACATTTACTTATTTTCGAATGAACAATTTAAGATAAAACACCATCTAACTGAAAATGATAAAGCTGACATAATCAATCCAACTAATAAAATCCAAACCACCAATCATAATAATACCAAATCCAACTGAAACTGAAATACTGGAAAAAAAAAGAGTACAACGTCTCTCTAACATAAAGAAAATGAGAATGGGCGACACATGCCCTAACTGAGAAGCCTAAATCAAAGAACTAAAGTCATATATGTAGAGGTGTCTAAACACAAGGACATCCAACTCCCACAATAGTTGTAGCACGTTAAAAGATCCAACAGTCTAAGCCTGGCATTCCTGTGGTTGGACACCTAAAATAATTTCACAATAAAGAGATTTTGCAAGAGATGGGTCAGATCCCGAATGTAAAACATTTCGAAACAATTTAGCAAGTATTTAAAAATTGCAGTAAAGCAAATATTATGTGCATGTTAGTTTTTCGAGCACTCACTTGAGATTCTCACCTCTGAACTATTGTGCAAGCCTAACGTATCTCTAACCCATCCTAATTTTTTTATCACACTTAACTAGGTCGTAGCCATAGATCTTTTATCACTCACTCGTAGTAATAACCCGTATTCCCCCACATATAACTATTATTAAAATTTCTACATTTACCAACCCAAGTAAAATTATATAATAAGGTTACGAATTCACATAATTGATTCGATTCCATTTACATACTCATCTACATATTCACACAATATATTTAATCACAAGTATTTATTTTCCATCACACTACTATAAATAAATACTAATATAGCACCAATACACTCAACTATGGTGTGTGCACACTCTACTATCAAGTCCCGACACATCTCGTACTGAATAAGGACAATCAGTTCGAAATCACTCTCGAACCATATAAATACAAGTCACACATATTGGAGGCAAACATAGTTCCAAGTCTATGGGCTACACACATACCTATGCGCCCATATGATCGTCAACACTATCATTCTCACAGATATCCCGTACTTAAGTTCTACGTTCTGAGGCACTAATCTAAATCCCCCCGAAGGCTCCTCAGAGAGTATTCATAATTAAATAAACATGTCATAAATAATAATGAGAATAATACTTATGGATAACTCACCGATCCAAACACCTTAAAGTCTTATTCCCAAATAACTTTAATAAATTCCACCCAATACTGAAATTAATTCCACATTATTTAATCTCACTCGAATTTACTCTACTGGATAAATTGGAACCAAAAATGAATTTTGTTGAAATCCCGTCACATCGTTCAATGAAACTGCATCTCGTTTGAATGAGATAGCAGTTCATTTGAATGACCTCTTCGTGCAAGATGCCATCTCGTTAGACGAGGTCCAATCTCATTCGTACGAGATGATGCAGTTTCATCCCCTACCTCTACCTGCTAAGTTTTTTTCTCCATTAACACCCTAAAACCTCTACTGTTTACTCCCCAACTCCCAGCAATCATTTCCAAACATAATTTCAACATATAGGGACGATTTTTAACAATCTAGAATCATTAAATCCTTGACAAACAGCCCTAAAATTTGAAATGCCCAAATTCATATAAATTGGAACCCTAGTTCATAAGTCTTTAATGTAAGCATTATAATCCCCGATTTAATCATCAATGTTCATCATAAATATGTGGTTATTATTCTAACTACATGAACAAATCAATGTCATATCAATTCTGTCCTAATTTATGTGTTCCAGCATCACTGTTCATCAAAGTTCCATAAAATTCAGGGGTGTTTATTACCTATACTAACATGAACATGATTATTGCTAAAAGACAACAAGAACTAAACACTTGCCTCACAAAAGAAGTTCTGATCCCTTGATGTCATTGGTATGGTTGCAATCCTCATTCTCCGATCTACGCGGTGTTGAGAAAGGTGCACTGGTGGTGGTTCTGGCCCTAGAATACTCTCCTCCTCTTTCCCCTTTTTTGGACTTTTTGTGTCTAACACTGATAACCCTAATCTAACCCACGTACCTGACCTTTTATTTCTTTAATTTTCGTCATTAATTATACTCCAAAAATATAAATTACCAAAATTCCCTCTCAGGGTGCCGGTTTTGACCAAAACTGCCCCGAGATCCAAACTAAACCCCCGAGTAAACTTTTCTGACTATTTCGACCCTTTCGGATTGGTGCACTCAAAATGACCATTTGAGTGACTTATAAACAATTTACTTTTTACTTCATTAATTTAGTCCAGACACGACTGACACATGCGTCCCGACTTAATTACCTTAATTGTCATATTTCTCACTCGTGATAATTCTCATAAATTCACAATTATATTTTACTTTATCCGCTCAGTAATATTCACTAATATTCTGATCAATAAATTCTAACCCTTATCTCGCTAGTTAATATTTATTTTAATCCAGATTAATTATTAATTAAATATCCCATATTGAATTTCAATTAATCCCTTGTTTTAAAAATCTTAAAAATTATGAGGTATTACAGATTTCTAACGTGAATATAACATCAAAACCTTACCAAATCATTTGGAGAAATAGTCGATTACCACAATGAGGTACCTGTAGTTGTGAGTTTCCCTGGGCGAGGATCCTACCAAATCAATTCCCCAAAGAGTAGGCGGCCAGGGATATGTAGTAGAAAGATAGAGGCTGATAAGGGATGTTGGCATAATCTCTGGTATTTGTCACACCTCTTTACATAATCGGCCGCATCCCTGGCCAAGGTCGTCCACTAATAACCTTGTGTGACAATGCTCTTTGCCAATAATCTCCCTCCTATATGACTGTAGTGGGACCCTTCATGTATATCCTTTAAGATGTATTCCACCTTTGTCGGATGTATACATCAGAGTCGAGGGAGGAGGAATCCTTTCTTGTATAAAAAATTCCCAATGACTGAGAACTTAGTTTCCTTATACTCCAGCTTCTTCCTTTTCAACTTTGAGTCTGGTAGTTCACCATACCTGATATTTAAGATGAAAAGGTACATCCAAGATTATCTAGTCTTAAGGTTTAAGCAGAACTCAAACGTGTTGTCCTCTTCTTTAAAGCTCAGTTAGTGTAGGATCTCCACTAGTACTAACCTTCTGATTTATGTCCTAATTATTAACGCTAGTTTTTCCAGTGCACCGGATCGACCATTGTATAGCTCAGGGATCCTTTTGAGTTTCACCTCCCTAAAGTTTTTTAATGTTGTTTTTACCCTAGCCAGGTATCTGGCCATCCTCTTATTTTTTGCTTCATATACTCCTAGGATTTGGTTCACCACCAGCCTAGAGTCAATGTGAACCAGCAACTGGTCGACATTCAGTGCCTTAGTGAGGGAGAGACTTTCTAGGAGGGATTCATATTCGGATTTGTTATTGGATGCCTTAAATTTGAATCTCAAAGCATACTCTATATCAGTTCCATCTAGAGTCGACACTATCAGACTAGCTCCACTCCCTGCCTCATAGGAAGAACCGTCAATAAAAAGGCTCCACAATATACCTTTTTTTAAGAAGCTTCCTTCTTCCAAGGCTCCATTATTGAACAAAAAAAATTCTTCTTCATTCTCGACCACCATCATCCTGGAAGTACTCATCTCAACTTCAGCCGAGCCAGGCCTTACTATTTCTGTCTCACTTTTTAGATTCACAATCTCCTCTGCATTAGCCTCGTCCCATGTGAACGCGACTACAAAATCAGCTAGAGCCTGCCCCTTGATGGCTAGTCTCGGCTGATAGATTATGTCGAATTCTCCCAACTCTATGGACCAGGACATTAACCTACTAGATTTCTCGGGTTTATGGATAACCTGCCTATGAGGAGAGTCTGTTAGGATGACCATTGTATGAGCTTGGAAGTAGGGTTTCATCTTTCTGGATGCATGTATGAGAGCATAAGATAAATTTTCCTTTTTAGATACTTTTGTTTGGCCCTTGAAGAGAGTTGCTGTCAAAATAGACTAGTTTCTGGACACCCTCATCATCTCTCATAATACCTGCAATGATGGCTGACCCAGACATGGCCAGGTATAAATATTTTTTCCCCTTGAACAGGTCGTGATAATAAAAGTGGGGAGACGAGGTAGGTCTTCATCTCTTAAAAGGCCCTCACAGACTCCTCATTCCATTCAAATCCTTTTCTCAGCACCTTGAATAAAGGTAAACACTTGTTTGTAGCCTTGGATAGGAACCTATTCATCACTGCAACTCATCCAGTCTTCCTTTGGACAACTTTTATGGTCTTAGGAGTCTTCATTTCCACCAAAGATTTGATTTTTTTCTGGGTTGACCTCTATCCCCCGTTGATTGACAATATAACCCAAAAACTTACATGCCTCGATGCCGAAGACACACTTTGCAGGATTGAACTTTATCCTATATTCGTCCATCATGTTGAAAGTTCACTCTAGGTCATCCACGTGAGACTCGACCCTGAGGATCTTGGTAAGCATATCATCATCATAAACCTCCATGGTTTTGACTACTTGATCATCGATCATCTTGTTCACCAACCTTTGATACGTTACTGCAGCATTCTTCAAACTGAATGGCATGACCTTATAGTAGTATGTACCTTTTTCCGTGATGAATGAGATCTTTTCAACATAGGCTAGGTCCTTGAATATCTTATTGTAGACAGAGTAGGCATCGATAAAATTCATCAGTTCATACCCAGCAGTGGCATCAACCATCTAATTTATTCTCGATCGGGGGAAATTATCTTTGGGGCATGCCTTATTAAGATTTATGAAGTCAACACATATCCTCCACCTTCCATTGCCCTTTAGCACAATAACAGCACTGGCTAACCACTCTGGGTAGATAACCTCTTTGATGAGTCAACTTTCTCTAACTTCCTCACCTCATCTCTTATCACTTCGTATTTCTCCCTAGAGTAGATCCTCCACCTCTATTTGATTAGTTTAGATCCCTCTCCTGTGTTTCATTTATGGCTAAATAACTCTGAATAAATTCTCGGCATATCTTCATGACTCCAAGCAAAAATGCTCTACCTCTCCTTTAGGATTTTAATCAACTTTTATTTGATCTCTTTCTTCCAGGTTTTATCGATCTGGACAATTTTTTCTGGCTTGTCCTCATTGAGTACGATGGATTCTACCTCCTCGAAGGCTTCACCCTTTTCAGTTTTATTTCACCTTTGGAGTCGAGAGTGTCTATATTGTAAATAGTGGTGGCCCACTTATGTGCCTCTTTTTCCTCGGTCGAATTAAAGTAACATTTGTGTTGCATCAATCTGGTCGATTGTATCCTGAGATGAGGCTGAGTCCTTTTATGTTCGCCTGAGGCCGAGGAACTTATTATAGGTCCTAGAGCCAAGCCACAACTCACCCTGTTGGATGCTCTAGTACTGGTCAGCCTTGGAGGGGTTCAAGTTCTAGTACAAGGCTATACTTGGTATATCATGCATATCTCCACATTCTAAACACCACCCTATCCTACTCCTCCTCCATAATTTCTCCCGCCTTTGATCTTTTCTTTTCTCATAGCTTCTATCTCGAATGCTCTTAAGGTAGGAGTCCTGGTTCCTCATGATGTTGTGGATGTTCCAGCAGTTGTGGAGAGCACTAACATAGATGCTACTAATATTGGAGATGACTTTAAAGAAGGTCAAATCATGGCCTAAAATGAAAGTATTTCTAAAGCCAATGATAATGTGTCTAGAATCCTTCCGTTGAATGGAGAAAAAAGTCTTATATTGCATTTTTAAAAAGCACATGTTTTTCATTTTATAATGTTAGCAACTTTATTTTATGCAATGGCTGAACTAAAAATTATGCTAATTCCTCCTATCCAATGTTAAAGGAAAACATGAAACTTAACAAAGGTTTTGTTTATAAAGGTAGAACTAAGTCCAAAACGGCTACAATAGAAGCCTTGGGAGAAGTAGGTATCAAGGTTATAAAAGGTACTACAGTAAGTAATAGTGTGCCTAGTGGCCTTAATCTATCAGTTGGGAAAGGCTAGACATGTAACTTGGTGGCTAAGGATGATTTTTTTAAGACACGAGACATTATTCTTGTTGTCACTTCCACGTTGAATAGTGGAACTACACATGTTATGCCTACCTCGGACAAGATTTAAGGCCAACAAAAGGTTGGTTACTCAACTTCTAAAGTTATGGAAAATGCTTCCACATATGAACCAAATGTCCATGAAAATGGTAGGAAGAAGACCTAGAGATCAGTTGTGGTTGAAAAAAGGGTGCCTAAATTCAAGTTGACATATCATAAACCAACTGTGTGGTTGATGATAAGATTCAATTTAAAACCCAGTTGGGGTGGCCAAACTGGGTTATGCTAAGTGGGAGAGTAGCATCATTGGGTTCTTCTTGGGTAAAAAACTCCCATTTTCTCTTATGAACACCATAACCCACAAACTTTCGAACAATTTTAACCTATCCGAAGTGATAGTACATGAAGAAGGATTCTTTTCTTTAAGTTTGATAATCCAAGTTGCAGAGATGTTATAGTTGAGAATGGGCCTTGGCACTTTGCTAAGAGTTCAATTATAACTTCTCTAGGGATAATACCAGTAGATTATATGTTTGGGCCTTAATAGACAATATTCCAATGTAGTTTTGGACAGAGGTGGGGATCAACTCTATATCTAATGCAGTTGGGATTCTAATTTATGATGATTCTATCACTAAAGTTATAAAGAGGATTAGCTATGCTCGAGTTTGTGTTAAAACGGAAGCTAAAGTTAGCTATCCTAAGTATATCGATCTTTGATCGGAGGATGGATTCAATACCTGTGCTAGAATTGAATAAAGTCTTCCATATTTTTCCTCCCATTTCTTGATTTTTTGTCACATTATCTCTAAGTGTAGCAAAATCACATAGGTACTGATGGAGAAGAAGGATACATAAAATGATCTACCTAGTGTTACTACTATAGTGAGTAGGCAGCTGGAGAAGGATAATAAGTGGACTCAAGTCAGTGTGAGGAGTAACAAGAAGCCTAGTGAAGAAGGAGTACCTGTAAGTATCGGTGAGACTTTGGGAAACTCCATACTTGAGCAAGTGCGAGAATGTAGCAAAATGAATGAAGGAGTGAACACTATGGACAAAATAGTATATGAGGTTATTTTTATATCCCCTATTATTCCCATCTCCAATTCTTCCAGTTCTTTTGATAGCTTGGAGAGTGAGATTGAATCTACCCCTGCGCCTACAGGGGCTTGCCTTGAGAGTGACTTATGTGGATGAATGTGTGCATAAGAAATCAAAGACGACCAATCTCACTAAGCTTAACTAGAATACCAATGGGAGAGGTAGGAAGAAGTCTACTTTTAAAAAAAAGAAATGATTAAAGAAGATTTATGGAATATAAGAGGCCTTAATCTCCCTTATAAACAAGGGGAAGTTTGTAAACTCATTAAAGACCATGGTTTATCTTCTTAAAAATAAATTCAGGAGGAACAACTTAGTGAATGTTAAGAATAATTTCATTTTCCAATTTGACATTTTAAATAATTTCCCAAGTGATGGGGGTTTCGCCAGGGTTATTATTTGTTGTAACCCTTCCATGTTGACTTCTTTTCATCTCATTTCATCATCAAATAATTCTATGCAAGGTTGAGCTGATAGGGAGAAGTACATCACTTTCACCTCATTTATGTATATGCATAATCTTCCTAATCACAAACACCATTTGTGGAACTTACTGAGATCCAATTCTGGAGTAGTGAATAATATGCCTTGGATCCTCATGAGGGACTTCAATGTGATGAGAAGACATAAGGCAAAAAAGGGGCTTCTTGGTATGGACTTGGGAGGCACTGAATATTTCAATAGATGCCTCATAGACAATAGTGTGGATAACATCGTGTCTAGTTGGTCTTTGGTTCACTTGGAATAAGAAACATGGAGTAATGGAAAATGTACAATCGAGAATTAATAGAGTCATGCACAATGATGCTTGGTTAGCTATTTTTTGAGAGTCCCAAGCTATCGTCATTACTTATGGAGTGTCTGATCATTTCCTAATCATTACTACCATATTTCCCCTTAGTTAAGAATGCCTAAACCCTTTAAAATTTTCAATTTCTAGATGGGTCATAGTGATTTTCAACAGGTCTTTGAAGACCCTTAGAGCAATGAAGAATTGGGAAATCCTATGGCCAAGCTTAGTAAGAAGCTGAGCAGGCTTAAAGTTAACTTCGAAAGACTTTATAAGAAGTTTTTGGCCATATTTCTAATAGAGTGGGAGAGGCCAATGTGACACCCCGCCTAATTAATTCCCGGGTGATCAGTCCTAAATTAAATTAGAACAGGTTTCTCAGTTGGTTAATTATTAGCATCACTATCGAAACTCTTTAATTACTAACCACCTAAGTGAAATTAGACTGCTGTCAAGTTTTATCTTTCATTAATTCAAAAAAATACTCATGTGAAAATAAATCATTAACAATCACAAGCTAACTAAAACCAACCATCACATATAAATAAGAAACTGGACGAATAAACCATTGGATAAAATCCAACATAAATGTAAATACAAATAATAATGGATCTCAAGTATCTGAAATAAATACTAAATAAAACCGTGAGCAACATGCTCGAATATGTGATAGAAAATCCCTACACTATGAATAGAAGGAATAGAGGCGCCTATCCAAATCCTGCAACATCCACATATGCTGCAGCAGCGAATCCCTGGAATGAATCAAGCCTAGTGTCCCTGTGGATGGACACCTAAAAGGTTTTGAAAATATTTTATAGCAAGGGTTACGAAGTTCGCTTATAAAATTTATCGTCTATCTCACGATCAGTTACAATCTTACCCATTTCATAAACTCTAAAATTTCACTCGCATCCTTATTTGAATTGCAGATGGACGATCTTATGGTCACACCGTACCCAAAATTTCTCGTTTGACTTCATATATTCTCCTTCATATGTGGTGACTGAATCTCCTACCACTACAACACCGCCCCACTGGGCCAAAAATTTCATTCAAAATTTAGTCCTGGGTGCCACTGCACACCATCCTACACAATTGTCGTCAGGTAAGAATCTATACCTTGTCTATGCATAAAATAACTCTAGGTATATGACTAAGTGATACTCTTTTCTATCTTCCCAAAAATGTGGGTTTCTCCCTATCCTAGGGATATCTTATTACATAGGTCTCCCCCACCTTCCCACTCCCTACAGTGGAGGTAGTTCTCCTTGATATACATATAGTCAGACCGTTTCCTTTCTCAAACGGATTTCAGTTCACTACACTTTTCCACTTATTCTCTGATTGCCCCGCAGGCATACATTCAATATGTTTTTTTACACATCCCTTTTATTTAAGACGACCTTGAAGTCACACTAACCAGGGCGCCTATACACCCTATATCCCGTGCTTAACCGCACAAAAATTACCTTAATTAACCAGGGTGGCCATACACCCTGTCCCCATGCTCAACCGCACGAAATTTACCCGATGATGCTAGCCATAACCTGTAGTATAACTTCCAACCCATAGTCATATCACATATATGAATGATAACTGGGGTACCCAACCTATGTACTAACGACCAAACACCTCCCCACTTCCAACGTGGCACTAAGTTTCATGCGTGGGACGTCTCGCAAAGCGAAATCCAAATAAGGAACCCCCTCGATACACTTCTATCTAAAATTATCGATCGTTGAGATCTGTTAGACCCTCAGTCCATAGCACGTACCCCCAAATACTTATCTCTTAACACAAAATCATACACGCCTATTATTATGCTACAAAAGACAACATAAAATACCACGCCCTTACTATCACTAGTTCTTGCTCAAAATAAATCCTGAGTTATCTCTCACCGCTCAAAAATAATTTTTAACCGCCCTGAATCGCTTCAGTCTACATCCCTTCTTACTGGGAAAAATATAATAATACAAGACATTATTATATGTCTATCGTACCTCACAATATAAGCTATATATATATATATATATATATATGCTAGGCTCCCTCTCAGGTGACATCTAGCAGGAGTCATTCATAACCTAGTGTCATGAACACCAAAACTTACTATCACTATCTGTCATAGTTCACACCCATTGCTAACCAATCCACACCCAGGAAAAATCATGATTTCATAACACTCCTCAAAATGAGTAAATCTCATAAATATACCCTCTCAGTTTTCACTTCTGCTTCCCTGCAGATAAAGCAAAAGAGACACCTATTACCCCGTGGTAAACATATACTTAATAGTAACACTACTATACGCCCACTAAACTTGTCCCCCATGCGAATATAGTGTTAACAAGAATACTGTGACTACTCGTGTCACGAAATTCACCCCATCTATCTGAGGATAAAACTCATACTTCCACTCGCCTATACACC
The DNA here is from genome assembly GCA_949130495.1 of Sambucus nigra. Lineage (NCBI taxonomy): Eukaryota > Viridiplantae > Streptophyta > Magnoliopsida > Dipsacales > Adoxaceae > Sambucus > Sambucus nigra. The sequence continues at coordinate 678,358,647 of OX422209.1, forward strand.
AGCGGCCCAAATGGATCCTGGACATAATATTCTCATTCGATCGAACCAAGACTTCGCAATTGTTATCCCTACTGGACATCCCACTTCTATCCCCTGACTTACTGTGGACATAATCAATTGTTGTGGTCCTACTTCCACACATAAGACATCTCTCTGTGTCAATCCCCTGGTCCAAATGTCCATGTTGGGGTTGTCCTTCTTGCGTACTTAGTAGTCTTGGCCCTAACTGCTACCCCCGTTGTCCCTTTGGCTTCCCTATCCCTATGGGACTCATTATTGGCCTCGATGACCCGAATCAAATACACCATCAATAGGTAGAAATTTACTTAATTTAAAACGTCAAGATGGGTCCCTTACTAGGTATACCCTTCTATCGTGCTTCAATAGCATCATTAAATTTCATTTCATTCTTGGGTCAAACTCTCTAACCTTATTGTCTCCTTCACCTTAGAAGCGTTAATGTAAGGTGGCAAACAAAAGATATTGACGACCTCAACACTAGTCATCCTAGTCGGATTTTCGATCCATTATTATGTATTCTCACACGGTTCATTATCCATTTGCGGGTTCCTTTATCGTTCTTTGTATTCCCTTAGTCGGTTACGAAGTTCGATTATACAATTTATCATCTCTCTCACGATCAGTTACAATCTTACCCATTTCATAAGATCTGAAATTTCACTCGCATCCTTATTTGAATAGCGGATGGACGATCTTATGGTCACACCGTACCCAAAATTTCTCGTTTGACTTCATATATTCTCCTTTATACGTGGTGACTGACTCTCCTACCGCTATAACACCACCCCACTGGGCCAAAAATTTCATTCAAAATTTAGTCCTGAGTGCCACCGCACACCATCCTACACAATTGTCTTTGGGTTATTTCCTCCCATCGATTGATCGCGCTACTCTTCTACTCAATCTTTATAGATAGACCTTCCAAAAGGGTACTACCACACTTTCCCACCCTTTGCTGACTACGCTGGGTGAGACTGAAATTGTACCACCGTTATCTACAATACTGCTTTGGGAGACTATCGCTCCCGGGTGATTATTCTATCCTCACTGGCCTGAACAATAATCAAGGTGATTCCTATCACGATAACCATTTCCAAAATACCCTATGTCTTCTGTTGAGCCTCTCCTCCTGCAATTTTCCTATGGCCCTCGTTGGTCGCCCCAAATAATGTTCGGTATATAAAGCCCAATCGAACTCGGGTATAAATCACCTCACTATAGTTGATAGAAGGAGAACGTAACTCGCATACGTAGAGGAATACAACAATCCAATCATAAGGCTCTACATTAAAGAACGCTAATCTAAAACATGAAAAGCTGCACAGATCCTAAGGACAATAGAACCTGATGCTCTGATACCGTTTGTGACACAACGCTTAATTAAATCCCGGGTGATCAGTCCTAAATTAAATTAGAACCGGTTTCTCAGTTGGTTAATTCTTAGCATCACTGTCGAAACTCTTTAATTACTAGCCACCTAAGTGAAATTAGACTGGTTCTAAGTTTTATCTTTCATTAATTCAAAGAAATACTCATGCGGAAATAAATCACTAACAATCACAAGCTAACTAAAACCAACCATCACATATAAATAAGAAACTGGACGAATAAATCATCGGCTGAAATCCAACAAAAATGTAAATACAGATAATAATGGATCTCAAGTATCTAAAATAAATACTAAATAATAAAATCGTAAGTAACATGCTCGAATATCTGATAGAAAATCCCTACACTACGAATAGAAGGAATTGAGTCGTGATACGACGTAAATATTGTGTATTTCACCCGTTAACCGATGCGTTATTAGCCCCCTCGGGTATCTTAATCCCTATATTTATGATCGTTAACCAGACAACCTCGTATTTCTATGTTAACATGTTTTGCAGGGGTTAATTGAGCTTTTGTAGGTATTTGGATGCTAAGTATGAAGTTCGGATGCATTCCGCTCGATTTTCGTACACTATCGCGTGTTCAAGGGCATTTTAGTCTTTTCACATCTTGGGTACCTGGCCCAACATCTTACAGAAGTTGTAGCACTCCTCTCTAGCTTCGCGTGGCCGCGAACGGTACGCGATTCCGATTCATAACGAAGAAGTTACGACGATCTCAGCGGAGGAAAACCAAGGAAGCAAAAGAGGAGAAGGAGAAGAGGAAGAAAAGAAGCAGGGGCTGGTGCTGCAATCTACCCTGCTTGATCGATCGATCGACCATAAGGGTTGATCGATCGACCTTTCAGGATTGTCGAAATTTTCCCTTGATCGATCGATCGACCAAAGGGGTCGATCGATCGATCCCCTGTTTTTCTACAGATATTTTCTTTTCTTTTTCTTTCTTCTTTTCTTTTAATCCAACTTACTATATAAGCCAAATTTTGGTTTTGTAACCAGGGCAGCCACAAGAACGTTTTTAGGTTAGTTTTAGTTAGGGTTTGAGGGTTTTGGATGGTTCTTCTTCCATTCTTCTTGGATTGACACACCATTTGGATTGTATGTTAACTATTCATCTCCCCTACCAATTAATATAGTTGTATTTCATTATTTCCTTGCTGTCTAATTAGATTTACATGCTTTCATAATTAGTTTATTGTGTTTATTTATTGCTTTCTTAGTTTAATTAGTTTATTCATGCTTAGACCTTAGATAAATAGGGTCGGGATTTCATTTCCGCCATTTTCGGGCTCCGAGCTCCGAAAACTAGGTTTCGTGCAAAATCGCGTTTAATTGAAATCGCATGTATTAAAGTTGGATTGTTATACGTTTAACTTTATTTGTCACGCAACTTTAGTGTTTATAGCAACAATCCGAATTTAATCCGCGTGTGACCATTTTTCAGTTAAATGTTTTATCTCGCAACTTTGGGTTAAATTTCTTCTTGTGTGATGTTTATGCTTAATTAAAAATGTTCGATTAAATGCTTTGGAGCCTTAATTCTAATTAGTAGTAGTTTCGATCCGTTTGGTAGAATGCGATCCCGATCCTCGCTTTACTTTCGTGTAGCGTAACTTATTCTTTTCTTTTGTCACCACAACCAACCTATCATCTTTTACACTTTTATTCCTGAAGTAATTAAACAATTAACATCTAAAATTCAATCACTCCCTGTGGATTTCTTATGATACCCGACTTACCGCTTTACTTGCTTGTCAAGTGTAGTAGTAGCTTAGGTTTTATCTTTTGTATCGCGGCGGAGAAACACACGACGATTGTGTCCTCACACGAACACACTTTTTCCGCCCGATCAAAATGGCGCCGTTTTCGGGGAGTGTGTTTTAGATAGTAATTGTTTTATTGTTTTGTAGTATTTTTCCTTTTGTTATGTATTCTTTGTTTTAACCCTTTTTGCAGGATAGCATATTTGAGCGCTAAGAAACTTTGATTCGCGGTTGCTCACTTTCTTGCTCGGATTCTCCATCTACAAACAACGAGGTAATCATGTCCTACTATTATAGTTATTACGGTTATTCTAATGATTCATTCTTTGGGGATAGTTTTCAAGTTTTTCATTTTCAAGATTTTCTTGAAAATGAAAGACTTGAAAACATTTATCGCAATGAAAATCGTCATTGGGAGTTTGAGTTGGATTCATATTTTGAAACCAATGATGATTTTTATTCCGATGATTTAGAAGATGAGATTTTACCAAATGAGGAGTTCGAGGCTCTTGAGCCGAGGAAGCCTACTTTGGAAGAAACTTTGCTTCTTTACTCCCAAGGTTTGGAAAGCCTAAATGATGCTGGAATGAGACTTGGAGCACTTTGCGATGAGATGAATTCTTATGCACAAAATAACGAGGAGGTGGAAACTTGTGTTTCACCTCAATTTTTTAAAGAATTTCTCATCGAATGTGAATTTCTCTCCCCCGAAATTCAATCTCCTTCCGACGATATGTTTACGGAGATTGAATTTATTTCATTACCATATACGTTTTCCATCATTGAACCATTAGAATTACCGGTTGATTCCTATGAGTTGGTAGAAACTTTTAAAACTTCAACACTTTTTTCCGATGAGGACTCCTTGCCGGACTTGTTTTCGATGGATGTTAACCCGATGTGTGCACCATCTCCCATTCCATTTGAAAAATCTTTGGGAGATGAGTCAATTTTTCTTGCACCTCAAGTGTACCTTTCCCCCTTATTATCCAAATCCCCCATCGTCCGCCCAAAATTTCAAATTGGCGATGGTTCATTTTTTTCACCACCCACATGCCTTCCGTTGTTCAAACGGAATTCATATCTTCCGGGAGGCATGTTCGCTTTGGAGGGTCCATCGTTGATCTTTCAAAGTCAAATCCCTTTTTGGGTGGACCCTCAACTATTTAGACTTCTAGTGTATAGTTAGTGTGTAGTCTAAATAGTAGGTTGTAAATAGTTAGCTTTTTAATTTTCTTTCTTTCCTTTTTTTTCTTTCCTTTTTAATTTAGTCTAGTGTAATTAGTTAACTTTTTGTTATTTGTTTTTGCTATGCTCGGTACTAACTTGTTTTGTAGATTCCTTTGGACTCGCGCTTATGGAGATCGCTCCAATTTTGGGTAATATCGTTATTTTCCTCTCTTTGTGTTGTGTTCTTAATGCGCATTGAGGACAATGCAACATTTAAGTTAGGGGGTGTAGGATATTCTATCCATTTCATGTGTAGTCCATGGATTTGCTCACATTTAGTTACTAAGTATGCCTTTTTGTGAAAAATTTGAAAATTTTCAAAAATATTTTCTTTCTTTTTTTTTCCTTTGTTGGGCATTTTGCCTTGTTTCCAGTGATAAATTTCAATAATTGCTCGATCCAATAGACAACTCAATGATGCATGTTCTCGATTTTAGAAGTTATTAGACTTTAGTCCTTAAATCATTGATATTGTGAATAACTTCATGAATTAAACTTTATCCCATGAGCATATGCACTTTCCTGGTTCTATTGATTTGGTTTAAGATTTTTATAACTCGGTAATCTTTTGTTGCATTGTATATACTTACACCGAGTAAGCTTTGTACCTTTCGTCGTTTGTGAGTGTTATACACTATTCTTTTGTCATTGAAAACGTTGAATTCGTTGGTAATCTCATTATTCTTTCATTGATCGTTCATTAATTGAGTCCATACTTGAAATGTGTTACTTGAGTATGATTTTTATATATTGTTTTGACTCGAGAATTGCGTAAACTTTGTGAAATGATCATAGGAAATCTTTGTTATATCACCCATATTAGCCTTGACCTCACCATATATGTTTCCCTAGTCAACCCCTTTGAGCCTAAATACTAGCCTTTCGTTTCATTACCCAAAATCCCATAACCAACTCCAAATTGGAGTTTTAAGCCATACATACACCTTACATACCTTTGTTTGGAATGTTACTTGGGATTGAATGATGTTATTGTAGTGTGGTTGCAATTTAGGCATATGAGAGTTTGAAAAGTAAAGAAAAGAAGTAGTGAAAAAGTGAAGAAAAAGAGAAAGCAAAAAGCAAAAGAAAACAAAAGAGAAAAATGAGAAAAAGAAGAAAAGAAAGAGAAAGTTGTAAATGTTGTGTATAGTTTTCAATAAGCTTTGATTACTCTCCCGATGATATATCTAATGCTTGTTTTGGAACTTGTTTTCCAATTTTTGATCTTGCCCACATTTTTCCATTATCCCGAGTTTTCATCCCAAACACTTTGAATCCGTACATACATTCCTTCATTTCGTACCCTAGCCTATCCTACATTACAACCCTATTACAAGTCCTATGTGATCTTAGGGCGCATTTAATTTAAAAGTCATAATAGTTTTGATAATCTGTGAAAATGCATTTCGCCTCTTTTAGTGTGCGGTATCCTTTCATTGAGATTACAGTTTTTCATTTTATATATAGCGTTCTTCATTTGTGGACATGTGTGCGGCCTAGTTTCCATTTACATTTACTCTTTATGCCCGCATGTTCCGTGTGTTACCTTCCATTCCGAGTGATTTCATTTGTTGAGCGTAATGCCCGTGAGGATTGAATATATGCTTGCTTTAATGTTTATCCGGTTTATTTAAGTTTTTCGCCAAATCATACTTTGCATGTGCTCTCTCCCCTCCCACATTTTAAGGTTTCAATTCTATGAGGTGCATTCAACTTGTTAATAATAACGGACTTTAGCTTGAATTCATTCAATATGCTAATAACATGTTTGAAATATTTTTCGTTGTTGTTGAGTTTGTCTTACTTGATTGGGCATATTTTGAGGAAACCATATGATGTTTGTGGGTTTCATCCCTGAAAACCCTCACGAGACGACACTCGTCCACTAGGGTAACCTAGGGGTTTAACGGCTTATTGCATATGCTAAATGCAATCGAATCGCCCGCGAAAGTGGCCTTATCTTTTTATTGCTTTTATACCGTACTTTTGTACTTCTCCTGCTTTTGGTTTACATGTAGTTCTTGTTGTTTCCTATTTCATTGCTAGGGACTAGCAATGTGTAAGTTAGGGGGTGTGATACGACGCAAATATTGCGTATTTCACCCGTTAACCGATGCGTTATTAGCCCCCTCGGGTATCTTAATCCCTATATTTATGCTCGTTAACCAGACAACCTCGGATTTCTATGTTAACATGTTTTGCAGGGGTTAATTGGGCTTTTGTAGGTATTTGGATGCTAAGTATGAAGTTCGGATGCATTCCGCTCGATTTTCGTACACTATCGCGTGTTCAAGGGCATTTTAGTCTTTTCACAGCTTGGGTACCTGGCCCGACATCTCACGGAAGTTGTATCACTCCTCGCTAGCTTCGCGTGTCCACGAACGGTGCGCGATTCCGATTCATAACGAAGAAGTTACGACGATTTCAGCGGAGGAAAACCAAGGAAGCAAAAGAGGAGAAGGAGAAGAGGAAGAAAAGAAGCAGGGGCTGGTGCTGCAATCTGCCCTGCTTGATCGATCGATCGACCATAAGGGTCGATCGATCGACCTTTCAGGATTGTTGAAATTTTCCCTTGATCGATCGATCGACCAAAGGGGTCGATCGATCGATCCCCTGTTTTTCTGCAGATATTTTCTTTTTTTTTCTTTCTTCTTTTCTTTTAACCCAACTTACTATATAAGCCAAATTTTGGTTTTGTAGCCAGGGCAGCCACAAGAACGTTTTTAGGTTAGTTTTAGTTAGGGTTTGAGGGTTTTGGATGGTTCTTCTTCCATTCTTCTTGGATTGACACACCATTTGGATTGTATGTTAACTATTCATCTCCCCTACCAATTAATATAGATGTATTTCATTATTTCCTTGCTCTCTAATTAGATTTACATGCTTTCATAATTAGTTTATTGTGTTTATTTATTGCTTTCTTAGTTTAATTAGTTTATTTATGCTTAGACCTTAGATAAATAGGGTCGGGATTTCATTTCTTCCATTTTCGGGCTCCGAGCTCCGAAAACTAGGTTTCGTGCAAAATCGTGTTTAATTGAAACTGCGTGTATTAAAGTTGGATTGTTATGCGTTTAACTTTATTTGTCACGCAACTTTAGTGTTTATAGCGACAATCCGAATTTAATCCGCGTGTGACCATTTTTCAGTTAAATGTTTTATCTCGCAACTTTGGGTTAAATTCCTTCTTGTGTGATGTTTATGCTTAATTAAAAATGCTCGATTAAATGCTTTGGAGCCTTAATTCTAATTAGTAGTAGTTTCGATCCGTTTGGTAGAATGCGATCCCGATCCTCGCTTTACTTTCGTGTAGCGTAACTTATTCTTTTCTTTTGTCACCACAACCAACCTATCATCTTTTACACTTTTATTCCTGAAGTAATTAAACAATTAACATATAAAATTCAATCACTCCCTGTGGATTTCTTATGATACCCGACTTACCACTTTACTTGCTTGTCAAGTGTAGTAGTAGCTTAGGTTTTATCTTTTGTATCGCGGCGAAGAAACACACGACGATTGTGTCCTCACACGAACACACTTTTTCTGCCCGATCAAGTCGCCTATCCAAATCCTGCAACATCCATATATGCTGCAGCAGCGAATCCCTGGAATGAATCAAGCCTGGCGTCCCTGTGGCTGAACACCTAAAAGGTTTTGAAAATATTTTATAGCAAGGGTTAGAACCCAAAACATTTTGAAAACATCTAGCAAATGATTAACTTGTAGTAATAAAATATGCCTGAATGCGCTTTATATTTTAGTTAATGTCGCACTCCCGTGAGGACAAATTCACCCCTCAACTAATGCTCACACCTAACGTCTTGTTTATATCCCACCTAGTCCTCTACCCCGAAACTAGATATTTGATATAACTCTTGTCAATCGCCCTACTCAATCCCGAGTATTTTAATATATGACTTATAAGTTACTTATCGTCTTGACTTAGTTAATTGTCTTTCCTTGAAATCCATATAACATTTACTAGTTATATAATTAATACACTTTTGTCCATGTATTTAAACTTCCCGTATATAATTATTCACCCATTATGTACGTACAATTATTTTACAACAATCATGCATGTTGAATGTGAATATAACCCATATATAATTAATAGAATTCACTACAAGTATTTAATGACCTATATATAACTATTTATCCCATTATATACGTAGAACCATATTACAATAGTCACACATATGTTGAATATAAATATAACCCATCCTCCCGAGTATTAACTCACCGAATGTATTCTCTAAAGTGTTATCACACTAGGTGTACCCGCATAACCGAGTTACCCCAAGTCAGAATCACTCACTAACTTGTCCAAAAACGTGAACATAATGGGCGATCATATTCTTTCCCTGAAAGTGAGATAAGCCAATCACCCATATAACAGACGCTATGACCTGGGGATATACTCACCCTAATCCTCAAGTTAGGGGATTTACCCACATCACGTAACCTCCTCCGATGGCACTAGAGTATATATATTAACAATATCTAATCACTGATATTTATATGCACACACCATACATATACTATCGCACACCGTATATATATATAAATATAAAATACCTCGGCTTTACCATGTATTGAGTCCATAACACTAGCCTATACTTAGTATCTCGAGTTTATGGTCCAACTCTGATTATTAATTAATTTTCACATTAATTAATTATAATTTTATTGGTGTCACCCAACCAATATACTCGGACTCGCTCTCGTGGTCCGAAATAAATATAATACCCGAGTCTAATCCCAGACTCCGAATTAATTATTTTTTTATCCCTAATTAACTTAAGGGAGTAGTTTCGCCCTACTACTATACCCGAACTTATTCACTCAGTCCGTTACATTACTTTTCATAATTTATTCTCCAAATTTACATTCGTGTGTCACACCAAATTTTCCCCCACCCCTCCCAATTATTATTCCCTGATAATTGTGGGGATCCTAATTAATTTTCTCCCTTAATTAGACTTGGTGGAAATTAAACTAAAAATAAATTCCAACTAAAACTCCCAAGGACGAACTGCCAAAAATCCCCAGCCATCGATCGGTCGATCCCCAACCATCGATCGGTCGATCGAACAGACCATCTTCTTCTCCGACCTCCTGTTTCTGCCATTAAAGAAAACCTCCATTCTCTAAGCTTGTATTTGGTTCATCTCAAGCACACACAACATTATAACTATATGGGAACGTGATCAGGACCTCCCCTAGAACTTTAAACACAAATTAAATTTCACAAATCTCTACTTTTTTGAATTTGGGAAATTTTCGGGTCTTTACTCGTTCAGTCCCAATTTCATCTATTTATCCCAAATTCATTCCTAAATTTCTACTTGGTTTTCACATCTGAATAAATTATCTCAGAACTATGTAACACAATGAATTCCCACATTAATTTCCCATTAATTTCATTCATGTGTTCTATATACAAAACCTCCCCTTTTGTACCCTTTTACACCCAAAACGAATTTTGATTTACACATCACAAAAATATGAATTGGATATCATAAATAAACATCACAGCAAGTTAACTACTTGACTTTTGGGCTTCGTTGGGTCTGATCCGTTGGTGTAGAGGCAAGCTTGATGATGACCACCCAATTATGTTCCTTGTTTTATCTCCAAAAGATCCCCAAATTGTCTCCAACTGTTCCCTCTCGCTTTCTCCTCAATTTCTTAGATTTAGGTTTATGTTTCTCTATCGTTCCCCACTCTTAGATTTAGGTCTTAAAACACTAATCCCGTTTTTAGCCTAATGGGCCAGGCCCAAGTGAGCCAAATAGCCCCATGTGGGCCCGGTTATGCCTAAAACTGCCCCGTGACCCATTTACTACCTCCGAGTACACTTTTCCGACTATCTCGGCCCATTCGGACTCAATCGTGCACTCAAAATTGATATCCAAATTAATTTATAAAAATCCTTATCTCACACCCAGATTAGTTTTTACCGACTTCCGACTGAGATAAATAAAAGCCACGTTACTAATACACGTTATGACGTAAATAAATTATTACTATTCACTTAGTAATGAAATTTTCCTAAATTCTAACCATTCACTCTTCGATTAATATTTAAATAATCATTACCATAATTAATTCAATTAAACTACGACATACAAGTAAATTTAAAATTTAACAAATTAATGAAATATTACATGCACAGAAATACGGGGTGCTATAGCCAAGAAAGTCTTTAATGATATCCAAATAATATTAGACATTTATGAAGATAATTTTGAACTTCAGAATGAAGAAAAGCATATGGTTACCATATATATTGAGCTAAGGAATGCTAAAGAGTCTTTCTATAAGCAGAAATCCAGAGTAAAATAGCTCAAGTTGGGGAATCTTAGCAGTGATTTCTTTAATAAAAATATAATCATAATAGGGTTTGTAAGATAATTCTTAGCATTGAAGATAATTATAGGCTTAGAGTTAAAGGAAGTCATAATGTGGTTTTGGTGGTTGTGGGATACTATAAGGATTTGTTAGGCAGTTGTCAAGAGTGTGGTAATGCTCAACAAGTTCTTGAAGACATTATCACTAAAATAATTGATGAGGATATTGCTAGCCAAATAATTTTCCATATAACGGTGGAGGAAATCAAGAAGGATATGTTCTCCATAGGGTCTGATAAAGCTCCGGAACTTTATGGATTTAATGTTTATTTTCTCAAGAAGAATTCAGAGGTAGTTAGGAAGAATGTCATTGCGGTTATTTCCTTCTTCTTCAATGGTGGGAAGCTTCTTTAAAGATGGAAATATACTTCTCTTGCTTTTATTCTCGATGTAGAGAATCCTAGCACTATGAGAGAGTTTGGACCAATTTGTTATTGTAATATTGTATACAATTGCATTTCTAAGATCACTTCAGCTAGTGATAGGCACACTGCCTTTGTGGAAGGTAGGTCTATTACTGACAACATACTCTTACTTCGAAAGGTCATGAAAAATTTCATAGGGAAATCACTCCTCTTAGATGCACTCTTAAGATTTATATTTTAAAGCCTTATGACACTGTTAATTGGGATTTCATACTCACTTTGCTTCTCTTACTTGGATTTCCTTTTATTGTCATGAGGTGAACTACATAATTTGTCATTACTACCAAGTTCTTTATCAGACTTAATGGAGACTTAATGATATAGGGTGTCCCCCTCCCCCCATATCTCTTCCTCCTGGTAATGGAATGCTTCACTTCCATTCTACATAAATCTTGTAGAAACCCCTTATTCAAATATCAACCTGAGAATGCTATGTGATATCGATTTCAACCAATTCGCAAATTCCAATTTAAACTTATTTAGTTGGAGTCAATTTTTTAAACCAAATTAATTCCGCCCTAAAACAAACATCTAAGTGGGTAAAATCAAACCAACATAAATAAATTGCTGACAAACAGATTTCAAGAAAAAACCCATAATGGAGAACCTTTTTATTTCACTATGCAAAAGTAAATCACAACTTACATACATAATGGAATATCCAATGAATTTCCATAGACACTCACATAGACATGCATCCTAGAGTCAGTAATGGATCAAGCGCAACAAACCCACAAGAACACGCGGCTCTGAATCAGCCAGGAACACCCACAAGTACTCCCAATGGCACGCAGTCATCAATTGTAGATTTACCCTCTACAAGAGAAACTTCAATCAAGCTCGTATCTTGGGTTCCAAAACAATTCACTAAACTATTGGGATTTTTGTATATTAAAAAACAAAGGTTTGAACCCTAAATTGAAGAAGACAAAGTGTTCTACTATTGTGTGTTTTTTGTAGCATGAAATACATCAACTCATCTTAAGAAGAAATGACTCATTTAACACGCTTTATATAAAAAAAATTGAGTCGGCAACTCGCTCAAACGAAGTCAGATTGTCGCTCGAATGAGAAACAATGTCGTTTGAATGACATCGCGCGAGATACGTATGTCATTTGAACGACATTAACAGGTCACTTGAATGACCTCAACAAAAAATATTATTTTATAAAAACTCTGCCTTAACACTAGAAAAAATATTTCGACAAAAAACAACGCCTCAGGTGTTTGAAAATATTTTAAAAAAATTATTCCAGCACTTTAAATGAACCGTTAAGGGATTAAAATACAACCTTCCCAAAATTAATCTCGCAGAGGCTTTTTCCTTTAAGAAGGTTGATATTCAGATTCGTCTCGATGCATGATTGATCTTGAATAAATCTTCGAGGGTTGTAGCGGTATACAATATATACTAATGTAGACCAAGACTTATAAAATACCATTCAAACATTTAATTTAATGTTAAAAGGGATTTTTCTAAAACATCAAAAAAATAACCAAACCTAAAACTGAGCTTGGGAGCTTTTAGGGGTTGAAAAGGCTCTATAGGTTCTGTAAAAGAAAAAGGACGAGTTGTGGAATGAACTCACAAAACAACTTTTTTATAATAAAAAATATTTAGATAAAAAAAAGTCCTCAAGATAAAGGGTGTTAATAAAGGCACCCTAAAACTATCTTTCTAACCGTACACATTGCATAAACAACATTGTACACTATGTTTTAAAGTCAGTACTTTGGTGCTATGAAAAAAAATTGGGATGCCTTTATCAGTACCCTAAGATAAAACACTACAACTAATTAAAGAGGTTTTTAAAATAGCTTGGTTAACCAATTTGTGCAACCTGATGAACCAAACAAGAGTAAAAGCATAAAAAATCAAAGTAAAAACATGCACTCAATACAAAGCCAAAATCAAACCAAAAATAAAAAATATATATAATAAACAAATAGAAACAAACCAAACTCATCATAGGCAAAAATTATGTGCCTAAACCCAAATAGTAGATGACAGAAGAATCAATCAGTCAGCTAACCCAACTCACACACAGACTTAAAAAGAAAAAAAAACAAAGAGATAAAAAAACAAAGGAAATAAGATCAATAAAAAATAATTATTTTGGCTTCAGTCCCAATTTCAAAGTTTCGTTGGGCTCCCACCCCATGTATAATCACCCAAAACTGCTCACAATCATCTTGTAACCGCCTCTAACAACCCATCTTCCGTTCCGTAGAGTATGACACTTGTCACATAATTGTTACAATAGGACCAACAACTAAAAAACATAAAAGCAATGAGAGTGACCACAAATAAATTTTTAAAAATGGGATTAAATACTAAAGATCCCTAAAAAAATAAATTTCATATAAAAGCATGCAAGTGTTATAAATATTTGTATTAATCATATTAAGTGGATATTCACTCCTACTAGGACTCTACCAACTTGTGTTATAAATAAGAGGTGACCCAACACTAATTAATGAGAAATCCTTCCTCTATTTCAAATTATATGTCCCCTATTTCTCTTAACACGTTATCAACACGTAACTCGCACAAAAACAATTCATCATCGTCCGGACAAAATCGAAACAAAATTCTTAAAATATGCACATATATTTTGATCTAAAACTATTCATCACTGTAAGTTCAATAAATATAAATATTGTTCACTCATGATTGTACGCAAGCTAGTGTACCTTTTTTACCTTACAAACTTGATACAATTCTTTACCTTTATTACTTTTCATTTTTTGTTTAGGCCTACAATCTGAGAATTATAGTACCTTGTATGCCTAAGCCTCATACAAATCATTTATGAACTAAATTTTCAATCCTATACGCATGTAATTGTTTTGGCCTATTTGTAAGTAAATATATGCTAACTAATTTCAATTTTAAAGGTCACAAGTCTGAGAGATTTAAACCTTATGCTTTAATAATTATTTACATCCAACCGTAAAGACTCTAAAGAGGTATAACATTTAGTCTGACTCAATCATATTTAAAATAATATTTGACGTATTTTTTATTTTATATATATATATATATATATAATTTACATACTTTTGACTCAATTATATTTGTTTGTTTATAGATTTTAACTATAGTATAGTTATTAAATATTTTGTCAATTTTTTTATTTAATTATATGCATGAGAATTTAAATAGGACAATAAGTCTTATAATTACTTAAATATTAGGAGCCTTAAGTTTTCAATTACTAATTTGAATTAGGACCTGAATTTTGTAATATGTTATTTAAATGTTAGGGCTCAAAGTTCCCAATTATTAATTAAAATTTAAGGCCTGAAGTTCCTAATTTTCTATTTAAATTTTGGACCTGAAGTTCCAAATAAAATATAAACTAACTCAAAACTTGAAGTTTTTATTATTTATATATTAGGGTAGGAGACATTAAATGTTCCTAAATAATTTATAATTTGGATCTGAAGCCCCAAATAAATTTTTTTCTTCGTGATCAAACCTGAAATTTTGACACAATGGAGGGATTTTAAAATCTGAATATATTAATAAAATTAAACTTAAAGTTTAATTACTTTATGTGTTGAACCCGAAGTTCTCACAAATAAATAGCATGATCCTGAAGTTCTAATTATTAAATCAAGGACGTGTAACACCACGTATTTTAGGGAATATTTAAATTACACGTAATATAATTCATTTGAGATATAAAGTAAATTGAATATTAATTAGTTAATATTGGATTAATATTCATGTTTTATTATATTTACTTGTTCGATAAGTAAATGAAATTGTATTATATTTTATGACGTCGTAAGTGGGTAAAAGACGGGTTGATAGGATCTTATTCGGGACGCACTTGTGGGGTTGTGTTGGGAATAAGATGGTAAATTGATGATAGGTAACTAGGATGGTGATTTCGAGTACGTGAATGATCCGAAATGGGTTGAGATAGTCGGAATTAGGTGCCTGTGTGGGGTCATCTCAGAGTAGTCATACTTATACAAACTTGCTTGAAGGATAATTTAACTTAATTACATCATTTACATTTAAACAAAATCTTTGTTTCTCCCATTCCTGGCTAACCCTGCCCGACTTCCTAGATTTGGCAGTGACATCGCATTACCTGAAAAATGTGAACATAGGAACCATGAGCAAAAATAGCCCCGTGAATGCATCACTACTAAACTACTGCATGAATTTAAATGCAATAAATCATGTCCATATACTTATGTATTAACTTATCCAGCTCATTCATAATGAATGACCAACTTTTCCGAATCATGATTCACATATCCTGTCTAAATAGACAATTCTCCCCCATTCCTGGTCGAGGAGTAACCCCTTGTCATTAATAGAAAAATCTCCCCCATTACTGGTCGAGGAGTAACCCCTCATTTCGGTAAACCGAATGAACAATTTCATATTCATTATATTATGATCATATCAATAACACGATACAAATATCTCTTTCCAGTGAGTACACTCACCTTGGTTGACAACTATGTATTCACGTTTCCTTCTGGTGGAGCTGAACTGGGTTGATTATACCTTACACCTGTCAATCCAACTAAATCAGTATTGAACCTCAATCATAAATATTATCCTAACGTAATTGTGTAACTTCCATGACTATACATCAACAATATAATTCCAATTAAGTCACATGCCATAAAATATAAGTAAAGGCAAAACAATGATATACATGTTGATAAAGTTATGGACATTCAACCGTATGAAATACCTTATAAGGAATTTATAACCAAAGTCAAGTAAACATGAAATTATACTTCTCAATGTATATACACATGAAACATGTACTCAAAGTACGCTTTGTAAGGACGAAATACAAACATTCATTCAAGGGGTATCCAGTATGGCCAGAAATTATTGTCTTACATACTTAATCAACCTATATTCCTAAATTGTATAAATATAGGGGTCCAACCTTATCAATATGAAAACATATATGAATATAATTTCCGGTACAAGTGACGGTGTAATTTTTCAAGCTTCCTAGAGCAAGTTATGGCAATTTCTTTACAACACAAGAAATCTTCCCTACAAGCTCCTATATTGTTCCTTCAACTTCCAAGAATTTTCATAATTTTTCTCCGGCATAACTTTCCATTATTTTCATACCATTTTTAGTACACATACTGAATAGTACAGAATTAAAGTTTCATAATTGTTTGACTTCATTTGCTATCTCAAAATCTTGACTAAACTCAGGGCATACCGAAATGAAGTATAAAAACAGAAACCATGTACCAACTTGAAATCATCATTACGGCCTAACCACAAGGAGATAAATTCTAATTTTCAGCTATGATATGAATATATGAGTATAATTTCATATACAAATGGAATTTCTCAATTACAGTAAGAACACAAAGATATATGCAAGTTTGAATACAAGGGGTTTCAATACAAAGTAATTTTTAAGGGTTTATGCATTCAACTTAACTTGAACTTGCATATATTCATACATATGCACCCAAGCATGAAAGTTCAATAAAAAAATCAAAGATTTATATCATATAAATCATAAATATATGAAAAATAACAATATTTGCAATTAGGATTACCTTCAGGACGTTTACGTAATTTCTACGGATTTTTCTACACTTTTTCTCCTCACTTTTCTTCCTAAACTTCTACCTTCTCTTTCCTCAAGATAACAACACTCTTCAAACTGAACCTAGGGTTTGTTTTGCTGAATAAATATGTTAGAGGGAGAGCTTTAAGTCGGCCAAGGCTGCCTCCCAAGCCAACCAATTAAATTAAACCATTTGTTTTAATAAAGACACTTTACTACTTAGAGGGAATTGACAGATTTGCCCCTTGTTCGTAATTTTGGCCTAACTTCTTACTCGCACATCCGTTTGATGCTACGTTTGTTTTGTTAAAACCCTAACTCACATGTCTACAACTATATGGTTTTACCTAAAGTCAAATGTAATGTGTTAAGTGTCAAAACTAGTCTCTGACAGGGACATTTTTACCGAAAATAACAAAACTTTGTGTTCGTAAATAATTCGACCTTTCATGATTTATGAAAGTAGGATTATAATAAACATAACCAATTAACATTAGATATACCAATAACACATTATTCATATCACATAAGATAAGCATGATTTAAATATAATTTATCATAATTATATTCGGGTTGTCACAATATATATGTATGAATATATCTATGTGTGATTGATATATGTGAAACATACCTACTGTAGTGGATGCTATCGGTGGAGGTTGCGCGCAATAGGTGGTATATCTTGGTGAATCCCAACAAGTGTAGTATTGGCTCCCAGGTCATAGATATGTTGCACAACCACCTTATGTAAGTTTTGAGTCCAATGGGGTAATGTGATATGGTTATAATCCACGGATATATGACTATGAACACCTTCAGTTTAGGTTACGACTTGGGTTCGGTGGTGTGATTACGACCCGGTGGCCCAAGTTGAGGTGTGTATCCCTGGTTCTTGATAGCATACTAGAGAATGCATCTGCGAGGTAATGCTCTAGGGATTGTGGTTATACATATATAATGAGCGATATATATGTGTGTATACTTGATGTGATTTGTATATACGTGTGTGTGTGTGTATAAATATATATACGGACAAATTAAAGGATATTATGAACAGTAAATTTGTATGCATCCGAGAGGACAGCTCGGGGATGCTATGTGTAAATATGTATATAAGAGTGATAGAAATATGTACGGGTATATGACACTAAGGTGAATGTTGAATTAATAACAAGAATAAAGTTATGTGAAGTGAAATGATAAATTATAATTGAGGATTATAATTATAGTATGGATGTGAAAGCTAACTGAGAATTTAAAGTGAAATAAAGTATACACATGATATAGCGTAGCGTATGGGACTAAGGTTAGCGTTGAGGTACTAGTTAGGTTGGGTAGTGTAACTAGGGAGTTTAAAATACATGTGTTAGGTGTGCATTATAGATAAGGGGCGAGGATTATCTCATAGGAGTGCGATATACCAGTTTAAATATGAAAGATTGCAGGACATATTTATTAATATATTTTAAACACTAGCAAAATATTTTCAAAAGGGTTTGGGCTCTAACCCGTATCAAATTATTTTCAAAACTTTTGGGGCTTATCCACCGAGATGCCTAGCTTAACCATCTTTCTAGTCAGACGATGCTGCAGTAGTTGTGGATGCCTGTAGGGATTGATTAGAAACTTATATCCTTAAGTTCTAGATAGAAGGTACTTTAGAGTTATTCATGGGCATGTCGCCCAGTTAGTTGGTATTTATTTTATTCTGATTTTTTCCTTTCAGTTAGTTGGATTATTGTATTGTAACTTTTTACCAAGAGTTATCCGTTAATTTATTTGTACCGGTGAGTGTGAGTTTGATTATTTGCATAGTTGGTTATGTGAACGGGAATTTTGTGTAAGTTAGTTAATTAGTTTTAAAATTTGACACCAGCCTAATAAGTTATTAGTAATTAAAATGTTTTTGGCAGTGGTGCTAAGAATGAACCAGATGAGATTCGTGTTTTATTACCCATTATTGAAATAGGCGGGCTGTCACAAGACTTAGAGTCCTATATGCACATATGATGTTCTAATTAATATTAATTTATTATTTTCCTTTATTATGCATTATGTATTTTTGTTTGTAAATTATTAGTTGGAAAGGTTAAAGTAGCCAAATATTTCTAAACTCAAATTCGAAGCACTTAAAATTTCTATGGTAAATAATCGTAATTGGCCTCAAGATTTTGAACTCCACCTCCAAGCTTGGAGTCTTGGTGATGCAATAACAGCTACAAAAACTATGTCTCTATAAGACAAGGCTAAGGCTCTAATATTCCTTAGGAATCATATATAGAATGACTTGAAAAGTGAGTACCTGATTGTGAAAGGTCCTCTAGATTTATGGAACCCGTTGTAGGAATGTTATGACCACCAAAAGTTAATCATAACTCCATTGCCTGCCATGAGTGGCTCAACTTCAGATTTCAAGATTGTGTCGGAATATTATTTTGCTATGTTAAAAATTACCTACAAGCTATAGCTATGAGAAGTAGAGGATGCAAATATGTTAGATAAAACTTTCTCCACTTTTTATGCCTCGAATATGCTCCTACAGTAGAAATATCGAGATCGAGGGTTTAAAAGGTAATCGAAACTAACCTCATGTCTCCTAGCTACGAGCAGTATAAAAACTTATTGATGAAGAATTATACATTTAGACCCACTGAATCTGTAGCAATCTCTGAAGTGAAATAAGCTAAGGAAGTATTTCGTGGGGTCTTGACAACTCTAAAAGTGGTGGCTATAATAATCAGGCCACTAAAAAGACTATAAATTTCAAGAACCACCTGAAGTGGAATGACCGCAATAATAAATGGAATCAGAAGTCAAATCCACCAAATCCAAATGATATTTGTCATAAATGTGGTCGTAGTGGGCATTAGATATGTACTTGTCATTCGTCCAAGAACTTGGCGGACAAATATCAAGCTTCAAAAAAAGGAGTGAAGACAAACATTATGGAAGGTCCTGAAGACTGTTGAAGACTCGATGATATTGATCCAATTTTAATGATTTTTATGAAGATGAGAATAGAAATCATATTAATGATGAGACACTTGATGATATGATAGGAGGGACCCCCAAGATAGTCCTGAAGATATAAATGATTATGTTTTTATTATTTATCCGCTACATATTTTCTATTAAGACTAACTCCCCCAGTATCCTGCGATGGCGTGATCCTCGTGCACTGGGTTTGCCATTATATATTTACTATTGAGATATTATTAGTTTAGCATTAGAACGTAAATAATGGTAATATCTTTATTTGAATAGTGATTAGTTGAAGGGATGGTTTTACTTATTTTTTCTACAATGCTTACATAATTGGTGTGTTAAAAGTATGGATCCGAAAGTAATAGCAAGCGCTAACATTCGTTTAGCAGGCAATGAGAAAACTCAAACTATTCTGAAAAATCAAAAGTTTTTATTTTTTTAGACTTGGTATGTAATATAGTAAAGGTTTCAATTACAGTTAAACCTAAGGCTCTAAAAGAATCTATGTGATGTTGTTATATGGTACATGCCCGTTCATATATGATGAGTTATATGAAAGAAATTCTTAAAAGAAAATTTCTTCATTTTATGGTCATAAGAATACATGGGTAGCTTATTAATAAATAAAATAACTTTTCATTACTTCTAGTGTTGGAATCCATAAGCTTACACTAGTAAACAATCATTTCATTAGTCACGAGGTTATACTATAAAATATTTATTATTGTAGAATTGCATTTTGTAATGAGGCTGAAGCTCCATGCTTCAACTATTTGATATTATATAATGAGCAATATTTGATAACTATTGTTATCACAAAGATATGTATATGTTGTATTTATGATTATCCTCTATTGAACCAATGAAAAATGTAATGTTGCTCGTATATTTTATAAGAAAAAAATTATAAGACATTATTCCTTCCATTAGGAGGAGTGAATAACATTCCTGAAGTAAAATTGTTCCTGAAGAATGGTTCATTCCTGAAGAATGACGAGAATTATTATTGAATACTTCCACTTTGTCTCATCAAATCTCCCATATCACTCAATGCGAAAATGAAGTGAATAATGATATTGCAACATAAAATGATTACAAAACTGATAATGTTATATATAGTCACATGTACTAGTTGCAAATGTGCTTCCCAAAATCATTGTCCCAAGAGGATAAAAAAAAAATTCAGCGGCAAATAAATCTAGTGCAGATCAGAATTGTGAAAAACCTATAGGTCCCAACTACTTGACTCCCTAGTAGAGGAGGTTAAATAAAATCATGCCCAAATAATGCTCGAGAAGAGGTTATACATATCATTTAAGAAAAGTTTACGAACAAAACATATCCACTTTCTCTAAAAGCCCAGAAGAGCTTGTTGTCTACGAAAAGACACAAGTCCCTGAAATGACTATAAAGCCCCTGAACTAGGCAAAGGTACCTAATATTAAATGAGATCTTTATTGTGACACCTCGCTTAATTAAATTCTAGTTGATCAGGCATTTATCAAATTAAATCAGGATTTACATATGATTCATTCTTAGCATCACTATCGCAACATTATTAATTACTAACCTCATAATCTTTTATTAAGCTGGTGCCAAATTTTATCTTATAATTTAATCCAAATTCAACAAGAGTAATAAGAATCCAAATAAACAACACAATATAAGAGAATCTAATAATGCTACAAATATCTAAATGAGAGTTAGCCGAATAACATTAACTAAGACAAGCAAACCAACAAAATTTCAAGTGTGCAAAGTGTAGCTAATACTTGCTAAACCAAAAGTAAAGAGTACATAAGCCAGGGGAAACATGCCCAAAGTACAACTGGGTCCATCCCTATCTAGACGAGAATGAAACAGGCATCTAATACAAAATCCTACAGCACACACATGTACCGCAGCTACGTACCCTATATGGAGATCAAGCTTGGCACCCCTATGGTAAGACACCTAAAAGGTGGCTAGATTTCGTGAAGGATTACCATTTTGATATTCAGTATCATCCTAGTAAGGCCAATGTAGTGGCATACGCATTGAGCCGGCGACCCAATGAGGAGTTGGCAGCAGTTTAGAAGGCAGAATGGAGTGAACTCTGGCATGACAATAAGATTGCCAGGGCATATATGATGATTCTAGCGGTCACGCCTCGGGTTGTCATGCGGGTGGTGAGGGCTTAAGCGGAGGATTGATTTTACCAGGACAGGGTGAGGCGGTTACTAGAAGAAGGTGCAGAGTCCTACTCCATTAGCTCCGAGGGAGGGCTACACTTTAATGGGAGGTTGGTCATGCCAGAGGACTACGACTTGAGACACGCCATTTTGACTAAGTCACATAGCTCTAAGTTCACGTTACATCCCGGTGGGGAAAAGATGTACTAAGATATGAGGAGGCAATACTGGTAGACGGGGATGAAATGAGACATCGCGGAGTGCGTCTCAAAGTGTTCCATGTGTCAGCTTGTGAAGGTGGATCACCAGAGGCCGTCAGGGATGTTGCAACCGCTTGAGATCCTGGTATGGAAGTGGAAGAGCATCTCTACAGATTTCATTATGGGATTTCCTGTATCACAGAGGGGTCACAATTCTATATGGTTCATAGTAGGTCGGTTGACCAAGGTATCCCACTTCTTGTCGGTTTGTACAGAATTTGACACTATGTAGTATGCAAAACTATTCATACTAGAGATAGTCAGGTTGCATGGGGTCCCGATCAATATAGTGTCCGATAAGGATAAGATTTTTGTATCACACTTCTAGCAGAGCCTTCAGGAGGCTATGAGCACCGAGCTGAGGTTGAGCACCCCCTATCACCCCCAGACGTATGGGAAGATGGAGAGGGTGAATCATATGCTTAAAGACATGCTACAGATGTGTATCCTTGATTTCATTATGGGATTTCCTGTATCACAGAGGGGTCATAATTCTATATGGTTCATAGTAGGTCGGTTGACCAAGGTATCCCACTTCTTGTCGGTTTGTACAGAATTTGACACTATGTAGTATGCAAAACTATTCATAGTGGAGATAATCAGGTTGCATGGGTCCCGATCAATATAGTGTCCGATAAGGATAAGATTTTTGTATCACACTTCTAGCAGAGCCTTCAGGAGGCTATGAGCACCGAGCTGAGGTTGAGCACCGCCTATCACCCCCAGACGTATGGGCAGATGGAGAGGGTGAATCATATGCTTAAAGACATGCTACGGATGTGTATCCTTGATTTTGGAGGAGGTTGGGAACAATACTTGCCATTAGTATAGTTTGCGTGTAACTACTCATACCAATTCACTATTAGCATGGCCCCATTTGAGGCATTGTACATGAAAAGCTCCACTCCAACACTTAAAAAAATAGAAAAATTATCCCAACGCTCTAAGTGAACCGTTAAGGTAGATAGACACAACCTTACCAAAATTAATCTCGCGGAGGCTTGATTGTTGTAGAATTTTGATATTCGGATCAATCTTTATGCATGATTGACCTTGAATACGTCTTCGGCGGTTGTAGCAGTATACGATATACTCAAATGTAAGTCGAACAATGAAATAATGTCCTTACAATATTGTTAAATATTAAGCAATGAAAAGGGACTATAAAAGAACAAAATATGGTTTGCGTTAAAAGCCACCATTTGCAAAAAATAATTTAAAATATTGAAGGCACACCAAAACAAAGCTGCCAAGGCCATTTCGTCTATGTTCATTGATGCTTCGCTACACACGAGCATTATAATTTATTCAAAATATTTTAGAGTGAATTCTTATACATGTGAGATTTTAAGGGAGTTATAAAGTAGAATATCAATGGGTTTGCACAACAGACTTTCTTGAAATATGTTAAATTGTTTGGCATTATTATTTTGAGAATCATTAAAATTCATGGCATATTGCATAAGTCGATTCAATTTCACTTGAGCTCATAATTTTACACCTAAGGTAGACATTGAATTATTTCTTTAGAAGTGTCTCGTGACATCGTGCACCTATATTATGAATGTTTATATTGATTTGCTTATGGAAAATGTTCGCACAATTACATTTCATTTTCACAATTCGGATATTATAGTGTTAGCCCATCATGTGTTGTATTTTTACATTTTATATCTTACTTGAAAAATATTAACAAACTTCAAAAATAGTTGTTTGATAGGTGGATATTGTTATGCCTTTTAAGATTATCATTATATGTTCTTTAACTTATTATGTTTGTGATGATATCTTACTTTTTCATGTGATTCTTATTATTCATGCTTAGTTTTTAATCCATTGTCTATTATGGACGGAGAACAAATTGAGGGGGAGTTTTATTTATCTTTTAAAACTAGTTTTCGTCATAGTATTTGTTTGTCCTTTGTGTACAAGTCTTTCCTCCTTGATGATAACTTCATGGATAATACGAGATGAAGACTTTTTGTCACACACCGCTAAATTCTAGCGTCGGCCGCCACCAAAATCAAGCCGGGTGTGAGTAAATAAATTACCATTCATAGCATGAAACATATATGAGACATATATAAATCAATCCACAAGCTAAATAATTTAATCAATCCCACATGATAATGACCAACTAAGTGCTAAAAGATCCACCACGTGCTAAAACTTCGAATAAATCCAATCTCCAAAAATAATTTAATTAAAATTCAGTAATCACCAACTGTGAATAATCCAAGTGAAATCCTCTAACAACTTTGGAACCAAATGGCCCCATAAATCCCAAATGAAGTTTCATAATGAAATACGACTGAAAAGAAATTCTAACTAAATAAAGCAATAAAATGGATAAACTCCATTTTCCCCTCCAAACGAGAAACTCCGATAATCCTATGCAGCTTCTCCAAAACTTATTCTGAAAAAGTTAGTCAACGCACGAGGCCAGAGCCCCGAGCACGAATACACTACTCCCCTCAAATAGGATCCGTGAACCCAGATAGTAGCATTATACACAATAAATATCACAATAAAGTATTTTAATTACGAAGATAATTAACCGTCGAAAAGATAAATTACTAACCACCCCCAAAAATTATGATAAAAACACACCAATATCATTTTAATTATCCCATAAGCCCAAAGCATTAATTTAATTAAATCAACCCAAATTTATTATTGTTCTCACTTTTTTATTATGCAGGTCCTCCTGCCTCGGGTGGTAATCCACCAAAGTGTCACACTTTCCTTTGTCAATAGCCAGCCTGATCCGTTTAAACTATCGATCTCCCGCAATATGACAAGGTTCCACACACGACACGACATAAATCGCCCAAGCTGACTCATTTAAATGGTCGGTCCCCGATATATTATGTCGCCACAAATTTTAATACCCATTTTTATCTTAGACATTAATTCTCATCTTCTCAATTTATTAAGTTATCAAATTACCCACCCTTTTTATCGATGTGAGATCCTCTAAATACCCCTTAATCCCATACCTAAGGGTCCCTAAGTAAACATACGTCCTATCCTACATATAGGATGAATTACCAATATAAAACACATCCTAGTCTCATGCCTAGGCTAACGCAACGATAATGAAACATAAAAATAAGCCCACCCCTGGAATATAAAATTCCCACGAATTTACTCTAACTAGTCCCATACCTAGCAAGCATAAATTATAACCAAGACCTACCCACTAGTCCCATACCTAGTAAGAATCCTATAATGGAAGTGGGCAAAAATACTACCCAAAATCCCCTCATCCCCGCAATGGAAAAAGTGAATAATAAATCACACAACACACAATTCATAAGAATAACATAGCACGTAATCATAAAAATGTAATACCCCGTATTTTTGGCGATATTTATTTTGGGATTAATTAATTAAATGAGAATTAATTGGGAATTAATTCGGGTAAAATACTAGCGAGATGTGAGTTGGTATTTGACTATATTGAGTATATATGATGTTATATGAATATTGAATTATGAAATTGTCGTGAGATTGATATACGACAATTTGGTCATTTTATTGGGATGCGTGTGACCGTCGCGTCAGGATATAATTATTTTAATTATAAAAGTGAATTAAAAATTCTATTAACCGTATGGTCGTTTTGAATGCGCCAACGCGTCCGGAAGGGTCGAGATAGTCAGAAAACACTAGCCGGGGGTTTAATTTGGGTTCCGGGGTATTTTTAGGCCATACCGGCAACATAAAGGGTATTTTGGTAATTTTGTATTTTGAGGAATTAAAAATGACGAAAATTAGGAGTCTTTATCTGATTGGGAATAGACCCACTAAACCCACTAACCAACCCTTAATGACCCAATAAGCTACGGGAGTTATCAAATTAAGTTTCCAAAACTTCCCAAAGAAAAACCCTAGCCACCATTGGAGATAAGCTTGGAGAGAGAGAGAGATAGAATGGAATTCTGCAGAAAAACTCCATCAAATCAACATCAAAATCAGAGATAAACTCGAGGCAAGTGACTTAATTCCATTTAATTTCATAGAATGTTCCTTCCATGTTAGATAATTCAAATTTATGTTTGTTCTTGGAAGATAATGAAAAACCCATGAGTTTGGAAGTAGAATACTAAATTTTGATGAAAGGATGGCATGTAGAATCATATTTAGAGGACTAATCTGATGTTGATATATCTTGTAAGACACAAAAACGGATTTAATTGGATAAATTAAGGATCTAAAAATTTTAGGGTTCATGTTCTTGAAAAATTGGGGAAAAGTGTAGAGACTTGTGATTTAATGATGTTTAGGATGAATTAATTCCTTAAAACATGTTAGGAGGTGACTTTAATATGTTTAGGATGAATTAGAGACCCTAAAACGTTGTTGGGACGAACTTTAGAAGAGATTTGAGGTATTAAAATGAATGAAAAATGAGATTGGAGAAAATCTGGGCCGAAACTAGTCCCTCGTTAGAAGACCTCTCCAGGTCGTTCGAACGAGCTCGTTGAACGAGTTGACCAGTCGCTTCTAACGAAAGGGAATTTCGTTCGATAACTTCGTTCGAATGAGATCTCGTTAGAAGGTACAGTTCGTTCGAACGAACTGAAATCTCGTTCGAACAGCCTCGTTCGAACGAGACTTCTAACGAGCTGGCAGTTTAGGCCTTTTTTGCCTGTTTTGATTTTGGGAGTCCCGTAAACTTGTTCGAGGATAGAGATAACATTCCTTTGATGATGTATTAGTATACTTGGGACATTTGGGTTATTATGAGGAGTAAATTATATACGAGTGATTTAAATAATGGTTAATATGGGATTGAGACGTGAGTGTTTACCACGACGTGAGAATAAATTATGGCGCGTGTAAATATGGACAGGGATTATATAAGTTGTATATATATTAGATTGGTATGAGAATACGATAAGTACTACAATTAAACTACGGGATTACTAAGATGTGTGCTTACTTAGTATTGGTATATGAATTGTGTGTATGACATACCTACCATACTTGCTATCACGGGAGGTTTGCGTTCGCTTAGGGCCCTCTAATCCTTCTGTTGCCCGGATTTAGACTGGTTACCTCGATGAACATAGGTCAGAGAAAGACTTATTGGGATGTTAATAAGTCCGCTGATCGTGGTAGCGTAGGTATGTGCGTGACCCATGTGATGTGACTGTGTTCGCCTCCATTATTTGTGATGTTGTTATCTGTGTACTATTCCTGAGAGATTCGGAATACGTGATTCCTTATGTACGTGATGTACCGGGATGGATAGCAGAGTATGTGTGCACCACAGCTTAGTCTCGGGGTGCTTATATTGTATATTTATGTTGTGAAAAAAATATACACTTCATAAACTGAGAACTTTCATATGGTATTGTGTGTAACTATGGAATAAAATAAAAGGG
Source organism: Sambucus nigra (assembly GCA_949130495.1). NCBI lineage: Eukaryota > Viridiplantae > Streptophyta > Magnoliopsida > Dipsacales > Adoxaceae > Sambucus > Sambucus nigra. The sequence goes on from OX422209.1 coordinate 678,386,282, forward strand.
ATGATCTATAATGAGTTGTATTACTTTTATATGAGAACCTGAATTTACGTTAAGCCCCTATTTAATTGAGATCGTTATAATATTAATGGGAACCGAGTAATAAGGGTAGAATCTATGACAGTCTAGCTAGATGTGATGTCACTTAGCTAGTGGTTAGATGGGTACTTACGTTAGGAGTGCACAGTTAGACGAGAGGTGAGACTTCCATGTGAGTGCACGTCCTAACATGTACTTTGCATTTAATGTTTTAAATGTTTTTAAAGCACTTGCAGGTTTTAAAATATCTCCACATTCGGGATCTGACCCGTTTGCTTTCAAATATATTTTTTCTTGTAAAACCATTTTAGGTGCCCAGCCACAAGGACACCATGCATAGGATACTCATTCAGGTGACGAGTTGTAGCTGTTTGTGGAAGCTACAGGGAATTGCTTTTAGACGCTTCTACCATTTGGATTCCTGATTCAGTATTTATCAGTTGTAGGGCATGTTGCCCATTTCTATTAGAGACATCTTTCCATTTCAGTTTTTCAGACTTTGTCATGTATTGATTCTGTATTCAGTTTAGTTATTTCAGTTTGTGGTATTGTAGTGAGGAGTTTTCCTCCAGACTTTATTTACATTATGTGATGGTTATTCTATTTACTTCGTTATGGTGAATGGTGTTATTATTCTTCATTACACTTGTTGCATGTTAATCAGACTTTAATTAAAATTTGACAACTTACTTTTTAAATACTAGGTGGTTAGTAATCATTAAAATGTTTTCGACAGTGATGCTATTAACTGGACCAACTTGGCATTTTGAATTAATTTAATAAAGGAGTAGCTACCCGGTATTTAATTAGTCGGGGTGTCACAAAAAATCCCAATTTAATTTAATTCAATGAATAACACCGTCTTCGTTTTCAACATAATTAATTAAGTTTAAAAAACATGTTAAATTTTATTAACTGCAACAATATTCAATACGTCATAATAATTATCTTTTATAAGTCATCTAATTTTTATAAGTGTGAGCACGTCCCATTAACCATATAAATAATCCCATAGAAAGTCTACATGAGAACCTACACTCAAAATTATAAAAACCCAAAAACCTAACCTACGCACCAAGTGTTTCAAAGATTAATTCATATTAAAAAAATTCACAAAAACAGTCCCAAAAATTTAGTGTCCATTTCCTCTAATTAAGTTGCTAATTGATTTTAATAAAAAACACGTGATTAAGGATTTAGGCGACACTTAAATGCATAATACTAAAGAAAATGAATAGAGTATTCGTGCCTGAGATTAAGATGAAAAAATTCTGACTACACGGTTTGATTCCTCTCGAAAAATTAGCAAAGAGACGTTCTTGAACAATCTTGAGAAAACCCGGGTTAAAGCTTCAAAACTTAGATTAAAAATAGCTCTCCAATGGAGTTAAGGTTTTGAGGGAGGAAGAAGATGTAAAAGAGGATATTGTCGCTTTTATGGTTTAGAACAAAGTGTTTATAAATGTCTTAAACTTGTCACTTTGTTTGTATACTAAAAAGAATTTGAGTCCTAGTCAAATACAAACACTCAAAAAGTTATTATGGACGATCAAACCGTCAGAATGGCTTGAAATTTTAATATGTTGTAGTGAACGGTGAGATGGAGCTATTGTGAAAAATTCAGCTCGATCGGACGGTCGAATTTTTGAAAAAATTATTTTTATCCTCCTTATCTCATATCCTCCCCCGTTTTTATACAAAAAGTTATAGTTTCCAAATTTTAATCCCGATTTAAATTCCAGTTAAAACCTTATTTTTATATATAAAAACCAACATATCCAATTACTAAGAATAGTTAAATCTAAAAATTTATTTTTTCTCGAATTTCCCAATGAATTAATTTAATTAACTATTAAAAACACGGGGAGTTACACTTTTTAGTTGAAGACTTATACAGGAATGCATTTTCGTTTCTTAATTTTAGGGCATTTATTGTATTAGTCTTTAGGTGTCAATGTGGCTTCAGTTTCTATTTTGTAACGGAATAGACAAAGGAGGAGATTTGTAAGAGCAAGTTTTATAATTGCTCAATGAATTTTTATTTTGGCTTATCCCTTTCCACATACATTGCACTTGCATGACTGCTTCTACATATTTAAAGAGAAAATTGAAGAATATTTGGAAGATTAAACAATCATTCGTCTCAACAACATTTAGAAGAGTTATGGTTACTTTGGTAAAGCCTTAAATTTTTCAGGGGATTTTATAATTTTAAAAGTTTGTATTTCCATATAGTTTAATGCTTTTAAGAAAAAATTTGGAAATCTCGTTGGGTCGTTATAGCGAGTTGGCATTGTCATTCAATGAGAAACATGAGGTCGTTAGAATGAGGTTCCTACAATCGAATGAGTCAATTTTTCATCCTTCTTTGGAATGTTGTTCGATATGTCGTTGAAAGTTAATTCAAATGAAAATGGGTAAGCCGTTCAAATGAGGTATCGTTCAAACAAGAGGGGGAGATCCTATTTTTATTAAATTTGATCCAAATCTCTAATGTTTATCCTTTTGTAAACAACTTACTTATAAATATAGATGCGAGATTAGAGCCTTAAAAAACTCTTTTACAAGCTTTTCTAAACCCTTTTTGAGTTCCATCTGTGATCAAACTCTTTCGAAAATCACCCAAACCCCTTGGAAATTTATAGATCACTTTATCAAATCAAGAAGAACATTTTTATTATTCAAAGACCTTGTAAAGTTCATCTCTACTACTGATTTGTGGAGCCAAGGATCTACTACTGATGAAGGCAGGTTGGTGGATACTAAGGGAAGACTGCTTCATGTGGGCTGTGTTGGACTGTGTCGTTTCTATAGAAGATTTAAAGAACTGCACATCATACTTAGTGAGCTAAGTAGTTTTGTAAGACAGACATGTCTGCCAAATCTTGTATAGTGCTAAAATAGAAGTTTTGTCCTTAAAGGGATTTTTTCAACTTTTTGGGATTTTTGTATGCTTGGTTTGATGCATTTATATTTGGACTACATCATTGCATGCACATTAAATTAATTCAAAGATAAAATTTGGTAAAATTGAATTTTTGTGTGGTTAGACTAATACTTGAATCATTACATAGAAACCTCGCATTCTCATAATATTTGTTGTAATGATATTTATGCAGATTATTATGCATTCGAATGAGATTATTTTTTAACTCAACTGATTATTTATGCACAATGTCATTTATGCAGATTATTAAATTAAAAATATTCCAAATATATTGATATTTTACTTCTTTGTGTAATTTGATAATCCAAGTTTATTAGCATGCATCATATATATAACACTAGTTAAATTTCAAGATAATGTCATATGAAGTTAATGTCTCCGAGCCACAACAAAATGGTCCAAATGGATCATCTCTAGAAACAATAATTGCACTTGAGATCAATCAACATAATTAGTTAATAGTTAGTGAGAAAGGTCGATTCATGTCTCAACTTGGTATAGTGGTTAAGGATTCGGTCCTAATATTGAATACTGATTAGCAAAAGGTTTTGAAAACATACAAGGAGGATCTTTGGAAAGAAATGCAAGTAAGAATTCTTACATATAATTAATTTTTTAACCATCTTTGCTTTTGTATAACTTCAAACATTTCTAATAATTTTAAAATATCAATTGTCTTGTTAAATAATATATGGACATTCGTAAAGTTATACGATCAGTAATGAGAACTTTCATATGGTATTGTGTGTAACTATGGAATAAAATAAAAGGGATGATCTATAATGAGTTGTATTACTTTTATATGAGAACCTGAATTTACGTTAAGCCCCTATTTAATTGAGATCGTTATAATGTTAATGGGAATCGAGTAATAAGGGTAGAATCTATGACAGTCTAGCTAGATATGATGTCACTTAGCTAGTGGTTAGATGGGTACTTACGTTAGGAGTGCACAGTTAGACGAGAGGTGAGACTTCCATGTGAGTGCACGTCCTAACATGTACTTTGCATTTAATGTTTTAAATGTTTTTAAAGCACTTGCAGGTTTTAAAATATCTCCACATTCGGGCTCTGACCCGTTTGCTTTCAAATCTATTTTTTCTTGTAAAACCATTTTAGGTGCCCAGCCACAAGGACACCATGCATAGGATACTCATTCAGGTGACGAGCTGTAGCTGTTTGTGGAAGCTACAGGGAATTGCTTTTAGACGCTTCTACCATTTGGATTCCTGATTCAGTATTTATCAGTTGTAGGGCATGTTGCCCATTTCTATTAGAGACATCTTTCCATTTCAGTTTTTCATACTTTGTCATGTATTGATTCTGTATTCAGTTTAGTTATTTCAGTTTGTGGTATTGTAGTGAGGAGTTTTCCTCCAGACTTTATTTACATTATGTGATGGTTATTCTATTTACTTCGTTATGGTGAATGGTGTTATTATTCTTCATTACACTTGTTGCATGTTAATCAGACTTTATTTAAAATTTGACAACTTACTTTTTAAATACTAGGTGGTTAGTAATCATTAAAATGTTTTCTACAGTGATGCTATTATTAACTGGACCAACTTGGCATTTTGAATTAATTTAATAAAGGAGTAGCTACCCGGTATTTAATTAGTCGAGGTGTCACAAAAAATCCCAATTTAATTTAATTCAATGAATAACACCGTCTTCGTTTTCAACATAATTAATTAAGTTTAAAAAACATGTTAAATTTTATTAACATGCAACAATATTCAATACGTCATAATCATTATCTTTTATAAGTCATCTAATTTTTATAAGTGTGAGCACGTCCCATTAACCATATAAATAATCCCATAGAAAGTCTACATGAGAACCTACACCCAAAATTATAAAAACCCAAAAACCTAACCTAGGCACCAAGTGTTTCAAAGATTAATTCATATTAAAAAAATTCACAAAAACAGTCCCAAAAATTTAGTGTCCATTTCCTCTAATTAAGTTGCTAATTGATTTTAATAAAAAAACACGCGATTAAGGATTTAGGCGACACTTAAACGCATAATACTAAAGAAAATGAATAGAGTATTCATGCCTGAGATTAAGATGAAAAAATTCTGACTACACGGTTTGATTCCTCTCGAAAAATTAGCAAAGAGACGTTCTTGAACAATCTTGAGAAAACCCGGTTTAAAGCTTCAAAACTTAGATTAAAAATAGCTCTCCAATGGAGTTAAGGTTTTGAGGGAGGAAGAAGATGTAAAAGAGGATATTGTCGCTTTTTTGGTTTAGAACAAAGTGTTTATAAATGTCTTAAACCTGTCACTTTATTTGTATACTAAAAAGAATTTGAGTCCTAGTCAAATACAAACACTCAAAAAGTTATTATGGACGATCAAACCGTCAGAATGGCTTGAAATTTTAATATGTTGTAGTGAACGGTGAGATGGAGCTATTGTGAAAAATTCAGCTCGATCGGACGGTCGAATTTTTGAAAAAATTATTTTTATCCTCCTTATCTCATATCCTCCCCCGTTTTTATACAAAAAGTTATAATTTCCAAATTTTAATCCCGATTTAAATTCCAGTTAAAACCTTATTTTTATATATAAAAACCAACATATCCAATTACTAAGAATAGTTAAATCTAAAAATTTATTTTTTCTCGAATTTCCCAATGAATTAATTTAATTAACTATTAAAAACACGGGGTGTTACACTTTTTAGTTGAAGACTTATACAGGAATGCATTTTCGTTTCTTAATTTTAGGGCATTTATTGTATTAGTCTTTAGGTGTCAATGTGGCTTCAGTTTCTATTTTGTAACGGAATAGACAAAGGAGGAGATTTGTAAGAGCAAGTTTTATAATTGCTCAATGAATTTTTATTTTGGCTTATCCCTTTCCACATACATTGCACTTGCATGACTGCTTCTACATATTTAAAGAGAAAATTGAAGAATATTTGGAAGATTAAACAATCATTCGTCTCAACAACATTTAGAAGAGTTATGGTTACTTTGGTAAAGCCTTAAATTTTTCAGGGGATTTTATAATTTTAAAAGTTTGTATTTCCATATAGTTTAATGCTTTTAAGAAAAAATTTGGAAATCTCGTTGGGTCGTTATAGCGAGTTGGCATTGTCATTCAATGAGAAACATGAGGTCGTTAGAATGAGGTTCCTACAATCGAATGAGTCAATTTTTCATCCTTCTTTGGAATGTTGTTCGATATGTCGTTGAAAGTTAATTCAAATGAAACTGGGTAAGCCGTTCAAATGAGGTATCGTTCAAACAAGAGGGGGAGATCCTATTTTTATTAAATTTGATCCAAATCTCTAATGTTTATCCTTTTGTAAACAACTTACTTATAAATATAGATGCGAGATTAGAGCCTTAAAAAACTCTTTTACAAGCTTTTCTAAACCCTTTTTGAGTTCCATCTGTGATCAAACTCTTTCGAAAATCACCCAAACCCCTTGGAAATTTATAGATCACTTTATCAAATCAAGAAGAACATTTTTATTATTCAAAGACCTTGTAAAGTTCATCTCTACTACTGATTTGTGGAGCCAAGGATCTACTACTGATGAAGGCAGGTTGGTGGATACTAAGGGAAGACTGCTTCATGTGGGCTGTGTTGGACTGTGTCGTTTCTATAGAAGATTTAAAGAACTGCACATCATACTTAGTGAGCTAAGTAGTTTTGTAAGACAGGCATGTCTGCCAAATCTTATATAGTGCAAAAATAGAAGTTTTGTCCTTAAAGGGATTTTTTCAACTTTTTGGGATTTTTGTATGCTTGGTTTGATGCATTTATATTTGGACTACATCATTGCATGCACATTAAATTAATTCAAAGATAAAATTTGGTAAAATTGAATTTTTGTGTGGTTAGACTAATACTTGAATCATTACATAGAAACCTCGCATTCTCATAATATTTGTTGTAATGATATTTATGCAGATTATTATGCATTCGAATGAGATTATTTTTTAACTCAACTGATTATTTATGCACAATGTCATTTATGCAGATTATTAAATTAACAATATTCCAAATATATTGATATTTTACTTCTTTGTGTAATTTGATAATCCAAGTTTATTAGCATGCATCATATATCTAACACTAGTTAAATTTCAAGATAATGTCATATGAAGTTAATGTCTCCGAGCCACAACAAAATGGTCCAAATGGATCATCTCTAGAAACAATAATTGCAGTTGAGATCAATCAACATAATTATTTAATAGTTAGTGAGAAAGGTCGATTCATGTCTCAACTTGGTATAGTGGTTAAGGATTCGGTCCTAATATTGAATACTGATTAGCAAAAGGTTTTGAAAACATACAAGGAGGATGTTTAGAAAGAAATGCAAGTAAGAATTCTTACATATAATTAATTTTTTAACTGTCTTTGCTTTTGTATAACTTCAAACATTTCTAATAATTTTAAAATATCAATTGTCTTGTTAAATAATATATGGACATTCGTAAAGTTATACGATCAGTAATGAGAACTTTCATATGGTATTGTGTGTAACTATGGAATAAAATAAAAGGGATGATCTATAATGAGTTGTATTACTTTTATATGAGAACCTGAATTTACGTTAAACCCCTATTTAATTGAGATCGTTATAATGTTAATGGGAACCGAGTAATAAGGGTAGAATCTATGACAGTCTAGCTAGATATGATGTCACTTAGCTAGTGGTTAGATGGGTACTTACGTTAGGAGTGAACAGTTAGACGAGAGGTGAGACTTCCATGTGAGTGCACGTCCTAACATGTACTTTGCATTTAATGTTTTAAATGTTTTTAAAGCACTTGCAGGTTTTAAAATATCTCCACATTCGGGCTCTGACCCGTTTGCTTTCAAATCTATTTTTTCTTGTAAAACCATTTTAGGTGCCCAGCCACAAGGACACCATGCATAGGATACTCATTCAGGTGACGAGCTGTAGCTGTTTGTGGAAGCTACAGGGAATTGCTTTTAGACGCTTCTACCATTTGGATTCCTGATTCAGTATTTATCAGTTGTAGGGCATGTTGCCCATTTCTATTAGAGACATCTTTCCATTTCAGTTTTTCAGACTTTGTCATGTATTGATTATGTATTCAGTTTAGTTATTTCAGTTTGTGGTATTGTAGTGAGGAGTTTTCCTCCAGACTTTATTTACATTATGTGATGGTTATTCTATTTACTTCGTTATGGTGAATGGTGTTATTATTCTTCATTACACTTGTTGCATGTTAATCAGACTTTAATTAAAATTTGACAACTTACTTTTTAAATACTAGGTGGTTAGTAATCATTAAAATGTTTTCGACAGTGATGCTATTAACTGGACCAACTTGGCATTTTGAATTAATTTAATAAAGGAGTAGCTACCCAGTATTTAATTAGTCGGGGTGTCACAGGTGCTATCAGAGCATCAGGTTCTAGTGTCCTTTAGGATCTGTACGGCTATTATGTTTCCGTTAAGTTTCTTTGATATAGAGCCCTATATTTTAGGACTGTTGTACTCTTTTTGTGTATGCTTCGTTCTTCAGCTATTTTAAGTTTATAAACAGTGAACTTATACACTTTATTCTTATTTCAGATGCCTCCACGACGTGCACGACGAGTTCCCAGGGATGCAACACCCGAACCCCAGCCCGCTCCAGTTCAGGGCATGATGAACGCCGCTGAGGTTACAGCTATAGTAGCCCAAGCGGTAAATGCCGCAATTGCCGTAGTCCAGCAGGCACCACCTCAGGCGCCGATTGCCGCACCAGTACAGGAAAATGCATTCCCATCTGCTTGGGAGCGTGTACGTGACGCTTTTCAGAAAGCGCATCCGCCAGAGTTTGCAGGTAGCTCAGATGTGGTAGTCTCGAGCCAGTGGAGGAAGGATATGCAGAGGCACTGTAGGATGTATGAGTGCACGGACGTTCAGAAGCAGGTGCTAGCTACTTTCAAGCTAGTTGGATCTGCACTGCAGTGGTGGGAGTCCATTACCACCGTGGAGGAGAGGGATACTCTCACTATTCAGGACTTCTGGGTGCGGTTTGACTGCAAGTACTTTCCGTCCGCTGTTCATACGAAAATGAGGAGGAAATTGATGAGTCTGAAGCAGGAGGGTAAGACTGTGGCCGAGTATGAGGTCGAGTTCACAAATCTGTTGAATATCGTTCCGGATGAGATACCAACAGAAAAGAAGAAGATTGAGAAATTCACCGACGGGTTGACATGGAGGATCCGTCAGCATCTGTTAGGGAACCTTTCGTTGGCCACTTATTCTGATGTTGTTAACGCTGCTTTGTTACACTGCCAAGATCACCGCTTTCATATGACTGAGGGCAAGAGATCGGGAGAGTCTAGCCATCAGGGCAGGACTGGAGGACATGGTGCCGGTGGGGCACAATCTGTTCAGGGGCAGAGACAGGGTGAGCAGGGTTCCCAGCAGGGGGATCAGAAGAGGTTCAGATCAGGAAATTACAGGCACGGACAGGGAGGTTTCCGTCAGGGCCATCAGGGTCCAAACGGCCATCAGGGCCAACAGGGGCAGAATGGGCAGCAGTTTCAACAGGGCCAGCAGGGCCAAGGGAGGAACGGTAACGGCCACCAGGGCCGGGGACCGCAGGGGCAGAGAGGAGGGAACTTCCTAGGGAAGTATTTTGTTTGTGGCAAGACTGGCCATAAACGACAGGATTGTCCTGATAGGGGCAGGGCCCCACAGCAGCAGCAGCAGGGTGCTCGCCAGGAGCCGCAGAGGCCTATGTTTCCCGCCGCTCTCCCCGCACCGCCACAGATGGAAGCATTGCCACCCATTCCAGCAGTCCCAGTTCAGCAGGGGCAGCTACAGTATGGACGTGTCTACAACGTCCACCAGGCAGCAGTTCCACAGGCACCGCCTGCGATTGAGGGTACGTTTCCTATCCATGGCACTATGGGTCGGGTATTATTTGATACGGGGGCTACACATTGTTTTATAGCTACACATTTCGCGAAAGCCTTAGGATTGTTAGCTACGGCAGAGAGCACAATGACGTGTGTCGACTCACCATTGGGGAGTGGGTCACGTATATTCTTTATATGCCGGGGAGTGGGAGTAGAGATTGGTAGTCTGGTATTACCTGCAGATATGTTGGTATTAGATATGCATGTTCACGATGTGATTATCGGTATGGATTGGCTCGCTGATTATAGAGCCATGATTGATTGCTTCGGTGGGAGCATTGTTTTTTCCATTCCGGGGCAAGAGATGTTTGTAGTGGCGATGCCTCACCCAGAGGGAGGCTCGACCGCTCATTTGTATTATATAGAGGAGGATACCTCTAAGGAGGTTGTGATTCCTTTAGATTCGATCCCAGTCGTCAGGGAGTATTCAGATGTGTTTCAGGAGATACTAGGCTTACCCCCCAATCGAGAGATAGACTTTGTTATAGACCTATTGCCAGATACGAGGCCTATAGCACGCGCACCGTACCGTATGGCTCCGGCAGAGATGCGAGAGCTAAGAGATCAGATAGAGAAGCTGTTAGGTCAGGGCTTTATTCGCAGGAGTACCTCACCTTGGGGCGCTCCAGTTTTATTTGTGAAGAAGAGGGACGGTTCAGTGAGATTGTGTGTAGACTACTGAGTGTTGAATAAGGTCACGATACGGAATAAGTATCCGTTGCCTCGAATCGATGACTTATTCGACCAGTTGAGAGGAGCTTCTTTCTTCTCAAAGATTGATTTGATATCGGGATACCATCAGTTGCGTATCAGGGAGGAGGATGTCTCGAAGACTGCGTTCTTATCGAGATATGGTTCTTACGAGTTTCGGGTTATGCCTTTTGGTTTGACCAATGCTCCAGCAGTGTTTATGGACTTGATGAACAGAGTGTTCAGGGATTTCCTAGATCAGTTTGTCATTGTCTTCATTGATGATATTCTGGTTTACTCCAAGACAGAAGAGGAACACGCTGAGCATTTGAGGCAGGTTTTGCAGACGCTGCGTCAGAACGAGCTGTATGCAAAATATGAGAAATGCGGGTTTTGGCTGAAGGAGGTCCAGTTTTTGGGACACATTATTTCCGACCGGGGGATATCTGTTGATCCGGGGAAAGTATCCGCGGTGAGGGAGTGGGGATAGCCCACGACACCGACTGAGATTCGTAGTTTCTTGGGCCTAGCAGGATACTACAGGAGGTTTATTCGGGGTTTCTCGAAGATAGCAGGTCATTTGACACATCTGACTCATAAGGGTGTGCCATTCATCTGGAGTGATGCCTGTCAGTTGGCATTCGATGAATTGAAGGATAAATTGACCTCAGCACCTGTGTTAGCATTGCCGAGACTGGGAGTTGAGTATTTGGTTTACACCGATGCGTCTTTGCAAGGGCTTGGAGGTGTATTGCAGCAGGAGAGATAGGCCATAGCTTATGCTTCCCATAAGCTTAAGTCTCATGAGAAGAACTACCCCACGCATGATTTGGAGTTGGAGGCAGTGGTATTTGCCCTATGGATTTGGAGGCACTATCTTTTGGGGGAGAAGTTCCAACTGTTCACGGACCACAAGTCCCTACAATACCTGTTCACGCTGAAAGAGTTGAATATGCGGCAGCGTAGGTGGCTTGAGTTTGTGAAAGACTACCAGTTCGATATCCAGTATCACCCAGGTAAGGCTAACGTGGTAGCAGACGCGTTGAGCCGTAGGCCAGCAGATGAGGTGGAAGAGGTGTGGAAGGCAAAGTGGAAGAAGTTGGGACACCAGGATGCAGTGGCCCGATCTTTCATGTATGTGATGACCGTTACACCGCAGATTGTCACGAAGGTAGTACGGGCACAGGCTAATGACTCGTTCTGTCAGGAGCAGATAGTTCGATTACTAGCAGAGGGAGCCGAGTCCTATACCGTTATCTCAGATGGGGGATTACGCTTCAATGGGAGATTTGTGGTTCCGGAAGGGGAGAAATTGCGACACGAGGTGATGGCAGAGTCGCACGGCTCACGGTTCGCGGTACATCCCGGAGGGGACAAAATGTACCAAGACATGAGACGGAAGTATTGGTGGAGCGGTATGAAGAGAGATATTGCTGAGTTTGTTTCGAAATGCGCCACTTGCCAGCTAGTAAAAGTGGATCATCAGAGACCGATAGGACTTCTACAGCCATTGGAGGTCCCGGTGTGGATGTGGGAGAGCATATCCATGGACTTTATCACGGGGTTGCCTACGTCGCAGAGGGGTCACGACTCCGTTTGGGTAATTGTGGACAGGTTGTCCAAAGTCGCTCACTTTTTACCCGTAAGGACTGACTACACTACGGGACAGTATGCCCAGCTCTTCATTTCAGAGGTTGTGAGACTTCACGGTGTGCCCCTAAATATCGTGTCTGACAGAGACAAGATATTTGTTTCGCGGTTTTAGGAGAGTTTCCAGGAGGCCATGGGAACGGAATTACGGTTGAGTACGGCTTATCATCCACAGACCGATGGGCAGACAGAGCGCACAAATCAGATGTTGAAGGACATGCTGCGCATGTGCATTATTGACTTTGGGGGTGGATGGGAGCAGTACCTTCCACTGGTGGAGTTTGATTACAACAACTCCTATCAGTTCACTATTGGCATGGCTCCGTTTGAAGCATTGTACGGTAGGCCTTATCGTTCCCCAGCATGTTGGTTAGAGGTGGGGGACAACAAACTACTTGGGTCGGAAGTGATTCAGGATACTTCGACAAGGATTGAGTTGATTCGGAGTCGCATTCGGGTAGCTCAAGACAGGCAGAAGAGTTATGCTGATGCGAAGAGATTTTTCAGGGAGTTCCAAGTGGGGGACCAGGTTTTTCTCAGAGTATCTCCTATGAAGGGGATTATGCGTTTCGGGAAGAAGGGGAAGTTGGAACCAAGGTATGTGGGGCCGTTTCCTATTATTGAGCGGATCGGACGGGTTGCGTATAGACTTGGGTTACCGGAGCATTTGCATCGGATTCACGATGTGTTCCATATTTCCTAGCTAAGGAAATACCTTAGAGATAATTTGGCTCATTCTCACATTGCTGTGGAGGACATCGATCTCCAGTCGGATAGCTCCTACGAGGAGGGGCCGATTGCTATTTTGGACCGAAGTGAGAGGAAGCTGCGGTCAGAGATAGTTCCGTTAGTGCGTGTTCAGTGGCGACATCACAATGTCGAGGAGTCCACATGGGAGCGCGAGGATGAGATGCGCGAACGTTATCCAGAGTTGTTTTTAGCAGGTACTTTCTAGTTCCGAATTTCGGGACGAAATTCTGTTATTAGGGGGGAAGTATGTAATACCCCGTATTTTTGGCGATATTTATTTTGGGATTAATTAATTAAATGAGAATTAATTGGGAATTAATATGGGTAAAATACTAGCGAGATGTGAGTTGGTATTTGACTATATTGAGTATATATGATGTTATATGAATATTGAATTATGAAATTATCGTGAGATTGATATACGGCAATTTGGTCATTTTATTGGGACGCGTGTGACCGTCGCGTCAGGATATAATTATTTTAATTATAAAAGTGAATTAAAAATTCTATTAACCGTATGGTCATTTTGAGTGCGCCAACGCGTCCGGAAGGGTCGAGATAGTCAGAAAACACTAGCCGGGGGTTTAATTTGGGTCCCGAGGTATTTTTAGGCCATACCGGCAACATAAAGGGTATTTTGGTAATTTTGTATTTTGAGGAATTAAAAATGACGAATATTAGGAGTCTTTATCTGATTGGGAATAGACCCACTAACCAACCCTTAATGACCCAATAAGCTACGAGAGTTATCAAATTAAGTTTCCAAAACTTCCCAAAGAAAAACCCTAGCCACCATTGGAGATAAGCTTGGAGAGAGAGAGATAGAATGGAATTCTGCAAAAAAGATCCATCAAATCAACATCAAAATCAGAGATAAACTCGAGGCAAGTGACTTAATTCCATTTAATTTCAGAGAATGTTCCTTCCATGTTAGATAATTCAAATTTATGTTTGTTCTTGGAAGATAATGAAAAACCCATGAGTTTGGAAGTAGAATACTAAATTTTGATGAAAGGATGGCATGTAGAATCATATTTAGAGGAATAATCTGATGTTGATATATCTTGTAAGACACAAAAACGGATTTAATTGGATAAATTAAGGATCTAAAAATTTTAGGGTTCATGTTCTTGAAAAATTGGGGAAAAGTGTAGAGACTTGTGATTTAATGATGTTTAGGACGAATTAATTCCTTAAAACATGTTAGGAGGTGACTTTAATATGTTTAGGATGAATTAGAGACCCTAAAACGCTGTTGGGACGAACTTTAGAAGAGATTTAAGGTATTAAAATGGATGAAAAATGAGATTGGAGAAAATCTGGGCCGAAACTAGTCCCTCGTTAGAAGACCTCTCCAGGTCGTTCGAACGAGCTCGTTCGAACGAGTTGACCAGTCGCTTCTAACGAAAGGGAATTTCGTTCGATAACTTCGTTCGAACGAGATCTCGTTAGAAGGTACAGTTCGTTCGAACGAACTGAAATCTCGTTCGAACAGCCTCGTTCGAACGAGACTTCTAACGAGCTGGCAGTTTAGGCCTTTTTGGCCTGTTTTGATTTTGGGAGTCCCGTAAACTTGTTCGAGGATAGAGATAACATTCCTTTGATGATGTATTAGTATACTTGGGACATTTGGGTTATTATGAGGAGTAAATTATATACGAGTGATTTAAATAATGGTTAATATGGGATTGAGACGTGAGTGTTTACCACGACGTGAGAATAAATTATGGCGCGTGTAAATATGGACAGGGATTATATAAGTTGTATATATATTAGATTGGTACGAGAATGCGATAAGTACTACAATTAAACTACGGGATTACTAAGATGTGTGCTTACTTAGTATTGGTATATGAATTGTGTGTATGACATACCTACCATACTTGCTATCACGGGAGGTTTGCGTTCGCTTAGGGCCCTCTAATCCTTCTGTTGCCCGGATTTAGACTGGTTACCTCGATGAACATAGGTCAGAGAAAGACTTATTGGGATGTTAATAAGTCCGCTGATCGTGGGAGCGTAGGTATGTGCGTGACCCATGTGATGTGACTGTGTTCGCCTCCATTATTTGTGATGTTGTTATCTGTGTACTATTCCTGAGAGATTCGGAATACGTGATTCCTTATGTATGTGATGTACCGGGATGGATAGCAGAGTATGTGTGCACCACAGCTTAGTCTCGGGGTGCTTATATTGTATATTTATGTTGTGAAAAAAATATACACTTAATAAACTGAGAACTTTCATATGGTATTGTGTGTAACTATGGAATAAAATAAAAGGGATGATCTATAATGACTTGTATTACTTTTATATGAGAACCTGAATTTACGTTAAGCCCCTATTTAATTGAGATCGTTATAATATTAATGGGAACCGAGTAATAAGGGTAGAATCTATGACAGTCTAGCTAGATGTGATGTCACTTAGCTAGTGGTTAGATGGGTACTTACGTTAGGAGTGCACAGTTAGACGAGAGGTGAGACTTCCATGCGAGTGCACGTCCTAACATGTACTTTGCATTTAATGTTTTAAATGTTTTTAAAGCACTTGCAGGTTTTAAAATATCTCCACATTCGGGATCTGACCCGTTTGCTTTCAAATATATTTTTTCTTGTAAAACCATTTTAGGTGCCCAGCCACAAGGACACCATGCTTAGGATACTCATTCAGGTGACGAGCTGTAGCTGTTTGTGGAAGCTACAGGGAATTGCTTTTAGACGCTTCTACCATTTGGATTCCTGATTCAGTATTTATCAGTTGTAGGGCATGTTGCCCATTTCTATTAGAGACATCTTTCCATTTCAGTTTTTCAGACTTTGTCATGTATTGATTCTGTATTCAGTTTAGTTATTTCAGTTTGTGGTATTGTAGTGAGGAGTTTTCCTCCAGACTTTATTTACATTATGTGATGGTTATTCTATTTACTTCGTTATGGTGAATGGTGTTATTATTCTTCATTACACTTGTTGCATGTTAATCAGACTTTATTTAAAATTTGACAACTTACTTTTTAAATACTAGGTGGTTAGTAATCATTAAAATGTTTTCGACAGTGCTGCTATTAACTGGACTAACTTGGCATTTTGAATTAATTTAACCCGGTATTTAATTAGTCGGGGTGTCACAAAAAATTCCAATTTAATTTAATTCAATGAATAACACCGTCTTCGTTTTCAACATAATTAATTAAGTTTAAAAAACATGTTAAATTTTATTAACATGCAACAATATTCAATACGTCATAATCATTATCTTTTATAAGTCATCTAATTTTTATAAGTGTGAGCACGTCCCATTAACCATATTAATAATCCCATAGAAAGTCTACATGAGAACCTACACCCAAAATTATAAAAATCCAAAAACCTAACCTACGCACCAAGTGTTTCAAAGATTAATTCATATTAAAAAAATTCACAAAAACAGTCCCAAAAATTTAGTGTCCATTTCCTCTAATTAAGTTGCTAATTGATTTTAATAAAAAAACACGCGATTAAGGATTTAGGCGACACTTAAACGCATAATACTAAAGAAAATGAATAGAGTATTCATGCCTGAGATTAAGATGAAAAAATTCTGACTACACGGTTTGATTCCTCTCGAAAAATTAGCAAAGAGACGTTCTTGAACAATCTTGAGAAAACCCGGTTTAAAGCTTCAAAACTTAGATTAAAAATAGCTCTCCAATGGAGTTAAGGTTTTGAGGGAGGAAGAAGATGTAAAAGAGGATATTGTCGCTTTTTTGGTTTAGAACAAAGTGTTTATAAATGTCTTAAACCTGTCACTTTATTTGTATACTAAAAAGAATTTGAGTCCTAGTCAAATACAAACACTCAAAAAGTTATTATGGACGATCAAACCGTCAGAATGGCTTGAAATTTTAATATGTTGTAGTGAACGGTGAGATGGAGCTATTGTGAAAAATTCAGCTCGATCGGACGGTCGAATTTTTGAAAAAATTATTTTTATCCTCCTTATCTCATATCCTCCCCCGTTTTTATACAAAAAGTTATAATTTCCAAATTTTAATCCCGATTTAAATTCCAGTTAAAACCTTATTTTTATATATAAAAACCAACATATCCAATTACTAAGAATAGTTAAATCTAAAAATTTATTTTTTCTCGAATTTCCCAATGAATTAATTTAATTAACTATTAAAAACACGGGGTGTTACACTTTTTAGTTGAAGACTTATACAGGAATGCATTTTCGTTTCTTAATTTTAGGGCATTTATTGTATTAGTCTTTAGGTGTCAATGTGGCTTCAGTTTCTATTTTGTAACGGAATAGACAAAGGAGGAGATTTGTAAGAGCAAGTTTTATAATTGCTCAATGAATTTTTATTTTGGCTTATCCCTTTCCACATACATTGCACTTGCATGACTGCTTCTACATATTTAAAGAGAAAATTGAAGAATATTTGGAAGATTAAACAATCATTCGTCTCAACAACATTTAGAAGAGTTATGGTTACTTTGGTAAAGCCTTAAATTTTTCAGGGGATTTTATAATTTTAAAAGTTTGTATTTCCATATAGTTTAATGCTTTTAAGAAAAAATTTGGAAATCTCGTTGGGTCGTTATAGCGAGTTGGCATTGTCATTCAATGAGAAACATGAGGTCGTTAGAATGAGGTTCCTACAATCGAATGAGTCAATTTTTCATCCTTCTTTGGAATGTTGTTCGATATGTCGTTGAAAGTTAATTCAAATGAAAATGGGTAAGCCGTTCAAATGAGGTATCGTTCAAACAAGAGGGGGAGATCCTATTTTTATTAAATTTGATCCAAATCTCTAATGTTTATCCTTTTGTAAACAACTTACTTATAAATATAGATGCGAGATTAGAGCCTTAAAAAACTCTTTTACAAGCTTTTCTAAACCCTTTTTGAGTTCCATCTGTGATCAAACTCTTTCGAAAATCACCCAAACCCCTTGGAAATTTATAGATCACTTTATCAAATCAAGAAGAACATTTTTATTATTCAAAGACCTTGTAAAGTTCATCTCTACTACTGATTTGTGGAGCCAAGGATCTACTACTGATGAAGGCAGGTTGGTGGATACTAAGGGAAGACTGCTTCATGTGGGCTGTGTTGGACTGTGTCGTTTCTATAGAAGATTTAAAGAACTGCACATCATACTTAGTGAGCTAAGTAGTTTTGTAAGACAGGCATGTCTGCCAAATCTTATATAGTGCAAAAATAGAAGTTTTGTCCTTAAAGGGATTTTTTCAACTTTTTGGGATTTTTGTATGCTTGGTTTGATGCATTTATATTTGGACTACATCATTGCATGCACATTAAATTAATTCAAAGATAAAATTTGGTAAAATTGAATTTTTGTGTGGTTAGACTAATACTTGAATCATTACATAGAAACCTCGCATTCTCATAATATTTGTTGTAATGATATTTATGCAGATTATTATGCATTCGAATGAGATTATTTTTTAACTCAACTGATTATTTATGCACAATGTCATTTATGCAGATTATTAAATTAACAATATTCCAAATATATTGATATTTTACTTCTTTGTGTAATTTGATAATCCAAGTTTATTAGCATGCATCATATATCTAACACTAGTTAAATTTCAAGATAATGTCATATGAAGTTAATGTCTCCGAGCCACAACAAAATGGTCCAAATGGATCATCTCTAGAAACAATAATTGCAGTTGAGATCAATCAACATAATTATTTAATAGTTAGTGAGAAAGGTCGATTCATGTCTCAACTTGGTATAGTGGTTAAGGATTCGGTCCTAATATTGAATACTGATTAGCAAAAGGTTTTGAAAACATACAAGGAGGATGTTTAGAAAGAAATGCAAGTAAGAATTCTTACATATAATTAATTTTTTAACTGTCTTTGCTTTTGTATAACTTCAAACATTTCTAATAATTTTAAAATATCAATTGTCTTGTTAAATAATATATGGACATTCGTAAAGTTATACGATCAGTTATTACAAAATTATGGGCAACCTACTTAAAGCATATAAATCAACGTTATGGAAGAGATATTATAATAAGTATTCAATGGAAGCCCAAAGGTTGGCCAACCTCCAGGTGTCAGGCCGAAACACTGGAAATATTTTCGGGAGCATAAGAATACGAAAGATGATAAAAAAAAAAGGAAAGCAAGGAAGTATAATAATGGAAAGATTAGGTCCACTCACACTAGTGGGCGCGATGAGAGTTCTCAAGTCAAGTACAATATGGTACATATGACTATTATGTTTTACTTATTTATTTGATTACTTTTACCTTGAAGATAATATATGTTATATTTTTTATTTATAGATAAAGAAATTGCATTAAAACCCATTGTGTGTTGATGTATGGATAGCCAGTCAAAGAGAGAATTATTCCAATCATGGTGGTATTCTATAAAAATATTATTATATGGAAACAATATACATTCAAATGATTATTCTTGATACTTCAACAAATCTGACATTTCATAGGATAAGGTGTTAGTGAAGGAAAAAACTAAGAGAAAGTTTAGTGGTAATTACCAACTGGTCACAATCAATTAGATATGATGCCTCATCTGAAATATTTGTTATTGATAAATGACGATACACTCGTGGTGTGGGTTCTATAGTTATGCTATCATCTATTGAGGCTTAGGCTCCATCTTTATCTTTGCTTGTAGTTGAAAAGGCCGATGGGAAGAAAATGAAAGGTTGGCTCGATACATTAGAATCTGAGATCAAAAGGATGAATAATAAACTAAGAAATATAGAGACAATGATACTTATAGCATTAATGAAGTCCCATTCTTCCCTGGCTATTGGAGCAAGTGCAAGTAATGTAATATTTGCATCATTTAATGTAGAGAACTGCTCACTAGAAGATGGTATCTCATGTGATGTGCAAGGATTTAATGGTAAGGTCATTGGTAAGGGGAGGACAGATGCTACCCATCGAGATGTAGCGAAAATCACATAACTAATTATGAGAAAGAGGTGGCATTGTTATTGGACAAAGTGTTCAAGGACAATGAGTCTCTTTACATGGGAACACAAGATGGTTCTGAGCTTCTCAGAGATGTTGGTAGTGGAAGTTGGGTGGTGTGGTCGAGGAGTTTTGTCAAGCATAATGTTAGACCCCGGTGACTTCTTGCTTTTAATTTTTATTAGTGACTTGTTATAGTCATGCTTGTGTTGAGTATGCTATGGACTCTATTATGCTAGTATTTGTTATGGACCTTATTATACTATAGACTTTATTATGTTCATTATGTTTGAATTTTTGAATTACCTGAGTTATTTTTTTCTATATTAACCTTTTTAACTCCTCCAATGCAAATATTTACTTTGCACTTCCAGTCCCAAAAGGAGGAGGGGAAGAGGTTTTTATACTGTCCACTAGAAGTTAATGTCGGCGTGTTCAATTTAAATGGAAATGTGATGTAATTAATGACTTATAAAAGAATAGGAACCCCGTTATCGTATTTTCTCACCACTGAGGGTATTTTTTCCTTTAATATCTACAATCTATTCATTACATGAATTCCATATG